>JAGIQG010000028.1:17693646-19108693 GCA_024679065.1 Sphyrna mokarran | reverse complement strand
CTATGCTCCATATAGTTTTACCTTTTATCCTATAATTCTCTTCTACATTTTTCCAGCCAAAATGCATCACCTCGCATTTTTCCGGATTAAATTCCATTTGCCATCTATCTGCCCAGTCTACCAACCTGTCTATGTCCTGTTGTAATGCCTGACACTGCTCTTCTGTACCCGCCAATCCAAGCATCTTGGTGTCATCAGCAAATTTGCTGATCTCACCACCTACCCCTACTTCCAAGTCGTTTATGTAGACCACAAATAGAAGAGGACCTAGTACTGAGCCTTGTGGCACTCCACTAGTGACAGGCCTCCAGTCGGAAAAAGAGCCTTCCAATACTACCCTCTGTCTCCTCCTCCCGAGCCAGTTCTCGACCCATCTACATACCTGGCCCTGTATCCCATGCACCTTCACCTTCTCTATCAGTCTACCATGAGGAACCTTGTCAAACGCCTTACTGAAATCCATGTAGACGACATCAACAGCCTGTTCTTCATCAACTGTTTTTGTCACTTCTTCAAAAAATTCCACCAGATTCGTAAGACAAGACTTCCCCTTGACGAAGCCATGCTGCGTATCCCTGATCAGATCGCAGCGCTCCAGATGCTCATACATCCTGTCCCTAAGGATCCTCTCCATTAGCTTACCTATAAATGAAGTCAAGCTCACCGGCCTATAGTTCCCTGGGTGATCCCTCTGACCTTTTTTAAACAACGGTACTACGTTTGCTATCCTCCTGTCCTCTGGGACCTCACCTGTGTCCAAGGAAGAGACAAAGATTTGCGTCAGAGGCCCAGCCAAGTCTTCCCTCAACTCCCTTAGCCGCCTGGGGTAAATGCCATCAGGCCCCGGAGCTTTATATGTCTTTAAGCTGCCTAACAGCCCCAACACCTCTTTCCTCGTAATCCTTATGTCCCTCAACCGATCCTCAACTTTGTCAACATCAGGCACAGACATCTGTCCAGTCTCCTGCGTGAATACCGACGCAAAGTATTCATTCAGGATCTCCCCCCTTCCCTCAGGCTCTAAGCATAGATCCCCTCCTCTGTCCCTAAGAGGTCCAATCTTGCCTCTAACCATCCTTTTGCTCCTTACATAGGTGTAAAATGCCTTTGGATTTTCCTTAATCCTACCTGCCAGAGCCACCTCGTGGCCCATTTTTGCCTTTCTAATACCCCTTTTAAGATCCCGTCTACACTCTCTATAAGCTTCCAGCGCTGTCTCAGTCCCTAGTTGCCTAGATCTAATGTAAGCCTCTCTCTTTTTCTTGATCAAGTCCTCAATCTCCCTGGTAAGCCAAGGTTCTCCAATCCTACCTTTCCCATCCTTCCTCCTTGCCGGCACATATCTTTCCTGCAGAGAGTTTAGTTTTCCCTTGAAAGACTCCCACATGTACCTCGTCGACCTGCCCTCAAGAAGCTTATCCCAGTCGGTATCTTTAAGATCTTGCCTAATCTGGCAGTATCTAGCCCTCCCCCATAAATACCCTCCCTTTTGGGCCAGTCTCGTCCTTTTCCATTAATATCCTAAAGCAGACAGAGTTGTGATCGCTATTTGACACCTGCTCTCCTACCTCGACGTCAACCACCTGGCCTGGCTCATTCCCCAGAACCAAATCCAGTATAGCCCCATCTCTAGTCGGGCCATCCACATACTGTTCCAAGGACCCTTCCAAAACACACTGTACAAATTCCTCCCCATCCACTCCTACAGCCCTGGGCACACTCCAATCTACTCCAGAAAAATTGAAATCTCCCACCACTACCACCCTATTTTTCCTACACTTATCTAAAATGTCCCTGCATATCCCTTCTTCCACGGCTCGTGGGCTGTTGGGCGGTCTGTAGTAAACACCCACCAGAGTAACCACTCCCTTCCTATTCCTCAACTCCACCCATAGAGACTCAATTCCTAAATCATCCATACCTCTCTCCCTCTGCATTGCTATGACGTTGTCCTTAACTAGTAAAGCCACTCCCCCGCCTCTCTTCACACCAACTCTGTCACACCTAAAACACTTATACCCTGGAATATTCAATTGCCAGTCTTGCCCCTCCTTCAACCACGTCTCGGTCACCGCCACCACTTCTAAACTCCTCGTGAACATTATTGCCTTCAGTTCATCTGTTTTGCCAGTCACACTCCTCGCATTAAAACACATGCACTGAATACCCTCAGCTCTCGGATATTCCTTTCTACCTTCTGGTGTTACCCTATCATCCCTCTCTCTCCCACTCCCAGTTCCCTCTCTCTCCCCACCCTCCCTCCCTATTAGTTTTAACACTTCTGAAACACTCCAGCTAACCTCCCAGCTAAAATATGTGTTCCCCTCCCAGTCAACTGCTCCCTATCCCTCGTGAATAGGTCTTTTTATTGCGTGAGAGAACATTCCCTGATTTCTAATTGGCTGGATATCACAGCCACCAACAGATTGTTTGATTTAATTAAATGTTTCCAAAAGCCAGCCATGCAGGGCGGTTAACAGCAAGAGGAACCCAGGTCCTCATCAACTCAGGGATTACAGATTAAAAGTTAGGAACTCTGACTGTGTTTGTTTTGTCTTCAGTGGAGAGTTAGGATTTTGTTAATGACTTAAGTATTTAGAACAGTAGTGGGCCATTCATCTTAATGTTTCACTTTTCAGGGCAGAGGAACTCACTGACCAGGCTGCAGTTCAGGAGAAGCTTGATTACAACCGCCACATTCACCAATGTGAGTAACCATTCTGCTTGGAAATCGTTAAGTTTGGAAAGTTTCATCCAGTAAGGGCTGAATAGATAAAGGTACCGTGTAATATAGTATTGTGGATGTGATAGTTGACCTGTGCTATAGGAGCTACAACTAATCACAGTATCTGTTTTAGGGAGTGTAAATCATCTGGAATTCCTGTTCCTGATCATGTTCTAATGCTTGTTTAGCTGAGGTGTTAAGAACCGCATCAGGTTTGACTGTGATACCTCAATTGTCAAGTTGCCTGCTGACATTAACTTGAGGCAGACATTTCAAAATTGGCTGTTTAAGTGAGAAGTCATTGCTGGTATTTGTGGAATTGATGCTGGATTAAAATAATTTATGTTACAACAGTAACTGTATTTCAACATTACTTCATTGGTTGTGAAGTGCTTTGGGATGTCAGATGATTGTGAATTATGTTATAGAAGTACGTCTCTTTTTTGCTTTAGTTTGCATCTTCAGGCTGGAAGGGAAACTGAACGCCACTGAAATAAGTGTCTTGTGGATTTGTGGAGAGGAAGGGCCTGAGCCACAGGGAGAATCAGTAGCTTCAAGGGAAGAGAAGATCTGAACTTGATGTTCTTGGACCATATTTGAAATGGACATTACGTTGCCACTGCCCATAGCACAGCACACATTTTAAAAACTGAATGCGATTCCACATGTTCACATACCACAGAACTTTGAACTGAGTGATTGTGATTGTTGATCCCAGTTGAAGGATCTTTTTATAAAGAGGTTATTGAGAAATTACAGAGCAATGCTGCATAATGTCAAGGTTCAGGCTGCAGATTCATCAGCTGATTTTACCAGTTGAAAACTGTGGATCTGCATAACATTTTCTGAAATTTCAATCTGTGATTCTTTCAGGCACTCATTCTTACCGTGTTAATAGTCGCCTGTTTGCAGTCCCACTGGAACCAGTAGCAGCCTGTCCCGTCTGTAAAACGCCCAAATCAAAGCAACCACACACTATGGAGGAGCCTGCATATATTCGGTGAGACTCCATTCATCAATGCATGCATCACAAATCAGTTTCAACTTTACATTGCTTAGGTTTAAATTTTAAGCACGAGGTTATTTATTAAAACAGCAGTCATCATATCTAAACCACAAACTAAGGTGAGTTTACAACCAGGAGTTGCTGAGAAAATTTCAAAAGACAGAAGATTCCATTGAAACTCCAGGTTCAAGTTTTTGCTTGCACTAATTCCCAGAATTTGGTTTTGTTTTCAGGTAAAGAGGGATTAGAGGTTAGATGTAATGTGATCATGTCACAATGTAATTCACTTCTCATTTTAAAGGTATACATTCTATTCTGTCTTCTGTATTCCTATTTTAAATTATCAGTCTATATTTATAATTGAAACTGTAGCCAATGGGTGCATAGAGGAATTATTGAGTTACATAGTTCCCACTATAAATATGGCCATAGGAATTTATAATGGCCAGAGTTGACAGGAAAGCAGGCACAGATGTGAGATTATACACTAGGACCTCATTATAATATCCATGGAGTTCCTATCTCATAGCTGGTACCCAGTGTTTTGGCTTGCTCTCATCAGCATCAGGACTAATATTGCATGCAGATGCCTACAGTTTCCAGTTCTCATGCTATAAAATAAATGAATAAAGCTTTAAAATCGGCCACATAACTAAATGGTTGTTTTAATTTTTTTTAAAGTAGGTAGCTGTATTTGTAGTAGGAGAGGGTTTTGTCCATATTTACAGATGGACTCATGTTATACACAGTTTGAAACTATAACAGACCGCGTTATAACGGGATCTCAGTGTATATCTATTATTCAGGAGTGTCATTAGGTTTGGAGTAATTTTGGAAAACGGCAAGAAGCACTCAAAAGGTAAAGATACTCAAATGGAATAGGACAATTTCAGTGAGCTGTAAAGGGATCTGGCCCTGACATCGGTCATCCAGTGGATGACCAAGGCTTTAGTAATAAAGTGAAACTAATGATTAACGGTAGGTTTATAATCCAATAAAGAATCAAGAACATTAGAAATATGACAGAAAGGAGTCATTCAGGCACTTGAGCTATTCAATAAGATGATTTGATCATTGCCTGAACTCCATTTTCCTGCCTTACCCCCTTATTGCCTATGACTTCCTTGTAGATCAGAAAACTATCCAACTCAGTCATGAATATATTCAATAACCCCAGCCTCCACTCTTCTTTGGACTTGAGAATTCCAAATATTAATGACATTCTGAGAGGAGAAATGCATCTTCATTTCTGTCTTAAGTGGGAGACCCTTCAATCTGAAACTGTGCTCCCTTGTTCTAGATTTCCCAGCAGAGGAATCATCCTCTCAGCATCTACCCTGCCAACCCCACTCAGAGTCTTATACATTTCAGTAAGATCACCTCTCATTCTTTCACTGAGTATAATCTCTGTTTAGAAAAGCATTCAGGATCTTTGGCTCTCTAAGTAGGGGCATAGAGTACAAAATAATTATTCTAAATTTTTATAAATCACTGGTTAAGCCTTGGCTAATTCTGGGCATCATTTTCAGGAAGGATGTCATGGTCTTGAAAGATTTACTACAATGGTACCAGGACGAAAGACATAATTATGTGGAAAGAGAGAGAAACTGACATTCTCTTTGGAGCAAGGAATATTCAGGGATAATTTAATAGAGATGTTCAAAATGATGAAGGATTTTGATAGACTAAATAAGGAGAAACTGTTTACAGTGGCACATGGATTGGTAATCAGAGAACACAGATTTATGGCAACTCGAGAAAAAAACTGTAGAGGAGAGAAGTAAATGATTTTACTAGGTAAATTATAACCTGGAATGCACACCTAAAAATAGCAAAAGCAGGTTCAATAACAATTTTAAAAAGAGAATGGTCTTATTTCTAATATTCTTGAATCTTTATTGAATTATAAACCTACCGTTAATCATTAGTTTCATTCTTGTGTTTCATTTTATTACTAAAACCTTAGTCATTCAGTGGATAACCAAGGTCAGGGCCAGGTCCTTTGATTACCAATCCATCTGCCACTGTAAATAGTTTCTCCTTATTTACTCTTTAAATATCCTTCATCATTTTGAACACCTGTATTAAATCATCCCTGAATATTCTCTGCTCCGAAGAGAATGTCAGTTTCTCTTTCCACATAATTATGTCTTCATCTTGGTATCATTGTAGTAAATCTTCCAAGACCATAACTTTGTTCCTGAAGATGATGCCAGAATTAGCCAAAATGTTGCAATTCAGTGTGGAAAATGTGAGGATTGAAAAAAATTAGATAGCTTTTTCAAAGAGCTGGCATGGGCATTGTCTGCCAAATGATATCCTCTGTTGTGGGTCTCTGATAGCTTCCTCCGTAACATGAAATGTAAATAAACCAATGATGTACCTGCATCAATGAAATAGGAGTACAATGGTATGATTGGATATAAGAGCCAGTGATAAGTGTCTCCTCTAACTGTGCAGCAAATGGTAGCCAAGAATTAAAACACATACTATGGTCTAGGCCCTGCTGGTATACATTAGCCATGTATACTTTATATGTAATGCATACTAATTAATTACTTGGATGAAGAAATTTAAAACTAAAGTCACTGACCTTGGTTAATAGAAAAGAAAAATGAAATAATGGAATCAATTCCAAAATAATCCCTAATTCCTGAGTAAATGAATGAATAAAGCTTTAAAATCGGCCACATAACTAAATGGTTGTTTTAATTTTTTTTAAAGTAGGTAGCTGTATTTGTAGTAGGAGAGGGTTTTGTCCATATTTACAGATGGACTCATGTTATACACAGTTTGAAACTATAACAGACCGCGTTATAACGGGATCTCAGTGTATATCTATTATTCAGGAGTGTCATTAGGTTTGGAGTAATTTTGGAAAACGGCATCCGATTGAGTAACTCTAGTCCTGGGGCTTTTTTGTTCTTTGAGTCTGGTGCAAATGTGGCTCACTCACTCACTCTTTTCTCTTAAAAATTGAAAGTGATTTTGTTTCTTGGTTCCCTCGTGTTTATTATCAGTGAAAAGAGAAAGCTCTGTCAACTACCCTTCTTTCAGCATGCACATAGAATTGGTAATTATGGTGTGAGGCAGATATTGGCAATAACTAAAGTAAAGCAGTAAAGTTTTTCAAGTATTCATGTGTTATAAATTTTATTCATGGCCCTGATAGTTGCTGTCAGTTTATAGGTATCAATTTTGACCGGGATCTGTAAGTGGTTGTGTTCTCATTGAGAGCAGTATCTGGGCGAGGCTGCAAATCGATTTGACTTATTCTGTGTTTGTACCACTTTCAGAGTCAGCATCCCCAGATCTACACTGCTCCCTCCGCACAAATACAAGCCACACCGTAGGAAGAGCTTTGATCCCACTGATAGTCTATCGCTGCCATCGGTACGTCTTTTGCATACTTATTTGCTTGAACTTTGTCAGCCATGTCTAGTCAGTTATACCCTGAGGATCCTGGTTTGTGTTTGTAGAATTCTAGGTACGTTGATTGTGACCAAGTTGACGGTTCCAGTGGCTATGATAAAATTGAATATGAATAAAATTAGCCATGTATTGGCAATTCTTTTTCCTCTAGCATTATTGCTAATGTCAGACTGCTTTTCAGGAAGTGGTGGTGAACTGCCGCCTTGAACTGCTGCAGTCCATTAAGTGTAGGAATCCCACAGCATTCTAGGGTTGAAGGAATGATGATATAGTTCCAATCTTGGTTTATGGCTTGGAGGGAAGCTTGCAAGCGATGGTGTTTTCCAAATGTCTGCTGCCGTTGTCTTCTTATTTGGAAAGCTGTTGAAGGAGCTTTGGTGAGTTGCAGTAGTGAATCTTATAACATAGTTCACACTGCTGGTTAATGTTTACATTGACAGGGGGGAATGACATCAGGCAGACTGATTTTCGTCAGTGGTGTTGAGCTTCTTATTGTAGTTGCACCTATCCAGGGGGGTATTCCAGTACACTCTTGGCTTGAGACTTGTAGGTGATGGACATGTTTTGAGGAGTCAGGATCTGAATTACATACCTCAGACTTCCCAGCCTGTGGCCTGTTTTAGTAGCTGTAGCATGTATATAGCTGGTACAGTTCAGTTTCTAGTCAATGCTAACCCATGGCATATTGGAAATGGGGAATTCAGCAGTGATGATGCCATTGAATGTGAAAGGCAAAGGTAAGATGCTCCCTCCTTGGAGATCAAGGGAGCATCCTGGCACTTGTGTAGCGTGAATATCATTTGCTATTTATCGGCCCAAGCCAGAATGTTCTCCACATTTTACTGCATATGGATTATGGACTGTTTCATATTTAAAAAACTGTGAATGGTACTGAACATTCTGAGCTTATAATGGATGGAAGGTCATTGATGAAGTAGCTGAAGATGGCTGGGGCAAGGATAGTGCTCTGAGGAACTCCTACATTGACATCAGACACTGAAATGATTGGCCTCTGGCAGTCACAGCCAACTTTCCTTTGAGCCAGGTTAAAGTTTATTTATTATTCACAAATAGGCTTACATTCACGCAGTAACGAAGTCACTGTGAAAATCCTCTACTGTGACTCCAACCGCTGGAAAACTTTCCCTTTGATTTCCTTTGACTTTAGTTTTGTCAGGGTGCCTTAATGTCACATTCAGTGAAACACTGACTTGATGCCAAGAGTAATCACTCTCATTGTGCCTCTGGCATTCAGGTCTTTTGTCTATGGCTGGACCAAGCATCTAATGTGTTTCAGGTTCGAGCTTCCTTCTAGTTGACTAAAATTTGTGTCAGTCTTGTCAAATGTTCTACTCGGCATTACGCCCATGATTGGTTTGCTACAGGCATATCTTTCTTAAAAAAATCACATTCACCCCTTTTGTGTCTTGTTCCTAGTCTTGCAATCTTAGCTCACAACTGTGGAGTCCACAACATTGAGAGAGAAAGTTTGGCAAATTGCAGAAATGAGAAAACAAGAGATAATTGGAAAACATAGTGAAGGAAGAGAGAGAGAAAAAAAACAGGAATGGAGGAAATGAAAGAACAAAATGGGGGTGTGCAAGAGATGTAAATCAGAGCAAAGGTGAAAGAAGAAATATAGAAAAATAAATATCACAGAATTTGTCTATTCATATCTTTCATAATTTCTTTAAATGTTTCCAGGATTCCCTGTGACAGATTGAGAGCCCCTTCATACCTGGAAAGTATCACCTTTCCAAGCCTACTACCTGATCTGATCATTTTCTTTCATTAATGCTGCAGAGAGACTAGCTTGGAGCTGTTGTTTCCAAGCCACTGCTAGATGCAGAGATCTCAATTATAAATTTTAACAAAGGAAATAATGTTCATTGCCAACACAGATACAGCTATATGAAGGTTGCTGAACAAGTCCCCAGGATTTCCTTACCTTTTGTTCTGGTATAGACAACTCTTGTTGGGTTAGCAGTATGGAACAATAATTAAGCAGATTAGTAAGAGAAAGCTCGCTCATCCAATCACTTCTGGGAAGAACATGCAAATGAACATCTAGAGCAGGGCAGGATTGGACTTGGTTGTCCCTTGTACACCATTATAAGTTCATAAGATAAAGGAGCAGAATTAGGCCATTCGGCCCATTGAGTCTGCTCCGCCGTTCAATCGTGGTTGATGTGCCCTTCATCCCTATCTTCCTGCCTTCTCCCCATAATCCTTCAACCTATTATCAATTAAAAATCTAATTCCTCCTTAAATTTACTCACTGTCCCAGCAGCCACTGCACTTTGGGGTAGTGAATTTCACAGATTCACAACCCTTTGTGAGAAGTAATTTTTCCTCAACTCTGTTTTAAATTTGCTACCCTTATCTTAATTCTATGACTTCTCATTCTAGAATGCTCTACAAGAGGAAGCATCTGCTCCACATCTATTTTAGCCACACCTTTTATCATCTTATCAAAATGTAAGTGGTTGTTGTGAGTCTGATCTTGCATTGTCTTGCTTCTTTCAGCACTGTCTTTTGGGCTGGGAAAATACCATGCCCTCCACCACTCCTGTTGCAAACACCCTGGACTTGCGCAATACAGTGGAACCTAGAAAACCTTCCTCACCAATGGACTGTAATCTCTCCATCCTGGTAAGATGTAATGCTGTGATCTGTTATTGATAATGCTGTGCGAATACATGTTTCTGGGCGTCTGTGACTGAATAATATCACCGAGCAAAAGATTTGTGGAAAATATCAAATATTTTTCAGGCTCCACAGGATTTTAACTCTTTTCACAGGAAGCTAAGATTGGGCCATTTAGACCCTGGAGCCTGCTCCACCATTCAATAAGATCATGGTTGAACTGGTTGTGGGCTCAACTTTTTTTGTCTGCCCATCATAACTCTTGACTGTCAAACAAAAAATTTGTCTAATTCTGCCTTTAGTAAATTCAATGACCCAGTCTCCAATGCTTCAGGGAAGAGAATTTCACAGACTAATCACCCCCCAGGAGCAGAAAATTCTCGTCACCATCTTAAAAAGGAGGCCTCTTATTCTTAAACTGTGTCCCCTAATTCCAAATTCTTCTACAAGTGAAACATCTTATATCTACCCTGCCAAGTTCCATCGGGATTTTGTGTTTCAGAAATATATTGACTCATTATTTTAATAGAACCCATGACAAGTAACACAGTCTTATAGCTGGACAATCATACTTGTTAATGAATGATCACCAAAGAAGAAGATAGGCACAACTGGTTCACTCGTTCTTCAAAGGACACCTCTCATCCCAGGAAAGTTGAGTGAACCCTCTGTCTGAACTATTTCTAATACAATTATATCTTTTTTCAAATAAGAAGACCAAAACTAGACACATTATTCCAGATGTAGTCACGTTTAGGCCCTGTATAATTGAGTGATAACTACAGGAACTGCCCCTGCCTATAATTCCTATCCCATTAGCAGAGTTCAACAATACCTTCTTGCCATACCTGCTTAAACTAATTGATCTACCTCTTGACTTGCCCTCACTTGTAAAGGACATTGGAAATATACAAAATGTACTGATTGATTTTTCTGATTCTTGACTCTTTGTGTCCCACCACATTTGAACCCTTTAACGAACAATTTGCCCAAATCAACTTTCTCAATTCTCTTCATAATTTTTAAAGCTTAACTAGATTCATTATAGGTGGTAACCAACACCTTGTAAACTCTGAATTTCATTACACAGAAGTAAACAATTGTTTTCTTGCAGCTTTTTGAAACTGAATCTTGCATTTAAGGGGAAATTAAATGAACTTGATTAGGAAATGTAGTGAACAAGTAATTGGAAAAATAAAACTTGACTTCTGCTGGCAAAGAATGTCCCTCTATCCTCCAATTTCTTTGAAGAAGGAATTGAACAGTAACATGTGTGTTTTGTGCTTATGTTCCAGAGTGCTGCTGCATCTCGTGTGGCTGGAGGTACCAGGTCAGATAAGCTGCTAAACCTTTCACGATTGACAGACTACCAGTTTCAGAGGCTGAAACTGGACAGACATCATTCAACATCCTATTCTGTCTATTAGAACCTGACATATACACATTTATGTGGAAGCTGATTCAATGCTTGATCTATGTTGCAATCACAAGGATTTTTGGAATCTTTTTAATCAGTGAAATCTGGTTTGATGACAGGTTGCATACAATTGAAAGCCCCCATAAAGAGCGGTGGTGGAGTGGGGGAGGAATGCAATTGATTGTGGATGGATTCACTCTGTTAACATTCTGATGAAACCCTGGCTATGCAAATCAGTCCACCTGAAAGCAAAAAGAATTGTGAATGTTGGAATTAAATTAGGATAGGCCAGTCAGTCTCAGAGATCTGTCTTGGGTGTGACTAATCCTGACAAATATGTTTGAGTTGGAAATGCAATTTAAATGATTTATTGGGATATACTTGGAAAAAAGACAGTCACTGCAGCTGTATGTTTGGAATTGAATTGTGAAATGAATAATATAAAGGTTATGGGAGAAGATAATGTTTCAACATGTCCAACAGGCCCTTCAATGCCAGATAGATAAATGGCAGTGAAAAATTTATTTCAGCAAAACCCTTGCTGCCAATCAGTGATTTGCCTGACAGTTGCTGTGTATTTCTAGCAGTGCTACAGTCTTGCACATCTCTAATCCAAACATCATATAGTGATGTTGAATAACACTAACAGACCCATGGTGAGGCAGGGTGCAATAATCTGAAATTCAGCCAGAGGATAGCCAGTCAGATGATACTCATGATATCTGTGTACAGGTGCTGAGAGCTCATTCTGTGTACAAGTGTTTCCTCACAATATTGAGGTATGATTTTCCTGGAATCTCAGTTTATTGCTCATTTTAATCAGTTTGTAAATTGTGTTGTTCTTAATCAACTGGTCAAAACTAATAGAAATACTGTTTACACGTTTGAGCCCGGTTTCCAGTAAAGATGTAAGTCGTTTGGTGAATTCTGAAGAAATTCTTGCCATTGCTGATTGTGGTTAAGCTTCCTTGGAAACGGAGGATAGCTGGAATCAGAAGTTGCCACTGGTGATTGTCTGACTATGTCCCTGTTTATCTGTGAGCATGGTAGTCACTCACTGTGTCAGTGTGTCCACCATGTGACTCTGCTGTAATATGTATGCAGCTGCCATTGGACATTAATCCTTCTGTGTTGCAAATGCATGCCGTTTATGGTAGGTGAGCAACAAATTGTGGTTGGTGGCTGGGAAGATATCCAAAGATTTCTAAATTTTTTTTGTTTTTTTATATATAATGTTTGTTCATGAGAAATCACTGGTTGAATAATTTGAAACAGATGAAAGAGGTGATTATTGGTGAATGGTGTGATTGGAAATGCAATGCATCAATAAATAATGTAGGACTGTTGGGGAAACTACCAGTTAGTGAGGAAAGTAAGGGGATTTTGAAATGAAATGTGGGAGACTGCTCTCTTACAACTGCCTGATTGAAACAATTTTAGCTAATCACACTATCTAGCAAATGTACAAGAGTGTCAATGCCTACTGTTTAATCTTAATAACTCCAATGCAAGGCAATCTTACCTTTATCATTTTGCTCAGTCATGACTTACTGTAGGAAGCACTGGTGAATATGTTATGTTTGACAGGACATGAGTGTGGTCTGATTGATAGGTCAGTGAGTATGTTTAGTTGCTGGTATTTAGGTTGTGATCTCCCATCTTTTTCTGAAACCTGAATGTTGTGTGCTTTAATGATGGATTTCTGTTTGCAATGTGTGGCGTTGTGGCTACCGGCTCAAGCCCTGTTATCTTTTACTAGGATCTATTTTGCACTTTGTAACTTTCTCAAAATTCTTCGTTCTCACGTTGCTGGACAGTGAGCTATCTCACTCTGAATATTGCTGTGCAGTATTCACTTATCTGATGTGCTACACTCAACACTTTACAATGAAAATAAGAATATCCAATTTTTGTATGACACTGTAATTGTAACATCAAATTTATTTCACATTTTATATTTTGTAAATTCAATAAAATAGTTTCAAAATATAGTCACTGTTGCAATGTAGGAAATGTGGCAACCAGTTTGTACATAGCAGTCCCACAAATGGGAATAAAATGACCAGATAACCAGTTGGTTGAAGAATAAACATTGTTCAGAATACTAGGTGAATGCCTCAGGTCTTCCAATAGTGCCACTTCATTATTGCATTAATCTGATAAAGCAGATAGGTCCTCAGTTTAACACCTCAAGAAAGAGGTGTTAAAATACAGCAATGTCTCTAAGTAATGAGCTCGAGCCTTGAGTGAAGCATGAACCCCTAATCTGATTCACTTGAGGCTCACGATCATTGAAACTTGTCTGACATTAAGGAAAAAATAGAGGTAAATCTTTTAGACTTTAAACAGCTTACGCAAACACATTTTAACAGCTCATCAGTCTATCACATTCTTGTGTTAACAGGTCTGATGACTGAGGAAATCATTTTCTGTGTATTGAACTCGTGGATGGCTGTCCTGTGTGAATCCACTGATATTTCATCAACCCAGTTGACAAAAAGAATATCTTCTCACAGAGTAGACATTGCTCCAATGTGAATGTACTAGTGTTTAAATCAGACTATGTGACTCAGACGCTATAGGTGCCTGGCTTCTCTCTAGTATGAGTACAGTAGCTGTTATGCAGGCCCATTTGGATGCACATTGTTGCTCAAAGCTTACACATGTATGAATTATGAGCAGGAGTTGGCCCCTTAAGTCGAGTCCACCATTCATGGCTGCTCTGATTGTAACCTCCACCCCACATTCCTGCCGATCCCAATAACCTTTCCCACCCTTCGTAATCAAGAATTTATCTATGTCTGCCTTAAAAATACTCAAAAGATTTTGCTTCCATCATCATTTGAGGAAGAAAGTTCCAAAGACAGCCATGTAAGACAAAACATTTCTCCTTATCTCTCTCAAATGAGCAACCCCTTATTTTTAAACAGTGACTGCAGTTCTAGATTCTGGTATGAGGAAACATTCTCTTGAAACCCACTCTGTCAACCCTTCAGGATCTTAAAAGCTTTGATCAAATTGTCTATTCTAAACTCGAGCCTAGCCTGTCAACCATTTCTGCATAAGACAATCTGTGAATATCCTGATATTAGTCTAGTAAGTTTCTGAACTACAAATGCATTTACATCTTTCCTTAAATAAGGAGGCCAATATTGTACACACTATGCCAGATGAGGTTTCACCAATGTCCTGTACAACTGAAGCGTGATCTCCCAACTTTTGTAATCTCCTTCATGATCAATATTCTATTAGCTTTCCTAATTATTTGTACCTGTTTACTAGCATTTTGAGCTAGTTGGACGCCCAGATCCCTCTGGAATCTAAAATTGCAATCTCACTATTTTGATTTTTCATGCCAAAATTGAGAATTTCACATTTACCCACATTATACTCTATTTGCCAGATTTTTGCCCACGCACTTAACCTATCTATGCCCTCTTGTAGCCCCCATAAGTCCTTTTCACAATTTAATTTCCTACATATTTCTTCACAATTCCAGGGACATGGATTTGATTCCTGGTTTGGGTCACTGTCTGTGTGGAATAAGCACATTCTCCCTATGTTTGTGTGGATTTCTTATGGGTTGCACAGTAGTTAACACTGCTCCTTCACAGCTCCAGGGTCCTGGGTTTGATTCCCATCTTGGGTCACTGTCTGTGTGGCGTTTGCACATTCTCCTCATGTCTGTGTGGATTTTCTCCAGGTGCTCTGGTTTCCTCCCACAGTCCAAAAATGTGCGGGTTAGTTAATTGGCCATGCTAAAATTGCCCCTTAATATCCTGAGATGTGTAGTTTAAAAAGATGAGCATGTAAGTATGTAGAGATAAGGGAGTGGGGCCTGGATGGGATTCTGATCAGTACAGACTCAGGCTGAATAGCCTCTCTGCACTGTAGGGTTTCTATGATATCTTTGTGTCATCAGCAAATTTAGCAACTATACTACTGGTCGCTTCATTTAAGTCATTTATATTAGAAAGAGTTGAGGCCTCAGCACTAATCCCTATGACACACCACTTGCCATTTCAACTAGAAAAAGACCCATTTATGCCAACTTGGCATCTTGGTAGCTAGCCAATCTTTAATCTGTACCAACATGTTAACCTGTATGTTAACCAACATGTTAACCACGACCTTTTATTTTCTGTAGTAATCTTTGATGTGGTACCTTAGCAAAGGCCTTCTGGAAATCTGAGTACAGTACATCCACTGGACCCCTTTTATCCACAGCACGTGATTCCTTCAGAGAACTCCAGTAGGTTAAACATTGCCCTTGCACAAACCATGTTGATTCTACCTAGTTGCCTTGGGTTTATTTTTTACTTCATATCCTATTATCTTTAGCAATAACTTCCAACATTTTCCTTTTGACAGATGTTAAGATAAGTAGTTTGTAATCTCATTAGCCACTTCTTTCAAGAACTTAGGGTGAAGTCTGTCTGGATCAATGGATTTATCAGCCCACAACCCTAACAATTTACTTAATACCATTAGCCTGGAGATTGTAATCTTCCTGAGTTCCTTCAATTTCCCAATTTTAGAGCTATTTTTGGGATGTCACTTTAACTTTTTTATTATCTATCGAGACTTGCAATCTATCATCCACACTTGAAAAATTAGCTCTATTCTCTTCACACAGATGGTGTCTTGAGATTTTCCAGCTTTTTTTTGTTTTCAGATTTCAACATCCACAGTAATTTGCTTTTACCTTAACCTCAAGTGCCAGTTCACGACACCTAATTCTAATTTCATGCCGTCATAATTGCTGTTATTTAAATTGCTAGATTTGGATACACACTTCTCTCCCTGAAACTGAAGGGTCATCCAGACTCGAAACATTGGCACTATTCTTTCTCCACAGACCTGAGTTTTTCCACCATCTTCTGTGTTTGTTTCAGATTCCAAGCAGTATTTTGTCTTTACCTGAATGTAAGTTATGATTACTCCTACTCAGATGCCTTCACCATGAGGTTATCAGTTGATCTCACCTCCATTGCATAGTACCAGGTATAGTATCATCTGCTCTCTGGTTGGCTCTAGAATGTGTTGTTCCAAGAAACTATCCTGAAAACATTCTGTGGACTCTTCATCTATGCTACCTTTGCCCATTTGATTTTTCTAGTCTATATGTGGATTAAAATTCCCCATGGATGGCACAGTAGTAACACTGCTGCTTTCTGGTACTAGGGATCCGAATTTGATTCTGGCCTTGGGTGACTATGTGGAGTTTGTATGTTCTCTGTGTTTGCATGGGTTTCCCCCATGGTCCTAAGATGTGTAGGTTAGGTGGATTAGCCATGCTAAATTGCCCTTGGTGTCCAAAGGTATGTAGGTCAGGTGGATTAACGATGGGAAATGCGTGGGGTTGCAGGGATAGGACAGAAGGGAGAGCTTGAGTAGGACACTGTCGGAGAATCAGAATTACTACAGTACAGAAAGGCCATTTGGCCCATCGAATATGCACCAACAACAATCCTATCCCAAACCATCTCCCCACAACCCCACACATTTAGTTCACTGATCCCTCTAACCTATACGTCCGGCACACTGAGAATTTTAGCAAAGCTAATCAATCTAACCTGCACACCGTTGGACATCAGTGCAAATCAATGGGCTGATGCCCTTCTGCATTATAGGAATTCTGTGAAGCTCCCATTGTCCCTTCCCTATCAGCCCCAAGCCTCAACATCACTGTCTGCGTTCTCCAGACTGCAGAATGGAATGTGTGTCTGATTATCCCCTTGCGATTGACAGCTAATTGTTGCGCATGCGTACCGCGAGCCTTGCTCTGGTTACTAGGTTACCGCATCCTGGTCTTCAAAGATGGCGGCGAGCTGGCGGCTGTTCCTATTGGTGCTGGTGTCGGAGGTGGGCGGGGAAGACCCGGAGTGGGAGGCGGGGCCTGAAGGCGAGCAAGGAGGTAGGTATAAGCGGAGGTGGAAAGCAGTGAGCGGTAGCCAGCAGCACAACCCCGAAATCACCAGGTCAACCCCAATCCCGGGATCACCATACCAACCTCAACCCCAATCCCGGGATCACCAGGTCAAATCCAATCCCAACCCCAGGATCATCAGGCCAAACACAGCCCCAACTCTGGTAGCAAGCAGCCAGCATCCTAACTCTGGGATCAATAGGGTAAACCCAGCCCCGGAATCACCAGGCCAACTCCAATTCCAACTCCAGGATGAGGCTATGATCTGGATTGGCGCAGTGGGTCCCAGTGGCGCCAGGGAACATTCATTGGCTGTCTACCTCTAAATCTGCTGTGTAATATCCACCACTTTGTGTCTCCAGTATAGTGCCTGCCACTTTGTGTCTCCAGTGCAGTGTCTCCCACCTTGTGTCTCCAGTGTAATATCTGCTGCTTTGTGTTTCCAGTGTGATATCTGCTGCTTTGTGTTTCCAGTGTGATATCTGCTACCTTGTGCCTGTAGTCTGGTATCTGCTGCTGGTTGGAACAATCTGTTACAAGTCTCCAAAAATGATGAAAGTGGCAGTATGGAATACACAGTTGGCTCAGGGAGAGAAGCAGAGAGTAATGTGGTTAATTGTTTTTCAGACTGAAGAGAGGTGTACTGTGATATTTTCCCAGGAGTTGGTATTAGAAGCACTAGCCTTTTTGATATACTATTGAGCTGGACTTGGATATACAAGGCGTATTGCAAAGTTTGCAGATGATACAGAACTTGGGAATGTATAAACAATGATGGAGATAGTAACAGACATAGACTAGTGAAATGGGTAAACCCATTTAAAGCAATGGGTAAGTTTAAAGCAAATAAGTTTCATGTGATACATTTTGGTAGGAAGAGTGAGGAGAGGCCATTTAAGATAAAATAATTTGAGAAAGATGTTAACAAAATATCCAAGATCTTTGATTTTAGTAATAGAAAAATGGAATGCAAAAACAAGGAAGTTATGTCAAATCTTTATAAAGCACTGGTTAACCTTCAACTGACCTACTCCATTCAATTCTCGAAATCACATGTTAGGAAAGATGTCCAAGTCTTGCAGAGTGTGCAAAGCAGATTTACTATAATGATACCTAAGGTATGAGGAGAGGCTAGAGAAGTTCCTTTTGAGTGAAGAAAGTTGAGATATGATGAAGGTGTACAAATCTGAAAGATTTTGTATAATCAAAAAGGAGAACTATTTCCAGTGGCAAAAGATTTGGTAACCAGTGAACACAGATTTAAGGTAATCAGTGTTGGAATCCGAGGAACATTTTAGTTTTTACACAGCCAATTGTGATCCGGAATGTTTGCCTAACAGAGTAGCAGAAGTAAACTTAATAGCTTTCAGAAGTGAATTGGATAAATATTTGAAGAGGAAAATATTAGGCTATAGGGGAAGAGTATGGGATTAATTGGGTACCGCAGAGCTAGCAAAGAGATAATGGGTGAATGATCGTTTCCTGTGCCTTTTAATAATCCTTTGTTGCAGCATTTAGCGAGAGATTCATCCCACTATTTGTATGCAAATAAACTCCAAATTTAGCATAGGATGCTAAGAATCTCTGACTGGGGATAGCATAGCAGTAGAATCTATAATTTCTCTTAATAGAAAATGAGATAATTGTTTGAAAAAGAAAAATATTAAACAGTTCAGGGCCATAAATGGTAGTTGCATGTGATGAACCAAATGGCCTATTTCTGAGCTGGAACCATTTCTGGTTCTGTAAATTGTAACATCAGAACATTTATATTCATCTCATGGTTTCCAAATGACTAACTACGGAACCAGAGGAACAGCAGATAAAACAACAGCAAATATTTTGGTTTAAAAATCGATTAAATCCAAACAATTGGTTTGCTGAATGAAGCATCACATTTGAGATGTTTGGAAATTTTTAATTGTCTTAAATATTTGGTAAATCTACAATGAGATTAAACACCAGCTTTGTGAACTGGATCCATGTTGAAGACTTGGATTCCAATTAGTTTCAGAAGGTCTTGAGTTTTGACGCCTTGAGGTTCAATGTCTGTCTATTCCCAGGTATTCCGGCTTTCCAGTGGAATGAATGGGAGCCCTGGGTGTGTATGTGTGACATTGGCAAGCAAGGGCGGATCCGTTACTTTGTGGTGTCCTCGGAGATGGCCAAAAGGAACGTGGACCTGGATGAATTCTGGCAGGTCAGGCCCTGCACCCTCGCCGACTGTCGATTTTGCCAGACCACCGAGTGCCCGATACCAGAGGTCGGAGAGACTGCGGCCTCCCAATTTGGCCACCGGCCCCCTCGGCCCGCTGCCAGCTCCCTGCGAATTCCTGACACCAAAACGGCCCAGGGGAATTCTTATGATAGTCTCCCGGTAATCGATGATGTTGGGTAGGACGTGTCTCCTTCGCTCAACAGCCTCTGCCTGAGGGAGTTATCAGCACATCTCTGAACATTGTAGAGAAATAAATCGTATCACAGAGCGTTTGCTTTAACTTGTGTTTCAGTAAACCCCCATGCCCCCCATCCACTTCCTCTTTCCAAACTGTCCCCTTAGAAACTCATCCACCATAGACAGTCTAGCCACCTGTGGAAATGATTTAGTCTGCAGCTGAAATGTTGGAACACCAGTTTAGGTTGTGTGGTGCATTTAAGTTCTTTAGAATAACACAGAGAAGTTATAATACAAAAGCAAGCCATTTAGCCCAACCCTCCTTTGCTCTCCACACCAGCAAGTAATTGTAACCATATTTACTCATTTTGTTCATTATTTTTCCAAACCCACCCGCCATCTAATCCTGAACGTTAACACAGTTTCTGCCTCAGCCACAGACCTTGGTGGTGAATTCCACTGGAAAAAGACTGCTTCTATGTGCCATCCCTTACTTTTCAAGACTTTTATTCAATGATATTACTCCTTATCTGTGCTCTCTTAATGAGAAAAGATTCATTTGTCGATTTGTCATTATTTTTGTAGTTGCTGCAATTGTTTTACAAGCCAGTCCTCAGAAAATGTGTTGCATCTTGAAACTTGTTGCAACACCATACCCTAATTTGTTTTAACTGAAGCCCACTTAGCTTCAATATCTGCAGTTTACAGATGACTGGATGCTGGAGGGGGATGACTGAGATCCATCAAAGCATGCAGATGTAGATGGAAAGAGTGCTGAGCGTTGGTGAATGAGTCATTGCTGTTGGATGCAGGTCTTTGACATCAGGAGGCCTGAGGCATTGTGTTGGAGCAGCTGCATTTGATTCCTCCCACCACTAGGACCTTAGGGGATAAATAAGAGTTAATAAATAAATCAAATCACTTGCCAGCCAACTCCTAAACCGACTGGTACCTAACTCAATAACGAATACTTGAAATATTCCTCGCAGCACCAGCCACCTGGGTTTCATTCTGACCTTGGATGACTGTCTGTTGGAGTTTACATGTTTTCTCTGTTTCAATGTGGGTTTCCTCCGGGTGCTTCGGTTTCTTCCCACAGTCCAAAAATGTGTAGGATTGTCCTGGTAAATGCATAGGGTTACAAGGAAAGGGTAAAGGGGAGTGCCTGGGTGGGATTCCCTTTTGGAGAGTCAGTGCAGACTCGATGGGCCAAATAGCCTTTTTCTATACTGGGATTCTGTGGTTCTATGGTTCTGTAACTGATCCTATGGTTGCTCTCGTTACAGATGGTGCCAGCCCTGCTAGATTTTCCAGTATTTTCTGTTTATACATCAAAAGCCGAACTGTTTTTTGTTTCAAACCAGTTCTATTACTAAAGGGCAAGCGCTTATTCTTCCAGCGATTGCTGAAATAAAAATTATAAACTGGGCCAAAAATTAAACTTTCATCTTTCTATGTTCATAGATGCAACAGAGAAGGAAGACATCAGCTTACAATTTATTACTGGCTCTCTGATAGACCTACTTAGGTTGTCCCACCTTCCTGCTCATTCTCCATTTTAAATATTTACTAATTCTCTTCCATCCTTTCATTCACCATGTTGCCCCTCATTCTGTGTCCTCTGGTGACTGGCACATCTTTCCTATCAAAACGCTTCCTGATTTTCTACACCTCTATCAAATCTCCTCTGAATCTTCTCTACACCAAAGAAGAACAACCACAGTTTTTCCAGTCTCTACATTATTAATGTCTGTCATCTAGTACATCTCCTTTGCACCTCTGTAAGGCCTTTCCATTCTCCATAAAGTGCAAGGCCTAGAATTGACCACAATACTCCAACTAGGGCCCATCAAGTGATTTAATATCTTTGTTTTTTTGTATTCCATTTAACAGCCATCTCAAACTGTCCTACCAACTTCAATGGCTTGTGTACATACCCCCCAGATCTCTTTGTTCCTGCAGCCCCTTTAAAATTGTACCAATTGATATTGCCTCTCATTATCGATTCATTTCTCTTATGTCTTCTCATTTCACCAGTTGGTCTCTGTCTTCCTGATTTCTGTCATTATCCTTCTCAATGTTTATTATACTTCTGAGGTGTGTGTCTTTGGCACACTTTGAAATTATGTCTCATATACCCATGTCCATGTCATTAATATGTATAGAAAAATTCAATCATTTCAACACTGACCAAGGCCGGGGGTTGTGGTGGGGAAACAGCACTGCACACCTCCGTCCAAAACATGGTTCAATTCGAATTTTACTGTGGTACTGAAAAATGAATAAATTTATCGTGATAAAAATAAATGGCCTTAGTCTTGATTTGGTGGTAGCTTCCTGGCCTTCCTGAATCAGAAGATTGTGCGTTCAAGTACAACATCTAGTTCGACTCTGCAAGAGTCGTACTGCAAGAATGTTGCACAATTGGAGGTGCTACTTAACTGAGGTGTCCTTTTCTGACATTGACTTGAAGAAGAATAGGGGAAGTTTCTCTTGTGTTCTGGCCAAAATATATCAACAGCAAGGACAGCTTACATTTTCATAGTACCCTCCATGCTATAAAACATTCCAAGAGCTTCACAGAAGTGATCATCAGTAAAAATGTGACATGAGTCACAAAAGGAGGTTTTAGGGTCCAAAGATGACTTTTAAAGAAGGCAAGAGAGATTTAGGCAAGAAATTTTGGGGCTTTGGGCCTTAGCAGCTGAAAGTATGGCTAACCAGTGATAGAGTGATGAAAATCTGGGAGGCTCAAGGAGCCAGACTTGGAGGAAAGTAGAGTCCTAGGATGAGAGGAGATTACAGACATAGGGAGGGGTAAGGGGCTTTGAGAGTGAGAATTTTACAGCTGAGGCATTGTTGGACCAAGAGCTAGTGAAATGCAGGGACTATAGGATGTGATGGGTGAGTGCAGACTAGGATGCAGGAAGTTGAGGTTTTGAACTCATATGAAATATTCCTTAGAGGCTGATGTCCCTTCACCAGATTCCTTTTATTTACAAACACAATTTCATTCCTAAGAGTGTTTCAGGTACGAAGTCTGGAGTGCAGTAGCTCTGGCACTCCTCATAAACAAGTTAGTCTCCCTGATTGACAGGGAATTGTTACCTCAATCAGGGAGCTCATACAAAAGAGGCCAACCTCATGGACCTCATCGAGGTCATTGCCTCGAGAATGGACGATGGCTGACGAAGACAACATTGGAATAGTCAAGTCTAAAAATAATGCCTTCAGCGTTCGATGAGCTGAGTTTGGAGAGTGGAAGATGGCTGGCAGAGAGAACACTGGAATAGTTAAGTCTAATGGTAACAAAGGCACAGATGAGGGCTTCAGCAACCAATGAACTGAGGAAACAGCAGAGATGGACTATGCTAGAGATTTGGAAGTAACTAGTTTTAGTGATCAACCAGATGTAGGCTCAGAAACTCAGTTCACAGTCAAATCCTCATTTACATTACTAAAAAAGACTATTTAGACATTTATCACGTATCTTTATGTAAGATCTTCTGTGCACAAATTGAATTCCACATTTCTTAAACTGCAACAATGACTACATATTCAAAGTATTTAAGTGACTATAAAATACTTTAGGACATATTGAAATTGTGTAAAGGTGCTGTGTAAATACAAATCTAAAAATGGGAAAGAAATTGATTTCTTTAGTTTTAAAACTCAGCCCTTTTTCATGTCTTGTTTATGTCCAACCCATACCACAACTGTGCTATCCACAGATAGCAGTAAAAAGCCCAGGATTTCAGAGTCTTTGACAACGTAGCAAAGGGTAAATCAAGGCCAGAAATGTAGCAAAGCTGTTGATTAGACACTGAATCTGGAGTAACTTAAAAAAAGTTCTGGAGCTTTAGTAAAGCATCAAGTCCCTCTGAAATGAACAAAAACTTGATAGAAAGGGGGTGGGGTGTCTTGGCTATTTGATAACTTTGATCGGGTAATAATGGAACTTTCTCAATCTTAGTTTTGCTGGGAAGTGCTAATTAAATTCAGTTCATGATTAGACCGTTTTTGTCTACTGCAAACCTGAAACTCTGCCTCGTCATCTCAATAAAAGAATCTGAAAATAAAAGGCAGAGTGAGAAATTTCAGGAGATTATTAGAAGTTCTGTAATAAAACATTTAGAACAAAGGCAATTTTCTGATTGAGATAAGCACTTAATTCTTATTAGAATTTGATATTGTAAATAAAGTAAATACATTTCTACTTATGGGGAGGAGCAAAACCAGAGCCCAAAAATATAAGATACTTAAACAAGAAATCAATTGGGAATTCAGGAGAGAATTCATTGCCCAGATAGTGATGAGAACTTAAAACTTGCTACCACAAGGACTAATTGAGGTGA
This sequence comes from Sphyrna mokarran, assembly GCA_024679065.1. Classification (NCBI taxonomy): domain Eukaryota; kingdom Metazoa; phylum Chordata; class Chondrichthyes; order Carcharhiniformes; family Carcharhinidae; genus Sphyrna; species Sphyrna mokarran. Next base: position 19,084,788 of record JAGIQG010000028.1, on the reverse strand, counting down.
ATAGAAGAGACACATTTGAGGTGAAGCGAGATAAGCAAGTAAGGAAGAAGTGAACAGAGGATTATATTGATAGTGTTTGATACAAAAAGATGGAAGGGGCCCCAGTGAAGCAAAAAACACCAGCATAGACTGGTTGCACTGTTTCTGTGCTGTATATTCTGTGTAATTCTAATGTTTTGAGAAGATGACAACCGAGTGGTTGAGTGGCAGTCAACCATGCTGTTTTTGGATTGTGATCTTTCATCAGGGTCATGACCTTTTATTAAAGTCATAACTTTTCATTGAAGTGCAACTTTGCATCACGCCAGTAAACTTTCAGCAGAGTAATCTGATGGTAAAGCATCCAACTGGCTACTTTGCATGTTGGAGTCTATTTAGCCAGGGAGGTGTATACCAGCTGAGCTCAGTGGCTGCTCACCTTATGGCCAAACACCTACTACTTTCCAAAATAGATCAGGATCTAGAGCTGGCTGACTCTTCCTCTCCATAACCCACTGGTTCCTGAGACCAACCTTAGCACTGAACCAAGTGAAGTGAGCTAACTCAGCATAGATCAGGGGTCAAACCAGACATCTTCCTGGTTTGTGTGTTTTAACTAATGACTTTGGACTGGACTAGTTTTGGCAATAGTACAGATTGAATCTACAGAAGGCTTGCCAGTGAAAGTGTGTTGGGAAATTGCAGGAGGTACATACATGGTGATTAGAGTGTGAGAAGGCACAGGGTATAGTGGGTTGAATGGAGAACACAGAGCAGGAAGCTTCTCCTCAGCTATTCATGCCTCGGAGTCCAACTTTGCTTGCTTCCATACACATGGATATAGACACAGCAGTTGTTTAAAATCAGCCTCTGGGATTCATGCAGTGATCTGCACACCATTTGGAATTACCTAATTGTAAGTGGATGAAGAGAACTTGAATTCAAAAGAACAAAGAACAGTACAGCATAGGAAACAGGCTCTTCGGCCCTCCAAGCCTTGTCGCTCATTGGTCCAACTAGACCATTTGTTTCTATCCCTCCATTCCCAATCTGCTCATGTGACTATCCAAGTAAGTCTTAAACGATTTCAGTGTGTCCGCCTCCACCACCCTGCTTGGCAGCGCATTCCAGGTCCTCACTACCCTCTGTGTAAAAAAACGACCCTCTGATATCTGAGTTAAACCTTGCCCTGTCACTGTTACAACAAACTTCAGTATAGGGATAGGAGAGAGGCCATTTAAAATAGATTGCCCACAGAGCAAAGGAATGTCTTTATATTTTTAAATTACGTATTGGATTATCCAAAAAAACCAGATGGTAATGATTAGCATTGGAGCCAATCTTTTGGTTGTATAAGCACTTATTTACAGAGGCGCATACTACAAAAATGTGCCTTCTTATTCCAATCATCCCAATCTGTTCCTTTTTACAGGGATATAAGTGAATCCCCTAGGTAATGCTCACAATCTGCATAGAATTAAACACAATTAATATACTATTAGCAGGTTACAATGAAACCTGACCACTTTTCACAATACAACTTTTTTTTAGTGACTTAAAGAAGGATTTAAGGACGCAGTTTACCGCCACTTTCTCAAGGGCAATTAGGGATGAGCAATAAATGCTGGCCAGCCAGCAATGCCCGTGTCCCACAAATGAATGAATGAATGAAACAAAACAAAACATAAAACATCCCAAAGTGCTTCAAAAGAGAAATTATCCAAAATTGTTGATACTGAGTTACATAAGGAAATGTGAGGCTGGATGGTTTAAGGGGTAAGTTTTAAGGAGACCCTTAGTAAGGGATGAAAAAAAGAATTGGAGAAGTGCAGAGATCTCAGTTCAGCCAAAATCAATAAATCCCCCGTAAGCTTCAATTTCAGAGATCTAGAAATGCTTTTTAGCAAGGAACAGATGCAGACAGAGACTGAAATACATCTTCATTGAGTTAACAATCACATTTAACAATCTCTAACCAATCCTCTGTGATGATGCTGACAGGCAGCCTGGATCAGGTCATAATGTGGAGCTATTTAGAAACAACAGTGTTTAACGTATACTGTCCCTCTGAGACAGTCGGTGGTGAGACTGTCACAACGGGCACATCTGGAAACAAACTATTTGACATGAAATTGCTAAGGGAAGATTCTGTGGGCTGACAGTAGAATTTGAACCTGGTCTGTTCACCTAGATCAGAAAATCCAGAAGGGAATAATTGGTTTTAACAAAGCTACCTTTGGAAGATTGGATCAATAGTGGATTTGATAAATCAACATAATGAGAGGTCTGTAAGCCTAGGGAAACCTTTTTGGAGGGTTTCAGAAATGGTGCTGGCATTTAGGGGTCAGGGCTGTAGCTTTAGGAAAGTGTTGGGATCAGCAGGGAGTTTTTAGAATATTTCTCTTTAGTGTGCTTAACAATATTTAACCTATTTTTTTTCTTCTGACAACAAGTGTTGATAATGCCAAAGCAAAATACTGTGGAAGCAGGGAATCTGAAATAAAAACAGAACTGCTAGAAATATTCAGCAGGTCAGACAGCCTCTCTAGAGAGAGAAAGATTTATTTTAGGTAGATGAAAATTTAGTAGAATTGGTAATACTTACGTTGCAGCCATTCCAGCTCCTCCTTACTCACATTTCATTCCTTTATTTGTCTCATTAACATTCCTTTTTGACACGTACTGTCATTCTTTCTGTCATCAGTTTTCATTCTTTTTGTCCTTTGTTATCTTCCCCCCTTCCCTGCCTCTGTATTTGCTTGAAACTTATTATACTTCTAACTTTTTCCTATAACAACAATAACTTGTATTTAACTAGCACCTTTAATAAAGGTAAAACATCTCAGATACTTGCCATCTTTACAGGACAGTTATGAAATAAAATGAGAAACTAATCTACATTAGGTAATGTTAAGACAGATGACCAAAGGCTTGAACTAAGCCGTAGGTCTTAAGGAGATTCATAAAGAAGAACTGGGTGTTCCAGTTTCCTCCCACAGTCTAAAAATGTACAGGTTAGGAGAAATTGGCTTTGGAAATGTGTGGGGTTACAAAGGGATGTCACAGTGACACAGTGGTTAGCACTGCCAGCTTATAGCACCAGAGATCCGAGTTCGATTCCCGGGTTGGGTCACTGTGCAGATTCTTCACATTCTCCCTCTGTCTGTGTGAGTTTCCACTGGGTGCTCTGGTTTCCTCCCACAGTCCAAAAGATGTGCTGGTTAGGTGCATTGACCATGCTAAATTCTCCCTCAGTGTACCCAAACAGGTGCCGGAGTGTGGCAACTAGGGGATTTTCACAGTAATTTCATTGCAGTGTTAACGTAAGTTTACTTGTGACAGTGCTAAATAAACTTATGGCAGCGGGGTAGGTCTGGTCTGATGCTCTTTCAAAGAGACAGAACAGACCTGATGGGCCAAATGACCTCTTTCTGCACTGTAGAGATTCTATGGTTCTATAATTTTATAGTTTTAGGGAGTGAATTCTGGAGCTAAGGGTCTTGGCAATTGAAGGCAGAGCCACCAAATGATGGAGGATTAAAATTGGGGTGCTGAATAGGTAAGAATTGGAGGAGCATAGATATATCAATGATGTGTAAGGCTGGTGGAAATTACTGAGAAAGAAAGGAATAAGAGCATTTTGGGGCAGGGGAATTTAAAAACAAGAATGAGAATTTAAAAATTCAAATGAAGCTCAACCAAGAACCAATGTAGATCGGTACGGGGTGACAGGTGAACAGGACTTGGTGCATTATAGGATAAAGGATAAACTTAGACAATTTCAAGTTTATGGAGAGTAGAATGTGGGAAGAGACATCTTGTGATGCAAAAGTGGCATCCCAACCCTGAACCAGAAGCTCTGGATTCAAGTCTCACAGTGGAACTTGATGACCATGGGTGTTCATAACATGGCCAAACAGGTTGATTATCAAACTGCAAATTTTTCTAAAACGCCTCTGACAGGCAGTAAAAGCAGAAGATCTCCTGGTCAGCCAGAGTCTGCAGAATCCAATGGCAAACCACAACAGCATCTTACCAAATATTATCATGGACCAATACATGGAAGTCCATGGTTGCCAATGTTGTCTATGGATACTTGATGAGAGAGAATGTGGGAGGCCAGCTGGAAATGTGTAGAATAATCAAGTCTTGAGATCACAAAGATCTGGATAAAGACTTTGGTAGCAGATAAGCTGATACAAGGGAAAAGTTGGGCAATGTGATGGAAGTGGGAATAGGCATCCTTAATAAAGATGTGTGTATGTCATCAGAAGCTGATCTTGGTGAGATATGCCACTAAAGTTGTTAACAGTCCAGTTCTATTCAGTCAGTTGTCAGGAAAAGAAGTGGGGTCAGGGCTAGGGAAGGAAGTTTGTGGTGAGGAGTGAAGACAAATTATAGAGGACTAAGTAAAGATCCTTGGCAGATATTGGAGGTAATAGTGAGCAAGTGGGGAAAAGTCATTGCAGATAATTCTCTAGCTATGATTGAATAAATAAGAATGGAACCAGGTAAATGAAGTCCCAGAACAGTTGGACAATGAAGAGATGTTAAAGGAAGATGGACAGTGTCAAAGAGGAGGGAATATTTACATTTGTTTTTGACGTGTAGGATGTCATTTGATAAGAACTGACTCAATACTCTGGAAGAGATTCAAGCTTTGTTGGAGGGATCCAGACCGGGATTTATGGGAATGATGAGTATGGATTGAGAGGCAGCAGCTTGTTCAAGGATTCTGGAGAGAAAATGGAGTTTGAAGATGGAGAAACGGTTTACAATTTTGCAGTTCAGACCACAATGGGGTATTGTGTGCAGTTCTGGTCGCCTCACTATAGGAAGGATGTGGAAGCTATTGAGAGGGTGCAGAGGAGATTTACAAGGATGTTGCCTGGATTGGGGGGGCATGCCTTATGAAGATTGGTTGAGAGAGCTAGGTCTGTTCTCCCTGCAGAGACGAAGGTTGAGAGGCGACCTGATAGAGTTTATAAGATGCTGAGAGGAATAGATAGGGTGGATTCTCGGAGGCTATTTCCCAGGGCTGAAATGGTCGCTATGAGAGGACACAGGTTTAAGTTACTGGGGGCCAAGTACAGAGGAGATGCTAGAGGTAAGTTTTTCACGCAAAGGGTAGTGAGTGGATAGAATCGGTTGCCGTCAGTGATGGTGGAGTCGAACTCACTGGGGTCTTTTAAGAGACTTCTGGATGAGTACATGGGATTTAATGGAATTGGGAGTTACAGATAGTTCTATGGCCTGGTAAGTATAGATACGATCGGCACAGCTTGTGGGCCGAAGGGCCTGTTTGTGCTGTAGTGTTCTATGTTCTATGTTCAATGACCTGAAAAGTTAACTTTATTTCTCTCTCTACAGACACTGTCTGACATGTTACGTTTTTGCAGTGTTTTCAATTTTTATATCAAGTCTCCTCCATGGCCACTCATCTTGACATTGGAATTCTGTTGTAGAGCTAATATTTTTGATCAATATAATGATCTAGACTTGGGTGTGTGGAGCAGATGACTCATAACATGGAAGTACTGGGAGTTCTGGGGAGAATAGTAGTGGATTCCAAGAGGTGGAATGGTGGACCTGTGACTGATGAAACTTAACGTAGAGAAGCTGAAATTATAAATTTTATTTGGAAGATAAGTTAAAGTTTATTTATTAGTGTCGCAAGTAGGCTTACATCAACACCGCAATAAAGTTACCATGAAAATCCCCTGGAAAACAATATAAACAAATGTTACAATGATAAAGAGATGTGGGCACAGAGGGACCTATAGTTATATGTTGGTTTGTAAGCCAAATGAACAAATCAACTAATTGAAAGCCCTTCAAAGAAGCACAGTTTATAAAAAAACCCCAAAACATTGAAAGGAAACTTAACAAATTAATTTTCAACATGGTTTTTTTGGGGCTGTTAATGCACTTCAACCTCTGCGCTATCCACCAGTCTTGGAAGGCCACATGAGTACTGAAGGACATTGTGTACTCTCTCTCCAAGGACACCCAAACACAAACATAGCTGTGGAAGAGGTTGGACCTGTGTTATCCTCTTTTGCAAAGAACATTAAAGAGGCTAATTAACTGACTGACAGCCCCTTAAAGAGGACAAACTCTTGTTATACTGTTTTGAGTATACAAATAGAGGAGATAAATTAACAAATAAACACATTATCATGACAGTCCCTTAAAGAGACAGTGTAACAAAACATAACATTTTAAAGGAAACTTAAGGAATGCCACGGATGATACATTCCCACCCCAGCAATGCTCACTAGCCCTGGAAAGCTTCAATCATATCAGTGGGCACCATGTGTCCCCTCTCCAGGGTAATCAGGGGATGGACATAGCCATGGAAGACGTGAGAAACTCGGTTATATTTTGTTTTGAAATAAAACAAATGGTCAATAAACTAAATTAATAAATAGGTGCAACTAAAACAAAATTTCAATGGAAACGTAACAAAATCAAATCAAAATGTCATTATCAGGGCAGATGGTACAGTTGTGGTGCCCATTGTGGAACAGGTACCCGGTTATATATGTACAAATTGTTAAATGTGGCAGGGCAGGTTGAGAAAATATGGTTAATAAGGCATATGGGATTCTGGGTTTCATAATTTGAGGCATAGAGCACAAAGTAAGGAGATGATGGGGAACCTTTCTCACACACTGGCTCAGCCTCAGTTGGAGGGTTTTATCCAATTCTGGAGATCACACTTTAGGAAAGATGGCATTGGAGAAGGTACAGAAAAAAAAATTGATGAGAATGGTTCTGGAAATGAGGGACTTCGGTTACAAGCTTAGACAGGACAGTTTCCTTAGAGAAGTTTTAGAGGAGATTAGATAAGGATATTCAAAATCATACGTGGTCAGCCAGTGGCTGGAAAAGCGGAGAACGGCGATTTAAAGTAATTGATGAAAAAACCAGAGGTAGGGACAAACGAGTGGTTAGGATTTGGAATGCACTGCCTGAGAAGGTCGAAAGGACACTGGATATTGATCTGAGCAGTATATAATTCCAGGGATAGGAGGTTGGGATCGGCTATGCTACTCGCAAGGACGGGATGACAGAATAACCACTAATTCTGAACTATAAACATTGTGATTCTCTTCAACGGCTTTGCCCTGACTCATGTTGAGACATCTCTTTAGCTCCTCCCAGCACTCTGTTTAACACGTGCCCCCGGTCTCAGCCACATTCAAAGTGGATTTGTCAGGCATTGAGGCTGAGCCGGAGTAACTCTTCCAGAACTATTTCCTTTCTCTCGTTCCCTGCAACATCTCAGCAACAGCAAACGGATGATTCGGCGCCGAGGTCCAGGGGTTCTCCTGTGGGTCTGGCTGTTGTCGGCGGTGGCATGGAGCGAGGTACGGCTTTAACTGAGTGTGAATGTGGCTGAAATCCGAACAGCAATATGCTGATTGTCCAGTTCGCATTGAACTGTTCTTGGGGATGGAACTACTTCTGATCCCGCCTATCCAAACAGTGGGACTGTTTAGGAATTCGGGGTCTTCTATTGACCTCAATAGAAGAGCTAGAGACCAGAAATATTAAGCAGCGTTCCCTTATTCCCCGTCCACTGATCCCAGCGAGAGTGTGCGGTTCTCCTGGCTGTGGTACGGAGGTCATGCCAGCAGTACCACCTAGTATAGCAGCTAACCTCAACACTGTGCCTCAAACAAATTGCCAACTGACCAAGAAGTTGCCAGGGATGAGAAATCATTGAAATATCGGATGGCTTCATGTTGGACCAGGGAAAGTTACAATGAGATTTATAGAATTGAAGAATAATAAGGTGAAATTTAGTGAAGTGAATAGGCAAAGACATTTTCCCCAGACTCAGTGGGATCAGTTTAGGATTGATACAGGACTACCGGAAGAATGGATGGAATTTTAAAAGAAATACAACTAGCGAGCTTGTGTCTCTAGAGACAAAAGGACTGAATTTTAAGAATATTAAATAATAAATGTGTTTATTTTATGTGATCCAATTTAAGTCAGAATTGAGAATAACTGTGCCACTGTATCCCTAGACAGAGTCAATCCATGAAACTACGCTAATGGGGTGGTGGCGGAGGGGGGACGGGGGTGCCACACATCTCCGGGAGCATTGACACTTGTATTTATAAAAATGTGGGAGAATCTTGGACATGTATTGATTTGATTGAAACTGACTTAGTCCCAAGAATATAATCTATTGATGTGTATTTTGCTGTTTCATTATTCCTGGAATAGACTGAATTCATCAACTGTAGGCCAATGTGATTCATGTGGTTAGTACAGAGATCAAACATCTCGTGGAGCTATTCAGAAGTTAACCAGATCAATTTTCAGAGTGACTGACTTTTCTGAGTCAGTCACTTTCTGAGCAACATATATGTGCCAGGCAGTGGACACTGAGTAACAGAAGCTGACAATCCACAACTGTTTTATTAACATGTTCTCATCAGTGACTTGTGAGGAAAAGAAGTTCATATTATCAGGACTCAGTCAGTCACTCTTAATAAAAGCAAATTTTACTGCGGATGCTGGCATCTGAAACCAAAAGAAAAGATGCTGGAAAATCCCAACAACTTGGCAGCATCTGTCAGGAGAGAAAAGAGCTTATTACTTTCTTTATTATTTGACTTATTATTGTCACATATATTAGCATACAATGAAAAGTATTGTTTATTGTGCACCATACAGAACATACCATTCATAGAGAAGGAAATGAGAGAGTAATGCATAATGTAACGTTACAGTTGTAGCTAGGCGTAGAGAAAGATCAACTTAATATAAGGTAGGTTCATTCAAAAGTCTGATGACGGCAGGGAAGAAGTTCTTGAGTTGGTTAGTACATGACCTCAGACTTTTGTATCTTTTTCTCGACTGAAAAGGTAGAAGGTAGAATGTCCGGGGTGTGTGGGGTCCTTAATTATGCTGGCTGCCTTGTTAACATTTCCCACTGTCTCGATAGAGTTAATGGATCAGAAGCTGGTTTGTGTGATGGACTGGGCTACATTCATGACCTTTTGTAGTTTCTTGCAATTTTGGACACAGCAGGAGTCATACCAAGCTGTGATATAACCAGAAAGAATGCTTTCTATGGTGCATCTGTAAAAGTTGGCGAGAATTGCAGCTAACATGCCAAATTTTTTTAATCTTCAGAGAAAGTGGAGGCATTGGTGGACTTTTTTAACAATGGTGTTGGCATGGGGGGACCAGGACAGGTTGTTGGTGATCTGGATACCTAAAACCTTGAAGCTCTCGACTCTTTCCATTTTGCCCCCTAACTTTGAGACCAGTCACCCTTACGTATTTAACTGTCCCATGACGATATTAGGTTTCATATGTCTGCTATTAACACCCAGTTCCATCACACAGGGCGGCAGTGGTTAGCACGGCTGTCTCACAGCACCAGGCACATGGGGTTCGATTCCTGGCTTGGGTTACTGTCTATGTGGAGTTTGTACATTCTCCCCATGTCTGTGTGAGTTTCCTCCGAGTGCTCTGGTTTCCTCCCATAGGTGTGTGGGTTAGATGGATTGGCCATACTAAATTGTCCCTTATTGTCAGAGGGACTAGAGGGATAAATGCATGGAGTTATGGGCATGGAGCCTGAATGGGATTGTGGTTGGTGCAGACTGGATGGGTTGAATGGCCTCTTTCTACACTGTAGAATTCTATGACACCAGCTTTTGTCTTGCCACCCCTGCTGTTTCTGTTTTCCCACACTAACTGTCCCACATACTTGGATGAGTTAAAATCAAATATTGGCACAATTGTTGTTTGTCACCAGTCCCGACCCAACCCCCTTCCCATTTCAGTTATAAACTGCTGCTTATATGAATGCCTTGCTGCAAGAACATTGCTCAGGAAGTCAGCATTCCTTTCTGTTCTATTGTCACAGGACAATATAGCGTGGGTGTCTGTAAAAGTATGGGTCATTATACACTGTCTCAATGATCACAGTTGAAAACTACCAAGTCCCTCTTTTTTTCTTGCTCTACTGCTTCCTTTCTGCATGCACCGGGATTTTGAATACACTGGGGCTTTGGGGGCACTGCTGCTCCTTTGTAGCCCCTGATCTGAGAGTCGAGGCTGCATGGTGAAAACAAGAGTGTTTATTTAGGGAATCTGCTCACAGCCTCTTTGCAACTTGTTCAGGGCTGCAAATGACACCATGAATCCAATAATGCTGAAAACGGGAATATTGAGGGTTAATTGTCAGGGACAAATTGTCCCAAGTCACTCTGTGACCCCATATTAACCATGCATGGGACAGCAGTGGCAATTACAAAGTGATAAGCTTTCTAGGTCATGTAAAGTTTGAGAAGTGAGTTGCTGAACTATTAAAATACATCAAGGAAGATACCCATCCCTCTTCACAGCTCAATCAGCATCTTGTTGGCTGGGAATTTTTCTGGGTGCTAACTATCATGGTGAGCTCCTTTACAATTGTATATTATTGACATACATACAATTACCACCTGGAACCTGTCCTTCAATTCTTCAGTGTCCTGGGGGACAGAATGAGAGGGGAGTTTGTGTAAGGGGATTCTATGATCAAACAGAAATGTGTGATTATCCTGTGAATAAAATGAGGGGGAATTTCTTCAGCCAGAGGGCAGTGAATCTATGGAATTTATTGCCACAGAAAGCCGGGTCATTGAATGTATTCAAGACAGAGATAGATAGATTCTTGATTGGTAAAGAGATCAAAGGTTATGGGGATGAGAAACTTATCGGCCATGATTGAACAGCAGACCAGATTCAATGGACTGAATGGCCTATTTCTACTCCTACATCTTTATGATGTTATGAACGTGCTTCCAAAGGTGCAGTTTGATCCAATCTGGTTCAGTTTATCTATCATTCTTGTTGTGATGTCCCTTTTCTCAATTCTCAGTCTGTGACAATTTTGGACCTGCCACATATTCAGTCACTGACCTCAGGTTTCTTGTTGCATTCATTTCAAATTCACAAAATTATAGGGCTCCATGTCATCTCTGAACCTCATCATTTAGCATCTGTGCAACTGGGGAGGGGAGAGACCACAGGAGCTGTGACCTGTTCAGATCGACAGGGTCTCCATCCTATTTTAAAAGAAAATCCTTTCTCTGCATTACAAAGCAGAGTCCACAGTGTTAATAATTGATCCTTGCTTGCTCTAAAAACCAATTCAGATTCAAATTGTCCCCAATTCATGGTCTGTACAAAGGTGACATTATAGCTGTCAAGTACCAGTAATATACCTTATCTCACACATGATCTTAGTTAAAAGGCTGTCCTCACTGCTGGGTTGTTGCTCATTACTGGGCCTCTGTTCACATCTTGTCCCTTCATTAACTCCAAGGTGATAACTTCATAGTTAGCAGAGTGATGAAGCTTTGGCCTGTCCCCCACTCCACTGATTTGGACAGTGCAGTTGGATCAGATTGATTGCTGAGGGTTCTCGATCCTCAATGTCATCTCGGTGGAATTATAAAGATGGGCTGTGCTTTTAACTAGTCATTTATTACATCCTGGAAATGAATTTAAAAGCACCTTACACAATGAATTTGAATAAATGAATTGGAGCTCAGTTGAAGGGTCATCCAGATCAAAATGTTGGCTCTATTCCCTCTCCACAGATGCTGTAAGAGCTGCTGAGATTTTCCAACATTTTCTGTTTTTGTTTCAGATTCCAGAATCTGCAGAATTTTGCCTTTATCAAACGGATGTTGTTCTGCAGCCTATCGGAAAATATTTTGAATGCAACAAGTTAGTTATAAACAACCAATGACATAAATAATTCATTAATCTGATTTTGATAATGTTGATTGAGGGAGGAATAGTCACCTCTGCACAAGGGAGATAACTCCTCAGCTCTTTTCCAATAGGACAATGGGATTTCGTATAGGCAGCTGAGAGGCCTCAGCTTAAATGTTCAGCCAGAATTTGCCAATTCCAACGGCACGGCGTTCCCACAGTACTATGCCTCCGACAGTGCAGCGCTCCTGCGGTACCGTGCCTCTGACAGTGCAGCGCTCCCGCGGTACTGCGCCTCTGACAGTGCAGCGCTCCTGCGGTACTGTGCTTCGGACAGTGCGGCGCTCCTGTGGTACTGTGCTTCGGACAGTGCGATGCTCCTGCGGTATCGTGCCTCTGACAGTGCCGCACTCCCGCGGTACCGTGCCTCTGACAGTGCCGCGCTCCTGCGGTACTGTGCCTCTGACAGTGCGGCGCTCCTGCGGTACTGTGCTTCCGACAGTGCGGCGCTCCCGTGGTATCGTGGCTTACAGTGCGGCGCTCCCGCGTTCTGTGCCTCTGACAGTGCGGTGCTCCACGGTACCGTGCCTCTGACAGTGCGGCGCTCTCGCGGTACCGTGCCTCTGACAGTGCGGCGCTCCCACGGTACTCTGCCTCCGACAGTGCAGCGCTCCTGCGGTACTGTGCTTCGGACAGTGCGGCGCTCCTGCGGTACTGTGCTTCGGACAGTGCGACGCTCCCGCGGTACCGTGCCTCTGACAGTGCGGCACTCCTGCAGTACTATGCGTCCGACAGTGCGGCGCTCCCGTGGTACTGTGCCTGTGATAGTGCGGCGCTCCCACAGTCAACCTCAATTACATGCTCAGTTCTGCAGGGAATTTTAAATCCACAAACTAATACTCTTGGTGATGAGACCAATGTACTTTCCTCTGACACAGAGCCGTGATTCCATGTTCACATCTCGTATGAAGCCAGTTGTGATATTGTCAGAATATCATTGATATGTGACAGTAACAGTGTATGTTTAACAGCCGGGTACACACATGGAGCAAGGATTTCTTGAAAACAGTGCTGATTGAAGCTGTCTGGGCAGAGGTGGCAGAGGGGGAAGGGGAGTGCTTCGAGGGGGTTGTCCCAGGGTGATTTGCTTGGAGGGTACGGTGTCTGAGGGTAGGGGTCAGACGGAGGATATTGGGTCAAACTGCTGTCCTTTGGGAAGGATGGTGTCGAAATGATAAATGAGTATAAAATATTGTAAAACCAATTTTATGAAATGAAAAGTTGCAGCTCTTCCCTCCCCTCCCAATTGTTTCTGCCTTCTACAAAACCAAAAGAGAAGATGATGAAAAGTCTCAGGAAGCATCTGTAAGGAGAGAAAAGAGCTGACATATCAAGTCTAGATGACTCTTTGTTAAAGCTAAAAAGCACAGAAAATGGGAGATATTTATACTGCAGGATGGGGCGACAAAAGACGAGTCATAGCCACAAAAACAAGGGGAATGCAGCTCATAGAATAAAAGCTGTCATAGAGTCAGAGGTTTACAGCGTGGAAACGGGCTCTTTGGCTCAACTTGTCCACGCCACCTTTTTTAAAATCCCCTAAGCTAATCCCAATTGCCCGTGTTTGGCCCATATCCCTCTATACCCAAAGTACCATGTAACTATCTAAATGCTTTTTAAAAGATAAAATTGTACCCACCTCTACTACTGTTTCTAGCAGCTTGTTCCAGATGCTCACCACCCTCTGTGTGAAAAAAATTTTGTATCTCTCCTCTCTCACATTAAACCTATGCCCTCTAGCTTTAGACCTTCCTACCTTTGGGAAAAGATATTGACTATCTAGCTGACCTGTGCACCTCATTATTAACGGTGGAACAGCAGAGAAGCTGAAATCAGAGGATAAACTGTGACAAGTGAAAATGTGAAAGGAGGTGGGTGGGAAAGAGATAAAAGGGAAAGCACAGAGGGATAAAATTGGAGAGGGGGGAAGCATGGCGGGGGGGGCGGAAGAAAAATAAAGAATGACAATAAAGAAGTAAAAGGTAGAGAACAGTTAAAAATGAAATGAAATGAAAATATTTGCTGAATGACAGAGCGAATCTGGAGGTCAGTTGATACATGGCCAATATGCACATGTTTAGTCGGCATCTGAGGGTGGATTTTAATCTGTAGATCAGATTGGAGACACTGGGAATAGTCATCGGGAGTGAGAGAGACTCTGACAGCTCTAGACATTCACTGATAAGAACTTTTAACTCCATCAGCTGAACTCAGACTGAACTCATTGCTTCCCTTGGTGGAGAATTCTAGAATCAGGGGACATAGATTCAAGGTGAGTGATAGGGAACAGGAGGAAGAATGTTTTTATGCAGAGGGTGGTGAGAATTTGAAATTCATTGCCTGAGTTGCTGGTGAAGGTAGTGACCCTAAACTCCTTTAAAAAGTACCTGGATCTGCACCTTAACTGCTGTAAGCTACAGGACTATGGGCCGAGTGTCCTCGGGCAAGATGGGCTGAATGGCCTTCTTCTGTGCTGTAACTTTCCAATGGTTCTGTTGTGTAAGCAAATCATCCTTCTCTGGTACAAGGACAAAGTCACCATTGCCCCACCCACTGACATCGCCTCCAACCACTAACATCGCCCCCACCCACTGACATCGCCTCCACCCACTAACATCGCCCCCACCCACTGACATCACCTCCGCCCACTAACATTGCCCCCACCCACTGACATCACCCCACCCACTAATATTACTTTCCCATTGCTTATCCTCACCCTTGACATCACTCCCCCACCTCCCCAACATTACACTCAGCCCAGCAACCTTACCCCCAGTCCACATTCAACCTTTCCTTCATCACCCCTCCCTTTACCCTCACTTCCTGTCATGACCCTCCCTGTCCAAAATTACCCTGCCCCTACTCTTTCCCTCATCGTTTCCAGCATTGTCTCCTCCTACAGAACTATACCACAACCCACATTACCCTCACCACATTGATGTTATCTTAACCAACCCCTCACTTCATTCTCACACTACCCCTCCCGCATTATCACCGCCCATTAACATCATCTAGACATCACTCCAGCTTGTTTGGCTATCAAACTGTATTAAAAACCTATGACTGAATGACGATGAAATTCCACTCAGCACAAACTTTTGATGCATTCCAGTGTCTGAACAGTTTACAGGATATAATTCTGAGTTATATTCCCAATTAGATCTTGATTAGGAGTCACAATGAGAAGTGCCTGCTTCAGCCAGGCTCAAACTCCACTTTCTGCCTCTGAGTGTGTCTCAAACTCTTCCAATTCTATTGGATGTCATCTTCATCTATTTCCACTCAAAATTCCTTCTCCCTTTACTGTGGTTCAAAATTGTTGAGTTTCAATAGACCAATAACTAACTTACAGTTATCGGCTTTATTGTTTAATTATAGGAGTGAATCACACCCAAGGCCCTGGTTTTCCCAGGTTCCAATCTTCTAACCCCCTTAAATCACTTATTTTGATGGGGCTGTTATGAGTGCAGCTATCCCAACACAAAAGGACATGTTTATGCAGTAGGGATTGTTTTTATTCTTTCACATGTGGATATGACTTGCTGGGATAGCATTTATTGTCCAACCTAATTGCCCTTGAGAAAACAGCAGTAGCCACTTCTTGAACCCTTGCAGTACACCTACAGTGCTGTTAGGGAGGAAGTTCCAGAACTTTGACCCAGTGATATAATTCCAATTCAGGATGGTAAGTGGCTTGGAGGGGGAACCTCCAGGTGGTGATATTCCCATTTATTTGCTGTCTTTTATCCTTCTAGATGGTAGAAATCATGGGCTTAAAGGGTGCTGTCTAAGGAACCTTGGTGAGTTGTGTAGTGCACATTGTAAATGATGCACACTGTTACCATTTGGAGGGTGTGAGTATTTAAGGTGATGGATGGTGTACCAATCAAGTAGACTGCTATTTCCTGGAAGGTGTAAAGCTTTTTGAGTGTTGTTGGAGTGGCACTCATCAGGCAAGTTCCATCATTACCTGACATATGCCTGCTATATAAAGACTAGGCTTTGAGGAGTCAGGAGGTGAGTTATTTTCCACAGAACCTCAGCCTCTGACCTACTCTTGTAGTCACAGTATTCAAATGTCTGGTTCAGTTCAGTTTCTGGTCAGTGGTAACTCTCAGGATGCTAATAGTTGGGGATTCAGAATGGTAATGCCATAGAATGGTTGGATTTTACTCTTGTTGGAGACGGTCATTGCCTTGCATTTGTGTGGCGTGAGTGTTACTTGCTACTTTTCAGCCCAAGCCTGAATTTCGTCCAGATCTTGCTGCTTGCAGACACAGGCTGCCTCAGTATCTGCTGAGTCACAAATAATGCTCAACATTGTGAGTGTCCCCACCTCTGATCTTATGATGGAAGAAAGCTGCTGAAGATGGTTGGGTCTCGTGCATTACTCTGAGGAACTCCTGCAATGACATCCTGGAGCTGAGATGATTGACTTCCGATCACCACAATCATCTTCCTTTTGTGCCAGGTATAAGTCCAAACAGCAGAGAGTTTTCTCCCTGTTTGCCGCTGATTCCAGATTTGCTAGGGCTCCTTGATGCTACACTCACTCAAATGCTGATTTGATGTCAAGGGCTGTCACTCTCATCTCACCTCTGGAGTTCAGCTCTTTTGTCCACTTTGTTTGGACCAAAGTGATAATGAGATCAGGGGCTAAATGACCCTGGCGAAACCCAAACTGGGCGTCCATGAGCAAAGTTGTTGTTCAGTAAGTGTTGCCTGATGGCGCTGTTGATGATCCTTTCCATCACTTTGCTGATGATCGACTGCCGGGCAGCTATTGTTCATGTTGGATTTTTCCTGCCTTTTATATATAGGATATATTTGGGCAATTTTCCACCTGGGCAGCTGGATGCCAATATTGCAGCTATACTGGAACATGTTGGCTAGGGGTGCAGCTAATTCTGTAACATATTTTCAAAGGCCCATAGCCTTTGCAGTATCCAGTACCTTCTACATCATACGGAAGATATTAAACTGGCTGGAGACTGGCATCTGAGATGTTGGGGACCACAGGAGGAGGCTAAAATGGATCATCTATTTGGTACTTTCAGCTGAAGATTGTTGCAAATGCTTTAGCCTTACTTCTTTGCACCAATGTGCTGGGCTCCTCCATCTCTGAGGATAGGAATGTTTGTGAAGTCTTCTCTTCCAATGAATTGTTTAATTGTACGCCACCATTCACAACTGGATGTCCTCAACCGAGGATAACCTGTGGCTTGAAAGAGAACTACTTGAGATCAAAGGGGACAGGTAAGAGTTTAAAACCGCAAACTAAGAGGTAGTGTTAAAATGAAGTGTGGAACATTAGTGCAATGACTAGCACTACTGCCTCACAGGAATAAGGACCAAGGTTCCTTTCTGGCTGTGTGTGACGGTACGGAGTTCGACTGTTCTCCCTGTGCCTGTGTAGGTTTCCTCCAGATGCTCCGGATTCCTCTCACAGTCCAAAGGCTGGATGGATTAGCTATAGTAAATGCATGAGATTACAAGGATAAGCTGGAGGGAGAGTTTGGGTGGGATACTCTTTTGGAAAGTCAGTACAGAGTCACCAGGCCTTGTAGCCTCTTTCTGCAGTGGAACGTTCTATGGGTCTATAGGAGATTCCATTGAAGACTCCTTAATTCAGCTGTTCCTCTCCTGAAGATACTGACTCTCACTGGGGTTCAGCCCCTCTCCTGAAGATACTGACTCTCACTGGGGTTCAGCCCCTCTCCTGAAGGTGCTGACTCTCAGTGGGGTTCAGTCCCTCTCCTGAAGGTGCTGACTCTCAGTGGGGTTCAGTCACTCTCCTGAAGGTGCTGACTCTCACTGGGGTTCAGTCTCTCTCCTGAAGGTGCTGACTCTCAGTGGGGTTCAGCCCCTCTCCTGAAGGTACTGACTCTCACTGGGGTTCAGCCCCTCTCCTGAAGGTGCTGACTCTCACTGGGGTTCAGTCCCTCTCCTGAAGGTGCTGACTCTCACTGGGGTTCAGTCTCTCTCCTGAAGGTGCTGACTCTCACTGGGGTTCAGTCCCTCTCCTGAAGGTGCTGACTCTCACTGGGGTTCAGCCCCTCTCCTGAAGGTGCTGACTCTCACTGGGGTTCAGCCCCTCTCCTGAAGGTGCTGACTCTCACTGGGTTCGTTTGGTGCTGACTCTCACTGGGATTCAGCCCCCTCCTGAAGGTGCTGACTCTCACTGGGGTTCAGCCCTTCTCCTGAAGGTGCTGACTCTCACTGGGGTTCAGCTCCTCTCCTAAAGGTGCTGACTCTCACTGGGGTTCATGTCATCTCCCCTCGTGAAGAAAAGAGGATCTTGACTGTCACAATGGGAAGAGTTGAAGTTAACGATGCCTGCCATGATTCTCCCATCTAGATTAGAGCAGCAGGCTGGGAGAATTATGCGGGTGATAATGTACGGGATTTGTGTGAGTGTTCTCGCCAAGCTAGCTGCACGCTGTGTTTTTTCAGTGGGAGTTCATACTAGAAACTGCTACACTTTGTGCACTGCAGAGGCCACCAGCACAAAGATGGGACTAATAATTAAATGATATTCTAAGTATACTGAATTCTCCAGGCCCACTAGCCTCTCCCACCCCATCAGAGTGTTTCACTCCAGCAAGGATTACACCTGCTCCCCACTTTCGGAGTATTAGTGCCCTGATCCTGCTGGAATGAAGGGGAGGCAATCGGGACCTCCCTGGGGTGTGGAGAGGTAGTCCCCCCTGGGCACTCAGGCAGTCATGATGTAAAGATGCCGGCGTTGGATTGGGGTGGTAAGAACTCAGTAAGAATTTAGCAACACCAATTTTTAATCCAACCGATTTATTTGATAGTAAAATTGCGAGCTTTCAACACTCCGTGTCTTCCTCAGGCAAATGCAGTGTTCTGGCAGTGCCAGTCCAGGCCCCTTGTCACTGCCCAAGGGGCAACGTGCCAATTCCCAGGGATAGCGACAAGGGGCTTATTTGGGGCAGGGCCTGATGGGGATGGGGCCTAGGGTGCGATTGGTGGAGATATGCCGTCTCGATGCCACCCTGCCTATGAATTGATCAACTTAGGAGGGTGGCCAGCGATTGGGAGTGGGGGGGGTAGTTCAGTCAAAGTGGGGGGTGGGGGATCTGCCTGCTGATGTGGGGGCTGGGATTGGCACTGCTGGGGGGGGGGTAAAACATTTGGAGGTGCACGGCTGGAGTTCAGGGCAATCTGTGACAGGGAGTATGGGGAGGATTGGGGCTGACCCGGGAATGGTTGGAAGGGTCTGCAATCAGGCCAATGGGTGGGGTGGAGGAGCGGTCAGAGGGGCACTATCGTGGGGATCGCAGGGCTGGTCAGCAAAGAGACTGGCCAGCAATGGGGAGGCTGGCAGTGACGTGTGGTCTCAGCCTCCCGGGTGGGAATAGGCCCTGCCCCCTGAAATTTAACAATATTCACGCTTGTGGCCTCTGCAGTGCACAGTGTGTGGGAGGTCCTAGTATGAACTCCCACTGAAAAAAGACCCAGCATGAATTACTCCAATTTCACACAAATTCAACATTTAGAATTTTTTTGGGAGAATTCCGGCCAGTGGGTAGATTTTTAAATTGTATTATTGCACACTTCAAATGGGTTTCTTCTCATTAAGATATGATTTCTTCCCATTGTGATGTGAATTCATTCACTTGTGTATTGTTCTCTATTCAGAGTTGTATTGTGAACATGTCCCAGACCCATTTCCTGCTTCCTAATAGACCAAGTGCAAGCAATTTGCTTTTTGTTTAATTTTAACCAGTTATGTAAACCACAACCTCATGGAAAATCATCCCATTAATCATTTGCATACAATATATCTGAGAGTCACACTGTGGAGAAAAATAGCCAGAGATGAAACAACAATAAGTTTAACAAACCATGTATTTTTTTGGTTCATTTCTTTAGTTTCCAAATGAGATGTTTTTCCACCAGACCCTTTTCACAATGAACAAACCAGATAGAAAGTGTAACATGAGACCAATCCAAATCTTTAAAAGACAATCGTGGAGAAGGGGGGCATTCGGAATAACCTGACAGTCCCTACCTCCCTCACTTCAAGACTCAGATACCTGATATTGACAGGTATCTCTCCTCCCTTCTTTTGATCCTCCCTTCTCTGTCTCTGATCATTGACAGTCTTCTTGTATTGCAGGAACTGGAACTAGACAAAGGCTTGGTGCTGTGATAGAGCAGATGGATCAGATTACTAGAATTTAAAGGCAACATCTTTATCCCAAGCACATGGAACTTCCTGAATACTAATCGATCAATCATTGACTTTTCTCTCTCTCTCTCTCTTGTATTTGAACAGTGGTACCAAACAGATAAGAAACCCTGCGAGGCAAACAAATACTACAATGAAGATCAGAATCGATGTTGTTCCTATTGCCCTCCTGGTAATATAACTTTTTTTTTAACACACTATTGACCATCCACACATGCCTCTGCCCTGCCAATAAAACTCCCTCTACACTGTCTCCATCAAACATTCCCAGGGCAGGTACAACTCGGCAGAACTCCCTCTACACTGTCCCCATCAAATCCTCCTAGGACAGTTACAGCACGGGGTTAGATATAAAATAAAGCCCCCTCTACACTGTCCCCATCAAACATTCCCAGGGCAGGTACAACTTGGCAGAACTCCCTCTACACTGTCCCCATCAAATCCTCCTAGGACAGTTACAGCATGGGGTTAGATATAAAATAAAGCCCCTTCTACACTATTCTATCAGAACTCCCAGGGCAGGTACAACACATGACTGGATACAGAGTAAAACTTCCCCTACACTGTCCCCATCAAACATTCCCAGGACAAGTGCAGCACGGGGTTAGATACAGAATAAAGCTTCCTCTACACTGAACTCATCCAACATTCTCTGAACAGGTCCCGCATGGATCAATTTAAGTGAATCAGAATTTTGAGGGAACAATGAACAAAGTTTCCAATATTATAAAATGATTGGAGAGAATTGAGTGAATGGTTGTTTCTGTGGTAATCAGGGCATTGATTAAGATTTTGAACAAGGAGGAAATGAAATAAAGTTTTCTTTCACACAGAGGGTTAATATAACAAATGTTTTAGCACATGGGGTCATTGACACAGAAACTGTGACACCATTTAACAATGTTGGTAAGTGTTTGTTTCCTTTCCAATATGGGGACAGGGCTAGGAAGCAGGATTAGAGTCTGTAGCAGTAGCGCAATCGGTTAGCGTGTGGTATTTATATATAGCAGTTCAGACACTGCTTTGATGGGTTGAATGACCTCTTTCCAATCTGTAGATCTATGATTTTTTGCAGCTTTTGCTTTCAGGAAAGATCCATTGTGACTGAGAATAGTAGCCATTGGACAAGTTCAACTTTCAGTCAACATCTCAGTCCTGCATGTCAAGAATTTGCTTTCTCTCTTCCCAAACTCCTTTCTGGTATTAAAAAGTTATTAAAACTTGTTCAGCTGTTTCCTGCTGTGACCCAGCTGCATCTGATCTCTGATTCATATCCTAGGATGACAGAAAGGAGCTTGGGAAGAGAGAAAGCAAATTCTTGACATTCAGGACTGAGATGTTGACTGAGGGTTGAACTTACCCAATCGTTACTATTCTCAGTCACACTGGATGAATGACCTTTAACACTGAGTTAAGACAATCCACTTGGGCTAGAGATATTTAGACCATGACAAGCAATTCAGATGTTAATAGTCAAAAATTGGTCAATAATTTTGACATTGAGTGAGAGAAGCTATCACTCCTGTCCTACAGCTTGGAGATTTCAACCCAGTTACCAAAGGCTTGAATTCTAGCCTGTGTCAGGGTCTAATAGCTGTTTCTCCCACACACTCTCCTCTAACATATCCATTCTAAACAAAATGACAGCAAGGTGGCTCCTCTCAGTTGGGTCAGACTCCCCTCTATCTCTCCTCTCAGACCTCATGTTACCATTCCCCTCAAAGTCCCGTGAATAACATTATGTCATTTCTGTCTGTGACCTTGTCACTTATTATCCCAGTCTGCAGCTACTCAACATTTGAGGGACGGCTATTGCTTTTGGTAAACTTTACCTTTATCAAGGAGACAGCTCGCTGGGAGTGAGTTTCACTGAGGCACCCAGTAGCAACAATGTGTAGATAAAGGCAAAATATTGTGAATGCTGGAACCTGAAACAAAAACAGAAAATGCTAGAGAAACTCAGTAGGTCTGACAGCATCTGTGAAGAGAGAATGCTGTAAGAGAGAATGCTGTGAAGAGAGAATGCAGCAGAATGGCACAGTGGTTAGCACTGTTGCCTCTCAGCTCTAGGGATTTGAGTTCGATTCCTGGCTTGGGTCACTGTCCCTGTGGAGTTTGCACATTCTCCCTGTGTTTGTGGGAGGTTCTTCCGGGTGCTCTGGTTTCCTCCCACACTCCAAAGATGTGCGGGTTAAGTTGATTGGCCAAGCTAAGTTGCCTCTTAGTGTTTCGGGATGTGTGAGTTAGAAGGATTAGCGGGGTAAATGTGTCAGGTTGTGGGGATAGTGCCTGGAGTGGAATTGTTGTCAGTGCAGACTTGATGGGAAAATGGCCATCTTCTGCACTGTAGGGATTCTATGAATAGAGCCAACTCTTTGGACATTCAACCTGACTCAAAATGTTGGCTCTATTCTCTTCCCATAGCTGCTGCCAAATTTGTTGAGTTTCTCCAACATTTTCTGTGTTTGCAACCATATATAGCGTGGATCAGACATCAAGTAAAGTTCCCCCAATCCTGCCTGAGTTAGAAATAAGATAAAGCTTCCTGTATTTAGAATGGACTTGGTTATTTTGCTTCTATCACTTTGCTGAGTAGACTTTTTTTCCGATCATTAACTCTTGCTGAGCATTTTTTTTTCTCTGATATTTGTTCTAATTTCCTCTGCCCTAATTTCCATTGTGGCCTAGGCCCCAGTTGCTGTCCTGGTTTAAATAATATTCTAGATTCCCTTCTCTGCCCCATATAATAATCTATGCATCTCGATCAGATAATCCAATTGCTGCACCCAGGGTCATTGCTGTGTCTTTGCTATGTGTCGTTTACATGCTAATTACTGAATCTTGGAGGTAGCTGCATTGTGGAAGGTCAATGTGGAGTCAGCATCCAGCTCTGGGCTTCAGATGTATCAGTTTGTGAAGTTTGCAGTAAATACACTTGGACTGATGGTCATGTTAAGCACTCATTGACTCTCCCATTTGTCACACCAATCTGATTTTTCTTTCTGACTGGGTTGATTTTTATCTGAAACCATGGTGTAGTCACCTCCTACACACATCTCACTCTATCTCCATCTTACTTTCACTATTATTTTCAAACCAAAATACTCCTAGCAATGAGGCTGGTACAGTCGTGCTGCAGTCAGAGCCAAAGCTAGGGCAGTACGATATTACTCGAATATCAGTAACTGGACCACATGTTGTATCTTGAGGTTCCCAGAAGAACACTTGCGTGCCCCTGCTCATTAAAACAGAAACAATGTCCGCTATTAACCCAGTCCCTCTCATTCAGAACTGCACAAAGTGCTGAATAATTTCCTGGAACACAAGTAGTGACGATAAAGTGATACACCACAGGAGATTATTCAGCTTATTGTATTTAGATTGCTCATTGAAAGTCATAACCAATTAATTTGCTCCCCCGTTCTTACCCCATAACTTTGAAAAATATTCCCCCTTTAGTGTTTAATCAATTGCCTTTTTTGAAAGTTCTCAATGAATCTATTTCCCCCACTCTTTCGGGCACTGCGTCCCAGATCACAATGGATTTAGAATAGATTAGTACTTGATGGCTGATGAGGACACAATGGGCTGAAGGACTTCTTTTTTGTGCTGCAAATTCTTTGACTCAAAGACAACTCACAACATAATTTTTAGTTCCATCTTGTCCCCTCTGGCTTCTTTTTGCCAATTACAATTATCTTAAACCTGTGTTACTGACCCTCTGCCACTGGAAACAATTTCTCCTTATTTACTCTGTCAAACCCTTCATGATCATAAAATCCTAATCAAATTTTCCTCTCACTTTCTCCGCTGTAAGGAGAGCAACCTCTGTTTCTCTACTTCCCTATTTAACTGAAGTCTTTCATTCCTGGTAGCATTCTGCACCTCTCTAATGCTTTAACATCCTCCTTCAAATAGAATGCCTTGATTTAGACACAGTTCTCTAATTGGGGCCTGATCAGCAATTTGTAAACATTTAGCATAACTTCCCTATTTCTGTTCTCTCTTTATTTATATCTTTGCACTCTCTTTAAAATTGTACCGTTTATTTTATATTTCCTCTCCTCACTATCCCAGAATGAATCACTTCACAGTTTTCCACTTTAAATTTCATCTACCAAGTTCCTAGTCATTCCACCAGTCTCTCCACGTCCTCCTGAAGCCTTATCAAGTGTTTAATTCATAGCTTTGTGTCAACTGCAAACTTTAAAATTATGCTGTCTCCCTTAGTCCAAATAATCAGAGCAGAGATTCCAATTTGATTCCTTGGAAATATCAATTATACTTCACTTTAATCTTAAAAGCAAATTTTCATCACTAGTTTTTGTTTCTGACTCTTAGCTAATTTTGTATCCATACGGGCATTCCCTACAATTGCTTCAATTTTGCTAATTTTTTTTATTTTGTGGTACTTTATCAAACACCAGTTCCAGTAAGATGACATCAAATGCATTTTCTTCATCAATCCCACTTCCAGTTCTGTAGAGGAGTCATATGGACTTGTATTATGGTTCAGGTTAAAAACTACAAAGTGTTTTATGAAGCCCACCTAAATCATAGGTTTTGCATCTTGAATTTGGCTAGGATAAGCATGATATGTTCCATTTCAGGTATGATTCAAATGACCCACTAGAGAGCTTTTATCAAATAAAATTTACTTAAGAATATAGTTAACATGTATGGAAAGAAAATTAGCAGTAACTTCTAACATTTACAAAGAAAACAACCACAATAATGTTTAACCTTTAATGAATAAGCTGCCCCAATCAAACAAACATCCATAAACAACCCTTTAAACAGGTTCAACATAGCATAGACTAAGGCTCACGTAATACTGGGATGAGGCCATTAGTTGAATTCTGTAGTCATATGCTCTTGAGATTCACTACAGTTTGAAGACAAGATAGTTTCCCAAAACACCAGAGAGACTCTGACCCAACTTCCAACAACAACAGGTTTTCATCCTTCAGAAAAGCGAGATCTTGCTTTCAGCTAATCAACAGGATTTTCAAAAAACAAACAGGAGGAGTGAGAGTCTTTTCTTTCAGTTGATGCTACTAACACTCCAACTCCGCAAGCTGAAACCATAAATGAACTCTTGTCACCTGATCTGCACACAGTTTTTTCTTTTCTCAACAATGACATCACCTAAAGCCATGAGCATAAATTTAAAAAAAAACTCTTGGAGATACACTAACATCACACTCAAAACATTCATTTGGTTTCTCTCCACAGAAGCTGCTAGACTTGCTGAGTTTATGCAGCATTTTCTGTTTTTGTATGCCTTGGGGGTGATCTTGAGCCCATGTTTGCCATCCACAGGAGTGCCAGCGGGGGCTCAATATCCAATAAATTCCGAAAGTCACCAATCTTGCCATCAATATCACGACTTCTGATTTTTGCTGACCCTCACTGGCAGTATATTCAGGGTCACATCCAGTGATTCCAATAAATTTAATTATGATTAAAACCCCTCTCCCCCCGCTTCCTCACTGTATATTGAGGCATATTTGCAAACAGGTTTACCCAGATGTGAACCTGTCGTGAGATTCCTGTGGAGTATGTAGGTGAGTGTAGCCCCCTAGGGAGAGGGACATGGCCTGACAATGAGTTTTTAGGCAATCAATAGTGGCTTCATGGTCATCATTAGACTTTTAATTCCAGATTTTTATTGAATTAAAATTTTACCATTTACCGTTTGAACCCAGGTCCCAGAGCATTATTCTAGGTCTCTGGATTACTAGTCTGGTGATAGTACCGTTATGCCACCACCTCCTCGTTATCAAAGTGATATTGTCACTGGGCTTGTCTCAGATTTTGTCTTTAAACCTTTCCATTTCACTGGTTCACTATTGTTGGATTTATCTCTTGTTGAAATTTCAATCAAAGAACAAAGAAAACGACAGCACAGGAACGGACCCTTTGGCCCTCCAAGCCTGCACCAACCGTGCTGCCTGACTGAACTAAAACCCTGTACTATTCCAGGGACATTATCCCTCTTTTCCCATCCTCTTCCTTAGTGTTCCACACTTGCTTCCTGTGTTCCCAGCTTCCTAGCTTTGACAAATGCTTCCTTTTTCTCTTTGACTAGGCTCACAATATCTCTTGTTATCCAAAGCTCCCAAAAATTGTCATACTTATCCTTCATCCTTATAGGAATGTGCCAGTCCTAAGTCCCAATCAACATACATTTGAAAGCCTCCCACCTGCCAGATGTTGATTTGCCCTCAAACATCTGCCCCCAAACTACATTCTTCAGTTCCTGCACAATATTGTTAAAATTAACCTCCCCCAGTTTAGCACTTTAACTTGAGGACCATACTTATCTTTATCCATCAGTACCTTAAAGCTTGCTGAATTGTGGTCATTGTTCCCAAACTGCTCCCCTATTGAAACATCGACCTCTTTGCCGGGCTCATTCCCCAATATCAGGTCTAGTATGGCCCCTTCCCCAGTTGGACTATGTACATACTGTTTCAAGAAACTCTCCTGGATGCTCCTTACAAACTCTGCCCCATCCATGCCCCTAGCACTAAATGAGTCCCAGTCAATATAGGGGAAGTTAAAATCTCCCACCACAACAACCCTGTTACTTTTACAGCTTGCCATATTCTGCCTAAATATCTGTTCTTCTATCTCGCGATGGCAGTTGGGTGGCCTATAGAAACCCCCAACATTGTGACTACGCCTTTCTTTTTCCTGAGCTCTACCCATATTGCCTTAGTGTATGAGCCCGCTGAGGTGCCCTCCCACAGTACAACTGTGATATTCTCCTTAACCAGTAACACAACTCCCCCTCTATCCTGCCTGAAACATCTGTATCCTGGAATGTTAAGCTGCCAATCCTGTCCTTCCCTTAACCAATCTCTGTAATGGCAACAACATCGTAGTTCCTAGTACTAATTCAAGCTCTAAGTTCACCTGCCTTATCGAGTACACTTCTCACATTGAAAGAGGTGCATTTCAGTCCACTAGACTCTCTTTGAATAGCAACTCCTTTCTGCCTGCTCTGAGTCTGATTGGCCCTACTCTCTGGTTTCCCTTTAGTTAATTCACTTTGCTTTAGTTCTCACCCACCCAGCCAAACTAGTTTAAATCTCCCTGTGTGACACTAGCAAAACTCCCGGCCAGAATATTTATGCCCTTCCAGTTTCAATGCAACGTGTCTTTCTTACACAGGTCCCATCTGCCCTGGAAGAGACCCCCTAAGGTCCAGATATCTGAAACCCTCCTCCTACACCAGCTGTTTAGCCATGTGCACTAACTTCCTATTCCTAGCCTCACTAGCATATGTCTTCTGTCCTCTGGCACCATTCCTGTGTCAAAGACTGATTGCAAGATTTCTATCCTTATTTCTGTCAGTAACTGAGGATGCTGCCCATCTGGACTTTTCCGTCAATACTGCCAGCCTTTTAGAAGTGCCTCCTCTTTATCTATGTTTGTCCTATTAAATTTCTCAAATGCCTTTTTCTCTATGGTGACATTGAGTGGAGACAAATTCTTAAAGTATTGATTTATTGCCTGATCTGGCTTCACGGGAAGATCTCCTTGTGAATCCTTCATCAGCCTCACTCTTCCTTTGATTATCCTTTTTCTACATACAGGTGTAGAAAGACTTTTGGATTCCCTTTGTGTTACTATCCATCTCTTTCAATCTCTTTTCCTCTCTTACTTACTTTTCCAGCTCTCCTTTATCATTAATGTGTTATGCATAATTCCTATAAAACAATGGATCTGACCTTTATCATGAGACTCCTCTTTCTGTTTAATTTTAATCTAGTTTTTTGTTATCTGGGAGATCTAGACTTGGATGCTCTTCATCTTCCTTCCTGGAAGTATCTGTATTGCATTCAAACAAAGCTTTTGTATTTCAAAGGCTTTCCGATACTCATGTTTTACCCACTCACCTTTGTTTCCAATCCTCCTGGGCACAATCTCATTTCAACCAACTGTAATTAGTGTCCAAAATTTTCACCCGATGGCAGAGTTCACAGCAGTCCTGCGGGCTCATCCACTGTCTCACTTCATTCTTTTGTGCAGAATTCACTTGGAACACGGTCACCCTAAGGTGACACAGTGGCAGGAACCTGGGTTCAACTCCTGGCTTGGGAGTCACTGTCTGCATGGAGTTTGCATTTCTCCCTGTGTCTGCATGGATTCCTCTGGGTGCTTTGGTTCCCCCCCATAGTCCAAAAGACATGCTTATTGTGTGCATTAGCCATGTTAAATTTTCCCTCAGTCTACCCGAATAGGTGCCAGAATGTGGCAACTAGGGGATTTTCACAGTAACTTCATTGCAGTATTAATGTAAACCTACTTGTGACAACAATAAATAAACTTTTATGTCCCCATCAAACTAAATCCAAGTCAAATGGGGGCCTGCACTTTCTCTCCTGATCTCTGTCCCCTTCCTAACACTCATTGTGATTACACACCCCAGCTCACGTTCAGACATATATAGGACAAAGAACAAAGAACAAAACAGCACAGGAAACAGGCCCATCGGCCCAACGAGCCCGCGCCGCCACCCCGATGTTCCCACCTCTACCCGCGATCCCTGTCCATATTTATAGATCTATGGATTCAAAACCAAATTTGAGACAATTTAGGGAGAATTTGTTTTGCCAATTAGCCTAAGAGCACATCTTTGGGATGTGGGAGGAAACCGGAGCACCCGGAGAAAACCCACGCAAGCACGGGGAGAATGCGCAAACTCCCACAGACACAGGCCCAAATCCACGCATCTGCACAGCACAGTGATAGTCACTGAGCTCTCGTGTTGCCCCATCAAATGGTCCAGGTCAAGCATATACTAACGACGTGAAGCACTAGGATACTCTTGGAAAAAAAAATCCAAGAGCAGCCCTCTCACGACCCATCGCGTGTATGCCCCTTGTTAGACGACAAGGTGGACCAAGGCACCTATAGGATAAAAACAAGTACATCAATATCATCATCTATTTACACACTTCCCAGGGACTCCCAAGACTCATGATCCCTATTTTAAATCAGTTTTCTATACCCCTCCATTCCCATTCTGTTCATGTGCCCATCTAAGTATTTCTTAAATAACTCCAGAGTACCTGCCTCCACCACTTTACTTGGCAGCGCATTCCATACCCCCACCACCCTCTGTGTGAAAAAACTCCCTCTAGCATCCAAATTATACTTTACCCCTCTCACCCTAAGCCCGTGACCCCTCGTGCTATTCGAGTCCATCCTAGGAAAAAGCTTAACCCTGTTTACTCTATCTATACCCTCATAATCTTGTACACCTCTATTAGATCTCCTCTAAGTCTACGTCTTTCTAAGGAAAACAGTCCCAATTTGCCTAACCTCTCCTCGTAACTCAGACCTTCCACACCAGGCAGCATCCTGGTAAACCTCCTCTGCACTCTCTCCAGAGTCTCCACGTCCTTCCGGTAGTAAGGCGACCAGAACTGGACGCAGTATTCCAAATGAGGTCTAACCAACGTTTTATACAACTGCAACATTAAAGGCCAGCTCTTGTACTCTATACCCCTTCCTATAAAGGCTAGCATACTATATGCTTTCTTCACAACCTTCTCCACTTGCTCTGCCACCTTCAGAGACTTGTTCACCTGCACCCCCAGGTCCCTCTGCGTTTCTATACTCTTAATAGGTCTACCCTTTATCATATACCTCCCCCCTACATTCTTTCTCCCGAAATGCATCACCTCACATTTATCAGGATTGAATTTCATCTGCCATCTGTCTGCCCAAGCTACCAGCCTATCTATGTCCTGCTGCATCGCCTGACAATGCTCCTCACTATCTGCAAGTCCAGTCATCTTTGTATTGTCTGCAAACTTGCTGATCACTCCACTTACTCCCTCTTCCAAGTCATTTATATATATTACAAATAGAAGAGGTCCCAGTACCGAGCCCTGCAGCACCCCACTAGTGACCGACCTCCAGCTAGAAGAAATATAGAATCATAGAATCCCAATAGTGTAGAAGACTATTCAGCCCATTGGATCTGCATTGATAACAATCCCACCCAAGCTCTATCCCTGTAACTCCATGTGTTTACTCTGCTAATCCTCACGACCTAAGGGGCAATTTAACACGGCCAATCACCTAACCCGCACATCTTTGGAGTGCAGTCTCTGCCTCCATCTCTCTCTCTCTCTCTCTCTCACTCTTTCCTTCTGAAGTGCAGATAGATGTGAGTCTTGCACTGTCATTGTAGAAGATCCACAGTGCAATCTATTTTGATTCCTTTCGTGTTATATGTAAGTTCATACTTCTTTCTGATTTTGATTTCAGGGTCATATCGAAAATTTGAATGCACATCTAATCAAGATACTATTTGCGAAGATTGTAAAAATGGCACTTACAAAGAGGAATGGAGTAACTCATACGAGTGCACCCGTTGTGTGGGAATCTGTCAAAATGGTAAAATCTCAACTTTCATTTGTAAATAAATCATAATCGCACCAACAATGACAGATCCAAAATAAGACAAAAAAATTCCTTGTCCCATCCCCCCATGGACCCCAAGACCAGTGTCCTCTCTTTCCAAAAAAGTGGGTGGCAGAATAGTTAGCACTGTTATCTCACAGTGCTAAGGATTGGGGTTAAATTCCAGCAGGGCCTGGGTAAGATGCTCTATCAACCAGTTGATGCAGACTTGATGGGTTGAGTGGCCTTTTTCTGCACTGTAGACTCTATAGTTCTATCTTACTGACCATTAACCCTCATATATTTCGAATGTAGTAGTAACTATTCATCCCCCCTCCCCAACCTAATACTGATCACTTCCTGCTCCATATACCTCTGGAATGACCACTTTGGGTAATAGAGGGTACATTTGGACTCAATACCTCTGCATTGGATAGAAGCAGATCAGCCAATTCCCCTATCCTGACCAGTAGCTGGGAAACCCATGTAATTGTCTCTGTTGGCTGGGAGCAAGATCCATCTTTGCTGCAATGCCCTTCAAAGTTGAATATCACTCGTGTGAATGGCTGGAATCTGAAATCCAGCACAGGAACACTTGAAGCAGGAAGACTGGACAGGGAAGAGTTGTAGCAAATTCTAAATATAGGATCATGCCAGAGGCAAGAGATTTAGAGGAGATTTGAGGAAAAAGCTTTTCACCCAGAAGGTGGTGGAAATCTGGAATTCACAATCTGAAAGGATGGTGGAGGTAGGAATCCTCACATTGTTTAGCAAGCATTTAGATGACTGCTTTGAAATGCCATTGCATACAAGGCTATGGACCGAGTGCAGGAAAATGAAATTAGAATGGATAGGTCTTTGATGGCTGGCACAGACAGGATGGGCCCAAAGGCCTCTTTCTGTGCTGTATGACTCTCTGACTCTACAGTAGTCTAAGCAGCACTGTCCCATATCCCAGGAATGTGATTCATGCAATTTTTGCCTCCTGATATTTTTCTTTAGATCAGCAAGAAGTTCAAAGATGTTCCCCAACAATGAGGCAGATCTGTGAATGTAAACCAGGAATGTATTGCCAATCTCAGAGTCTCAACTTCTGCGATCTCTGTGTTGAGCACCAGAAATGCGGCGTGGGAGAAGGAGTGATCGAAAACGGTGCGTAAGAAATTCCATGTCTGAACCTGTGCACATAGAATAGAACGTAGAGTAAATTGGGCTGAGAGAGGAGACTGTGCGATTGGGAGAAATACCAGCCCAGAAACTCCAAAATATGTAATGAAGCCCGACTAGACCCAATAGATTTTCTATGTTGGCATTAATGTGAGGACAGAATGTTTCACTCTAGGTGTGATTCTATTGGCACACTAGAAGGTTTTTATCAAAACAAGCTTTACTTAACAATACAGTTTTAAATATAAGGAATGAATTAGTTTTAAATTTTACCAATTGGAATTGAAACATGACAAGGTACAATTTTTAACTGCTCACCTATCTCTATTAGTTCCAGTTCAAGCAATATTCCTCTTACAAACTTGAAGCTCCGCTTCAAAATCGG
This sequence comes from Sphyrna mokarran, assembly GCA_024679065.1. NCBI lineage: Eukaryota > Metazoa > Chordata > Chondrichthyes > Carcharhiniformes > Carcharhinidae > Sphyrna > Sphyrna mokarran. The sequence continues at coordinate 19,052,815 of JAGIQG010000028.1, read as the reverse complement.
TTAGAGACGCACAGGATTAAGTGCCTGTACTTGTTAGCAGTCCAAGAGTCCACTGGAGAGAGAGATAGAGACAGTTATCTTCTGACAGCCCCATGTAGCAGCCTCCAGAGTTTTGAATTCAATAAAAATCTGGAACTAAGAGTCTACTGATGACCATGAAACCATTGTTGTTTGTCATAAAAATCCACCTGGTTCACTAGTGTCCTTTGGGAAAGGAAATCGGCCATCCTTACCTGGTCTGGCCTATATGTGACTCCAGACACACAACAATGTGATACACTTTGAAATGCCTTCCTCTGAAATGGAGAACAATTAAGGATGGGCAATAAATACTGGCCCAGCCAGTGATGTCCACATCGTTGGGCGGAGCGCCGACAGACAGGTGCAGACTGGGTGGAGCACCGAGCAGACAGGTGCAGATTGGGCGGAGCACCGAGCAGACAGGTGCAGACTGGGCGGAGCACCGAGCAGACAGGTGCAGACTGGGCGGAGCACCGAGCAGACAGGTGCAGACTGGGCGGAGCACCGAGCAGACAGGTGCAGACTGGGCGGAGCACCGAGCAGACAGGTGCAGACTGGGCGGAGCACCGAGCAGACAGGTGCAGACTGGGCGGAGCACCGAGCAGACAGGTGCAGACGGGCGGAGCACCGACAGACAGGTGCAGACTGGGCGGAGCACCGAGCAGACAGGTGCAGACTGGGGTGGAGCACCGAGCAGACAGGTGCAGACTGGGCGAGCACCGAGCAGACAGGTGCAGACTGGGCGGAGCACCGAGCAGACAGGTGCAGAGTGGGCGGAGCCCCGAGCAGACAGGTGCAGAGTGGGCGGAGCACTGAGCAGACAGGTGCAGACTGGGTGGAGCACTGAGCAGACAGGTGCAGACTGGGTGGAGCGCTGAGCAGACAGGTGCAGATTGGGTGGAGCACCGAGCAGACAGGTGCAGACTGGGCGGAGCACTGAGCAGACAGGTGCAGACTGGGCGGAGCACCGAGCAGACAGGTGCAGACTGGGTGGAGCACCGAGCAGACAGGTGCAGACTGGGTGGAGCACCGAGCAGACAGGTGCAGACTGGGTGGAGCACCGAGCAGACAGGTGCAGACTGGGTGGAGCACCGAGCAGACAGGTGCAGACTGGGCGGAGCACCGAGCAGACAGGTGCAGACTGGGCAGAGCACTGAGCAGACAGGTGCAGACTGGGTGGAGCGCCGAGCAGACAGGTGCAGACTGGGTGGAGCCCCGAGCAGACAGGTGCAGACTGGGTGGAGCGCCGAGCAGACAGGTGCAGACTGGGTGGAGCCCCGAGCAGACAGGTGCAGACTGGGCAGAGCACTGAGCAGACAGGTGCAGACTGGGCGGAGCACTGAGCAGACAGGTGCAGAGTGGGTGGAGCCCCGAGCAGACAGGTGCAGACTGGGTGGAGCACCAAGCAGACAGGTGCAGAGTGGGTGGAGCACCGAGCAGACAGGGCAGACTGGGTGGAGCGCCGAGCAGACAGGTGCAGACTGGGTGGAGCACGAGCAGACAGGTGCAGACTGGGCGGAGCCTGAGCAGACAGTGCAGATGGGGGAGCCCGGCAGCAGGTGCAGACTGGGTGGAGCACCAGCAGACGGTGCAGACTGGGTGGAGCACCGAGCAGACAGGTGCAGACTGGGTGGAGCGCCGAGCAGACAGGTGCAGACTGGGTGGAGCACCGAGCAGACAGGTGCAGACTGGGTGGAGCGCCGAGCAGACAGGTGCAGACTGGGTGGAGCACCGAGCAGACAGGTGCAGACTGGGTGGAGCACCGAGCAGACAGGTGCAGACTGGGTGGAGCACCGAGCAGACAGGTGCAGACTGGGTGGAGCACCGAGCAGACAGGTGCAGACTGGGTGGAGCACCGAGCAGACAGGTGCAGAGTGGGTGGAGCACCGAGCAGACAGGTGCAGACTGGGTGGAGCACCGAGCAGACAGGTGCAGACTGGGTGGAGCGCCGAGCAGACAGGTGCAGACTGGGTGGAGCACCGAGCAGACAGGTGCAGAGTGGGTGGAGCACCGAGCAGACAGGTGCAGAGTGGGTGGAGCACCGAGCAGACAGGTGCAGACTGGGTGGAGCACCGAGCAGACAGGTGCAGACTGGGCGGAGCACCGAGCAGACAGGTGCAGAGTGGGCGGAGCACCGAGCAGACAGGTGCAGAGTGGGCGGAGTCACTGTGTTTCTTTTTTGGCCAGTTGAGTGTCATTTGATTGATCAGGATTTCTTGGTGATTATTGTCTCAATGACTCCCTTTCTTTTGTCACCAGGAACTTCCAGTAAAGACACTGTCTGCAAACCCTGCCTCAAGGGCACCTTTTCTGATGTATCATCTGATTCTGCCAAGTGCCGGCCTCATACCAAGTGAGTAGTACCTAGGTCCCTCATTAATCACTCCCGGTTAGACAACCCTCACCACAGGCAGCCCCTGGGGAGTGTACAGATACTGGGCTACTGGTGGTGAGGCTGAGGGATTCCGAATAGTAAAGGAGGCTCTGGTGAAGGAGAGGCCCAGTAGGAGCTACAACCAGCCTCGGCTCCCCTCTCTTTGGCCTTGCCAGGGACGCATCTGGAATGGAAAGTATTATTGAATTAAGAACAGATACTGCTGGACAAACTCTGCAGGTCTGGCAGCACCTGCAGAGAAAAACAGAGTTAACGTTCTGAGTCTAAATCATTCTTCAACAGAGCAGAATTAGAATTACAGAACAGGATTATTGTTGGGCAAGGATGAGATCATGATGGGATTGTCACCATTCACTGATGGGATTTCCAGTTATGCAATGATCCTCTGGATGAAGGATGTAGGAACTACTTGCTGCGAAAGAAGCAAGGTCTGTTTACTTCCATGTTTTTAACATCCTGGTAGTTAGGAAATAAACCAACATTGGAATTGTTGACTGATCATTGCAACCAACCTCCATCAGTGAGTCAACAATGTACCCAGGCATGAGGCAAGAGAAACTCGCCGTGGTAAGGGCTTTGTAAACTGTACAGCAATATCTTCAAAAATTCTTTCATACAATGAAAACATCCTAAAGTGCTTCACAGAAGAATTATAAAGTAAAATCTCCCAAGCAAGCAACATTCACATGTCAAGCCTCAAATTATTCATGTACAGTATCCAAAACATTATTTTCTGAAAGAAATCTTTCTTCTTTTTATATGAGTAAATCAACATCAATGAGTAAGCTCAAAGATATTTGGATTAAGTGGATTTGATAAGCTAAATTGACCCTTAGTGTCAAGGGATAAGCAAGGTAAATATGGAGGGTAACAAGGAAAGGGCCTGGGTGGGATTATTGTCAATGCAGGTATAATTGGGCCGAATGACCTCCTTCTACGCTGTAGGGATTTTAACACTTGATGCTTCCATTGTTTCTCCAGGGAGCCATCAATTGACAGCTTGTTCATTGAAATATTGGGCCCAATTTTACCATTGTGATTCTAAAGTGCTGAATCTGGGCAGAATTCAGATCTGACTTGGAAACCTGCTCTCAGGTGCCCCCCATAAGCACTTAGCCTGAAAAAAAAGATCATGAGTCTGAATTGCACTGTGGGCTGGCTCATTGTTCTCGAAACGCTGCAGCTCCGATCGGCGCTTTGAACTGTGCACGCACAGTGGAAAAAAAAGTGAAAAAATGCGCCCCTGTCACATCGTTCCTGGGCCACAAAACGTGGATAAAGTGGCCTCGAAGCTAAAAGCGGGAGGATTGGCCCTGACAGTTATTGCCTCACCCCCGGAACATAACTGTCTTCCTTATCACCACCCCCCACTACCCAGACCGATCACGAATCTCTGTCCCTTCTTCCCCCCCCCCCACCAATTGCCCGCAGTGTGGCAGCGGTGCCCCTGCCCATCAGAGATCCACCTGGCCTCCCTCCCCCTATTCCCCTGTCTACCAGGGATACATCTGAACTGACTCCCTCCCCTCCCCCTCACCAGAGAATGATTGGCCTGCCCCTCACCTCCCCCTCCACTGCCCCCCACCACAGATAGATCTGATCCGCCTCTCTACTCCTTCCCCCTTCCCCACCTGAGAAAATTGGGCCTCCCTTACTACCATCTCCCACCAGCTATGGCCCACCTTGCCCCCACCACTGATCTGACTCAGAGAGCCACCAGAAGCTCTGAACTTACCTCTTCAGAAACTGGAGCGCCCAAAACAGACCATTGCCGAGCATGTCTATTTGGTGCAGAATCTGGATGGACAAACACAATGGTAAAGGGCAAAGTGCTGGTAAAGTTGGGCGGGCAGCCCATTAATTCAATTTAAATGCATGGAAATTTAAATTGCTGTTGCACCCGTTCCGTGAGATTTGGATCACAGCCATTTTCGGGTCTTGATAAAATGGGCTAATCGCCTCATGCCCGACTTTACCAAGTTTTTGCGCCTGAAAACAGGTGTGATGCAATGTTAAAATCAAGCCCATTGTTTCTGCAAATTAGACTTGAATTTATTCCCCATTAAAGTGCAGGCCCTGTCCTTTGATTCAACAGCTCTGGACAAGTTGAAAGAGCTTGTTGGTAGTGAGACGTTCGAGTCCCAGAAACAGCAATTACATCACCTCTCAGCCTCCCCCTTTTCCAGTACAAACATGGTCCACTTCACTCCATTGCTCTTTATCATCCAGTTCCTCCATCTCCTCAATCATTCAAGCTTCTCTCTCAGAATCACAGAGTTGTTGTGTCACAGAAGGAGACCGTTCAGCCCATCATGTCTACACTGGCTCTCCAAATGAGCACTATGACTTTCCCCGTACACCTGCACATTGTTTCTATTCAAACTATCAGATAATATCCTTTTGAACACCTCGATTGAGCCTGCTGCCACCTCACTTCCAGGCACTGCATTCCAGACTCTAATCATTTGCTGTGTGGGAAGTTTTTTTTCTCACATTATATTTGCTCCTTTTGCAAAGCAATTTAAATCTTGCCCTTCCATTCTTGATCTCTACTCATTCAAAGATCCTTCCAGATCCAAATTCTATAGAGTATCCCACGTTACCCCAACAATTAAGACATATTTATCCTTCAATCAACATTATTAAAACCAGCTAATTAGCCATTGAACTGCACCAGTTAACTGCCCTATTGGTTAATGTTACAATCTTTCAAAAACATTTGACTGACTGAAATGCTTTAGAATGTCCTGAGGACATGGAAAGTGCTACATCAATGCAAGCTTTACTTTCTGCCTCAGGAAGAGATTTACAAAATGGAGGCTGGGACACATATCTGTCTGTAGCTGTTCTTTATGTGGATGTGTCAGAAGCAGCCAGGGCCAATCGCTCTTCCCCCTTGCCTGCATCTGTTCCAGAATTTTCCCACAAGCCAGTTGGTCACAAGTGTATTGCCTGCTGAGCTTGATCATGCCCGTTCCATCAAGAGACTTGCTCAGCACGGGTGATGTCCAAGTCCTGGGGTATCCAACAGTGATGCTGACTCAGAACTTTGTTGCGCTGCTATGAAGGGGAGGTTCTAGTGTCAAGAAATGAGCTTCAGTGGGCCCAGGTACCTATATTCTCACTGACTTTAATTTTCGTCTGTTCTCCCTTCAGTTGCTCCCAGTTAAATGCACATTTAGTGAAAGAAGGTACAGCATCTGAAGACGCTGTTTGTGGCCAAGTGATCAGAACTAGCACCAAAGCAACCAGCGTTCTCACCACCTCCATCCGACAGCCGATTGATGATAAGTTGAACCTAACAACATTATCAGCTCCAGTCACAACACCCAAAAAAAACAGTGAGTCAAACTTAGGATCTCTATAAACCTGTTTTTTTTTCCACCCCCTTCCCTAATACAGGGCAGTGAGGTCCACTCCAATGCACCCCAAGACTTTTTACTAACTGATAAATGCACAAATATGTAAACCCAAGTGAGGGTATAGAGAGGGCTTGGGAAAAATGTGACAGAAAATATTATATTTTCCCAATGTTACTGTGGTATACCATGAAACGTGTGTGTGTGTGTGTGTGTGTGTGTGTGTGTGTGTGTGTGTGTGTGTGTGTGTGTGTGTGTGTGTGTGTGTGTGATGAATTTAATTGTATTGGACGCAGTTATACTAGAAGGTTAAAAACATCAAAAGGGGTTAGATGTAAAAGCAAGTATTTTGAAATGTAGATGAGCAGGTCTAAGATGATATACTAATGAGAAATGTGAATGGAAATTAGGAAGATAACTTGAAGTTAACTGTTGTATTTCAAAGGATAATGTACAAGTGGTTAAAAAATGTAAAGCAAAATTTATTTTTTACCCAAAAGTAGTAGCCATGAAATAAACATGAAAGATCTACATGTTCTGGGAAAGGGGATGTAAAAAAAGATTTACAGATGAAAAGACAAAAACATATTTAAAGAGAGATTGAAGGCTATATTGTTGGTATGGTGTGCTCATGAAATCCTGAAAGCATGTGTTAAAACAGACCTACAAAGAAAGTAGCTTCCTGACTCCCTCAGGCAACAGTGGAAATTTTTACTGAAATTTGTCTAGAGAAAATCCATGAGGACTGTTGCCTAAAAGGGATGTTTAATTCTGAGTTTAATCAAATAAAAATCATTTGGGAAAAGTTTGTGGAATTACTGTTAGCTGTGTGAATGTAATCCTGTGTGTTTAAGTTTTTTTTAAAAAAGATTATGCTTAAATTTAAGATTTAAAATCTCTAAAAGTAGTTTGAAATTTCTGCCCCTGACTTTATTTTCAGTGCAGATCCATTCTCATTTTAAGAAAAAAACAAACTGCAAATTGTGATAGTTTGTTCCTCAGGGACTTGAACAATCTGGCATTTGCCACCTGCCATATCGTAGCAAACGGCTGCACATCTGAGGCTAAATATAATGGTGAAACATTCCTCCAGAACCACAATAACAGGACAGCAGTCAGTTGGAAACAGAAGTACAAGCAACCTGAAATGGGAACTCGACACAAAATTGTAAACATCCTCCTTATTCACAAAGGGATGTTCCGAGAAACGTACTCCTTTAAACTGAGAGATTCTGGCCAAAGGCAACAATTAATAAAAATCAGATGGAAATCCGAGACAGGCTGCAAAAGTTCAAAAAAATAAAATCCCCAAGGATAGATGGAATATATCCCTGGGTACTAAGAAAGATGGGGGATAAGATTTGTAAGACTCTATCATTACAACACAATTGCAGAATCTTTGGAGGAAACTGGCTGTGTATTAAATAGAACAGTGTGACAGAGCGTGACCTCCTTGTTTAAAAGTTTAAAGTCTCTCTTCTCTCTCTCTCTCCCTCTCACTGTCTGTTGCTGTTACACTCAAGGTAGAGTGAGCACATAACAGAGAAGAAGTGACAACTAGATATTTTACTAATATATGTTTGAAGTGTGATATAAATATCTATCTTACTCGGTAGACATGCCCTGACCTTTTGGTGTGTTGCAGGACAAATGGTCGATTTGGTTTTGGCAATTGGATTGCTTCTTGCCTTTCTGCTAATCCTCATTGTCTCCAGTTTGCTTTTCAAACGCAAAGAATATTTCAAAAGCTTATTTTTATCCAACAGGACTAAAGGTGAGAACTTTTCAACCCTCTCAGTCAGCCTCTCTCTCTCTCTCTCTCTTTCTCTCACTTTACTTTTCTCTTTATCCCTCATGTGGAATTCCTTACCCAGCCTTCACTTTCTCTTTCACTATTCCAATTCCCTGGAATCCATTTTCTCAATTTCCTTCACATATTCATTTCACACCCCACTCTTGTTGGAATCTCACCCAGTTTGCTAAACTGATGCTGGATGCTTGGGAGTGGAACCTAGAGATAGAGAAAATGGTTCCTCCCGCCACACATCCCGTCAATAACAGGAACACTCTCTGTCTTTCAGGCTCTGTCTACATTGTGACCCCTATATACGTGGGAGTGGACCCTGAGAATTGTGACAATTCTGACCAGGAAGATCCCATCATCACACATCCAGAATCCCATGTCCACTTCCCACAGCAGGAGTCGATGAAGTCGCAGAATGCAGGTGAATGTCACATCTTCCCAGTGGAAGAGGAGGGGAAACTTTACCGTGTCCCTGTACCTGCGGCTGATTATTGAGAGCCAGAGCAAGCTGAATGACAAACACAGACAAAGAATTTTTGGTAACGTACGGAGGTGTTTCTGAGTCAGAACATTCATCTTGTTACCTGGAGCGATCCAGGAGAAGAGTTCTTCTGGCAGTTGACTGGATCGGATACACCAAACTAAATAGTGTGAAGAAGCTTTGGCATAAGTCTGAGTATTGTGAATATTGCACAGTCGTTGACATGCCTTAACACTGCTGGTAGTCCCTTGGTACTGGCAGTGAGACCTGATATTATTTTTTCCTTATTTCCTATTTGACTGGAATCTGATTTTCAAAGAATCTTTTATCAAAGTTCCCCGCCGTGTGCTGGGCTGAGGCATTGGGTTGCTTGGAGCAAATTAGGTGAGATCGCAGCTCTGTATGAAGTTGTGCAGAGTGGCAGATCTGTTTGTGTCAGAGTGTACACTCTGCAGTGTATGGGGAGGATTGGGAGAGGGGAGAGGGTACAGTTTGCTATCTATTGAGGGAGGGGACAGTTTGTTGTTGATGGGAAGAGTGGGGAGGACGGGAGGAGGGCAGTTTGTTGTGTCGCTATTCGACACAGATTAGGGACTGCCTCTGAGGGGCAGTGGCTGAATCATACAGTGACGGAGATGTTTCAGTTCTCGCTGACCTTCTGACCATCGTAACACTTGGGGTGACAGTTGAATCAATTGAGAATGGGGCAGTTCACACCCATCCCCACACCCATCCCCACACCCATCCCCACACCCATCCCCACACCCATCCCCACACCCATCCCCACACCCATCCCCACACCCACCCTCACCCACCCTCACCCTCACACACCCTCACACCCACCCTCACAAACACCCTCATCACACCCATCACAAACCCCTCACACCCATCCCCACACCCATCCCACACCCATCCCCACACCCATCCCCACACCCACTCTCACACCCACTCTCACACCCACACACTCTCACACCCACCCACACCCACCCTCACACCCACCCTCACACCCACCCTCACACCCACCCTCACACCCACCCTCACACACCCACCCACACCCACCCTCACACCCACCCTCACACCCACCCTCACACCCACCCTCACACCCACCTCACACCCACCCTCACAAACACCCCACACCCCCCACACCCACCCACACCCACCCTGACATCACACCCACACCACCCTCACAAACCCCCCACCCCCCCACACCCACCCCCAACACCCCCCCACCCCCACCCCCACACCCACCCTCACACCCACCTCACACCCACCCTCACACCCACCCTCACACCCACCCACACCACCCTCACACCCCACACACCACCCCCACACCCACCCCCACACCCACCCCCACACCCACCCTCACACCCACCCTCACACCCCCCCACACCCTCACACCCTCACCACCCTCACACCCACCCTCACAAACACCCCACCCTCACACCCCCTCACACCCACCCTCACAACCCACACCCACACACACCCACCCCCACCCCACACCCCCCCACACCCACCCACCCACCCTCCCACCCACCCACCCACCCTCACACACACCCACCCACCCTCATGATTGGAGTGGCTCCAGACTATGAAGAGCAGTTTGGGATTCCCTCGATATTTCTAAAATGTAAATTCAACACAGTCTGACTTTTTAAAAAAAAAAAATTATTTTTGTTTTAGATCAGGGCAGTGATTCGATGAAGTTTTCCCAAACTTTTTCCAAATGATTTCTATTTGATTAAACTCAGAATTAAACATCCCTTTTAGGCAACAGTCCTCATGGATTTTCTCTAGACAAATTTCAGTAAAAATTTCATCTGCACTGAAGCAAGCATCATGACTCTGACGTGAGACCTCACTGACTGGGGCATTAAACAACTGGGCGCAGATCTTGGGCACTGACTGGGCACAGGCCACAGACTGGTGGGAAGGTGCTGACCAACTGGGCAAGAGTCTGTGGAATAGGTCCAGTAGGATATGGGTAGAAGAGCTGAATACCCTTGAGCTAAGCTTGTTGTGCTGAGCTGTGGGTGTTGAGTAAACTCAGTGAATGGCCAAGCTCATCACTGTCGGCTGTTTGAAATCACAGTTCCTTCATCAGCTTCTTGGGCCAGTATTTCCTTCCTTTCTGTTGAATGGTTTTACTTTTCCAGCATGTCTGTTTCTGTTGATGTTGAGAGTTGGCAGAGTGTGAACCTGTTTGGATAAGAGATTCACCCCACCACTTCATAGGTCACTTGTAATGGGAACGGGTAGGCGGAGTGAGGAGTGGGGGAGAAATGGAACTGCAATTATCACTAATAAACTGCTGGATGATTTTAGCAATGTAATTCAACTGCCTCCAAACATCTCAGTCCATGTCAGGATTATTATCCAAGAATATGTGAGGAGACTTTTTTAAAATTCTGTTTCCACAAATCTGTGATTTGTGCAGGATGCAAATGCTGTGTGTGGGAAAATGTTCTGGTTGCTGACAAAAACAGAGAATCTCAGCAGGTCTGACAGCATCTGTAGAGAGAGATTACATAGAACATAGAACATTACAGCACAGAACAGGCCCTTCGGCCTTCGATGTTGCACCGACCAATATAAAAAGCAATGACCCTCCAAACTAAACCATTCCCTTCTCTTCCATATACTTATCAACTAACCTCTTAAACGCCACCAAACTTGGCGCATCTACAACTGCTGCAGGCAGGGCATTCCACTCCCGAACCACCCTCTGGGTAAAGAACCTACCTCTGATATCCGTCCTATAACTATCACCCCTTAATTTAAAGCTGTGTCCCCTCGTGCTAGCTTTCTCCATCCTAGGAAAAAGGCTATCACTGTCCACCCTATCTAAACCTCTAATCATCTTATATGTTTCAATGAGGTAAAAACCTTATTAGAACCAATTAGACAACATTAGAACCAATGTTTCAAGTCGAGATGACCCTTCATGGATTTTTCCAGCATTTTCTGTTTTTGTTTTAGTTTCCAGCAATGCAATAATTTCTCTTAACCTTTGCTTGTTAATGTTTGTACGAGTGAAATACTGAAAGAGGACAACAGGGGGCACTTGTGGTCCATTTAGATACAGATCTTGATAGCCTATCTGTGTAAAGCTCCATCTGTTCCCTATCAAACACTCCCAGTGCAGATACAGCAAGGATTACACACAAAATAAAACTCCCCCAACACTGTCCCAACAACAAATAAACAATTTCCAATCATATAGCACTTTTAACAGAGTAAAACAGCCCAAAACATTTCACATGATTATTCTCAAACAACATTTGGCAACAAGCAATGTCAGGATAAATTAGGATTGCAGACCAAAAGCTTGGTTACAGGGGGAGATTTTAAAGGTATCTTAAAGGAAGAGAGAAAAGTTTGGGGATGGAATATCTGAGCTTAGGAGCTGGACTGCCAATGATGAGGAGATTAAAATTGAGAGTAGACAAGAGATCAGATGCATGTTCCACCACCTTGGAGGATTAATGTGCTGGAGGAGATTGGATGGGGAGGGGCAAGGTGCAGTAAGCAAGAATTGGAATTTTAAAACACGGTGTTATTGAACTGAGAGCTAATAAAGATCAGCGTGTAAATGGGGAGCTGGTGTGAGTTAGGACACAGGCAGCAGAGTTATAGATGAGCTCAGGTTTATAGGGAATGCAAGATTCCCTCAACAATCAAACACTCCCAGAGTAGATACAGAAGAAGCGGGTTTAGAAATGCTCAGATACTCGTTACTCAATGAATCCACAGACCAGGCGTTTCCCTTCAAGATCATGTCGTGCATCAGTTTCTTGATATTTTTCTTTAACTTTTTAGCAGCTGATCTAATTAGGTCGAGCAGTTTCCTGCTTCTCAGTTCTTGGGCGAGAACCTTCTCAATCTGACTCGATTAAATGTCAAGGCTGATAACTGGTTTTAATAAAATGTACAGCAGAGTAATTTGAGAAAAGGTCAAGGAACAATGATTGACCAATGACTGTTTCTCGGGGACATCTGACTGAATTAGGTCGAGAGGCAGCCCTGGACTTGGTCAGTAAAGTTATCAAACCTCAGTCTCGCTGCCCTCTCTCCACTGTGATTATTTGTGTCAGGCTGTGCCACTCAGAACTTATTTGTCTTGGTCAGTCTTGTACCAGGCGGTATCAGTACAGTATGTTTTTAAAGTTTATTTATTAATGTCACTAGTAGGCTTACATTAACACTACATTGCAGTTACTTTGAAAATTCCTAAGTGCCACACTCCAGTTCCTGTTTGGGTACACTGAGGGAAAATTTACCATGGCCAATGCGCCTAACATTTTTCGGACTGTGGGAGGAAACCCACGGGAAGAACGTGTAGACTCTGAACAGACAATGATCCAAACCGGGAATTGAACCCGGATCCCTGGTGCTGTGAGACAGCAGTGCTAACCACTCTGCTACCATGCTGTCCGTGTGATGGAAACACCCTGCCCCCCGCATATCGAACACACACATCTGACCCAGTTCCTTTCCCTTCATGTTGTTGCTGCATCGAGAGGGTGATGTCTCTGTCTGGGATGAGAGGGCACTGCCCCTCCTCCTTCCCCAACCTCAGATAGCTGAGAGACTCAGGAAGAGGGGGGAAGAAATGACTATTCTCTGGCAGAAGTGGGGAAATCCCCACACTGTTTTCAATCCTTTTATCTCATTAGCAGGGAGCTACTAACAGGAAGTATCATAACTGATCTCAGGGTTTCCCAAAACATTGCATACCCAATAAATCACTTTGAAGTGCAACAACTAAGGGTGATGTGGTTGATATTGAGATTCCTAAAAGGCATTTGATAAAGCCAGACTCAATCCAGCGAAGCAAAAGCCCCTGGGGTAAAAGGACCAATGGAAGCATGGATGTGAGTAACAGGTAACAGGGAGTTGTGGTGAATGGTTATTTTGTAAACTGGAAGAAAGTTTACAGTGGGGTTCCCTGCAGATCTGTGTTATGGATGCGGCATTTCTTGAAATGTTACTGATTGAGTTGGGCTTGCATGTGCAGAGCAACATTTGCAGGCGACACAAAATGTGGAGGGATTGTGAACTGTAGGAAAGATAGTGATAAACGTTAAGAGGACATTAGTAAGCTGGTGAGTTTGGCGGACATGTGGAGAGTGAAGTTTAATGTGAGGAAGTATGGACCAATGTTGTTTAGTGTGAAGAATGCAGGGAATCAATATAAAATTAACATACAACTCTTAAAAGGATGTAAAAACAGAGACATCTATGTATGTACAGGTTGTTGGAAGTGACAGGTTGAGAAAGCAGTTAAAAGACATTCAGGATCTTGGGTTTTATAAATACAGGCATAGTGTGCTAAGCAAGGAGTTTCATCTGGAGTATTGTGTCCAAATCTGGGCAGACTATAGGAAGGATGCAAGGGCTTTAGACAGAGTGCAGATTTACAAGACCAATTTCAGAGAAGAGGGACTTTTATATGGATTGATTGAGAAGATATTTGAGAGAAGTTTTTAAACTCATGAGGGATCCATACAGAGTAGGTAAAGAGAAACGGATCCCAGTTGGGAAGAATTAAGAATTTACAATGTTTGGCAAACGAGCTAATAGCGAGATGAGAAAAGACTTTGAAACCGTGAGCGTAAGCAGGGTCATAGAAGCATAGATTCACTGCAGCACAAGAAGAGGCCATTCAGCCCACCGAGCCTATGCCAGCTCTCCGTGGAGCAATTGCATCAATCCTATTTCTCTGAGCAAGTTTACTCCCCTCAATACCCATCTAATTTCCTTTAAGAAATCATCCTTGATCTCTGCTTCCACTGCACACATAGGCAGCAAATCCTAAGTCACTGACACTCGGTATGTAACAATGTTCTGCATCACTTTCGCCCATATCTCCTGCCCAAAACCTTATATCTGTGTGTCTCCTAGTTCCTGTAACACCAGCCAATGGGAAAAGCTTTTCTTTGTCTGCCGTCTCTAAACCTGTCAAAGATTGTACACCTTGATCAAATCTGCCCTCGACCTTGTTACTCCAAGGAAAATAAACTGTGGGTGGTACAGTGGTTAGCACTGCTGTCTCACAGTGTCAGCGACCCAGGTTCAATTCTAGCCTCGAGTCACTGTCTGTGTGGAGTTTGCACATTCTCCCCATGTCTGGGTTACCTTATTGAAACATATAAGATGATTAGAGGTTTAGATAGGGTGGACAGTGATAGCCTTTTTCCTAGGATGGAGAAAGCTAGCACGAGGGGACATAGCTTTAAATTAAGGGGTGGTGGTTTTAGGACAGATGTCAGAGGTAGGTTCTTTACCCAGAGGGTGGTAAGGGTATGGAATGCCTTGCCTGCGTCAGTTGTAGATGCGCCAAGTTTGGTGGCGTTTAAGAGGTTAGTAGATAAGTTTATGAATGAAAGGGGAATGGTTTAGGTTAGAGGGTCACTGCTTGTTCCTAATTGGTCGGCGCAACATCGAAGGCCGAAGGGCCTGTTCTGCGCTGTAATGTTCTATGTTCTGTGATCTATGCGTGGGTTTCTTCCAGGTGCTCCAGTTCCTCCCAAGTCCAAAGATGTGCGGGTTAGGTGGATTGGCCATGCTAAATGTCAGGGGGATTAGCCAGGTAAATGTGTGAGGTTATGGGAAGAGGGGCTGGGTGGGATTGTGATTGGTACAGACTTGATGGACCGAATGGCCTCCTTCTGTACTGTAGGGATTCTATGATCTCTAACCTAATCTTTCAGCGAAATTCCCTCATCCATGGAACAATTCTGGTAAATTCTCTCCGTACCCTCTCAATGAGTCTAACATCCCTGCCTAAAGCATGGTGACTAGACTTCACAATACTCTAGTTGTGGCCTAATCAGAATTTTCTAAAGATTTGGCATAACTGCCCTGCTTTTCTACTCAGTACTCCTATTTATACAACCCAAGATTCTGTCAGCAAATTTGACAATTTTACTCTTTTATTCAAAAATCCAAGTCATTTATATAGTAAATATCAGCAAAGCAGTGGCCCAGCACTGACCCCTGGAGTACACCACTGCCCACAATACCCCAGGGTGAAAAACATTTATATCACCTCCCTTTTTCTGTCCCTCAGTCATTATTTCATCCAAGCTGTTATGAAGTTGTGTTATAATGACTATGTTAGTTTAAAATATCATCGGCTGCACATGCATATATATTGAACTTTTTTGAAAAGGACATCTTTTGCTAAGCAAAGGACACTGGCTACAGCAACTACTATGTTGCATTTGCGAAAACCACAAGATGTTTTTTACTGAGACAGACACTATGGAGCTCTTAGAAAGAGGTCACATGATTCAGCTTGTGGGAGAAAAGATGCTGAATCTATGGCAACTGCCACAGGGTCAACAACCTTAACCTCATCTCTCTCTCTGAAACTTCTCGTATCAAATTGTACTCTTTGTGATTTGAAAAACCCACCAGAAGACCTCATTGCTGCAAGCTGAAAGTTCTTTGAAGGAGAATCAACACAAATGTCTCCATTGAGTGATTCCTGAAGTACCAGTAACTACTACAGAAAGGGATCTTTCAGCTGGACAAAAGCCCCTCAACACTCTGTATATAACTTTTTCTGAGTTGTTACTTGTTTTATTGACTTCTGATATACTGTAGAATTTTATCTTGATTTTGCTCATTTGAGTGATGGGAGATGGGGTTGTGTATATATTTTCATATTAACAGGTAGTTTTTACATTTTGAACCTTTTGTTAATAATTTCTGCATCCTTACCTGAGTGAATTCTAGCAATAAAACTGTCTTTTAGCAAACTAAACTTAAGGATGGTTGATATCTTACATCACACAATGCATAGTTAAATATATATTAAATTGTAAATCTCCCTTCAAACACTGTTGTAACCAACTCAACAGTGGGACAAAGAGAGGAGTCAGTTCACTCTTATTGACCTGGTTGTAACAAAGCTGATACAGGCTGTTCTGTCCTCGGCACCATACCTGAGGAAAGAATGCGAGAGAGTATGGAGGAGATTCACAAAAATGAATAAAAGGTTAAAGAATTGTCCCTATGAGGTTAGATTGAGAGGCTGGGACTGTTTTCTTGGAGAACAAAGGTTGAGTGGATACATGATAAAAGAATTCAAGATGCTGAGGGGTATGGGCTAGGTAAATATGAGAAATTGCTCCCACTCAAGACAGCACCAAGAGCAAGAGGGCCCAGATTCAAAATAATAGGCAAAAGGGGTAAAAGTGATATGCACCCAGGGAGTGGTTGGAATTTGGAAGGCACTCCCTGAGAGGGTGATGGAGCCAGGTTTGATCAAAGTATTCAAAAGGGAATTGGATTGCAATCTGAAGACAGAATATGCAAGGTTATGGGGATAAGGCAGGAAAGTGGGAGGAAACAGGAAAGTAGGAAGAGGTAGAATATGCATTCAGAGAGCCAGTGCAGATTCAATGGGCTGAATAGCCTCTTTCTGCATGGTAAAGATTCTGTAACTTTAATTCCAACCAGAGTTGGATGCTCAGTGTGATTCTGATCAGAATTGGACACAGTTCCCAAGCATAAATTTAAATCTCAAGCATATTCGTTAAAAAGGGATGATTGCTGGAATCCTTCCCTGATACTGAAGCAATAGTTATGCAGGGACGGGTGGGCGGGGGGCAATCATTCTGATGTCTATCACAATATTATATAAATGGTGTGAATCTGACGAGCCACAATTCCTTCAGGACTTGAACTTTGCTCACTGACCTCCACACAGCATTCCTGGCACTGAGCATTCTTCATTAGGCTCATTTACCAATCCCTGCGGGGTGGGTGTGTGGGGAGGGCAGGAAGGAGGGTTGAAGCAATGGTGAGGTGGGGATGGCTTTGAGTCAGTTGCAGGGCGTGGTCCCGACATGGCGAGATTTGGGCTACAACAGCACAAGGGGCTTCAGGCCAAGGAGTGCAGTGAAGGGGAGTGTGGGATCCCCCATGACTGGGATGTATGGGGGCGGGTTTCTACATCATATTGTACCAGAGGCCTCAACAAGGGGAAGGTTAAGGTCTACCCAGGTCAAAGACACATCTGTGCTCACAATGAGGTCAGGGGTCTGAGTGTAAGGAAGAAGTCAGGGTCATTGCAGTATGTATTATCTTCAGCCATTTATCTCTTAATTGGATGAAGACTGGCACCTGGGATTCTGGAGAAGGAGGATGAGATCGTTCATCTACTGGGCACTTCTGTCTGAAGATTGTTGTTGATGCTTCAACCTCATCTTTTGCATCAATGTGCTGGTTTCCTCCATCATTGAGGATGAGGATAGTTGTGGAACCTCCTCCTCCCGTAATTGTTTAATTTTCTATCACCGTTCATGACTAGATGTGACAAGTCTGTAGGTCATAGATCTAATCCGTTGGTTATGGGATTGTTGAGCCTCTGTTTATTACTTGTTGCTCTTGCTGTTTGGCATGCAAGTAGTCCTGCATTGTAGCTTCACCAAGTTGGCACCTCATTTTTAGGAAAATGGGTTGCTGCTCCTGGCATGCCCTCCTGCACTCTCCATTGAGCCAGGATTGATCCCTGGGCTTGGTGTAATGAGAGAGTGGGGGATAGGCACAACCAGGAGGTTATAGATTGTGGTGGAGTACAATTCTGCTACTGCTGATGACCCACACTGCCTCACGGATGTCCAGTTTTGAGTTAATAGATCTGTTTGAACCTATTCTATTTAGCATGATGGTAGTGCCACACAATCTGATGGAGGATATCATCAATGTGAAAACGGGACCTCATCTCCACAAGTATGGTGGTCACTATTACCGATACTGTTGTGGACAGATACATCTGCAGCTGGCAGACTGGTGAAGATGATGTCAAGTTCCCCCTTACTGATTCCCTCACCACCTGCCGTAGACCCAGTCAAGGAGCTATGTCCTTTAGGACTTGGGCAGCTCGATCCGTACTGGCACTACCAAGCCACTCTTGGTGATGGAGATTGAAATTCCTACCCACAATATTCCATGCCACCCCCAGTACTTTCTCCAAGTGATGTTCAACATGGAGTAATACCGATTCATTAGCTGAGAGGTGGTGAGTGGGTGAATAATCAGCTGGAGGTTTTCCTGCCCATGTTTGATCTGAAGTCACAAGACTTCTAGATATTCAGAACTTTCAGGGTAACTTTCCCTTAACTGTACATCACTGTGCCTCCACCTCTGCTGGTGCTGAGATATTGTAAGATATGGTCCCGTGAGTGTGACTATGTTATACTATTGCTTGATCAACTCTCCCAATTTTGGCACAAGCCCCAGATATTAGTAAGGAGGACTTGCAGGGTTAATAGGGCTGGGTTTTTTGATGCCATGGTTGATGCTGGATGATCCATCCAGTTTAATTCCTTTGAGACTTTAATGCTTTGATACAATTCAATGGTTTGCTAGGCATTTCAGAGGCAGTTAAGAGTCAAAACATTGCTGGGGATTTGAATCACATGTAGGCCAAACCAGGCCGATTTTCTTTCCTAAAGGTTGGAGTTTACAACAATCAATAATGGTTTCATAGTTGCCACTCGATTTTTAATTCCAGATATTTTAAACTTGAATTTAAATTCCACCACTTGCCATGGTGGGATTTGAACCCAGGTTCCCAGTGCATTATCTGGGTCTCTGGATTGTTAACTCAGCAGCAAACCATTATGCCACCACTTCTCATCATAGACCCACATGAATGCCAGCATAGTTCTCTTCATCTTTCATCCACTCACTTCGCTCTGAGTGCTAACACATGAGGCCCATATTGTCCTGATACTTTGATGCATAGTAAGAATTCAGGAGATGTCCTTTCTGAAATGCGATGTAAACTGGAGTAGGATATCCTGGAGACAGGCATCTGAAGATGTTGCATTTTGGAGTATCTCTCACATATCCCGTCACTCCAGCAGCCTATAAGAGGCAATATCCGCTCTATTATCTTTGCTGGATTCAAGACTCCAATGTCATCAAGTTCCACCATGAGTCCAATAGTGGCAACTGTGCAAAATTCTATGTTACACTGCGTATCCTACACAGAACAAGGCTGACATGGGAGGAATGCAGGTTCCCAGAGAACCAGTTAGACATGTCAGTATCCTCTGTGTTTCCTTGTTCTCAATGACATTGACATGTGGCACTCACAGTTAGAGATGCTCGGCTGATTTCATTCTTAGCTTGTGATGGACATTAACTCCCTGAGGGTGACAGATTGGTAAAAATTACTGCCACACACATAAACACCTCCTCTTGCATAAAGACAGTCACCATCATGGCTGTCCCTGGTGATCTGCAAAAAGCTTGGACATCATAAAATCCTCAAGGTTGCCTTCACTTGATAACAAAGAGCAAATGACACACTCACTACATCCATACTCCTTTCTAATGGCTTCCCTTAGCATAGGTTTGGTTCATCATATGGACATCCAGGCCCGCTCTGAGATCCATTGAACGCAATCATCATCATCACTGAGGAGAGCAACAGAGATCCCTTCCTGATATTCCCTGGACAGTCGCTGCGGTAACTGATTTCATACTGAGTCCTGAGGCTCCTCACCTGACTTAGACTGTAGGTCGCATCAGTCCTCCGAGTGCTGGCGATGTCCCTGCCTCTGCCCGCTATGGATTAGATTGTGTGCTGCTCACACCAGATTGAGGCCTGAAGCCAGCTCTAGATTCGAATCCCATTGAGATGTGTTATCTGTGCTGATAGAGGGTGGGGGAAGCTCTGTGATGGATCTTCAGGCTGCTTATACCAATTTCCTCATCAAAGTGTCTTCATAGCGGAGCGAAGGAATGGGCTCCTACGGCACTTTCCAGATGTACCTGTGCGTGAGAGTGGAGGGAATGGCAAATGAGTTGAAGAGAGGCCAAAGCCCCCCAGTGTCGGTGTCTGGGATCAGCTGGTGTTGGATCCTCACTGGGGTGCGCGCTGCCCACTTTCCCATCATCACAGCTACACGCCACATCCTCAGTGCAATGACGCACTCCTCAAATGCATTGAGAATCTTGCTGTCAGCCACTCCTCTCCTGGTCTGGGACCACTCCCTGTTGTTATACGTGTGAGCTTGTCCTGCATAGAGTCAGATACACGGAGCGTGGGCAGGAGGCAAGTTCAAGGTAAATGATAAGGATGTCTGGCCTGTGTTATGGTGAGTGAAATCACAGGCAGAATAAAGGTGTGAACTAGCAAAGATACAAGGTTAATGGAGATGGAAAGGTATGTGTGAGAGTGAGAGGTGATGTCCCCTTGGGGTGCGAGTGGGTGAGATGAATGTGAATGTGTGGCAGGCTGCTGAGTCAGTGAGTTAAGAGTGGTAACATGATGGACTTACCCCATTAGTACGGATGAGATCATCGATCCTCTTTCTGCACTGTGAGGCAGGTTGGTCACTGTCCCTCATGCTGGGATGCTGAGGTTGGTAGACCTGCAGTTGGAAGAAGTGGGTACAGGACATTGTTGTAGACCTCAATTGTGCCGGGCAAGTGTCCATGAGGCTTGCTGAACTTGGGGGCAGCAGTTTTCATTGGTTTTGGGGCCATTTTCCTGCTGCGCAGCAATCCCGGTGTACAGAGGTGCCTGGCGTGAGGCAGCAGTGAGATCAGGGAGTGCCGGGCGAATCGAAAGTCTTCTGTGCGTGCACAACTAATAAGTTCTGCCCATATGACACGGTGCAAAAACCAGCATTGCAGCTGGCAGGAAGGACACAAAGGGCAGGCTTTCCTGGCTATACTTGCCCCAAGGTAAACCTACTCATGATCCTGTCCCACTCATGATTCCTGTGGCAGGCAGGATTTTCTGTCTGATCTGAACCTTACTTCAAACTCCACTTGGTATGTTTTGATCTATTGACATTGCGTTCACTATCCCAATGGCTAGGCGCAATGTTGATGTCGGATAAATGTGAGAACCTTAGAATAGAATGCCTGCAGTGCAGAGGGAAGGCATTCATCCCATTGAGTCTAACTGATTCTCTGAAAAAGCACCTTACTTAGGCCCTAGTTTCTTGAGCAGTGTGGTCAGTGGACAGCAAACCCTTATCTCAGTGGTTTTAGCTTACCTATAAATATATACCCCTTGCAATTTTCATAGGGTCTGGCTGCTTTGCAGAGTCCCTGAAATTTGCCCACACCTGGAACCTTGGAATGTTTCTCTATCATTAATAATTATTAATATATTATTTATTATCTTGAAATGAAATTCGATTAATTAATACGGCATGGTGGCACAGTGGCCTTACAGTGTCATGGACCCAGACTCAACTCCCAGCTTATCTCAGTGGAGTTTGCACATCCTGTGTGGGTTTCCTCCGGTTGCTCTGGTTTCCTCCCACAGTCCAAAGATGTATGAGTTAGATGGATCGGCCATGCTAAATTGCCCCTTAAAGTCAGGGAGATTAACTAGAGTGAATGCATGAGGTATTGGGATAGGGCCTAAGTGGGACTGTGATCAGTGCAGATTCGATGGGCTGAATGGCCTCTTTCTGCTCTGTAGGATTCTATTATTCCAATGAATCCAGAATAAAATGTTAGTTCATTTATAATATCCATAGGATTACTGGATTGTTGTAAAAATCCAGCATGTCCTTTTGTGGGGTGGAATCTGTTGCCTCTTAGCTGTTCTGACTGTGTCTCCAGCTCCATAGCAATGCGGTTGATTCTGAACTGCTCCCCCTCTCGCTATGTGATGGTTCACTCACTTCTATCAGACTACTCCAGCACTGTGGGTGTACCTACTCGACAGGGACTGCAGCAATAAATTGCTGGCCTTGCCCCTGACTCTCACATCCCACGGATGAACTAAAAAAAACTCCAGCCTGCAACAATCATTACAATTACGAACTCTGTCATAATAGCTAAGAGCAGCCTGACTGACTCTAATTGTAATCAGTTCTTTCCCCACCCTCACATTTCTAATCTCACTTTAATTAGGCCTTTGAGAAGATACCGCAAGCTAGATTGTTGCCTAAGGTTAAATCACATGGGATCCAGGTTGAGGTAGCCAATTGGATACAAAATTGGCTTGACGACGGAAGACAGAGAGTTGTTTTTCAAATTGGAGGCCTGTGACCAGCAGGGTGTCTCAGGGCTCAGTGCTGGGTCCACTGTTATTTGTCATTTATATTAGTGATTTGGATGAGAATTTAGGAGTTAGTAAGTTTGCAGATTATGCCAAGATTGGTGCAGAGTGGACAGTGAAGGAAGCTATCTAGGATTGAAATGGGATCTTAATCAGTTGGGCCAGTGGCTGATGAATGGCAGATGGAATTTAATGTAGATAAATGTGAGGGCATGCACTTTTGTAGATTGAACCAGGGCAGGACTTGCTCAGTTAATGATAGGGTTTGGGGAGAGTTATAGAACAAAGATTTGTAACTCCTTGAAAGTGGAGTTACAGGTGGACAGAGTGGTGAAGAAGGCATTTGGCATACTTGGCTTCATTGGTCAGAACACTGAATGCAGGAGTTGGGACATCCTGCTGAAGTTGTATAAGAATTGGTAAGGCCACATTTCAAATATTGTGTATAGTTCCAATCATTCTAGAAATGATATTATTAATGTAGAAGGAGTGCAGAAAATATTTACTGGGATGCTACTGAGACTTGATGGTTTGAGTTATAAGGGGAGGCTGGATAGACTAGGATTTTTTTCCCCCTGGAGTGTGGGAGGTTTAGGGGTGATCTTATAAAGGTCTATAAATAATGAAAGACATAGGTAAGGTGGATGGATAGTCAACATATTTTTCCAGAGGTAGGGGAGTCTAAAATTGGAGGATATAGGTTAAGGTGAAAGGGGAGAGATATAAAAGGGTTCAGAGGGGCAGTTTTTTCACACAGAAGATGTGTCAGAAGATGTGTAAAAGTGTGAGATAATGCACTTTGGCAGGAACAATAAATGTGTAGAGTATAGGGCTAATGGTAGGGCTCTTAATAGTGTTGAGGAACAGAAGGATCTTGGTGTATGTGTCAATAGATCCCTGAAAGTAGGCAGTCAAGTGGATAAAGTTGTTAAGAAGGCATATGGAGTCTTAGCTTTTATTGGTAGGGGGATTGAATTTAGGAGCCGCAGCATCATGTTGCAACTGTACAAAACTCTAGTGCGGCCGCACTTGGAGTATTGTGTGCAGTTCTGGTCGCCACATTATAAGAAAGATGTGGAGGCATTGGAGAGGGTACAGAGGAGGTTTACCAGGATGTTGCCTGGTATGGAGGGCAGGTCCTATGAAGAGAGGTTGAAGGATTTGAGGTTGTTTTCGTTAGAAAGGAGGCGGCTAAGAGGGGATCTTATTGAAGCATATAAGATGATTAGAGGTTTAGATAGGGTGGACAGTGATAGCCTTTTTCCTAGGATGGAGAAAGCTAGCACGAGGGGACACAGCTTTAAATTAAGGGGTATGAGTTATAGGACGGATATCAGAGGTAGGTTCTTTACTCAAAGAGTGATTAGGGAGTGGAATGCCCTGCCTGCAGCTGTTGTAGATGCGCCAAGTTTGGTGGCGTTTAAGAGGTTAGTTGATAAGTATATGGAAGAGAAGGGAATGGTTTAGTTTGGAGGGGCATTGCTTTTTATTTCGGTCGGCACAACATCGAAGGCCGAAGGGCCTGTTCTGTGCTGTATTGTTCTATGTTCTATGTTCTATGTAAGATGGTGAGTGTCTAGAACAAGCTGGCGGGTGGGTATAATTATCTTTTAATGGGCTGCACTGTGGGTATGTGCCAGGCACTCTGTAAAGCAGCCAGACCCAATGACAATTGCAAAGGATATTTATAGGTAATCCTTCTGCACTGTAAGTAGTCTATGATTAAAAAGCATTTAGATAGTTACAAGGGTAAGATGGGTATACAGGGCAATTGGAAATAGCTTAGTGGCAAAAACTGTGCGGCATAGACACATTGGGCTGAAGGGCCTGTTTCCATGTTATAAACCTCTATGATTCTATCACAGCCCCGACTGTGCTTAAACCCTGAATCTATTTGGAGACACCCTCTAATGAAATTCCCAAAACGAGATCCTTTTCTCATAAAAATACCATTGTAAACTCGGAGGAGAATTGGCTGCTGACTTACCCCATGCTGCAGATTCTCCCATTCCAAACCCTTAGTTTTTTTCTGGTGGGTCAGGTTGGGAGATGCGCACACACACTGGTTTGTGAGATT
Organism: Sphyrna mokarran; assembly: GCA_024679065.1. Lineage (NCBI taxonomy): Eukaryota > Metazoa > Chordata > Chondrichthyes > Carcharhiniformes > Carcharhinidae > Sphyrna > Sphyrna mokarran. The sequence goes on along the minus strand of JAGIQG010000028.1, from coordinate 19,028,631 downwards.
TGTGCATGTGTTCCCAATGCATGTGCGTCTCCCACTGCCAAAGAGCAGGCATGATCAGGAACATGCAGGAAATGGCCGGAAGATCAGGTAAATAATTTTATTTTATTTTCAATGTGATTTAACTGTGATCATTGGGCCCGGACTGAATTCTCTGAGCCCAATAGAATCTCATATCTTGCCAGTGTAATTTCAGTCTGGCGGGGTTTAGAGTAGTTGCCCACTTTTGGGGAACTAGCGGGCAATGTCGTTGGAGTGAAGAGGGGAACATTCGAGGCCCCCATAAGTGGGTTGGCAGGAGGGGTGTCCCCTGGGCTTTGGACATTTGCCAAAGAGGCAGCACCTAAGGGGCGTGCCTACTGTGTGTGGGGCCTTGGACCGATCGCTGGGGTTGGGGGCCCTGCAAAGCCCTCTGCGTGGGGATTGGTTGGGGCTGGAGGGAGACCAGTGATCAGGGCAGATGCGGGGGGGGGAGGCAGTTTGCTAGAGGGGCTGCCTCACATGGGAGGGTGGGGAAGTGAGAGGGATTGCCACTACTGAGGGGGCGGGGGGAGGCTGGAGATCAGGGTGCTCTGGGACAGGGCAAAGGATCAGTGCTGGATTGGGAATGCTTGTTCAGGCTGTGGGAAGGGCTGGGGGTATAGTACAGCAGGGGTCCCGGGCTGGCTAGTAATTGAGCTGGCCACCAACCCTGAGGTTGCCAGATCGCGGCTACTGTGCGTGCGCAGAGTTCCGGATATTGTCAAACTCTGGTGTGAATAGGTTTCCCCCCCCCCCCACCCCCGAGCATTTAATGATATTCACGATTGTGACTTGTGCAGTGCCCAGAGTGTGGGAAATTCCAGTCTGAACTCCCACTGAAAAAAAAACAACCCTGAATTACACCATTTTCCCCACCAATTCAGCACTTTGAACCTTTCTGGGAAATCTCCCCTTGTGCGTCTGTCTGTCTGTGCTGTGTCTGTGTTGAGTGTCTGTCTGTGCTGTGTCTGTGTTGAGTGTCTGTCTGTCTGTGCTGTGTCTGTGTTGTGTGTCTGTCTATCTGTGCCTGTGTTGTCTGTCTGTGCTGTGTCTGTGTTGTGTGTCTGTCTGTGTGTGCTGTCTGTGTTGTGTGTCTGTCTGTCTGTGTCTGTGTTGTGTGTCTGTCTGTGTGTGCTGTCTGTGTTGTGTGTCTGTCTATCTGTGTCTGTGTTGTGTGTCTGTCTGTGCCTGTGTTGTGTGTCTGTCTGTGTGTGCTGTCTGTGTTGTGTGTCTGTCTGTCTGTGCCTGTGTTGTGTGTCTGTCTGTGTGTGCTGTCTGTGTTGTGTGTCTGTCCGTCTGTGCCTGTGTTGTGAGTCTGTGTGTCCGTTTTGTTTGTATTGTGTGTATGTCTAAAACCAAAACAGAATATGCTGGAAAAGTCTGGCAGCATCTGTTAGGAGAGAAAATAACTGACATTTCAGATGACCCTTTGTCAAAGGATGCCCGTCTGACTCTCGATATCTGTGTGTGTGTGTGTGTGTGTGTCTGTCTGTCTGTGTGTGTCTGTCTGGCTTTGTGTGTGTCTAGATGTCTATCTGTGTCTGTCTACCTGTCTATCTGTCCGCCTGTGAGTCTGTGTCTATCTATCTGGGTATCTGTCTGTCTGTGTTGTTTGCCTGTGTGATGTATGTCTGCCTGAGTTTCTCTCTAACTGTATTGCCTGTGTGTCTCTCTGTCTCGGTATCTATCTATCTGTGTATGTGTGTCTGTCTCTATGGTTCCTTTGAATTTCCTGGCGGCGCTCCGCCCCCGGACTTTGACTCATGCGGTTTATTTCACTTTGCCAGAGAAGTGAGGACTTTGAACTTGGACTGTTGTTCGGACCCGATCCCCCAGCGCTGGCATTCGGCTCAAATTTTAGCCCTGAAAGCGGCCGCCCTGGTCCCGGGTTAAGATGGGCTCCGAGTCCCTCCTACACTTGGTCCTAGTCCTGAGTCTGAACCTCGCAGCAATCCTGCTCCGGATCGCAGAAACCCACAAGGTGAGTGCCTGATACCCTTTGGCAGCGAGATAGGGCCGGGGAGTGGGGGAGTGAAAGAGAGAGAGCGAGTGAGAGAGAAAGAATGAGAATGAGAGAGAGACAGATAGAGAGAGAATGACAGAAAGACAGATGATTGAGAGAGAGAGAATGAGAAAAAGAGAAAGAAAAAGTGAGAGAAAGAAAGTGAGAAAGAATGAGTGAGAGAATGACAGAGAGACAGAGATGATTGAGAGAGAGAGCCAAAGAGAATGAAAGAGACTGAATGAGAGAGGAGGAATGAAAGAGGCAGATAGAAAATTGAGGAAAAATTCAACAGTTAATTGGAGACAGGAGTGTAAGAAATGCATCAAATAAGAGAATAGAAGATCATGCTTTCCAAAGTCGAATAGATGGTGAGGGTGAGATTGAGTCATTTTTTGGATTAATCATGACAAATAATGTTCCCCTGTCCACTGCACCACTCACACTGCACCGCCTGTCCACTGCACCACTCACACTGCACCGCCTGTCCACTGCACCACTCACACTGCACCGCCTGTCCACTGCACCACTCACACTGCACCGCCTGTCCAGTGCACCACTCAGAGTGCTCCTTGCCCAGAGTACCACTTGCAGCATCTCCTGCCCGATGTACCCAACATCTCCACCCCATGCCCCCAATCCAGTGTCCCACCCAGTATGTCCCCTGTCCGGTATAACATCTACAATGTTCCTGTGCAGCAGTTGCTGTGCACTCTGTGTGTAGTTTCTGGGTTGTGTTAAATTATATCGAGGCTACTTGGTGACATTCAGTTACACTCAGATTTCATCTTCACTGCTGGAAGTCTGTAAGTTGATCCCAGATGTTGAGTGTTTGTCACCTTCCTGGGTATCTCCAGATGTTCATCCAGTAAAGAATGTGCCAAAGCATGTTGCCCAATGCCCACTGACACTGGGCAAAGACGATGGGCACAAAGTCCTTACCTTATAAGGAAGGTGCATGCAATGAACTGGAATTTCTAAAATGCAAATTTGGGCTGTTACGGAGCATGTGCTTTTGAAATTTTCATCTGTGGGTCAGGGATCTTTTGGTTAAAGAATTACCCTGCTGGTTAAAATGGTTAGAACAATGAGTATCCAAATTGCAACCTGAGCGTGTCTTCCTTTGCCAATCCCTCAACCAGGTTAGAGGGAAAAAAGAAATCCTGAGCACTTATTCCTCATCCCGAATTTCCTGGTCGTGTGACTAAAGACCAAGATTGGGGCTGAAGCAAAGCCCCGACAGCTGACTTTCTCACTGATACTCCATGAGTTATTGGGGGAAAACAGACCTCTGGTGAGAGTGAGCAACATAAGGACAGGAAGGGAGCTGCACCACCTCCTGCTCCCCTGCCCCATACCTCTAGAGAAAGTCAACAGCTTCAAGAGGGATGGGGATGGTTTCTAGAAAATCTTTTCAATGGGCAGTGTGGTGGGTTTGGGGGTGTGTGGTTTGATGTGATCCTGATGAAGGAATAGTTGACCCCCCCAGGCCCCTGTTTGGAGTTGACCCCCCCAGGCCCCTGTTTGGAGTTGACCCCCCCAGGCCCCTGTTTGGAGTTGATCCCCAGGCCCCCTCCCCCTAGGCCCCTGTTTGGAGTTGATTCCCCGGCCCCTGTTTGGAGTTGGTTCCCCCCCCCCCCACCTCCCCCCAGGCCCCTGTTTGGAGCTAACCCCACCCCCATGCCCTGTTTGGAGTTGACCCCCCAGGTCCCTGTTAATGAAAACTTGTTAAATTTCTGATTCAAACAATTCCTGGAACTTGTTTGCAAAATGAGGCATTTCATAAATCACAATTGGGTCCTGTGCCAACCTCCTGTCAGAGATTTTGGTCAGGAACCTCATTTTGTCCAGTATTAGTGCAGGATCAGAGAGGCTTATCGACTGGCGGGGCTGTGGGAGAGATGAACTTCAACCTCTCAGTACGCTGTGTGCTAAGTTAGCCAATCTCAATATAGCTGACAGCAGAGCTGCTAGAATTTGCCTCGGTTCCTCTAGATTAATGGGGGATAATCAGACGGTTCCCAATGTTCTTTATAATCCCGTGACTGCTATCTCTCTGCTGAGTGACATTTAGATTCTAAGTGACTGGCTGGCTAGTACGTCAGCAGCATCTGGGTTACTGGGGAGTTTTGTCACTTGCTATGTGTGAATTCCCTCCTCCCACCACCTCCCCGCAAATGCTTTGTTTGTTTGGTATCCAGCAATAACAATATCGTAAAGAAGAAATCAATGCAACACTTCTACCAGTGTTTGAAATGTGATGGCTCAATTTTTCTTCATGTTCTGACCTGTCTCCCACTATTCTCAGTCTCAAGGATAATTTGTATTTCCTGTTTACAATTGCTGGAATGTTGGCAAATTACTGTGAGATATCAGCCCATTTATATCATTCCCTAAGGAGCTGTTCTGTGTACAGACTCTGGGTTTAGCACTTGGGTCTCTGCTCCAGAATCAGCTTGATTGAGGCATTCAACAGTGATGCTCTAGGTCACACACTCATATGCCCTTCTCCTCCATTCTGACAATCAAGGTATTTTCCCAGAGCACGCTGGTTATTGCCAGAAAACTACGGAATTGCCAACAGTCCATTGCCATGAACCCCAGTGACAGTCAGCAACCTCAGAGAAGAAAGGAAGAATATTGACAGCTGGTGGTGGTCATTTCTATGGTAACTGGGCTAGGCTGACATAGTCAGGAAATGACCTAGATATTGCAGAATTAGAAATAATAGACGCAGGGCAACGATCTGTGTATCTTCATCTCTCGTCTTTCTGTCTCTCTCCCTTCATCATTGTGTGCCTCTTTGCCCTTCTCTTGCTAGGTGTCACTCTCTCTCTTTTCATATCTCTCTTCCTACTTTTCTCTCTTTTTCCCTGTGTTTCTCTTCCTTCACTTATGTGTGCATATATATCTCTCTTTCCCTATCTGACTCACTCATGCTTTGGCTCCATTTTCATATCTTTCCTTCTGTCTCTTCTTGTCTTCCTTCCCATTTTACTGCAACACAGGAATCAGAGTTGGTCGTTTAGTTTCTCAATCTTACTGATATTCAATTAAAACATGGCTGATCTACACCGTAACTCCATCTATCTGTCCTTGCTCCTTATCCTCACTAACATTTAGTGAAATCTGTACCTGAACACCAAAATGTTTTTGTTCTCCAAGGGGTTCCAAGTCTTTCCCCATTAAGGGTGTGATAACCCTCAGTTCTTATGTGGGGAATCACTCATCATCTCCTTGTGAAACTTGTGCAAAATGATTTGCCTACACAAGTGGAACTTATCTTCTGAGCCCTTGCCTGAGTGAGTGCAGTGATCTATCATTCCAGACAGCACTCGTATACACACCACAGGGGTATGATTTAACTGTTGCTTTCAGAGTAAAACTTTGTTCCTTTCCGGTTGGCTTCCTGAGTTTTATACTGGCAACAAGGTACATGGAACATTTTGGTAAGACTGTAACGGGAAGATTTAAAATGCTGTTTTTTGGGAAGTTAGAGTCATATGATGTGGGTATTGAGGACTGGTCTTGATATGCAGAGAGAATGAAGTACTTCTTCTGAGCAAATAGAATAGAAGGCAATAACCAGCAAAAGGTCATCTTAACGACCACTTGTGGGGCAGCAACTTCCAGCTTTACAAAAAGTCTGACATATCCAGCAGCACCAGACTCCAAAACCTTAGAATTGGTGGCAAATCATTATGACCCCAAATCAATTTTACTACAACAGCATCAGTTCAATGCAACAAACAGATGGAAGTTTTGATACAGTTGTGTAAATTGATGGAACATGGCGATCCAGCATTGCATGAAATGCTGAGAAATCATTTAGGCTAGAGGGTGGTGAATCTGTTGTGACTTATTGTGACAGAGGCCAGGTCATTGAGTGTCTTTAAGATAGAGATAGATAGGCTGTTCATGAATAGAGTTAGAGAGAGAAGGCAGGAGAATGGGGATGACAGTCATATCAGCTATGATTGAATGATGGAGTCGACTCAATCGGCTGAATGGCCTAATTCTGCTCCCATATCTTATGGTCTTATAGAATGTGACAAAAAATAACTTTGGAACTTAAAGGAGGCTATTAACAAAGCTGAACCTGGACTTGAATAAAGCTACAGAACTGCCTTGACTTGCGAAAACGTGGAGAAAGGGGCCCATGAGCTTCAAGAACCTGTAGATAGCACTGTCCTCAGCCTTGGACAACCCCATTACCACAGAACCAGGTGTCTAGTAGAACGCAGTTATGACCCTCCTTTAAGTTCCAAAGTTATTTTTTGTCACATTCTATAAGACCATAAGATATGGGAGCAGAATTAGGCCATTCAGCCGATCGAGTCGACTCCATCATTCAATCATAGCTGATATGACTGTCATCCCCATTCTCCTGCCTTCTCTCTCTAACTCTATTGATGAACAGTCTATCTATCTCTATCTTAAAGACACTCAATGACCTGGCCATTACCACAGAACCAGGTGTCTAGTAGAACGCAGTTATGACCCTCCTTTAAGTTCCAAAGTTATTTTTTGTCACATTCTATAAGACCATAAGATATGGGAGCAGAATTAGGCCATTCAGCCGATCGAGTCGACTCCATCATTCAATCATAGCTGATATGACTGTCATCCCCATTCTCCTGTCTTCTCTCTCTAACTCTATTGATGAACAGTCTATCTATCTCTATCTTAAAGACACTCAATGACCTGGCCATTACCACAGAACCAGGTGTCTAGTAGAACGCAGTTATGACCCCCAATCACAGGCAAAGAGAGCAAGCAAGGAAGTCAGGAAATTGGTCGAGATGATTTTAAGTATAATGAATGGTGCGTACACCATTATGTGCCAGGCAGGGAGCCTCCCCAAACAAGGCTATCGAAACAAACAGAGCGTGTATTACCCAGACTGACAGGCAAAGCCACCTTAAAGCAGGACTTGTCAAATAAGTCACCTGAGGAAGAGGAAATGATACAACTAAATTGCAACACCCTGCCAAAAGTGGTTCCGAATCAGATCAGTTCCAAGTAAGTGGCCACCTACTAAACATGAAGGTAGAAACCAGTATCCATCATCAGGAAACAAATCTTCAAGTGACTACCATTGAGCATGTTATCACTTAGCCTGCAAGATATTGAGGCAACACTACATCGTATACAGAAGGACCTTTAGGTATAATGGGGGACCACTGTAACCAGTCAGATATAGGTATCGGTCTCTCCCATTAATAGCAGTGTAAGGACCAAGGCCCAGCCTCTTGGAAAGGCACTGGCTATAAAAAATCTGCCTGGACTGAGCAAATTTTCAAGATGGGTACTGGCAACTTATGTGAAATAATAGAGAAGGATCCTGAAATATTCCAAACAGGCCTTGAAAGATAAAAGAGGCCAATGCGAGGATATACATAGACCTAGAGGCTTAATCTAATTATTTCAAAACAAGACTAATTCCCTATGTTCTGCTTGCAAAAGTAGAGACCGAGCTGAAATGGTTAGAAGAACTGGGTATCATTTGACCTGTGTAATTCTTTGAGTGGGCCACACCAGTAGTTCTGGCCTTAAAGCCAGACAACTCGATTTGTCTCTGTGGAATCTAGAAATTGACAGTAAATGGAGCATCTCAATTGGACAGATACCCGATACCATGAATAGAGGGCCTGTATGCAAAACTGGCCGGGGGCCATATCTTTACAAAATTGGATATGAGCCATACCTATCTCCAATTAAAATTGGGAGCATTATTCAGAAAATACGTGACAGTAAACACACACAAAGGATTGAACGAGTGTACTCATTTATTTTTTGGAGTATCGTCTGCTTGCCCTATTTTTCAAAGGGTAATGGAAAATATATTGCAAGGAGCACTCAGTGTGGCAGTCTACCTGGATCACGTTTTAATTACAGAGCCACTGTTAAGGAACATAAAAGTTTGGAGGAAGTCTTCTGGCAGTTTTCGGAAGCTGGGGTTAGACTAAAAAGGGAAAAGTCTGTGTTTCAGGAACCCAAGGTAACATACCTCAGTTACAGGGTCAATAAAGATGGACTACACCCTGTTGAGAAGATAAAAACCATAAAAGAGGCTCTGACCTTAAGAAACACGACAGAGTTATAATTGTTTCTGGGCCTCATTGATTACTACGGAAAATTCATTCTGAGCTTGATGACTTTGTTGGATTCTCTTGCTGTTAAAAAAAACCCCAGAAATCGTTGTGGCAAAAACCACAGAAGGATGCCCTCCTCAGAGTCAAACACCAATTATAGTCAGATAATATATTGACCCACTACAAGCCATAAAGACCGCTTATTATAAAATGCAATGCCTCTCCCTATGGAATAGGAGAGATGCTATCACCCTGTTGGGACACTGGGATGTAACACCCAATTACATACTCCTCATGGACCTTAGCAGATGCAGAGAGGGGAAAGAGAGTTTGGCAATGGTATTTGCGGTAAAGAAATGTTCATCACATGATCTCCAAAATGAACATAAAAGCTACGTTTGGTATGGATGGAGACATGGAGAGACTGGTTAAAATATGCAAAATTTGCCAAGATAATCAGAAGGTCCCATTGAGAGCCTCACTGCATCCCTGGGAATGGCTAAGGAGACCCTGGGTATGAGTGCAGGCAGATTTCATGGGGCCATTTAGGGCTCTGTTTTCCTACTATAGATTGATGTTCCATGGATGTCTTCTACCGTCTGTCCTAACACCACCAAAAGGTACAGGCAGTCCTACAGCATTTATCGAAAATGAAAGGTCCTTGTAATGGACAATGGGATCCGATTTACCAGTGGGGAGTTCAAAACATTCATGACTACAAATAGTGTCTTCATGGCACACACTTTCAAGTGGCCTGGCTGAGTGAGCAGTCCAGCTGTTTAAAAACAGGATGAAAAAAGAAACTAAGGATTCTAAAATTGGGATGGTTCTTTTGTAACTACAGGATAACACCTGATGGGCTAAACTCCTGATGGACAGACACCTTCGGACCAGGCTGGGCCTCACTTTCCCAATCTGAGTGGGAAAATTGAGGAAAAACAAGAAAACCAAAGCTGGGGTCATGATGGACATAAGCGTGGTAGGGTTTTTAAATGGGGAGACATCATAAACTTGTGAATCTCCGGAGATGGTACCCCATGGACCAGTGTCATACGCTGTAAAAACGGGAGGCAAAATAATAAACATAATGACTATCTCTGCTGTCAGGAATTTTCAACAGAAGCAATTATTGCATCGACTGTGCCATTTTTGGCACTGTGCACACAGACTGATAGGCAACAAGTCCAACCCATGGTAGGCCTGAGAGAAGCCAAGGGGAGTCTGATTCAGAAATGGAGTGAATCAAAAGTGGTGGAATCACAGCCAGAGGTGATTGCCGAGAATGAGCTGCCTATAATCTCACTTCAGTGCTCATCAAGGAAGAGATGGTGGCCTACTCTGAATAGCCCTCCTGATCAGGCGGGGAGTGCAATGGAAAGAAGGCCATGGGCCAAAAGATGAAGGTGACCCCGATGCTTTAGAAGCGAGGGGAAATGGGTGTGATAACCCTCAGGATTTACAAGGGGAATCAGTAATCAATCTCCTTGTGGGACACATGGGATATGCATTCGCATGATAATAGGTGATTGCCTACCCAGTCAAACTTGTATCCCAAGCCCTAGATAAGGCTAACCCTCAAGCAGTCTTGTGATCTGTAGCCCTGGACAGGACTCGTATACACTGCACAGGCGTGTGGTTTGACCTTTGCTTTCAGAGTAAAACTTCGTTCTTTTCCATTTGCTTTCTGAGTTATTACAAAGGGAGTATTTCAAATCATCTTTTTTGGCTACAAAATGGTTGACTGAGCACCTCCCAGCTTTGAATTTGACCTGTTGTAACTTCATCTGTCTGTCTCACTCTGACTTCCTGTTCTTATCCAGATAACTAGCAGTGACGCCAAAGGACATAAGCACATCGGAAATAGGAGCAGAAGTAAATCACATTTAGCTTCATTTTGTTTTAGCATCATCAGCAAACTTTGATAGATAACTCTATTCTTTAAGCCAGTGATTAATAAATATATTACAATGTGTTTGTGTGTGCACTGGATTACCCACCTGGAGTAACTCACCTCCTGAGTCCCCAGGGCCTGTCCACCATTTGCAACATTTGCTCCTTTCACTCCCAACACACAATCTTGTGCCAACTACAAGCCACACTATAATACTTCACCAAGGCTCCTTTGATGGCACCATCCAAACCCAGGAAAGCTAACATTTATTAGTCCAAGGGCAACAGATATATGGGAACATCACCACCTGCAAATTCTCCTCCAAGTCACTCACTATCCTTACTTGAAAATATATCGCTGTTCCAGTGACCTAGAACTCACTCCCTAACAGCATTGTGGCTGTGTCTACACCACAGAAACTGCAAATGTTCAAGGCAGAGGGTCATTACCAGCACAAGGGCAATTAGGGATGAGAAATGAAAATGCTGGCTAGCATTTTCTTTGTTCTTTTCAGAAGAGTAAGGAGTTTTAGTTAAGTTGGGCAGCATGGTCAGTGCAGGCTTGGAGGATCAAAGGGCCTGTTCTTGTGCTGTAATTTTTTTTGTTCTTTGTTCAATGCCCCTGTTCCGTGAAAAAATTTTTAAGAAATACTGGATTTCCTACCCTGAATTTGTATTTGTACAGGTTTACTCACGCTGTGTTTGTACATGATTACTCATGCTGTGTTTGTATCTTTATATAGGTTCCATATGAAAACAGTTCCGAGATCTGCCTGAATACAACTACCGAATACTTCAATCACAAAGTAAAAATGTGCTGCAGCAAATGTCCCCCAGGTACATTTCTTCCCGTAACTGTGTCCTCTCTCCACATCTAAATCTGCCTCCCTCAAAATCTCAATCCCACAATTTATGTCATTCACTATTTTTCTGTTTCATTTACATTCAAACACCCCCAGAATTTTATCAGGGGTTAACCAGTTAAATTATGAGAACAGATTGTACAAACTGACCTTGCATATCATTGAGTTTACAGGATTGTGGGAGGGGATAGGGTGAATGTTTTCAGATATTCATGGAGAAATATCTTCTCTGATATTGGAGTTGGAAGGTGTTAGAAGAACAGCTAAAGTGAAAATTTTGAAGTAACCCTTTTCGTACAAAGGCTCAGTTAATTTATAACTTTCTCTTTTAAAAGGCTGTGAAAGCTGAGGGTTATTTGAAACTAAGGTGAATATTTGTTAAGTTAGGATATCAAAGGATATGAGAAATGTAAATAAATGGAGTTATGTTACACATCAGTCATGGTTTAAATTGAATGGCAGTCTAGGGCTGATTCCTATTTTAAGGAATAGAATCATAGAGGTTTATAGTATGGAAACAGGCCTTTCAGCCCCACTTGTCCATGCTACCCTTTTTTTAACCACGAAGCTAGTCTCGGTTGCCTGCATTTGGCCCATATTTCTCTATACCCATCTTACCTACATAACTGTCTAAATACTTTTCAAAAGATAAAATTGTACCTGCCTTTACATCTACCTCTGAGAGCTTGTTCCAGACATTCATCACCCTCTGTTTGAAAAAATTGCCCCTCTGGACCCTTTTTTATCTCTCCTCCCTTACCTTAGTTTGTTACATAGCTTTAATTTAAACACCTTCCGAGCATTCCAGTTTAAAGAGACAAACAAGGACAGTAATTCAATTATTTCTTTATTTAATATTTCTAGTACTAACTCAAACATAAACTATTGCAACTCATTAACTCTTTACTGAACTTTAACTCCAACTGAAGATCAACTTTCAACTGAACTTTAACTCCTAAACTGAACTTTAACTCTAACTGAACATCAATTTTAACTGTTTAACTGAATATAGATACTACTGAGTCAGGAAAACCTTGGCCAAGAAATATCCTCACTGTAGAATCTATCTCCTTCTTCTCTCTGAAGTCTCCTTTAGACAAGTACAAGTTTTGTTGTGATGGATGGTCTCTTCTGAGTTATCGCTGCCAAACAAAGAACTCTCATATCTTTTATACACAATTCTCCATTTGCTTCCAGAAGAATCTCTGTCATCCAGCCAATTGTGTAACCAGAAATCGATCACATGGTCAAACGTCCAGTGAAATTACTTTTGAACGAAGCTGTGATGCTTATTCATTTTACATGTCCCACACTTAGCAGCCATAGCAGTGACAAAAACAGTTGATGAAGGACAGGCTGTTGATGTTGTCTACATGGATTTCAGTAAGGCGTTTGACAAGGTTCCTCATGGTAGACTGATAGAGAAGGTGAAGGCGCATGGGATACAGGGTCGGGTATGTAGATGGGTCGAGAACTGGCTCGGGAGGAGGAGACAGAGGGTAGTAGTGGAAGGCTCTTTTTCCGGCTGGAAGCCTGTCACTAGTGGAGTGCCACAAGGCTCAGTACTAGGTCCTCTTCTATTTGTGGTCTACATAAACGACTTGGAAGTAGGGGTAGGTGGTGAGATCAGCAAATTTGCTGATGACACCAAGATGCTTGGATTGGCGGGTACAGAAGAGCAGTGTCAGGCAATACAACAGGACATAGACAGGTTGGTAGACTGGGCAGATAGATGGCAAATGGAATTTAATCCGGATAAATGCGAGGTGATGCATTTTGGCCGGAAAAATGTAGAAGAGAGTTATAGGATAAAAGGTAAAACTATACGGAGCATAGAGACGCAGAGAGACTTGGGGGTGCAGGTTCACAAGTCTCTGAAGGTGTCCTCACAGGTGGAGAAGGTGATAAAGAAGGCGTATAGTATGTTAGCTTTCATAGAAAAGGGTATAGAATACAAGAGTAGGAGTTTGATGTTGCAGTTGTATAGAACTTTGGTTAGGCCTCACTTGGAATACTGCGTCCAGTTCTGGTCGCCGTACTATCGGAAGGATGTGGAGTCCTTGGAGAGAGTGCAGAGGAGGTTTACCAGGATGCTGCCTGGTATGGAAGGACTGTCTTATGAGGAACGATTAGATAGACTGGGGTTGTTTTCCCTTGAAAGACGTCGGCTTAGAGGGGATCTCATAGAGGTGTATAAGATTATAAGGGGTATAGATAGAGTAAATGGAGGTAAACTTTTTCCACCTTTAGAAATGGATAGGACGAGGGGTCATGGCCATAGGGTGAGGGGGGCTATGTATAAGACGAATATTAGAGGGCAGTTTTTCACACAAAGGGTAGTGGGGGTGTGGAATGCACTGCCGAGTAAGGTGGTGGGAGCAGGCACGCTGGGGCTGTTTAAGGGTCTCTTGGACAGCCACATGAGCGGTATGCAGATAGAGGGATATATTAGGACTGTTTAACTACGGCTTTTTTCCACAGGTAATTCGGTCCATAATTTGAGCACGCATTCGGCAGGTGGTGCGGGTACAGCTCTTGGATGTTGATTCATGGGTTGCCTGGTACCTCATGTCGTATATGAGTGCTTTATGTGGACCACCTGAAGGGCACCATGACAGCTCAGAGACTATCGATGTGGCTGTGCAGACACTTGGAATTGGGCCGGTGTCTGCGGGAGTTTGCGCGTTCTCCCCGTGGTTGCGTGGGTTTTCTCCGGGCACTCCGGTTTCCTCCCACAACCCAAAAATTCGCTCTTAGGCTGATTGGGTAACAAATTGTCCCTATGGTGAAAATTTTCCAAATTAGGATTAATATATATACTATTATATAGGACTATTAAAATAGGATAATGATTTGGTATTACGGTGGCGCGGGCTCGTTGGGCCGAAGGGCCTGTTTCCCGTGCTGTGTTGCTTTAAAAAAAAAAAAAAATTAGGACTGTTTAACTACGGCTTTTTTCCACAGGTAAATTCGGTCCATACTTGACCAACATTGAGCATGCATTCGGCAGGTGGTGCGGGTACAGCTCTTGGATGATGATTCATGGGTTGCCTGGTACCTCATGTCGTAAATGAGTGCTTTATGCGGACCATCTGAAGGGCACCATGACAGCTCAGAGACTATCGATGTGGCTGTGCAGACACTTGGAATTGGGCCGGTGTCTGCGGGAGTTTGCGCGTTCTCCCCGTGGTTGCGTGGGTTTTCTCCGGGCACTCTGGTTTCCTCCCACAACCCAAAAATTCGCTCTTAGGCTGATTGGGAAACAAATTGTCCCTATAGTGAGAGTTTTCCATATTAGGAATAATATAATAGGATAATAGATTTGCCACTATATAGTTATGACGGCAGCGTGGGCTCGTTGGGCCGAAGGGCCTGTTTCCCGTGCTGTGTTGCTCTTAAAATACTCTTAAAAAATAAATCAGAGCCATGCCTTTTCAGTTAATGTAAACAACTTCTCTGATCTGACCAACAGGAAACTTCAGATTGCAGCTCCCAGACCAAAGCCTCTTTACCACCTGCATCTGGTTTTAATTTAAGTTAACCAAAATTCCCAGCACGCTTCACTCTCAGCCAGAATAGCCATTTTAAAGCCACTATTGTCAATATTATTGTTAAATCATCGTTTTAGCCATTCTTTTTCCATCCACAAGTTTATTTATTAGTGTCACAAGTAGGCATACATTAATACTGCAATGAAGTTACTGCCTGCTTCTGTCTATTGCTTTCTCTCATTCTCTTCCTTACTGCCTTTGTCTATTTTTCTATCTGCCTCTCTCTGTTATTTGAATCTACAACAAGTATGCATGTTTAGGGAGAGTCACATTTGTTTGCTGTGCTGTTGTTGGGTCGGTGCCCAGTCAGACTTAACATTTACTCAATGTTAAACTCGCAAAGAGAGAGAGAGCTTTGTGAGGCCTCTATTCTGGAAAGGATTAGGGTAACTTCTGCCTTTGGTTTTCAGAGAAGGTGTTTGGTGAAATGCAGGTTATTCTGCCTGGTAACATGGGATGTAACTTTGATGAGAAGCTCTTACGGGAAGCGAGATTCATTTGAGCCACAGTGTTTTTTGATGTTGAATTTTTTGATAGAATAGAATCTGGAAATTGACAGATTGGGGTTAAAGCAATGGGAAGTGGTGGAAATAGGAAGTGTGATAACATCACATTCGACATTCAGAGAGCAAATCGGTGACATTCTCTTTTTCTGATTTGCATTAACTACTCAGATAAAGTGAAAAAATAGGCAGTCATGTAACAAGCAAAGAAATTAAACCGTTTCGCTGACTTTACGCTTGAGGTCAGGGCAGCGGTGAGAGACTGCAACAAGGAGGTAAAGAACATCTGGGCACTGAAGGTTAACACATGCCAGAGAAATCCCAGACTTGGTGTCTCTGTATGTTATGCACAAAACTCGGAAATAATGTTCCGGTTAGATTAGCTCAAGTAGGAGGGACATGCTGAAAGCCAGACAACACATTGCACTAAAATCCTGTTTAGTGCCTTGGGAAATGTTTTTACATCAGCGTAGAAAATACTTCTGACTATCCATTTCTGTTTGAACTTCCACGTTCACACAATTGTTCCAAAAGCAAAAGGCGTAAAATCAAATCTTGGAAAGAACAACATTAGCAAAGATTTATAACTTTAATGACTTAACCAACTGTCCGAGCTGGAAGTGATTATAATCTCTGGTCAAACTCTGGTTGAGTTTAAAGTTTAATTAACGGCTTTGCTCAATGTGGCAGAGCAAATGGGTTAAAAATGCAAAACCAGAGATGAAGCATCCGAGATGATGACAGAGAGCAAGGTAGGAATAGGGCATCAGCAGCATGTAGGGTGGAAGGGGGTCGGGGTGGGGGTGAGGGCAAGCCAGGATGCAGGATGAAGGCAGTGTATAGAGTGGGGCAGAGGCCCAGGACAGGATGCAGTATCATGTTTAGGCCGAGAACAGGATGCAGTGTCAGATTTAGGCCCAGGACAGGATGCAGTGTCAGGTTTAGGCCCAGGACAGGATACAGTGTCAGCTTTAGACCCAGGACAGGATACAGTGTCAGGTTTAGGCCGAGAACAGGATGCAGTGTCAGGTTTGAGCCCAGGACAGGACGCAGTGTCAGGTTTAGGCCCAGGACAGGATGCAGTGTCAGGTTTAGGCCCAGGGACGGATGAGTATCATGTTTAGGCCCAGGACAGGATGCAGTGTCAGCTTTAGGCCCATGACAGGATGCAGTGTCAGGTTTAGGCCCAGGGATAGGATGCAGTGTCAGCTTTAGGCCCAGGGCAGGATACAGTGTCAGGTTTAGGCCCAGGGATGGGTGCAGTGTCAGGTTTAGGTTGAGGGCAGGATGCAGTGTCAGGTTTAGGCTCAGGACAGGATGCAGTATCAGCTTTAAGCCCAGGGATGGGTGCAGTGTCAGGTTTAGGCCCAGGGATGGGTGCAGTGTCGGGTTTAGGCCCAGGGATGGGTACAGTGTCAGGTCTAGGTTGAGGACAGGATGCAGTGTCAGGTTTAGGCCCAGGACAGGATGCAGTGTCAGCTTTAAGCCCAGGGATGGGTGCAGTGTCAGTTTTAGGCCCAGGGATGGATGCAGTGTCAGGTTTAGACCCAGGGATGGATGCAATGTCAGCTTTAGGCCTAGGGATGGGTGCAGTGTCAGCTTTAGGCCCAGGGATGGATGCAGTGTCAGCTTTCGGCCCAGGGATGGATGCAGTATCAGCTTTAGGCCTAGGGATGGGTGCAGTGTCAGGATTAGGCCCAGGGATGGATGCAGTATTAGGTTTAGGCCCAGGGATGGATGCAGTGTTAGGTTTAGGCCCAGGGATGGATGCAGTGTTAGGTATAGGCCCAGGGATGGATGCAGTGTCAGGTTTAGGCCCAAGGATGGATCAGTGTTACGTTTAGGCCCAGGGATGGATGCAGTGTCAGGTTTAGGCCAAGGATGGTCAGTGTTACGTTTAGGCCCAGGGATGGATGCAGTGTCAGCTTTAGGCCCAGGGATGGGTGCAGTGTCAGGTTTAGGCCCAGGGATGGATGCAGTGTCAGCTTTAAGCCCAGGGATGGGTGCAGTGTCAGGTTTAGGCCCAGGGATGGATGCAGTGTCAGCTTTAGGCCCAGAGATGGTTGTGGAAGTGGGGTTGTTCCCCATAGCGCTAGATGTAGGAGGGGGTTGTTAACAGTAGACTGAGGACATGTTGAAGAGGGTTGGATCCTGTGTCAGCTGGTCATGGAGGGGCCGTAATAGGATTGCAGAGGTGTGAAGGGGGTTGGGGGTTGCTGGGTAGAAAGAAGGAGTATGTGCAGAAGACCGAGAGAGAGACATAGGGTAGAGTGAGTCACTTCAAATGAGAGTGGAACAGAGCCAGTAACTGCCCATTCTCCCGCGCAATGTTGATTTCACTGAGTGAGGTAACTGTTGTCCTCATCAAGTCACGTTTTCCATTGCTGCCCCTCTCCCCACCCCCACACATCCTGGTTACTTGCACCACGGTTCACCGCATTAGACTGTCAGCAATCAATCTACTTGGTATAATTCAGTGAAATAACATTGTGTTTTGAATCTGAGACTGGAGCTATCTGGACAGGATATAAGAAAAGGTGTATGCAGTCCATTGTTATAATAGAGGAAAATTTGCAGTAATAATAACAATGAGGCTTTTAGAACTTGCTGTAAATACTGTGTAAAACTAACAGGAACGACAGCCATCTGCACAGAAATCTGAAACTATTTGTCACTGATGTGCTCCTCCAGCAAACTGCGTTGCTCTTCAGAGATAAGAGTCAATTCGAAATCACTGATTTGTGGTGAATTTGTAATAACTTACACAGTATTCTCACTGTGAGGACAAATGAAAAATGTAAGTCTTGACAATCTGGACTAACGGTGGTTTTAAGTCTACTATGTTATTCGTGCTGAACAATCTCTCTGAAATGTTAATTGTACAAGTGTGGAACTTCATTCCTTCAGAGCATTTAAAAATTGCAATTTTTCAAATAACTTGTTTACAGAATTTTTAACATATCACCCGACAGCCCACGGGTCTGTCCCACAAATCCCCGTGTCATGATTCAAAAGTGATTTATATTTCCTTCATTTTACTTCCTGCTTTGCTGTCTGTGAGCATTCTGCACCCCAACTGGTTGATCAACTGTCTGTCCTATTGGTGGATGCCCCTTTAGAATGTCCCAGATTCAGAGTGATGTTAATGTAGAGGAAGCTCTTATGATTCTTACTGGCCAATTTATTGAAGTCAGTGGTGAGTACCATGTCAATGCCCTCACCCGCCACAATCTGGGCCATTATAGTGGCATTTGGTAATAAAAATGCTGACAATGTGATGCATTGTGCGGCACATGGGCCCTCTGTACAAGCTGCTTCCACTATTATCTTTGGGATATTGGATTTTGGATCATTGAAGTTGTGAAGTGTATTGGTGATGTGATTCATCCCATGAGAATATTTTGAAATACAATTGTAATATTCAAATTGTGATTTGTCATTTGAATGATTCCAGTTGCGTTTGAAGCGATTGTAATTCTGTAAACAATTATCAGATTGGCACAGTGCCACACGACATTCAGACAAGAACATTCTTCTTCCTTTTACCAGACCTCTAACTTACTTTGAAATTTGCCTACTTTGAGTTGCCTATCAGACAGACTGTGATTATTAGGAATTGTTGGGTTACAGACTGTATCCTCTCTCAGCTCTATGTCGAGAGCCGTCAGTGCCCGCTATTGCTAACTGCAAGTTGAAAGCCGCAATGACGCTTTTCACAGAAAATGCGTGCAAATTTTTTTTTAGTTCACTTCCTGTAAGAAAGCTGCCGTTTGTGGTGAAATGCTTGGGGTGCGATGAGTAACCAGTGCTCATGACTGTGCAGAGTGAGAAACAGTCAGCACAGCCAAAGCAAGAACAAACTTGTACATTCAGTTTCCTTTCCCAGAGCTGCTCATTGTTTCTCTTTCTCACACTCTCTGTCCCCACGCTCACTCTCTGTCCCTCACACCCACTCACCCACACACACACATACATATACACACACACACCCATCCACACACCCACTCACCCACACACACATACACACACTCATGCACACACACACATATACACCCACACACCCACACACACATACACACACCCACACACACATACACACAGTCACGCACACACACATACATACACATACACACACCCACACATACACACCTACATGCACACACACACACCGCACACACACACACAACCATACCCACCCTCACACACATACACACACAAACACCCACCCTCACACACATACACACACAACACCACACATCCACACCCACACAAACGCACACCCACACACACATACACACACACACCATACACACACACACTCACACGTACACACCCACCCACCCACCCACCCACACAAAACCAACATACACAAATTCCCCCCCCACACACACACACCCCCACCCCCACACACACACACACACACACACACACACACACTCATACATACACACACGCACACAGACACACCCATACACACACGTGTACACATACACACCCATATACACACACACACATACACATCCATATACACACACACACATACACACCCATATACACACAAACGCATATACGCACACAACCACACACACACACACAAAACTCTCACATACATTCTCTCTCTCATACATTCTCTCCCACACTCAGTCTTTCTCACACTCTGTCACACACACTCTCACACACTTTCTCTCACACACATTCTCCTACACTCACTCCTCTCACACTCACTCCTCTCACACACTCTCTCTCACCCTCTCTCTCGCTCAAGCACTCATTCTCTCTCACACACTCAAACTCTCTCACTCATGCACTCTCTTACTCACGCATTCTCTCACTCACACACTCACACACACACGCACTCACTGTCTCACTCACGTATTCTCTCTTTCTCACTCACGCACTCACTCTCTCTCATGCACTCACTCACATACGTATTTACTCACATATGCACTCTTTCACACTCACTCCTTCTCACACTCACACACACCCACTTTTATATGTGCTCTCTCCCACTCATGCGCTCTCTCTACTCACACTCATCCTCTGTCACTCACACACTCTCACTCACACTCATCCTCTGTCACTCTCACTCTCTCTCACACTCTCTCACTCTTCCACTCATGAACTCACTCTCTCTCACTTACACTCACACCCTCACACGCTCTCACTCTCATTCTCTTACATGCTCTCATATTCAATCTCTCCCGTGCTCACTCTCCTCACATCCACACTCTTTCTCTCTCTCACACACTTTCTCTCTACTCACACAATCACTCTCTCTTACTCTCTTTCACTCACACTCATCCTTTGTCACTCACGCACTCTCACTCATGCACTCACATTCTTTCTCATTCATTCACTTACTCTCTCTCAAACGCTCTCTCTCACGCTCGCTCTCTCTCGCATGTTCGTTCTCTCTCACACGCTCGTGCTCTCTCTCTTGTTCACTCTCTCTCATTCACTCTCTCTCATTCACTCTCTCTCATTCACATACTTACTCTCACAAATGCTGTCGCTCTCACTCTCTTACACATTCACTCTCTCATTCACTCTCTCCTGCACTCTCTCCTGCACTCTCTCTCTCTCGCACACACGCTCTCTCTTACTCACACACACTCTCTTTCATTCACGCACTCAGTCTCTCACTCATGCACTCTCTCTCTCACTCACACACTTACTCACATACAAACTCTCTCACACACATGGTCTCTCACACACATGCTTTTCTTGCATATGCTCTCTCACGCTGGCTCTCTCTCTCACTCTCTCACACCCTCTTTCTCTCACACTCTCACATAGATTATGCTTTGTTTTACTAAATTCTATTACTTTAATTAATAACTGACTTGTTTTCTTACATTGAAAATTGCCCATAAATACATACTGAGTTCTTGCACTGGGCATTCTCCAAGGATGGTCTAAATAAAGATTAAACTTCCTTCTGCGTTACTCTATCAACTGTCCCAGATTCTCAGTAATACAATCAGGGCTGAGATCTCAGTGATCCATGGACAGCTCTGGGTTAAACACATTACTACCCCCCCCCAACACCTTTCCCTACCAGTTTGCCACCCCCTCACCCCCGAAAGTAAATGTTTCTGAGTAAAAAGACGCTGAGAAGATGGTGAAGAAATACTGATTGCGGAACTGGATCTGGAGAGGGTTCAGTGTACAGACCAAGCTGAGTTAAATCAGAAACTCTGCAGCTGTGTTTATTTTCAAAGTGTCTGAATCAGCCAATTCCTGTTCTGGCCAAAAAAATCATTAACCCTTTCAGGAATTCGCTTGCAGAGAGGGGGTGGTTTTAAGGCGAAAAGTCAGGTCCAGAGTTCAGGCTATGGATGGGGTGAAAGGTCACTTACTACCTGAATGGTGAGGTCAGAGTAGTTCCTGGCACTGAACCCCCACACCCCCGTCCCCTGGGCTCTGCTCATGGTTAATGCATCTTATTTTATTGCAGGTATGAAGATGAAATATTCCTGCACAAAAATGGCAGACACAGTGTGTGGAGACTGTGGGCTTAACCAATACACCGAACACTGGAACACACTAAAGAAATGCATAGCCTGTGTTGCCCCCTGTGACAAAGGTACATCATTCAAATCTGCTCCTTCTCTGAGTAACAGCAATGAGTCTTCTTTTGGCCTCAATGCACTTGGCCGGGGCCTGTGTTCCTGGACTTGGATTGGGGCTTAGTGATGCCCCATACAGTCGAATCCCTTGCTGCTGCCATCGACTGGCTTTCCAGTGAAAACTTATCACTTGCTGTAGTCATAGAGGCCCTTCAGCCCATCGTTTTCATGTCCTGGATCTGGATCCAACCAGAGCTAACATCTTTAGGGAAAGAGGGATATGTAGGGGCAGAATGACTGGGATATTAAAAATAACACACTCGCTCCCCCACCCCTACCCACCCCTGCCTCTAACCCCATCCATCACTTTCAGGGTAAATCCCACAGCAAGGCTCACCAGAACACAGCTCGACCTCTGACCGTATCCTCATAACATGGGGTCTTTCAGAGGGCGATCCTGGAATGGAGGGGGGAGGTCAGTGAGGAGCAGCAAAGCCTGCGTGCTCACAGCCTGGGAGAGCAACTGAAACAGGAACCCCATGATCTGCAGCAGGAATGAGGAGGATCAGTGTCGGTGTGATCAGAGCAGCACTGCGGGATGGAGCTCAGAGAATGGGTAGAGTAGAACTTCATTCACCCAGAAACCTCTGTAACAGATGGGAGGTGTTGATTCATATAACCTCTTTTGCATATTTACAAAATTTCCAATCTGGAGGAGGAGTTTCTTCACTCAAAGAGTGGTGAATCTCTGGAATTCTCTGCCCGTTGAAGTGGTGGAGGCTTCCTCGCTGAATATATTTAAGTCACGGATAGATAGGTTTCTGAAAGATAAGGGAATTAAGGGTTATGGGGAGAAAGTGGGAAAATGGGACTGGTCCACTACAGATCAGCCATGGTCTTATTGAATAGCGGGGCAGGCTCGGAGGGCTAGATGGCCTACTCCTGCTCCTATTTCTTATGTTCATATGTTCTTATGTTCATATTAACCCCCCTCCTTAAACCCCCAACCCTATCAAACCCAATGCCATAAACTAATGACCCCTGAATGCCCCCCATTCTGATCCATCTGTGAACCCACTCTTTGGAACAGAACACAGGATCAAAGGAACTAGGAACAGAAGTAGGGAAATTCACCCCTTCGAGCCTGCTCTGCCATTCAATCAGATCATGGCTGATCTCTCCCTGGTCTCAAATCCACCTATCTGTTCCCCTTATCCCTTTTTCATTAGAAATATATCTATCTCCTTCTTGAAACCAATTAGCGATTCCGACTCCACTGCACTATGGGGCAGCAAATTCCATAAATTCACCACCCTCTACGAGAACTAGTTCCTCCTTATCTGAGTTTTAAATCTATCGCCTCTCAACCTATATCTGGGACCTCTTGTTTTAGATTGTCCCATAAGAGGAAACATTTGGTCTATGTTTACTTTATAAATCCCTTTTAGGTTTTTATATACCTCAATCAGATTCCCCTTCATCCTTCTAAACTTCAGTGAGTATAAGCCCAAGTTGTTTAATCTCTCCTCATACGTCAGTCCTTTAGTCTTGGTCTTGAGCTGTTGTAGCAAACTGTCCTATATATCACTGAGCTCCTGTAACGCGTTACCAAGGAGACAGAATAGCCAATGACCTCAAGCCGAATGTCATATGGATGGTGTGACCCTCGGAGTTTGGTTCTCTCAGGTTCTTTGTTTGGTTGCTCAGGCTGTGCGCACACTGATCCCAGCTCCACATTTTAATTCTCTCCCCTTATTACAGACCAAGAAATGATTTTGAACTGCACTGCGTCCACCAAGAGGATTTGTCAGTGCCATGAGGGCCTGCATTGTATTGATTCTACAAAGGACACCTGTAACCACTGCCGAAGAAACACAGTGTGTCAGAAGGGTCAGGGGGTCATTGAACAAGGTGAGATAGTGTCCTCTCTACAGCTCTGCCTGTTGGTGATGTTACCGGGATTTCAGGATTTGCTGTGACGGAATGTTGTCACAAATATAATTTTGTGCTTGTGAATTTCAGGAACTAAACAAAGTGATGTAAAATGTGCACCATGTGCTGCTGGAACATTCTCTGATATCGTCTCTTCCACTGAACCCTGCCAGCCACACACTGAGTAAGTGTTCCTCCTCATAGGGAAATAACTTCAATAATACAAAAATCACAGACATCTGGGGATGGAATTCTCTTAATCCCAGGGACAGAGTGACAAAATCAAACATTTCCACAGACAGACTGGAGTAAAACTTCCTCTACACTGTCCCATCAAACACTCCCAAGGCAGGTATAGCACAGAATTAGATACAGAGTAAAGCTCCCTCTACACTGTCCCTGTCAAATTCCTGGGACAGACACAGCACGGGTTTAGATACAGAGTAAAGTTCCCTTTGTACTATCCCCATCAAAAACTCCCAGGATAGGTACAGCACGGGGCTAGATACAGAGTAGAATCCCTTCACACTGTGCCCCCATCAAACACTCCCAGGACACTACAGCACAGGGTTAGATATAGAGTAAAGCCCTCTTTACACTGCCCCCATCAAACACTGTAAGAAGTCTCACAACACCAGATTAAATTCCAACAGGTTTATTTGGTAACAAAAGCCACTAGCTTTTGGAGAGCTGCTTCTTTGTCAGGTAAGTGGGTCCCACTTACTAGGGTCCCAGGTAAGTCCCAGGTACAGCATGGGGTTAGATACAGAGCAGATCCCTCCATACTGTCCCCATCAAACACTCCCAGGACAGGTACAGAATGGGGGTTACATACAGCGTAAAGTTCCCTCTCCCTCTTTTTGATGAGGGAAAACATTGTGGCAGTACAGAGGGGAAATATTTCTGAGGGTTCACCCACTGAGTCTACATGGGTAGAACTGAGAAATAAGAAGGAAGAGATCACTTTGATAGGATTGTGACCTATCAAAGTGATCGATAGGTCTCCAAATAATGGGAAATTGAGGAGCAAATATGTAAGGAGATTACAGACAACTCCAAGAAAAATAGGATGGTAATAGTCGGAGACTTTAACTTTCCCAACACTACTGGAACAGCCGTAGCATTAGGGGCTTGGATGGAGAGAAATTTGTTGAGTGTATTCAGGAGGAATTTCTCATTCAGTATTTGGATGGCCTGAATACAAAGGGGACAAAATTTGACCTCCTCTTGTGAAATAAGTGATGACAGTAGTGTTAGTGAGGAACCACTTTGGGACCACTGATCATTAATTCCATTCGTTTAAAGATAGCTGTGGAGAATGATAGGATGGAGAACCTGGCCCAAAAGTGAAAATTTTTAATTTGGGGCAAGGCCAATTTTGAAGGTATTACTCAGGAACTTTTAAAGGTTGATTGGGGGAGTCTGTTGGCAAGCAAAAGGATGTCTGTTAAGTGGGAGACTTTCAAAAAGTGTGTGAACCAGGGTTCAGGATGAACATATTCCTTTTAGAGTGGAGGGCAAGGCTGTAGAAGTAGGGAACCCTGGGTGGTTCAGGATATTGAGGCCCTGGTCAAGAAGGAAAAAGCAGCATATAGCATGTATAGGCAGCTGGGATCAAATGGATTTCTTAAAGAGTATAGAGAGGTAGGACTGGAGTTAAGAGAGAAATCAGGAGGGCAAAAGAGGACAAGAGCTTCTACAAATACATAAAGGGCAAAAGAGTAACTAGGGAGAGAGTAGGACTCTTAAGGATCAACAAGGTCATTTATGTGCAGATCCACAAGAGATCCTAAATGAATTTTCCTCATCAGTATTTACTGAGGAGAAAGACATGAATGTTAGAGAACTTGGGGAAATAAATAGTGATGTCTTGAGGACTGTACATATTACAGAGAAGGAGGGGCTGCAAATCTCGAGGGTGTTTTTTCTAACTGGAGGCCTGTGACCAGCGGTGTGCCTCAAGTAGGTCCACTATTATTTATCATTTATGTTAATGATTCAGATGAGAATTTAGGAGGCATGGTCAGTAAGTTGCAGATATCGCTAAGATTGATGACATAGTGGACAGTGAAGAAGGTTATTTAGGATTGCAATGGGATTTTGATCAATTGGGCCAGTGGGCTGACGAATGGTAGATGGAGTTTAATTTAGATAAATGTGAGGTGAAGCATTTTGGTAGATCGAATCAGGGCAGGACTTACTCAGTTAACAGTAGGGCACTGGGGAAAGTTATAGAACAACAAGATCTACGTGTGGATTCAGTGATGAAGAAGGCATTCGGCACGCTTGGTTTCATTGGTCAAACATTGAATACAAGAGTTGGGACATTTTGTTGAAGTTGTATAAGACATTGGTAAGGTCACACTTGGAATTCTATGTGTAATTCTGGTTACCCTATTATAGAAAGGATATTATTAAACTAGAAAATGCACCGAAAAGATTTACTAGGATGCTACTGGGGCTTGATGGATTGAGTTGTAAGGGGAGGCTGGATAGACTGGGACCTTTTTCTATGGAGCATAGGATGCTTAGAGATGATCTTATAGAGGTCTACAAAATAAAGAGAGGTATAGATAAGGAGGATGGTCAATATCTTCTCCTGAAGATTGGTGAATCTAAAATTAGATGGCATAGGTTTAAGGTGAGAAGGGAGAGATGCAAAAGGGTCCAGAGAGGCAGTTTTTACACACACAAGGTGATGAGTGTCTGGAACAAGCTGCCAGTAGGTAGTAGGTAGTAGTAGTAAAGGCGGGTACAATTTTGACTTTTAAGGTACATTTAGACAGTTACATGGGTAAGATGAGTATAGAGGGATATGGGCCAAAGTCGGGCATTTGGAAATGGTAAAAACTGGGCGGCAATGACGAGTTGGGCCAAAGTGTTTGTTTTCATACTGTAAACTTTATGACTCTATGATTCTTCACTGTCCCCATAAGCACACCTAGGACAGGTACAACACGGGTTAGATACAGTGGAAAACTGAGATAATTTTTCAGTACCCTGTGCTGAGAGTGTGGCTCCTGTAGCCAAAGGACTGAGCCCCTTGTGTCCAACGGCTAGATTTCTACCCGTTGCCCGATCTGCTTTGCGTCTCTGTTGGGCTGATTGGGACTGAGTCTGGGAGTAGGTGTTGCCAGTCTGAGATCAATAATATCCTGGTGCAGCAGGACTTCTGACCATTGCTTCACTGTCTGTCAGTGTGGATCAGCGCATTGAAAAGTTCTTTGAGAATTTCTGTGTCAGTCACTTGCAGAGGCTTCGTATGAGGGAGTGAGGATATTAAATCCAGTGGTTTCTTCACAGTTGTGCAACATTAAGGCGGAAGACTCTACAAAATGGGACCAGCACCAGCAATGCAATTTGCAGCAATGAATTAATACCGCACCCTTTTGTGAGAGAGACATCTTCAACATCCAGCTTTTCTACTTCAACACAGGTACCAACTCCATATTCACTTCATTGACAGAAAGAATTGGCAGCACATATTGTGGAACGGCTCCTTAAGAGCAAAGCAGTATCAGGAATACTGTCTGGCTCCTGGCTTCTTCAGCTGTCGCTCACTTGGTGTTGCTTGGGTTGTGGGTACAAGCGGTTTCTCACTCCTCTGTTTACATTCTTGCCCAGGCCACAAATATGAGTAAAATGGAACCGAGTAGTGTCATCATTCCCAACATCACACAGATACCAGATACTACAACACCCAGCAAAAACTTCTCTGTTGAAGGCTCTCACATTACCTATTGGGTACTGGGTAAGTTTCAGAATTCTCTTAGCTTTCCTCGAATCTGTGCAGTTTATTCTCCACCATGGAGGGTGCTCTCTCCATCCTGACGCTGCCTGGCCACAATGGTCACTTTGTATTGCAAAGGATCTGGACTCAGCTGATACCTCAGTCCCCGCACTCCACTCCACTTCCACTCTGCACCCCATCTCCCATCACCCTACCTTGCTCCCCATCACCCTTACCTCCAGCTCTGTGTGATCCTTGTTGCAACAAATAATTTGTTTTCTGTTTTTTCAGTGATTTGTGTATTGTTCATCGTTGTAATCATTCTGACTGTTGTGATTCTGGTCTGCGTGCGTTGCAATATTCAAGGTGAGATTGGCTATCAGTTTTTTTATATTTGTTGTTGTTCTGTAAACAAACCAACCAAATACCCTCCATTGAATTCCAGTCTGTAACTCACTAACTGACATCTATTATTCTGTGTATAAAATACCCAAACTCCTCAATTGAAGCAGCACAGTGACGCAGTGGTTAATACTGCTGCCTCACAGCACCAGGGACCTGGGTTCAATTCCCGGCTTGAGTCACTGTGAAGAGTTTGCATGTTCTCTCTGTGTCTGCATGGGTTTCCTCCAGGTGCTCCAATTTCCTCCCACGATCTGAAAGACATGCTGGTTAGGTGCATTGGTCATGCTTAATTTTCTCTTATGGACGTGAACAGGCACTGGAGTGTGGCAAATAGGGGATTTTCACAGTAACTTCATTGCAGTGTTAATGTAATCCTACTTGTGACACTAATAAATAAACTTTAACTTTAAACTTAAAAAGAGTTATATTCCAGTCTGTGGCTCACTAACTGGTATCTGTGATTCTGTGCATAAAATGCTCAGAACTCCTCAATTTAATTCCAATGTGGAACTCCCATTGTTGGAATCACTGTAGCTTTCTGCCCTCTGGTGGCTATCTATAGATCTGCATGTTCGATGTGCAGATGCCGGTGTTGATCGGGTAAATACAGTAAGAACTCTCACAACACCAGGTTAAAGTCCAACCAGTTTTTTTGATAGTAAACCCACAAGCTTTCGGAAATGCTGTTCCTTTGTCAGGTGTGTGGAAAGTTCTGATCAGAGAAGGACATATTGAGGCACACACAGTTTACAGAATACTGATTAGAATGCAATTCTCTACAGCTAACCTGCTATTCAAGTCTTAAAGATGCAGACAATGTGAGTGGAGATAATGTTAAGCATAGGTTAAAGAGGTATGTATTGTCTCCGGACAGGACAGTGAGTGAGATTTTGCAAGTCCAGGCAAGTCGTGGAGTTTACAAATAGTGTGACATGAACCTAAAATCTCAGTTGAGACTGTCCTCATGTGTGCGGAATTTGACTATCAATCTCTGCTCAGCGACTCTGCGCTGTCCTATGTAGTGAAGACTGCCTTGGAGAACGCTTACCCAAAGATGTGAGGCCTGCCACAGCAACCTCTGCAAGACAGGCCGGATCACTGACATGGATATCATGCTTCGGGACATCCTTTCCTACTGCGTATTAGGTAGACAACGTTGGCCGAGTTGCAAGAGCATGTGCCATGTACCTGGTGGATGGTGGAACATGCTCTTGCAACTCGGCCAATGTTGTCTACCTAATACACAGTAGGAAAGGATGTCCTGAAGCATGGTACATTGGGGAGACCATGCGGACGCTACAATAACGGATAAATGAACATCGCCAGGCAAGACTGTTCCCTTCCTGTTGGCAAACATTTCAGCGGTCACAGGCATTCGGCCTCTGATCTTTGGGTAAGCATTCTCCAAGGTGGCCTTCACGATACACGACAGTGCAGAGTCGCTGAGCAGAGACTGAAAGCCAAGTTTCACACACACGAGGACGGCCTCAACTGGGATGTTGGGTTCATGTCACACTATCTGTAACCCCCATAACTTGCCTGGGTTTGTAAAATCTCATTTACTGTCCCGTCTGGAGACAATACATATCTCTTTAACCTATGCTTAACGCTATCTCCACTCACATTGTCTGCATCTTTAAGACTTGAATAGCAGGTTAGCTGTAGAGAATTGCATTCTGGTCAGTATTCTGTAAACTGTTTGTGCCTCTATATGCCCTTCTCTGATCAGAACCTTCCACACACCTAATGAAGGGACAGTGTTTCTGAAAGCTTGTGGGTTTACTATCAAATAAACTGGTTGGACTTTAACCTGGTGTTGTGAGACTTCTTTCTGCATGTTTGTACAGGTGTTTCTGAAGCTGGTGTTCAACAGAGTGATGCTCAGCTCTCTGCTTTCTCCCAGTGCTTCAACCAGTGATTATTTTCCTGCTGGTGTCCAGTGGATTCAGGAGCTGCAGCTGTCTGTGAATGAAGAATAATGTGTTGGCATTCCCCTATCCTCCCCCTCACACCAGGACTGACCTGATCCTGTCTCCAAGAATCCTTGGGGTCCTGATCAACCATCCAGCATTCATTAAATTCCTTATTTTTTCTGTTTTGCCAGCAGGGAAGAAGGCGGAGCTCTGCGATCAGAATGCCAACATGGTAAGGATTAAAATTCCACTCTTGTTCCAGCAAAGCTGGGCTGTGTACCTGGAGCACTCCCACACTCTGCTACGCAGTCTGAGAGTCACCGTGTGTGTGTGTGTGTGTGTGTGTGTGTGTGTGTGTGTGTGTGTGTACACTCAGTGTCTCAACATTAGCCCACAGGGTCAGGATTTATCGGGTCAGAGCTTTGCTGACCCATGCCTGCCGACAAGTGGGAACTCATCAGAATCTCACTTCTGTCCCTGAGGCGGGGACGATAAAGGCAGCATAAAAATTAACTCATAGGACATCTTAAAAATTAACAAATGGTCAAAATGGACAAGAAGTAAACCATCTTTTATGTGTCATTACCTTCCTCCTCTGTGTTAACTGGTGTTCAGTTTACCTGACGAAGGCCATAGAGTCGAAAGCTTGTGAGTTTACTATCAAATAAATTGGCTGGATTTAAACCTGATGTTGTCAGACTTCTTACTGTGTTCAGTTTACAGGCCAGGTTCAGTTTGTTTGTGCGGGGGGAGGGGAAAGAGAGGTGCTGTTTGTGGTGATAGTTTTTAAAGAACCTGTTGATTTTTTTTTGACCCTTTGTAATTCTATTTTTTGCTGTGAATTATTTTCTCTGCCAGCCAAAAAAGATGGAGACAGTTTGTTTAATTAGGGGACCTGAAAGCGAACCGGAGGCCATGAGCTCCCGGAATGGGATCTGTGAGCAGAATAAAAGTGTAACAGGATCTCAAGCAGAACGTCCCTGCTCACTGTCCCGGTCCAACAGCAGTGGCTCAGGAGGTGTCAGGCAGAAGCCAAGCCCGGGGTTCAGTTCGAAAGAGGAGGAGCAGACCCAGACCCACGTTGCTCTCACCCATTTGAACAATTACTCCAGGATAGATTCCCAGGAGGACCAGGGCTACATCAGCAGAGAATCTCGGCCAAGCTCAGGTAAGGCAAAACTAGGTTCACTGGCCTGACGTTCCAAAGGGCTAGACTTCAGGGGTCAGTTCAAAGAGAGGGTTCAGATACACTTCTGTTAGCCTCAGGGTTCTGGCCCCAGGCTAGTCAAGACTAGGCCTAATATTGAACAACACCTTATAAAGGTGAGAGTATTCAATGGGCCTCAGCAAATGCTTGTTCTGTTCCCAAACACTTGCTCAGCAGACACAGCTTTAAATTAAGGGGTATGAGTTATAGGACGGATATCAGAGGTAGGTTCTTTACTCAAAGAGTGATTAGGGAGTGAAATGCCCTGCCTGCAGCTGTTGTAGATGCGCCAAGTTTGGTGGCGTTTAAGAGGTTAATTGATAAGTATATGGAAGAGAAGGGAATGGTTTAGTTTGGAGGGGCATTGCTTTTTATTTTGGTTGGCACAACATCGAAGGCCGAAGGGCCTGTTCTGTGCTGTAATGTTCTATGTTCTATGTTCTATAACCGTACCACTAGCTGAAGGAGAGGTTTCACCAAGGTTTCTTGTCATTACCCACATCACCTGTCAGCATGATTGAGTATGTATCACAATGAACGTTGTGTATATGTACGTTAGGGTGGCACAGTGGTTAGCATTGCTGCTTTACAGTGCCAGGAGCCCAGGTTCAATTCCGGCCTCGGGTGACCGTGTGGAGTTTACACATTCTTCCCCCATGTCCGTGTGGGTTTCCTCCAGGTGTTCCGGTTCCCTCCCACAGTCCAAAGATCTGCAGGTTAGATGGATTGGCCATGTTAAATTGTCCCTCAGTGTCCCAAGATGTGTAGGTTAGAGGGATTAATGGGGCAAATACGTGGAGTTACAGGGTAAGATAGGGTATGGACCTGGATAACATGCTCTGTCAGAGAATCGGTGCAGACCTGATGAGCCAAATGGCCTCTTTCTGCACTCTAGGGATTCTATATATGGGTAAGTGGATGGGTATGCGGGAGACCAGAGCCTTAAAGTTCTTACTCCAAACAGTCAGCACTTTGGATGCATTGGCCCCAGTGAGAAGCAGTGCCATTGGATCCAGTGCTTCTCTGGTCAGGCAGTTGGAGAAAGGAATGATGTTGAGTGTAACTGGTTGCCATGTTTATACAGGAGCCCCGTCACCTGTGATGGAATGCAACGGGAACCTGACAGTCAGCGTTACGATAAATACTGGCAAGTGTTACGTCAACTGCTGCCATCGCCAGGGTGGTGGGGCCCCCAGCCCGGTCTCTACTGAGGAGAATTTCCCTACTCCAGAGGAGGAAGGAACTGAAGTTGATGAAGGATTTCCCATCCAAGAGGAACAGCAGGCCTCCGAGTCGGAAAAATGGAAAGAGGCCGGTGTTTCAGTGGAGGAAGAGAGTGAATGTCACTGGTGATGGTATAACTCGGTGTCCCATTAGGTGGATGGGGAGAAGTTGCAGCTTCCAGTCCAGGACACCTCTGGGAACATTTGCTGATTGAGAAGTGGAGGCCACAAGGAGAAGTCCTTGTGTCAAAGACAGCTTTGTGCCCTTGAGGGTCCGTCACAGTTGCTCATCACTTTTTGATCCATGATTTATATCAAGCCGTCCACTATGATTGTGAGCTCAGCAGCTGAGACCAGAAAATCAGGCCCCAAAACCTCAGCCCGAGATTTGTCTACCTCAAAATCAGCCTGATCCATGGCCTGAGCCTGAGCTGGGGCCTGAGCCTGATCCAGGGCCTGAGCCTGACCCAGGGCCTGAGCCTGACCCAGGGTCTGAGCCTGACCCAGGGCCTGAGCCTGACCCAGGGTCTGAGCCTGACCCATGGCTTGAGTCTGACCCATGGCCTGAGCCTGACCCATGGCCTGAGCCTGACCCATGGCCTCAGCCTGACCCAGGGTCTGAGCCTGAGCTGGGGCCTGAGCCTGACCCAGGGCCTGAGCCTGACCCATGGCTTGAGTCTGACCCAGGGTCTGAGCCTGACCAATGCCCTAGCCTGATCCTGGGCCTGAACCTGACCAGAGCTCGAGCCTGATTGGAGCCTGACTCTGATCCTGGGCCTGAGCCTGACCTGGGGCCTGAGCCTGACCGAGGCCCGAGCCTGATCCTGGGCCTGAGCCTGACCGGAGTCTGAGCCTGACCTGGGGCCTGAGCCTGACCGAGGCCCAAGCCTGATCATGGGCCTGAGCTGACTGGAGTCCAAGCCTGACCCTGAGCCCGAGCCTGACCTGGGGCCTGAGCCTGACCGAGGCCCGAGCCTGATCCTGGGCCTGAGCCTGACTGGGGCTGGGTGATCCTGGGTTGAATTTCAAGTGACCATCAGAAGTATGGCCACTCAGATGGCCATTCAGCCCGCCTTGTCCGTATCAGACTGAGAAAACCAGGTGCCCTTTCTAATCCCACCTTCCTGCACCTGACCCATATCCTTGTAGCTTACAGCACTTAAGGTGCAGATCCAACTACTTCTTAGAAGAGTTTCAGATATCTGCTTCCTCTACCAACCCAGACAGCAAATTCCAGGCACCCACCACTTACTGCTTTTCCACTGATTTATTCTCTAGCAGCATTCTCTAGTCAAGTCCCTTCTCATTGCTGCAAAATTTGCCTTCTGTCAGTTCAAAACTTTTATTTCTGCTTTACCTCTGTCCTTTTCCATGGTAATGCTAAATCAAACTGCATAGTGATCACTATCTCTAATATGATTGCCAACTATCACTTCACCCACTTGCCCTTCTTCATTCCCCAAGACTCGGCATCTCCTCTCATTGGCTTTGTCATTAGTTGGTGGAAAAAATATTTCTGAGACATACTGCATGAATTTTTCTCCCTAGCGTGGTTGAAGTTTCTATAACAAACTGCCAGTCTTGCCCTTCCTGAAGCCAAGTTTTGGTTCTAGCCCTGGCATCCGGCTGTCATGTGCCGAGCTGTGCCGAATGGCAGTTTTAATGATTCTGATAAGACAATCCAAAGATTGTTCATAAAGCCGGCAGGAGGCAACAGGTGTTCCAGTGAGAAGCTCTGTCTACATGGAGAGGACAAGACTCAGTCTAGCCTGACTCACACAATTGTCATATCTGGCTTTACAGTAACACCAATTTGCAGGAAAATGCTGGGGAATTCCGCTCTGCTCTACACGTTAAGTGGTCAAAGCTAGTGCAGGAAATTACTCTATCACACGCTCTGAATTCCCTGAAGTTGTCCCTCTCCTTTGCAAGATAATATCTGTTTAAACCAAGAACAAACTCATACTCTTGCTTGAAGGGAATCACTCAGTGGCCTGTTTGGGAAGTCCACTCTTCCCTGTGGGAAGAATCACTCCCTGGCTGTGTTCCTGTATGCTCCTCAACCATTTATTGGTAGAAAGAGTCAGTTTGAACAAAAATGTTTCCACTTACCATTTTGGAAACTTCAATCAGATCATTTAAGTCTTCATTTTTCTAAATAGTTCCAACTTTTAGTCTAACTTAATAATTTCATCCAGTCCCAGCGGGACCTGCTGTATAATATGTGGAGTATGGAACTGAACCCTGTCCTGAGACATTCTCGGATATTTCTCTCTGATAACAATCGCATCCCATCAGACTGAGTCCTGAGAGTTCTCACAGTGGCACTGTGTAATGTACTGAACTTGTGAATACGGCTCTTGTGAATATGAATATAAATTAAATCCAGACAATATCCTCCAAGTTCAGCGAGTTGAATAAAATCAAATCATCCTTTCACTCACCATTCTTCGTTTCCAATTTGGCCCTTTCCCTCTTTCTTCCCTCTTCTATTTCCCTCCGCAGCTCTTGCCTTTCCATCCCTTTCCCTACTGCTCCACTCCTTTCTCCTCCTCTCTCTTTTTATTCCTTTTTAAACTTTCATCACCTTGCTGTGCTCCATTTCTCTCTTCCTTTCCTTACTTCTACAATCCTTCTCTTGCTTCCTCTCCATCTGTATAAAAATTTAATGCGATCTATTTTTATAAGTTTCATAATGAAATCGATATGTAGAGAATGTATGGCAGGGATTGAAGTTTGTGATTGATGTGATTCTGTTTATCCTTGTTTTTATACATAATAAATGTATAAAATTTATACATTTTTGATAATAAATATTTTTATACTGTTTTGTGAATTTTAAATAAAGGAAAAGTGGAAGAGAGATGTCAAAATATCTCCTGCCGTCTGTCCAGTTTGAGGATGTTTAACCGAGGCCCTTCAATGTGTCGTACTGGGTTTGTTAAAAATCCCACATGAAGATGTGACCCACCTTAAATCTCATCACTGCTTATTCCCTGTCGTTGCTGAAGAATCTGCTGGCTGAATGGACTGTTGCATGAAATTGAGCTGGTATCGAAAGATATTTTTACTCGTACTTGAGTAATTACCTCACTTTGCTCACACACTCGTTGTAAATGAATCTTGATCCTTTGTCCATGTTGCTAAGGCACAGCAGGTCAATGATGAGGAGGAGGGAGGTAATGGTGTGGGAGTGGGAAGAGACATTGTGGGGGATCCTTTGGGTGTGATCAGATCGAAATGAGGTTATGAGCAGGATGACAAGGAGAAGTCTTGGAGGAAGAGGGTGTGATAAATCACATCAGAGGCTGCAGACAGCTTGAGGAAGTGGAATTTACAATGTTCAGTTCGAGAGGATATTATCTGTGACTTGTAACTCCGGTGGAGCTGATTGGAAGATTTCAGGCATAGAGTTCCCAGAAAGATGGATATGAATTTGAGAGGTGATGGGATATTGATGTTGCCGGCAGGGGGGAGGTGGGGGGGTGGGGGGTGGGAGGGTTGGAGGTGGTGGTTGTGTGGAGGTGCGGGTGAGAAGAGAGGCTGTGCTTTTTGGGGGGTGGGTGGGAAAGTTTGCAGGAAAACAGAATCAGGGTTTCTCTTCTGAGAGG
This sequence comes from Sphyrna mokarran, assembly GCA_024679065.1. Lineage (NCBI taxonomy): Eukaryota > Metazoa > Chordata > Chondrichthyes > Carcharhiniformes > Carcharhinidae > Sphyrna > Sphyrna mokarran. The sequence goes on along the minus strand of JAGIQG010000028.1, from coordinate 18,993,119 downwards.
AAGGTGATGATAGCTGATTTGAAGGAAAGGTGGGATTACCTGAGGGGAAAGAAGGATTAACAATATTAACTAATGTAGGTACCAAGAAGGGAAGATGGATGTTTGGCAGTTTTTTTGGAAATAGGGTCCAGGAAACAGGGGGTGGGTTTCTTAGGCAAGATGAATTTTGGCAGGGCAAGGAGGTGGGGGAATCCTTGGGGATGGAAGAGGTAGCTAGTCTCAATCTTAGTGACATGCAAGACCATGAGATCTACATACTTCATGGAGGTGAGGTCAAAGAGGCAGAAAAGGGGTTTCAGAGAGATCAGGGTTATAGAATCCCGACAGTACAGATCAGGCCATTCAGCCCATCGAACCTGCACCGACTCTCTGATGGCCCGCATATTTATCATGGCTAATTCATCTAACCTACATATCTTTGAACACTAAAAGTAATTTAGCATTGTCAATCCACCTAATCCGCACAGCTTTGGATTGCTGAAGTTGCACAAGATATTGGTAAGGCCACATTTGGAACACTATGTATAGTTCTGGTACCCAGAGGAAACCCATGTAGATATGGGGAGTACTTGTAGACTCCACACAGACAGTGACCTGAGGTTGGAATTGAACCCAGGCCCCTGGCATCGAGAGGCATCAGTGCTAACCACTGTGCTATCCTTGTATTCCAGAATGATCCTGAAATAATGAACAGTCGAGAATTTGCAGTGATTCAGCTGAATTTGACTGTCGCCAACTAAACCAGTGCCATGAACTATCAAATCTACATCACTCGGATTTGAGGCAGTGAAGAAACTTGATTCCCAGTCTAGGACTGAACTCTTTAGCAGTATTGAGGGAAAGTGTGATACTGGAGGTGCTGTATTCTGTTAATTCATTAAACTTAGACTATTGTCTTGTTCAATTGGATATAAAAGGTCCCATGACAATATTTGGAGAGAAGGTGAGTTCACCTCTGTGCCCTGATCAATATTCCTCCCTCAAACAACCACACTATAAATATATTGCTGTTTGTGGGATCTTGCTGTATGTAAATTAGCAATGGTGTTTGCTATATTATAACAGTGAATATATTTAGAGACTCAGCAGAGACGAGTACGTGATGGGGCATTATTACTCACTGTGAAAGTGATGGAATCACACTTGTGACAATTCTTTCGATATGTTAAGAATAGAAGATTGGTTAGGGCAAGATTAGGACCAGTCATAGATAGCAGTGGGAAGTTGTGCGTGGAGCCTGAAGAGATTGGCGAGGCACTGAATAAATATTTCTCTTCGGTATTCACGCAGAGTGCTGGAAATGTAGCTGTGGAGGGCACTGAGGTACAGGGTTGCAAATTGAGGAGTATTGTAGTGGATAGGGAGGATGTGTTAGAAATTCTCGAGGGTTTGAAGTTGGATAAGTCCCCTGGGCCGGACGGGATTTACCCTAGGATTCTCTGGGAGGCAAGAGAGGAGAGTGCAGAGCCTCTGGCTCTGATCTTCAGGTCCTCGTTGGTTACGGGTGTGGTTCCGGAGGACTGGAGGATAGCGAATGTGGTCCCATTGTTTAAGAAGGGGAAGAGAGACCTTCTGGGAATTATAGGCCAGTGAGTCTTACTTCTGTTGTGGGCAAGGTATTGGAGAGAATTATTAGGGATAGGATTTATAGTTATTTAGAGAGAAATGAATTGATTGGGGATAGTAAGCATGGTTTCGTGAAGGGTAGGTCATGCCTTACTAACCTCATTGAGTTTTTTGAGAAAGTGACCAGAGAGGTGGATGGGGGTAAGGCGGTTGAGTTAGTATATATGGACTTTAGTAAGGCTTTTGATAAGGTGGCCCATGGAAGACTTCTACAGAAAATGCAGATGTGTGGAATAGAGGGCGATTTAGCAAATTGGATTAGAAATTGGCTGGCAGATAGAAGACAGAGGGTGGTGGTTGATGGGAGATTTTCATCGTGGAGTTCGGTGACGAGTGGTGGGCCTCAGGGGTCTGTTTTGGGGCCCCTGCGGTTTGTAATTTTTATAAATGATCTGGATGAGGGTATTGAGGGATGGATCAGTAAATTTGCAGATGATACTAAAGTTGGTGGTGTGGTAGATAGTGAAGAGGGTGTTTTAGTTTACAGAGTGACTTGGACAAGTTGCAGAGCTGGGCCGAGAGGTGGCAAATGGAGTTTAATGTGGAAAAGTGTGAGGTAATGCACTTTGGCAGGAACAATAAATGTGTAGAGTATAGGGCTAATGGTAGGGCTCTTAATAGTGTTGAGGAACAGAAGGATCTTGGTGTATGTGTCAATCGATCCCTGAAAGTAGGCAGTCAAGTGGATAAAGTTGTTAAGAAGGCTGATGGAGTCTTAGCTTTTATTGGTAGGGGGATTGAATTTAGGAGCCGCAGCATCATGTTGCAGCTGTACAAAACTCTAGTGCGGCCGCAATTGGAGTATTGTGTGCAGTTCTGGTCGCCACATTATAAGAAAGATGTGGAGGCATTGGAGAGGGTACAGAGGAGGTTTACTAGGATGTTGCCTGGTATGGAGGGCAGGTCCTATGAAGAGAGGTTGAAGGATTTGAGGTTGTTTTCGTTAGAAAGGAGGCGGATAAGGGGGGATCTTATTGAAACATATAAGATAATTAGAGGTTTGGATAGGGTGGACAGTGATAGCCTTTTTCCTAGGATGGAAAAAGTTAGCACGAGGGGACACAACTTTAAATTAAGGGGTATGAGTTATAGGACGGATATCAGAGGTAGGTTCTTTACTCAAAGAGTGATTAGGGAGTGGAATGCCCTGCCTGCAGCTGTGTAGATGCGCCAAGTTTGGTGGCGTTTAAGAGGTTAGTTGATAAGTATATGGATGAGAAGGGAATGGTTTAGTTAGGAGGGGCATTGCTTTTTATTTTGGTCGGCACAACATCGAAGGCCGAAGGGCCTGTTCTGTGCTGTATTGTTCTATGTTCTATGTTCTAATTCTGTGCCTTTAAGAAATGTATTTACATCATGTTTCTTGTGAGCAATATGTTTAAAATTGAGCTCTGCTATACGTGGTGCCAATTTGTCTGCATTAGGCAGCTGACATGCTGGAAATGCAAGCTAACGATTTTAGCTAGGGATGTGTTTGTTTTAATCTGAGTTAATGCATTTTGATTATTTGGTTTTTCCTCTGGGGGTTCAGAGTAGGGTTTTAATTAGGTTGATTGACAGGGTTGCATGTTTAAGGGGAGGAGCTAGGCTTACAGGAAAAAGCAAGCAGTTGCTGACATGCTATGAAAGAAGCAATGTGTGTGTCTCTCTCTCTTTCTCTCTCTCTCTCTCTCTCTCTCTAGAGGCTGTTGTTTGGGGCATATAAAAGACAAATAGGTCTCCCTCTCCCGAGGTGTTCTGGTAGCTCAAAGGTTGATAGCCCAAGTACAAGCACATAAGCCTGTATGGTGCTAACTTATTTTGAAGTGGAGTTTTAGTCTGTAAGAGGAATATTGGAATATTGCTTGAATTGGAACTAATAGCATAGTGTAGCAGTTAAGAATTTTACCTTGTCATATCCAAGTAATTCAATTGGTAAAAGTTAAGCACGGTAAGTTGTTGCATAAGGTTAAATCTCACAGAATCCAGGGTGGGACAGTCAAATGGATACAAAATTGTCTTGATGACAGAAAACAGAGGGTGTTTATAGAGGGTTGTTTTTTTAAACCAGAGGCCTGTGACCAGCAGTGTGCTTCAGATATCAGTGCTGGGTCCACTGTTATTTATAATTTCTACTAATGATTTGAATAAGAATTTTGGAGGCATAATTAGTAAGTTGGAGATGGCACCAAGATTGGTGGCATAATGACAATGAAGAAGGTTACTTAGGATTGAATCAGAATCTTGATCAATTGGGCCAGTGGGCTGATGAATGACAGATGGAATTTAATTTAGACAAATGTGAGAGGATGCATTTTGGTTGATCAAACCAGGGCAGGACGTATTCAGTTAATGATAAGGTGTTGGAAACGGTTATAGAACAAAGAAATTTAGGGGTACAGGTTCACAGCTCCTTAAAAATGGAGTCACAAGTGGACAGATTGGTGAAGAAAGCATTCAGCATGCTTGGTTTCACTGATCAGAAAATTGATTAGGGGAATTGGGATGTCTTGTTGGAGTTGCACAAGACATTGGTAAGGCCACACTTGGAATATTCTGTGTAGTTCTGGTCACCCCATTAAAGAAATGATATTTTTATACTAGAAAGAAAGCAGAAAAAGTTTACTAGGATGTTACTGGAACTTGATGGTTTGAATTATAAGGAGAAGCTGGATAGACTGGGATTTTTTTCTGGAGCGTAGGAGGCTGAGGGATGATCTTATAGAGATCTATAAAATAATGAATGGCGTAGATCAGCTAGATAGTCAATATCTTTCCCCAAAGGTAGGAAGGTTTAAAACTAGAGGCCACAGGTTTAAGGTGAGAGTTGAGAAATACAAAAGAGTGCAGAGGAGAACTTTTCTCACACATACGGTGGTGAGTGTATGGAGCAAACTGCAAGAGGTAGTCATACAGATGGGTATAATTTTGTATTTTTAGAAGTGTTGAGACAGTTGCATAATTAAGATGGCTATAGAGGGATATGGGCCACCTAACCCGCACATCTTTGGGATGTGGGAGGAAACCGGAGCACCTGGACGAAACCCACACAGACTTGGGAAGAACATGCAATCTCCTCTCAGTGACTCAAGCTGGGGATTGGACCTGGGTCCTGGCACTTGAGGAGGCAGTGCTAACCACTGTGCCACCATGCCACCCATTCAACCATTCAGCCCATCAAACTTGGATGGTCTCATTCTTCCACATCCCATTACCCTGCCTTATCTCCACATTTTCTCTTTTCAGATAGCAATCCAATTCCTTCCTGAATATGCAGTCAAACCCTACCTTTACCAGTCTCTCAGGAAGGCCTTTCCAGATCCTAACTACCCTCAGGGTGAAAAATCTTTTCCTTCGCATTATTTTTACTCTTTTTGCCAATTATTTTGAATCTGTGTCCTCTAATTCTTGATGCTGCCTTGAGTGGGAACAGTTTCTCACTATTTACTCTGTCCATATCCTTCAGGGTCCAGATTATCTTTTGTAAAGTCTCCGCTCAACCTTCTTTTCTCCAAGGAAAGCAGACCCAATCTATCCTCTTAGCGACACTTGTTTATCATTCTTCTGAATCTGCTCTGTACTCTCTCCAAAGCCTTCACATCCTTCCTCAGGTATGATGCCCAGAACTGGAAGCTGTCTGAGTACCAACTAATGTCTTATGCAAGTTCAACACGACCTCCTTACTCATATATTCAATGCTCCTCTTAATAAACTCTAAGCTGTCAGTCTCTTTTCATGCTCATAGTTTCTTGTTTCCCTTCTGGGCCTTCTTTTTGCAGCCTGATTTTCCATTGTATTCCCTGTCACACACACACTTCTACCTATTCATCTTCACCTTTATCTCTCTCATCACCTGGTGCTCTGGATTTATTTGTCCTATGATTTCCTTTCGCGAGAACATACCTTGACATTGCCTGCAATGCCTTTTCTTTGAAGGTGGCCCATTGTTCAGCCATAGTCTTTTTTACCCACATTTGATTCCAACACACACAATTCCGATGTATTCTCTTCCCATCGAAATTAGCTTTCCTCAATCTCGGTTCTCTCTCTTCTCTGTCCTTTTCCCTGGCAAAGCTAAACCTTATGATACAATGGTCACTGTCCTCTAAATGCTCTTTCACTGATATTTGATCCACTTGGGCCCAGAACTCATTCCCCAGAAAGGTCCAATAGTTCCTGCCCTCTTGTTGGTTCAGAAACATACAGCTGCAGAAAATAATGTTGAACACAATCCAGAGACTTTCACTTTCTTATCCCTGTTCCTATCCCAATCTATATTTGGATAATTGACCTTCATAATTATTCTATAATTCTTACACCTCTCTGTAATTCCTTTCTTTCTTTATATCCCTTCTGCTAGTTGGTGCTCTATGTATCTCACTGATCAATGCACCTTTTTCATTGAATCATAGTTGTCCAGCACAGAAAAGGTCCTTCAGCCCATTTGTCTGCATCGACAGTAACGACCATTAAAGTCACACTAATTCCATTTTCCAGCAGGTGTCCCATATTTCAAAGCCAAAATGTTGTGTGATTTCAAGAGATTAGATTTAGATAAAGGTGATAAAGGGATCAGGGGATATGATAGGTAGGGGGGATTGAGGATGTTGAATTCAACGATCAGCTGTGATCAAAATGAACAGCAAAGGGCCAAATGGCCTACTCCTTCTTCTAGTTTTTATATTTCTGTATTTCCTGAATGTCATAGGGCCCAATTTTCCTGGCTGGGAAATACCTGCAGGAGGGATGAAACAGGAAGGCTGGTCCTGACTTTCTTGGGCCATTTTTTTATTGCATAATCAGCCTCACACCAGTAAACAGCTCAAGGCCGATTACAATATTGAAATTCACATTTCCATCTCATTAGCCAGTCCAGATGATATTGTTTCCAACCCCTTCAGGGAAGGTTCCCACCGATAGGGATTAACGCTGCTCCCATGCAATGGGGAGCAGGTGTGATGGCCTCACTGTTGGGGACAGAGTTCATTGAAGCCTCCCCAGCCTTCCAGAGCGTGCCCTTTGGGCACTGGCAGCTTGGCACCCAGGCACTACCCACAGAGCATGGGGCAGAGCCTTCTTAGTGATGGGGGGGAGAATATGGTCAGACCAGGGTTGGACCAATCGACGATGGTGAGACACACTCTGTGCAGCAATTGGTGGGAGAAGGAGGAGGGCACTCAGAGCTGGCCATTGGGTGGTGGGTGGAGCTGGGGGGGGATGCGGTGGAGATTGGGACTAGTGATCGGAGGGTTGTGTCAGGGCCACTCATTGGGAAGAGGTTGAGGAAGCCATCAAGAGGCCGGAGATTGGGAGGCTGGTGATGGGGATGGGGGCCAACGTACATATGCAATCTCTTTGGGAGATTGGCGAATGCACAACATCCACTCAATGTGCTGACACCAGCCTCTCAGGCCTGATTAGGCCCCCATGGTATCAATACTTTTTAAAGATTGTAAGGTTTTGGCCTCCACTACCTTCCCAAGCAATGCAATCTGGGTTCTCACCACCCTCTGAATGAAAACATTTTTCTCAAGCACCCTCTGAATCTTTTGCCCCTGTTGGGGATAGTTACAGAACGAAGAGATCTAGGGGTACATGTTCACAGCTCCTTGAAAGTGGAATCACAAGTGGGCAGAGTGGTGAGGAAGGCATTTACCATGCTTGGTTTCATCGGTCAGAACATTGAATACAGGACTTGGGATGTCTTGTTGAAGTTGTGCAAGATTTTGGTAAGGCTACACTTGGAATACTGCGTGCAATTATGGTCACCCTATTATAGAAAGGGTATTATTAAACTAGAAAGAATGCAGAAAAGATTTACTATGATGCTACAGGGATTTGACGGATTGAATTCTAAGGAGAGGCTGAATAGATTATGACTTTTTTCTCTGGAGCGTAGGAGGCTGAGGGGTGACCTTATAGAGGTCTATAAAATAATGAGGGGCACAGACAAGGTAGATAGTCAATATCTTTTCCTAAAGGTAGCGGAATCTAAAACTAGAGGGCATAGGTTTAAGGTGAGAGGGGAGAGATACAAAAGTGTCCAGAGGGGCAATTTTTTCACATAGAGGGTGGTGAGTGTCTGGAACAGGCTCCAGAGATAGTAGTAGAGCCAAGTACAATTTTATCTTTTCAAAAGCATTTAGATAGTTACATGGGTAAGATGGATATGGAGGAATATGGGCCAAATACGGGCAATTGGGATTAGCTAAGGACTTTTTTAAAAAAACGGGTGGCATGGACAAGTTGAGCTGAAGGGCATGTTTCCATGCTGTAAAACTCGATGACGACTCTCACTAACTTTTGCAGATGCACCATAGAAAACGTTCTTTCTGGTTGTATCACAGTTTGATATGGCTCCTGCTCTGCCCAAGACCGTGAGGAATTACAGAAGATTGTGAATGTAGCCCAATCCATCACACAAACCAGCCTCCCAACCATTGACTCCATCTACACTTCCCGCTGCCTTGGCAAAGCAGCCAGCATAATTAAGGATCCCACGAATCCCAAACATACTCTCTTCCACTTTCTTCCTTCAGGAAAAGATACAAAAGTCTGAGGTCACTCAGACTCAAGAACAGCTTCTTACAAAGAACAAAGAACAAAGAGCAACACAGCACGGGAAACAGGCCCTTTGGCCCAACGAGCCCACGCCGCCGTCCTAACGTCCTAATGACATATCCTTGACTCTAGGCTATGCCTATTGTTGAAGATTCCCATATAGGGACCAATATAGGGACAATTTGTTACCCAATCAGCCTAAGAGCACATTTTTGGGATGTGGGAGGAAACCGGAGCACCCGGAGGAAACCCACGCAACCACGGGGAGAACGTGCAAACTCCCGCAGACACAGGCCCAAATCCATGTGTCAGCACAGCAACAGTGATAGTCTCTGAGCTGTCATGTTGCCCATCAGATGGTCCAGTTTAAGCATACACTGACGACGTGAAGCACTAGGCAACTCCTGAAGCAACCTCCAAGAGCAGCTCTCGCACGACATGCCGCATGCATGCCCCTTGTTGGTCAACAAGGTGGACCGAATTGCCTGCGGAAACAAATAAGACTTAATTAAACATGCTAAAAAAAACTAAGACATTCCCGAGACGAAACTAAAAGATAGTCTACTACTATTTGGTCCTCCCGATATTCAAACAGTCCTGCTATATCCCTCTATCTGCAGACCGCTCATGTGGCTGTCCAAGAGACCCTTAAACAACCCTAGCGTGCCTGCTCCCACCACCTTACTCGGCAGTGCATTCCACACCCCCACTACCCTTTGTGTGAAAAACTGGCCTCTAATATTCGTCTTATACATAGCCCCCCTCACCCTGAGCCCGTGACCCCTCGTTCTATCCATTTCTAATGGTGGAAAAAGCTTACCACCATTTACTCTATCTATACCCCTCATAATCTTATATACCTCTAAAAGATCCCCTCTCAGCCGACGTCTTTCAAGGGAAAACAACCCCAGTGTTTTCAATCTTTCCTCGTAAGACAGCCCTTCCATACCAGGCAGCATCCTGGTAAATCTCCTCTGCACTCTCTCCAGGGTTTCTACATCCTTCCTGTAGTACGGCGACCAGAACTGGACGCAGTACTCCAAATGAGGCCTAACCAATGTTCTATACACCTGCAACATCAGACTCCTACTCTTGTATTCTATCCCCCTTCCTATGAAGGCTAACATACCATACGCTTTTTTTACCACATTCTCCACCTGTACTGACACCTTCAGAAACTTGTGAACTTGCACCCCCAGGTCTCTCTGCATCTCTATACTCCGGATAGTTTTACCTTTTATCCTATAACTCCCCTCTATATTATTCCGGCCAAAATGCATCACCTCGCATTTATCCGGATTAAATTCCATTTGCCATCTATCTGCCCAATCTACCAGCCTATCTATGTCATGTTGTATTGCCAGGCACTGCTCCTCAGTACCCGCCAATCCAATCATCTTAGTGTCATCAGCAAATTTGCTGATCACACCACCTACCCCCTCTTCCAAGTCATTTATATACACCACAAATAGAAGGGGTCCTAGTACAGAGCCCTGTGGCACACCACTAGTGACAGACCTCCAGTTGGAAAAAGAGCGTTCCACTACTACCCGCTGTCTCCTCCTCCCAAGCCAGTTCTCAACCCATCTACATACCTGGCCCTGTATCCCATGCGCCTTCACCTTTTCTATCAGCCTACCATGAGGGACCTTATTAAACGCCTTACTGAAATCCATATAGACGACATCAACGGCTTGTCCTTCATCAACCGTTTTTGTCACCTCTTCAAAAAATTCCACTAGATTCGTAAGGCACGACCTCCCCTTAACGAAGCCATGCTGCGTATCCCTGATCAGATCGCAGCGCTCCAGATGCTCATACATCCTGTCCCTGAGAATCCTCTCCATTAGCTTACCTATAACTGAAGTCAAGCTCACCGGCCTATAGTTCCCTGGGTTATCCCTCTGATGTAAAGATGCCGGCGTTGGATTGGAGTGGTAAGAACTCAGTAAGAATTTAGCAACACCAATTATTAATCCAACCGATTTATTTGATAGTAAAAAAGCAAGCTTTCAAAACTCCCGTGTCTTCATCAGGCAAGTGCAGTGTTCACTGCACTGCACTTGCCTGATGAAGACACGGGAGTTTTGAAAGCTCGCTTTTTTACTATCAAATAAATCGGTTGGATTAATAATTGGTGTTGCTAAATTCTTACTGAGTTCTTATCCCTCTGACCCTTTTTAAACAACGATACTACATTTGCAATCCTCCAGTCCTCTGGGACCTTCCCTGTGTCCAAAGAAGAGACAAAGATTTGCGTCAGAGGCCCAGCAATGTCATCTCTCACCTCCCTTAGCAGCCTGGGGTAAATACCATCAGGCCCCGGAGCTTTATAAGTCTTTATGCTACCTAAAATCCCCAACACTTGGTCCCTTGTAATGATTATTTCCTTTAACGGGTCCTCGAATTCCTCAAAGCCAGCATCAGACATCAGGCCCCTCTCCCGCGTGAATACCGACGCAAAGTATTCATTCAGGATCTCCCCCATTCCCTCAGGCTCTAAGCATAGTTCCCCTCCTCTGTCCCTGAGAGGTCCAATCTTCCCTCTAACCATCCTTTTGCTCCTTACATAGGAGTAAAATGCCTTAGGATTTTCCTTAATCCTACCTGCCAAAGCCATTTCGTGGCCCCTTTTTGCCTTTCTGACACCCCTTTTAAGATCCCGTCTACACTCTCTATATTTTTCCAGCGCTGCCTCTGTCCCCAGTTGCCTGGATCTAACGTACGCCTCCCGCTTCTTCCTGACCAAGTCCTCAACATCCCTAGTAACCCACAGATCTCTAATCCTACCTTTCCCATCCTTCCTCCTTACCGGCACGTGTCTTTCCTGCAAAAGTTTTAGTTTTCCCTTGAAAGACTCCCGCGTGTGCAGTGTCGACCTACCCTCAAACAGCTTATCCCTAAGATCCTGCCTAATCTGGCTATATCTAGCCCTCCCCCAGTTTAACACCCTCCCCCTAGGGCAGGCTTCATCTTTTTCCATTAATACCCTAAAGCAGACAGAGTTGTGGTCACTATTAGACACATGCTCTCCTACTACAACGTCAACCACCTGCCCTGGCTCATTCCCCAGAACCAGATCCAGTATAGCCCCCTCTCTAGTCGGGCTATCCACATACTGCTCCAAGGACCCTTCTAAAACACACTGTACAAATTCCTCCCTGTCCGCACCTTCCGCTCTGGGCACCTTCCAATCTACCCCAGGGAAATTGAAATCTCCCATTACAACTACCCTATTCTTCCTACACTTATCTAAAATTTCCCTACATATCCCTTCCTCCACGGCCCGCGGACTGTTGGGCGGTCTGTAGTGCACACCCAACATAGTAACCTCTCCCTTCCTATTCCTCAACTCCACCCATAGCGACTCAATTCCTAACTCAGCCATACCACCCTCCTTCTGCACTGCTATGATGTGATCCTTAACTAATAACGCCACTCCCCCTCCTCTCCTCAAACCACCTCTATCATGCCTAAAACACTTACACCCCGGAATATTCAATTGCCAGTCCTGCCCTTCCTTTAGCCACGTCTCAGTCACCGCCACCACTTCTAATTTCCCCTCGAACATTATTGCCTTCAGTTCATCTGTTTTGCCAGTCACACTCCTCGCATGCTGCTGTCAGACTTTTGAATGGACTTACCTTGCATTAAGTTGATCTTTCTCTACACCCTAGCCATGACTGTAACACTCTGCACTCTCTTGTTTCCTTCTCTATTATCAGTATGTTTTGTCTGTATAGTGTGCAAGAAAACAATATTTTTTACTTCATGTTAAAATATGTAACAATAATAAATAAAATCAAAGACCTCTGGCTGTTTATTGTTCCCCCAAAAGAATGTCCTGTTGCCATTAATGACATCCTTATTTTTACCCAGTAACTTGTAATTCCAAGTATTACACAGCAGGTGTCACTTATGGTTAAGTTGGTAACACACACACACACAGACACACAGACACACACACATCTCTGATTCAGATGGTTTATACTCCAAAGTCCTGGGCACTATTTTCCTACTCAAGCAGTGTAGCAGGCCGGGAAATGTCAGCAGGAGACTGTAGCGGAATTCGCCCAGCTGATCGCGACTTCCTGGCCCATTTCTAACGGTGCAATTAGCCTCGCGCTGGAAAACAGCGCAAGGCTGACTGCCATATTGAAATCGACATTTAAAAACCATTGGTGAGCCTGCTCACTAATGTGTTGCCCCACTCCGCTGGGAGAAATTTCCATCAGTAGGGCTTAAAGCTGGTCCCCATCAATGGGTACCAAATTTGCTGATCGCACTAGTGGGGACAGAGGTCATTGAAGCCTCCCCTAGAGGTTAAGGGCAAGGATGGTGCGCTGTGGGCAATGTCAGTCTGCCGTGCCAGCCAGGCACCCTGGCACCATGGACACTGACGGAGTGCTGGACAGTGTCAAAGGGGTGGAGTCTGAGACATCAGGTGCTCTGGGAACAGGCCTATTGATGTTGGTTAGTTGGTTGGGGGTGTAGGGGCACCGCATACTCAGTATTAGGGATCGGTGGAGTTAGGAGTGGTGTGATCAGGGCTAGCTACAGAGGGTGCTTAGGGCTGACCGTGTGGAGGGGCATGAGGTTGGAAGACTAGTGATCCGGGGGACGGGTGGGGTATGTAATCAAGGTGGCTAGCGATCAGGGCAGGGGACGGGGATGGTGGCGGTCAGGGACAGCAGGGAAGCCGGTGAACAGAGGGTGGGGGCTAAGGCTGGCGGGGGGTTTGGGGAAGACATTGGAAGGCCAGCAATTAGGACACTGGCAATTGGACATGGAGGTTGGAAGGGGGCACTGCACATGCGCCAACCTCTCTATGACAAATTGGCACATGTGTAGTGGCCCGCTCAGCGCAATGTTGCTGGTCCCTTGGGCAGGATTGCCCCCCTCTACCCCTTACCAGCGGTGACTTCCCATGGCACTCTCTGAAACACAGAATGCTGGAAGTTCATCTGATTAAGAATGCCCAAAAAAGGGGTAGAGAAATCTCCCATCTTCCTGCCTGTTGGGCACTTAGTTTCTTCTTGGGAAAATCGGCCATCTCCTCCTGGTCTAGAATTCTGGTTGACATGTGCAATATAAGATCTGACACTGAAAGAGTTAACTTGGGAATGCCAGCAGTGGTGTAAGAGAACAGATGACCCACAGTTCAAGGTCATGCTTGTGTTGGACAGAGCTATGTGTGCAAGCAAACCTTGACTTTGCTCCTGGCTTTAACCCTTCACTGTATATATTTACATAGTTCTTGTCATTGATAAATACTTGTGGTTAACTGCTTAAGGCTACAAAGGCTTTAAGATCTACTGAACTATATCAACAACCTATACTGAATAGTGAACAGAAAAATGCAAAACTTTAAACAAAAAATGCAGAGATAAACTAAAATCCAACAAGACTAAAGACAAGTTTGGAGAAACAATCTGAGCTGAGGAAAAGCTCGAAAAGCAGATATGCAGAGGAAAATCACCATGGAAAAGCTCTAAAGAAAGATTTGGAAGCTGAGGGGAGACATTCAAAATTCCTCACTGCAGCAGGAAACTCCATAGGGTCTCCTGGAAGTCAAATGGTAATACGCAGAAAGTGGAGTTAGCAGGAGTGGGCTAAAACTATTCAATTCAGGATAAAACAAGACTTGAGAAGCTTTTAATTAATCCACTGGTTATAAATTGATGTTTAATAATTCTGCCGGAAAAATACTGATTCCCTATTCAATTCCTGAGCATGCGGCTGCTGAGCTTGCTCTGAAAATAAAAACAAATTAATGAATGAATTCAAAGGAATTAAGTCAGCTTAGAAGACCAGCAAAGGCCAGGAATCAATGTTTTCATGATCCTAAAGCATAACTGAGAAACAGAGAAATCTGCAACAGGTCGATCCAAGCAGCCAATGTTTAAATCTATTTGAAGGTCGAGGACTGGTCTTTGCACGGACAGCCCATCAAAACTAGCAAACAAACAAGATTATTTGAATTTCAGCAGACTTTTTTCCTTTCACTCTCAACCTATGCCCCCGAGGGGGCATCCTTGGGGAAACCTTCAACCTTGGGGAAAAGACTCTGGCTATCCACTTTATCCAAGCCTGTCGCTTGACCACTTGACTTCTAAGAGATCCTATGAAGTTTCCTGTTACAGTGAGGGATTTTAAATAACTGTCTTCAGCTCCCATGTCTTTCTTCAGAGCTTTTCTCTGGTGATTTTCCTCTGCATATCTGCTTCTTCAGTTCAGAATGTTTCTCCAAATTTGACTTTAGTCTTGTAAGATTTTAATTTCTCTCTGCACTTCTTTGAGGTTTTGGGTTTTAAACTGATATTAAACTGATGATTTGTCTGCCTTCTTAGTTGGATGTCATTGATTCAAAGGGCAGTGTCCCTGGTGTCCCGGCCGTTATTTATCACTGAACCAACATCTAAAATAAAACACCTGTTGATTATGCTATTGCTGTTTGACTCTTGCTGGAGTCAATTGGCTGCTGCATTTTCTATTCTCCAACAGTGACCACACTTCAAAACAATACCTCAATGGCTGTAAGAAGCTCTTCAGGATATCCTGAGGTTGTGAGAGGCAAGTGTGAGTTTCTCTCATTAACCCCCAGTCAGAGTTCCCTGTATTACTGATACCTGACTCAGGAGAGTTTAATGTCTTAACCCTGGTTATGTAAACTCTTTTATGTTGATCAAATGTGGATTTGCTGTCTTGGCAATAAACATGTTTATTAACACAGATTTATACACGATAATACAAACATATTGTACATAGAATGGTAGAGAAAGAACCTTTACTTCCTCACCTATCAGCCACCCCGTTACCCTCTTCCACTAGCCAGTTCACCTCCTCCTATAAATTCATTCTTCAAGGACAAGGTTGAAAGCAGAACAAAAGTTGATGAATATATTCCTAAAGCTGACCTGCCACCTCACTCATAAGGAACAGTCTCTAATACTGTTCACTTCTTCAAGTGAAGGGGGTTGTTCAGCAGGGCTTGTGCTCTGGATTATCCTCTCTAAGAAAGAAACCCATACAGAGGGAGGTGAGAGCCCTTTGAGGTTGGAGCCTCAGAGCCGCAATGATTCAGGAATGGGACATTGAGGCCCCTAAACCTGGTATTGCCAAACGACGATGCACGTAAAGTGTTGAGGCCTGTCCCAATTTTTCAGCATCTCTGAGAGACTCCAGACTGCAGAATAAATCCCGGGAATTGGCAGATATAGGAATTGGTTTTATTCAAAGCAGGGAATTGTTGTCACAAACCCTGAGTTGTGACTGAATGTTGTTTATTGTAGTGAGTTAGTGTTGTTGAACAGTTTGGTTTGAAGTTCCTCCACTATTCCTGATAGATTCATGCCCTCTAAGGCCTGGTACACGGCCTCTATTGAGGCAGTACGTTGCTGGCTCCACTGTCGCAGCATTTCATATTGCTGGTCCCTCGACTGGGTAACATCCATCTCAATCCTCTCAATATCACAGTCCCTCAGTTCCAGCAAACGCATCAACTCTTTCCATCTCCGCACTGGCACCAAATTGATGATCTCGTACAAAGTCTTTCCCTCTAGGGATACAGCTGCTGCAGAAGAAAGATCCAATTAAAAACCACCTTCCTAAAACCACACACTGCCAATTTCTGACCACACTGTCCTTCTCTGGCCAATACAGCAAACCTCTAGCCACAAATTTCCAGACAAAAGTTCCCTCTACATTTTCCCATCAAACACAGGACAGGTACAGCACAGGGCTAGATACAGAGTAAAGCTCCCTCTATACAGTCCGATCAAACACTGAAAGAAGTCTCACAACACTAGGTTAAATTCCAACCAGTTTACTTGATAGTAATCCTACAAGCTATCAAATAAACAGGTTGGACTTTAACCTGGTGTTATGAGACTTCTCACTGTGTTTACCCCAGTCCAACGCTGGCATCTCTGCATCATGCCCATCAAACATTGCCAGGGCAGATACAGCACGGAGTTAGATACAGAATAAAGCTCCCTCTACACTGTCTCCATCAAACATAGGACAGGTACAGCACAGGGCTAGATACAGAATAAAGCTCCTTCTACATGGTTCTCATCAAACACAGGATAGATACAGCACAGGGTTAGATACAGAGTAAAACTCCTCTACACTCCCATTAAACATTCCCAGAACAGGTACAGAATGGGGTTAGAAACAGAGTAAAACTCCCTTTATATTGTTCTATCAAACACTTCCTTGGGAGATACAGCATGGGGTTGCATGCAAAGTAAAACTCCCTCTATACTGTCCCCATCAAACACTCTCAGGACAGGAAGAACAAAGGGTTAGATACAGGATAAAGCTCCCTCTACACTGGCCCATCAAACCATCCCAAGGCAGGTACAGCACGGGGTTAGAAACAGAATGAAGCTCCCTCTACACTGTTCCATCAAACACTCCCAGGATAGGTGCAGCACAGGGTTAGATACACGGTTAGATACAAGCTCCCTCTACACTATCCCATCAGACAATCCCAGGCAGTTACAGCGTGTTAAGTAAAATCCCTCACCTTGTGTCTCGTGCAATATTGTCTGAGGACCAGTCCCATAAATGTTGCTGTATGCCAGTGGCTGGGTCAGGACCTCAACATTAATATCTGATTTCCTATCCTGAACTGGAATTTCAAATGGCTTCAACAAAAAGAATGAAACAAGAAATTAATGGAGTCAGGACCAGACCTGTGAGTATTGTAACATTCTCAACAATTGGAATAGGTTTGTGCTCCTTTTGTGATAGGGTTGGATTGTGACATGGATAGAATTCCGACGGTGGAGTGTTTTGAAAGGTATTCTGAGGATATTCATTAAATAGATACGAGGAATCAATTAGTACAGTGGCTGGGGATGGGATTGGAGGGGTGAAAGATTTTGGTAAGGTAATTCACTCAGAGAAATTATTTTGCCAGTCTCACCCTGTATGAGCATGCTTGGCTTACAGCCCCACACCCACTCATCTCTCCCTGAATGTGTGCATCAGAATGAATTGACAGACTCGTGCTGTTGACAGAGAGGCCAGGAAAGATATAACTTCAAAGTGAAGGGCTAGAGGGAATCTGCAAAGGTCTTCATCTTATCAATACCACTTGTATGACCAACCTGATAAAACTCATTACTCACCAAGGTCTTCTCTTCATTCTTTGTGTCTTTGTCTTCTTCAGGAACTGAAACACAAAATATACAACTGAGAATCCCTCATGATTAGCTGCATTTTCTTCTGTTGTTTGTGAGGCAACTAATTCATTACTGTTGGGATTGCTGTCTCTTTAAAAGATAGATGCTCACTCTGAGAAGTTCTTAACCAGAAGGTAGCTGTGCCGCTACTGGTATTCCACCTGGAAGTAGACAAAGTACTTGTCCTCCCTGAACAAATATTTCTCTTTGGTATTCACGCAGGGAGATGTAAATGTAGTTGTGGAGAACACTGGGATACAGGGTTGCAAACTGGAAAGTATTGAAGTAGATAAGGAGGATGTGCTAGATATTCTTGAGGGTTTGAAGTTAGATAAGTCCCCTGGGCCGGACGGGATTTACCCTAGGATTCTCTGGGAGGTGAGAGAGGCGATTGCAGAGCCTCTGGCTCTGATCTTCAGATCGTCGTTGGTTACGGGTATAGTGCCGGAAGACTGGAGGATAGCGAATGTGGTCCCATTGTTCAAGAAGGGGAATAGAGACTTTCCTGGGAATTATAGGCCGGTGAGTCTTACTTCTGTTGTGGGCAAAGTATTGGAGAGAATTATTAGGGATAGGATTTATAGTTATTTAGAGAGAAATGAATTGATTGGGGATAGTCAGCATGGTTTTGTGAAGGGTAGGTCGTGCCTTACTAACCTTATTGAGTTTTTTGAAAAAGTGACCAAAGAGGTGGATGGGGGTAAGGCAGTTGATGTGGTATATATGGACTTTAGTAAGGCGTTCGTTAAGGTGGCCCATGGAAGGCTTCTGCAGAAAATGCAGATGTATGGGATTGAGGGTGATTTAGCTAATTGGATTAGGAATTGGCTAGCAGATAGAAGACAGAGGGTGGTGGTTGATGGAAATTATTCATTGTGGAGTTCGGTTACAAGTGGTGTACCTCAGGGATCTGTTTTGGGGCCCCTGCTGTTTGTAATTTTTATAAATGATCTGGATGAGGGTATTGAAGGATGGATTAGTAAATTTGCGGATGAACCAAAGTCGGAGGAGTGGTAGATAGTGAAGAGGGGTGTTATAGTTTGCAGAGAGACTTGGACAAGTTGCAGAGCTGGGCCGAGAGGTGGCAAATGGAGTTTAATGTGGAAAAGTGTGAGGTAATTCACTTTGGCAGGAATAACAAATGTGTAGAGTATAGGGCTAATGGTAGGACTCTTAATAGTGTTGAAGAACAGAGGGATCTTGGTGTATATGTGCATAGATCCCTGAAAGTTGGCAATCAAGTCGATAAGGTTGTTAAGAAGGCAAACGGAGTCTTAGCTTTTATTGGTAGGGGGATTGAATTTCGGAGCCGCAACGTCATGTTGCAACTGTACAAAACTCTAGTGCGGCCGCACTTGGAGTATTGTGTGCAGTTCTGGTCCCCGCATTATAAGAAAGATGTGGAGGCATTGGAGAGGGTACAGAGGAGGTTTACCAGGATGTTGCCTGGTATGGAGGGCAGGTCTTATGAGGAGAGGCTGAGGGATTTGAGGTTGTTTTCGTTAGAAAGAAGGCGGCTAAGAGGAGACCTTATTGAAACATATAAGATGATTAGAGGTTTAGATAGGGTGGACAGTGATAGCCTTTTTCCTAGGATGGAGAAAGCTAGCACGAGGGGACATAGCTTTAAATTAAAGGGTGGTGGTTATAGGACGGATATCAGAGGTAGGTTCTTTACCCAGAGGGTGGTAAGGGTATGGAATGCCCTGCCTGCGGCAGTTGTAGATGTGCCAAGTTTGGTGGCGTTTAAGAGGTTAGTAGATAAGTTTATGGATGAAAAGAGAATGGTTTAGGTTGTAGGGTCATTGCTTTTTCCTAATTGGTCGGTGCAACATCAAAGGCCGAAGGCCTTCTATGTTCTATGTTCCCAAACAGGTATGTTGGATTCTATGGTTGCCCAGGCCAGTCAGGCAGGCCCCAGCTTTAGTGATGAGCAGGTGGTGCCACTGCTGCGGGGTGGTGCTGGTAGACAGACCAGCCTGCGGGCCATGTGGTGCCCAAATGAGAGGCCATTCCTCCCATGACCCCACAGGAAGTTGCCAGAGTTCATCTGGCAGACTCTCCATGAGGTAAAACCATGGAAACATGCCAATGGCGATGGGAGGAGTTCCTTAATTGGCCATTTAAGTTTGTCGTTTGGGCCATGAGTGGGAGGATGAACCTCTGTATTCTCCATTATTGATTAAATGGCATGGCAGCAGGGAGGTGACAAACACTTGCCTTTCATCATAATTTTATTAGTCCCTCCCCATTACCCAGCTTTTGCCCATAGGATGTAAAATCCAAATTGGAATGTCTTTCTGAAAGTGTAGGAAATTTCAGCAGCAACCAGTGTAAGAGGTGGAATAGCCAGTGGCCTTTATGTTCACAATGAGAGCAGTGTGGAGTCAGGGAACTGTCCTGTGAAAAGTTTGTCATTCCTTAGGCAATGTTATAGCCAAGTGAGAAAGGGTGAACTGACTCCTCTCTATTCAACCCCCTTCTTGGTCACAACGCAAGTTTAAGTTTCTTTTTCGTGAGGGTATACTTTTTTTGAACCCAGCTGTGAACAATAAAGAGCCAATCAAAAAAGGTTTCCTTGAGTTAAAGAAAGAACAAATTTATTAACCACTTAACCTGAGAAAATATAATAAAAACATGATGTCAAACATTCAGACCTTATGTAGTCACTCGGGCCTACACACACAGACAAATACAGACACACTCACAGAGACACACATCTACAGACAAACAGGCCCTCATGTAGCATTCGGGCTCATACACCCACAGACAAGCAGATGTACACAGACAGACATAAGTACACACACACACACACAGAGTCTCCTCTGCACTGTCTCCAGAGCAATTATATCCTTCCTGTAATGTGGCAACTGTAATGTACACAAAACTCCAGTTGTGGCCCAATCAGGATTTTATACAATTCCATCATTACATCTCTGCTTTTGTATTCAACATCTTGCCCAATAAATGGTAGCATTCCATGTACTTTCTTGATCATCTTATCCGCCTGCCCTGTCATCTTCCAGGACCTGTGGTCTCTCACTTCCTCTACCCCTCTCAATACCTTTCCCCTTATTGCTTTGTTTGCCCTTCTCACATCCATAACCTCACACTTTGCTGGATTGAATTCCATTTGCCATTTTTCCACCCACTCAGTCAAACCATTGACATTCTGGAGACAACAGCTATCCTCTTCACGATTAACTACACAGCCAGTTTTTGTGTCATCTGCAAATTTCCCAATCAGGCCTTCCAAATTTAAGTCTCAGTCATTAACACATACAACAAACAGCACCTGTTGAACACCACTGGAAACCACTTTCCCATTCGCAAAACATCCATCAATCATTATCCTTTGTTTCTTGTCACTGAGGAAATTTTGATTCCAACTTTCCAAATCCCCCTGTATCCAATGAGATTTCACAGTTCTGACCAATTCATGTAGACAGCATCCACTGCAATACCCTTAACAATCCACCTTGTTACTTCCTCAAAAAATTCATTAAGTTAGTGAGAAACAATCTTCCCCTAACAAAACCATGGTGTCTACTGCTTATTAATCTATGCTTTTCTAAGTAACAGTTTATCCTGTCTCTCCAAATTGATTCCAGTAATTTGCAAACTACTGAGGTCAGGCTGACTGGTCTATAATTATTTGGCCTATCACTCTTTCCAAAAAATAAATGTGCAATCAATTATTAATCTTTGTTTCTGTGGTATCATATTTTGATTTTTCTCAGTCCTCAGTCAATCTGCTCAGGAATCACAGACTAGATCAGACTGGCTAGTTGGGATTTTATGGCTTTGCTTGTCCTAGTCACATAAAAATCCCACCCAAGGGCAATGGACCTCGGGTTATCCAGTACAAGCCAAGGATAGCCCAGGGGTGGAGGTGGGGAGGGTGGATTGGGGGTGGGGGAGGGGGGCAAGGGGAGTATTGCTCGGTTATGGGAAGATAGTTATTGGATGGGAAGAATCCTGGAGAAGGGGTGGTGTGCAATCCCAAGGCAGCTTGTTACCCTTATGCTTGAGGCAACATGAATGATAATGATGAGATTACCTGTGACAGCTGCAGTCTCTAAATTGTCTGTATGTCTCCCACGTCGAAATTTCTGACACAAAAACTGAAGCAATAAAAGTAGAATGAAGAGAGATCCCGCAATAGCCAAAATCAGAATAGGCTTCAACCCTGGAGACAGCAAAACAATCAGTCAGTAACATTCCCCCTCGACAACTCAGGAATTACAGTTAGTAACAAACCTACTTATCAACACAGGTTCTAGAGGCAGTAACAATCATCCAGTGTTATATAGGGAACAATCAGTAATAATTGTCCTTGTTAACACAGGGTTACAGTCAGTAACAATTGCCCTCAGAAACACATGGCTACAGTCATTTCATAATTTCCCTTGCTAACATAGGGCTACAGTAAGTAACAAACACCCTCAGAAACATTTGGCTACAGTCACTAATAATTACCCTCACTAACACAGGGCTACAGTCAGTAATAATTGTCCTTGTTAACACGGGACTACAGTCACTTATTACTCTCGCTAACACAGGGCTACAATCAGTAATAACTGTCCTTGTTAACACAGGGTACAGTCACTAATAATTACTCTCACTAACACAAAGTTACAGTCAGTATCAAGTATCCTCAGAAACACAGGGCTACAGTCACTAATAACTAACAGATGGAGGGTGACGGGGAGGAAGATTGGGAGTGGGGATGGGGAGGAAAGGGGAGGTGTTGCATTGTTGGGTTGTGGGAGGATGGCTATTGGATGGGAGGAATCCTGGGGAAGGGTCAGTAATAACTGTCCTTGTTAACACAGGACTACCGTCACTAATTACCCTTATTAACATAGGCCTACAGTCAGTAATAGTTTTCCCTGTTAACACAGGGCTACAATCATTAATAATTACCCTAGCTAACACAAGGCTACAGTCAGTCACAATCACCCTCAGAAACGAAGGGTTACAGTCAGTAACAATTACCCTCAGAGACACAGATCTATAAGTTAGTAACTCAGAAACACGCGGACCGCTGTCAATAACAATCACTGGGAGCAACACGGGGCTGACAGTTCATCAGTAACAATCATCATTGCATGATGCACCATCATCGATCAGGATACACACATACTTTCCATCACTGATCATTTGTGGGAAATGCTAGCAGCCTTTTTGCCCCTCACTCCAGAATATGAAGGCCAATTGTCCACATTGTTCAATTGACTGTGAATGGCCAGCAATCCACAAGGAAGGGGGGGAGGAAGGTAGGGGTGGGGGGGGAGGGATTTGGGGGTGGATGGGTAATGTGTTGTTGATTCTGTTTTTCAGATCTTTCACTTCCACAATAAGAGTTGTTGTTCTGAGAGGACTTCTAAGAGGTACCTGGCTGCACGGGAGGCGAACATCCAAGACAGTTGAAAGGGAATCTGTTCTTACACTGCTCCCTAAAAGAAATATTAGACGCAAAAATCAGGACAAATCACGGAAATTATTTAAAACAAATAATCCAGAAACCAGGAGAACTTGTAGGGCAGGTAAAGCCAGCAGGTATTCCAGCATGGGAAGTTTAGGCTTAAAAATAGCTCTGCCCCTCACCTAGTCAGATAGAATCTCAGAATCTAAAGGCATTCACGCATTCTAAAGGAACAAGGTACAAACATAGGAGTTATTCCGCTTATGCTGCCTAAAAACTGGACAGTGAAAAAATAATACGTATTCTGTCTATCAAGGGCAAGTTCAGATTAGATACAAACTAATTCTCTCTCTATGCTGCCCCCATCAACCACTCCCAGGATAGGTACAGCAGAGGTTAGGTACCGAGTAAAGCTCCCTTTACACTGTCCCCATCAAACACTCCCACGATAGGTACAGCATGGGATTAGATACAGAATTTAGCTCCTGTACACTCCCATCAACACGCTCAGGACAGGTACAGCGCAGGGTTAGATACAGAGGAAAGCTCCCTCTACTCTGTCCCATCAAACACTCCCAGTACAATTACAGCATTGGTTAGGTACATAGTAAAGCTCCCTCTACATTGTCCTAATAACAGCACTTTTGGACTGACATTTCCATTTTGTGCTGTTGACTCAGAAGTGACCAAGATGACCTGAACTCTATCACTAATGAATCTTCTCCTATAAGTGTCTGGATTAGGACCTGAATTCTTCAGATGGAGGCCTGTGCCTGACTCACTACATCAGCCAATCTGTTTAGAGTAAGAAGTGTTGTCAGTGCCTGTCCCCCTGTCGGATTTGTGCAAATAGAATTTGTATGAGTTGACTCACGCTGTACAGGGTTTGCACTGGTCATCATGCTCATAATATCCCCGCTGACACTCTCCACATTGAGTATTAGATATGCCTGAACCTGAAATGACAGTCATGGAATCAGGAGTGAACTCTGAGTTATCAGGACAGCTATTTTCTGTGTTTCTACAATCAATAATTAGAATGTAAGGCCATGAACCTGTCACGAGAGACACGATGAGATGTGTGAGGTGTGGAATGAGCTCCCACCTGATTACTAGTAAGAATAGGTACGTTCCATCATTGATCCCTGCCTCTCTGTAGCCTGTTCCCACTCACTAATCTAAACAGTAACCCATCTCCTTAACAGTCTGAGCCCCACAATAACCCACCCCCTTATTAATCTGATTTCCACAAAATAACATACTCCTCACTAACCTAAAACCACCAATAACCCACCTACCATTAAGCAGACATCCCAACAATAACCCACACCTCCACAATAACCCAGTACTTCACCAAAGTGAAATCTTGCAGAAAAACCCATTCCCTCCTCAATAACCTAGTTCTCTGATTGCTTCCACCTCATGATGACATGACTCAAGTTACAATAATCCCCCTTACTAGCTTTCAACCCCCAAAATAAGATGGCCCTCACAATAACTTATCCCCCTTCACTGATCAGACCCTTCAGTAAAATGATCAGTACTTACAATTTTTGATGACCTCCCTGTTGCTGCATTTGGAGCAATCCAGACAGTGGAAGCTCTGACATTTGGTATTGTGACAATACTTGTACTTATTTTCAGGGCAGCCACACACAGTGTTACTGATAGTGGTGCAGTTTTGAAGAATTATCTGAAAGTCTGGAAGAAAATAGACACACTTGTCAACCATCGGATCCAAGCCCAATGCATGTAAGAGACTGGGAAAGGAGAGACACAGCAACAGACAAAACGAGACAGATAGATATGGAAAAGTAGTGAAATATAGAAAAACATAGAGAGCCAGGTGCAGATAGTTTTTAATTAAAATATTTCCAGAATGACAGTAGAATGAGGCCCGAGACGATTACTGGGGGCCTTCACCCTCTGAGTTGCAGAAACTGGGCTGGTTTAAGGAGCCAGTTGGCAAAAAGGGAACCCACTTACGTTTATCACACTGGGTGCAGCTCTGACACTCGTGAAGGTAATTCTCAAAGGCGAGATAAGTGTCTTTCTCGCAAGGCTGGCAAACTGGCCGTTCACCATCCTTATTACATGAGTTAGCTACACGGTAACCTGAAAATATCAAACACATCACAGTCAGAAACTGTACCATCATTAACCAATCATTAACACTCTTCAAACAACTGTCAGCTCCCCACACTTACCCACAATCTCAAAATGGCTTTAAAATTCTGAATCTGTGCACTAAAAACACAGAATATGGAGCTATGGAGAGGCACAGAGCATAGAGAGTTATTGGGCATAGAGGCGATACAGGATATAACGGGATATAAAGTATTGACAGACAAGAAGAGAACACAGAGGATTACAGAGCACAGAGGGATACAAAGGATTTAGAAGTAGAGGCCATGGCTAAGGTAGTAATCAAGCACTTTGCAACTGTCTTCATGAAAGAAGAATATTCTGTCAGTGTCACTGTAAAGCAGAAATTAATAGAAACATGGAATGGAATAAATACAGGCAAAGAAGGGGAACTAAAAAGGTTGGCAACAGTCAAAATGGAAAAAGTACCCAATCCAGGCTTCAGAATACCCTATCCTTCCCCAAACTATATAGTCTGTGTTGCCTGTATCTTCAGAGTAAAGGCAAAGCTTGTGGCAGCTCTGACTATAATCTTCCAATCCTTCTTCAATAGATGATGCCAGAGACCTGGAGGATTGCAAATTGTTTCAAAAAGGAGAGTGAGTTAAACCCAGTAACATTAAACCAGTTAGTTTGATGTCAGTGCTAGAAAAATGTTTCCAGACATTAATCTGGGACAAATTTAATTGGCATTTGGAAACAAGTGACCCAGTGGTTAGTACGGCTGTCTCACAGCGCCAGGATCTTGGGTTTAATCTTGCCCTTGGGTGACAGTGCGGAGTTTGCACTTTCTCTCTGTGTCAGTGTGGGTTTCGTCTAGTTTCTCCCCATAGTCCAAAGATGTATGGGTTAGGTGGATCGACCATGTTAAATGCGCAGGGTTATGGAGGCAGGCTGGAGGTGAGGTCCTGGGTAAGATGTTCTTTTGGAGAGTGAGTGCAGACTCGATGGGCCGGATGGCCTCTTTCTTCACTGTAGGGGTTCTATGGTTCTATTAGACTTTTATTTATTATTGATTTATTAATAGCAAATCATTTTTGACTAATATGATTGAGTTCTTTGATTAAGCTATAGAGAGGGTTAATGAAAGCAGTGTGGTTGATGCTGTGTCTATGAACTTTCAAAGCACATGGATAATATATCACATAATAGACTTGTTAGCAAAATGTATTTAGCATAAATGTCTCTTTAGCATTAAAAGATGGGATTTTTAATGGGATTAAAAGAACAGTGACAGTATGCATATGAATTTAATTAAGTTACAGAAAGCACAGGATAGTGATGCACAGGGTTTTAGACTGTGGGAAAGTTGACAGTGATATCAGGTCCACTGTACTTTCTAGTATGTATGAATGGCTTTGATTTGGACATACACTACACAGGATGTGCAGGGGTTCATTTCCAAGTCTGAAGATAATACAAAACTTGAAAACATAGAAAACAAAGTTTGAAGTTTATTTATTTATTCATCACAAATAGGCTACATTAACACTGTAATAAAATTACTATGAAAATCCCCTAGTTGCCACATCCCGGCACCTGCTTGAGTACCCTGAAGAAGAATTTAGAATTGCACCTAATCTGCACATCTTTGACTGTGGGAGGAAACCAGGGCACCCAGAGGAAACCTATGCAGACACGGGGAGAATGTGCAGACTCCAAACAGATAGTCACCTAGGCCGGGAATTGAACCTGGGTCCCTTGCGCTGTGAGGCAGCTGTGCTCACCACTGTGCTGCCCGAGTGAGGAAAGCAGGAATGGACTTCAGCAGGACATAGAATGGTGAAACGAGCAAATTAAATTTAACTCAGAGAAATGTTAAATGAACCCTTTCTCAATGAATTAGGAGGGCAAGATAAGCTAAGTTATGAAATTATAAACAAAGAGACATTGAGGTGAGCACATATAAATCTTTGAAAGTGGCAAAATATGCAAAGATATTTGTTTACAAGGCAGACAGGATTTTTGGCTTATTGAATAGAAGAGCCAAGGAAGTTGAGAAGCAAAGAGAGTATGAGATGATAGCGGTATATAACATGAAAGTAGTGTCTTCTATAGGCATATAAATAGCACACAGGTAGAAGGGAGGAAGGGGGATGGTTAGGGACCTAAAAGGGGAATTACACATTGAGGTAGGTGGCAAACTGGTGCTTTACATCTGCCTTTACCAAGGAAGAAGATGCTTGGTCATAGTGAAAGAGGAGGTAGTTCAGATACTTGAAGAGCCTAAAATTGATGAGGAGGAGGTATGTACTTAAAAGTTGGTAAGGAACAGGACTGGATGCCAAAGATAGTGAAGGAAATCAGAAAGGGAATTGCAGAGACATTAGCCATAATTTTCCAATCTTTCTTAGACTCAGAAATGTTGCCAAATGACTGGAGAATTGCAAATATTACATCTTTATTCATAGAAGTGTGTAAAGATGAACGCTGCAACTGAAGTCTGTCTGTTTAATTTTTGGGGTGGGGAAGGTTTAGAAATGATAATTTGGGACAAAAATGAGCCACCACTGGAGCAAATTTAGATTAATTAAGAAACGCAGCAAAGATTTTGTTAAAGGCAAATAATATTTACCTAACTTGCTTAAGTATTTTAATGAGATAACAGAGAAGGTTGATGAAAGTATTCATGCAGTGTATTTGGACTTCCAAAATATATTTGATAAAATGCCACAAAACAGACTTCTGAACAAAATTAGAGCTTATGGGATAAGAGGGTCAGGAATAACATGGACATGAAATTGGGTGTGTTAGGAAGAAAATAGCAGTGATGTTTTCCAACCGGATGAAGGTTTGTAGAGAAGTTCCCAACCAATCAGTGTCAGAATCTACTCTTCCTCATATATATTAATGACCTAGATCTTGGTGTACAGGGCAAAATTTCAAAATTCATAAATATATGAACCTTTGACGTGTTGTGAACCATCAGGAGGATATGGTGGGTGACATGGTGGCACAATGGGTAACAGTGCTGCCTCACAATGCCAGCCACCCTGGTTCAATTCCAGCCTCAGATGACTGTTGGAGTTTTCATGTTCTCTGGTTTCCTCCCACAGTCCAAAGGATGTGCAGGTTAGGTGGATTGGACATGCAAAATTGTCCCAAACATGTATAAGTTAGATGGGGCTATGGTAAATTTGTGGGATTACAGAGATAGGGACAGGGAGAGGGCCTGGATAAGATACTCTGACAGACAGTTGGTGCTGATTTAATGCACCAAATGGCTTCTTCTGCTTTATAGGGAATTCTATGATGATAAAGAACAAAGAACAAAACAGCACGGGAAACAGGCCCTTCGGCCCAACGAGCCTGCGCCACCACCTCGATGTTCCCACTTCTACCCATGATCCTTGTCGTCCCTGTCAATGTTTATAGATCTATGCATTAGAACCAAATTTGAGACAATTTAGGGAGAATTTGTTCTGCCAATCAGCCAATCTTTGGGATGTGGGAGGAAACCGGAGCACCTGGAGAAAACCCACGCAAGCTCCCACAGACACAGGCCCAAATCCATGTATCTGCACAGCATAGTGATAGTCACTGAGCTGTCGTGTTGCCCATCAAATGGTCCAGGTCAAGCATACACTAATGACGTGAAGCTCTAGGCTACTCTCGAAAAATCCAAGAGCAGCCCTCTCACAACCCATCGCGTGTATGCCCCTTGTTAGACAAGGTGGACCGAAGTACTTGTTGGATAAAACAAATACATCAATATCATCGACAATTTACACACTTCCTAGGGAACTCCCAAGTCTCATGATGCCTATTTTAATATCCTCCATTCCTATTCTGTTCATGTGCCCATCTAAGTATCTCTTAAATAACTCCAGAGTGCCTGCCTCCACCACTTTACTTGGCAACGCATTCCATACCCCCACCATCCTCTGTGTGAAAAAACTCCCTCTAGCATCCAAATTATACCTTACCCCCCTCACCCTAAGCCCGTGACCCCTCGTGATATTTGAGTCCATCCTAGGAAAAAGCTTAATCCTGTTTACTCTATCTATACCCCTCATAACCTTGTACACCGCTATTAAATCTCCTTTAAGTCTACATCTTTCTAAGGAAAACAGTCCCAATTTGCCTAACCTCTCCTCGTAACTCAGACCTTCCATACCAGGCAGCATCCTGGTAAACCTCCTCTGCACTCTCTCCAGAGTCTCCACGTCCTTTTGGTAGTAAGGCGACCAGAACTGGACGCAGTATTCCAAATGAGATCTAACCAACGTTTTATACAACTGCAACATTAAAGGCCAGCTCTTGTACTCTATACCCCTTCCCATAAAGGCTAGCATACCATATGCTTTCTTCACAATCTTCTCCACCTGTTCTGCCACCGTCAGAGACTTGTTCACCTGCACCCCCAGGTCCCTCTGCGTTTCTACACTCTTAATAGGTCTACCCTTTATCATATACCTCCCCCCTATATTCTTTCTCCCGAAATGCATCACCTCACATTTATCAGGATTGAATTCCATCTGCCATCTATCTGCCCAAGCTACCATCCTATCTATGCCCTGCTGTATCGCCTGACAATGCTCCTCACTATCTGCAAGTCCAGCCATCTTTGTATTGTCTGCAAACTTGCTGATCACTCCACTTACTCCCTCATCCAAGTCATTTATATATATTACAAATAGAAGAGGTTCCAGTATCGAGCCCTGCGGCACACCACGAGTGATCAACCTCCAGCTAGAAAAACTCCCTTCCACTATTACTCTCTGTCTCCTATTACCAAGCCAGTTACTTATCCATTTAGGTACCTTTCCTTGTGTCCCATTAGCCTTGAGCTTTTCAACTAACCTCCCATGACGGACTTTGTCAGACGCCGTACTGAAATCCACATAGATGACATCAGCGGCTCGCCCTTCGTCCACCGTTTTCATCACCTCCTCAAAACATTCTACCAGATTCATAAGGCACGACCTCCCATTAACAAAGCCATGCTGTGTATCCCTAATCAGATTGCAACGTTCTAAGTGCTTATACATCATATCTCTAAGAATCCCCTCCAACAGCTTCCCTACCACTGACGTCAAACTCACCGGCCTATAATTTCCAGGGTTATCCCTACTACCCTTTTTAAACAACGGTACAACATTAGCTATTCTCCAGTCCTCTGGGACGTCACCTGTGTCCAAAGAAGAGACAAAGATTTGCGTCAGACGCCCAGCAATTTCACCTCGCGCCTCCCTAAGCAGCCTAGGATAAATGCCATCAGGCAAGTTCTAACTTATTCAACCTTTCTCTGTAACTCAGTTTCTTAAGTCTTGGCAACATCTTTCTAAATCTTCTCTGCATTCTTTCAACCTTATTAATGTCCTTCCTGTAATAAAGTGACCAAAACTGCACACAATACTCTAAATTGGGCCTCACTAATGTCTTGTACAACCTCACCATAACATTCCAACTCTTATACTCAATACTTTGATTTATAAAGGACAATGTTCCAAAAGCACTCTTTATGACCCTATCTACCTATGATGCCACTTTTAGGGAATAATGTATCTGTATTCCCAGATCCCTCTGTTCTAATACACTCTTCAGTGTTCTACCATTTACCTTATATGTTCTACCTTGGTTTGTCCTTTCAAAGTGCAATACCTCACACTTGTCTGCATTAAACTCCATCTGCCATTTTTCAGTCCATTTTTCTGGTTGGTCCAAATCCCTCTGCGAGCTTTGAAAACCTTCCTCACTGTCCACTACACCTCCAATCTTTGTATCATCAGCAAATTTGCTATCCAAATTTATCATCCAGGTCATTGATATCGATGACAAACAACAATGGACCCAGCACTGATTCCTGTGGCACACCACTAGTCACAAGCCTCCAGTCAGGGAAGCAATCCTCCACTACCACTCTCTGGCTTCTTCCATTGAGCCAGTTTCTAATCCAATTTACTATCTCTCCATGTATACCTAGCGACTGAACCTTCCTAACTAACCTCCCATGCAGAACCATGTCAAAGGCCTTACTGAAGTCCATGTAGACAACATCTACTGCCTTCCCTTCATCCACTTTCCTGAAAACCTTCTCGAAAAACTTTAATAGATTGGTTAGACATGACCTACCACCCACAAAGCCATGTTTACTCTCCCAATAAGTCCCTGTCCATCCAAGTATTTGTAGATCCTATCTCTTAGTACTCCTTCCAATAATTTACCTACTACTGACATTAAATTTACTGGTCTATAATTTCTCGATTACTTTTTGAGCCTTTTTTTTAAACAATGGAACAACATGAGTATTCTAAAATCATCCTACATCTCACCCATGGATACCAATATTTTAAATATATCTGCCAGAGGCCCTGCAAATCCAACACTGGTCTCCTTCAAAGTCCCAGGGAATACCCTGTGTGATTTATCTTCTCTGATTTGCCTCAAGACAGTAAGCACCTCCTCCCGTTTAATGTGTACAGGTTTCATGACCTCCCTACATGTTTGCCTTATTTCCGTAGACTCTATGCCAGTTTCTTTAGTAAATTCAGATGCAAAAAAACCCATTTAATATCTCTCCCATTTCTTTTGGTTCCATACAAAGCCAACCACTCTGATCTTCAAGAGGGCTTATTTTATTCCTTACTATCCTTTTGCTCTTAATGTACTGTAGAATCAGAGACAACATGAGGGAAATAATATGCACAGGTTATTACAATGTGGAATGAAAAAGTGATGGAACCTAACTCAAAAATAACTCAAAAGGGAATTGGATAAATATTTGAAGCCAAAATTTTTACAGAACTTTGGGGAAAGGGAAAAGGACTAGAATTAATGAATAGTCTTGTCATGCATGATGGCCTGAATGGCCTCCTGCAATGCGACATCATTGTATGGCTCCAGAATGCAGAAAAGAACCAACCAGCTTTGCATTTCTTGCAGCAAAATGATGTGTGTGAATCCTTATGTTGGTTGGCTTCACAATGACCAGCGGTCCGCTTTCTTCGCCTATGCTCTCCATCTTTCCAAATTCTTATATGCTTGTCCTTCCTAATAATTTCTGTCACATTCCATTCTGTTGGTGATCGATCCCAGGAGATTTCTGTTGCACAACGACTGAAGCTTCCAAAAACAGATATCAAGGAACAAACCTGGAAATTGGAGAATTTGAGTGTTAGTCTGCAATTCTTCATTATTCCAAAAGAACTGAGAATATTTCCACATTTCCTCAAAGATTACACACATCAACACCTATAGCCCCAGCTCATAATCCCAGTTGTCAAGTAAAAACACCTATAATCCCAGCGAGCACATACCAACACCTAAAATAACAGCTAGCACACACCAAAACCTATAACCTCAGCTAGCACATAACAACACCTATAATCCCAAAGAGCACACACCAACAACTACAATCCCAGCTAGCACACACCAACACCTACAATCCCAGGTAGCACACACCAAAACCTATAATCCCAGATAGCACACGCCAACACCTATAATCCCAGCTAGTACATACCAACTCCTATAACCACAGCTACCGCACACCAACTCCTGTAATCCCAGCGAGCACACACCAACACCTATAATCCCAGCTAGCACACACGAACTCCTGCAATCCCAGCTAGTACATACCAACACCTATAATCCCAGCAAACAAATACCAACATCTATAATCCCAGCTAGCACAACCAACACCTATAATCCCAGCTATCAAATACCAACATGTATAATCCCAGCTAGCACATATCAACTCCTGAAATCCCAGCTAGCATTTACAAACACCTGTAATCCCAGTTATCACACACCAACACCTATAATCCCAGCTAACACAGACCAACACATATAATCCTAGGTAGCACAAAGCAACACCTATAATCCCAGCCGGCACATACAAACTCCTGCAATCCCAACAAGCATACACCAACTCCTATAATCCCAGCTAGCAAACACCAACACCTATAATACCATCTTGCACATATTAACACCTATAATCCCAGCTAGCACATACCAACACCTACATTCCTAGCTAGCACATACCAACTCCTATAATCGCAACAAGCAAATACGAACTCCTATAATCCCAGCTAGCAGATAACAACACCTCTCATCCCAGCTAGCACACACCAACACCTATATCCCAGCTAGCACACACCAACACCTATAATCCCAGCGAGCACAGACAAAGACCTATAATCCCAGCTAGCACACACCAACTCCTATAATCCCAGCTAGCACATACCAACACCTATAATCCCAGCTAGCACATACCAACACCTATAATGCCAGCTAGCACATACCAACACCTATAATCCCAGCAAGCACATACCAACACCTATAATCCCAGCTAGTACATACCAACACCTATAATCCCAGCTAGTACATACCTACTCCTGTATTCCCAGCTAGCACATACCAACTCCTGCAATCCCAGCTAGCACATACCAACACCTATAATCCCAGCTAGCACATACCAACACCTATAATCCCAGCGAGCACATACCAACACCTATAATCCCAGCTAGTACATACCTACTCCTGTATTCCCAGATGGCACATACCAACTCCTGCAATCCCAGCTAGCACACACCAACTCCTGTAATCCCAGCTAGTACATACCAACACCTATAATCCCAGCTAGTACATACCAACACCTATAATCCCAGCTAGTACATACCAACACCTATAATCCCAGCTAGTACATACCTACTCCTGTATTCCCAGCTAGCACATACCAACTCCTGCAATCCCAGCTAGCATTTACCAACACCTGTAATCCCAGTTATCACACACAAACACCTATAATCCCAGCTAACACAGACAAACACTTATAATCCGAGGAAGCACACAGCAACACCTATAATCCAAGCCAGCATATACCAACTCCTGCAATCCCAACGAGCACATACCAACACCTATAATCCCATCTTGCACATATTAACACCTATAATCCCAGCTAGCACATACCAACACCTACATTCCTAGTTACCACATACCAACTCCTATAATCGCAACAGGTAAATACGAACTCCTATAATCGCAGCTAGCCGATACCAACACCTCTCATCCCAGCTAGCACATACCAACACCTATAATCCCAGCGAGCACATACCAACACCTATATCCCAGCTAGCACACACCAACACCTATAATTCCAGCGAGCACACACCAACTCCTATAATCCCAGATAGCACATACCAACACCTGTAATACCAGCTAGCACATACCAACACATATAACCCCAGCTAGCACATACCAATTACTTCAATCCCAGATAGCACATACCAACACCTATAATCGCAACAAGCACACACCAACACCTATAATCCGTGCTAGCACACAGCAACAACTATAATTCCAGCTAGCACACACCAACACATATAATCTCAACGCGCACACACCAACAGCTATAATCCCAGATAGCACACACCAACACCTGTAATCCCAGCTAGCACATACGAACACATATAATCCCAGCTAGCACATACCAACACCTATAATCCGTGCTAGCACATACCAACACCAATAATCCCAGCTGGCACACACCAACTCCTATAATCCCAGCTAGTACACACCAACTCCTATAATCCCAGATAGCACACACCAACACCTCTCATCCCAGCTAGCACACACCAACTCCTATAACCCCAGCTATAACACACCAACACCTATAACACCAGTTAGCACATACCAACTCCTATAATCGCAACAAGGAAATACGAACTCCTGTAATCCCAGCTAGCAAACACGAACACCTATAATCCCAGCTAGCACATACCAACACTTATAATCCGAGCTAGCACACACCAACACCTATAATCCCACCAACACATACCAACACCTATAATCCCAGCCAGCACATACCAACACCTATAATCCCAGCTAGCACAAAGCAACTCCTTCAATCAAAGCTAGAACATACCAATGCCTATAATCCCAGCTAGCACATACCAACACCTATAATCCCAGCCAGCACATACCAACACCAATAATCCCAGCTAGCACATAGCAACTCCTTCAATGAAAGCTAGAACATACCAACATCTATAATGCCATCTAGCATATACCGACACCTATAATGCCATCTAGCACATACCAACTACTCCCAACAATCCCAACAATCACATACCAACTCCTATAATCCCAGCTAGCACAGACCAACTCCTTTAATCCCAAAGAGCACACACCAACACCTATAATCCCAGACAGCACACACCAACTCCTATAATCCCAAAGAGCACACACCAACACCTATAATCCCAGCGAGCACACACCAACTCCTATAATCCCAACGAGCACACACGAACACCAATAATCCCATCTAGCACATACCAACTCCTGCAATCCCAACCAGCACATACCAACTCCTATAGACCCAGCTAGCACACACCAACTCCTATAATCCCAAGGAGCACACACCAACATCTATAATCCCATCTAGCAGATACCAACTCCTGCAATCCCAACCAGCACATACCAAATCCTATAATCCCAGCTAGCACACACCAACACCTATAATCCCAGCTAGCACACACCAACACCTCTCCTCCCAGCGAGCACACACCAACACCTATAATCCCAGCGAGCACACACCAACACCTCTCATCGCAGATGGCACACACCAACTCCTACAATCCAGGCTAGCACACACCAACACCTATAATCCCAGCTAGCAC
Organism: Sphyrna mokarran; assembly: GCA_024679065.1. NCBI lineage: Eukaryota > Metazoa > Chordata > Chondrichthyes > Carcharhiniformes > Carcharhinidae > Sphyrna > Sphyrna mokarran. The sequence goes on along the minus strand of JAGIQG010000028.1, from coordinate 18,957,570 downwards.
ACACCAACACCTCTCATCCCAGCTAGCACACACCAACTCCTATAACCCCAGCTAGTACACACCAACTCCTATAATCCCAGCGAGCACACACCAACACCTCTCATCCCAGCTAGCACACACCAACACCTCTCATCCCAGCTAGCACACACCAACTCCTATAACCCCAGCTAGCACACACCAACTCCTATAATCCCAGCTAGCACACACCAACACCTCTCATCCCAGCTAGCACACACCAACTCCTATAATCGCAGCTAGAACACACCAACTCCTATAATCCCAGCAAGCACATACCAACACCTATAATCCCAGCCAGCACATACCAACACCAACAATCCCAGCTAGTACATAGCAACTCCTTCAATCAAAGCTAGAACATACCAACACCTATAATCCCAGCTAGCACACACCAAATCCTATAATCCCAGCTAGCACACACCAACACCTCTCATCCCAGCTAGCACACACCAACTCCTATAACCCCAGCTAGCACACACCAACTCCTATAATCCCAGCTAGCACACACCAACACCTATAATCCCAGCTAGCACACACCAACTCCTATAATCCCAGCTAGCACACACCAACACCTCTCATCCCAGCTAGCACACACGAACTCCTATAATCGCAGCTAGAACACACCAACACCTATAATCCCAGCCAGCACATACCAACACCAACAATCCCAGCTAGTACATAGCAACTCCTTCAATCAAAGCTAGAACATACCAATACCTATAATCCCAGCTAGCACATACCAACTCCTATAATCCCAGCGAGCACACACCAACACCTATATCCCAGCTAGCACACGCCAACGCCTCTCATCCAGCTAGCACACACCAACTCCTATAATCGCAGCTAGAACACACCAACTCCTATAATCCCAGCAAGCACATACCAACACCTATAATGCCAGCTAGCACATAGCAACTCCTTCAATCAAAGCTAGAACATACCAACACCTATAATCCCAGCCAGCACATACCAACACCTATAATTCCAGCTAGCACATAGCAACTCCTTCAATCAAAGCTAGAACATACCAACACCTATAATCTCAGCTAGCACATACCAACACCTATAATGCCATCTAGCACATACCAACTACTCCAATCCCAACAATCACATACCAACTCCTATAATCCCAGCTAGCACAGACCAACTCCTTTAATCCCAAAGAGCACACACCAACACCTATAATCCCATCTAGCACATACCAACACCTATAATCCCAGCTAGCACATACCAACTCCTATAATGCCATCTAGCACATACCAACTACTCCAATCCCAACAATCACAGACCAACTCCTATAATCCCAGCTAGCACAGGCCAACTCCTATAATCCCAATGAGCACACACAAACACCAATAATCACATCTAGCACATACCAACTCCTACAATCCCAACCAGCGTATACCAAATCCTATAAACCCAGCTAGCACACACCAACACCTATAATCCCAACTAGCACAGACCAACACCGATAATCCCAGCTAGCACACACCAACTCCTATAATCCCAAGGAACACACACCAACACCTATAATCCCATCTAGCAGATACCAACTCCTGCAATCCCAACCAGTACATACCAACTCCTATAATCCCAGCTAGCACACACCAACACCTATAATCCCAGCTAGCACACACCAACACCGATAATCCCAGATAGCACACACCAACACCGATAATCCCAGATAGCACACACCAACACTTCTCATCCCAGCTAGCGCACACCAACACCTATAATTCCAGCTAGCACATACCAACACCTATAATCCCATCTAGCACATACCAACTCCTGCAATCAAAACAATCACGCACCAACTCCTATAATCCCATCTAGCACACTCCAACACCAATAATCCCATCTAGCACATACCAACTCCTACAATCCCAACCAGCGCATACCAAATCCTATAAACCCAGCTAGCACACACCAACACCTATAATCCCAACTAGCACAGACCAACACCTATAATCCTAAGGACCACACACCAACACGTATAATCCCATCTAGCACATACCAACTCCTGCAATCCCATCCAGTACATACCAACTACTATAATCCCAGCTAGCACACACCAACACCTATAATCCCAGCTAGCACACAACACCTATAATCCCAGCTAGCACACACCAACACACGATAATCCCAGCTAGCACACACCAACAACTCTCATCCCAGCTAGCACACACCAACATCTATAATCCCAGCGAGCACACACCAACACCTCTCATCCCAGATGGCACACACCAAATCCTATAATCCAGGCTAGCACACACCAACTCCTATAATCCCAGCTAGCACACACCAACACCTATAATCCCAGGTAGCACACACCAACACCTCTCATCCCAGCTAGCGCACAAAAACTCCTATAATTCCAGCTAGCACACACCAACTCCTATAATCCCAGCTAGCACACACCAACACCTATAATCCCAGCTAGCACACACCAACACCTATAATCCCAGCTAGCACACACTAGCTCCTATAATCCGAGCTAGCACACACCAACACCTATAATACCAGCTAGCACATACCAACTCCTATAACCCCAGCTAGCACACACCAACACATCTCATTCCAGTGAGCACACACCAACCCTATAATCCCAGCTAGAACACACCAACTCCTATAATCCCAGCAAGCACATACCAACACCTATAATCCCAGCCAGCATATGCCAACACCAACAATCCCACCTAGCACATAGCAACTCCTTCAATCAAAGCTAGCACACACCAACTCCTATAATCCCAGCTAGCACACACCAACAGCTATAATCCCAGCAAGCACATACCAACACCTATAATCCCAGCCAGCATATGCCAACACCAACAATCCCACCTAGCACATAGCAACTCCTTCAATCAAAGCTAGCACACACCAACTCCTATAATCCCAGCTAGCACACACCAACAGCTATAATCCCAGCAAGCACATACCAACTCCTATAATCCCAGCGAGCACAGACCAACACCTATATCCCAGCTAGCACATGCCAACACCTATAATCCCAGCTAGCAGACACCAACACCTCTCATCCCAGCTAGCACACACCAACTCCTATAATCCCAGGTAGCACACAGCAACACCTATAATCCGAACTAGGACACACCAACTCCTATAATCCCAGCTAGCACACACCAACACCTCTCATCTCAGCTAGCACACACCAACTCCTATAATTCCAGCTAGAACACACCAACTCCTATAATCCCAGCAAGCACATGCCAACACCTATAATCCCAGCCAGCACATACCAACACCAACAATCTCAGCTAGCACATAGCAACTCCTTCAATCAAAGCTAGCACATACCAACTCCTATAATCCCAGCTAGCACACACCAACTCCTATAATCCCAGCTAGCACATACCAACTCCTATAATCCCAGCTAGCACACACCAACTCCTATAATCCCAGCTAGCACACACCAACACCTATAATCCCAGCTAGCACACACCAACACCTATAATCCCAGCTAGCACACACCAACTCCTATAATCCCAGCTAGCACACACATAGGCATGAAGCTGGGGGCAGTAGTTATAGCTGGGGGAAGGGTAATTATGAGGCCATCAGGAGAGAATTAGGGTGCATAGATTGGACTAGGAAACTACAGGGACTGGAAACATCTGGAATGTGGTGCTTATTCAAGGAGCAGCTGCTGCGAGTCCTTGATAAGTATGTCCCTGTCAGGCAGGGAGGAAATGGACGAGTAAGAGAGCCTTGGTGTACGAAAAGAGTTGATTTGCTGGTTAAGAAAAAAAAGGAGGCTTATGTCAGGATGAGGCTTGAAGGCTCAGGTAGTGCAATGGATAGCTATAGATTAGCTAGGAAGGAGGTAAAAAGTGAATTGAGGAGAGCTAAGAGGGGACACGAGAAGATGTTGGCTGATAGGATTAAGGAGAATCCTAAAGCCTTCTTTCGATATGTTAAGAATAGAAGATTGGTTAGGGCAAGATTAGGGCCAGTCATAGACAGCAGTGGGAAGTTGTGCGTGGAGCCTGAGGAGATTGGAGAGGTACCGAATAAATATTTCTCTTCGGTATTCACGCAGGGTGATGTAAATGTAGTTATGGAGAACACTGAAGTACAGGGTAGCAAACTGGAAGGTATCGAAGTAGATAGGGAGGATGTGCTGGATATTCTCGAGGGTTTGAAGTTGGATAAGTCCCCTGGGCCGGACGGGATTTACCCTAGGATTCTCTGGGAGGCAAGAGAGGAGATTGCAGAGCCTCTGGCTCTGATCTTCAGGTCGTCGTTGGTTACGGTGTGGTTCCGGAGGACTGGAGGATAGCGAATGTGGTCCCGTTGTTCAAGAAGGGGAAGAGAGACCTTCCAGGGAATTATAGGCCAGTGAGTCTTACTTCTGTTGTGGGCAAAGTATTGGAGAGAATTATTAGGGATAGGATTATAGTTATTTAGAGAGAAATGAATTGATTGGGGATAGTCAGCATGGTTTTGTGAAGGGTAGGTCGTGCCTTACTAACCTCATTGAGTTTTTGAAAAAGTGACTAAGGAGGTGGATGGGGGTAAGGCGGTTGATGTGGTATATATGGACTTTAGTAAGGCGTTTGATAAGGTGGCCCATGGAAGACTTCTGCAGAAATGCAGATGTATGGGATAGAGGGTGATTTAGCTAATTGGATTAGGAATTGGCTAGCAGATAGAAGACAGAGGGTGGTGGTTGATGGGAGATATTCATCGTGGAGTTCGGTGGCAAGTGGTGTACCTCAGGGGTCTGTTTTGGGGCCCCTGCTGTTTGTAATTTTTATAAATGATCTGGATGAGGGTATTGAAGGATGGATTAGTAAATTTGCAGATGACACTAAAGTCGGTGGAGGGTAGATAGTGAAGAGGGGTGTTATAGTTTGCAGAGGGACTTGGACAAGTTGCAGAGCTGGGCCGAGAGGTGGCAAATGGAGTGTAATGTGGAAAAGTGTGAGGTAATGCACAATGGCAGAAATAATAAATGTGTAGAGTATAGGGCAAATGGTAGGATTCTTAGTAGTCTAGATGAACAGAGGGATCTTGGTGTGTATGTGCATAGATCCATGAAAGTAGGCAGTCAGGTCGAGAAGGTTGTTAGGAAGGCATATGGAGTCTTGGCTTTTATTGGTAGAGGGATTGAATTTCGGAGCCGCAACGTCATGTTGCAACTGTACAAAATTCTAGTGCGGCCGCACTTGGAGTATTGTGTGCAGTTCTGGTCCCCACATTATAAGAAAGATGTGGAGGCATTGGAGAGGGTACAGAGGAGGTTTACCAGATGTTGCCTGGTATGGAGGGCAGGTCTTATGAAGAGAGGCTGAGGGATTTGAGGTTGTTTTCGTTAGAAAGGAGGCGGCTAAGAGGGAACCTAATCGAAACATATAAGATGATTAGAGGTTTAGATAGGGTGGACAGTGATAGCCTTTTTTCCTAGGATGGAAAAAGCTAGCACGAGGGGACACAGCTTTAAATTAAGGGGTGATAGTTATAGGACGGATATCAGAGGCAGGTTCTTTACCCAAAGGGTGGTTCGGGAGTGGAATGCCCTGCCTGCAGCAGTTGTAGATGCGTCAAGTTTGGTGGCGTTTAAGAGGTCAGTTGATAAGTATATGGAAGAGAAGGGAATGGTTTAGTTTGGAGGGGCATTGCTTTTTATATTGGTCGGTGCAACATCGAAGGCTGAAGGGCCTGTTCTGCGCTGTAATGTTCTATGTTCTATGTTCTATGTTCTAACACCTCTCATCCCAGCTAGCACACACATCAACACCTATAATCCGTGCTAGCACATAGCAACAAGTACAATTCCAGCTACAACACACCAACACCTATAATCTCAACGAGCACACACCAAAAGCTATAATCCCAGCTAGCGCACACCAACACCTATAATCCCAGCTAGCACAAACCAACACCTATAATCCCAGGTAGCACATACAAACACATATAATCCCAGCTAGCACATACCAACACCTATAATCCCAACTAGCACATACCAACACCTATAATCCCAGTTAGCACATACCAACAGCTATAATACCAGCGTGCACACACCAACACCTATAATGCCAACTAGCACATACGAACAACAATAATCCCAGCTAGCACACACCAACACCAATAATCCCAGCTAGCACACACCAACACCTATAATCCCAGCTAGCACACACTAGCTCCTATAATCCGAGCTAGCACACACCAACACCTATAATACCAGTTAGCACATACCAACTCCTGTAATCGCAATGAGCAAATATGAACTCCTATAATCCCAGCGAGCAAATACCAACACCTATAATCCCAGCTAGCACATAACAACACTTATAATCCCAGCGAGCACATAGCAACTCCTTCAATCAAAGCTAGCACATACCAACACCTATAGTCCCAGCCAGCACACACCAACACCTATAATCCCAGCCAGCACACACCAACACCTATAATACCAGGTAGCGCATACCAACACCTATAATACCAGGTAGCACACACCAACACCTATAATCCCAGCTAGCACATACCAACACCATAATCGCAGCTAGCACATAGCAACTCCTTCAATCAAAGCGAGCACATACCAACACCTATAATCCCAGCCAGCACACACCAACACCAAAAACGCAGCTAGCACATAGCAACTCCTTCAATCAAAGCGAGCACACACCAACACCTATAATCCCAGCTAGCACAGACCAACTCCTATAATTCCATCTCGCACACACCAACACCTATAATCCCAGCTAGCACACATCAACTCGTGTAATTGCAACGAGCAAATACAAACTCCTATAATCCCAGCTAGCAAACACCAACACCTATAATCCCATCTAGCACATACCAACTCCTGCAATCCCAACCAGCACATACCAACTCCTATAATCCCAGCTAGCACACACCAACTCGTATAATTGCAACGAGGAAATACGAACTCCTATAATCCCAGCTAGCAAACACCAACACCTATAATCCCAGCTAGCACATACCAACACCGATAATCCCAACGAGCACACACCAACAACTATAAACCCATCTAGCACATACCAACTCCTGCAATCGCAACCAGCACAAACCAACACCTATAATCACAGCTAGCACATACCAACACCTATAATCTCAGATAGCACACATCAACACCTATAATGCGAGCTAGCACATACCAACACATATAATCCCAGTTAACGCAAACCAACTCCTATAATCCCAGCTAGCACATACCAACACCAATATTCCCAGCTACCGCACACCAACTCCTATAATCCCAGCTAGCACATACCAACTCCTGTAATCACAGCTACCACATACAAACTCCTACAATCCCAGCTAGCAAACACCAACTCCTATAATCCCAGCTCGCATATACAAACACCTATATCCCCAGCTAGCACACATCAACACCTATAATCCCAGCTAGCACATACCAAGACCTATAATCCCATCTAGCACACATGAACACCTATAATCCCAGCTATCAGATACCAACTCCTGCAATCCCAACAATCACATACCAACTCCTATAATCCCATCTAGCACATACCAACTCCTGTAATCCCAGCTAGCACATTGCAACTCCTGTAATCCCAGCTAGCACACACCAACACCTATAATCCCAGCTAGCACATACCAACACCTATTATCCCAGCTAGCACACACCAACATGTATAATCCCAGCTCACACATACCCAGATTTATAATCCAAGCAGTCACGTACCAACACCTGTAATCCCAGCTAGCACATACCAATTCCTGTAATCCCAGTTAGCACACACCCACATCTATAATCCCAGCAGTCACGTACCAACACCTGGAATCCCAGCTAGCACATACCAACTCCTGTAATCCCAGCTAGCACATACCAACTCCTGTAATCCCAGCTAGCACATACCAACACCTATAATCCCACTTTGCACACACCAACACCTATAATCCCAGCTATCAGATACCAACTCCTGCAATCCCAACAATCACATACCAACTCCTAATCCCATCTAGCACATACCAACTCCTGTAATCCCAGCTAGCACATACCAACTCCTGTAATCCCAGCTAGCACATACCAACACCTATAATCCCACTTTGCACACACCAACACCTATAATCCCAGCTATCAGATACCAACTCCTGCAATCCCAACAATCACATACCAACTCCTATAATCCCATCTAGCACATACCAACTCCTATAATCCCATCTAGCACATACCAACTCCTATAATCCCATCTAGCACATACCAACTCCTGTAATCCCAGCTAGCACATTGCAACTCCTGTAATCCCAGCTAGCACACACCAACTCCTATAATCCCAGCTAGCACATACCAACACCAATATTCCCAGCTACCGCACACCAACTCCTATAATCCCAGCTAGCACATACCAACTCCTGTAATCACAGCTACCACATACAAAATCCTACAATCCCAGCTAGCAAACACCAACTCCTATAATCCCAGCTCGCATATACAAACACCTATATCCCCAGCTAGCACACATCATCACTTATAATCCCAGCTAGCACATACAAAGACCTATAATCCCATCTAGCACAATGCAACTCCTGTAATCCCAGCTAGCACACACCAACACCTATAATCCCACTTTGCACACACCAACACCTATAATACCAGCTATCAGATACCAACTCCTGCAATCCCAACAATCACATACCAACTCCTATAATCCCATCTAGCACATACCACCTCCTGTAATCCCATCTAGCACATTGCAACTCCTGTAATCCCAGCTAGCACACACCAACACCTATAATCCCAGCTAGCACATACCAACACCTATAATCCCAGCTAGCACATACCAACACCGATAATCCCAGCTAGCACACACCAACACCGATAATCCCAGCTAGCACACACCAACACTATAATCCCAGCTAGCACACACCAACACTATAATCCCAGCTAGCACATACCAACACCTATAATCCCAGCTAGCACACACCAATACCTATAATCCCAGCTAGCACACACCAACACTATAATCCCAGCTAGCACACACCAACACCTTATAATCCCAGCTAGCACACACCAATACCTATAATCCCAGCTAGCACACACCAACACTATAATCCCAGCTAGCACACACCAACACAATCCCAGCTAGCACACACCAACACCATAATCCCAGCTAGCACACACCAACACTATAATCCCAGCTAGCACACACCAACACTATAATCCCAGCTAGCACACACCAACACTATAATCCCAGCTAGCACATACCAACACCTATAATCCCAGCTAGCACACACCAATACCTATAATCCCAGCTAGCACACACCAACACTATAATCCCAGCTAGCACACACCAACACTATAATCCCAGCTAGCACACACCAACACCATAATCCCAGCTAGCACACACCAACACCATAATCCCAGCTAGCACACACCAACACCTATAATCCCAGATAGCACACACCAACACTATAATCCCAGCTAGCACACACCAACACTATAATCCCAGCTAGCACATACCAACACCTATAATCCCAGCTAGCACACACTAACACCTATAATCCAAGCTAGCACACACCAACACCTATAATCCCAGCTAGCACACACCAACACGTATAATCCCAGCTCACACATACTCAGACTTATAATCCCAGCAGTCACGTACCAACACCTGTAATCCCAGCTAGCACATACCAATTCCTGTAATCCCAGTTAGCACACACCCACATCTATAATCCCAGCAGTCACGTACCAATACCTGGAATCCCAGCTAGCACATACCAACTCCTGTAATCCCAGCTAGCACATACCAACTCCTGTAATCAAAGCTAGCACATTCCAACTCCTGTAATCCCAGCTAGCACATACCAACACCTATAATCCCAGCTAGCACGCACGAACTCCTATAATCCCAGCAGCCACGTACCAACTCCTATAATCCCAGCTAGCACATTCCAACTACTGTAATCCCAGATAGCACCTTCCAACTCCTGTAATCCAAGCTAGCACACACCGACAGATGTATTCCTGGTTAATATAAAGCAACATCTGTCCTTCCAATTAACATACATTAGCATCTATATTTCTGGCTAATGTACAGCAATATCTTTAGTCCCTGCTAAAATACAGCAATGCTACTACTTGTGGCTAATATCCAGCAACATCTGTAGTTCAAGCCAACATACAATTACATCTGTATTTCCTGGTTAATATGCACCAAGATGTGATCAATGTACATCACCTGTAGCCCCTCCTGCCACTGCTTACAGCTGCAAGCAACTTCAAAAGCAGCTAAATGCTTTCAGTTCCTCTTCAGTAAGTATTGCAGTTAGGAACAATGGAAGTACTTGAAATGCATTCAACCATGAAGAGAAAAATCAACAAACAAAGCTATCTAAAAATCATTAGGCTGTCACTCAAAGATGAGTTAAAAAGACTAGAGTAGGATGGGCACAGTGAATGTCGATGGATTTAACGCCCCATTAGGAATACATTTTAGCCCCATTTTGCAGAATGCTGGGATTCCCATCAGTGTTGAATAAGGATGGTGAATTCCCCCCCCCCCAACTGCCATTTGTCTCTCATGACCCCATTTCACGGCAGCGATGCTGTGGGTTGGTGAGACCAGGATGTTGCACGCACTTCACTTGCTCCAAAATATGTTGTTCAGTAAAGAGGATGTAAACAGTCAGATGCAGCCTCAGATGTCCCTTTCTCTATCACTTCAGTGATCTCAAGCAGTTACCTGATGTAGCAGCTGCTCCAGCCTCATTTCAAAGGGGCTTTGAAAGTATTTCAGGAAGCACCAAACCATATTTCTGTGATTGCAGTGTACTAGTCAAGAAGTAGTTAAACTGATTAACAATTTCTGAGAAGTGCTGAATGGAAGGTGATGAACAATGTGAGGAAGCATGTTGGAGATCTAGAGTATGTGGGTTGAGCCCATTTATCATTCTATAAGTCTCTGACTGATGGAAACCCCCGATATTTCCATGGACTACGTAATCTACGTAACAGTTCCCAGGTTGTCAGTAACTCACAAAAAAAAGCCAACTTCATGATTGGTCAGCTGATCAAAAAATGTCAGTAATGGAAAATATAAGCGGGCTGCGTCACTGGCAGGGAAGCAGTGGTAGGCTTTGCCACAAGCTGCTTCACAGCAACATTCTATAGTACTAACTCAACCAGTTGTGGCTCATTACTACTGGGGCTGAGGGTTGAAGTCTCACTGTTGCACTTAATCCAGACACAATCACCAAACGAATGTTGGAGAGGACAGTATTTAGGGAGTGCTGAGGGAATAAAAAGGGAGTGTTTCGTTGGCCATGGAGGCAGTGCTGAGGGAATGCTCCATTGGCTGTTGAGGGAGTACTGAGGGAGCACTGCATTGGTGGTGGGATAGCACTGAGAGTGCTGCACTATTGAAGATACCATTTTCATATGAGATAGTAAATTGAGACTTCATCACAAATGGATGCAAGAGATTCCACGGCACAATCTTGAAGGAATGTAGGAGAGTTCTCTCCGGGATCCTGATCAATATTTATCACATAACTAGTGCTTAACGATTATCTAATCATTATCACGTTCCTGGTAAACTTGCTGTGTTTACTTCAGTACAATAATTACTACACTTCAAACATATTTCATTGGCAGTAATGTGGTTTGGGCCATCCTGAGGATGTGAAAAGTTCAATATAAATGCAAGTCTTGCTTTGTAACTACAAGATCAGTCTCAATCCCAGTGTTGTTTTTAGTGCTTTAACACCACTATTCCTTATATAAATCTGTGAATTGAGCCGAAATATATATGTGTTCCCATTTCTGCTTCCAATTTTATATGTCTTCGTAATTCCTCATTCATCCCATATTACTTGAAATAAATTATGCCCAAGGAATTGCAATTATGAGCCATATCTTTTTTTTCAAAAACCAAGGTTCCCTTTTAAATTCCTTGGTCTGCAGTCTTTTTCAATATGCATTATAGAACATGGACCAAGTAAAATACCATACAATCGAGAATGCATACTTGAAGAGGATAAGATGCATATAATTAGGCCACATTTGGAATACTGCGTCCCGTTCTGATCACCTCACTACCAGAAGGACATGGAAGCTTTGGAGAGAGTTTCACCAGGATGTTGCCTGGAATGGAGGATCATAGCTATGAGGAGAGATTAGGTAGACTTGGGTTCTTCTCCCTGGAAAAACGGAGGATGAGGTGTGTAAACGTTTTGAAGGGCATAGATAGGGTGAACAGTGGGAAACTTTTTCCCAGGTCAGAGATGACGAACACAAGGGGTCAAAGGTGAGGGGGGGGTGTGTTGCGGGCAAGGTTTAACACAGATGTCAGAGGGATGTATTTTATACAGAGGGTGGTGGAACCTGGAATGCACTGCCAAGCGTGATGGTAGAGGTGGACACACTGGAATCATTTAAGACTTATCGAGATAGCAACATGAACAGACTGAGAATGGAGAGATACAAACGAATAATGTACTTGGAAGCATGAGCAGCACAGGCTTGGAAGGCTGAAGGGCCTGTTTCTATGCTGTATTGTTCTTTGTTCTTTATTAAAGAACTGTCAGGAATGGTGAAACAGTGAGTTGAGAAGGAGAAGCAGTTGTTGGAGTTGCTCAAGGGTGGGGGTGCCTGCTGTGTGGTGGGGGTGGAGGGGATCTGCTGAGTGAATCACAAGGTCTGAGGGGCGGGATGTTTGCCTTCTTATATTGAGCTGCTTGCAGCTGAAATCTTCATGTGTTTGAAGCGAACAGGACTGATCTTCAACTGATATCATTCACATTTGCTACAGCTGAGATCTGTCAATGGGGAGCCTTTGGTTCAACCTAATTCCTTCATCAAAGACTTCACTCTGTGTTAGTAAATCCAAGCTCCATTTCTGGCCTGTGCTAAGTTAGCTGATCTTTATCCAATGTCATTTGGAAGTAAAATTGAGTTGGATTAGGGGGCCAACTTCAGTTTTTTTTGTTACTGATCCAGTGAGCTCACTGTGAAAATATGTGACCACGAATCCTGACTCGACACAGGGTTGTGCCTGGCTGTGAGGTTAAATAAACTATCACATTTGCCAAGGTTCACACATTTTGGGTGAAGTATTGGAGAATGACTCTGTGTGGTACGACAGGACAGGTGGTGCAAGAGGAAATGTAACTCTTGTCCAGTGAAATCATCCTCCACTCTCAAACATCCCACCCCACTTCCTAATGAGCTGGAACTTATAGTTCTGCCATCCTGGGCTGCGTGTGTCATTGAAACAAGGCCCTTGAGTTATCTCTCAACTACAGACATCTGTTTAACGCACTCTCAATAAATTAGGTCAAGGCACTTTCCAGCGTGGGTTTCTGATCTGACACAGCGTTGCACAGACCTTATCATCACATATACACATACAATCAGAGATGTTCATGTGAGATCTCTTTCTGTGTATTGATATCCGACTCACTGCTGTAGTTCAATAAACCAATCTTCTCCTGTCTGGCAGGCACTGACTCACTCAGGCTGGATAGCCTAAGGTTATTTTATTGATAATCTGCTATGAAATCAACTGTCATATTAACATAAAGAGGGGCTTGTCTTATGGGAAACAGAGGCTGATCAAATCAGTCACACCAACCCACCTATCCATTTATCAAACAGAGTTCCCCCAGAAATGTCACCAGTCTATCTTCACCGACCTCCAGCTCGCTCTATCCTTACTCTTACCTTGATCGTCACCTCAAACCTGAACTCACTTCAACCCTACTGTCCTCGCCCATGCATTAACCCTCAGTATCATTCTGAATCTCAACACAGCCCTCAAAATCCTGATGACAAAGTAATTTACAGAAGCACTGATTTCTCAGAGAGATTAGTTATTTTAGGCTTTGACTTTTATTTTTATTTTATTCATTGAATATGAGATTTGCTAGAAAGGCAACATGTAAGCCCTGTCCTCAACTGTCCTTGAGAAGATAATAATGAGTTGCTTTCTGATACTACTTTAATCTGTGTTTTTAAGCTCACCCACAGTGCTATTAGGGAGAGAATTCCAAGATTTTGACCCAGCAACAATAAAAGAATGATAATGTATTTCCAAATCAGGATGAGGTATCAACTGACTCAAGAATAGCTTCTTCCCTGCTGCCATCAAACTTTTGAATGGAGCTACCTTGCAATAAGTTGATCTTTCTCTATATCCCAGCTTTGACTGTAACACAACATTATGCACTCTCTTGTTTCCTTCTCTATGAATGGTATGCTTTGTCTATATAGCCTGCAAGAAACAATACTCTTCACTGTGTGCTAACACATGTGACGATAATAACTCAAATCAAATCAAATGAGGTGCATTTTGGATGGGAGCTTGCAAATAGTCAGGCACCTGATGCCCTTGCTCATCCAAGGCAATACCAGTCATGGGTTTAGGAGGTGGTGTTGAAGGAGCTTTGATGGAACTGCAGAAAATTTCAAGCGTAGATGACTTCAAGATCCTGGAATTGATTGTTGCCCCAACAGTGTACTGTCTGGCACAGAAGTGTCTTAAACAGAAGTATCATTTTTACACAAATGGAATGGGGTACACTATAAATTACTGTTCAGCCCAAAAAACAATGATGGCTGGAACAACAGTTGGTATTCGAGTAAAACTATCAGATTCACTGATGATGGAATTTTACACTCTTCTATACCTACCATGAAGAAGTTAGAAAAACTTTACTCTCTATTTAATCTGTACCTGCCCTAAGAGTTTTTAACTAGGACAGTGTAAAGTGTGCTACACTTACTCAGGGAATATTTAATAGCAGTGTAGGGGGAGCTTTGCTCTGTATCTGATCCTTGCTATACCTGCCCTGGATATACTTAATGAGGACATTGGCTCCCGATCTATTTCAGTTCCCTAAACTTGTACAAAATATTGACTGAAATTAGAGGAAAAACCCAGTATGTCAGGGAATGTGGGTTTAGGGTTATATTTAGATCTTTTAGGACTGCAAAAGTTAATGGTGATGTAATTCAAAGATGCAATGACTGCAGGAAGTGGTTATGTAAATACTGACCCATTGGTGCTGCAGAATGTGAGAAAATTAACCATGATGCAACCAGCCTATCGTGTTCACAAAGATAGTTCTCTAAAACAGCACTAATTTCTACATACTCTCAGAAGATGGAATTCTGCATATCGCCCCTTCACATGGGTTTTCTAACATCCAATTTTCTCCTGTTCCCATTTACATTGCCTGCTTGTACTTCTCTTCATATTGATTAACTCTTGGAAAGAAGAGTTCCATCTGCTTTTGACATTTCACCTCGATACACCACTTTCCTTAATCAGTTTTCCAATTCCCTGCATAGTTTTGAAATCTTCAACATTGATGTGTAACTTTCAGTTTGACAGAGAATGACACGTCTAGAATCATTGAGTAAGGATGCTGAATTACTCAAGCCTTAGTGTAAATCCCTGGACTTGGGCTGATATCCCTGGAGATTCTGAATTGTTTGTGAGCAGTAGTACCTCTGTTGGTTTCCATTAATTGGAAATTGGTGAAGATTTGTAGATCAGGGTTTCAAATTTCCTGTAAACTAGATAAATCTAGGCTGGGGGCAAGACTCATGAGCCTGTATACTCACAAACAATCCAAACAGTGCAAATATCAAACCAGGACCAGGATCAAGAATTTGGATGAATTGCTGACCACACTTTGTGTGAAACAAGTTGGTTTTTGATTAATGGGTCTCTGGAACATCAAGATCTATTCAATGATCCAAAACTCCTGGCAACAAGCATTGGTTAGTGGGAGCTCAGAAGAGTAAATTTGTGAGAGGATAGTGTGTACATAGATGTAGGAAGAGTGGGATCAATAGTTCAGTGGTGCTTTCTTCTTTGGTGTGATTTTTATGTTGGTATAATATTTTATTAAGCAATCGGGGCATTTGGACTCTGCTGTTAGGCTGGCACCCTTCCTTATGTCAATTTATTGTTCCCATAATCTCGTTATTACTGTTAGCCCAAGTGCTCCCTGTTATATTCTTTCACCCCATGCAGAAAAACGCTGGTGTACCACATGTAGCATCATGTGGGGGGATGGTAGAAAGATATGTCATGTCTAGTAGGGCGACTGCACCAGTTGTCACCAATGGGCAATATATCCAGTAGCCTAAAATCCTCGTGAGTAAATCTCACCCAGAGATCAGAGGAAATGTGTAGATGCAGCAAAATGATTAGACCAGTGGTCCGAAACTTTCCTCCGTATCTTGTCATCTGAAGATGTTCCATTTGTGTTTGCCCCTCTTCTCATAACTTTCTGTTAAGTCAGGGCTTTCTCAGTTTCCAAAAAAACAAATACTTTCCATACCCTGTTGTTTCAAATTTAAAAACAAGCAAACAATGCAATTATAAATAAGCATTTCATAAAACATAGACAGAAGTTTACTCTCAAAGGCGAAAGGAAAAACTGTGGCAAATAGACTTCAATGTAGGCAAATGTGAGGTCATGTCTTACATCTAAAAATGGTAGAATAAAGTACTTTCTGAATGGTGAAATGCTATAAACAGTAGAGGTCCAGGTACAAAGATCATTGAAATGTCAGGAACAGATACAGAAAATAATTAAAGATTAACAAAATGCTGGCCTTTAAAATTAGAAGGCTAGAATACAAAGGGGTAAGACCATGTTTCAGCTTCATAAAGCCCTGGTCAGACTACAGTTGAAAGGATTGCGGGAATACAAAATAAATTTATTAGAATAATAACTGGACTCATAGAATTATAAGGAGAGTTTGCACAAATTAGCGTTATAGTTGCTGGAATTCAAAAGGTTAGGAGTAGTTTGATCAAAGTTTTTGCGATATTAAGGGAATAGATTTTGGGCAGAGAGAACTATTCCTGGGGTCTGGAATGAGAAGGCATAGTCTAAAAATTAGAGCAGAGGAAGGGAACTAAAAAGTTCTTGTACAAAGGATGAAAGAAAATGCAAACATTTTAGCCAACAGATATTGATTCTGACTCATGTAACTTTATAACTTTAAATCAGAATTTGATTGATATTTGTTAAATGTATGGGGAATCGGGCAGATATGTAGTTATTTTGTAATCATTGAAAATTTCATTGAAAGATAGAACAGAATTGGAAACGGCCTCCTCCTGTGTCTGTGCAACTCCTGTATTTGTATCCAGCCCAACACAGGGCCAGGCCTGTCCTCAAATCTAGCCCAAGGCAGAGCCAGGCCTGTCCTCAAATCCAGCCCAAGGCAGGGCCAGGCCTGTCCTCAAATCCAGCCCAAGGCAGGGCCAGGCCTGTCCTCAAATCCAGCCCAAGGCAGGGCCAGGCCTGTCCTCAAATCCAGCCCAAGGCAGGGCCAGGCCTGTCCTCAAATCCAGCCCAAGGCAGGGCCAGGCCTGTCCTCAAATCCAGCTCAAGGCAGGGCCAGGCTTCTCCTCAAACACCGCCCAAAGCAGGACCAGGCTGTCCTCAAATCCATCCCATGGCAGGTCTGCACTTGTTCTCAAACCCTGCCCACGGCAGGGCTAGGCCTTTCCTCACACCTAGCCCGAGAAAGGGTTTCACCTTGTCCTTTCATGCAGCCTGAATTGGGGCTGCGCCTGTCCTCTCACACATAGTCCAAGATAGGTTCGAGCCCGGCCTGTCCTGACACACAGCCCAAAGCTTGGGTGGGTCTGCCTTCATATGCAGCCAAAAGCAAAGCTGGGTCTGCTTCACACACAGCTCAGAGCAGGGCCGAGCCTGCCTCCACACCCAACCCCGTCTGTCCTCATAACCATGTGAAAGCAGGGCTGGGCCTGTTTGCATATCCAGCCCAAAGCAAGGCCCGGCTTGCCCCTACATCCAACCGAATGCATAAGTGAGCCTGCCCTCGTACCCATCCCAAGGCAGGGCTGCGCCTGCCGTCATATTCAGCCTGAGGTAAGGCTGGGCCTGTCCTCACACCTCTGTAGCCAAGGCCAGGTTTGTCCACACATCTAGCTGTAGGCAGGACCAGAGCTGTCCTCACACCTAGCTGCAAGCAAAGCCAGGTCTGTCCTCACACACCTAATCCAAGGCTGGTCTGGGCCTGTTCTCACAGTCAGCATGAAGCAGGGGCCTTCCCTGACATCCAGCCTGAGGCCAAGACCTGAGTCAGGTTTGCCCTCACACCTAACTCAAGACAAAGGTCTGTGCTCACAAGCCACCCAGAAGAGCTCTGCTTCATGCCACAGTTCTTGGTCACTGCTAAACCAATATCTCTCAGTTCAGAATGGAAATAGTAAACCACAATGATTGAAATTTACGCATTCAATTCACTGTCAATGCAATCGTCTCAGTTTAATTCACTTTCACTTGTATTTCTACATCAACAGAGGTAATGTGGTTTCCAGTTTGGCATCAAGCAACTTGGAATCAGCACTAAAGTAAATCACCGAAGGTTAGTCCATTTAATCACCTTAGGTAAAATCTGGTTTTCTGAATTTGAAACAACTCATCAAGTTCCGAACAAGACAGTTTGGGTCCAAAATATTACGCTGACATTTTCCGGACAGCATCAGCTCCTTGCAGTATTTGCAGTTCTGTTCCTTAGCACAATAACCGCAACCCTATCCACACCCTTCCAGATCTGAACATCACTCTTCTCTGAAGTAGCAATGTTCAGTAGTTACATATGCCTAGAGATAAGAATTCAATCCTCCATCTCTGTTTTAAACTTGTGTTCTTCACATCAACTTGATCCCCACATTAGGCAATAAAACACTTAGATTATAACTTCTTTTACCCTCCATTGAAAAATAGAAATAATGAGGCAACAAGATAAAGGGACTGACTCAAGAAAACTTCCTGTGTTTATAAATGGTTCACTTAACTGGGTAAACCATGTCAAAGCACAATACGGCAAAACTTGCAAATATTGAAGGAAGCAACAATAACAGAAAAAGTCGCAGAGATTATGGGAGGGGTTTCACTTTATAGAAAAATATGGAACAAACTACAAGATAAACCAAGTGATGAAAATTATTATAATTTATAAGTAAATCAATAATTCCAGTTTCTGAAATAAAAGCAAAAAATGCTGGAAAAACTCAGCATGTGTGAAGAGAGAAATAGAGTTAATGTTTTGAGTCCATATGATTTCTTTAGAACTCACTCTGAAGAAAAGTCATACGACTCAAAACATTAACTATTTCTCTCTCCGCAGATGCTGCCAGATCTGCTGAGTTTTTCCACCATATTTTGTTTGTATTTCAGATTTCCAGCATCCACAATATTTTGCTATGAATCTAGTTTTTATTCCTGGTTTTCATTCCTAGTTATATTTGAAATTGCTCCTCCAGTTCTTGATCCCATATTTCAGCCTCAACAACTCACCCCAAACCAGATCCACATCGAGCTTTGCCTCCTGGTTCCAAATCCAATCCTCATGGTGCTGAGTTCCAGCTTCAGCTTTGGACAGATTCTGGGAGTCTAGATGAAGCCGTTTTTGAATCC
Organism: Sphyrna mokarran; assembly: GCA_024679065.1. Taxonomy (NCBI): domain Eukaryota; kingdom Metazoa; phylum Chordata; class Chondrichthyes; order Carcharhiniformes; family Carcharhinidae; genus Sphyrna; species Sphyrna mokarran. The sequence goes on along the minus strand of JAGIQG010000028.1, from coordinate 18,938,124 downwards.
AGCGCACGCACTTCTCAGAATACTTTACCAAGTTAATTTGATACTGAGATTGAAATGCGATTATGAAACAGTGTGTGCAGGGTGGAAACAGGAACAGGCAGAACCACAAGCGGATGTGCTTATGGAGATCATAATCATAGAGAGAGAAAGAGAGAGACAGATATGCAGGTTGGGTAAGAAATCAAGCAATGGAAAGAACCAATTTTAGATGGACTGAGAAAAGTAAATCCACTGACAGAATAAGAGTGAGACAGGACAGATGAATGACAAAGTGTGATGGATGAGAGAGAAAGATAGATTGGCAGACAAACAGAAATGAGAAATATGTATGCAGGCACAGGAAGGGTTGAGGAAGCACAGAAATACAAAGGAAAGTAGATAAACTGAAAACGAGGGTGATTATGAGCAAGGAGATGGAGAGAAATGAACAGATAGTGACAGACACAAGGACTGAGAGATACAGGAAAAGAGAAAGATGGGGGGAGCAGATGCTCTGTTTTCTGGCCTCTCTGCAGCATCTTTCTTCTGATTCCATCAAGTCAATGAGATTTCCCACTGACTGCATCCCACACTACTGGTAAACCTGCGGTGGGGGTGTGCTGTAGGTGCTACCAGAATATCTTGCCGATGTGAGCAGTTGGAAAATTCCAGCCAAGGAAAGAAAGAGATTGAAATGTGACAAGGGAGTAGGAAGAAAGGAAGTTGGAGAGCAAGAGGGAAGCACGGGGGTACAAGTAGAGTGGAGGAGTAACTATACACCTACATTGAGGAAAGTCAGCATGGTGAAGATCCAATAATAGGTATACAGACACATTATAAAATGAACACAAAAGCTTAATAAATATGAAACTTTATACATAATTAACATAATTAAGGAAAAAACATTATTGCTAGTTTAAGGGAAGCAAACAGCAGATGCAGACTGACAAGAAAAAAAATCTATGCTCTTCAAATAATTGGAAGATCTCTTTGTTTTCACCATGTTCAGAACGCTAACAAGTTTGATGAAAGTATTTCTGGGAGGGGCTCAGTTCAGAAGTTGAGATTTGTCGCAACGCACCTTCACGCCCATCCTGAGATCAGCTTCCACACTAAAAGCTGAGAATGGAACATGGACTCAGAGCCTGTGACAGGATGCCCTGTGCAGCCTCAATTTGCTGCTGAGTCCATTGAGGATTATGGTCTCCATTGGCCCCAAGATCACCTGATAGACAAATGAGCTCATAGTCTCATAGTTGACATACCCACATGCTGGTTGGTGCCAGTTCTTGTTCAATCATCGGCTGAGTGAAAGGAAGAGAAGAGGGAGAGAAAAGAAGACAGGAGAGAAGTGGAGTGAAGGAAAGAGAAGAAAATAGGGGAGGTGAAGGCAGAGAGAAAAAGATGGGATGGGAGAAGGTAAGGAAACTGATGAAGAGAAGAAGCTGAGAGGGGTCAACACAGAAAGTGGGTAGAGGACGGGTGGGGAGGAGAGAGAAGAGACAAATAAGGACAGGGATTATTTCTTTGCCTCATGACAAAGCCCAGGTCCTGCTGATCACTGGGTGATTTTATAGATCTAAATAATACAGTACATTTATGATTCTCAGTAAGACCAATCATTGGGAGAGGTCACCAGCCTGACATATGCTTTTGTCACTCCCAAAATACAAAGACAATGTTCACTGGTTGCCCCCTCTCTGCACTGAGTGCTCAGTCTGTAATGTGTCCACGAGCTTTGACATCATTCTCAGTTCCATCTGAGCATGTGCAAAAATGCTTCATGGACTTTGGTAATGGATGCCTCAGAAGATCAGAGTTCAAGTTCCATGTCAGTCCGTCCATTTGAATTCCAGGTCCCACTGCTCACGTCCAGTAAATGTCGGCTACACTTCCCTGTGAATGAAAGAAGGAGGGATTTCTCAGAACAGATTAGAACATCTCAGCATTATATATCTAAAAAAAGAGAAATTTGCAGGATGATGGGGAAGGAGGAGAGGAGCTCAGATTTACACTTCAGTGAGTCAATACGGGTCCAATGGGCAAAATGGCTGTATGATTCTATATCAGAATGAGTTTCAGTCGAATAGCAAAAAGGCTTCAAGTGTGAAGGGCAGTAAGACACTGGATGGAAGACACTGTGAGTGGGAGGAAGAATGACTCTTGTTGGGAGGAAACTGCAAGTGGGGAGAGAGAGGAATTAATATTGGGCGAAGCAGAGGTGAGGATGATAGCTGGGCCAGGGCGGAGGGTGAATTATATTTATGGGGAGAGGGAGACACCTGAAAAAGGGACAACTGGGAAGGAATAAAAAGATATAATTGGAATGGGAGCAAGATGCAGTAGAGAAGAGGGAAGTGAAATCTGGGGAAGACATCCGCCAGGGGAGGGAAAAACATTTCAGGGGGAGAAGGATACTTCCTAAGAAGGAGGAACGATCAGTGTGTGCAGAGAGATAGCGAGAGGGGGAATGAGATATCGGGGAATAGGGGAGTGAGAGTGGCACAGTGGTTAGCACTGTTGCATCACAGCGTCTGGGAGCTGGGTTGATTAAAACCTTGGCTGACTGAATGGAGTTTGTACATCCTTCTTGTGTCTGTGAGGGTTTCCTCTGGGTGCTCCGGTTTCTATTCACACGCCAAAGGTGCAGGTTAGGTGGATTGGCCATGCTAAATTTTTTAAAAAAAGATTTTAATTTATTAGTCACAAGTAAGGCTTATATTAACACTGCAATGAAGTTACAGTGAAATTCTCCTAGTCACCGCACTCTGGCGCCTTTTTAGGTCAATGCACCCAACCACCACATCTTTCAGACTGTGGGAGGAAACCGGAGCATTTGGAGGAAATACATGCAAACATAAGAAGAATGTGCAAACTCCACACATGCGGTGATTCAAGCTGGGAATTAAACCCGGGTTCCTGGCACTGTGAGACAGTGATGCTAAACACTGAGCCACCAATTGCACCTTAGTGTCTAAAGATGTGTAGGTTAGGTGGATTATCCATAGTAAATGTGCAGAGTTATAGAAATAGGGCAAAGAGGGTGAGCCTGGTAAGATGCTCTTTCGGAGAGTTGGCACAGACTCGATGCAGAGTGGATGGGATGCTATGATTCCAGCACAGTTGGTGAGTGTATAAGAGGCAGACAGAAGGTGGAGCGATTGGGTGGATTAGGAGGTGTACATAATGTGGCATATGGAGAGTGAACAAGATGTCTGAGTGGGTGTTGGTGACAATTTAGGTTATAGAAGTGAGGATGGCAACAGCTGAGGTTGAGGGATACACTTAGGGAAGGTAAGAGAAACTCAATATAGGAGAGAGATTCAATATTGGGAAATACAGGTCTGGTGAGGGAATGTAGCAAAGATTGAGAGAAGACACACTTGAGGGGTGGAAATGTGGAAACCGGTTGGTGGAGGTGGGATGAGGATGAAGATAGCTGGATAATTTGCTTATAGTTGTGTTTGCTGCTGGGTTTATCTTGCCATACTGTACGTGGGCAATTGGGACTTGCTTAGGAGTTTAAAAGAAAGGGCAGCATGGGCAAGTTGGGCCAAATGGCCTGTTTCTATGCTGTAAACCTCTATGACTTTATGATTCTATGATTCTAACTGCATGAGAACACCACCATCTGAAAGTCTCCCTCCAAGTCACACACTATCCTGACTTGGAACTATATTGTCATCCCCCCATTGTTGCTGGGACAAAATCTTGGAACTCCCTAATAGAACTGTGGATGTACCTACACTAAATTAGTTCAGGAAGATATGTCACCACCATCTGCTTAAGGGCTATTATGGAAAGGCAGCAACTGTTAGCCTTGTCAATAAATTTCACTCTCATGGACAAATATATGAAAAAAATCTGAGGGTTGAATAAGTGCTGAAATTTCAGGGTTATAAAATTATTATTGTTATCTTCTGCCACCTGACACAGCAACAGTCCTTGCGCGTGTGCAACCACAACACACTGTGTTACTTGTTCATTTTCCAGCTGCAATCCCTGTCCATCAGTCAGGAGTGGGAACTAAGCCAATCACTCTTTCTTGATTGGGGTACTGAGTCAACTGCCCTGCAGTATAGGGGAGATCAGTGTACTGATATAACGCTGACTGGAAGTGACTGGATCTAGCTCAAAGACTTTGATAACTACAAAAAGTGGACACCCCATCTGAAATATCTCCTGCTCCCTCGACCACATTTTCAGTTCCCTTCCTCAACCCCCCCCCAATCCAACTCACTTCCTTCATCTGATAACTTTCCCTTACCCCAAACTCCTCTTTCAGTTCTACCGTTCCACCCACCACATTCCTTTCACCTCTCACCCTCCCCTCAAGTTATAGTGACGTACGATGCAGTCAATGTGGAGTTTAGAAGCAGGCTGGTCCGTATTCTGTATAGTTCTGCCAGGGTCAGTTTGCGGTGCTGCCCAGGTTTAGGGTCTGACATTGTCCGTTTGGAATGTTCAGAGACACTGCTGCCCCTCAGCTGCCCCTTGGTCTCTTCCTCCTGACTGTGAGGAGCCGTGAGCTTGTTTGTAATATACAGAAAGTTCAACTCACTCTCTGTACCAGAGCATGACAATGTGCAGGGCTGTGAATCAGGTTCCAAACTTGGTTCATCTACAGAGTAAGCATGCTGCTTCACAAAATTCAGCTCCTCCATCTCTGACAGTTTGCTGTCACTGGTGTTTACACTTTCTGTGTCCACATCCCTCCATGTCCTTCCTTGAGAGCTGGACCATGAAGTAGTTTTCATGTGTTGAGCTTCTGCTCGTTTGAGAACCTCCATCACCTTGGTGATTGTATGAGAGTGCAGATAGGGGACAGCAGTCTTGTTTGATAATCCCTCATTGGAGGTTTTCAGCTGGACATTTGTTCCTGCCGCGAGTACACAGAGTTCGGTCAGGCTCTTACTCCGGGATGGCCGACTCAAAATGCAGGGTTCTGAAGATGAGGCAATGAGCTGGAGAAGATTAGTTTCCGATTTTGATTTGAAGATCTTGGATTTGCAATGCAGGGACTGGACCAAATTGTGTCGGCAAATCTGCAGTGATGCGTCTCCATCTTCATCTGCTGATTCCCGTTGTTGCTCTTCAAATCCATGGACTGAGCTTGGAGACAAAGTGCCATAAGCGCTGTCAATAGAGGCCAGGTGGCAGTCATCATTCTCCAACACCTGGCCTTTGGGATTTGGTATCAAGAGGCCTGAAGAGGTCACCGCATGGTCGAGAAGCTCCTGAGTGGGAGTGCTGGAGGACTCTGTACTTTGAAGCGAGATGTCATCGGAGTGAGAAGCAGTTCTCTCTGTGTCAGGTGAGGAAAGATCTTCATTTGCATCGATCATCACGACAGGAACTCTCCCTGGTACATTGTCTGAATGACTGCAAGAAATAGACAAACAAATTAATGAAATAAGGGAGAAGAAAGGGAAGAGGAGAGATATGCAAAAGAGAGACAGGGAGAGAGAGAGAGAGATGGGAAGGAGGAATGGGCAAAGAGAGAGGCTTGTGGAAACAGGGAGATAAGGAAAGAGAGAGAGAGAGAGACAGAATGACAGATAAAGTGAAACAGAGACAGAAAGAAACAGATAGAGAAATTCATATATAGAGAGAAAAATGTAGATATTGAAAGAGACAGAGAAAAAGAGAGCAGGAAACCAATATAACCTGTACTAACACCCTGGATATACCTCCACAAATTAAAAAAGTCTTAATTTCTCCTGTTGTCAGTCTCAAGGGTTAAAACCAGGAAAAAGACACCTTCAGTACTGAGATCAGGAGTTGTTACGTAGAAAGAGATAAAAATAGGAAAGGAATGTCAAACTCTGTGATCATTCTAGAAAGATTTGGGTGATGTGAGAGGGCACAGAGATAATGTAACTGACGTCCATCTATACCTGAACTTGTCCATCAGACTTACGCTAGGCATTGGTGGAGGATAAGCTCCAGTGAAGGTGAATTGGTCTCAATAACAGCCCAAAGATAGGTTGTACGGGAAATACAGTGAACTCACTCACCTCTGCTGTGATCCAAGTGTGTTGTCAGTGAACTTGTGTAACAATGATGGTGACTCTGTTGCAGAGGTCCCACTCTCCACATCTTCGTCATCAGGTAGCCGACACTGTTTCTGCACAGACTCCTGGTCCCGTAATCTCTGCAGCAGGTTCTAGATTATTAAATTAAATGCATGTGTTAGATCAGTACATTTTAAGTGGAATGGTCAGAGGATGTCAGACACGCACATGAGAGTTTGGAATTCTTCAGTGTTTTGTTGTAGACATTGGACATCCAGAGTGGGGAATGTCAAAGGTTGTTCCGTGAAGTAACTTTACCTGCCATATTACTATACAGTTCATCAATGGAATTGACCAGTTTGAGTGTCCCACTCAGTCATAGTGACCTTGTGATCCACACTCCATTTGATTTTCATCAGTGTATGGTCTCAAAATTGTAAACCTCTCCCCCCCTCAACTCACTCTGCACTTAGGCTTCTGTCCAATAATAACACATTACCTGAGCATTGAATATCGCTTCAATCCATGCTCTGGATTGCCCGGTCACATTGGCTTGAAAGGTAAAGGCACTGACTGCATTGTGAAACTCATTCAGATAAATCAGCAGGAAAGAGCCTAGGAATGGACAGAATCATTGTTAAATGTGATACACACAGAAACACACATACACGGACACTCTCATACACACAAATATCACATACAAAAACACATGCACATAGAATCACACGTGGAAACATCACACACAGAAACACACGTGCACACAGAATCACACACACACAGAAACGCATGCAGACACAGAAACACACACATACACACCAGAAACATAGAGAAGCATGTACACAGAAACACACACACAGAGAAACACACCATGCAAACACACACAAAAACACACAACATGCAAGCACACAGAAGCATATGCACATACAAACACACACACACAAGAACATACAACATACAAACACACACAGAAACACACAACATGCAAAAACACACAGAAACACTCAACACGCAGGCACATACAGAAGTACACACAACATCATAAGGTCAGAAATTGTGATGGATGCCGATGATTCCCCACTCAGTCTGTGCTGTATGCTGCAAAACCCGGACAATACTGAGGCAAGTGTTAAGTGGCATGTAACATTCACACCAGACAGATGCTAGGAAATGACTATGAACAACAAGACAGAATCCAGCCATTCCACCTTGATGTTCATTGGTATCAACATATCTCCTGCCATCAACATTCTGAAGTTATCATTGACTAGAAACTTAACAACCCACATAGATACTGTGGATGTAGGAGCAGATCAGACATTGGGCGTTCCGTGCTAAGTGCGTTACTTTCCAAAACCTTTCCCAAACCTAACAAATAAGGAATATGATGGAATACTCAGAGGTCTGTTTAGTTCTGGTGTAACTCACCAGGATCTCTCAGCTCCCTGCAGATAATTTTGTCTACGAGCAATGGTTGCCGAATTACTTTGGTCTTCTCCATCTTCTTCACGGGTTTGGTGATGAGGAAAATATCAGTGAAGAGGAAACAGTAAACATCCATCTGTAAAAGAAAGTGTCGTGGTCTAACTGCGGGGAACAATCCTGCCTAACATTGCACAAATTGAGACACCAAAAGACAAAAACAGCAAGAAGACTGGACACTGAAAAACCCAGAGACTGAGAGACTGGACACTGAGAAATTCAGAGACTGGACACTGACAAACCCAGCACCTGAAAAACTGAATGCTGGGACTGGACAGTGAGAAAGCCAGAGATTGGACACTGAGAAACCCAGAGATTCAGAAACTGGACACTGAGAAATCCAGAGACTGGACACTGAGAAATCCAGAGACTGAGAAACTAGACACTGAGAAACCCAGAGACTGAGAAACTGGACACTGAGAAACCCAGAGACTGGACACTGAGAAATCCAGAGACTAGACACTGAGAAATCCAGAGACTGGACACTGAGAAATCCAGAGACTGGATGCTGAGAAACCCAACATCTGAGAAACTGAACACTAAGACTGGACATTGAGACAACCAGAGACTGGACACCAAGAAACCCAGAGACTAGACACAGAGAAACGCAGACACTGAGAAATTGAACATTGAGAAACACAGAAAATGGACACTGAGAAATCCAGAGACTGAGAAAAACTGAGAGCACCCAGAGATGCAGCATCCAACAATGAACACATGGAGGCTAATCAAGTTGGGATAGTTCAATAGACACTCTGTGACTCAGTCTCTTGGTAATGCCCTCACCAATGCCCATAGTCTTGCCCCTTCATTCTTTCTTGCCCAGCAACTACCTTGCTGTCTTTTCCTTCTTTCATTTTCAGGCTTCCCTCGAGCAGCAGTTGTCGGGTGTCATCAGGTGAGGTGCCGAGCATCGGAGCTGTCAGGTCCAAGCGGCAAAACTCCTTCAAAACCTAAACCAACAAAAGGGTCAGTCAGAACGTGGCAGATTGTGCCCATTACCTGCACAACTGTGGGCAATTTGTGTCCACTGCCATTGGAAGTATCAATACTTAACGGTATGTATTCATTTGCAGGTAGATCTCTGGGCTGCTTGTTCCCTTTAATCTATAAAATCATCAAGGCTTTCCTGCAATTTCAATAATATTCTCACATAAGTTGTTAATGGATATTGAAATGATTTGTTCCTCTGCATCCCTAAATCCCTAGTATTCTTGACGCCATTTAAATATTTATGCTCCAAACAGTATTTGGCCTCCTTAAAGCTCCTACCAAAAAGCTCCTCCTCACTCTCATCTTTTCCTAACTATAAACCCACTGCAAGTTTGCCTTGTGTCCTGTTACAATCTTCCTCAGTATAAGTTGTATCCCTCAATTTAGCACCATCCACAAATTTTGATATTGCACTTCCAATTCCCAAGTTTAACCCATTTATATAAATGATGAACACTAGGCGTCGCAACACTAATCCTTGGAATACCACTTCCCAAAAATCTGAGAAAGGTATCCCCTCAATACATGAGAAGCTATGGATGGATATGTGGGTCAGTGGATCTTTCTAACACTCAGAAAATGGTGAATTACAAAATCATCATTGTGCATTTTTATTCTATGTTGAGGAAGGAATTTAGGAGAGAGCAGATTAAAAACTCTCGGCAGGTCCATGGCGCATTGTGGCCTACACCTTCTGAACCAGGCTCACTCCTCAACTGAGATGCGGTGAAGGATGGTAATTGGTCAACTTGCTTCACAAGGGCTTCAGTCTCTCTCCAGTCTTTGTGACTTGACTCCTCTTCCTATTTGTCTCTCCCCTGGGCCTCTGATCCCCTTGCCTTTGCCTCTTTCCCCTTGCCTTTGTCTTCCCTCTCTCTGCTTCAGGATCTCTCGACATGGTTCAGTCTCTCTTTTACCTTCTCCACTTCATCTGAGCTCCCATCCACTACCTCATAGGAATCAATGCGATTAATAATCTCTGCCAATCGCTGTTGCTCCTGCCGCTGATGCATTCGGGAATTCACATGTGCAATAAAACTCTCAACGGAACTGACCTGGAAATAAAAGTAAGATTTAAGTTAGGGTCCAAGGAGGCACATCGTAGAACTCACAACCAGCAGGATGGGCTCAGAATGTTTAACCAAGTCAAATTCCAGCCAGTGGGAATAGCTGTTGTGACCAAGAATGTGTCCAAGAGTGACAGCATGGCCATGACCAACAGCCATGACTGAAGGTGTGACCAAGAAAGACAGTGCCAGATTATGCTTAATAGCTTGTGTAAGAATGACAATGTGAGCAATTAACAGTGCTCACAGCATCAAGTGTATCTATAATGTGACCATGATTCAGAGTGTGACAGAGTGATTGTGACTAAGAGCATGAGTGAGACCAACAGCGACAGAGAGCATGCCTGCGACTGAGATCAGGAAGTGTACATACCATGCTCATGATGGCGTCCCTGGAATGAGGGTCATCTGTTTTTTTTAGGATAGACTTGAGGAGTAGTGGATATTTGGTGAGTCGTTGATGAGGTTTGACCAACATGTCATTCAGCTTCAAGCGATTACACTGCTTGTGAGTCTCTGCCCACTGCAAATGGACACAAAAGTAATTACGCAGGAAACACATTGCCTCACTTCCTCAAACTCACTGCCACTCTCTCTGTCTCTCTCTTTAAAGTTTATTTTTTAATCACAAGTAGACTTACATTCACACTGTAATGAAATTCCTGTGAAAATCACCAAGTTGCCACACTCTGGCACCAGTTTGGGAAGAAGAGTTTAGCATGGCCAAGGCACCTAACCAGCAAGTCTTTCAGACTGTGAGAGGAAACCAGAGCACCTGATGGAAACCCACGCAAACATGAGGAGAATGTGCAAAATACATTCAGTGACCCAAGCTGGGAATCAAACCCAGGTCCCTGGCACTGTGAGGCAGCAGTGCTAACCACTGTGTTATCATGCCGTTGCACTCCCTGCATTCCACCCTGTGCCTGCAGATAGCTACGGTAAATTGAGCACCCTAAAACTGCCTTTCCTTCTGCTCACTATCGTATCAGATGGAGCACGGAGAGGTCAATGAATGACACTGACCTTTACATAGATCCTGAAATGTTCGTTGTCACGGAGATGGTTTCTCATGTACTCCATACAGCTTTCCTCTTCCATGCAGTATTGTATATATGGCTTAAAGCGCACACCAAACTGAAGAGTGAAGAGAGAAACATATACTAAATACAGAAATGAGCAGCAATTGTTCTGAAGTTGAGAGGTCTGGACTATTTGTGGAAATTGCAACCACACAAGGAAAGTCTGTTAGATTTGGCCGAGAGGGAACTGGTTTTAAACGTATTCTGGATGCTGGGGCTGACCTCAGGGAATGTGGAGCATTTGAACACGGAAGCAAGAGAAGGCCATTCGGCCCATCGGGCATTCTCCACCATTCATTACAACTATGGTTGATCATCTCAACCATGGATCTGATGAAGTGTATTTCAGGATATTGTGGGAGGCAAGGGAGGAAATTGCGGGTGCCCTAGCTGAGATATTTGAATCATAAATAGTCACAGATGAGGTGTCTGAAGACTGGAAAGCAGCAAATGCTGTGCCTTTGTTTAAAAAGAGCTGCAGGGAAAAGCCTGGGTACTACAGGCCAGTGAGCCTCACATCTGTGGTGGGTAAATTGTTGGAAGGTATTTTGAGAGACAGGATCTAGAGGCATTTAAAGATGCAAGGACTGACTATGGGCAGTCATCATGGCTTTGTGAGTGAAAAATCATGTCTCACAAATTTAACTGAGTTTTTTGAATGGGTAACCAAGAAGGTAAATGGGGGCAGTGAAGTTGATGTTGTCTACATGGACTTTAGCAAGACTTTTGACAAGATACTGTATGGTAGGTTATAGCATAAAGTTAAATCTCATGGGATACAGGGTGAGGTATCTAAATAGGTACAAAATTGGCTTCTTGACAGAAGCCAGAGGTGATTGCAGAGAATTGTTTTCCAAACTGGAGGCCTGTGACCAGTGGTGTGCCTCAGGGATCAGTGCTGGGCCCATTGTTATTTGTCATTTATATTAATGATTTGGATGAGAATATCGGAGGCATGGTTAATAAGTTTGTAGATGATACCAAAACTGGTGGCATTGTGGACAGTGAGGAAAGTTATCCCCAATTGCAACAGGATCTTGATCAATTGGGCCAGTGGGCTGACAAATGGCAGATGGAGTTTAATTTAGACAAATGCAAGGTGATGCATTTTAGTAGATTGAATCAGGGCAGGATTTAGTTAATGGTAGGCTGCTGAGAAGAGAACAAAGGAATCTAGGGGTACATGTTCATAGCTCCTTGAAAATGGATTCACAGGTGAACAGAATGGTGAAGAAGGCATTCTGTATGCTTGGTTTCATCAGTCAGAACATTGAATAGAGGAGTTGGGACGTCTTGTTGAAGTTGTGCAAGACATTGGTAAGGCCACACTTGGAAGACTGTGTGCAATTCTGGTCACCCTATTATAGAAAGAATATTATTAAACTAGAAAGATTACAGAAATAATTTAGTAGGATGCTACTGGGATTTGATGGATTGGGTTATAAGGGAGGCTGAATAGATTTTGGCTTTTTTTCTTTGGAGCGTAGGAGGCTGAGGGGTGACCTTACGGAGGTCTGTAGAATAATGAGAGGCATAGACGAGGTAGATAGTCGATATCTTTTTCCAAAGATAGTGAAGTCCAAAACTAGAGGGCATAGGTTTATGATGAGATGGGAGAGATACAAAAGTGTCCAGAGGGATAATTTTTTCACACAAGGGTTCTGAGTGTCTGGAACAAGCTGCCTGAGGTAGTGGTAGAGACGGGTACAATTTTATTTTTTAAAAAGCATTTAAATAGCTACATGGGTATGATGGATATAGAGGGATATAGGCCAAATGCAGGCAATTGGGATTAGTTAGGGGTTTAAAAAAAAAGAACAGCATGGACAAGTTGGGCTAAAGAGCCTGTTATCATGCTGTAAACCTCTTTGACTCTATCCACCTGGAGCTAATTAAAATCCGAAGCGTCTGGATATTCACATATGGAAAGTTATGCTTGTTGTACAAGTGATGGGTTTTCACATTTTTCTTCCATCAATCCTCACTGTCCTCCATCTCTTAATCCTGGTCTCCTGCATCATACCCAGTGAGGATCAGAATGGAGATAAGCTAATGCTGTCACACCAGCTGATGGTATATCATGGCAGCTAACAGAAGAGCACAAGGCTGTATTTTGTGCCCATCTCAAATACTGGGATGTAGAATGGCAGGTGTGCAGTGACAGCTTAGCAACACTTTACCAACACCATAGAATCAGCTCAAGAGGCACAGGATAAAACTACAGCTTATTTATTGTTCATCTGAGTCTAACAGATGTACAATGAGCCACTGACTATTAATTAACCCAACTACACCACCCCCACCCCCCGCCCTCCCCCCCACCCCAAACCCCACATACCTATTGTCTGTGACTTACTGTCTTGAATCCCTGGTAGAAGTAGGTGGGGTTGAGCAATGTTTTCCTCTCCCTGGCTGCTTGCAACACAGGAGCCATCACCTCTCGCCACAGCTTCTGGTGCAGTTGGATAATCTCCTGTACGTTACCGAATAGTTTCTTAGGCTCCACCTGCATGGCATCATGGGCAAAATCAGTTCTGGTATTTCACACATTTATTCAACTGACAAATTTCCATGCCTGTGTACAGACAATAACCAGGACCAAAGTACAGATAATCGCCAATGTCTGTGTGCAAGCAATCGCAAGGGTCTGTGTGCAGGCAACTACCAGAGCCTGTCTACAAACAACCATTAAGACCTGCGTATATCATGGCCAAAGTATAATCACTGGAGCCTACAATCACCTGAGCCTATGTAGAGGCAAACACTAGAGTCAGTGTGCAAACAAACAATGGACATGTGTATTGACATTAACAGATTCTGTGGTAAGGCAAATATCAGGGCCTGTGTACAAACAATAACCAGTGTTGGAATATTGACAAAATACCACAGTTTCTAGCTGAATTTCCCATGTATGAGAGACTGAAGCCTGCAGAGGCTTCCTTGTTTCACACACATTGTTGTACATGAAGTAAACAAGGTTCTTGGTTATGATGAATACTAAAAAATCAGCCTCACCTCAGTCAGCAGGCCTGATTCCTGCAGGTTCACCAAACAGCACAGGAAGAGCTGAAAGAAAAAAGACTCAAAGTAAGTAACAAACTGACTCAACAGTGATACTCAATTCAGGCCAGGACCAAGCTTGCAATAAACCTCATGCAAGAGTTATTCTTATTGATGGATTAGGGAATTCAGTTAATGCCAGTGAGACTCAGCACCTTCAGAAGAGATGGGGCATGAACCTCAGTGAGAATTGGCACCTTCACAAATACAGATGACCTCAGCCTCTCTGCTATCGAGTACAAAGAAAGATGAGTACTGGGAGTGAAGTGAGTACTTCATCCACACAAATCCATGACAGCATCTATTGACAATTCAGAGCTTTTTGGGGCTTTCTGAGGTTAATCAGCACATCACTGGCAAGATAATCAAGACACTGTCAGAAATATGAACACGACAGTACCATCAGAGGGTTAGATAGGGTAGATTGTGAGAGCCTTTTTCCTCGGATGTATAACACGAGAGGACATGGCTTTAAATTAACGGGTGGTAGTTATAGGATGGATGCAAAAGGTGGGTTCTTTACTCAGAGGGTAGTAAGGGTGTGGAATGTCCTGCCTGCAGCAGTTGTGGACTTGTCAAGTTTAAGGGCGTTCAAATGGGCAGCGGATAGGCATATGGATAGCATTGGAATAGTTTAGGTTAGAGGGCCATAAAATTGGTTCCATTGATTGGCGCAACATCGAGAGCCGAATGGCCTGTACTGCACTATAATGTTCTACGTTCTATGTTCTACTTAGAGTGGGAAAATATAGACAAGCTGCTGACCAAGCGCTCCCATAGGATCAGGCAATTTCACATCACCCCAAAGTCGTGAGACACTGAAAACTTTACCCAGGTGACAATACGAGCTGCTGACAGGGCAAAGACTCACATCTGTGATAACACGGAGCTTCTTGATATAGGCGACTTCTGTATTTAGCAACTCCCAGAGGGCTTCCTGTTGATGACACTGTTTCCGAGTCAGCTTCTATTGGGGAGAAGGACACAAAGGCAGTTGGTGAGATCATGGTACTCAAGTAATTGGCCTTCCGCCAGTAAATATCCCACATACTAAAATTTTCCTAGTAAGACTCTCACAGCACCCACCTACCTGTACTCCCTATACATGTGGAAAATTAATGGGGGTGCCTGAGTCTGTGCATATACATTGGGGGAACCTGGATATGGGAGTTATTAATGTGGGGATTCCAAGACTATTCCCATGAATAGATCTTTAACCAGGCATTCCCCCATTAATACTCCTATGTACTTAGGTTCTCCCCCCTCCACTGTAAATACGCCAGATCCCCAAACTCCCTCAAATAAATATCCCCACATACACACACCCAGACCCCTCAAAACATACCACCACTTACTTGGGCATGTCCATTAATACCACCAAAATTCTTGGGCTCCTTCAATAAATATTCCTGTAAACCCACTTTCCTCAATAGCTGAATTTGTCCATATATAGACTTCTGCAATATCCAAATACTCTTCCGTATCCTTGCTCAAGAAACAGCATTTCACCTTTGAATTCATTTTAGATCTTACTGAACTCAAAATGACCAAATTTCTGATCATAATCTCTGTTCCGACTATCTCAGAGAACAGTTCCTGGCAATGATTCTGTCATTATCATTTATGCTTCCTCTAGACCTTTTTTTTGTTTCTTTACTTGTTCCACCCACATTTGCTTCCCATCATCACCCCTTTTATTATTTAATTTCCCCTGCCTCCACCCTACCACAGACCTTTTTTCTGTTCATTTGTGCTTTCCCCTCTTCTCTATCTCTCCACTTACTTAAGACCTGTGAATCCTTTACCTTGCCAGTTCTGATGGAAGGCTGTTGATTAAACACTAACTTTGTTTCTCTCCATATGTGCTGCCTGATCTACTCAGTGTTGCCAGAATTGTGTTTTTATTACCCTCATACTCTCACTTCCCTCACATGTTTTACAGTGCCAGCATCTCTCCCATAAACAACACAAATTAAGGGAGAGATCATGATAGTGGGCTAAGAGATTCAGCGTTACTAAGCTCAGCATCAGGTTGTCTTCTCCACGGGTCATTCACCACATAAGTGAGGAAAATTAGGATTTAGAAAGATGCTGTGATTTAATGAGGAGGCAATTTTAATTTCACTTAGATCTGACAGATCTTTGGAAAGGCTCAAATCTGCTAGTACAAGAAGTAAGTGGGTTACAAGAAAATGTCACAACAGCTCCTTTTCACAATAAACTTTCAATTCAAAAACCCAAACAATCTAATGATTTTACTAAAAATTTGCAGTGAAGCAAAAACAGTAGAAAATATAATTTTGTTATTGAAATATTTACAACTAACAAGTTCAGGGAAGTTACAAAACTACTGAATAAGTTATTAAATGCACATTCAAAAATTATTTTTAAGCTGTTTGTCATCATTTAATTTCTTTTTAAAGGCTATTAAATTGAGTTAACAGTGAGAGTATAGCAGAATTCACCCAATCATTGTTGACACACATTATACAGGCACAGTTTGTAATCAGGCTTCATTGCCTCTTTATTAGTCAGAATTCCTGTTGCCAGATGCCTTCCAACGACCTTATCTGGTTTGAAAGGTGTACTGGTTAGGTACATTGCCCGTGCTAACTTCTCCCTCAGAATAAATGCACAGGTATAACTGATGCTCCCTTATCAGCATTCATCACATATCTGTTTCTTTAAAAATGAGCACCTGAAAATAAGTATTTGGACATTTGTGTCTAAGTAACAAACAGAAACAGTGTGCTTGTAAATGCACTGCATAAAAAAGTAGACTGCATTGTGATACCTTTGAATTTGTATAATGTTTCAAATGGTACTTGAGACTTGTACATCTGATGTGTTAAGTGTAATTTTACAAGATGTAAATTTTAAATTTAAACTGAGTGTGGAGAATAGGGGATTTTCGAAGTAACTTTATTGCAGTGTTAACATAGCCTATTTGTGATGCTAATAAATAAACTTTAAATTAGAAAGTGCGGGTATTGGATGAGACCAGAATCAGGAAGTACTATGATGCCCTCCAAGCTGAATATCCTGATAACATTGATGGGGTTCAGACAGAAAGAATGATCACTGAGAAGAGATGTCAGAGGATGCCTGGAGCAATTTTAGTGGAGTGCAGAGTTGAGCTGTTACTCTAATGTCAGCGTCTCTGAGTTTGATTTAATGTTAACTCAATAGCATCCTAAGGGACCTAGCTTCAGTCCTGGCTAATCCAGTCACCTCAGGAGCCTCAATGATCTCCTGCCAAGATCCCTCAAGGTACAGGCTGGTCTCCTCCTCCTCCTCCCAGGAATCCTGGTCGAATCGTAGCTGTGCTGGCAGTTTGGGTAGTCCAAACATGCTGTATGCATGAAGCTTGCTCTGCAGTTGGTCCATTTTATCCATTTCCTGCAGAGAGAGACAGACAGAATAAGCAATCAGGATCTTGATCAAGTCTACGGCATAGACTTTCTAACTCTCTCCTTGTTCTGAAAATGCTGACTCATGCTGATATTTGGTTCATACGTGCCAGTGGCCCTTTAAGTTAGATACGCATCACTGTTGATATGTAACTTGTTCCTAAGCAGAAATGCACAACAATCAGAGGTCACTGAATAGTCATCAGGGGCAGAAACACCGGCTGGTTTCCTCTCTGTCTAACCAAGAGATCATTAAGCTCATTTTTGCATCAACTAACTGAGCAGGGATAAGGTGCTGGATATTGAAGCTCTGCTGATTTGTGTGGTTCAGCCTCTCGCTGGCCAGAAAAGCTAGGCCACAGCACGAGCTGCTAATGATGCTTTGATTCCTGAGGTTCTTTTAATTTCAGGTCAGAGAATAAAAGCCACCCAAGATATCTACAACACTAATTAACAAGACTACAGATGCTGCCACTTACTCCGTGCAGGCATCGCCCCCTCTTCAGGATGACTGGGTGGTCTATTTTGCTCTTCTCAGTGGATTTATTGTGCATTTCCCGCCATCCCAACCACCCACCATGTGAGGAGTGTACAACTGTTTGTCGCTAGTATCCATGTATCATGGGTTCATTATATTTCTCCCTCTGCTCTACATCCCACCTGGAGCTGCACAAACCACAGAAACTGCATAACAGAGAATGGAATCCAACCCTCCTCCGATCCCTGATCAATCATACTGGCAGTTCACTCACTGTAACTAGCCTGAAACAGGTGATGAGAGAATAGCAAGCTCCAGAACAGCCTCGAGAGAAAGCGCCTGTCCCCTTTTAACTTTTTACACAGCTTGCATCTCACCAACCATTTATTGCTGACTGCAGCCCTTGCGTTATGGTGAATACGGAGCCATAGACACTGAGGCTATTTCCAACAAAGGCTCTCACACACGCTGGCCTCATCCCCCAACCACACCACACACCACATAGCACTTACCCCTGAGTATCCCCCACCCACCAGAGGTGATTTTCACACCCACATCCATTGCACTCTGCCCCACATCCTCTGTGGGCAACTACTTCTGAAGGTTTTAATAAAGCTGAGTTAGACCAGGGGATCAGCACCCACCCGGCCAAAGGGTCCTGTGCTGGCACCAGAGCCAAATAATCCACTGAAGCGGCTGGCAGCTCGATTCTTCCAGTTGTCTGCACCTCCACTGGGCAAGGAGGAGCTAAGTGGGGAGAAGGAATCTGGCAACGGGAGAGTGGATTCTCCCAGGAACTCCATCATATTCTTCCTCCGCCTGCTCACCACCTGAAAAACACAAAACCGGCAAAGTGAATGAGAGACAAGAATGATGAACAGCGGAAGACAGAAGGGAAAGGTGGAGGGAGAGAATTGGAGACAGAGAGACTGGCAGGCTGGGGTGGCATTGAAATGGGATTAGGTGATTGTACAGTACAGCACAAGGTGATGTGAGAATGGAATCCCCTCCCTTCACATGGCAGAAACATAAATGACAGACAGTCAATGCTATAGATTAATCGGAACTGCAGTATGGTTCAGCTCAGTTGCAGCAGCTGACTATGCAGCATTACATAAATATCAGTGTAGCATGCGACAAGGAGTGATGATCTCTTTTAAAAATATTCACTCTAGTAGTGAACAAATCCAAAGGCCTCATTCTAATCTTACAAAAGCAGGTAGTTCCAACTAGTCTATTTAAAAATCAAACCCATTAATAAATTTTATCCCAAATGCTCAGAATATGCAAAAAAAACAAACAGCAGCCTACCCAGTGAGTCAGCACCTTCAGGAGAGGGGCTGAACCCCAGTGAGAGTCAGCATCTTCAGGAGAAGAGAGAAACCTGAACCCTAGTAAAAGCCAATACCCTTGTTGACTCCATTACTAATTATTGCCCTGATGTGGTATTGCAACAAACATATAAAAATGTAAGTGACTATACATCAAAGTAATTCATTGCATGTGAAGCAGTTTGTTTTGTTCCTGGCAGAAGATCTGATTAGGATCAAATTAAATACAGATCTTCCTGTTTGGTACAAGCTGGAAATATCACCATTCCCTCCCCTCTCCCCATCCTAGTAGCCCCAGTCCATATTTAGCAAACAAGCACAGCAGGAGCTGTTGTTGGTGTTTCAGCTGCCCTTGTGTCCTGAGACGGGGAGGGAAATCAGCCTAGGATTTCACTCCTGATCCTTACTCCAGGAAATGGATGGAAATAAAATTAAGTGAATGGGCTCTGAGTACAAGTGACAGAGTGAAATTTGCACAATGAGTAGGCAGGGTCTGAATATGAGTGGTGCAAGTGGCTGGAGGCTGACGCAGAGGGAGCAGCGTGTGACTATTAGTAGCTTTAAAAAGAAAGAAAATCAAGAATTGTTTCTATATAATGCTTTTCATGACCTGAGGATATTGCAAAGCATTTTATAACCAATGAAATACTTTTGAAATATAGTCAGTATTATAGCATAGGAAAAATGGCAGCCAATTTATGCACAGGATGCTCCCATGAACATTAATGTCAAGCCGGTAATAAAATACTTTGTACAGAGAAGATCAACAGTGTCAGGGGAACCCAGCAGAGGAACTTACTAAATTAGACCTCCTTGGACCCTGTCCTTTTATAATTCTGTGATTACTGTTTAATGGGGCATGCCAGCTCCCTGCTTTACCTGGTCCTCCATCAGATAACTTATCTGGCCTATTCCATTTGATTGTAAGCTATCAGTGCCCTGATTTGCACTGGGAGACAATGAACAAAGAAAGTAAATTGGTTTCTGTTAATTTAATCAATATAGGCATGCTCCTGAGATCCTGGTATACAAAACAGTGATTCATTGATCGACTCACTAACTCTCTCAGACTAGACAGTCTGGATTCCACTCTCTGCTGCTCTGGGATTAGCTGATATCAGTCTGGATAGAGGCTTGTAATCTCACTGAGTGATTGTGTAATTATAAATCTCAATGACTGCCAGTATCTTCTCTGCCCCAAAGCCTGGGTGCCCTTGTTTCTTGACCTACTACCCAGAACCCTGTTTCTGATTCCCTGCCCAGAAACCTGTTTCTGATTCCCTGCCCAGAACCCTGTTTCTGATTCCCTGCCCAGAAACCTGTTTCTGATTCACTGCCCAGAACCCTGTTTCTGATTCCCTGCCCAGAAACCTGTTTCTGATCCACTGCCCAGAACCCTGTTTCTGATTCCCTGCCCAGAAACCTGTTTCTGATCCACTGCCCAGAACCCTGTTTCTGATTCCCTGCCCAGAACCCTGTTTCTGATCCACTGCCCAGAACCCTGTTTCTGATTCCCTGCCCAGAACCCTGTTTCTGATCCACTGCCCAGAACCCTGTTTCTGATCCACTGCCCCCTGCCACTTGCCCTCTGACAATACTGTTCCAAACTGAATTTCCTGCCCTGAGCGGTGTTCCAACCACCTGCCATGATTTGAGACCCAGTTTGGATGGATTTGAAGCTTGGGCACCAACTTTTAAGTCTCTCTTGTATTTCAAGGACGTAAATTTGTGCTGTTCTGTGTAGTTAAAACTCTACTCCAGTCAGTCCATTTCAGGGATACAGTGATCTCATACCCTCTCACATTCCCTCACCTCCAAAAGGTTTTTGACAATTCATCCCAGCCCTTCACCTCAGTCCTCACCTCAATTCCTGCTGGACAAACAGTGGGGTTACTGGCCATATCAACTGAATCCCAGTTCGACCATACAGACACTTTGAGCAGCTCAACACCTCCAGGAGCTAGGCAGTCCTTCATCCTGGATCCAAGCTTGCAGGAGCAATCAAAAGCAGCAGGAGGGAGAGGAGCCAAGCCACTAATACAAGAGAGAGCCGTTCCTCACAATCTCAAAACAGGGGATTTCTTCCCTGCCAGAACCCAGTTCCTGCTACAATCAATCAGAGGGAGAAATACTGGTCTCTCTGGAGCTGTTGAAGTTAAGTGTCTGTCGACAGTTCTGTTCTAACTGCTGCCAAATGGTTCTTATCAGGAGGGGGAGGAGCTAGTCAGCAGGAGAATCTCACCTCAATAAATAGACAAATGTCATCAATTCATCAACAGAATTGCCCTCTCAGACTGTCAAACAAAACCCTCATTCTGCATCACAACATACAGATGGCACACAACTCACATCATTCCCAGTCTCAGCAGTTCCATCAGCCCTGACAGAGCAGGTTAACTCAGCAGACACAGGGCATTAATTCAGTGATAGAGGGAGGGTTAACTCAGGAATGGACAGCAGATTAGTGACAAGAAAAGTTAGCTTGGAAGGAAAGCTCAATTATCGAGCATCAGCTCAGCAACTGAGAGGGCTGACTAAATACACAAGGCTAACTGAAAACAGACATAGTGAAAACATTAACATATTAAGTTTAGTACAGATCAAAGGTATCTGACTATGGCAATATTTATTACATTGTGTTCATTATGCTGTTGAAATGGTCACTGTATGAAGGCAATGCAAGAAGTTATCCTCTGAATATCATTCTGTGCATTAAGATCACTTCAAATCCAAGAAGCTCACGACCCCTTATTTGAAAAGGTTGGCTGTAGCCTGCAGCCCAGGTCCTATACACCCTCGGAACAGAGGGAGAGAAAACAGACTTAACTAGGCAGTGGTATTGCAGGGGTTAAATCCAGGACAGTGCTAAATGAAAGTCCAACGTGAGCACTTCCAGCTCAGGGAAAACCCCAGAGAAACAAAGGTTAATCATTGTTATTTTCAAATGCTGTATCATTGTAATCCATCAGAAAATTATAGAACAAAATCTTAAGATTTCGTGAACAGTGACCTGTGAGCATTCAGCAGATGGTCAGAGATGAATTTACCCATAGTTGAGCCTGCAACTGTCATGCATGTGGGATTGGTGGGTTTGTGGAAAATGCACAATTGTAGCTATAAATCCAAAATAATCTATCCCATCTGAGCAAGCTATGCATTTATCACACATTGTGTCTCAAATTACTCATAAATAAGATTCTGAAATGTGTTTTTCTGTAAGAATCCCTCTAACATGCATTTATATGAAGTAATAACAACTGCTTATACCTTCTCACTAGGGACTGTGTCTAGATTTATAAATCAGATCAGACAGATAACATCTTACCCATATTCATCTCAGGACAGGGACTGTTTAGCTTCTTGTATCCCACACCCCACTCTAACCCATGCCCCCTGGAGAACAGCCAGTATTTGCTTTACCTGATTTTCTTCGCTATTCTCTCCTGGTTTGGCTGAGGAATCAAGATTGTGTATTGAGCCAAGTCAATTCCCCTCCAAATCTGTTGGTAGCATCTGTGAGCTAGTGGGCTTGCACTTGGCACCATATTGCTGAACCTGTGTTCTTACTAGACCCACATAACACCAGATCCTCCATGTGCCCAATGTCTGGAGGCATGAGCTGTGACTGGCCACTGACTCAACATAAGCCGAAATATGGGTAACTACTGTCAGAGAAAAACTGAGGCTGGGCACCTGTCACATCTGAGAATCCAAGCTAAATTCTGCATTGCCATTCCCCTTCCTTAGTGTGCATACATGACCAGGTGATCTGTGTTGAGTGGTCAGTTTGGTGGGTGAGCTGCAATTCATATCACAGGTTTGTCAGTATTAAGTGATAAGGAAGCAAAGAGCAGCTTGGATGCACACTTCCTGGATTCCTCGGTCAAGGGAATCACCCTGGGCTTTCCCTAGGCATCTGTTAACACTTTAAGTGCCAGCTAATCCTTCAACTCCAGTCACTAGCTGTGTTCAAGTTAAATCTTCAAGGAACTAAATTCCTAGCTGTTGTGCAGGCTATGAATTTGTCTGCAATCCAGCACCAGATGTGGAGACAGGATCAAGATTTGAAGGTATGTCAGTGCTGTTGTTATGTTACAAAACTAAAAATCCAGAAAACACAAATTCAAGTTTCACCAAGGCAGTCTCAGAATTTTAATTAAGTTTTAAAGAAGTGGTATTAGAAAAAGTGACCAATAACTGTCAGAAAAATCCAATTAGTTCTCTAACGTCCTATCGGAAAGGAAACTAGCTATCATTATCCAGTCTGGTTTGGATGTGACTCCGGACTATACCACTGTAGTTCACATTCACTCATTCTCTGAAGTGGGCAAACCACACAATTGTATCACACCATGAGGAAGAAAAGAAGTCCCACTAACACCAACTTAGAGAAACCAGAGATCAAAGGATATCACTATTGTTGTAGTGTATTAAATTTAGAGAAACTGTCAAGAATGGAAGGGGATTTCAGCAGCTGAAGAGGGGTGAGGAGGACGGGAATGTGAAGGGAGAAAAGAGATATGAGTGAAAGCAAAGAATGAGAAAAAGTCTGCAGGCTCTCCCATATGGTGAGAACAGCCAGAATTCAAAACCATAGTGACTGGAGCACTCAGAGGCTGTACGTACTACAGGCTATGAATAATCAACTAATCTAACAACCTGAACATTCATCTCCGATCTGGTTTGTGTGGAATGACCAGGCCCCTTGAAGAAACAAAGAGGGATTTAATGACTTTAGATCCATGCTGATCTTGGGGAATGATACCCCCAGTTATAGTGCCCTTGACACTTGGCACAGGGTACAGTACAGAGTCTGGCAAGAATACTGAACCTGGATAAGCTTGACTAACTCATTCCATATTGAGCAGATGCCAATTGCGGTCCTTCCACTTGGGTCACATTTGAGCCTTTGTTATTTCAATGCTTAGTGACTATCTAAGAACTTGTACCAATACTTGAAGAGACAGAGTATCTTACCCCTATGTCCATGTTGTCGCGTCCTGGCAAAGTTTGCTCGGTTCTGTCCATTGCTGGGGTGCAGATGAATGGGGGATTGACTGTTGAAGGTCGCATGATGGGTAAACTCAAAGATTTGATCTCCTTAACAGTCTGTTCCACCTTCAGCTCACTGCTGGGTTTTGCTGCAGAGGGAGAACAGAGAATGTGATTAGAGATAGAGCTAGGAAGAATGTTCCCTCTCCCTACATTAAACCCATATGCAGATCAGAGGAGTGTTCAATACTGCTGTCTTTCGATTTCCTGACTGACCCCAGAGGACACACTCTTTTTCTCACTGTAAATCAACAGCTTTTGCTTCCGAATACCCCTGGGGTAAGTGACTGATGGAAATGCTAACTGGGGCATGGCACAATCTGATTCTCTGCCATTTCACATCAGTTACCACTGCAGTCACACTAAAATGCCCCCATGAGATCCCAAGCTCTCAGTCATTAATCATATTCCTGAACATCACACTAATTAAACTCTGATACATATTTGGCCCTAACTAAACTCTGATACCTTCATACCACGCAAATGCCAGTCAATGACCATCTCCAACAAAAGAAAATCTAAATGTCTGATGACCAGTGGTGTGCCTCAGGAATCAGTGCTGGGTCCACTGTTATTTGTCATTTATATGAATAATTTGAATGAGAATGTAGCAGGCATGGTTAGTAAGTTTGCAGATGACACCAAGTTTGGTGGCATAGTGGACAGTGAAGAACGTAATCTCCGATTGCAACGGGATCTTGATCAATTGGGCTTGTGGGCTGATGAATGGCTGATGGATTTTAATTTAGATAAATGAGAGACAATGCAGTTTGGTAGAGCAAACCAGGGCAGGGTTTACTCAATCAATGATAGGATGTTGGGGAGAATTACAGAGCAAAGAGATTTAGGGGTACATGTTCATAGCTCCTTGAAAGTGGAGTCACAGGTTGTCAGGGTAGTGAAGAAAGCATTGGTTTTATCGATCAGAACATTGAATACAGGAGTTGGGGTGTCTTGTTGAAGTTGTACAAGACATTGGTAAAGCCACACTTGGAATACTGTGTATAGTTTTGGTCACCCTATTATAAAAATGATATTATTAAACTAGAAAGAGTTCAGAAAAGATTTACTAGGATGCTACTACGACTTGAGTTATAAGGAGAGGCTAGATAGACTGGAACTTTTTTCTCTGGAGCATAGAAGGCTGAGGGGTTATCTTATAGAAGTCTATAAAATAATGAGGGCACACATCAGCTAGATAGTCAATATCTTCTCCTAATGATAGGAGAGTCTAAAACTAGACGGCATAGTTTTAAGGTGAGAGGGGAGAGATACAAAAGTGTTCAGTGGGCCAATTGTTTCACACAGAAGGTGGTAAGTGTCATAAAAACGTAAGAACATAAGAAATAGGAGCAGGAGTAGACCATTTAGCCCGTTGAGTCTACCCCACCATTCAATAAGATCACGGCTGGATCAATCCCACTTTCCCGCTTTCTCCCCATAACCCTTAATTCGCTTGTCTGTCAGAAATCTAGCTACCTGTGATTTAAGTATATTCAACAAGATAGCCTCCATCACTTCAATGGGCAGGGAATTCCAGAGATTCGCCACTCTTTGAGTGAAGAAGTTCCTCCTCAACTCCATTCTAAACGGCCTCCCACCTTATTTTGAGGCTGTGCTCTCTAGTTCTGTTTTCATTTCTAAACGGAAAGAATCTTTCTACCTCTACACTATCTAGCCCCTTCATTATCTTGTAAGTCTCTATAAGATCCCCCCTCAGCCTTCTAAATTCCAACAAGTACAGGCCCAGCCTATTTAATCTCTCCTCATAAAGTAACCCCCTCATCTCTGGTATCAGCCTGGTGAACCTTCTCTGTACTCCCTCCATGGCCAATATATCCTTACGCAAATAAAGGGAACAAAACTGCACACAGTACTCCAGTTGCGGCCTCACCAGTGCCTTGTATATTTGTAGCAAGATCTCCCTGCTTTTATATTCTATCCGCATTGTGATAAAGGCCAACATTCCATTCACCTTTTTGATCCCATGCTGTACCGGCAGACTGAGTTTTTGCGATTCCTGCACAAGGATCCCCAGGTCCCTCTACACCGTAGCATGCTGTAGCTTTTCACTCTTTAAATAATATTCCTTCCTTTTATTATTTCTACCAAAGTGGATAACCTCACATTTGCTAACGTTATACTCCATAACTTGTCTGGAACAAACTATAGAGGCAATTACAAATTTGTCTTTTAAAAAACATTTAGACAGTTACATAGGTAAGATGGGCATAGAGGGAGCCAAATGTGGGCAATTCAGATTAGCTTAAGGGTTTAAAAAAAAGGGTAGCATGGACAAGTTGGGCTGAAGGGCCTGTTTCCATGCTGTAAACCTCTATGACTACATCTCTCCCTGACATGCACTGGCATTATCATTGATGAATCCCCACTATCAACATCCTGGAAGTTACTATTTTTCAGAACGTAATTGGAAAAGCTATATAAATGCTGTGGCTAAAAATGTAGATCGGAGGCTGGAAATTCTGCAGACTGAAAAATCCTCCTGACCCATTGTTTGTATGCCACCTACAAGTTTCGAGTCAGGAACGTGATGGGAATACTGTCCACTTGCCTGGGACAATGCTATCAAAAGGGTGACTGTTATCAAGCATATATCAGAGTATGATTGTTATCAAGAATGTGATTATTATCAAGCATGTACCATGTATCAAGCATTGTTACATAACAATAACACTCTGGTACATGCTATCAACAGTGTAATTGCTTTCAAGCATGTTAACAAAGTGTGACTGTTATTGATGTGCGATTGCTATCAAGTCTGGCAGAGGCCTGATAACAATCACACTTTTGATAACAATCAACTCTGGTATATGCTTGATAACAGTCAGATTCCAGTACAACAATCACATTCTCAAAAGAAATCACAATCTCGATTGCAATCATACTCTGACACACGCTCAATGACAAGAATGAGAAGTGAGTTTGAAGTTATCCAAAATCTCAGAACAAGTAATTTCTTCAATGGGCTGAGAATCAGGGACATATTTACAATGAAACACACTGTGCCTAGGCACAGGGCATGGAACAATGAGGAACCCCCACCTGGGAAACTCTGCTGGGGTATCGATGTGCTTTCACAGACTTCACTAGTGACCACAAAAAATTTTTATTACTAAGAATTGTGCAGGGGTCAAATGGGCTGTAGCTTGCTCCCAAAATGTATATGCCTTTGTCTAGGTGTCTTTCTCACCATGGATTGATTCCAAACTCTAGGTCATCCAAATTGGGTGACCCTTAGTCTGCTGAGTTTCCCTTAGAGAGCAGACACCACATTCCTTGCTCTTTAACTCCTTTATACAAACTTTAATAACTAATCCACTCCATTCTAAATACTAACTAAACATTATGTACACGAGTTGGACAATAATAAGTCAAGTTTTTGAGGGGTTTTCTGTTTTTTGTAGAGCAGCATAATTCAGTTGTCTGAGATGCTTCCATAGGATCAACGTTAGTGGGAATGGCAGTAATCGATATCTCTTCTGGCCCAGGCGATTCTTTACTATTTGCTTCCACAGAGACATCAGTTATACCTATAACAGGCCAAGTAGGTACTTTGGTGCATACAGTTTCAAAAATATTGCTGCACCATCTCTCTACTCTTCAAGTGGTCCATGTATTTCTCACTTTTCATATCCACTTGGTGTGAAAGGTGTCTGGTCTTAGAGGCAACATCTGATAGAGATTTATAAAATGTTGAGAGGAATAGATAGAGTGGATTCTCGGAGGCTATTTCCTAGGGCTGAAATGGTCGCTATGAGAGGACACAGGTTTAAGGTGCTGGGCAGTAAGTACAGAGGAGATGTTAGGGGTAAGTTTTTCACTCAGTGGGTGGTAAGTGAATGGAATCGGCTGCTGTTGGTCGTGGTGGAGGCAAACTCACTGGGGTCTTTTAAAAGGCTTCTGGATGAGTACATGGGATTAAATGGGATTGGGAGTTAGAGATAGTTCTATGGCCTAGTAGGTATGGGCTTGATGTTGTGGGCCGAAGGGCCTGTTTGTACTCTATGTTCTATGTTCTATAATTCCAGAGACCCAATTTCAACCGCGATAAAATTTTCTCACATATGGCTTAATTTACCATAAATCATCTTGTTGTACTATGTGAATCATGGCTTACTTTCTGATTACTATGGCTAGATTCTATCTTCCCTGGTAAATTTAAAACCACAAGCTTCAGTCTTGCTCTAATTAGCAGTTCTGCTAATGGAACTCCCGTTGTTCCAAGGAATGGTACAATAGCCAAGGAGGAATTGTGAGATTTTGGTCTCCAAGGTTCCTCCTGACAGTTTATTTCAACCTGACTCGAAAGTTTGGATGGCTGTTTTAACTAGTCTATTTGATGCTGGGTTGTAAGACGCAGTTTTAATGTGTTTAATATTGTTGAGACAAGTGGTGTTTGAAACTCAGGCTTGTGAATACGGTTCAATTGTTTGACACCATGACTTCAAGTAATCCGTGAGTTGAAAAGCATTGGTATAATCTTTCAATGGTGGTAATGCGGTGTAGGTGACTTCACCTCAAAAACGTCCATTTGTTTACAATATGCATCAATCAGGAGAAAAACATTGTGTCCAGGAATGGAACAACATAATGAATATGGATTTGCACCCATGGCTGGCCAGGCCATTCCTAAGGATGCAATGGGGCTATAGTAGGCAATCTTTGTCATAGTGTCATAGAAGTTCACAGCATGGAAACAGGCTCTTTGACCCAACTTGTCCATACTGCCTACTTTTTATCATTAAACTGATCCCAATTATCCGCATTTGGCCCATATCCCTCTAAACCAATTTTACCCACATAACTGTCTAAATGTTTTGTAAAAGATAAAATTGAACTAGCTTCTAATACTATTTTTTGCAGCTTGTTCCAGACGCTCACTATCCTCTGTGTGAAAACATTGCCCCTCTGGACCCTTTTGTATCTCTCCCTTCTTACCTTAAACCAATGCCCTCTAGTTTTAGACTCTCCTACCTTTGGGAAAAGATATTGATTATCTGCTTATCTATGCCTCTCATTATATGACCTCTATAAGATCACCCCCAGGCCTCCTACGGTCCAGAGGGAAAAAATCCCAGTCTATCCAGCCTCTCATAATTCAAACCATCAAGTCCCAACAGCATCTTAGTAAATATTTTCTGCACTCTTTCTAGTTTAATAATATCCTTTCTATAATAGGGTCACCAGAACTGTACACTGTATTCCCCAAGTGTGGCCTTACAAATGTCTTATATAACTTTAACAAGATGTCCCAACTTCAATATTTAATGTTCTGACCAACGAAACGAAGCATGCCAAATGCCTTCTTCACAACTTTTTCCACTGTGTCTCCACTTTCAAGGAGCTATTAACCTGTACCACTAGATCTCTTTGTTATATAACTCTCCCCAGTGCCCTACCATTAACTGAGTAAGTCCTGCCCTGGGCTCGATCTACCAGAATGCATTACCTCTCACTTATCTAAATTAAACTCCATCAGCCATTTATCAGTCCACTGGCTCAATTGATCAAAATCCCATTGCAATCTGAGATAACCTTCTTCACTGTCCACTATGCCATCAATCTTGTGTCGTCTGCAAATTTACTAACCATGTCTCATGACCAAGAGGGTTTAGTTCTTCACCTTTCATTGTTATCACTAGGAGTTGGGTGGGACTGTTGTCCATAGTTTACAGGTACCAATGTGTTGCTTTTTATTTCTATGCCTTCTCCCAGATAAGTCTTCAACCTGGCAGAAGTGACCTTCATGGTCAGTGTTTGGACTCCCTGTCAAGTAACTGGAATGTGTGTACGTCCATTACAGTGGCTGATGACCCTGTGCCCACTTCCATCTTAAGAGGCTTCCTATTTACTGAGACCCTATTAATAGGGTCTATCTTGCTGGTTTTTAGATTACACAGAAAGTGAATACCAGTATCATTAGTGCTAGGCTTTTCCACACTGTATAATTGTAAAATCTTGGTTGATCGATTACTCGGCACTGTTTTATCAAATATCTCTTTTGTGATAATTAAAACACTCATCTTCCTTAAACTGACATGATTCTGATTCAGAAGTGTTGCTATCTCCACATCAGTAAAATTCAACTTCAAGAATGACTGACTGACTGCCTACTCTGTACCTTTTTGTTTTGTTGGAGGCTGAAATTGTTTCCTGCTTCAGATGCTTCCGTGGTTTTGGTGCTAAGGCTGGCTACAGATTCCTGCCCTAACTAATGAACAGCGCCATTTCGTATGTTCTGCATCTCTTATGCACTTTTTTTCAATGCTTTCTATGGCCAATGCTATTTTCATTGTTTGCTTAAAATTTAGCCGACCTCTGCAAGCAGTCAGTGTTGAATGACATCATTGAGCATGCCACAGATCAACCTATCCCATAACATGTTGTTTAGGGTGACTCCAAAATCATAATACTCCAACAATTACTCCAATTTAGCAATGACAGTCATGATTGAGTCGCTCAGGGCTCTCATCCTCAAATTAAATTGGAACCTCTAAATCCATAATCTCACTAAATCATTTGGAGACTGCAAATAAGATTGTAGGTTTGAGTTCCCCAATCACTTAAGACAACTGTTTTGCATTGTGCCTCCTCCCCCATTTCATTTGCTTGAAAATAATACCCAAGGTACTTTACATATTGATTCCAGTTCTTGAAAGAGGGTATCTTCATCCAAAGAGAGGCATTCTGATGCGTACCTTTTATTTAGACTTTGACTAAAACAGGTGTCAGGCAGTGTCAGCATAATTTATCCTTGAAGTCAAATGCAGCAGGCGGGAAGAGGAGAGGGGTTGAGGGGGTGTGAGAGCAGTGGATGGGGGTGGAAAGCAGCGGGCGGGGGGAGAGAGCAGTGGGGGGGGGGACAGCAGCAGGCGGGGAGAGAGCAGCGGGGGGGGGAGAGCTGTGGGCAGGGAGGGGCAGCGGGGGGGGAGAGAGCAGTGGGGGGGGAGAGCAGTGGGTGGGGGGGACAGCAGCAGGTGGGAGAGAGCAGCGGGTGGGGGGAGAGCTGTGGGCGGGGGGAGAGCAGCGGGTGGGGGGAGAGCAGTGGGCGGGGGAGAGAGCAGTGGGGGTAGAAGAGAGAGCAGAGGGTGGGGAGAGAGCAGCTGGTGGGGAGAGAGCAGTGGGTGGGGGAGAGAGGCAGTGGGTTGGGGAGAGAGCAGTGGGTGGGGGAGAGAGCAGCGGGCGGGGAGAGAGCAGTGGGGGTAGAGAGAGCAGAGGGTGTGGGGAGAGAGCAGCGGACCGGGCGCAGAGCAGTGGTGGGGGGGGGAAGCTCTGGGCCGAGGCAAGGCAAAAGCACTGAGCTGGAGAAAAGCACGGAGCACCATGTGGGGGAGAAACACCGAGCGCCGAAAAAACACTGAGCATTAAGCGGGGGGGTAAAACACCGAGTGCTGAGCAGGGGAAAGGCACCGAGCAGGAAAAAGGCACCGAGCAGGGGGTGAGCACAAGCACCAAGTAGGGAAGAGGACTGAGAACCAAGCGGGGGAAAAACACCAAGTGAGAGAAATGTATTGAGCACCGAGGCAAGAGAAAGGAAGCACCAGGTGTGGGATCCCAGCTTGGCACAGTTAAGACAACAAACTGCAGGCATGATGATAGATAGAAGTGAAGGATAACAGCGAATGGCTGAACCCAGGCTAGGAAGCAGGTCCTGGAAGTGAGCGAGAAGAAATACCGAGTGTGTGGAGGAGGTGTTTGTGTATGGATACCTGTGTATGAGAGGGTGGGAAAAAAGAGAATGTGTGAGGGACTCATGGATGGGGCAAGAATGAATACTGTAGGAAATCAATAATCAGAATCAGTTTCATACAAGAGGTAAGCTTGGACTTTAGCAAAGAAATGATTCCTACAGGCATTTTTTTTAACAGGTGAAAAAGAAATGTATTTTTATGGTTTCTTGGGACAGGGGGCTCAGGCAGTGGGACATGGGGAGAGGTTTATCACATTGCTGTTTATGGAAGATTGCTGTGTTCAATTTGGCTGCAGCATTCCTTCCATCATAACAGTAACTGCACTTCAAAATTATTTGATTGGCCGTAGATCTCTGGGACATTTTGAAATTGTGAACTGCATTATGTAAGCTTCCGTTTCTCCTAGCCGAGAATATTGAAACCAATATGGTCTCTCCCCCAATATCAGCACTGGACAGAAGCTAACTCAACATTAACCAGGGTTTGACGCAGGAATCTTGGCTGGTTCTGTCACAGCAAGCAGTGCAGATATGACTGATTCCTTCAGCAGTAATAATTTGCGTTATCTCTGCTTACCACCTCAGAGGTCTGCTTCTGTATCCACCCCAGATGCTGAGGCAGGAACACTCATTGAGAGTATGGTGAATGCAGCATCTCTTAGACCTGACCCATTATGCAGTACCTATCACTGACCATCAATCTGGCATTACTCACACTGAGTGGATCATTTGTAGCTATTAAAGGATTGACCACCTACCTTTCACTTTCAAATAGTGTCCTCCAAACCGATACGCCTCAAAGTTCAGGTTTAGAGGTGTATAGGAATGGTCCAAGAAAACATCCACGTGGTTCAACTCAATGCCATGCCTCTCAAATACCGGCAACAGAGCCTCCCTGCAAAAGAAATACACATTCTTCAGGAATGAATGAAAATCTTACATTGGCATTTCACTTATAGGTAGTGGTCAGGGTTTGTGAGCAAATTGCATTCAATCAGTGTTGCCTAGATTGCATTGATTTTACTTTATGCTATGTCTTAGGTGATTCTAAAATAGGACATACAATAAGGCTGGGATAGCTGGGTCCCTGGTAACACTGGGGCAGCAGGGCTCCCAGTAACACTGAGGCAGCAGGGCCCCGAGTAACACTGAGGCAGCAGGGATCCCAGTAACAGTGAGGCGGCAGGGCTCCCGGTAACACTGAGGCAGCAGGGCTCCCAGTAACACTGAGGCAGCAGGGCTCCCAATAACACAGGCAGCAGGGCTCCCAGTAACACTGAGGCAGCAGGGCTCCCAATAACACAGAGGCAGCAGGGCTCCCAATAACACAGGCAGCAGGGCTCCCAGTAACACTGAGGCAGCAGGGCTCCCAATAACACAGAGGCAGCAGAGCTCCCAATAACACTGAGGCAGCAGGGCTCCCAGTAACACTGAGGCAGCAGGGCTCCCAATAACACAGGCAGCAGGGCTCCCAGTAACACTGAGGCAGCAGGGCTCCCAATAACACAGAGGCAGCAGAGCTCCCAATAACACTGAGGCAGCAGGGCTCCCAGTAACACTGAGGCAGCAGGGCTCCCAGTAACACTGAGGCAACAGGGCTCCCAATAACACTGAGACAGCAGGGCCCTGAGTAACACTGAGGCAGCAGGGCTCCCAGTAACACTGAGGCAGCAGGGCCCCGAGTAACACTGGGGCAGCAGGGCTCCCAGTAACACTAAGGCAGCAGGGCCCTGAGTAACACTGAGGCAGCAGGGCTCCCAATAACACTGAGGCAGCAAGGCTCCCAGTAACACTGAGGCAGCAGGGCTCCCAGTAACACTGAGGCAGCAGAGCCTCCTGGTAACACTGGGGCAGCAGGGCCCCCAGTAATACTGAGGTAGCAGGACTCTCGGTAACACTGGGGTATTGATCCTAGAGATTTTGGGACAGGCATCTGCAAATGCTGTGGTACACCCCCATTGTGGCTTGGATTCTAATATTCAGCTGAAATCTTTAATGTTCTTGTTTTCTCTGGCTGCCCTCAGTGAAGACTGAGTGGCTTCTCATGTGGCACTGCCTGTGGAAGGTGACAAGGAAAATTGATATGCATTATTTGCATTTTGTCACTGTAACAGAGAGACATTGTGGGAGTCAGCACTCCCAGGATAACCTGGCACTGGGGTGGCAGATAAGGGAGGCATGGGAATGCCTTGGACTTACCCCAGAGTCCTTTTCTTCATCGCAGGGACAATCTCTGTCTCAATGTTGATATTTAAATCAAACTTCAAAGTGAAACATTCCTTACTGGGATCCTGTAGAATAAGAAGAAAGTGTTAGTACCATGAAGTAATACAAGAGGTCAGGAATTGGGAGATACCCCAGCGGCACAGAAGTCAACTCGACTCAAGCACAGGTATTGATTCACTCCCCTCAATATTACCACCAATTTCTGTGGTCCCAACTCAACTTTACTAGAGTCAGTTACCCATAAATCACCTCAGATGTTGGCTTTAGAGCCAGTCTGGACTATCAGTACAACATTCCTTTCTGCATCTACATAAACACTGCATGGGCAATTCAGCTAATTACCTGTGCGAGAATAAATCTACACAAATCTGCTCTAAATTCAGGATCAATATAGGAAATTCAGTCCATCCCAGTGGGGAGGGACTTTTCTTTGTATCTAGTCCTTGCTATTCCTACCCTGGGAATGTTTGAGTGTAGAAAAAATGTAACTTTGTAGTGTGCCTGTTCTAAGAGTATTTGAGGGAGACAATGTAGAACAGTGATGGGCCACATGGAGCCCATCTGGATTCTGAGTGCAGCCCATGAGACATTTTGTTGACTATTGCCATATGCAGTATTGCCATATTCCACTGAATTCTATCTGCATAGTATTCTTCCTACTGGTATGACTGAAGTGATACGTATGTAAAGCAAGAGCAAGGGAAGTGAGGCGCATGCTGATTGCACACAACACTGACAATGAGAGCCATGCATTCCCTCTGTGTCCAAAGTGTAAATATTTCTTTTATTTTTACCATTTGAAGTTGATAAAACTATAAATAATGAATGATTAAGCATTTTCTACAATTCATTATGTAATATTCTGTATGTATTAAATGTATTTAATCTTATTCATAGGATCATGATTAATGAAGAAGTCTGATTTCAAACTTGCAGCCCACTGAGATGAAGGAGGGCCATTCACGTGGCCCACTCACTAGTGTAGGTTACACATCACAGGTACAGAGGGAGTTTTATTC
This sequence comes from Sphyrna mokarran, assembly GCA_024679065.1. Taxonomy (NCBI): domain Eukaryota; kingdom Metazoa; phylum Chordata; class Chondrichthyes; order Carcharhiniformes; family Carcharhinidae; genus Sphyrna; species Sphyrna mokarran. The sequence continues at coordinate 18,903,223 of JAGIQG010000028.1, read as the reverse complement.
TGCATATAATCCTTGCTGTACCTGCCTTAGGAGTATTTGATGGGATAGTCTAAAGGGAGCTAAATGCTCACTCATAATGTCTCATTCAGAAATTGAAATGAGGTTTAATGTGATTGAATTATCTGGAAGTAGATTGTGTGTGGGGAATCTGGTGGGAGATTTGAGGGAGAAATGGGGAGTTGTCTGGGGAGATGGGGGGTTCAGGAGAGAAGCTCGCTCATGATATTCAACACAGTACGATCCAAAGATGATTCTCACATCTGTGTGTCGGCGGCGAGCTTTCTTCTTGCTTAACTTCAGTGCAGAATTCCTCTTGTCACTGTGGGATTGGGAAAATCCAATGAGAACATGTTTATCGTAAATGCAGCACATTACCCTAGACTAACACAAATCCAACCCCATTCTCCATTCACCCTTAGCCCCAGGTGAGCTGGCCGATATTAGGGAGTCACACTTGAAGAACCCCAGGCAGGGACCAGTTCCTTGTCACTCTGCAGGACGCTATGCAGTAGTGGGGTGTGAACACCACAAACACACAGGAACAGCAGAGAGAGGAATGAATGGTTCTGTCCATCAGAGTTCCTGGATGAAGGGGTCATGGGCAGAGGCTGATGTGAGTTGAAAGTTCATCGTCCTGGTTAGGGTGAATGTGAACTGTAACAGACTAAAAACATTATGGGTTAAGTCAATCCTTTTAAAGGAACGTGATCAACACACTCACTCTGTCAATTAAACTGATCATACTGCTCATAGTCTATTAAAATAAAATTAGTGCTTTGAGGTGAAATGGTTCTGGAAGTCACAGATTTAAATCCCTGGTCTTTAGATTAAATTGAACCAGATTTCCTTCAGCAGATAGCACTGGACAGGTGCCCAGTCACTTTTTTACCTTTTTCCATCTACCACAGTTTCATCGTCATCCTCCCTGTCAGATGAATGCCTGGTCCGTGGTGGGCACGATCGGGTTGAGACATTTCTGGCCAAAACAGATCCTGCGGCAATAACAGGAGAGTAAGGTGTTTGCAATACTCTCCATAGCTTTTCCCTCCCTGAGTTCTGTTTTCCCTTCCAGCCCACAAACCTTCAAGATCTCCAAGCCCCTCCATTTTTGGCCTAATTTCTCCACCATTGGCAGCCATGCTTTCAGCTATCTGGGTCCTGAGGTTCTGGAATCATCCCTCCAAACTTCCCACCTTTTTCTCTTCCTTTTAGCCACTCCTTAACACCTACCTCTTTGACCAAGCTTTTGGTCACCTGTCCTGATATCTCCTTATGTGGCTGTCTGTCAAATTTTGCTTGATTACAATTCTGGCTGATTTGCTGCTTCCTTATTCCAGACACTGAGGCTAGCTGTAGCTGCTATTTGAAGGCCTCTACTCTCCAAGTTAAGAATGCACTGTGGTCAATGACAGATCTCATGTGGGTTACACTCAGGCTCTGGAATTCTATAAACTGCAGTTAAGTCTGGTGCCCAGCACTGCAACCTGCTTGACCATCAACCAATCCATAGCTTGGAAAGGGCCAATCTCTGGCTCATGTGAAATTAGGGAGAATTAATAAAAAGAAAAAAAGGAGTGGCTGAGAGATGTTTAGAAGAGGCAGAGAGGGTCATGGTTGATTTAATATTGATGCCTAATAGTCACAGACAGGAGCTGACAGTGGGTTAGTGTGATACCTGGGTAAAGTATCTCTGAGTGACTGGATGACAGGGTCATCACGCAACTGGATCACAGAATGATTGGATCACAGTCAAGGTGACAATGCCTGCAACAGGCCCAGGGCTTATTGCTTCCTTCTGATGGGATCTTGCTCCCACGTTCACCGTGATCTGCATCCTCTAATGTTAGTGGCACTGTAACCAGCATCAGGCACCTTGTCAATGTAATCAGGGAAACACAGAAAATCAAACAAAGTGAAAAGGGAAACGGTGGAAGAAAGTGATCCAGAAATGAGGGGCTGACCTTGAGGTGGGAGGTCGAAGCGGATGTGCCGGTCAAAGTGCATCATGTCATGGAGTTTGCTGTCACAGGATGCACAGAGATTCAATGGAGTTTGGTTATTAATCTCCTGACAATCACCATGGTGACACACCTGAAAGAAAGGAGGATACGAATGGTCATGTCAAATGCAGAATCCCATGCCAAATACGGAGCCGTGTGCCAAACGCACAGCCACTCGCCAAACATGGAGCTCCACGCAAAATGTGGTACTGCACGTCAAATGCGCAGCCACACACAAACACAGAACATTAATCAAAACATGGGGCACATATCAGATCCTAGAGCTGTACGCTATTCAAAAGCCAATATATCCATTTTGAGATTTGTATCTATCTGTCTATGTGCAAGTAGAGAAAAGATGTTCAAAAAGTGCTACTTCTCTCCCTCTCCATGTGAGCTGAAAATTATATCTACAATTTTACTGAAAAAGGAGAATAAACTTGGGGTATCCCTGCCCCAGTTCCCATGTTGAGGAAAAAGCTATAATTGATCACTGTCCTCGTGTGTAATCAAGAATCCATTATCAGAATGAACACACCCATCTTATCTCAATTTCAGATGCCTTGTTGTTCACCCTACAATTTAAACAGTCATATTAACAGGATCATGGGGGGCTGTTGTTTACATACTCCATTTTCTATAGGCAGATGTGTGACAACCACTGCTTTAGTGAGATCCTCAACCACACTCAAGAGATCAGGAAGCGCTTTAGCTAACAAGTTGGGCATTCTGCCACCATTAAAAACCGCAAACAAATTCAGAGTGAAACAATCATTTCTCCATAACATTTGCTGTTTCCCAGCCAGTCACAGCTGACCATTCAGCATTCAAGCCACTGTTCCTTACTGATGAGATGTTTTGCTGAGAGTGCTTTTTTCAGACATAGGCAGGGCAGTTCATGGATTCCTGGATAAAAGCCCTTTCCTCACCCTCACCCCAATCTACCTCTCTCCCCAGGTGCATGAAAATGAGTATTATTCTCTCAGAATAAATCGTTTCAAAGTCTTCCCTTTTGTCAGTTCTCGTGACAGATATCTCAGAGCAGCGCAACAGAACAGAGCCATAAATGTATCTTATAGCATGGGGTGGGGGAATGGAGGAGGAAGAAAGAGACAAAGAAGGAGTAAAAGAGGGTGTCAGAGATAGAATTGGAGATTAATTTAATGTCAAAATGCAGCAACTGAGAATGCCCCTTGAGTTCTGCCCTTTGTTTCCATTTACTCTGACGAGTTCTGAATTGAATACTTTGGGGGCAGTCCACTTACTTCTACTCAGAATACCATTTCCTGTCCCAATTAATGCTCCATTGAAAGCTTTCCTCAGCTGCATTAAGATCTGTCATTCTGTTTTGTAACAGATAAGAAAAGCTCTTTGTGCATCTGGGATAGTTTTCTAAAACAATCTGTTCCAGAACTAACAAGGGGCATGTCATATTTGATTTAGTAATGAGTCAAATGTAGGTAAAAACTTAACATCAATGAACATTCATGAAAGTGCAATCACAATACGATCAAGAACATCATAGTGGTTGAAAGGAGGAAATATGAAACAGCTACTCAGGTATTAGTAGGGCTGACTTCAAAATGGAATGCAGCAGAGAATGTTCAGAGTAAGCTGGGCAATTCAATTTATGGATAAAAGATTGGTAGGAGATAGGGGTGTTGTTCAAAACAAAATGTGTACAGAATAAATTTAAATGTCAAAATAACAAGAGTTTGACAACCAAGAACAAATATCATGGACAATTAAAGAGGTAAGAGACAATATAAAGCCAAAAGAAAAAATCTATAAAAATGTAAATCACAGCACTAGTTTTTGTGAACAGAAAAGATACAAAGGGCAAAAAGGATGACAAAGCAAAGAGCAACAGCTGTATAAAGGAATTATGAAAAGTAACTTGTAAAAAATGTCAAAATCAATATTAAAACATGTACAACTATGATGTGGGAAATTTGTAACAAATCTTCCCCATCTACTTATATGCACATGCACATATGCACATATATACCTGAGACCTCAGAGAACATAACCAATTTGGTCACACCCATTGGAGAGGAGGTCAACAAACTTAAACAACAAACATCTTTTTCTTTGTGAAATTGGGCAACTGGATGGGTTTTTAGGGATCAAACATAGTGCAAGGGAGTATGTTTTCCTTCATCATTATCTTAATGTTCATTGTGATTACACAAATGTTTAAATGTTGCAGTTCTTTGGCAGCAAAATTCCTAGGGGTTGCAGCAGCATTGGCATCATTCCAGCCATCAAGGAAATGCCCTTTTTACCAAGTGCACTTCCAGCATATGAGAATATATATTGTCACAAATTTATCTAATGGCCTACACGAACTAATATTACTTTTCCTTATGATTTTTAGCATTAGTGAGGATTATGATTCAAACCAATATTGTGTTAGTGATGGCAATCACTTATAAGAAGAAAGAAATCAAGAAACCAATAATTTCTTAAGATTTAAGCTATTTTGATTTGCCAGCCTAGTACTGGGCTAGCCAATGGCCAAGACAAGAGATTGATGTGGGAAATTTCTAACAAATTAATAATGTTTTTAGACAATGGACATTAAGGCACTGATAAAATTACTAGCAAAGAGTTAAATGATTCCTAAAACAAGGTTATAAGCTAACAAGAGAGCAGGAACACACATGTGAATGCAATAAGAAAATTAAACAAATAATTATGATGTAAAACATACGTGTTGATATTTTGAATATATTTTTAGTATTGTATGAATTATTGGTCACTTTAGCCAAAGTGGAGTTGCCACAATGTGTGATGATAAAGGTGAGTAATTCAAAACCAAAACTCTGGAACCTTTAGAATCCCTACAGTACAGAAAGAGGCTATTTGGCCCATCGAATCTGTACCAACCACAATCCCACACAGGCCCTACCCCCTCATATCCCTAAATATAAATAGGTTAGGTTAATCCCTCTATCCTATGCACCTCAGGACACTAAGAACAATTTTTAGCAACCTAACCCACACATTTTTGGACTGTGGTAGGAAACCCACGCAGACAACGTGTAAACTCCACACAGACAATGACCCAAGCCAGGAATTGAACCGAGGTCCCTGGAGCTGTGAAGCAGCAGTGCTAACCATTGTGCTACCACGCTTCTCAGCAAAACTCATATCAGAAGGTTGCTTATGTAGGACCACATTGCAACTTTCTGAATAGATGTATTCATTGTCCAGACTCAGGATGGAAGCAGGATTACATGTCTACCCAGTTTGGCAATGATCTGGTGGGAACATTCACTTTGACCTCTATGGTGGGCGTTGAGGGTAACCTGGCAACGGAAAAGTGTCTTTGGCCAAGATGAGAGTTAGCATCTGGATTTAGTAGACGAATGAGATATCATTATTCTGGATGGTAAAATACAATTGGCTGAGGCACATGACAGGGATTATTATTGTTATATTTATACTAAAAGTCATTGATTTTAAACTAATGTAAGATGGGAATGATTGATAAAAAAAACCTATAATTGATCTGTTTTCAATTGTAAAACAGATCTATTCAGAGTGGTCTGGCTGCTCCACCCGAGAGCTGAATCGACCCTTTGATAACCTCCTAGCACTGAAAATTAAATAAAGTTATGTCTTTAGTTCAGAAACATTGGCTTTGAGAGACTTGTATTATCTGAGATTTTCTGACAGTACTGGTCATCTTTGGTACTCCACCAACAGTCTTCATTAGAAAAAATAGAAAAAAACAGAAGCAGGGACCCTTGAAAACTAGCAATGGTGAAGAACCAGAATATTATCATCAGGCATGCTCAAAGTCAGGTGGAAACAGATGTGAAACCCACTCCTGTCCAGATTGTATTGTTAATGCAATATTATGCTGGGTGGCCAGATAAGGCCTGTCCATCATGTAATGCACGTCAGGCATTGGGTCCAATGACAACCAGCACAGCAATTTGAAATAAGATAGGCAGCTCCTTGAAAACTGCCAGGAGTTGTTTGGAAGGCTGAAGGCTCTGTGTGGCTTAAGATCAATAACTTTCCTGCAGTCCAGCAATGTTATCAGCGCCAGGAGGTCATGGAAGGTGTGAGACCAAGTCGTATGGGCTATGTGTTCACAGGTGAGTGTCTGTCTGTGCTAGTGCAGGAAGTTAGTGCCAGGTACAGCATTCTGATGTTCAGGAACAGCAGTTGAAGGCCACCCCATCTGACTACAAAGGCTTGAACCGAGGTGGCTGTCTAGGTTAGTGGGCATGATGTTGTGTGCCGCACCTAGCTTCTGTGTCACAAAAAGTTCTAAAGTTAAGTGCAGAGATGGCATGGACCTGTGCACAGAAGTGTAGTCAGGTCTCCATTATCCTGCGCACAAGGATCTGGGTGTGTGTGCCAATGGGCACTGAAGGCTGTCCTGCCAATGTTCCACTGTCAGCACAATGCAATGTATTGAAAGGGGAGATGCACCACATTGAACTGCCTTGCTAAATGCCCATGTGGGGAGAGGGAGCATCTGAACTGGTCCTCAAAAAAGATGGAATCCTAGTGAGCCTTTCTATCATCCCCTGTCAGGAGGAGACACATCACAATTCTGCGGAGCACTGCCAAACTGATGAAGGAGTCCCCAATCTGCTGGTCCTGACAAGGATGAGAATGATGCTCTGATGTTGGTCTACCACTGGCTAACTTGCTCCTCTGGTCCTGTTGGTACAGAGTCCGGGATGAAGATAAGTAGGAAAATCACAGATGCAAGTGCTGCGGGTCTGGGAGAGTTACCAGAAAATGAGCTGTCCCAGCCAGACCTTAGGAGGTCACTGTCAGTGTGAGCGACGGATGAGACAACTATTCTCTCTGCTAGATTGTGTCCCTCTACGGTGAGCAGACTAGTGTAAACGCACCTCACCCTGATAAACCAGCTCCCTGTTGTCTCTGTGAGCTCTTCTCATGGCGCTCTGTATGAAGGCAGCAGCTTCTCCACCCCTCTGTCAGTGACCATTGTTGCCATCCATGGGGCTGGATGCTCCTTTCCAGTCAGAACTAACTGAGGCCTTGGTGACTAGAGGACAACTGCCTAGTTCATCAAGGCTACCAGGACAGGAGGATGCCTCCAATGTCACTGACAGTGAGGGGAGAATTGGGGTGGGGGGGTGTGCACAAAAATGCAGCACCTTCAGCACAACAGAGGCGTATCACAAGTGACATCAATTGTGTTTATTACTTTGAGGCTTCAGTTAGGTTTGGAGTAGTTGTATGCCCTTTTTTGGGTGAATATGAAGTCACATAATCATTTTCTTTAATTCAATGGATTGAGTTGGCTGATGGTTTGAACGTTGACCAGATGTTGCATAGACTTGTAAGCTGAGGGCTGCGTGGTGCAGAATTTCTGGATCGGAAATTTAAAGAAATTATTTATTGTGATTGAGACATTGCCATTTGATTAAGTTGGCATCCATGCTTTGAATGCCACCTGAAGGTTTGCTAGACCAAAGCATCCCTAATGTCCCTCTGTGTTTCTATTGTCTGCCTCGAAGACCTTGTGTCTTCTTACTCTCATCCTTCCACCCATTATATGAATCGTCCTACCTGGCCTGTGGTCCTGTCTTCCTGTCCTCAGCCTCCACTGAATCCCCTTGTCAGAGTTAGATTGTGCAGAACGCAGCATGAATCAACTATGAAGGAGACAAGCTTTGGCAGATGTTGCATGATTCCCTGAATCGGTCAAAGCATTGAAAGCGCATTTTGAGCAGCTGGATGGTCCTCTCCACCTCCATTCTTGTGGATGCATGTTAAATTTCTCCTGTACCTCAGATCTTGGGTGATAGAGTGAGGTCCTCAGCTTTCTCTTTGAGGGATAACTCTTGTCACCCAGGATCCATCCAATCTTGCAGGAACCACAAACAGTCTTGTTACCTGAGATCTATGAATCATGAGAACTCCCTGGATAATGTGCACAGACCTGTAGAACCTGTGTCCTGTGATCACACATTATATGTACATTCATTAAGTGGTACCTGTCCTGTTGATGAAAGCTCCTGGCTCTTCTGCTGGCACACTGATGGCTACATGCATGCAATTTTTAGCACCCTAGATGTGGGAGAACTCAGCTATTACCACAAATCCTTGTGCTCTCTCTGCCTGGGTGCTTTTGTCTGTCTGGTAATTAATGAAAATGTGGGCATGTCTCAAGATGGCATTAGTCAGTAGCTTGACACAACTGTGTGCGGCTGATTGAGATGCTGTACAAATCCCCAACTGAGCCCTGAAAGTTTCCTAGATGTGCAGAAAGTGAGAGCCACTATGACCTTAAATGCCACCACCATGAAGTGAACTCACATAGCTGGAGGCAATTTTAAGGTCTATCATGTTGTAAAGGGATGTCACTGTGTTACTGAAGAGGTATGGCCTCCTGTGACACCAGACCTCGGGCCTCTGGTGAGCTGCCTAGTTGCTGAGTATTGAGGTCTTCAGTACTCCCATTCATCATGGCTTCCTGCTGGCCCTGCACCAACTGAGCCCATGCCTCTTTTCTTACAGATCTTTATCTGGGATCTACCTGTACTCATCTGGTCTCCTGTCTCATCTGTCCTCCCTCTCCAGAGAAGGTCCCACTAGCAGTGTATATTATCCTATGGAAGAGATGCAGAGGACCAGTGCCTTGCAACTGAGTGAACACTATTCTCCAATCATCAGGAAAACCTTCCAGAGAAGTCCTGAAATGCTGAAAGTCCTCTAATCATTAGGAAAACCTTCCAGAGAAGTCCTGAAATGCTGAAAGTCATGCTTCAAATACTACACAATAACTAGGGCCAGGATTTTCCAGCTGTTCACACTGGCAACACCTTCAGCTACAGTCTACATCACACTCCTGCCAAGGGTTCCCTGGCAGTGAGGAGTGCATTCAGTGGGAAACCCCTTTAATAACAATGAGATCAGAAGATCCCTCCACTAGCCAATAGGGGTGGCCACCTCCATGAAACACGTAGTGGGTTATGGAATATCCCCTTTCATGAAACTGGAGCAAAATTCTATACTCACATAACTACAAACTCTATCACAGAGAAACTGCTATCACACTCAATTAGACTTTCAATGGCTCCAATTGGCCCTTTAATTGTCAGCGGATAGCATCCAATTCGTGCATCTGCGTGTTGACCTCAAGTCATGTGTAATGTGGGGAAGCCCAACCAACATTGATTTAATGCAATTGCAGGTTGGACTCTCGCCTGCCCTAGCCATGTAACAATATGACCATGTCAATTAAAGCAAGGAACTGGCAAACATATTAATAGTTATTAAGCATTGGTATTTATAGCGGTCCGCCTGTCAGACATCCTGAGGAATCTATTATTGAATCAGAGACAAAATTAACAAAAGCAAAGTATCAGTATTGCATTAAAGAAAAACATGAATGAGAACCAGATGGTTTCCATCCCAAAGTTTAAAAAGAAATTGATAAGAAAATTGAATGTTAGGACATCTGCAAAATTCTTTTGATACAACACAGATCTTTAGCGTGTTATTCTGCTATTTAAGAAAGATAATAGAGAGAAACTCTGGGAAATTATAATCCCTTTAGTCAGATATCTGGTATTGGGAAATTGCTAAAGTCGATAATTAAGGATAGGGGTGACTGAGCTGATCAGACAGAACTGATGGGTGTAAGAGGTCAAACCTGATGAAACTGATTAAATGTTATGAAGAGAGGATGAAAGTAGTGTACAGGAGAATGTTTATTTATATATATCTCCAGAACACAATTGAAAAGTCTCTCATAAAAGACTGTTGGCTAAAGTTGAAACTGATGAAATTGAAGGCTAATTATTGACCCAATTAGAGAACTGGTTGAGTGAAGGAGACAGAGAATAACAATGAGGGCAGATTCTCTAAGTGGCAAGGTGTGACTAGTGGTGTCCCACAAGATTTATGTTGGAACCTCAACTATTCACTCTGTTCATTAACAACTGAGATGATGCAAAAGAAAGTCATATATTTAGGTCTACAAATGACACAAAAAAATGACACAAGCATTTTAAACAGTGTAGAAGAAAATGTAAAATTACAAAGGGCTATTGATTGATGTCTGTGAGTAAAGCAAAACTGTGATTGATAGATTTCAATGTAGACAAATATGAGGTATTCTACTTCAGATCTGAAAAGGACGAAGCAATGTGGATGGTGAAAAACCATAAACAATGGAGGTCCAGGTTCACATCATTAAAATTTCAGAAAATATCAAAAAGATGAATGGAAGGCTGGCCTTTATATGTGGAGGATTATACACAAGGGGGTAGAAACCACACTCTCCTATAAAAAGTCCTGGTTAGACCACACTTGGGAGCACCACAGGCAGTTCAGTACACCACATCATAGATATACACTGGCCTTGGAGGGAGTTCAGCATAAATTTACTGGAATGATACTTGGATGCCAAGGGTTAAATGAAGATAGATTACAAACTAGGATTGCATTCCCTGAAATTTAGGAGACTAAGGGATGATTTGATCAAGGTTTTCAATATATTAGAAGGAATCAATAGAGCTGACATATAAAAAAACTATTTCCACTAGTTGGGAGTCTAGAACTAGGAGGAACAGTTAAAACATTGAAGCCAGATGTTTCAGCAGTAAAATTAGGAAACTGCAAAGCATAGTAGAAGTGTAGAACTCTCTTCTGCAACTGACACTAGAACAATTGTTCAGTATCAAACTGAGATTGGCAGATTTTTATTAGTCAAAATTATTAAGAGATATGGGGTAAAAGAGGGTATATAGAATTATGTCTCAGATGACCCACTAATTTACTGAATGGTGGAACAGACTTGAGGGACTGAATGGTATGTGTCCCTAACTCAGTGAGCAGTAACATCCTCACCCAGAAAGTACAAAGCTCTCTTTACATAACCCATCAAACAATACCAGAGAAGGTACAGCGTGAACTTGATACAGAATAAAGTTCTCTCCATACTATCTGCATGAAACAGTCCCAAAGGGTTCAATGGTTAGATACAAAATAAAGATAATCTCTGTTGTCCCATTTAATAGATAGATCAGACAGTCGTATACAAGGATGTACAGTAGCATTATGGTTTTGTTATTTGTCTAGAAAGTGGAGACTTGTATTAAAGATCTGAAGATACAGATTCAAATCCCATCATGTGTGCTGGGGAACTTTAATTCAATTATTTAAATAAAAATGGAATAAAAGAGTCAGTATAAAGAATGATGACCCTGAAACCACAGAACTATCATAAAACCCATTTTGCTCACTAATGCCCTTCTGCTGTTCTGATCTTGTCTGGCCAACATATGACCTCAGGCCCACACCAATGTGATTATCCCTTTCTTAACTTCCCCCTATCATAGTGCAACAAGCCAATCAGCTATATTCAAGAAAACAGTTCAACACCACCTTCTGTAAAGAAATTTGAGATGGACAATAAATGCCTATATCCTGTCAATAAATTTATAAAATCCAACTCACTGCTGCCTTCTTTTGAGAAGATCAGTTTCCACATGCATGCAACAGGAAGGTGAAGAATCTTGCTCTGTGTATAAGGCTGGCTGCTTAATTTGTAATTAGTAATAGGCTTAGTAATTATTTATCAAAATTTGCTGGACTCTGGGGAAGTGCCGGAAGATTGGAAAATGGCTAATGTTACGCTGCTGTTTAAAAAAGGTGGCAGACAGAAGGCAGGGAATTGTAGGCTGGTTAGTTTAACGTCTGTAGTTGGAAAAATGCTAGAATCCATCATCAAAGGAGAAATAGAAAGGCACCTAGAAAAGAATGGTTTCATCAAGCAGATGCAGCATGGATTCGTTAAGGGGAAGTCATGTTTAATGAATTTATTGGATTTCTATGAGGATGTGATTAGTGCTGTAGACAGAAGGGAACCGGTAGATGTGGTGTTTTTAGATTTCCAAAAGGTGTTTGATAAGGTGCCTCACAAAAGGTTGCTGCAAAAGGTTAGGGTGCATAGAGTTGGGGGTAGGATGTTAGACTGGATAGAGGATTGGTTGAAAATAGGAAACAGAGAGTTGGAATCAATGGGTACTATTCTGGTTGGCAGTTGGTGACTAGTGGAGTGCCCCAGGGATCGGTGCTGGGGCCTCAACTGTTTACCGTTTACATAGATGATCTGGAGGAGGGGTCTGAGTATAGGGTAACAAAATTTGCTGATGACACGAAGATAGTGGAAAAGCAAATTGCGTGGAGGGTGTGGAAAATCTGCAGAGAGATCTGGATAGGCTGAATGAGTGGGCGAGGACCTGGCAGATAGAGTATAATGTTAGCAAATGAGAGGTTATCCATTTTGGTAGAAATAATAATAGGAGGGATTTTATTTAAAAAGCGAAAAGCTGCAGCATACTACGGTGCAGGGGGACCTGGGGTCCTTGTGCACGAATTGCAAAAACTCAGTCTGCAGTGCCGCAGGTGATCAAGATGGCAAATGGAATATTGGCCTTTGTAGCGAGGGATAGAATATAAAAGCAGAGAGGTTTTGCTGCAACTGTACAGTGTACTGGTGAGGCCGCAGCTGGAGTACTGTGGAGCAGTTTTGGTTGCCACACTTGCGGAAGGATATATTGGCCTTGGAGAGAGTGCAGAGAAGGTTCACTAGGCTGATACCGGAGATGAAGGGGTTAGCCTATAAAGAGAGATTGAATAGACTGCATCTGTACTCATTGGAGTTTAGAAGGCTGAGGGGGGACCTTATAGAGACAAATAAGACAATGAAGGGGATAGATAGGGTAGAGGTAGAGAGATCCTTTCCGCTTAGAAAGGATAGCAGGACTAGAGGGCACAGCCTCAAAATAAGGGGCAGTTTAGATCAGAGTTGAGGAGGAACTTCTTCACTCAAAGGGTGGTGAATCTCTGGAATTCTCTGCCCGTTGAAGTGGTGGAGGCTTCCTTGCTGAATATATTTAAGTCACGGGTAGATAAGTTTCTGATAGACAAGGGAATTAAGGGTTATGGGGAGAAAGTGGGAAAGTGGAGCTTACCCACTTCAGATCAGCCATGATCTTATTGAATGGCGGGACAGGCTCGAAGGGCTAGATGGCCTACTCCTGCTCCTATTTCTTATTTGCTTCCAATGCGCTTCTTCCTACTCCTTTTCCAAAAATAAGATGCAATGGAATGCATAATGCAAAACTCATTGGTCTTGAGTTTTTAGCCCATTGGGTCTAGGATCAGAGGTGGGCGGGAGCTATTTCCAGCTGCAGCCTGCCCTCAGGCTGTGGCCGGGAGAAGGGGGCAGTTAGGGGACGGGGGCAGTGTTCTATAAGCTGCAAAATCCATTTTGTTTTAAATTCAAACAAGTTGCTGAGAATTGACTTTCATTTCGAACTACCAGCCCCCTTACTTATCTTCCAATGAATCCTGTGCAAAGCTATGATTCCCATCAGCCTCTGGTGAGGCCAGTCTCTGAAAATTGATTGGCTGCCCCAGGAAAAATCATATGAGTGATTGTGTCCCACACACTGCGGGATTTCTGATGCATATTTTTATCTGACAACTTGTGAGAAAAATCCTGCCCATTCTTCCTGCTGTACAATTGGGATGTGAGGAGGAATTACAGTCTCAGAAACAGCATGAGATGCAGGTGGCCCAATAATCAATGGCACATAGAAGAAAAGTGACGCAAATCATCTGAGAAATAAACCTTCACAAAGAACCTGTCGAGTTCTTTACGTCATTGCTGCCCTCCCTCCAACACCTAGCTAGCTGACACATCTGGGAATGCAACCAGTTGGAATGTATGTCCATTCCACGGCATCATCACTTCAGCTATTCTCATTCTCCAAGAACACCACAAATATCAGCAGAGTATTGCCTGGCTTTGATTAAACAATCACCTAGATCTTTTTCCACCCCTCCCACATGAATATAGAACAGGGAACTAGGGTGGAGGTGGCCCGTGGTTGTTGTGGGAGACATCTGTTCTCACAATACGGAGAAACTGGTTGAAAGCAGTATCATTGGGCAGAATGGTCCATTTACTCTTGTGGTAATTAGTCTCAATGAGCAGGGACAGGCTCTGACACAGCTTCATGCACACTTCGTAGATGGGGAATGTGGCATACAGTGGTTCAGCTGCTCAGACTGTCAGTTGAGATGGTCTGTAAATGTTGGAAATCTTCTCATTTTATAATTAACCAGAGCATGAAGTAAATCCTCCCATTGATGGCCTATAACTCAGTGCTTAAACCTGCATCTGGAGGAAAAGAATGGAGTCATTTCAAAGCTTATCCTGGAGAGGGAACAGACAGCTGTGTAAATATTGTGCTCTGGGCAGGATTTGCTCTCATAGTAATTCATATACCATCAACCGGCTCTGCAAACAGGCCCAAACTTAGCCACGAGGTCTGGCTTCGTCCACTCAGGAACAGCCCACTTAGACACAGAGCAAGCATTCTGCTCCTTTAACCCTTAGTCTGCTAACTCACATTGAGCTTGAAGTCCTAATCTCCACTGTTATCCCATGATATCATGTCCAAATGGCCAATCACTTTGCATGAATCATAATTTTATGTAAATAAACCGCCATCATATTTAAACCAAAGCCAGTCCATTTTTGAGCATAAAAGTCAAAGGTGACACTCCCAGGGAATTACTGAGGAAGCACTGAACTGTCAGAAGAATAAATACTGAGGGAACACAGAGCTGTTAGAGGAGTAAATATAGGGGAACTGCTGAGTGTCAGAGAGGTAAATACTGAGGGAACGCTGAGCTGTCAGAAGGATATATACAGTGGGGCCACTGAGCTGACAGAGGGCAAATAAGCGGGGCTGCTGGACTGTCAAAGGGGTGAATACTGATGGGGTACTGATCTGTTAGAGGGGTAAATATTGAGGGAGAACTGAGCTGACAGAGGGGTAGTTTGAAGTTTGAGTGCTGCACCATTGGAGGGGCTGTTCCTGATCATTGTCCAGTAACCACATCCCATCCCAGATTGGACAGAAGGAAAATGAACTATAGTTTTTATTCCTGATCACTGTGCTGTGATACCTGGAAAGTATGTGTGAGAGAATTGTTGGCTGAAATCAGATCAGATGCTGTTGGAAGTAAATGAGATTTTTGTTTGCTGGTCTGTGAATAGTTTGGAAATCAATTGTGATCTTGCAGAATGATTACAGAACCGTCACTCAGCAATTCAACATCACTACAACCCCTTCAGTCCTTTAATGCTGATTGCCTGAGTTAATCAACTGTAAATTTTGCAGCCAATATAAACTCTAAAGCAACGAATGAATACATCAATAACCAAAAGGTCCTTTGTCACAGTTCAGATGACTGAGAAATTAGCAGCCCCTTTAAATTTTACATCATCATGTGGTTCTGCTACTGAATATGTATGCTGTTAAAGCTGCCCCAATAATCCAGTTTATAAAAATAGAGAAAATAAAACAGATCAGGAGAGAGAATGAAAGGGAACAGAGAAAATGAAGGAATCAAGGACAGAAAGAAAAATAAAGATACACAGAAGCAGACAAAAAGAGAGGAATATAGGGACACAAAAGACAACTATGAGAAATACACATGAAGAACGAAAGGCAGAAAGAATAAGGGAGAAACAATGAGATGGAGAGACTGAAAGATTGGAAGCAGGATAAATCATAATGTGCAATGTCAGTTGGCTCTGTGCCATCAGCCCTTGGGCTAGGCTGGTCTCACTGAATATATTGGAGGTGCAGGTTGACAAACTATTCCGTGACCTTGTCTGCAGCTAATGTTGCTTGGCACTGAAAACCAGACTGAAACCCCAAAGCCTTTTATATTGCCTAGTTTCTCACAGCAGAGGATATGGACTCCAGTGAGATTTAGCACCTTTAAGAGTGGAGGGGTCTTGAACCTCTGGGGAAGAATCAGCACGTTCAGGAGAGAAGTCAGGAGTAAAAAGGAGGGAAAGAAAGAAAATGATAAAAATATCCCATGCTGAGTGACATTGAGAATCAACTCCCCAATCTGCACCGGTGTTGATTAGGACCAAAAACACATATCAACTCAAGACTGACCACAGCTTTGTTACAGAACCTGAAGTGCTGCACCAAAGACTGCTACATAAAGGCACACCGTGTTATGGGTAATGCAGTAGCATGGATAGATGTTTGATTAACCAACAGAAAGCTCAGAGTGGGGTTAAATGGGGTTTTATTGGTTGGTGATCAGTGACTAGTGGTGTGCCTCAGGGATCAGTGTTGGGACCACAATTGTTTACAATTTGCATAGATAAGTTGGAGTTGGAGACCAAATGTAGTGCGTTCAAGTTTGCAGGTGACACTAAGCTATATAAGGTGCTGGTGAGGTCACACCTGGAGTATTGTGTACAATTCTGGTCGCCTTACTTGACAAAGCTTATACTGGCACTGGAGGGAGTGGAGAGGAGATTCACTAGGAGTTAAAAGGGTTGGCTTATGATTAGATACTGAACAGACTGGGACTATGCTCATTAGAGTTCAGAAGAATGAGAGGAGGATCTTATAGAAACATATAAGATTAGATGGAAGCAGGGAGGTTGTTTTCACTGGTAGGTGAAATTAGAATTAGGGGCCACAGCCTGAAAATAAGGGGGAGCAGATTTAGGACTGTGTTGAGGAAGAACTTCTTCACCCAAATGGTTGAATCTGTGGAATTGCCTGCTCAGTGAAGTAGTTGAGTGCCTTTGAATGTTTTTAAGTCAGAGATAGATACATTTTTGAACAGTAAAGGAATTAAGGGTTGTGGTAAGAGGGTGGGTAAGTGGAGCTGAGTTCACAAAAAGATCATCCATGATCTTTTTGAATGGCAGAGCAGGCTCGAGGGATAAGATGGCCTACTCCTGCTTCTAGTTCTTATCCTCTTATGTTCTTCTGTATACCAGGCAACATCCTGGTAAATCTCTTCTGCACCCTTTCCAATGCATCAAATCCTTCTGGTAGTGAGGTAACCAGAATTGTACACAATACTCCAAATGCATCCTAACCAAAGAGTTATACAGTTGCAACATAATTTTCTAATTTCCATACTCAATGTCCTGACCAATGAAGGCCAGCATACCACATACCTTCTTGATCACCTTGTCCACTTGAGTTGACACCTTCAGGGAACTGTGGACCTGCATGTCTAGTGCTCTACCATATACGGTATACTTTTCTTCTACAGTAGACTTTTAAAATCACATCACCTCATATTTAACTGGGTTAAATTCCATCTCAGTAAGAATTTAGCAACACCAATTATTAATCCAACCGATTTATGATATAAAACTTGCTTTTTTACTATCAAATAAATCGGTTGGATTAATAATTGGTGTTGCTAAATTCTTACTGAGTTCTTACCACTCCAATCCAACGCCGGCATCTTTACATCATTAAATTCCATCTGCCATCTTTCAGCCCAGGTTTCCAGGATTGGCATAAATGAGTTTTTTTCTGATTGGCAGTCAGTGACTAGTGGGGTTCCTCAGGGAGTTGTGCTAGGACCCCAACTGTTCACATTATATTTTAATGATTTGGAAGAGGGAACTGAATGCAGTATCTCCAAATTTGCAGATGATACCAAGTTGGGTGGGAGTGTGAGCTGTGAGAAAGATGCAGAGGTGCTTTAGCGTGATTTGAACAGGCTGCGTGTATAGGATCTGCATAGCAAATGCAGTATAATGTGGATAGATATGAGCTTATCCGTTTTAGTAGCAATAATAGGAAGACAGATCATTACTTGCAGTGCTGTAAACTGCGAGAGGTAGATACTCAATGAGACCGTGGAGTTCTCGTACATCAGTCGCTGAAAATAAGTGTGCAGGTGCAGCAGGCAGTAAAGACGGCAAGTGGTATGTTGGCCTTTATAGCAATAGGATTTGCGTATAGGGATAGGGATATTTGCTGCAATTGTATAGGGATAGGGATACTTGCTGCAATTGTTGAGACCAACATGGAATATTGCGTGCACTTCTGATGTCGTCATCTGAGGAAGGATGTTCTTGCTAAAGAGGGAGTGCAGCGAAGGTTTACCAGGCTGATTCCTGGGATGGCAGGTCTGTCATATGAGGAGAGACTAAGTCAGTTAAAATTATATTCACTGGAGTTCAGAAGAGTGAGAGGGTATCTCATAGAAACTTACAAACTTCTATTGGAATGTTAGGAAAAATGTTCCTGATCATGAGGGACTCCAAAAGTAGGGGTCATAGTTTGAGGATAAAGGGAAAACCATTTAGAACTGAGGTGAGGAAAAACTTCTTCACCCAGAGGCTGGTGAATGTATGGAATTCACTACAACAGAATGTAGTTGAGGCCAAAATGTTGTCTGATTTCAAGAAGAAATTAGATATAACTCGAGGTGCGAAAGGGATCAAGGAATATGGGAGGAAGGGGGGAATTCAGGATATTGAATTTGATGATCAGTCATGGTCAAAATGAATGGTGCAGCAGGCATGAAGGGCTGAATGGCCTCCTTCTGCTTCCAGTTTCAATGTTAAATACATTCAGTGACTTGGCCTCCACAGTCTTCTATGCTAGAGAATTCCACAGGTCCAATCTTTGAGTAAAGAAATTTCTCCTCATTTCAATCCTAAATGGCCTATTTGTGTCTTCAGACAGTGGCTGGGATTCTCTAGTCCTTTGTGGCAGGTTTTCTAGCTGTGGAGGCGACTCACCAATGGTGAGCGAGCAACACAAATGGTCACTGACCTCAGCGGGATATTTTGTTCCTGCCAATGGTGAGCTGTCTCCATTGTCAGAAAGTCCTGACTCTTGTTCTAGAAGTTCCAGCAGAGGAAACAACATCCCTCATCCAGTCTGTCCAGCCATGTGATAGTTTTATACATTTCAGTGAGATCCCTTTTCATTCTTCTAAATTCCAGTGAATACAGGCCCAGTCGACCTAATCCCTCCTCATGTGACAATCCTGCCATCTCAGGATTCAGTCTGGCAAATCTTCATTACACTTCTTCTGTGTTAAGTATATCCTTTCTTAGATAAGGAGACTAAAACTGCGCACAATACTCCAAGTGTTGTCACAGCAAGGTTCTGTACAGCTGCAGTAAGACACCCTTACTCCTACACAGAAATCCGCTTGCAATGCAGGCCAAGGTACCATTTGCCTTCCCAGGAACTTGCTGTACCTTCATGCTAGCTTTCACTGATGTGTGTGCAAAAACACTCAGGTTCTTTTGTAATCAAACTACCACTATATAATGACACAGTGGCACAATGGTTAGCACTGCTGCATCACAATGCCAAAGATCCAGGTTTGATTCCAGCCTTAGGTACCTATTTGTGTGGAGTTTGCATGTTCTCCTCGTGTTTCCTCCAGGTACTCTGTTCTCTTCCCACAGTCCAAAAATATGCAGGGGTTAGGTGAAGAGTTCTGTTAAATTGCCACTTAATATCCAAACACGTGTAGGCTAGGTGGATTAGCCATGGTAAATTCATTGGGTTACAGGGATAGAGCAGGGGATGGGCCTGGGTGGCTGCTCTTTCAGAGAATTGGCGCAGACACACTGGGCTAAGTTGTCTTTTTCTGCACTTTAGGAATACTATGATTTAAGTAATATTTTGCTATTCTGTTTTTCTTACTTCACATTTATCCACATTATACTGCAGCTGCAATGTATTTATCCATTCACTCAAATTGTCTAAATTGTCTTGAAACCTCTGTATATCCTCCACACCACTCACATTCACACCTAGCATTGTATCATTAGTAAAAGTGAAAATATAACATTAGGTCCCCACATCCAAATCACTGATATATATTGCAATAACTGGGGCCCAAGCATTGATCCATGCAGCGCCCCAAAAGGCCATGGTGACAAGAATTTCATGCACTCTTGTACGCGAACAATATTTTAATAAAGTGAATGTGGACATCATGACTGTATGTGAAATTCAATGGGATAAATTGAGGGACATAGGAATTGGACGACAATACCATTAACTCCTTGGGCCAATTCTACTATCTGACCAAATCACAGCTGTCCTTTAATTCCATTCACATACCAATGCTTTGTATGTCTCAATACATTTACCCAGCAATAATCTTAACACTCTTACCCAGCAATAATCTTAACACCCTTACCCAGCAATAATCTCAGTATCCTTAACCAGCAATAACCTCAATGCTTTTATCCAGCATCGATCTTAATACCGTTATTCAGCAGTACTCTCAATACCCTTCCCCAGCAATAATCTCAGCTCTTTTACCCAGACAAAATCTCAATACCCTTAACCAGCAATGATCCCAATACCCTTATCCAGCATCGATTTCAATACCCTTACCCAGCAAAAATCTCAATACCCTTACGTGGTAAAAATCTCAGTACCTTAACCAGCAAAAATCTCAATACCCTTACCCAGCAATAATCTCAGCTCTCTTACCCAGACAAAATCTCAATACCCTTAACCAGCAATGATCCCAATACCCTTATCCAGCATCGATTTCAATACCCTTACCCAGCAATAATCTCAATACCCTTAACCAGCAAAAATCTCAATACCCTTACCCAGCAATAATCTCAATACCCTTAACCAGCAATAATCTCAATACCCTTACCCAGCAATAATCTCAATACCCTTAACCAGCAATAATCTCAATACCCTTACCCAGCAATAATCTCAATACCCTTACCCAGCAATAATCTCAATACCCTTAACCAGCAATAATCTCAATACCCTTAACCAGCAATAATCTCAATACCCTTACCCAGCAATAATCTCAATACCCTTAACCAGCAATAATCTCAATACCCTTAACCAGCAATAATCTCAATACCCTTAACCAGCAATAATCCAATACCCTACCCAGCAATAATCTCAATACCCTTAACCAGCAATAATCTCAATACCCTTAACCAGCAATAATCTCAATACCCTTAACCAGCAATAATCTCAATACCCTTAACCAGCAATAATCTCAATACCCTTACCAGCAAAATCTCAATACCCTTACCCAGCAATATCTCAATACCCTTAACCAGCATAATCTCAATACCCTTACCCAGCAATAATCTCAATACCCTTAACCAGCAAAAATCTCAATACCCTTACCCAGCAATAAACTCATACCGTTACCAGCAAAAATCTCAATACCCTTAACCAGCAATGATCACAATACCCTTAACCAGCAATGATCACAATACCCTTATCCAGCAATAATCTCAATACCCTTACCCGGCAATAATCTCAATACCCTTAAGCAGCATAATCTCAATACCCTTACCCAGCAAAAATCTCAATACCCTTAACCAGCAAAATCTCAATACCCTTACCCAGCAATAATCTCAATACCCTTAACCACAAATAATCTCAATACCCTTAACCAGCAAAAATCTCAATACCCTTACCCAGCAATAATCTCAATACCGTTAACCAGCAATAATCTCAATACCCTTACCCAGCAATATTTCAATACCCTTAACCAGCAATGATCACAATACCCTTAACCAGCAATGATCACAATACCCTTAACCAGCAATAATCTCAATACCCTTAACCAGCAATGATCACAATACCCTTACCCAGCAATAATCTCAATACCCTTACCCAGCAATAATTTCAATACCCTTAACCAGCAAAAATCTCAATACCCTTACCAGCAATAATTTCAATACCCTTACCCAGCAATAATCTCAATACCCTTACCCAGCAATAATCTCAATACCCTTAACCAGCAATAATCTCAATACCCTTAACCAGAAATATTACCGCAATAATCTCAATACCCTTACGCAATAATCTCAATACCCTTAACCAGCAATGATCTCAATACCCTTACCCAGCAATAATCTCAATACCCTTACCCAGCAATAATCTCAATACCCTTAACCAGCAAAAATCTCAATACCCTTAACCAGCAATAATTTCAATACCCTTACCCAGCAATAATTTCAATACCCTTACCCAGCAATAATCTCAATACCCTTAACCAGCAATAATCTCAATACCCTTAACCAGCAATGATCACAATACCCTTATCCAGCAAAAATCTCAATACCTTTAACCAGCAATGATCCCAATACCCTTATCCAGCAAAAATCTCAATACCATTAACCAGCAATGATCACAATACCCTTATCCAGCAAAAATCACAATACCTTTAACCAGCAATGATCCCAATACCCTTAACCAGCAAAAATCTCAATACCTTAAACAGCAAAAAACTCAATACCCTTACCCAGCAATAATCTCAATACCCTTAACCAGCAATAATCTCAATACCCTTATCCAGCAAAAATCTCAATACCCTTAACCAGCAAAAATCTCCATACCTTTAACCAGCAATGATCCCAATACCCTTATCCAGCAAAAATGTCAATACCCTTACACAGCAATAATCTCAATACCCTTAACCAGCAATGATCTCAATACCCTTAACCAGCAAAAATCACAATACCTTTAACCAGCAATGATCCCAATACTCTTATCCAGCAAAAATGTCAATACCCTTACACAGCAATAATCTCAATACCCTTACACAGCAATAATCTCAATACCCTTACACAGCAAAAATCTCAATACCCTTAACCAGCAATAACCTCAATATCCTTAGCTGACAAAAATTTCAATACCCTTAACTAGCAATAACCTCAACATCCTTACCCAGCAAAAATCTCAATACTCTTACACAGTAATAATCTCAATATTCTAACCCAGCAAAAATCTCAATACCCTCACCCGGTAATAACCTCAATGCCTTTACCCAGCATCGATCTCAATACCCTTACACAGCAATAATCCCAGTACCCTTACATAGCATCATCTCAGTACCCTTACACAGCAATCATCTCAGTACCATTACACAGCAATAACCTCAGTACCCTTACACAGCAATCATCTCAATGCCTTTATCCTGCATTGATCTCAATACCCTTACCCAGCAATAATCTCAATATCCTTACCCAACAATAATCTCAACACTCTTACACAGCAATAATCTCAGTACTCTTAACAGAACTTATCTCAATACCCTTTCCCAACAATAATCTCAATAACCTTATCAAGCAAAAATCTCAATACCCTTACCCGGCATCAATCTCAATACCCTTACACACAGCAATCATCTCAGTACCCTTACACAGCTATCATCTCAATACCCTTACACAGCTATCATCTCAGCACCCTTATACAGCTATCATCTCAGTATGCTTACACAGCTATCATCTCAGTACCCTTACACAGCTATCATCTCAATACCCTTGCACAGCTATCATCTCAATACCCTTGCACAGCTATCATCTCAATACCCTTACACAGCTATCATCTCAATACCCTTACACAGCTATCATCTCAATACCCTTACACAGCTATCATCTCAATACCCTTACACAGCTATCATCTCAATACCCTTACACAGCTATCATCTCAGTACCCTTACACAGCTATCATCTCACTACCCTTACACAGCTATCATCTCAGTACCCTTACACAGCTATCATCTCAATACCCTTACACAGCTATCATCTCAATACCCTTACACAGCTATCATCTCAATACCCTTACACAGCTATCATCTCAATACCCTTACACAGCTATCATCTCAATACCCTTACACAGCTATCATCTCAATACCCTTACACAGCTATGATCTCAATACCCTTACACAGCTATCATCTCAGTACCCTTACACAGCTATCATCTCAGTACCCTTACACAGCTATCATCTCAGTACCCTTACACAGCTATCATCTCAGTACCCTTACACAGCTGTCATCTCAGTACCCTTACACAGCTGTCATCTCAGTACCCTTACACAGCTATCATCTCAGTACCCTTACACAGCTATCATCTCAGTACCCTTACACAGCTATCATCTCAATACCCTTACAGAGCTATCATCTCAATACCCTTACACAGCTATCATCTCAGTACCCTTACACAGCTATCATCTCAATACCTTACCCAGCAATAATCTCAATAACCTTATCAAGCAAACATCTCAATACCCTTATCCAGCATCAATCTCAATATCCTTACACACAGAAATCATCTCAGTACCCTTACACAGCTGTCATCACAATACCCTTACCCCACAACAATCTCAATATCCTTACCCAGCATCAATCTCAATACTCTTACACAGCAATAACCTCAATACCCTTATCCACCATCGATCTCAATATCCTTACCCAGCATCAATCTCAATACTCTTACACAGCAATAACCTCAATACCCTTATCCAGCATTGATCTCAATACCCTTAGACAGCAGTAATCTCAGTATCCTTACACAGAAATCATCTCAATACCCTTACCCAGTATCGATCTCAGTACTCTTATACAGCAATCATCTCAATACCTTTACACAGCATCGATCTCAATACCCTTACCTGGCATCGATCTCAATACTCTTACACAGCAATAATCTCAATACCCTTACCCAACAATAATCTCAATACCCTTATACAACAATAATTTCAATACCCTTACACATCAATAATCTCAGTACCCTTACGCAGCTATCATCTCAATACTTTTATCCAGCATCGATCTCAATACTCTTATACAGCAATAATCTCAGTACCCTTACACAGGAACCATCTCAATACACTTATCCAACAATAATCTAATACCCTTATCCAGCATCAATCTCAATACTTTTAGCCTGCATCGATCTCAATATTCTTACACAGCAATAAGCTCAGTACTCTTACACAGGAACCATCTCAATACCCTTACCCAACAATAAACTCAACATTCTTACCCAGCAATAATCTCAATACCCTTACCCAGCAATAATCTCAATAACCTTACCGAGGATAATCTCAACACACTAACTCGGCATCAATCTCAATACCCTTATCCAGAAATAATCTCAATATCCTTACACGACAACAATGATTTTTTAACCTCAGCCCTGAAGGCTGAGATTGATCCAGCATTCATAATCTGTGGTATGTGGGTGGGGCCGGGAGGGGAGGAAGGCATTTCCAAACCACTTTGTACCTGGTACCTGGTTTAATTCGTAAATGGCCTAACTTTAATGTATTGCTCCTTTCTTTTGGGTTCCTCATCAGAGGAATTAACTTCATTCTATTTATCTTACTGAAGCCTTCCATCATTTTAAATAATCCTTTATCATTAGATATCTCCAATCTTCTAAAAGACAATAAGAACTATTTAGGCAACATGTTCTCATAATTTCAGCCTTTAATGTCTGGTATCATTCTGGTAAATCTGCATGCATCTCACTTCAAGGCCTTTATATCTTATTCTTCTAGCCTCTTGCCCAGAACTGAACAAGTTACTTTAGATAGGGTCAGACCAGAGCGCTATACAATTAAAATTCAATGAAAATGGCTCCACTAAGCATCATCAAGATTATTTCTGGTTAAGGATATTGAAATTGATGCCGAGTAAGGGTGTTGAGATTGTCCTCGGTAAGGGTATTGAGGTTATTGCTGGGTAATGGTATTGAGATTACTGCTGGGTAAGGGTATTGAAATGATTGCTGTGTAAGGGTACTGAGATTATTGCTGTGTAAGAGTATTGAGATTGACGCTGGGTAAGAGTATTGAGATCGATGTGAGGTAAGGATATTGAGATCATTGCGGGGTGTGGGTATTGTGATGATAGCTGGGTAAGGGTACTGAGATGATTGCTGTGTAAGGGTATTGAGATTGATGCTGGATAAGGGTATTAGATTATTGTTGGATAAGGGTATTGAGACGATTTCTGTGTAAGGGTGCTGAGGTTATTGCTGTGTAAGGGTATTGAGATTATTGCTGAGTAAGGATATTGAGATTATTTTTGGGTAAGGGTATTGAGATGATTGCTGTGTAAGAATATTGAGATTGATAGAACATAGAACATAGAACATTACAGCGCAGAACAGGCCCTTCAGCCTTCGATGTTGGGCCGACCAATTAGGAAAAAGCAATGACCCTCTAACCTAAACCATTCCCTTTTCGTCCATAAACTTATCTACTATAGAACATAGTAGATACTGGGTAAAGGTATTGAGGTTATTGCTGTGAAAGAGTATTGAGATTGATGCTGAGTAAGGGTATTGAGGTTATTGCTGTGTAAGGGTACTGAGATGATAGCTGTGTAAGGGTACTGAGATGATAGCTGTGTAAGGGTACTGAGACTGATGCTGGGTAAGGGTATTGAGATTGATGCTGGGTAAAGGTATTGAGGTTATTGCTGTGTAAGGGTATTGAGATTGATGCTGGGTAAAGGTATTGAGGTTATTGCTGTGTAAGGGTATTGAGATTGATGCTGGGTAAGGGTATTGAGGTTATTGCTGTGTAAGAGTATTGAGACTGATGCTGAGTAAGGGTATTGAGGTTATTGCTGTATAAGGAAACTTGCCAATAACTGTCGTTCTAAACTGTCATATCCTCATAAATCAGGGTTACTTAAACATAGCCCCCAAATACTGTGTCATTTGCACATGTTCTTGTTTTAAAGAAACATTTAAACATGCAATGTTTGAGCAGGCATACTTTCAAGTGCTCTATGATCTCCCACAGGCAGTGGAGAGGCAGACAGTGGATTGAGTTGCATTTCAATGTTGTAACTGCAGGGCTCTGCAATCCTCACCTCCTACATGTTAATTATTAATTTCCAAAGTCTATGTCACCTAATCACTTAATCCCCACTTCCTGGTTCCTCCCCTATTCTTCATCAAGATCTTGGAATTCAAAGCAATGAGTGTAAATCTGGATCATTGATAGAGGTCAATAACAGATCCATTGACTGCAGCTGTCATGGCAACCAATAAAAACTGCCCAAAATGAAAGGCTGTGCTTCTACAAGTAGCCATGTTTGAAACCCAATCCCTGCTGAACTTTACCTGATTTCAGCCATGTGCCCTCAGCCAGGATCCTAACAACTGATCACCAGTGCTGGAAATTGTGGATTTGTGTACATTGCAACAGGGAGCATCAAAGGAGCAGGTTGAAAAGAAAGACAGGGTTGGACTTAGTTGCAATGCTTTCTATGACTCAATAGCCTATCTTAGCTGACACAAACAATAGCTTATTACATGAGTTGCCAGAGAGCTCACAGTGTCTGTAACATCTTTGGGAAAGGAATGGTGGAGGCAAAATTAATAAACCAAATCATCAGCTTGCATTCTGCATGATTTCATGGCCCACAGATTACAGTTGGAGGCCTGCAACACCATCCTAGCACCTCAGCAACTTGCTCACATCATCCAGTCACATTGGCAACTACATTGCTCATTCTCATTGCCCAATCCAAACCTTCATCATCTCTTCTTTTCAGATCCAGGAGACACACACAAAACTCTTCAACTCCCAAAAGCCCAAGCTCCATATAAGCACAATTACATCAGAGTAACATCCCAAAGCCTGGGGAGTTTCATAAAGCAAACTAGTCATTATGCAGGCTGAGCATTTGGGATACCAGGGATACTGTCTGTTTCCAGCTAGAGACAGGACAGCTCCTGCAGATGGCCTCTGATCTTGGTAAACCTGGTGTCTCCCTCCATATACAGGGTTGCACAGGTAGTAGGTGCAAAATACTCAAGCATATCCATGATCAATCTTAGTCTCACAATCTGGGTCTGCCGGCCTCACAATCCTGGTGGGTTTCCAGCTTGAACTCTCACGCAGGTGGGGAAGTTGTACGATGTGAGGGAAGACTGCGGGAATCTCAAAACTGTCCCCATTAAACAGGGCGAATGAGGATGTGAACTCAGACACATTAGTCTCCAACTTATAAAAATCAACTGATTTACAGGTTCTACAGAAAGTTTTGTGTTGACTGAACAATCCACACTCCACTCCTTCAACACATGGCAGCTGGGGAAACCAAAAAAGAAAGCAATCTAAAGTAGAGGTACCTCGACCGGCGGAAAGGAAACAACTACTCACTGCCGGCAGCATCAAGGAGCTCAATGTATTCCTTACACTTTCTGAAGACTCTGTAGGCAGGAACCAGACTCATCAGACTGTTTGTTCAGCAACCAGTACAGGAGTGAGGGAACAGGACTCTACGGCCTACTCAGGGAGTCAGCCACTCACTTCCTTTCCCTCTATCATGTGTTCCCATTGTCTGGGACAAATATTCCTTCCTAGGAAGGATTTACTCCAAATCAACTGTGACAGTAGGAGGGTCAGGTGGGGTCAAGGGAACAGAGGGGGCCTCAGGATATTCTTCCCACTTTTCCGAGAGAGGAAGGGAACGTTTTCTGAAAGGGAAATTACAAAGGATGCAAACACATCAAAGAAATTGGATTGCGCGTGGCTGTGGTCAGAAACACCAGGGCTTCGCAAAATAAAGACAAATAGTTTTGCACAATTATCAAAATTACATCGATTCCTTTTTCTATCACACATTCATCTCGGTTCACTACAATGTAACTATCACATATTGTTCAGATACTGCGTGATGCAATGCCTGAAACATTGAATGTGTATTCTGACACTGATTTCTATAATAAAAGTAGATCCACTGTTCACACAGTTTGTCAGTGAGTTGCTTGGGATGGATGTTTAAAAAGGGATGGATCCGAGAGGAGGAGTCTCTGGAAGTTTAAACAGGGGACAGATGTTTCCTGTAGAAAGAATAGAAGCAAAATGGAATGGAATGAGCTGCAAATGACCATTGTTCGATTCTGTTGCTACCGGGAACTCCTGCCTAAAAATATTTGCTTGAGCTGCTTCTTGTTGTCTTGCGTGCAGCTGGCTCGACAGCAGCAACAATTTGTATTCATAAAGCCCCTATAGCATAATAAAATATCTCAAGGCATTTCACAAAAGCATTATAAAACAAAACTTGACACCCAGCTATATGTGAAATGAGTAAAAGCTCAGTCAAAGAGATAGGCTTTAAAAGAGCATTTTAACAGAGAGAGGTAGAAAGATGGAGAAGTTGAGGGAGAGAATTCTAGAGTTTAAGGAAAAGCAGTTGAAGGTATAACTTCCAAAGTGGACCAATTTAATTCAAAAATGCTCATAAGGCCAGAATTAGTTGAGTGCAGAAAAACAGGGTAATATGACTGGAGGAGGTTACAGAGATAGGCAGGGTCGAGGCCATGGAGGGGTTTGAAAAGGAAGACAATTTTAAAATTGAGGATTTGCTTTTGAGTCAATAGTGATCAGCAAAAATGGAGGGGGTCTTGTTGTGAGTAAAAGCACAGACAGTAAAATTTTGAATGACCTTAGGTTTGTGGAGGGTACAATGTGGGAGGCCAGCCAAGAGTGGGTTGGAATAATCTTGAGTCAAACGTAAAGCCAAAGTTATAGACAGAATAGTTCAGCCTCAAATAATTACTGGGCAGAGGGCGTAGTTGGTAGCTAAGGATTGAATTGATGACGATTGGTTTCTACCTTCCTAATGATTAGTTGAAGAAAATTTTTGCTCATTCAATAATGGAAATCAAATGAGTCGTCTGACAATTTAGGAGCTGTAGAGATGCAGATGAGGTGAGTTGGGTATTGTCAGTGTACATGTAGAAACAGACGCTGTGTTTACAAATGATGTTGTTGAAGGTCTTTGGAGGATACAAGAGGTAACAATGTGGGAGCAGGTAATTCTCTGACTATGATTGGATAGATAGAAATGGAACTAGCTAAATGCAGCCCCATCAAGTTGGACAAAATGGATCAAATTCTCCGTGGTCAGCTATATCAAAGGCTGTAAACAGATGAAGGAAGACGAGAAAAGATAGTTAACTAGGATATCATTTCTGTCATTGGCAAAAGTTGCTTCAGTAGTGTGGTAGAAACCTGACTGGAGAGATTCAAACATGGAATTTTGGGAAAGATGGCCATGGTTTTGGGGGGCAAGAGTATGTTCAAATACTTTGGGAGTTTGGAGATGAAGCAGCAGCTTGTGAAGATGGAGTTGTCAAAGGCTTTGTTCTTTCGAAGAAGGGGATGATGATGGGAGATTTGAAGAAGAAAGAGACATTGTTGAGCGTGAGTCATAGGGATATACAGTATGGAAACAGGTCCTTCAGTCTAACTTGTCTATGCATTTTTTTTTAAACAAGGCACGAAGAACAAAGAAAATTACAGCACAGGAACATGTTTTTCAGCCCTCCAAGCTTGCACTGACCATGAAAAACTCTTAACGTAATCCCAATTGCCCACATTTGGCTCATATCCCTCTATACCAATCTTATCCATGTAACTATCTAAATGCTTTTTAAAAAACAACATTGTACCAGCCTCTACTACTAGCTCTGCCAGCTTATTCCAGGCACTCACCGCCCTCTGTGTGAAAAAATTGCCCCGCTGGGGCACTTTTGTATCTCTCCCCTCTCGCCTTAAACCTGTGCCCTCTAGTTTTAAACTCCCCTACTTTTGGAAAATGAAATTGACTATCTAACTGATCTGTACCTGTCATTATTTTATAGACCTCTACAAGATCACCCTTCAGCCTCTTACGCTCTAGAGAAAAAAATCCCAGTCTTATCCAGCCTTTCCTTATAACTCAAACCATCATCCCGATAGCATCCTAGTAAATTGTTTCTGCACTCTTTCTAATTTAATAATATCATTCCTATAATAGGATGACCAGAACTGCACACAGTCTTTCAAGTGTGGCCTTACCAATGTTTTGTACAACTTCAGCAAAATGTCCCAACTCCTGTATTCAATGTTTCTGACCAATAAAACCAAGCATGCTGAATGCTTTCTTCATCACTCTATCACCTATAACTCCACTTTCAAGGAGCTATGAACATGTGCCCCTAGATCTCTTTGTTCTGTAACTCTCCCCATCACCCCACCATTAAGTTCTGCTGGACAAGGTGAGGCAGAGAGGGTGGGGATTGAGTAATGGCACGGAGAGGACAAGTTGAGTCCATAACTGCCCAACACAACTTATATCTCATCATCTCATTACAAATTCTCAATTTTTTTCACACAAAATAATGAATAAGGTACAATCAAATCTAGCAGCTATTTTGAACACAGCAAGATTCCACAAACAGCCATGAGATGAATGGGAATCTGAGAGGAATATTGTCTCAGGAAGTCAAAACAACAGCTTGCCATTCCACAAACAGCTGCGGGATCTTTGACACACACTCAAAGAGGCAAACAGGGCCTCAGTTTAATGTGTCATCCCTTAGCACGTTTGACTGAGGGCTGAGAGTGTGACTAACGAAGCCAAATTGATAGACTGAAGGAGACTAACTGCTTGTTCCACAATCTACGCCATTGCTAGAGGTAAGACAAAGATTCAGCAACTTACCTCTTCATCCTGGCTTATAATGGAGTCTGGGGGAATCTCAGGAGGCTGGTGAGCTGGCGTTAGCCAAGGATCTTGCTGCATTTGCTTCATTGCCAAGCTAAACACATCCGGTTTTAAAATTAGAATAAAACTCAGGATGAATACATGGTGAAGAAGTTCAGCAGTACCACAGTCTGGGAACTAGATCCTGCCAGGATTAGGAGAGTGTGTTAAAGGTGGTTCTAACGAGACTGCAACTTTAATTCTCAATTGGCAACAGGTTAAAGCCCTGAATCAGTGAAACAACTGACAAGAAGTGGTTGCTGTTGCTGTGCCTTTCTCTGTGAGCAGGAACCCCACTGTCTGCCGTGTTCCCTCAGGCAACAACTCACTAAGCACACCAGCAAGAGACGATTAGCATTGCGTGACTCTCAGGGAGGAGCTGTCTGATATAGCACACGCTGTCTGAGGATCCTGTACACACAAAAAAACTTTACAGTCAGCACTGGGAGCAGTGCCCAGGTGAGTTAACCCTCGAGAGCCTGAACCTTGAACAACATTAAAAACGCAACCTAATGAAACAATGGATCTGAGAGCTCAAATTCACTAATTACAACATCTGACTACACAATCTATCAGTGTTAGAAACCCAGTCAATGCCAGGTGAGAGAGGATGAGCACAGCCAGTGGTGGTGGGTGTGATGGCAGTTTCTTCTATTTGCAGGGATTTGTGATTCCCTCTTCCCCACTTCTCTCGTCTCACTTTTCTATTACTGGTTTTGGGGTTCAGACCTCAGCTTACCCACCCTGCGCACATCCCATTTTCTTTCCCTGATCATATAATGAATAGTTGTCTGTGATTCCAGCTTTAGGGACAATCTGCCAATGGCAAGAAACATGTCAGCCAGGAGTACTGTACCATTATGGCAAAACTACACACATGCCAACTAAGCGGTGCAATGGGACGACAATTACATATGGTGTCTCATATTCACTTCATGTAACACTTCCACTCTCATGTTCTGTTTATAACACGCTATCTTTTACACCTTAATGAATGCTCAATCTCACTCGAAGCAATGCCATGTGCTGAAACTGCCAAAGATATTGAGAGTGCCCGTCATACTTTACATAACGCATCGAATCTTGACAAGAACAAGAAACACTGTTACTTTCTGCTGGGTTTTCTGATTTTGTTCCTTGAGGCATTGAACTGGGGAGAATGGGGATAGGAGCAGGGGTGTGACCAGCAAACAGAGAGCAGGGGTATAAGCCTATGCAGGTGAGGGGGGCATGCGGGCAGAGGACAAAGTTGTAGGGCAGAGGCAGTGGTCAGGAAGCAAGGGGGGTGCAGGTGCCATGCATACATGTTTGCAGGTGAGGGTCAGTATAATTTTCTGTGGTGGTCAAGGATGACAGATGGAGTCTTGTGGCATGGCCAAAGCTCTAGGCACTAAGCAGTCCCTTCTGCTTTAGGAACTTGTAATGCAACACAGGGCATCAGTAACAACATTTATTCTGTGAGATCCCAGCTCAATTTAGCAAATTATGAATTAGAGCAGGGTGAAAAATGATAGCTCCCAAAAGCATCAAGCATATTGCTTGTGAGGAGAGCTCTCTCTGACACTCTGTGATTGAACATAAATAGACGTTACACTGATTCACCTTGAATTGTCCTACGAAATTTCAGCAGACCATTGGGGGAATACCCCAAAAATTCAATCCTTCCTTCCGGTAATTGACAACGTTTCAATGGAGAGATGCTGCCATCACCTGGCCAGCAAGCCAGCTGTATGCTCACCAGCCTTCTAGAGGTCATACTTTTATATAGCACCTTAATACATCTCTCAGGGCAACACAAAGCTCTCACAGAGCAAATTACTTCTCAAGTGCAATCTTTGTTGTGATGTGGATTAACACATTAGTCATACACATAGCAAGATCGCATGAAAACAAATAAATAAATGACTACTTGATAGAGAAATGTTGAAAGGCACAGGAGGAACTCCTTTTGCTTCCTCTAATATTACCCTGGGAACAGCAAGACAGCAGGGCAACATCAGCTTACTGTTTCTCCTGGAAGGCAAATTACTATGGCCCCTGGTTTATGGGCTCCACAGAATCATCGAATATGATCTCAAAAGTTCAATGTGCCCTATCACAGACCCACT
The DNA here is from genome assembly GCA_024679065.1 of Sphyrna mokarran. Lineage (NCBI taxonomy): Eukaryota > Metazoa > Chordata > Chondrichthyes > Carcharhiniformes > Carcharhinidae > Sphyrna > Sphyrna mokarran. The sequence continues at coordinate 18,869,948 of JAGIQG010000028.1, read as the reverse complement.
CAATCATGAGACAGATGACAATAACTGATCCCTGGATATGGGTGGACTGAGCTTCATTACCCAACTAGCACATAGGTGAGTGAGAGAGGCAAAGGGAGAGAGCTAAAGAATTAAAGTGGGAAAGAGAAGGAGAAAGAGTGTATGCATGCTTGCAGGAGTGTGCACGTAAAGTGTGTGCATGCCAGCCGTGAGGAGGAATAAGACAGCTTACCTTGATAGCTCTTCTCTTGTCCACACATTCTCGATGCTGACAAAGCAGAACTTTCTCTTCTGTTAAACTCCGTTCATCTGCAAAATACAAACCACCACAGTTAGTTCCACCAGAAAATATTAAAACAGTACTGCAATGTACCAAGGATGATGGGGTCGTAACGCAGTGTACCGAGGGTGATGGGGCAATAACGCAGCGTACCAAGGGTGACAGGGCAGAAACGCAGCATACCGAGGGTGATGGGGCAGTATTGCAGCATACCAAGGGTAAAGGAGCAATAATGCAGTGTAGTGAGGGTGATAGGGCAGTATCACAGTATAGCAAGGGTGATAGGGCAGTAACTCAGTGTAGCAAGGGTAATGGGGCAGTAACGAGTATGGCAAGGATGATGGGGCAATAATGTAGTGTAATGAGGGTGATGGGCAGTAATGCAGTGTAACGAGGGTGATGGGACAGTATCGCAATGTAGCAAGGGTGATGGGGCAGCAATGCAGTGTAGTGAAGATGATGGAGCAATAACAGTGTACCGAAGGTGATAGGGCAATATTGCAATATACCGAGGGTGATAGAGTAGTATTACAGTGTATCGAGGGTGATGTTGCAGTATCACAGTGTAGCCGGGGGATGGAACAGTATAGCAATGTACCAGGGGTGATGGAGCAGTAATGTGATGTAGTGAGAGTGAGGAGGCAGTAATGCAGTCTAGCAAGGGTGATGGGGCAGTAATGCACTGTTGCATGGATGATGGGGCCATAACGCAGTCTAGCAAGGGTGATGGAGCAGTAACGCAGTGTACTGAGGGTAATGGGGCAGTATTGCTGCGTACCGAGGGTGATGGGCAATATCGCAGTGTACTGAGAGTGATGGGCAGTATTTCAGTGTACTGAGGGTGATAGGACAGCATTGCAGTGTAGCAGGGGTGAAGGGGCAGTATTGTAATGTACTGTGGGTGATGGAGCAGTAACGCAGTGTAGTGTGGATGATGGGGCAGTATTGCAACGGACCGAGGCTGATGGGGGAGTATCACAGTGCACTAAGGGTGGTGTTGAGCATCGCAGTGTAGTGGGGGATGGGGCAGTATAGCAATGTACTGAGGGTGACAGGGCAGTAATGAGGTGTAGCGAGGGTGACGGGACAGTAATGCAGTCTAGCAAGGACGGTGGAGCAGTAATGCAGTGTTATTGAGGGTAATGGGGCAGGAACACACTGTACTGAAAGTGATGGGACAGTAACGCAGTGTAGCAATCATTATGGGGCAGTATTGCAATGTACCGAGGGTGATAGGGCAGTAATGCAGAGTAGCAAGAGTGATGGGGCAGTATCGCAATGTACCGAGGGTGATGGGGCAATATCACAATGTACCGAGGGTGATGGGGCAGTAATGCAGTGTAGTGAGGGTGATAGGGTAATAATGCAGTGTAGTGAGGGTAACGGGTCAATAATGCCGTGTAGCGAAGGTGATGGGGCAGTAATGCAGTGTACTGAAGGTGAAGGGGCAGTAGTGTAGAGAACTGAGGGTGATGGGTCAGTAACAAAGTGTACTGAGAGTGATGGGGCTGTAACGCAGTGTAGCGAGGGTGATGGGGCAGTATCGCAATGCACTGAAGGTGATGGGGCAGTAATGCAGTGTAGCAAACATTATGGGGCAGTATTGCAATATACTGAAGGTATGGGGCAGCAACGCAGTGTAGCGGGGGCGATGGGGGCAGTATCGTAACATACCGAGAGTGATGGGGCAGTATCGCAGTATAGCAAGGGTAATGGGACAGTAGCACAATGTACAAAAGTGATGGGGCAGTATCGCAATGTATTGAGGGTGATGGGTAGTAATGCAGTGTAACAAGGAGGATGGGGCAGTAACGCAGTCTAGTGAGGCTGATGAGGCAGTAATGCAGTCTAGCAAGGGTGATGGGGCAGTAACGCAGTGTAGCAAAGGTGATGGGTAGTATTGTAATGTACCGAGGGTGATGGGACAGTATCGCAGTGTAGCGAGGTGATTGGGGCAGTAAAGTGGTGTAGCAAGGGTGATAGGGCAATAATGCAGTTTAGTGAGGGTAATGGGGCAGTAATGCAGCGTAGTGAAGGTGATGGGGCAACAGTGTAGTGCAGCGAAGATGATGGGGCAGTAACGCAGTATAGCGAGGGTGATGGGACAGCAACACAGTCTAGTGATGGTGATGCAGCAGTATCGCAGTGTACCAAGAGTGATGGGCAACGTCACAGTGTAGTGGGGGAGAAGGGGCAGTATTGCAATGTACTGAGAGTGATGGGCAGTAATGCAGTGTAACGAGGGGGTGGAGCAGTAATGCAGTCTAGTGAGGCTGATGAGGCAGTAAAGCAGTCTAGCAAGGTGATTGGACAATGACGCACTATACTGAGAGTGATGGGGCAGTATCGCAATGTACCAAGGTTGATGGGGCAGTACTGCAGCGTACCGAGGGTGATAGGGCAGTATTGCAGTATAGCGAGGTGATTGGGGCAGTAAAGCGGTGTAGCAAGGGTAGATAGGGCAATAATGTAACGAGGGTGATGGGGCAGTAATGCAGTGCGGCAAGGGTGATGAGACAATAATTTAGTGTAGTGAGGGTGATGGGACAGTATCACAGTGTACTGAGGGGGAAGGGGCAGTAATGCAGTATACTGAGGGTGATGGTGCAGTGACACAGTGTATTAAGAGTGTTGGGGCCGAAACGCACTATACTGAGAGTGATGGGGCAGTTTCACAGTGTTGTAAGGGTGGTGGGGCAGTATGTGATACAGAGGTAACACATTGTACTGAGGGTGTTGGGGAAGTAACGCACTGTAGCGTAGACGATGGGGCAGTAACACAGCGTACTGAGGGGGATGTGGCAGGAAGACAGTGTGTTGAGAGTGAGGGGGCAGTAACACAGTGTGTTGTGGGTGACACAATATACTGGATATGCCAAAGCAATAAAGCAGAGCATTAGAGCAGGAGTGCTGTAAATGGACAGAAACAGAACCTTTGTCTCAGTGATGGAGAGGAGACTCAGTGATGGAGAGGAAGTGGTGTGTGTGTGTGTGTGTGTGTGTGTGTGTGTGTGTGTGTGTGTGTGGTGGTCCAGGCTTCAGCAGAAGATCTTTGGGTTAGTAATTGGTCAGTGTGTAAGACACCAACATTTTGTGAAAATACTTGTACTGTTTGAAGTGTGGGAAGAACCAGTAAATGAGTCACATAATACACGAGACAGAACAGCAGCTGAGAGTCACTTGGCAATTCCTGCGAGTCAATTTGTCTTGTCTAGAACATTCTGTGGCATATTGTTACAAAGATTGTCAGCCCATTGAGACTTATGTTGGAGAACTCCCACCAGTGCGCAGTGAGCCAAACACAAGTTACTCTCTAATTAGGACACAGCACAGTAGGCACTGTGTTTAATAAGAACTCTCCCACTTGGCAGCTCAGTCGCACACACTGCAACAGATCTGTGAAAGCAGCTCCCACACACCCTGCAAGAAAATATCTCAAAATCTCTTCACTTAAAGGGATACCACTCTGAATCTAATAACTGCCTTTGGACAGGACCAGGCTTTCAGCTCAGCTGTTGTATTGGATTCAAATCTGACCACTAGGATATTTTATCGGAGGACCAATTTGAACTGGGAGAATTTCCAGATTTCAGTCACTGCTTCTGATCATTAATACTCAGTAAGTGAAAGACAGAGAGGCTGAGAGACTGAACGGGTGACACTGAGCAAAAGTGACAGACTGAAAGAGATAAAGGGAATTGTGAGAGAAAAACAGAGAGCAACACAGAAACAAAGTGAAAGGCTTACATGCAAAGTAAAAGAGAGACAGGACAGAGAGTGTGAGAGGACAGAATGAAAGAGAAAGAGGCCAGAGGTAGAGGCATAGAGAGGCAGAGAAAGTGAAATAGAAATAGTTACTGTTTCTAACATTCGCCTCTATATATTATATACTAGCACATTGGGTTTTGCTGGATTTAACACATGCACATATGAAAATATTATTTATATATGAAAATCGCAGTTTCATATGGCTGGAAAACAATAATATATTGAAACATACATCATCCCATTTCTGTTGTATTGGTGTTTTTAACAGCGATTATGCTGTTTTTGGAAAGTGCAAATGAGTGTCATTCTCACCAACCAAGAGAATAATGAATAGTGACAGACAGGCCAGTTAGTCAGGCCAGACATGCAAGTGAAGCCCATCAAATTTCCCTGCTTGTTCTTACAGTTTTAATTTCTCCATTGACCCATCAAGTGTCAAGAATATGAGGAATGCAGAGTGAAGTGACCCAGAGATAAGGCAGCTTTCATCAGACAGAGCTGTGTAAACTGGTAGGAGAGAGGGATTATGAGAGAGTCAGTACTGAGTAATCCTGCCCTGGAGAGAGTGAGGCCATGGTGCTAAAAGCAACAGCATCAGGCCACACGACAACAGGCTCTCTGCGAACACTGTGCTAATACAACACGTGAGCAGACAACTAGAATCATCCATTTGGCTCATTTCCATTTCAAAGATATGCTTACGTCAGTTCTGCATGGGCCAGCTGACCCTGTACACTGCAACCGCTAATGTGCAACAGATTTCACTTAGAATTCCCAGTCTGTTGTGTACAGTACAAGTCTAATCAGTCGGAAGAGGAGACAAGTGCTGACAGACAGAAAGACAGAGCATGCAGACGTACATTTCGACTCGCACATAATCTTTCTCATACTTTCTCTGCTATCTTTGTATTGTCAAAAAAACTTGCATATATTTATATACTTGATTCTTTCATGCAGTCATTAATATAGACTGTAAATAGCTGAGGTTCAGCATCAATCCTTAATGTGAAACTCCTGTCAACTCAAATATGTTCTGTTCATTTCTTCTCTTTTTGTCCCTTAACTGACCACCATCCCATCCCCCACACCATCCCCACACCCCACAAGACCTTATCTTATCTGACAACATTTCATAGAATCATAGAATCCTTACAGTGCAGAATGGAGCCATTCAACCCATCAAGTCTGCACCGAATCCCTGAAAAAGCATCTTAAACAGGCCCACTCCACGTTCTATCCCCATACTCCTATGCATTTACCATGACTAATCCCCTTAACCTACACATCTTTTGGACACTAAGAGGCAATTCAGCAGGGCCAATCCATCTAACCTGCACATCTTTGGACTGTTGGAGGAAACTGGAGCACCCAAAGAAAATTCATGCAGGGATGAGGAGAACGTGCAAACTCCATACAGCTACCCAAGGTTGGAATTGAACCCATGGCTTTGAGGGAACAGTACTAACCACTGTGCCACTCTGCTGCTGCTGAATTGCATGTGGAATACTTGGGGTGATAATGGGGGGAGGGAAGGGGGTCGATATCTGGAGGACAATTGGGGAGAGGCATTGTACACTGGGAAATTGAGGTGCACTGGGAAATTGGGGTGCTTGTGCAATGGTGCCTCCAGAGCTCAGCGTCCAGCTTCCTGGCCTGAATAGGCTCCACCCTCTCCCCCTGTTGATGACACTCACATTTTGCCTCTGTTTTCCTAAATGCTGTATGATTGCAACTGGGAGCTCATCCAAAGAATGGCAATGATTTTCTCCAGTATTTATTTAAAATTTTTTCGGCAAGATTGTCCCCAGTGTCCCCAGTGTCTAAATAAGCAGTCAGTGCACAGGGAAGTTTTGTTATCTGGTGTAGTTACCTGTGATTGACCTTCTGAATGCCTGTGATGTGTGAGGTGCTTCACAATGATCCATTACAACTCAGAAATGATATCTGAGTCAGAGGTTACTGGAAAACATTCAGGGTATAAGTACAATGATATGGGAATGAGGAAATGTAAGTGACAAAATCCTAAAGTGTATGTAGTTTGTGTTCTACCCTCCTGGTAGTTCTATATTACAATAATAATGGAATTGTTGACAAATCATAGAATTAATCTCCATGACAGAGACTACAGCATACACAGACACAAGACATGTATGGGCCATAGGTCCAAAGTCATTTGCTCCTTCCAAACATGTTATACTTAAGAACATGTATAGAAGCAGGAGTAGGCTACACACCCTTCAAGCCTGCTTAGCTGTTTAATATCATGGCCAATCCTTGACCTCAAATCTACTTTCCGGCCTGATCTCCATGTCTCAAAATCTCTTAACAGTCCAAAAATATTCATTCTTGCTATTCTTCCTATCAAAGAGAATAATTTCTTGCACAGTTATACTCCATCTGCCCCTTCTTGCCCCTTATCTTAGCCTGTCAATATCACTTTGCAGAGTCTTTCTGTCCCCTTCACAGCTTACTTTCTCACCTAACTTTGCAACATCAGAAAACTTGCAAACATTACCCTTGGTTCCTTCATCTAAATCATCAACATGGATTGTAAATAGCTGAGACCCAACATTGCCCTTTGTGGCACTGCATGAGTAACAACTTATCAAACTAAAAAGTCCTGTTTATTCCTATTGTTTCTGCCCTTCAGTCAATCCTCTTTCATGCTAATATATTACCTCCAACCCAGTGAACCTTATCTTGTGCAGCAACATTGCATGTATTACCATGTCATTTGTCAAATTACTCATCTACTAGAACACAAAAAATTATTTGCTGAAAGAAATTGATCTCTTTTCTAATTGAGTGAATCAATACTTGTTGCTTCCACCATTCCCCTTTGGCGAGCCTATTCCATACATTGATCACTGGCTCATTGAAATATTCGGCAGGATTTTTCTGGCTGCACGTGATGGCAGGAAAGTTTCCCATCAGCAAGAACAAATGTATACAGGCTGCCCACAGAAAAAAGAGCCTGGCACCTAATTTGAATATTTAAAGATCTAATTTGCTTGGGCCACTGGCATTTTTAGTTGGGGGATGCATTTGAGATGACCCCTAGCTTGATCAGCTTCCCTATGGTTGACTGGGAGGTCATTGGAACTGAAGGCTCAAAAAGAGTGCTGTGGACAGAGAAAGCTATACCCATGAGAGTTCTGGCCTCTCTGATTGTAAATTTTTACTGAGCTCTCTGAGGGCACTTCCATGTCAATTCCCAAACTGCTTCGGCACCTCCAAATGGAGCTGTTGTGCTTTCAAAGTTGCCAGCATTCTGATTGTTGCCAGGAGCATTAGGTGCCTGCCCGTTATTAATTGGATAGCCAGTCTGAAGGCAGCCAGTTAGGAGAACATGCTGTTGGCAAATGTGAACCAGGATCCCCATTTGATCCCGATGTCAATCAGAACATTTTGCCCATTTATTTCTGCAAATTAATTTCAAATTTACCTTTCTTTAAGCGCAAATTCTATTTTCTAGCTTCACTGTTCCAGATAATGTGAATTTTCTTGTCATGGCCAGCATTATCCAGTCCTTTTAGAGCCCTAAAGACAGTAGTCATATTACCTTCCAGTCTTCTCTTTTCAGAGGGATGTGTCCAAATCACATCATCATTCCTCATAATCCAATTCCTTCACTCCTCAATCATCTGGTTGATCCTTGCTGTATCCTTTCAACAGTTGCAGTAGCTTTTTCAGACTGTACACAGTATTCGAAATGCAGTCACATAAATGATCAATAAGGTGGCATGATTACTACATTGTTTTGGTCAATATTTGGTCAAATCAGACATTGGTGTATATTAAGAGATGGCAGGAAGGTGGGGCTGATAAAATCAGGAACATTTCACAGGCATGTACAAAAACACATGTATGTGTTTCAAAATCCAGAATATTCTTTCATAGAATAGAATTATAGAATCCATACAGTGCAGAAGGAGGCCATTCGGCCTATTGAGTGTGCATTGATCACAATCCTACCCAGGCCTTATTCCCATAACCCCACAAATTTATGTTGCTATTTCCTTGACACTATGGTAAATTTTGCATTGGCAATCAACCTAACCTGCATTTCTTTGGACTGTGGGAGGAAATTGGAGCATCCCGAGGAAACCTACGCAGGTACTGGGAGAATGTGCAAACTTGACACAGACCTGAGGCCGGAATTGAACCTGGGGCCTTGGCACTGTGAGACAGCAGTGCTAACCACTGTGCCACCACCTTTCAGTGCCATCTTTTTGTCCCCTCATCCTCCGTGCCACTGCCCTTAGCATGGCATGAGTCCAAACAATAACCACTCTTTCACCGTGCCATGGGCCAACAAAGAATTTTTGTAAAGTGCCAGTATATTTTGTCACAAATTGCACCACCGTATATTGCAGCAAGCGGCAAACCAAATCAAACAAAGTTTACAAGACAGATTCTCTGAGATAGGCCTGGAATCAGGATGAAGATCAGCCAAAAATTTAGTCCAATTTCTCCAAAAACCTCCATATGCCAACTCCCATTAATCACACCTTCCCTCACCTGTAATCATTCTTGGAAAACTTGTCATTCATAAACCTCAAAACATAGAGCATAGAATGATTCGGCGACTCCCTGTCAATCTCCAGCAGCACTGTTAGGAAATTGCAGACAAAACACAACTTCTTCCAAGGCCTGAAGATCAGCCTCCCGATGATCCTGCCAAGCTTTAAGGAGCTGATTAACTGCAGGACAGTGAGGATGTCTGGTGCTTGCAGTCTCCAGGCCCAGCAACAGTAAACCAGCTTGAAACCCAATCAGCTCAGTGAATGCATCAGCGCACCCGGTAATACAGACAACATAGAGGTTAGCAAACAGCATTAGTCAGTCTTACGCAGGCTAGGGAGGAGGCACAACTGCAGCAAGTGTCCACTGTAATCTGCACAGGGGCTGAACAGGGCTCCAGAACAGGTGGAACAGATGAGAACCAAGGCCAATCACGCACAGACTCAGTAACTCCTCCCACTCTGCTTCACATTAACATCATCAGCCTCAATGTTTACAGAAATAGAAACAACCCCGAATGGAAACCATCTAACAGCGAAACAACCCTGTTTATTTGAACTTAGGGTGACTACTTAGACCACCGAAAACCATGTATTTAGCTGCCTTGAATTCTGGATTCAGGGGCTCTGGAATTCTCTCCTTAAATCTCTCCTCTTTGTCCTCCTTTAAGATGTTCCTGAAAACCTACTTCTTTGATCAAGTGTGTGGTTCACCTATCCTCGTACCTCTTTATGTGATTTGGTGCCAAAGTTTGCTGATGTGAAGCTTCTCAGGATAGTTTACTATGTTAAAAGCACTAAATAAATGCAGTCGTTGTCAAGCAACAGGTGCAGCCAGGACCTAGCTTCCTCTTATTCTGTGGGAAATCTTTTTTTGAATTTCCAACAGTTTGACTGAGGGGGAGGTGGTGAGAAAATTTCTCAAGGAGCAGATGTCCTTGTGAAGTGGCTGAATATTGTTAGAATCCCTTAACCCAAACCACAACTAAAACCCTGAGTGGAAATGGCCAGGGGTCATTTGGAGGAAGGAACTCTTCATTAGGGGTGATAAGAGGTCACTTTAAGAGCATGTTCACATCCAACTGCCGAAAGCTCAGTATCCAGGGCTGGGGTGCAAAATCAGAACAAGGTTAAAGATCATGCAGGACACCAGCCGTATTATAAACGAGTGGGCGAGGGAAAACAATGCAGTACAAAGTGCTTGATCTCTGCTTTACAGGAAGAGCCAGAGAAGAAACATCAGTGTGAAGTGGGAGAATGCTCGAGGCATGATACAGCCTGAGGAGGCGAGGGTCAGGAGTTGCTTACGTCAGGTGCCATGATGAAAGCATTTATGCAGCCTTTTTGGTTTTGATGTACAAGCAGATATGCCTGAACCAGTCAGAATAACAAATACATTTTTAACTAACAGGAAATTTTACATAAATCATCTGCAGATTATATACTGATCAGGATAGAAATCTGAGAGTTGGGAGAGGAAAATCAGCCCAAGGTTGGGGTCAGCAATAGTCCCAGGATTAGAGAGATGAATTTCCAAATGATCATTCTCCTGATCTTTGCCCTATGATGACAGTTAATACCTGCCTGTGTTTGGCATTAGTCTCAGGGGGTTATGGTGAGACTCTTTGCAATCCAGCCCATCATGATGTAAGCAAATGGGACAGTCACGTAGACATACTCAGCCTGTCCATAATAATGTGTCTCTTAGTGTAAGAGAGGGCACATGATAGCTGGAGTGGGATACAGTCATTGACCTGATGATGTCAGGAGACATCTCTGGCAGCTCAAGCTGTGTGCAGAGTGACCTGTCCTCATCAGCTGGAAGAGGCTGACTCATCCCCAATCAGCAGGGAGAAGAGTGAATCACCATACTCAGCACATGCAGAATGACCCATACCGGGTTGTATGTGCAGGGAGAGTGGCCTATCCCTATTCAACAGAGGGAGAGTCATCATCCCTGGTCAGCAGAGGGAGAGGGAGGTCTATCCCTGGTCAACAGAGGGAGAGGGACCCATCCCTGGTCAACAGGAAGAGAAAGACTCATCCCTGGTCAGCAGAGGGAGAATGTCCATCTCTGCTCAGCAGGGGGAGAGTGGCCCATCCCTCGTTAGCACGGGGAGAGAAGCTCATCCCTGGTCAACAGGGGGAGAGTGGTCATCCCTGGTCAGCAGAGGGAGAGGGAGGTCCATCCCTAGTCAGCAGAGAGAGAGTGACCTGTCCCTGGTCAACAGGGAAGAGAGGCTCATCCCTGGTCAGCAGAGGGAGAATGTCCATCTCTGCTCAGCAGGGGGAGAGTGGCCCATCCCTGGTTAGCACAGGGAGAGAGGCCCATGCTTGGTCAACAGGATGAAAGAGGCCCATGTCTGGTTAGCAGGGGGACAGAGGCCCATTCCTGGTCAGCAAGGAGAGAATGGTCCATCCCTGGTCAGCAGGGGAAGAGTGCAGGGTCTGCCGCTGGTTACCACGGGAGAGTGGCCAGCCCATAGGACAATACAGGTGGAAAGAGGATCGCTTTGGTCAGCATGGGAAGAGTGATTCATCCCTGGCCCAAAAGCACCCTTACAGGTGAGATCAAAATTATAAGGGGATAAAAAGACACACTTTGCAACCAAAAATATCTCAAAAGGGTCAAAATTACAAGGCAGTGCTCCCCAAGTGAGAATCACTAAAGCTGAGAAAGAATCTAAGATAAAGCTATGACAACGTTCCTCACCCCAACCAAATCCCATCTCTCACTCTGTGCCTCATGCACTTTCCATCTCCCTGACTTCTGCAGATCACCTCATCTCCAATTCCACCCTCTAATTCCCATGTCACACCCCTAATCACCATGCAACCCCAATGACTCCAGGTCTTTTTATTTGCCTCAGTTCCAGTGCAGGTGGAGTTAAACTGCTCTCTGTAATGTGTCAATGCCATGGTTAAAGCTGTATCTATTATAAATACCCAGAGCTTAGTCAAGAGCCAGAGCTGTGAGGACACTGAGTCCATTCATCTGTTTCATCGGAGGTGGTTAAATATCACAAAGAATAGGAGGAGTTGATGTATTCGTCAGGAAAATACTGCTCATTGTTTTATTGTGAACTGCTTAGTTAACCCTTTCAGATAACAAGACTAATGAGGGAGAGGTTTATTCTGGAGATTACTATCATGTAATTTAGAGTAGCTACTAGTTGTTCAGTGGCTTCACTCATCGTAAAGTGGTCAATAATGCATCAATCCAATGTACTACACAATGACTATGATAGCAGGTCAGGACAACAGAATTCTTCATATTAGGTTTCTTCATTTTTTTTACATATCTTTTTGGTTTTCACATTTCAGATTTCTGCCATCGCTAAGATCTAACTTTAGAAAGTATTTTCATCTGCTCAAAGTAATATTGCTTCTCAGTTTATTTCAGCTAATGACTTAATCACATATCTTCACACTAAACTTCTCATCTCTGAATGGGGAGAACGTACATTAGCTGTTTGCTTCATCTGCCTAGCAAATTAATTAAAAGCAATTAACAGGTGAATAGTATCAGTGATAGACATAATATTGTATATCTATATCTATATATATATAAATCATCATCAGTTAGTAAGATTATCATACTCCTCATGCCAAAGGAAATATTAGTTTGTAACTGTTGAACTAAACTCTATATCCATAATGTTCACCAGCTAATGATGATTTACAGAAGCAATGGCTGAAACTAATATCTCTAAACAATAACCAAACATTTAACAACTGTCTATTACATTGCAATGAAACCCATACTTCAATAAACCCCACCAGGTACCTATATTTGATTTGAGTGCCTAAGTTCCTCCCTCGGATATTGAACAAACAACACAATTAAATTTATAACCAGCAGATGGCTAAGGTTGCATGTGATTTCTTTGGAGAAGCTGGTTTTTAACCATCTTTTTGAAAAATTATATTTTGGGATGTGAGTGGCACATCAAAAGGCCAACATTTATTGTCATAACCAGTTGCCAATGAGTGGACCTTGAACCACTGCAGTCTGAGTGGAGAAGGTGCTTCCATGGTGTTTTTACATAGACTGTTCCAAGAATTTGGCTCAGATGAAAATGAATGGGCAGGAGATATAAGTCCAGGTTGCAGCAGAATGTGAGGCTTGGAGATAAACTCAGGAATAGTTGTTTTCCCATAATATTACAGTACAGAGCCATTACAGAGACTTGGATGTCTCAGGGACAGGACTGAGGGTACTTCAGGTGCCGGGGTTCAGATGTTTCAGGAAGGACAGGGAGGGAAGCAAAAGAGGGGGGCGGAGTGGCACTATTGATCAGGGATAGTGTCATGGCTATAGAGAAGGAAGATGCCGTGGATGGACTGTCTACGGAGTCTCTGTGGGTGGAAGTTAGGAACAGCAAAGGGTCAGTAAATTTGCTGGGTTTTTTGTATAGGCTGCTCAATAGTGACAGGGAAGTTGAGGTGTAGATAGGGAAATAGATCCTAGAGAGATGTAATAATAATAGAGTTGTCGTGATGGGAGACTTTAATTTCCCAAACATCGACTGGAATGTCCTTAAGGTAAGTGGTTTGGATGGGGAGGAGGTTGTTAGGTGTGTTCAGGAGGATTTTCTGACACAGTGCATGGATAAGCCGATGAGAGGAGAGGCTGTACTTGGCCTGGTGCTGGCTAATGAACCTGGACAGCTGTTGGATCTCTCGGTGGGAGAGCATCTTGGGGATGGCAATCATAATTCTATCTCCTTCACGATAGTATTGGAAAGAGACAGGATCAGGCAGTCTAGGAAGGTGTTTATCTGAAGTAAGGGGAAATATTAAGACATCAGGCAGGAAATTAGATGAGTAAACTGGAAGGAAGTGTTTTTGGGGAAAAGTACTGAAGGAAGGTGGCGGATTTTCAAGGAATGTTCGTCTGCAGCTCCACATGGCAAAGTTCCGATAAGACAGGGAGGTTTTGGTAGGTCATGGGAACCGTGTGCATGAAGGTTCTAATAAATCTAGTCAGAAAGAACAGAAGGTTCAGAAAACTAGGAGATGTTAAGAATCTAGAGGAGTATACGGGTTGTAGGAAAGAGCTTAAAAAGGAAGTTAGGAGAGCCAGAAGGCGTCATGAGAAGGCCTTGGGGTAAGATTAAGGAGAACCTTAATATGTGAAGAGTAGAAGGATGAGATGTGAAGGAATAGGAATTATAAAAGGTGAAGGGGGAAAAGTCTGAGCGGAACTGGAAGAAATAGTAGAGATGCTTAATGAGTACTTTGCCTCAGTATTCACAATGAAAAATGGGAGTTGTAGTGCAGGTTTGCAGTTGACTGAAAACATTAAGTATGTGGACGCTAAGAAAGAGGATGTGTTGGAACTTTTAAATTCTATCAAGATAGATAAATTGCCAGGACCAGATGGGATGTACCCCAGGTTACTGTGGGAGGTGAGGGAAGAGATTGCAGAGTCTTGGTGATGATCTTTGCATCATCGATGGAGACAGGAGAAGTTCCGGAGGATTGGAGGATTGCGGATGTGGTGCCTATTTTCAAGAAAGGGAACAAGGATAGCCCAGGAAATTACCAACTGGTGAGTCTGACCTTAGTGGTTGGTAAGTTGATGGAGAGGATACTGAGGGACAGGATTTATGAATATTTAGAGAAGTTTAGTATGATCAGAAATAGCATGGCTTTGTTAAGGGCAGGTCATGCCTTATGAGCCTAGTTGAGTTCTTTGAAAATGTGACTAACCACATTGACGAAGGAAGAGTGGTGGATGTGGTTTACATGGACTTCAGCAAGGTGTTTGATAAGGTCCCCCATGCAAGACTTCTTGAGAAAGTGAGAGGGCATAGAATCCAAGGGGCTTTTGCCTTGTGGATCTAGAACTGCTTACCTGCAGAAGGCAGAAAGTGGTTGTGGGTGGATCTTTTTCTGCATGGAGGTCAGTCACTAGTGAAGTGCCCCAGGGATCTGTTCTAGAATCCTTGCTGTTTGTCATTTTCATAAATGACCTGGATGAGGAAGTGGAGGGATGGGTTGGTAAGTTCACCGAGAACATAAAGGTTGTTTGTGTTGTGGATAGTCTGGAGAGATGTCAGAAGTTGCAGTGAGACATAGATAGGATGCAAGACTGGGCAGAGAAGTGGCAGATGGACTTCAACGCGAGTAAATATGTAGTGGTCCATTTTGGTAGGTCCAATGGGATGAAGAAGTACAATATCAAGGGTAGGACTCTTAGCAGTGTAGAGAAGGCAGAAGGACCTTGGGGTGAGTCCACAGGACTCTTAAATCCGTCTTGCAGGTGGAGAATGTGGTCAAGAAGGCGTATGGTGTACTAGCCTTCAATAATTGAAGGATTGAGTTTAGAAGTCGGGAGATAATGCTGCAACTTTATAAGACCCTTGTCAGACCCCACTTGGACTACTGTGCGTAGTTCTGGTCATCTCACTACAAGAAGGATGTGGAAGCTATTGAAAGGGTGCAGAGGCATACCACCCAATCCAGGATGTTGCCTGGATTGGGTGGCATGCCTTATGAGGATAGGTTGAGGGAGCTAGATCTTTTCTCCCTGGAGAGATGAAGGATGAGATGCGATCTGATAGAGGTTTATAAGATGTTGAAAGATATAGATAAGGTGGATTCTTGAAGGCTAGTTCCCAGGGCTGAAACGGTCACTACGAGAAAACACAGGTTTAAGGTGCTGGGGAGCAAGTACAGAGGAGATGTCAGGGGTAAGTTTTTCATTCAGAAGGTGGTGAGTGAGTGGAATCGGCTGCCGTAGGTGGTGGTGGAGATGAACTCGGTGGAGTCTTTTAAGAGATTTCTGGATCATTACATGGGATTTAATGGGATTGAGGGTTATAGATAGGCCTGGTAGATAGGGATATGATCGGTGCAATTTATGGGCTGAAGGGCCTGTTTGTGCTGTAGTTTTCTATGTTCTAATATTGCATAACAGAATTGAATATCTTATAACTGAGTGTAATCATGAATAAAATGCTCTATTTTGGTACCTTGATTGTCCGCTTTTAAATTCACTGTTGGTTACATAGAGAGAGCTTCAGCATTTCTAATTTGGCAATTGTGATAAATCGCAATGTTGAGTATAATTTTAAAACTCTTTCAAGGAACCAGGGTGTCACTGGCTAGGCCAGTATTTACTCTCATCTCTAATTGTTATGATAAGGTGGTGGTGAGCTGCCTTGAACCCCTACAATCCAAGTGGTGTAGGTACATCCACAATGCTGTCAGGAAGGGACTTCCAGGATTTTGACACAACAACAGTGAAGAAATAGTGGTATATTTCCAAGTCAGGATGGTTTGTGATTTACAGGGGAACATGTAGGTGGTCAAGTTCCAATGCATCTGTTGCCCTTGTCCTTCTAGGTGGTAGAGTTTGCGAGTTTGGAAAGTGATGTCGAAGGAACTTTGGTTAGTTGCTGAATTGTATTTTGTAGATAGTAGACACTGCTTCGGTGGTGAGGGAGTGGATGCTGCACGTGTTGAGAAGGATGTCAATCAATCCAGGCAAGTGGAAAATATTCCATCACACTCCTGACTTTTGCCTTGTAGATGGTGGACAGGGTTTGGGGAGTCAGGAGGTGAGTTCCTCTCTGCAGAATTCTCAGTTTCTGATTTGCTCTTGTAGCTGCAGTATCTATATGATTGGTCCAGTTCAGCTTCTGGTCAATGGAAACTTCAGGATGTTGATAATGGGGGATTCAGCGATAGTATTGCTAATGAGTGTCAAGGGGAGATGGTTAGATTCGCTCTTGTTGGAGATGGGTCATTGCCTAACACTTGTGTGGCATGAATGTTAGTTACTACATATCAGCCCAAACCTGAATGTTGTCCAAGTCTTGCTGCCCATAAGCACGGCTACTTCAGTGTCTGAAGAGTCACAAATGGTGGTAAATATCATGTAATCATCAGTGAACATCACTACTTCTGACCTTGTGACAGTGGGAAGGTCATTGGTGAAGCAGCTAAAGATGATTGGGTCTAGGACACTACACTGACGAACTCCTTCAGTGATGACCTGGAGCTGAAATGATTGATCGCTAATAATCACAATCATTTTCCTTTGTGCTAGGTATGACTCCAACCAGTGAAGTGTTTTCCCCCGTTCCCCAGTGAATCCAGTTTTGCTCAGCTCCTAGATGCCACACTTCATCAAATGCTGTCTTAATGTCCAGGGCAGATACTTTCACCTCACTTCTGGAGTTCAGCTCTTTTGTCTGTATTTGGATTAAGGATGTAACGAGGTCAGGAACGCAGTGGCTCTGATGGAATCCACTGAGCATCGATGAGCTGGTTATTGTTGAATAAGTGCTAACTGATAGCACTGGAAGCGACATTTTCTATCACTTTGCTGAGACAGAGAATAGACTGATAAGGCAGTAATTGGCTGGGCTGGATTTGTCCTGCTTTCTATGGACAGGACATAAGATGGCACTTTTCCACGCTGCTGGGTAGATACCAGTATTGTAGCTGACTGGAACAGTTTGACTCAGTGCACAGCTAGATCTGGAGCATCAGTTTTCAATACTATTACTGGAGTGTTGTCAAGACCCCTAGCCTTTGCAGCATCCAGTGCTTTCATCCATTTCTTGATAATGGAGTGAATTGAATTGACAGAAGACCTTAGTGGAGGTTTCCTCGCCCATGTTTGACTTGATGCCATGAGATTTCAGGGAGTCCAGTCGATGTTGAGAACCCTAAGGCATCTCTTCCTCCTGACATTTCTGGTGGATCCATCTGGTCGCTGAGATGGGACAAATCCAGGGAGGATGATGTCTGGGATATTGTCTATAATGTGTAATTCTCTGAGGATGACTATGTCAGACTGTTGCTTGATAGTCTGTGGGACAATTCTCCAAATTTCGGCATAAGCACTCAGAATTTAGTAAGAAGGATTTTGCAGGGTCAACAGTTTCGTTTACTATTGTCATTTACAGTGTGTAGGTCAAAGCTGAGTGATCCATCCAGTTTTGATACAACTTGCTAGGCCATTTCAGAGAGTATTTAAGAGTCAACCACATTGCTGTGGGACTGGAGTCACATTTAGACCAGATAAGAATAGCAGATTGCCTTCCTTAAAGGATACTGGTAAACCAGATGGGTTTTTACAAAAATAGTTTTATGGTCATCATTATTGAGACAAATATTTTAATTCCAGATTTATTAACTGAAAATAAATTCCACCAGCTGCCATTGTGGAATTTGAACCCATGCCCCAGAGCACTAATCTGGGCCTTGGATTACTAGTCTGGCAATAATACTACTATGCCACCACCTACTAAGGAAGGGACAGGCAGTTTTTGTATTCTGTATTTAAAAAATACAGAAAGTACTTTGAGTACTTCCTTTATGAATCGCACTATTAATTCTTTCATGGCTGCGATGACATTCAGATATTCTGTTACAATTGCCAAGAGAAAACTTCTTGTTGCATTAGGGTTAGGGTTAGGATTAGAGTAGCTTGAAACTCAGGTGAAGAACGGGAGTCACTTCTCATTCTCACTCTTTTAGCACAGACTGAGGTCCCCGTTTGATGCAGCAGTTAGACTGTGAAATCCCAGGAATACTGCAGACTAATCACTTAAGGTTTGATCCCCAGCCTGACCCATGTATGGTAATCCAGGTACAATGTCTCATCTACACTGATCTTTAACTATTTTGATTTCAAAAATCAACTATGCTTTTTTTAACCAGGGTGAGGGACTCAATTTATTCAAGAATAAGGGAACAGATTCATTCAAAGGCAAGGGGATTGATTCACTCATAGCCAAGGAGGACAGATTTACACACAGACGAAAAGGTCTGATATATTTTTGGGCATGGGAACACAATTCCCTCATTAGCATCTGACTCCACTTATGGATCATGTGGCCATTTCAGTCATGGATGAGAAGGCCTGAATACCAAACAAGACTGTTATTCTGAGGTCATCCAATGTTAATCAGGAGGTGATACACATTTGTTTTTCCCTTCTCTCTAGGCCTGCTACCACATGGCATAATCCGAGCAAAGCAGTGTCTTCCCTTCAGTGGCGAGAATCACCTCCAAAGTTGGAGGGCAGTTATATTCCAGCTCACAATCATCCAGTTAAACAATCATGCGACTAAAAAGGATGGAGCTGTGACTTAAACAACAGTTTCATGGCGTCATGCAAACAATGTGCAACCTGCAGAAATTGTAGGTCACTGATCCGTTAAACTACAGAGGCTGGTCTGAGCTGCTGAACCCAACCACAGATAGCCTGACCTGCTTTAACCCCAATCAGTTATTCCTCTGCAAATTAGCTCCTTGCCACAGGTTGCTCTACAACATAAATTGCTCCTACCATCCTCCCACTCCTCCAGAATATCCAACGTGGATGACCAAACATATCTCTCTGCGATGGGATTGTACTCATCAAATGCTGGCAAGCTCTCCAATTCGTACGCTCCACGTTTCTTCCAATAAAGGAACATTTTGCCTGGGTTCAGAAACAATTTCCAAAGCACATTCCCAAACTACCCCTCAGCTCCGGCACTCAGAGAGTGAGGGTTCAATCCTCCCTTACACACAGGCTGTGTGTTGGGCTGTTCCACTGCAGGGGCTAATACAGGAGGTACCAATCCACAGCCTGAAGGCCTCTGTCACTTCAACAGAGAACTGCATTCATCTACTGAAAGACTGGACTGTGGGATTGCTGAGGGTGGCAGTCAGAAAAGGACTGGCCACTGCGGCACCGCCTCAAACAAAGGCTTTCTTCATCTTTGACAATTCATCTTTAAAAAAATGGCCACTTTATATTTTAAGTAGAAACAGGGGAGGGTTTAACTTTTCACCCTCATTAGTATTGACTTTATTTATTGTGGCTGAGAAACGTGAAGATTCAGCGCATTCTACAGCTGGATTCAGGGCAAAAACAAGCTAGATCACATAAGAGCTTGGTGTTGGAGCAAAGGGTACAGTGCAGAGAGACATGCTGGAGGGGAGTGAGAGACCAATCTTTTGAGCAATCTCAAGGAAAACAGCACAGAAGGATCAACAGTAGCAGGTGGACACTCAGCTGACAGAGAGGAAACGTTTGCTATGAAAATCACTGACTCACAGGGGCATGAAAAGAGTGAGCAATTTTCACGCTCTTTTTGCTGGAACTGTAATTAAATGATTACCCCAAATATTTGAGATTGGAGTGGAAATAGGCACAGCCTCGTCTGTTATTCAATTATAGATCATGGCAGATCCGTATCTCAATTTCATCTACCGGCATGGTTCTGTAACTTTTAAATACCCTTACTGAACAAAAATCAATTTGCAATTAATCCCTAGTCTCTCAGTAATGATTTAGAGGGAGAGTTTCAAATTTTCACTCTCAGAACTACTTTCTAACAGCACTCTTGGACAGCAGAACTCCAATTTTGAATTATGTCCCTTGGAAGAGGCAGTAGCGTAGTGGTATTATCACTGAATTGTAATCCAGAGATCCAGGCTAATACTTTGGGGATTCAGGTTCAAATCCCACCAGGGCAGATAGCGAAATTCAAATTCAGTAAAAGAAATAGCCTAAAGACAAGGATATGTCATTAGGACGTTAGGACAGCGGCGTGGGCTCATTGGGCCGAAGGGCCTGTTTCCCGTGCTGTGTTGCTCTTTGTAAATCCAGAATTAAAAGTCCAATAATGACCACAAAACCATTGTCAATTGTCATAAAAACACCAGGTTCAGTGAAGCCTCTCTGCAGACTCTTCTCCGGGCCATCCCAGAAATGTGGAAGGTGCTGTTTCTCAGGTTCTCTTGTCTGACCATTGTGATTTGGATGGAGTTTGCAGTGGAGGTTTTCAGCTATGGGCTCCAGATGAATGATTTGCTCCACTCTGCCAAAATAAGTAAATGACATAGTCTGCTCACTGCAAAATGATACTCATAAGGACATCCCAATGGCTTACTGTCCCTGTCAGGCAGTGTAAGTGTATGAGTGCACAGAAATGTCAAGCAGGAGGGTTCACCAGCTGATCGACCATGTGTACTTAATGCGTGCCAGCCATTTCAGTTGCAGGACGTTCCTTAATCATTTACTGAAAAAGGGTTCAGGGAGCTGGCATTGGTATACATACTCCTGAACTGCTTGTGCACCTATTGGGATGAAAATCAATCCTGTTTTCCTCACCTAGCCTGAAAGCAGCCTACCCAACATCTGAATCCTCAGCCATTTGAGAGGCAGGTTGCAGAGCTTGCCGAGAAGGGACAGGATATGACTCTCCCAGGAAGACAGTGAGGATGCTTCCAATCTGTTGTTGTTAGATGTGCCCACATAATGAGACATTGCTTTAATTATGAATTTCTTAAGCGTTCATTATATTTTCCTTTTCTCCATTCCAGGAATGAAGGCAGAAGGGAGACCAGCCAAAGAACCAGCACCAAATCCACTTTGGAGGATGATGCCTCAGAGGATGTGCCATTACACCATTCACCTGCACTTTCCATCAGTACAGAGACATTCACATTTTTGGGTGGATGCACATCTCAGAGTGGGCTCAGGGTCAATATCAGGTGAGCACAGAACTGACAGGGTCCACAGGTGGAGGAAGTGACAGCCAAGATCTCTGATACTCAGAGAACAGCTGGAGTTCAGCGTAACGCAGATGATGAGCCTTCAGACACCTGATTCGGATGCAGAGACAGGCAAGGTAACATCAAGCAGAGATGACACAGGCCATGTGCAGACTGTACTGAAGGCTGGAGTCTACGTTTTGTCTGCTCTCGTGCTCCAGCATTTTGAAAGACTGACTGCCTCTATACAACGGGTGTGTGGTCATCTTGGAATGCCAGATCCAGCAGAATACACAGTGGTTGCAGGACACATGCTTGGATCTACACTCCATAGTTTTATCCATGGCTGCAGTGCAGCAATCACTAGGCCAGAGGGGGATAAGGAAACCTACCTCTCTCTAGGTGTCCCTTTGACTCAAGAAGTCAGGAAAGTACCATTGGCTCCCCAGAGAAAGAAGGAGAATTTTATTTGACCCAAAGAAAAGGGCAACAAGAAAACGTGAAAGATTTTTATACTTTGGGACCACTTGAGTTCAAACAGGTGCCAAGGATAATGGACTCTGAGATAAAAAGAAAAAAAAACATAAGGAAAGATTTGCTGAGTTGTGTTGGCTGTATGGGGGACATATCCTGAGAACAGCTTTGAGCTGACAGAAGGTTTCAGGAAATAGACTGGTTTTTGTATTTTCTTGGATTTCCACAACAGAGTGGAAATGTCAACAAATCAGTGGAAACAAATCAGAGGTTTTGTGGTGTATCTTTACTGGAGTGACAACAATTTTGCGTTGGATATTATTACTGGAATTTGAGAGTTTAAAATTTATAGAGGGCTCTGATTTCCCTAGACTTCTAAATCTGCAATCCAGCCTCTCCTTTCTATCACACTTACAGCTCAACAACCAGTTTGCAACACCGGGTTGGCACTTCTCCTGGATTTAACCAAGTTCCAATCTCTCCAGCCCCAAGAAGGTATAAATGTTCTCAGGGCTTCTTCTGATCCCTAACCATTTCCAGCATGGAGCAAATGATGTTCTGGCACTTTCTCAGCTCCCCAGTACTTAATTGAACAGAACATTCAAATAGTGCCTGGGATTTCTCCTGAGTCCCAGCAACATAGAGTAAGCTTACAGCAACTTTTTTGCTGCATGAATCCTGCTAACAGCAGCACTTTTTCATATGGCCTTTCCCACTGCTGCAGAAGACGCACTCCCCCAGCAAGCACACAGATAAGTTGAAATCCTAGAACCTTCTAAAGTCCATCCTTCTCCATGCCAAGGTAGTCTTCTATGCTCACTGAATGCTTTTAAACTAATTGTGCTCTAACTCCCAAAATGAACATTTCTCTCTGTTGCATTTCTTTCAAAGCAGTGTAGACATCTTGAACCATAAACTTCTTGGAGTGGCAATCAACATTGGAATACCACTCCAAACCCACTTATTTCCATCACATTTCTTACTTGTCTGTCTTGCCCAACCTTCCGACTCAAGCTGAGCAGAATCCAGCAGTGCAACTGTCCTTGAGGTCCAGTGTCAAAGTTTCAGAGATTTGGAGTGGAGGAGGTCACACCCTCTTTTTTACTGCACTAGCTGCCATAAAGCAGGCAAGTTTAAAGGTCCAATTGAAAATGAATACCAGGGAGATTTGGGAGGTGAGGGTATTGGAGGTCGATTGAGGGTGCTGGACATCAAGGAAGTGGGAGCCGGTCACCAGGAGGTGGAGGGAGTTGGACACTGGGGGCACTGGGGATTGGACATTGCGGGGTGGGGGGAGGTATCTGGTGGGATATTGGGACAGGGATGAGAGTCAGGCCCACGGGGCAGGAGGGGTCAGGGGTGAGGGGGGAGGGTGGAGTCCCATGCAGGGATCAATCTGGTGTTTGGTTAGTTACTCAGACATTAGAAGAGGTTTTAATTCTTCTGACTTTTTCGAAGTAACTATTAGTGTAATCCTGGCAGAACCATCCAAAGTTAGTGATTTAAATTGCTACTTCACATGGATCTAAACACAATGTAATTGGTATGGGGAGGTTAGCACTTTTGGACAAATGCCATGCAATTCTTATTCCAAAAAAGATTACCCAATACACCTCTGGGGAGCTGGTAATTTATTGTTCCTCATCTCCAATTCAGCTGCTATTTTGTGGATCTTACCTTTCTAGCTGTTAACCCTTCAAGTCAACATGGTCCCAACCATTTAAACGTTTATCCCATTTTCCACAGTTAAGCTTTAATCTTCCTAGAACTGAAAATGACCTCAATAGATTTCAAAGAATCATGAACAAAGTATTTATAACAAGAAAGAAAGATAGCGGCACATGGAGAGGCCAATAGGGTTCAAGTCTGCAGGAATACAATGCAGAGATGTGAAACAATGGTGCAGATCAGATTTCTGATTCATGCAACTAGGAAGTTACAGGACATAGAAACCTATTAATTCCTCTATCCACCCCATCAATAAATCGAACATAAACACGTCCAATCCCTATAACATGTGAAATCAGCTGTGAAACCTGCTCCTGAAGACTGTCCAGTGACTGTTGCTGGACACACTGAGCTGGATTGACCACTGAGATTTAGCAGGATGGACTATTTCACTGTGATAAGTTCTTTATTTGAGTGTTCATCAGTAATGTTATAAGTCTTTGCCTAGGTTTTTTGAAGAATATGCAAATAGAAAAGGTACGATTGTGTGGTCAGCTCCCTGTTACTTCTTACCACTAACTCCCTGCCCAATGATTTCCTCATGACAGATAAGCTTCCTTTGGGAATGTGCCAATCAGGCAGTCAGGAAAAAGAGAGATAGATAAACCACTGCACTCAGGCACTTCCGACCAGTGACACCACACCATATTGGGGAGAGAGAAACTATTTCAGAGTTGTATAATGGTCGAAATTCAACAGGATCCCACAGGCTGAACAATCTTTGTTTTAAAATTAAACATGTTTTATGTTGGTTGACAGGAAGGGTCGTGTTTCTCCCTATGATTAGGTGAATCATTTTTCCCAATGGCCCCAACCAGCATCTTTACTTCGTTTATTTCCAGCTGTGTAAAATCTTCCAGATCAGTGATTTGTCCTCCTGCCCACTCCTAGCAGAAACATAATCCCATTTAAAATGTTCAAATGTAATATCTGTCCGTTCTTGCCCAGTCTTGGCATGGGAGACAGAATCAAATGTCTGGGGGCGGTAGGGTGGCGCAGCACTGCTGCCTCACAGCACCAGGAACTTGGCTTTGATTCCCGGCTTGTGGAGTTTGCACGTTCTCTCCTTGTCTGTGTGGGTTTCCTGCTCCGGTTTTCCCCTACAGTCTGAAAGGCCTGCTGGTTAGATGCATTTATCTGAACAGACTAGATTTTGAACTCCCACTGAAAAACTAGTGGGATCTACTGCTGTTTTTACGCAAATTCGACACTTAGAATTTATTTGAGAGAATCACCCCATGCTGTTTTCTTTAAGTTAATATGGTCTTTTACTTTTTAAAGTAATCACTGATGATGCACCCTTCCATT
Source organism: Sphyrna mokarran (assembly GCA_024679065.1). NCBI lineage: Eukaryota > Metazoa > Chordata > Chondrichthyes > Carcharhiniformes > Carcharhinidae > Sphyrna > Sphyrna mokarran. Next base: position 18,845,378 of record JAGIQG010000028.1, on the reverse strand, counting down.
GGAATTTTTCTTTATTAAAATGTACCTATTCTGTATATTCCAAAATACCTCTTTCATAGTCTAGCACTGAACCCTATAAATCTATCTTAAGTACATTTGTCAATTCACTCTAGCTAGTTCTGCTTTCATGCCCTCATAATTGCCCTTATTTAACTTTAAAATACTGATCTTGGATGCATTCTTCTCTCCCTCAATTTGAATGTAAAATTCAATGATATTATGATCATTGCTACCTAAGGGTGCCTTCACTATGAGGTTGTTAGAGGACTTTGAAACACTTTGGGATTTAAAACACTAATAAAGATTATTAGAACAGAGTAGAATGCAATAGAACTAGTGCACAGTGCAGAAGGAGGCCATTCGGTCCATTGAATCTGCACCGACCACAATCCCATTCAAGCCCTATCCCCATAACCCCATGCATTTACCCTCGCTAGTCCCTCGACATTAAGGGGCAATTTAGTATGGTCAATCCACCTAACCTGCACATCTTTGGGCTGTGGGAGGAAACCGGAGCACTGGGAGGAAACTCATGCAGACACAGGGAGAATGTGCAAACCCCACATTGACAGTAACCCAAGCCGGGAATCGAACCCGAGTCTCTAGCGCTGTTAATCACTGTGCCGTGATTTATGCCATTGTTTTGAATCTCAGCACTTGCGAATTCTGTTCCATTGTCAGACACTAGGGGAGGGATTTTCCAGCCATGCTCGTCCCAAGAGGTCAAAGGCCCTTTGCATAGTCCATCCCCCACTCTCTACGATTCTCTTGGTGGATGGGATGGGAGAATTCCTCACTCTGACTTCAGGTATTGTGTATGGAAAAGTACTGGCATAATCTTTCAATGGTAGCAAGTAGTGTAGGAGACTTCACCTCAAAAATGTCCATCTAATCAGACTGTGCATCAAAAATGAGCAGAAAATTGTGTCCCTGGATGGACCAGCATAATCAATATGAACCTGCACCAATGGCCAGCCAGGCTGATCTCAAGGTTGCAGTGAGGGTGCAGCAGCAAACCTTTGTTGCAATTGGCACTGTTCACAAAAACTTCACTAAGCTATCAATGTTGGCATCAATGCCAGGCCAGGACACATAAGTTTTGGCAAGCATTTTCATCTTTGAAATGCCTGGATAAGCACTGTGTAATTCCATTAGAAGCACTCTCTGCCTGGTACAGGGACCACTATACTTGTTCCCCAGAGTATGATGTCTTCCCAGCAACTTGATTCATCCTTGCAGGTAATAAACGGTTTCACTTTTTCAGAAATTGGGTCATTGACCCAACCAATGTATCTCATGTCTCACTTTGGACAGAAATGGATTCCAACTGGTCCATTACCTGATTTGCTTTGCCGCAAGTGGCAATATGTCCAAACAAAATTGAGCATTATGACAATTTTCTGTGGTACTGGAGTACATGTAACACTTTCTTGTAAAATGTTAGTAAACAGCAAAGTGCATCCACACTCGCTATGTGTATTCCAGATTGGTGCTTAAATGTATATTTGGAGATGGACTGAATTAATGCCCAACTTGAATTCTTGTTGATGTGATTGGCAGAATAGTCTTGCCTTCTTTAAAAAGACCTAAGAACAGCTTGTCATCAGAAACGATGATAAAGTGCCTACCACGTAAATACTGGTGGAATTTCTGGACATTAAAAACTATTGATACTCCTTTTTTCTCATTTTGGGAGTAGCCTTTTTCAACCTCTGAGAGGGTTCTTCAGACATAACATATTGGCTTTTCAGATCTTTTGCCCATCTCATGGGACAGCAGCACACCAACGCTATATGGAGAGGCATCACAGGTCAACATGAGCACCTTAGATGGGTCAAAATGGACTAACAAGTTTGAAGAATGCAGCAATTGTTTTACTCTGTTGAGGGCTTCTTTCTTGGGTATCTTCCAAGACCAATGCAGATGTTTCATTAGCAGAATATGCAAGGAGGCCAATAGCATTGACAATTTTGGTTAAAAAGCATCCTTGCTAATTTATCATTCCCAAAAATGACGAGCTCAAATGTGTTTTTGGGAGGAAGTGCCTCCTTAATGGCCTTGACCTTGTCTTCTATGGGGTATATCTACATAGTACCCCAGGTAGGTTACCTCAGTGGTTTGAAAAGTATATTTCTCCTTCTTGAGGTGAACATCAGCCTCTTGAGCATCTGCTCTAAGTTTGCTGGATGCTCAGGTTCCGTTGATCCAGTTATGAGAACATCATCAAGGTAAACCACAACATGTGGCAACGCTTGCGGCAGACTCTCCACTGTCCTCGGGAAATTGCATATGCTGAAGGCAGGCCAAAAGGCAGGTTCATGTTTTGGAAAATCCTTCACGTGTGTTTATTGTGACATAAGCTCAGGAAGCGTAGTCTAATTTGAGTTGCTAATTTGTGTGGCTCATATTCAGCTTTGTATACAATTGACCTCCAGCCAGCTTTGCATGCAGATCTTCAATCTTCAGGATTGAGAAGGCAGTGGTGTATTGATATTGTCACTGTACTAGTAATCCAGGAACCCATTGAGGATTGGGGACTCAGGTTCAAATCCTATCATGGCAAATGGTAAAATTTGAATTCAATAAAAATCTGGAATTAAAAATCTAAGATAATCATGAAACCATTGTCTATTGTAAAATCGCATCTTGGTTTACTAATGTCCTTTAGTGAAGGAAATTTGTTGTCCTTACTAGGTCTGGTCTAACATATGATACAGATCCACAACAATGTGTTGATTCTCAAATGCCCTCAAGGATGGGCAATAAATGCTGGCCTAACCAGCGACATCACATCCCATCAACAAATAGAAAAGAAGGATTGGTGCAACTTGGCAGCCTGATTAACTGTTAACTTGTAATCACCACAAATGCAGACAGTCTTGTCCAGTTTTAACACGGGAACCATGGTGTGTTGTCCATTTCAAGAACTAAACTGGCTGGCTGATGTCCAGTTCTTCCAACTGCTTTAATTCAGTATCTACTTTATCTCGTAAAGCATATGGTACTCTTCTGACCCTAAAGAATTGAGGAGTTGCCTCTGGGTTGACATAGATCTTCATTTGCAGGCCTTTTATTTTGCCTAACTCATACTTGAAGATGCTTTCATATTTCTTCATCAGTATGAGCAGTCCTCCTTCCTGCACTTGGGAAAATCTCAATCCAATTTAACTTGATTTCCTTAAGCCAATCACAGCCATGAAGTCTTGGTCTTTCACCTGTTATTACGATCACGGAGTTTCGCCAACTGTTGCCCATAGCTCACAAGTACCATTAGAGTGCCCACTATTTTTATCACTTCTCTAATATAAGTTAATTTGGCAGTGATATTCTTCAAATTCAATAGTTGAATTCCCTCTCTCAAGTAACAATATGTATGTTGACCTATTGCAATAGTTGATGTCCCTGTATCAACTTTTATCTTAAGAGGCTTCCCATTTACCTGGGCTGGGGCATTACATTAATATAAAAATAGGCAAGAAAGCCCCTACTAAACACTGAGTGAATATTTAAATCATTGGTTTTAGACTCTTCTCCATTGTATGCCATACAATAGAACCACATAATTCCAACAGTGCAGAAGGAGGCTATTTGGTCCATTGAGTCTGCACCAACTCTCCAAAAGAGTAGCTTATCCAACCTCCTCCCCCACCTATTCCTGTCACTCCACCCATTTATGATGGCCAATTCCCCGAACCTACATTGATATTGAGGGGCCATTTTAGCATGGCCAATTCAACTAATCTGCATCTTTGGACTGTGGGAGGAAACCAGAGCATGCAGCAAAACCCATGCAGACACGGGGAAACTATGCAAACCCCATACAAGCAGTCACCTAAGGCTGGAATCAAATCCCTGGTACTGTGAGGCATCAGTGGTAACCACTATGCTGCCCTATTGGTGATATCTTATTTAATCGGCTACTAGGACAAATTTAATTGGCTACTTGGTAGACTTGACTTGGCTCTATGCTCATGTCTTAAATGGCTTCTCCTATAACCAAAAAAAACACTCAGCCTTCTTATACCTGTAAGACTCAGGGGAGTGGTTATATCCATATTAGTAACATTCAACTTCAGACTTTGTTGATTGGTGGTCTCTTTTAAATTATTTTGTCGCATTTACGGCTGAATTTGTTTCCCGCCTCATGGCTACTCCTTCCTTTTGTTATCACTGTTGACTACAGGTTCCAGCCCTCACTGATGAATGGTGCTATTTTGTGTATTCTGTGACTCTTATGCATGTTTTCCATTGCCTGTGCTATCTCCATTGCTCATTTAAAATATATATTATCCGTTACAAATAATCTCAGTTGAATTGCTTTGCTCTTCACCATGCAGAGCAGACTAATCTGTTCCATAACACATCATTCAAAGCAGTTCCAAAATTGTAGTACTCTGATATCTGTTTGAAATTAATGATATATGTTGCCATCATTTCTCCTGGGGCTTTCCCACTTGAATGTCTGGGATATGATTAATTGTTTAGGTTAGAAATGTGACTTCACCAATACTACGAGCTCACTGAGCGATTTGAAGCCAACCGTGTTTGGGGCTATGAGACTACAAATCAGAATTTAAGTTTGGATTCTACATGCATTCAGAAGAGTTACCTTGTGCTTTGCCTGTTTCCCTATTTCATTCATTTGGATTGTGCTCTAAATATTGTGTCTAGTTCTCTGCAAAGTCAAATCAATCTTCCATCCGAAGAGAGGCACCTTGGCAGATACTCTTTTCTCAACTTCACTATACATTGGATAATCACAGTCTGAGCATCATTTTTTGATATCATTGGTACCAAATGAAAAGATGCACATTCACCAGTTTAGGGAAAGCCCAACTTGTTAATTTACAGGTTAAACTGTATACAGGCTTGCAGCCTCTTGGCTGCAATTAACTCCCAAGATGACTGAATACAGAAGCTTGTGCTTACTACGGTGATCCCCCACACTGCTTCCCGATTGGTTCCCTGCATTAAGTGATCATATTTTGCAGATAATCCCTTAAATGAAAAATTACCACATTCACACTCTTTCTTACAGCGTAATTACAATTAAGGGCCTGTACATCAGTCCCACAACTACTTGTCTTTATCATTCCTCATTTCTATTCCAACTGCTTTTTCATCCTGGTTTCCAGAACTGAGGTCATCCCTCTCTAATGGGCTAATGTCATCATTAACTTAGAGCCACAATTCTACCTTTTCTTAACTTCTTGTCTTTTCCTCAATATTCAGGTCCCAATTCATATCATCCTGCTGCCATATCTCTGTAGTAGTTATTAGATCATACTTACTAATTTCTATTTGTGCTATCAGTTCATTTGTTTTGTTTCTTCAACTTGGACCTTGCCAAAGTCCTGTGCTTCTCAGAAGAAAATTGTTTTGGCCACATAAGAAGTAAGTTTTTTTTGAACTGCTGCAGTGCGGCAGACAGATTGAGGAAGCAGACTTCAGTGCCAAATCCAAGCTGCACGATCACTCAACCTGATGCAAGTGTGTTTTTCCCTTTTTTGGGAGGAGGATGAGGAAAGTAGAATGACTTCATTGTCTGGTTAGCTTAGTCTTCTGCTGCTCATATTATTTTCTGTTTCTTCTGAGCCTCAAGTCCAATTTCTTTTGGCTAGGGAAATTTGGGTTTGTGTCAGATGAGACTCATAATAAACAGGAAAGAAATACCTGAGTGCAAAAAAAAATCACAGGAAAAGGTATTAACCCAGTCAGAGGAGCCAACCGTTGCCAGGAACTCTGGCCATATCTTGCTGGGGCTGCAGATCTTGAGGAATAGGACTCAGCCTCCTTGCCAGCCTGAGTTACTTTCCTCCCAAACACTCAAGCAACTCTTTGCTCAACATGGATCAGACAGTGAGTGAAAATGCATGATTAAGAGACACAGGAGCTGAGGTATTTGAACAATTGATAGTCTAGTGGAAAATCTACTCATCTTGTCTGTTTTAGATACTGCCTGATTTACACCTCCAGCCACCAAACCCCTAACCCTTGCCCCCAATCCCACCATGGTTTCTGCTAACTGTGCTTGCTGTTAACAGGTTGAGAGAAATTACAACTCTACTTCTGCAAAAAGTACAAACAACAGGAATTAACGTCTATGGTATCACTATGGCCATGCTTCCTATTGGTTGCACTAGGCTAGAGGCATTGCCAAGTCAAAGATTTAAAATGTAGAAATAGATACAGATTTTCAGGATGAAAAACCTGAATAAGATCAAAGTCTATTCCTTCAATTCTTCATCATTTCTTTAACTGCAGGATTGTATTAAAAGTTAACAAGAATTACCACAAAAGAATTAATGGAGATGAGATTTGATTGATTGGGTGTATCATTTAACTAAAACCACCATATTTCATGGGATGCAGGCTCTATCATTACACAGGATGTAGTGTGAACATAGGAACAGAAGGGTGCCATAAGTCATTACACAAGAAAAAGAGGTGGCCATTTGGCATCGGAGCCTTATTGCCCAAGTTAGGCCATTCAGCCCTTTGGATCTGTTATGTAGGAACATGAAGAGGCCATTCAGCTTCTTGAGCCATGTTACAGAGAAACAAGAAGCTATTTAACCCATCGAACTTGGTGGAAGTGACAATTCAGTTCCTCAAGTCTGTTACATAGGAATACATGATGTAGAGATGCTGGCGTTAGACTGAGGTAAACACAGTAAGAAATCTCACAACACCAGGTTAGAGTCCAACCTGTTTATTTGATAGTAATCTCACAAGCTTCTGGAAATGCTGTTCCTTCATCAGGTGTGTGGAGGTTCTGATCAGAGAAGGGCATATAGAGGCATACACAGTTTACAGAATACTGATTAGAATGCAAGTCTTTAAGCTAACCTGCTCTTCCAGTTTGAAAGATGCAGACAATGTGAGTGGATGTAGCATTAGCATAGGTTAAAGAGATGCGTATTGTCTCCAGACAGGACAGTAAGTGAGATTTTACAAGCCCCGGCAAGTCATGGGGGTTACAGATTGTGCGACATGAACCCAAGATCCCGGATGAAGCCGTGCTCATGTGTGCGGAACTTGGCTATGACTTTATATGCCCTTCTCTGATCAGAACCTTCCACACACCTGATGAAGGAACACCGTTTCCGAAAGCTTGTGGGATTACTATCAAATAAACTGGTTGGACTTTAACTTGGTGTTGTGAAAATTCTTACATAGGAACACAACCAGACCATTCAGCTTCTCAAGCATATTCCAATAATTAAAATAGATCATGGCTGATCTGCACCTCAACTCCATTTACCCAACTTTGTACCATATCCCTGGATATTCTTACTCAATAAAATTTCATTGATCTCCATCTTAAAAACTCCCAACTGACGCCAGTATATAGTCTTTTGGAGAGAGTTCTAGATTTCTACTGATCTTTGTATGAAGAACTACTTCCTTACTTAAGTTTTTAAACTCAAGTGAATACAAACAAAGTTTATGCAACCTGGGCTCATAATTTAACTCTCTTAGCTTGAGTATCATTCTGGGGAATCTGCTCTGTACCAACTCCAAAGCCAATACATTCTTCCTTAGGTGTGGTACCCAAAATTGGATGCAGTTCTACAAATAAATGTACAGTCCAGAGTAGGTTGGGTGGAAATGAACCTTACTGCTAATAGGCCATTCAAATAAAATCTTTGTTACACATTGACAAATGTTATTCATTCAGCTGGGTGTCCTGTTTCAGTGCGGGGAAAGTCACAGGCAGAATGTTAAGGTGACTAAGATTCCATAGCAGCCAACAGCATGCACTGTGTCAACCACTCGGAAATTCTCCATTCCAAATGGCTTCTCCCCTTTTCCGAAAACAGGAAGGTGTCCTGGCTGGAAATAGAGCAGTGTTGTCCAAAATATTACCACATCTGACTAATTCAGAATCCAGATGTGGCTAATTACATTTCTGATTAGTAAATGAGTAATAGATCCCTTTGTTGAGCATGTGATCTTGATGTTCATATTTGGGAATTTATTAGTAAAACAGCAAGAAAAAAACCAGCATGCGACCGATCATTGTGAGTGCTTTACTTCCTTGGTTATTGACTGGTGGTAGGTGTGAAAATAACTATCCACATGTGAAATAGATTTACTTGTGTTGCAAGAGAGGCATGTCCAATTAAAGTTAGCACATGTGGCTTGTTTATTAGGAATTTGTATCAGACAATACTGAACTATTGTGTACTTTGATATAAAAATGAAAACGCCGAAAGCTTCTGTGGAGAGAGAACAGAATTTAACATTTCAGGTGGATAACTGTTAGCATTAGCTCTTGATTTGCAGGAACAGTTAAAGTCAAGGCAGCACAGCAAAATAGTTCTATGGGAAATGAAGATCATAGAATGACAGGAAGGAATGCAGAAAAAGAACTTAAGAATACACCAACAGTCAATATTAGATATTATAAAGGGAACAAAAAGAACCAAAGATGATGTACCTGAATGTGCATTGCATTCATAACCGTAAATTAACTGATAATGATAAGTAAACAAACATGATCTGATAGTCATATGGAAATGATGCTGCAGCATGACAAGGATTGGGTCCAGAATAATATGGGATATTAGATGCTGAAGAATAATAGGCAAAGCTGGCGGGATAGCACTGTTAATCTAGATTGCATTGGTGCAAGAGTTGGAGATGATCTTGCTTCAGGAAATCAGAATGTAGAATCTGTCTGGGTGGAGATGAATCACAGAATCCCTACAGTGCAGAAGGAAGTCATTCAGCCAATTGATCCAACAACAATCCCACCCAGGCCCTATCCTCATAATCCCACCTATTTATCTTGCTAGTCCCCCCTGACACTAAGGGGCAATTTAGTATGGCCAATCAACTTAACCTGCAACTTAACCTGCACATCTTTGGAGTGTGGGAGGAAACTGAAGCGCCCGGAGGAAACCCATGCACACAGTGGGGAATGTTTAAACTTCACACAGATGGTGATCCAGGTCCCTGGTACTGTGAGGCAACAATGCTACCCACTGTGCCACCCATAATAGTAGAGGAAAGAAATCACTAATAGCAGCTGCAAAGGAGGACAACGTATACATGAAGAAATGTTGAGTGTGTGTGTTGATAATCATGGGTGATTTTAATCTATATATAAATCGAAAAAAATCAAATTGGCAGCAGTAGCCTGGATGAGGAGTTCATAGAATGCTTTTGAGATAGTTTCTTAGAGCACTATGTTCTGGAACCAACCAGAGAGGAGGTTATACTAGACTTGATATTCTGTCATTAAAATGTGACAGGATCAATTAATAACCTCAAAGTAAAGACTCTCCAAGATAGCAGTGTCCACAATTTGACTTAATTTTACATCTATTTTGAAAGAAAGAAGAGTGGATCCAAGAATAATATTTCAAACTTATAAAACAGCAACAATGTGGCCTACATACTGACTTAGCTGAAGTAAACTGGGACACTAGGCTAAAGGATAGATCAATAGAGAAGCGTGCAGATATTTAAGTAGCTATTTCAAAACATGTATATTCCTACTACAAAGAAAAATTCTAAGGGAAAGACACACCATCCATGGTTAACTAAAAATGTTAAAGTAAGTATTAAAGTTAAGGAAAAATCACATGATTGCACAAAATGAGTGATAGGTCAGATGATTGGTTAGAATATAACAATGGCAGAGAATGACTAAAAGATTAATCAAAAAAAGAAATGAAAGTATGAGAGGAAGTTAGCTAGAAATGTAAAAATTGATAGCAAGAATTTCTACACGTATTTAAAAAGGAGAAAATAAAGTGAGTTTTGGCCCTCTAGACTGAGGGATTCATTGAGGAATTGATAATAGATCTATTATTAATCGTGGATGGAATAAACAAATATTTTGCTTCTGTCTTCACAACAGAAGATATAAAAGCATTCTGGTAATAGCTGTAAAGCAGGAGGTGGAAGAGAGAGAAGAACTTGGTGAAATTACAATCATTAAGGAAGTTGTATTGTACAAACTGATGGAGCTGAGGGCTGATACGTTTCCAGGTCATGATGGACTTCATCCTCTCATCTTAAAAGTTGTGGTTAATGAGGTAGTAGATGTATTGGTGTTGATTCTCCAAAATTTTCCAGACGGTGGAAAGATTTCAGCAGACTGGAAAGTAGCAAATATAACCTCACTATTCAAGGGCAGAAGAAAGGAGGCAGAAAACTGGGAATTATATGCTTTTTAACTTGGGGAAGGTGTTAGAATCAATTATTAAGGAGGTTATAACTGGGCACTTTTGTGGAAGAGAAATTTATTGGCATTCTTTGAAGGAGTAACATGCACTATGGATTTTTGGCAGAGTTGTATAGTAATACTGTTTTTGGATTTTCAGCAGGCAATTGATAAGGTGCACGACAAAGGTTACTGAGGAAAATGAGAGCTCATAATGTAGGGAGTAACATTAGTATAGATAGAAGATTGGCATAAAAGAACATGCATAAATGGATCTTTTTCTCAGTAGAAGGATGTGACAAATGGACTCCCATGGAGTCTGTGCTGGGACCTCAATGTTTTACAATTTGCATCAATTATTTAGATGAGAATAAAAGCATGGTAACTAAATTTGCAGACGACACAGTTGATAGGAAAGTATGTTGTGAAGAGGAAATAAGAAGGTTGCAGACATAGATAGAGATGGATTGAGCAAGTGAGCAAAAAATCTGGTAGATGGAGAATAATGTAGGAAAATGTAGAATTGCTCATTTTGGCAGGAAGAAAGAAAAAAACAAAGGGAGGATTTTGGGCTCCCATTTCCAGGGGATGGGATTGACAGTGGTAAAACCTGCTGAAACCCCAAAATATGAGTTATGCCTGCAGGAGTTTAGAAAATGAGAGGTGATTTAATTGACATATATAAGATCCGGAATAGTCTTGATAAGACGGACATGGAAAGGATGTTTTCTCCTCTGGGTGAGTTCAGAACTCAAGGGCACAGTTTAAAATTAGGGGTAATCCTCTTAAAAAAGAGATGAGGAAGTTTTTTCTTAGAGGATTGTATCACTCTGGAACTCTGTCTCAGCAGGCAGTGGAGTTGCGGCCGCCAAATATTTATAAAATGTATGTAGATAAGATTCTTGTTAGGCAAAAGAATCAAAAGTTATCAGGTGTAGATGGGAATGTGGAATTTGCAACATAAACAGATCAGCCATGATCTTATTGAATGGCAGAGCAGGCTCAAAGGGCCAAATGGCATATTACTGTTCCTATTGCATACACTCGTATGTGGTGGGAGATGGGGTCTCCAGTTAGTATAATCTTTTCAGGAGAGGAATGGAACTGAATCCCAGTGAATATCAGCACCTTCAAGATTGGTAGGGGGAAAATTTTAAAACCAGCTGGTACCTGAAATTTAACATTGAATACAAATCTTAGAAAATGTACAATGACTGTCAGATAATTACATATGATTCCAATCTGCATATTTTTTGATTTCAACTGACATGTTTCCCTAAGGATCACTACAAAGTGCGCTGTTCATCTTAGAAATCATCTGGAATCTCATCAGTAGAAATCAAGTTTAATAACAGATTTAGGTTTCCTAATCCAACAGGAATATACAAACATATTGGTATTGTACTGTCCAATTACAATCGCAGCAACACCTAAGTGCAGATAAAGGGATACCTTCATTGCATGATTAGAATCAAATAATCTTCCAGCATCGGTTGAAGCATTTAGTTATCTAGTTAGTTCCACTCCTTCCTCGTAGCCCAATGAATTTCTCTTTTTCAAATACATATTCAATTAATTTTTAAAGTTTATATTGAATTTGCTTCCACCATCTTACATCTGAAGAAGTTGCTGCATAAGTTAATTTTCGATCCCACATCCCTGTTCTGTTAAACACTAAACTGCCACATTACTGGAGATTAATTGTGGTACTTACTTGGCTGCATTCGAAGGCGCAGGTTAAGCCAGTTTCGAGGTGGGGATCCATATTTAGAGAGGACAGAGTTCATGGTCAATTCTGCAGGCAATGCCACATAAAGCCAAATACTGAGGTCCAAATGTCAGCTGGACAGAAACTTCCTCGCCACACATCAACCCAAAAATACCCACGACTTCCTTCAACATGAAGGACCAAATTGCTCTCATTGAGCTTCTCTGGATCAGTCTGTTTCTCCTCCTCTCATTTCACTCAATCACTGTTTCTGTATTGCTGTGTCTTTCTCATTTGGTCCTTGTCTCATCTTGTCACTGCCTCTCCTTTTTGTCTTTTTCATTTTGCTGGTGTCATTTTGTTTCTTTCTAAACATATCATTCTTGCTTACTCTTTATATTTGTACCTTTCTTGCTTCACTTTTTCTGTCTTTATTGTTTTTACTTTATTGCTTGGCTCTTTTTTTTAATCCACCTTTTTCCCTCTGATTTCATTTGCCTTCACTGCCTCTCCTTTTCTTCCTTTCTCTACATCTCTCCTTTTCTCGCAGTGCCTTTTTTCTCTGTGTGTCGGTTCTTCTTGTTCCCTCATTCCTTTTCTCTGTGTCACTCCCTCTTTCTGCTGTTGTTTTTTCTTGTCTCACTCAGAACATTTTGCTGAAGCCAAACCTTCCGATATCTGATCACAATTCAGAAAGTTCAATCTGTTCAACATCACCCGCATGATGCCCATCACCATGGCAGCAAGAGATTTTACAACCCAGCAGTACCATTCTACAGCCTGAGCTCCGTCTTTCTGTGCAGACCCTGAAATCTGTCTCTGCTATATAACTGCCGTGTTCTTCTCCTCTGACCAGACTGCAGATTAATTTCCTCTCTAATATCTGTTTACCTTTATGGGGTCTGTCTGAAGCAGCCCAAATATTTTACAGATGGAATTTTCTCCCCAGCCACAAACATGCGGTGCCCATATTTATTTTCTGCCACTGTGCAGTCCGATTCCTGTGCCAAGTCCTTCTGCAGCAGCCAGGATTAGCACATGGAGATGATTAAATCGGCTGAAGTTCTCAGTCTCTTAAAAAGGTAGCACAAAGGTTCCTAGGAGATTATCCTGCGTTCTGAGCCGTAAAGCTCAGTGATTTTCTCCAAAGTTTTTTTGATTAAATAAAATCCAAAGCAATCTTACCAGTTTGCTCCTGAATCATTTTGTTATAAAGTATTTCAAAGATTTTGGAACTTGAAAAGATACTTCTGAGAGTTTTGTTTTTGAAAAGTGTGCTTTTAACAAAGAGCTTCCTGTGGATTGAAGCTCATTACATCTGTAAAACAGCAAAGGCAGCTAAATCATTGACCTGGGACTGAAGTAGATCATGGTTGAGATATATCATTTTTCTTTGGTTTACTGTATGCAATGATCCAGCTCAGAGAAGCAACTCAAATTGATTGAGAACCTCAAATCCCCAGTGTAAACAGGTAAGCTCAGCACTGGGTTCTACTGAGAAAACACAAGATATTACATCATAAATCAAGTGTTTACTCCTGTCTCCTTAAGGTGCTTATTCTCACTGGGGTTTGGCCCCCTCCTCCCCAGAAACTGCTGAGTCTCACTGAAATTAAGGTTCCTTGTCATCATGTAGGTGCACTCACTAGGATTCAGTGACCCCCAGATACTTGTTTCAGTATATAATCTCACTCCTGCGGTTTTCATCATCTGTGACCCCAGACGCTGAATAGCCAGTGGAAATTTGACAGAAAACATGATCACAGAATTCTAGAGTGCAGAAGAGGTCTTTCAGCCTAACAAGGTTGCACTGACGCATGGAAGACCCTGACTCGTCTACCTAATCCCAGCATTTGGGCCATAGCCTTCAATGTTATACTTGCCAAGTATACTGAAACCCCGATTTTACACGCTCCAATTTAGCGTGAATTCTGATATAACGCGATGAATTATTGGGCCCTTCCTTTTGCTCTTTCCAGGAACTGAGAGGTTTTTGGTGAGTTAATTTCATGTTTTTTTAGATCAATATGGAACAAACTGCTTTTTTTCAAGAAATAAACTGTTGCTTTGTTTTCTTTATAAAAAGCTTTACTAAAAATTAATTTGTTTTAATTTCTACTGTAGCAACAATTTATTTGCAGAATTCTTTAATTAAAAGATAATTTACTGGCCAGATGGTAAATGTGCAAAAAATGGGTCAAATAGGGTGAAAATAGGGGTGTTTTAGGATGTTAGGTCAAAATGGGGTCAGTTTAAATGCTGATTTTCTTGAACCCCAATTTAGCGCAACCCTGCTTTCTTTGCGATAACATTTTACGTATCCCAACCATTGCGTTATAACTGGGCCACACTGTACTCATTCAGGTCCTTTTTAAAGGATGTGAGTCTTCCCATCTCCACCATCTTCCCAGGCAATGCATTCCAGACCATCACCATCCTCTGGGTAAAAAAGTTTTTCCTTAAATCTTTAAGCCTCCCACCCTTCAGTTTTAACTTATGTCCCCTGTAACTGACCCTTCAACTAAGGGGAACAGCTATCTACTCTGTCCATGCCCCTCAATCTTGAACACTTCAATCAGGTCGCCCCTCAGTCTTTTCTGCTGCACAGAAAATAACTGAAGCTTATCCAATTTCTCTTTATAATTTAAATGTTCCATCCCAGGCAGCATGCTGGTAAATCTCCTCTGCACCCCTTTCAGCATGTTCATGTCCTATTGGGGGATATTTACCCCCCAATATCTTGGGGGGTAAATTTACCAGTGCTATTCGGGGGGGTTTAAACTGATTCGGGGGGGGATGGGAACCTGAATTGTTGTGCCGGTATACAGGAGGATGTGAATAGGGAGGTCACGGATAAGGTTTCTAGGTCGCAGCAGTATAGTGGCAAACGGGACGGTGGTTTGAAGTGTGTATACTTTAATGCGAGGAGCATACGCAATAAGGTGGATGAACTTGCAGCCTGGATTGGTGCTTGGGACTTCGATGTTGTGGCCATTTCAGAGACGTGGATAGAGCAGGGGCAGGAATGGTTGTTGCAGGTTCCGCGGTTCAGATGTTTCAGTCAGAGCAGAGGTGGTGGTAGAAGAGGGGGAGGAGTGGCATTGTTAGTTAAGGACAGCATTACAGTGGCAGAAAAGACGTTTGATGTGGAGTTGTCTGCTGAGGTAGTGTGGGCTGAGATTAGAAACAAGAAAGGAGAGGTCACACTGTTGGGAGATTTTTATAGGCCTCCAAAAAGTTCCAGAGAAGTAGAGGAAGGGATTGCAAAGTTGATCCTGGATAGGTGTGAAAGTAACAGGGTAGTTGTAATGGGGGACTTTAACTTTTCTAATAACGATTGGAAAAGCTATAGTTCAAGTACGTTAGAGGGGTCAGTTTTTGTTCAATGTGTGCAGGAAGGTTTCATGACTCAGTATGTAGATAGACCAACAAGAGGTGAGGCTATATTGGATTTGGTACTGGGTAATGAACCAGACCAGGTGTTAGACTTGGAGGTGGGTGAGCACTTTGGTGATAGTGACCACAATTCGGTGACGTTTACCTTAGTGATGGAAGGGATGGGCACATACCGAATAACAGTAGTTATAGCTGGGGGAAAGGTAATTATGAGGCTATTAGGAGAGATTTAAGATGCATAGGGTGGAGCAGGAAATTGCAGGGGCTGGGGACATCTGAAATGTGAAGCATATTTAAGGAACAGCTTCTGCATGTCCTTAATGAATATGTACCTGCCAGGCAGGGAGGAAATGGTCGAGTGAGGGAACCATGGTGTACTAGGGAAGTTGAATCTCTGGTGAAGAGGAAGAAGGAGGCTTATATAATGATGAGACGTGAAGGCTCAGTTAGGGCAATGGAGAGCTATAAATTAGCCAGGAAAGAGCTAAAGAGGGAGTTGAGAAGAGCTAGAAGAGGACACGAGAAGACTTTGGCGATAGGATTAAGAAGAATCCTAAAGCTTTTTACAGGTATATAAATAATAAAAGATTGGTTAGGGCAAGATTAGGGCCAGTCAGATATAGCAGTGGGAAGTTGTGCGTGGAGCCTGAGGAGATAGGAGAGACACTGAATGAGTATTTTTCGTCAGTATTCACGCAGGAGAAAGACAATGTTGTCCGGGAGAATACTGCGATACTAGGTTGTAGACTGGGCAGGATTGAGGTTCATAAGGAGGAGGTGTTAGCGAATCTCGAGGGTATGAAAATTGATAAGTCCCCTGGGCCAGATGGGATTTACCCCAGGATTCTCTGGGAGGCTAGAGAGGAGATTGCAGAGTCTTTGGCTTTGATCTTCATGTCGTTGTTAGCTACAGGTATAGTGCCGGAAGACTGGAGGATGGCAAATGTTGTCCCTTTGTTCAAAAAGGGGAGTAGGGACCATCCTGGTAATTATAGACCGGTGAGCCTGACTTCTGTTGTGGGCAAGGTCTTTGAAAGAATTATAAGGGATAGGATTTATAAGCATCTAGAGAGAAATAAATTGATTAGGGATAGTCAGCACGGTTTTGTGAAGGGTAGGTCGTGCCTCACAACCTTATTGAGTTTTTTGAGGAGGTGACCAAAGAGGTAGATAAGGGTAAGGCAGTTGATGTAGTGTATATGGATTTTAGCAAAGCGTTTGATAAGGTTCCCCATGGTAGGCTACTGCAGAAAGTGCAGATGCATGGGATTGAAGGTGATTTAGCAGTTTGGATTAGGAATTGGCTAGCTGATAAAAGACAGAGGGTGGTGGTTGATGGGAAATATTCAACCTGGAGTGCAGTTACAAGTGGTGTACCTCAAGGATCTGTTTTAGGCCACTGCTGTTTGTCATTTTTATAAATGACCTAGATGAGGGTGTAGAGGGTTGGATTAGTAAAGTTGCTGACGATACCAAAGTGGGGGGAGTTGTAGATAGCGAGGATGGATGTTACAGTTTGCAGAGGGACATAGATAGGTTGCAGAGCTGGGCCGTGAGGTGGCAAATGGAATTCAATATGGATAAGTGTGAGGTGATTCACTTTTGTAGGAATAACAGGCATATGAAATATAGGGTTAATGGAAGGACCCTTAATAGTGTTGTCGAGCAGAGGGATCTTGGGGTACAAGTACATTGCTCTTTGAAAGTTGGCACCCAGGTTGATAAAGTTGTTAAGAAGGCGTACGGTGTGTTAGCTTTTATTGGTAGAGAGATTGAATTTAGGAGCCGTGAGGTTATGTTACAACTGTACAAAACTCTGGTGCGGCCGCACTTGGGAGTATTGCGTACAGTTCTGGTCGCCGCATTATAAGAAAGATGTGGAAGCATTGGAAAGGGTGCAGAGGAGGTTTACCAGGATTTTGCCTGGTATGGTGGGAAGGCCTTATGAGGAAAGGCTGAGGGACCTGAGGTTATTTTCATTAGAGAGAAGAAGGTTACGCCTCTTATAATTGAGGCGTATAAGATGATCAAGGGATTGGATAGGGTGGATAGTGAGAGCCTTTTTCCTCAGATGGTGATGACCAACATGAGGGGACATAACTTTAAATTAAGAGATAGTAGTTATAGGATGGATGTCAGAGGCAGGTTCTTCACACAGAGGGTGGTGAGGGCGTGGAATGCCCTGCCTGCAGCAGTTGTGGATTCGCCTACTTTGGGGGCATTCAAATGTTCGGTGGATAGGCACATGGATGATATTGGAATAGTTTAGGTTAGAGGGTCCACTGGCCGGCACAACATCGAGGGCCGAAGGGCCTGTACTGCGCTTAATGTTCTATGTTCCTATAATGTGGCAACCAGAAACGCCAGCTGTAGCCTCACCAGAATCCGATACAATTCCATCACGACCTCTCTGCTTTTGTAATCTATATCCCGATTGATAAAGGCAAGTGTGCCATATGCCTTTTTCACCACCCTATTAACCTGTCTTTTCGCCTTCAGAGATCTATGGACAAACATGCCAAGATCCCTTTGTTCTTCAGAATTTCCGAGTGTCAGATCTCTCATAGTATACTTCCTTGTTAAATTACTTCTTCCAAATGCATCATGTCATGCTTTTTAGGATTAAATTCCATCTGCCACTTATCTGCCCATTTGACCACCTTGTCCATATCCTCCTGTAATCCAAGACATTCAACCTCACCATTAATCAACCAACCAATCTTTGTGTCATGGACAAACTTACTGATCCTATCCTATGCCACCGCACCCCCCCCCCCCCCCCCACCCACATAGTCATCTATGTCATTTATATAAATAATGAACAAGGGAGCCCAGCACGGATCCCTGTTGAATGCCATTGTACACTGGCCTCCAGTTACTAAAGCAGCTGTCTGTCTGTCATCACCCTCAGTCTCAACCGCTAAGCCAATCACGAACCATCTTATCAGATCACTCTGTATCCCATGTGCATCTGCCTTCTTAATAAGTTTCCCATGTGGGTCTTTGTCCAAGTATTTGCTGAAACCTATTTAAGCTACATTAACTGCACTAATCTCATCCACATATTTGGTTACATGCTCAAAATATTCAATCAAATTTGTTAGGCATGACTTCTCTCTAACAAAACCATGCTATCTCTGATCAAACCTTGCCTCACTGAATGGAGATAGATTCTCTCCTTCAGAATCTTCTCCAGTCGTTTCCCACCATAAACACGAGACTCACTAGTCTGAAGTTCCCTGGCATGTCTGTACAACCTTTCTTAAATAGTGGGACCATATTAGCTGTTCTCCAGTCCTTTGGCCCCCACACGGTGACCAGGGAGGAATTAAAATTGCCCCTGCAATTTCCTCGCTTGCCTCCTACAACAGCCTGGGACACAATTCATCCGGACCTGGAGATTTGTCCACTTTTAAGCCCGCCAATACTTTGTCACTCTCTTATGATAATTTTCTCTAGAGCCTCACAGTCTCACTCCCGAGTTACTCTCTACTCCTCATTCTCATAGGTGGACAGATGAGAAATAATCATTTAACACCCTACCTATGTCCTCTGCCTCCACCCACAGATTTCCCCCTTGGTCCTTAATGGACCTACTCTTTCCCTAGTTATCATCTACCCATCGATATAGTTATTGAAATAGCTTAGGATTTTCCTTATTTTTACCAGCCAGAACTTTCTCATATCTCTACTTTGCTCTCTTAATTGATTTCTTAATCTCCATCCTGCACATTCTGTACTCCACTAATGCCCCACAGACTCACTCCCCCTATACTTGTTAAAAACCTCTCTTTTTCTTCTCATTGTATCCTGAATGTCTCTGGTCATCCATGCTTCTTTGGGTTTGCTATATCTTCCTATTACCCGACAGGGAACATGCTGTACCCTCCTCATTTCATCTTTGAGTGCCCCCCCCCAACTACTCTTCTGTGGATTGCCCCACACGTAACTTGTTCCAGTCTACACCTTGGCCAGATCCTGCCTTATTTTGTTAAAATGCAGAGCAAAATCCTGCCTCTGCATTTTCCAGCAGAAATCACTCGAGATTATGAGTGATCAGACACACTCTCAACACACAAACCAACCACTGGGACAGGAATTCCCATCAATTCTGAAATCAGTCACAAACATTAAACCTGAGAATTTGTGCAAAACAGAAAGAGGGTTGTTCCTACAGTAACACTGACTTTCAATTAATAATAAAAATATTCACATTAAAGTAAATGTGTTTGCAAAGACCAGATGATTTCTACCGCAAATTTTAAAGGAAGAACATGGGAACATTGCAAAAGAACTATAATCTTCAAAATTCTGTTGATTCAGGACACATATTAGATTCGAAAATTGCCGGATATCATTTCATTATTTAGGAAATGTGAGGGAGGAAAACCAGGCCTTCATAGTAGATCAGTTGGCTATAGATTTCATGGACTAAAGACAAACACAAGGGACAGTACTGAGCTCCTCCTCTTCCAGTGGAGAAGATGACAGATAGGTTGTGAGCACAGCCAAGAATCAGATAATCACTGGTATACATGTTCACCCATGACAACCAGGTTTTTGGCTGCTCAAATCAGGCAAGGCTGAAGTTCTGCCAGTTAAATTAAAAGAGAAAACAGCCTCACAGAACAACCCAGAATTAAACAGGGACCAGAGAAATCCTAGAGCAGGTAAAGAGATAGTGAGGGAGATGCTCCATGTATTCAAAGAATCTGAAAGAAGGCAAGCTCTTAAGTACGGCCGCTATATCCTTCTTTCTGATGTTAAATAGGGACAAATTTGGGAGTTCCCAAATATACAAACAGTAAAGGGTGAGATGCCCCCCAACCCTCCCCCCTCAATAACAAAGCGGTAAGGGAGTATGGAGAGCAGTGATGTTCCAGGGGACATAAAACAAGTTACAAGGACACCCCTTCTCAACCACTGGGTCCCAGCTAGGAAGTAATGATTGGTTTAGCTGATAGCTTTATGATGAACTTGGACAGGGATCAGGAAAGTTCCCAAATTTGCCCAGAGTGAAGGTGATGCCTCTTGGTGTGGAAAAGGCACTGGGAAGTAATGAGAGTTGACCATCCACTGGAAGGCAATGGCATTCCAAAATACATGGAGCCTTCTATTCAATTACTGGCAGAGGTATTCCAACCAAATTGGATCCCATTCCCACCCAGCTTAATACAGACTCGTGACTCAATCTGACAGGTTTGTCCGCTTCACTTATAATGATTTGTAACAACCCTGCAACACTGTAACCTTACATGGTATAAAGGCGTGAAAGGCCCCCTCCCAGGAGGCAATTTTCCTATCATCCAGGACTTGAAAAGCTAGACCAAGTTCAGAAGCAGACTGCCTGCTTATTACCATGCCAACTTAAAGCACCTAGCAACAGAAGCTGGAACACCCAAGCTGTGCTGGCTTCTGAGCCAGACACTGAACCAGAATTCCCTACAGGACAAATCCCAATGAACCCCTCCAATTTCCTGACCCTCAGCCAAACCACTTTTTCTGGATTTGAACAGCTGAACTCACAGGTTATCAATTTGGACAGGGAAGAGCTAAGCTGGACAAGAGCTGCTTATTCCTATGATCAAAAGACTTGGCATTCCCAGAGTGAGATGCTCAGTATTTCCCCAAAGATAGTCCAGAGCACATGACAATCACTCACTCCTGAGTGATAATCACCCTGTAAAACTCCCAGACCTTTTAGAGGACAATCAATCAGGAATTGAACAGGCAGAGAACTGAAACAAATAGCTTTGCTTCTGCCAGATTACCCAGAGGAAATTCAGAAATTTAGCCCCAAATAGACCTCTCATAAGGATAGATTTGAATCTTCCCAGGTCACCTAAACATTCCACATCCCAAAAAATGACAATGCCCTTGGTAATTCGTTGACCCAGATTTAAATCTTAGAAGCAAAAAATGAAGCAGGGAATTACCAGTGCAAACTCCACACAGATAGACATCCCAAGGCTGAAATCAAACCTAAGTTCCTGGCATTTTGAGACAGCAGTGCTAACCATTGCATCACCATAAACCTTCAGTTCCTGATTTATTTCCACAAAATATCTAACATGCCGATTTCTTCCTCAACATGAAATATTGCAATGGTTAACACACAAAATTTAGAACCGTAAAACATTACAGCACAGTAACAGGCCTTTTGGTCCATCTTGACTGTGCCGAACCATTTTTCTGAATATTCGCATTGACCTGCACCTAGACCATATCCCTCCACACTCCTCTCATCCATGTACCTGTCCAAGTTTTTCTTAAATGTTAAAAGTGAGTCCATATTCACCACTTCATCTGGCAGCTCATTCCACACTCCCACCACTCTGTGTGAAGAAGCCTGCCCCCCCCACCAATATTCCCTTTAAACTTTTCCCTTTTCACCTTTAACCCACATCCTCTAGTTTTTTTTCTCCCCTAGCCTCAATGGAAAAAGCCTGCTTGCATTCACTCTATTAAATCTCCCCTCGTTCTTCTATGCTCCAGGGAATAAAGTTCTAACTATTCAACCTTTCTCTGTAACTCAGTTTCTCAAGTCCCAGCAACATCCTTGTAAACCTTTTCTGTACTCTTTCAACCTTATTAATATCCTTCCTGTAATTAGTTGACCAAAACTGCACACACTACCTAAATTCGGCCTCACCAATATCTTATACAGCCTCACCATAACATTCCAACTCACACTCAATACTTTGATTTATAAAGAAAAATGTACCAAAAGCACTCTATGACCCTATCTACCTGTGATGCCACTTTTAGGGAATTATGCATCTGTATTCCCAGATCCCTCTGTTCTACTGCACTCTTCAGTGTCCTACCATTTACCTTTTATGTTCTACCTTGGTTTGTCTTTCCAAAGTGCAATACCTCCCAGTTGTCTGCATTAAACTCCAAGTGCCATTTTTCAGCCTTTTTTTGGTTGGCCCAAATCCCGCTGCAAGCTTTGAAAACCTTCCTCACTGTCCGCTACACCTCTAATCTTTGTATCATCAGCAAATTTGCTAATCCAATTTACCACATCATCATCCAGATCATTGATATCGATGACAAACAACAATGGACCCAGCACTGATCCCTGTGGCACACCACTAGTCACAAGCCTCCACTCAGAGAAGCAATCCTCCCCTACCACTCTCTGGCTTCTTCCATTGAGCCAATGACTAATTCAATTTATTATCTCTCCATGTATACCTAGCAACTGAACCTTCTTAACTAACTTCCCATGCAGGACCTTGTCAACTCTCCATCAACCAGCTCCAAAGTTTAACTCTCTTTCCAAATGAGACAAGGCTCTAAGTCACAACCAGTTAGACCATCATTCCCTACTCCATCTCCATCAACCACCCGGGCATTTAATGATTGTAATATCCTATCACCACCAGTATGACTCCCAGGAGTAGATTTAGATTTTAAATTTCATTGCGGGAAAATTTGGTCTTTGGATTGGTTACCAACTATGAACTCAATAAATTGCTGGCACGGAACATGTTTGCTCAACTATACACAAATGTGATGTATGATTGAGGGGTTTTTTTGGGCCCAGTTGTGAAGTATTTTGACAATATTTTCTAGCCTCAAATATATAAACCTGTATCTCAGCGAGAAAGTGTGTCTGGGCTAACTATCTCAGTGGGATCCACAATCCAAGAATAGTCAGTATCAATAGAATCCGTTATCCAATAACAGCTGGTACCATTGGAACAGCAAATCCCTATGACGTGTGCACGGGTTGATACCCTAGTCAGGATTAAAGCCCTTGGAACTTGTACCTCAGTGAGTATCTTTCTTTAGAACATATATCCATGAGAAACAGATGCACTCCAATGAAAATCAATATCTGGTCAACACCCTTCAAGGGATGTTGAGAGAGAGCAAGCTGTAATTTTTCATAATACAATAGAAATAGGGGAGAAGTACGGAAGGAAGGTGGCGGATATTAAAGGAATGTTTGTCTGGGGCTCTGAACGACAATGTTCTGAGGAGACAAGGAGGTTTTGGTAGGACGCGGGAACTGTGGTGCATGAAGTTTGTGGTGCACATGGTCAGGAAGAAAAGAAAGGTATATAAAAGGTTCAGAGAGCTAGGAGATGTTAGGGATCTAGAGGAGTATAAGGCTTGTAGAAAGGAGCTTAAAAAGGAAATAAGGAGAGCCAGAAGGGGTCATGAGAAGGCCTTGGCGGGTAAGATTAAGGAGAATCCCAAGGCCTTCTACAAATATGTGAAAAGTAAAACGATGAGAAGGGATAGGACCTATAAAAGGTGAAGGGGGAAAAGTTTGTGTGAATCTGGAAGAAATGGCAGAGGTGCTTAACTTTGCCTTGGTATTCACTGTAGAAAGGATCTGGGAGGTTGTACTACAGGTTTGTGGCAGACGGAAAAGATTGAGTATGTGGATGTTAGGAAAGAGCATGTGTTAGAACTTTTAAATTCCATCAAGATAGACAAGTCGCCGGGACCGGATGGGATGTACCCCAGGTTATTGTGGGAAGTGAGGGAAGTGATTGCAGAGCCCCTGGCGATGATCTTTGCGTTGTCAATGGAAACGGGAGAGGTTCCGGAGGATTGGAAGATTGCGGATGTGGTTCCTATTTTTAAGAAAGGGAACAAAGATAGTCCGGGAAATTACCGACCAGTGAGTCTGACCTCAGTGGTTGGTAAGCTGATGAGCTTACCAACCTGGATGTGGAAGCTATTGAAAGAATGCAGAGGAGATTTACAAGGATGTTGCCTGGATTGGGAGGCATGCCTTATGAAGATAGGTTGAGGGAGCTGGGACTTTTCTCCCTGGAGAGACGAAGGTTGAGAGGCGACCTGATAGAAGTTATAAAATGTTGAGAGGAATAGATAGGTGTTTCTCAGAGGCTATTTCCCCAGGCTGAAATGGTCGCTACAGAGGACACAGATTTAAGATGCAGGGAGCAAATACAGAGGAGATGTTAGGGTAAGTTTTTCACTCAGAGGGTGGTGAGTGAATGGAATCGGCTGCCGTCGGTGGTGGTAGAGGCGAACTCGCTGGGGTCTTTTAAAAGACTTCTGGATGAGTATATGGGAACTAATGGGATAGGGGGTTATAGATAGGTCTATGGCTTGGTAGGTATAGATGTGATCGGTGCAATTCATGGGCCGAAGGGCCTGTTTGTGATGTAGTGTTCTATGTTCTAACTAGTCAATGGAGTTGCTGGAATTCTAATATTTCCTATGTCTCTGCATTTGTACAAATAATTTGAGTGTTTCTTGGCTATTTTCCAGAAGGGTTTGAAGAATTGAAACTTTCTATTGACATAGAAAGTTAAAACTCTCCATCAATTATTTCTGTATAGCCATCCTTCCCCAAAAGTCAGAGATTAGCAATGGTGTGAAAATGGCAGCAAAAATCGGCAGAGAAGCACAAACCGTAGAAATACCTGGAAACAACAAAGGAAGAAAGGCTCAAGCATACGTAGAAAGAGGAGTGAGGAAGAATTGGGAGGGGTGCAGGACAGTAGAGAAATGGGTGAGGAGAGGAGGATGGGTGAGCCAAAGCAGGGGGGAGGAGCGGTGAGCGAAAGGCATCAATAGAAGAGGTTGGTGGGGGAAGAGGAGTTGGCAAGAGAAAGGGTTAAAAAAAAGAGTTGGGAAAGATGAGGAGATGCAGCAAATGATGGTCAACAGGGAATCGGGTGAAGAAAACCAGCGGATTGGAGGAGAAGGACAGGATAAAGAGAAAAGGAACAAGGGGGTGGGGCGAGCAATAGGGCAGGAGTGGCAGAAATGGTAGGGTGGGGGCAAAGAAACAGGTGTTTGCATGTTTCTGAATTTGAAGTGTGCACAACTGCAGCATACTC
Organism: Sphyrna mokarran; assembly: GCA_024679065.1. Lineage (NCBI taxonomy): Eukaryota > Metazoa > Chordata > Chondrichthyes > Carcharhiniformes > Carcharhinidae > Sphyrna > Sphyrna mokarran. The sequence continues at coordinate 18,820,264 of JAGIQG010000028.1, read as the reverse complement.
AAAGATGGTGGTTTGGGGATATATAGGAGAGGGAGAATGGGTGAAAACAAACTCAGAGCAATCCTTGATATCAGTGATTGTCCTGCAAAACAATGTCAGTCACGTGCATGTCCTATCACAGAGTCTTGGAGGTTTACAGTATGAAAACAGGCCTTTCGGCCCAACTTGTCCATGCCACCCTTTTTTAAAAAACCCTAAGCTAGTCCCAGTTGTCCACATTTGGCCCATATCTCTCTGTACCCATCATACGATCTAACTATCTAAATGCTTTTTAAAAGACAAAATTGCATCCATCTCTATTAATGATTTCTGGCAGCTTGTTCCAGACACTCTCCACCTTCTGTGTGAAAAAATTGCTCCTCTGGACACTTTGTATCTCTCTCCTCTCACCTTAAACCTACGCCCTTTGGTTTTAGACTCCCCTACCTTTGGAAAAAGATATCAACTATCTAGCTGATCTATGCCCCTCATTTTATAGATCTCTATAAGATGACCTTCAGCCTTCTATGCTCTAGAGGAAAAAAGTCCCAGTCTATCCAGTCTCTCCTTATAACCCAAACCATCAAGTCCTGGTAGCATCCTAGTAGATTTTTTCTGCACTCTTTCTAGTCTAATAGTACCTTTTCTATAATAGGGTGACCAGAACTATAGACAGTATTCCAAGTGTGGCCTTACCAATATCTTGTGCAACTTCCGCAAGACATCCCAACTCCTGTATTCAGTGTTCTGACCAATGAAACCAAACATGCAGAATGCCTTCTTCACCACTCTCTCCATCTGTGATCCAATTTCAAGGAGCTATGAAGCTGAACACCTAGATCGCTTTGCTTTGTAACTCTCCCTAACGCTCTACCATTAACTGAATAAGTTCCACCTTGTTTGATCTACCAAAATTCATCACCTCACATTTGTCTAAATTAAACTCCATCTGCCATTCATCAGCCCACTGGCCCAATTGATCAAGATCCTGATACAATCTGAGATACCTTCTTCATTGTCCGCTATGCCACCAATCTTGGTTTAGCTGCAAAACTTACTAACCACGCCTCCTATATTCTCATCCAAATTATTAATATAAATGATAAATAACAGTGGACCCAGCACTGATCGTTGAGGCACACTGATAGTTAAAGGCTTCCAGTTTGAAAAACACCCTCTGGCTTCTGTCATCAAGCCAATTTTGTATCCACTTAGCTACGTCACTCTGGATCCCTTGAGATTTAACCAGCAGTACCTTGTCAAAGGCCTTGCTAAAGTCCACGTAGGCAACATCAGCTGCATTACCTTCACCTATCTTCCTAATTACCCCTTCAAGAAACTCAGTTAAATTTGTGAGACATGATTTTCCACTCACAAAGCCCTGCTGGCTGTCCCTAATCAGTCCTTGTGTCTCTAAATGCCTGTAGATCCTGTCTCTCAAAACACCTTCCAACAACTTACCCACTACAGATGTGAGACTCACTGGCCTGTAGTTCCTAGGCTTTTTCCTGTAGCCATTTTTAAACAAAAGGACAACATTTGCCACCATCCAATCTCAGACATCTCACCTTTGACTATCGATGATTCAAATATCTCTACTGGGGACTTGCAATTTCCTCCCTAGTCTTCCAAAATGTTCTGTCATGTATTCCTGTAAATTGCAACTGGTTTCTAACTACCTCATAGGACATGATATTGAGACTGCTTGGTGCACGCAATCTTCCATTTGCTCATCAGGTGATTACTTAAAAAATGACGGGGGCATATAGTTAACCAATTTCATTTAGAGGCTGATTTCCGCAGGTTCAAATTGGTCCCAAACAGTCAGACATACACACAACACAATGTTACTTTCCTTTTGGCTGCCTTCATCCCCAAATTATGTACTCTCATTGGGATTTAGGCTCTATTAGCATGACCCACTCTCCAGTGATAACTGAAAAGGCTATTTGTTATGTTGGATTCTCACAATGAAATGACAGGGTGTGAGAGAACATTATTAGCAACATTCGATCATGTTCTCACATGGCAATCACAGAAGGGCACTACTGCCTTGGTTACATGGAATCAGAGTAGGTAATGGGCAGTCAATGGAAATGTCCGTTGACTTCAAATGGGAATTTACAGTCTTGCTCGAATGACAATGTAAAATTCTGTCCCTTAATTCAGACAGCATATGTTGAACTGAGATATGATATGAGAGTGCCCCCTTGAGTTTGTCTCTGTGATTGCAGCAAAGATTATCCCTGGCCTCGACTAAAGTTGATCTAAGGTAGTCTTGTTCAATATGTTAATTACATCTAGCTTAGAGGAAATGCAGATATGGCAAATTGTATTTCTGATTATTAAACAGAAAAAGAGTTTTGAAGAAAAAAAACAACTTACATTAATGGAGCAAAAACAGAAAATTTTGAGGAAACTCAGCAGGTCTGACTGGTGAAGGGGCATCCTGACTCAAAACGTTGGTTCTATTCTCTTTCCGCAAATGCCGTCAGACCTGCTGACTTTCTGCAGCATTTTGTTTTTGTTTCCGAATCCAGCATCTGCAGTACTGTGACTTTAAATTAATAGAGCACCTTGCAAAACCTCTGAATGTCCCAAAAAGTACTTTACAGCCAATGAAGTACTTTTGAAGTGTAATCAATGTTATAATGTAGCAAAAACAGCAGTCAATTTATACACAAAAAGCTCCCATAAACAGCAATGTAGTAATATTCAGGTAATCTGTTTTTTGGTGTTGGTTCAGGGATAAATAAATCACTGGGGAGAATTTTTCTGCTATTCAAGTAATGCAGTGATTCTTTATAGCCGCATGAGGGCATTCATTAACAAATCCAACTTTCTGCCCAAGCTCTATACATTAGAGAAAATCAAACCAGAGCAGAAGTTGGGATACCGAGTGATCCTTTATTTACAACAAATGCTCAGTACTATACTTTAAAACAAAGATTTCCCCAATAGGGCATGAAGATGTAGGAGGAAGAGTGGGGAAAGAGGGTCAAAACAAACAGTACAAGTGTTTGTAGACCCTTAACATTTTACCCCTCAAAATCCCCATTTTCAAATCCTACTGCAATAAGGCACAATGCCAATTAGCCCACATTAAAAAATGCTGCCCATATATCCAACCCATTATTTAAGCATTAGCAGATATTCTCTCCCATTATGACACAATATTAAGATGATCCTGCCTCCTCGGCTGTTTAAAAACTTTAATTTTTCCAGTTCCAGAAATATCGAAGGAATAGTCAGACGTTATATATGGCACCTCTCCTATCACTCCAGGCTGAAAGAGAAATAAAAATAATCAAAAATAGACAACAAATTTTCCAGGCCATTGCTTCCATGTTTCAGATGGTTCTAAGTCTGTGCTCCACAGTACAGGAGACAGAATGATGGTCTAGTGTCAATGGAACCCTGACTTTCCACTTCATCTTGGTTTCTCTTCAATCACTTGGCTTTCTATTGAACCAAAGACTGCGGCAGCCCAAAGCAGAAATGAGCTGTCCTCATCAGAAACAAAATCAAAGTTCTGCAGCACGCCCCATGGAAGCTGACACACGTTGAATTGCCTTTTAGGTGATATATCAGACATATCTGAAATCGTAAGAACATAAGAACTAGGAGCGGGAATAGGCCACCTGGATCCTTAATCATGGCTGATCTTTTTGTGGACTCAACTCCACTTACCCACTCACTCACCTTAATTCCCTTACAGTTCAAAAAACAATAAAGTACCCTCAACTGCTTCTCTGGGCAGGGAATTCCATAGATTCATAACCCTTTGGGTTAAGAAGTTTCACCTCAACTCAATCCTAAATCTGCTCCCCCATATTTTGAGGTTGTGCCCCCTAGTTCTAGTTTCATCTTCCAATGGAAACAACTTCTCTGCTTCTATCTTAGCTATTCCCTTCATAATCGTATATGTTTCAATAAGATCTCCTCTCATTCTTCTGAATTCCAATAAGTACAGCATGAGTCTACTCAGTCTTGGCTCATAAGCCAACCCTCTCAACTCCTGAATCAACCTAGTGAATCTCCTCTGTACCCCTTCCATGCCAGCATATCCTTTCTCAACTAAGGAGCCCAAAACTGGACACAGTACTCTAGTTGTGGCCTCACCAGCATCTTACACAGCTGGAACATAACCTCGCTATTTTTAAACTCCATTTGTCTAGCAATGAAGGACAAAATTCCATTTGCCTTCTTAATTACCTACTGTGGTGGGTTAGGTTAATCAGCCATGCTAAATCGACTCTGTCAATTTAGCAGGGTAAATGCATGGGGTTACAGGGAAAGGACTGGGTAAGATTGCTGTTGGTGCAGGCTCAAAAGGCTGAATGACCTCCTTCTGCTCTGTAGGGATTCAAGTATCGTATTACTGAGGTATACAATATAGTTAAAAAGAATGGAAATTTTAATCTGTAATGTTATTTTAGATTTTAAGAGAAGGAGACAATTTCAAACGAATAAAAGTACCAGGCAATTCTGTTTATATCGGTGACAGAACTGGACTGACCACTGTTCTCTGCACTTAATAGTACCTAGCATGATAGTCTGGTAATCAAAGGCAGGACAAATGCCACAGCTGCAGAATGCTTCATTTTCTTATGATCCTGCAATATTAAAACCCATGCTGGGCAGAAAAGCATCTGCTTCTTTTCCCTTAATGTGCATCTCTGCTTTCCTGCGCCCTTCCTGTTCCTCCTCATCGCCATGGTACACGTCAGGATTAGATTGTTTCTGCGAAGGACTATACACCTCCGCAATACAAACAGCAGGGAAAAGCATTGAGTTAGAATAATTTGAAACATGTGTAGATCTAGCAAACAGAAACCTTACAGCAAACCCAGTGTGAAGGGTTATAATTTGCCAGTTCCATCTCCTGACTCCCCAGAGCCTGTCCGCCATTTATATGGTACAATCAAAAGCGCAATGGAATAGTTTCCACTTGCCTGGCAGCAATTCTACCAGCTCTCAAGAAAATGACACCATACAGGACAAAGCAGCCACCTCATCCACCATCTTCAACATGCACTCCCTTTACCAGTGGCATGCAGCGGCAGCAGTGACTACCATCTACATGGTGCACTAGAGCAATTTACTGAAGCTCCTTTGACAGCCCTTTCCAAATTCGTGACCTCTACCACCTAGAGGGACAAAAGTAACAAACCCAGTTGCAAGTTCCCATCTAAGCCACACACCATCCTGACTTGAAACTATACTGGCATTGCTCCACTGTCATTGGATCAAAATTCTGGAACTCTCTCCTTAACAACACTGGGGTGTACCTACACCATATGGACTACAGAGATTCAACAAGGCAGCTCACTAATACCTTCTTGTGAGCAATTAGGATGGGCAATAAATGCTTGATTAGCCAACAATGCCCATGTCCTGTGAAATAATTTTAAAAATATATAATTCACTCAAAAAAATGATTCACCCTAGTCAATTATCCTAGTCAAATACAATAGCATCTTCACTAATCCTACAGATGTATCATTACCCATTTAATGCACTAATACCCCAAGAACATTCCCTACCCAATACATCCAACCTATAACAGCCCCCCCAACATTCATCAATAGAGCTGCCAGAATGTATCCTGTCCAGCACGTTATCCAATGCACGATTTATAATTTCAAAAAACTAAAAATTGATGCTGTTTCTTGAAATCAATGGCTTCAATAATATTCCTGTATTGGCTTCTCAGGTTTCCTGAATAGTCACACAACTACTGCAGCACCTTAATATTAACAATCCTCAGCCCAGTGAACATTAGCAGCTCATTTCCCAAAAGGCTATCTTACCTGGTTCCTGAACAGTGAATGGGGAATGGTGACTGCTCCCATTAGTAAACAGTTAACCTGTTTCAGCTTGGCCACAGGAACTGGAGTCAGTAGGTAATACAATTTCTTCTCCAGATTAATGCCACGAATAATTCCTATGGAGAAAGGACTAAAATTAATCCCAAATACTGAACATCCGGATATCCTGTCTACAATAAACACAAACCTGCTCACTATTACCAACTTTACTGCATATGGATCGCCAGCACAAACACGTCAAAGGCAAGAACAACACCCTCACATAGTCGGACTATCCTGAAGACAAAATTCCAGCCTTCAATCAGGCTTTGGGAGTAAAATTTAGAACCACATTAGAAGTACTTTTATGCTGTTAGGCAGCATCTATCAGGAAGTGGGCTCAAACTGCAAACTCATTTCATGCAGGATTCCTGCAGGCAGAGGAGACATTCATCGTGTTGATGGGAGCAGGATTAAGAAAGCAGTATTGTTCTAACAGCAGATTCTTTATCTAGGGAGTGGTAAGGGTATGGAATGCCCTGCCTGCTGCAGTTGTAGATGCGCCAAATTTGGGGGCATTTAAGTGGTCAGTGGATAGGTTTATGGACGAAAAGGGAATGGTTTAGGTTAGAGGGTCATTGCTTTTTCTTAATTGGTCGGCGCAACATCGAGGGCCGAAGGGCCTGTTCTGCGCTGTAATATTCTATGTTCTATATTATAACAATCTTGTACAGCAGCTTGGTTCAATAGATATCATCCTTGCCTGAAGCCCCATTCCATAAACTTGAGCACATGATGCGTTCCAGCGCTACAGTGCAGTTCTGAGACAGTGCTGCACCGTAAGAATTGCTGTCCTCACAAAAGATGTTAAACCAAAGCCACTTCAGTTCAGTCACATGGATGCAATCCTCACATAGTTCTGATCAAGATTATTTCCTGAATCAGCATCATATTTAGTTTATGGGATGTTGCTGTGCATAATTTGCTGCTGTATTTGACTATGTAAAATCAATGATGAGACTTTAAAACTAATTCAATCAGGACATCTCCATAGCCAGTGTAAGCAAGTGACACATTAATGGTGGCTGAGCCTGACTGAAGTGTGTCACAAATGCTTATTCCATGAATCAGAAAACGTTCATTATCATTATGTGCTGATACTTATTCTGTGCTTCAGCTCTGTAAGCCCGCTTACGTTCCACCCCATGTAATAGTGGTACAAGGAGATTGGGCAGTGAACGCGCAGTTCCTGACTCATGGAATGTGATCTGGTAGAAGTATGTGTACTTACCCACACCAAAACAGTCATATATCAGAGCCTGTCGGAGTAAAACAGGCCCATCTGCCTGGGAGCTCACATCATTTGGCATTTTGCACAGTCCAACTAAGCTGGCATTGGCTGCATACAAAATGTGGGTAGGAGCCACATCACAGTGTAACACATGCAGAGCGACTGCACTAAATGGCACCTAAAAGACAAAAGCTAATTATTTTCAAAAAATGGCCCCTTGGTGTCCAACAACCACAAAGTACTTGCCAGCATCCACAACAAAAGCCCAACATCTAAAAGTACTGGCACCTGGAACTCAACACTATCCATTCTACACAGAACCCAAAATTAATTCCAGAACTGCCCATACAGCAAGATACCGAACATTACCCTCTGCTTTATGAAAGACAACCTGATTCATCAACTTCACTATAGTTTAGTTTTATTTACTGATGCAGTTATCAACCATCAAGCTCCAATCTAGAATGCTATAAGCCTGTTCTCTGTCTCTCTAAGGATTAAGCATGTCATTCCCTCAATCCTAACAAGATGCATGGCATTTAAAGCATCAGATCTAGAGTCTAATCTTTCCATGATTAGACCATGTCAACTTATTATAGGTACTGCCTATTGTTCAGGACCCATATATAATCCTTGCTTACCACATCTCCATGTCCTTTATATTTTCATCTCTTGCTATCTTGATGGATGGCAAACTAGTTATAAGGACATGTAACTAGCCATGTAGGGGTTTGAAGAGAGATTTAATAGTTTTAAAACATATGAGTAGAGAAAGGCCAGCTAACTTAAGCCTCTAATTTGATTGCTTATCATTTGAGAAACTAACACAGAGAGTCTCAAAGGGACCACTGGAAGAGGGTGACGTGATGCAACGTCCCCTCACAGCCATGGGGACCCGGGTTCAATTCTGGCCTCAGGTGACTATGTGTGTGCAGTTTCCCCTGGGTACTTCAGTTTCCCCTCTCAGTCCAAAGATGTGTAACTTAGGTTGATTTGCTGTGCTAAATTGACCCTTAATGTCAGGAGGATTGGCACAGTAAATAAGGTACAGCTTATTTATTAGTCACAAGTAAGGCTTACATTAACATGCAATGAAGTTACTGTGAAATTCCCCTTGTTGTCACACTCCAGCACCTGTTAGGATGCACCTCACCAGCACATCTTTCAGACTGTGGGAGGAAACCGGAGCACCCAGAGAAACCCAAACAGACACGGGGAGAATGTGCAAACTCCACACAGTGGCCAAAGCTGGGAATCAAACCTGGGTCCCTGGTTCTGTGGGGCAACAGTATTAACCACTGTGCCATCATACCATCCATTTGTGGGCCTACAGGGATAAGGCCTGTTTGGTACACGCTCAATAAGTCGAATAGCCTCTTTCTGCACTGTAGGGATTCTAAGATTTTATGAAGGTCACACAAAATTTTTTTCCAGTCACTTACCTTAACAGAAAAGCAGGTAGGAGCGCTCCTCCTGAAACCACATTAAAACTATGAGTTGTTGTTCGCCATTGCTCATACCTACTCCCACAGCTGCCAGTAAAAATTCACTACGAATCCTCAACTAATTCTAAGAATGGTAACTAGCCCATAATGAGGCTGGCAGACCAATCTGCTACTGTTCTATCGTCAGCTTCATTCGGCATGCGCAGTGTGTGCTTGGATCTCATCCCATGTTCAGAACAAGCCAATTTCTATGCCATGTTGTTCACATAAGAATGTTTACTTGCCTGATACTCAATGGTGAACAGTCAGATTAAGGAACATGGTAGCAGATTTGATCTAAATTCTCAAGGAAAGTGCATCTGTAGTTAACTGTGCCACACAAAGGAGTTTGGGGAACATCTGACTGTGAATCAAACACTAAATGCAGCTAACGGAAATAACTCGAGATAAATTGGTAAAGGATTGGTGGTTACCTGATAGGGTAGCATGCTGTGCAAGGGCAAAGGGTACGCTGTGTCAGATGGCTGCAGCTGGCTGAAATAACCCAAAAGAGCCAAATCTCTCAGCACATCATTACGGTTTTTCCTGAAAAACACAAACCGACAGCAACAGAATACTAGAACAAGCTTCAGATGTCATTTGCACATCTAAACATGCATCACACTGAGTTCTGCCAGTAAAAATTCACTAGGAATCCTCAACTAATTCTAAGAATGTAGCTGATATCAATACAAGAATTGTGAAGCTCCCATCAGGAAAGGATAACTGACTATCCTAACTGGTATCTTTCCTCTTGAAAAGAGAAAGTTGAGTTTAAGTTTCTGAAATTTTTGACTGAGTTAATACAATTCTACCAATTGGCTGCACTGCTAGGTGGAGGCTGTTAAGGGGACTCCTGCTGGGCGCCACAGTCTCAGAGTCTCTGGCCGCTGGATTTCTCGTGTCGTCAGCTCTGTGCCAGAAACTGGTGCGGAGCTGTACAATTTATTCGAACAGGCATTTGAATATCACTAGTGGGACTGAAGTTGAGAGGCTGGCCCAGCCAATGAGTGTTTCACTCCAGCAGGGTTTACAACAACTTCCCATTCAACAGGAAGCTGGTGGCTTAACACCGGTGGAGTGAAGGAGGCCCTGGAGGGCCCCAGAGGGTCACAGCTAAGGGGGTGCTGCCTCTGGACAATGCCAGCCTGACCCTTTGGCACTGCCCAAGGGGCAAAGTGGCAATACCCAGGGGGCAGGGAGATTGGTGGAGTGGGTGGGTCCTGCTGCCACTTTGCACTGAGCAATGACAGAGGCAGTAAAGGCCAGCAATTGGGGCTGGCCATCGGGTTTTTTTTTGGGGGTGGGTGTGGATGGGGTGGGAACAACAGGGCTGGTAGTGGGAGGAAGAGGAATCCTATTCCCAGCACTGAGCCCCCACATTCCCAATATCCTCACATACAACAGAGTCCCTCTCCTATTCCCAGTATTGAGTCCCCACATTCGTCCACAAGTAAACGAGCAGGCACAGGCAAAGCTCTCAGCCTTTTCCATTGATCACAGACATAAAAGGGTCAGGGTCTCCTGCTTCGAAAAAACAATACAACTATATGTCCAAGACAGGACGATGAGAGGGACCTGGAGGGAGTAAATTGGAAATGACGTTCCTATGCACTTGCTGAACTTGTCTTTTAGCTGGTGAAGGTCACAGTTTTGAGACTTCCTGCCAAAGAAGCCTTGACAAGTTACTGCTGTACATCCTGAGATAGGACACATTGTAGTTACAGTAGTGGAGAGAGTGGATGTTTAAACTAAATGCTTTCACTTATTGTATAGTATTTAACGGCGATGGTTATGTCATTGTCAGCATATTACCACAATAAGATAATTAATAAGCACTATACTTACAAACAATTTCCATCTCTCAGTCCAGAAAACCCAGACTGAATGTGCATCAGCCTATGCCCCTGGAATCCTGCACACAGATTCAGATATTCATCCTGCTCCTCCTCCTCTGATTGTGAACTCAAGGGCTCAGGCTTTTGCTGAATGTGGTACTTTGCCTTGGTTTGCCACCCAGCTGCTGTCTGCACAAACTCAGGTGTGAGAGCCACAAGGTCCTGGTTCCTCTCGGCATTGCCAAGCTGGACCACATGTGTTGGGACCAAGAGCCGAATCAGGTCAACCAAAATTGACAAACCGAATCCTATCAATAGAAAGGAAGAGAGGAAGGGTGCAAAGAAAGTCAGATATATTTGAGAAGGGCTGAGGTCACAAGCAGCAGGCAAACCTCACTGCTCAAAGAGACAAGGCTGCTAGGGTGGGACTATTTCAGCTCAGGGCCTAGCTTCAACAGAGAAAAGTTTTAAAAGTAAAATTTCTAAGCCACATCAGATTGCATCAAGAGTGGTGAGACTGCAGTCACATGCAGATCCAATTTGTTTGTGATATGTCTTACAATGCAAAGATTAATTCCCTGTACCTTGCTTCATAATCTGGTAAAAGCATTTGGGAAGGTGTTATCTGTTCTACCTTAACATTGAGAGGTTCATTAACATAAAGACTTGACGCTTACTTTAAGAGAATAATTAACAAGTTATTTCATTTTTAACCAAACAGGAACTTTAACTAAACCAGGAATATTTTAATTAAAGTTCAACTGAAATTCTGTTCACAAGGAACATTCATTACCAAAACAGTAATAACAGAATTTTAATCGCTCTCAAAGAAAATATACAATCAGATCTGATAGCGTTCGGAAGTTTTGGAGTTCTTTGGTAGTTGTCCATTGTCTGTAAGTGCTGTCTGATTTGGTAGTTTTTGCCAGTTAGTGGGTGATTTACCTTAAGACCTGTCTGAATTTGGCAGAGTTAAGAACAAATTACTCCAGTTGATCTAACTACCCTTAACTACTTCAGGTGATCAGGCACTACTTCTGGTTGAACAGGCGCTCAACTGGTGGAACTGAACTGAAGGCAGTTGAGTTCCTTTGTTGTATTCCTGATGATGTAGACATACCGGCATTGGTCTAGAGTAAACACAGTAAGAAGTCTGACAACACCAGGTTTAAGTCCAACCCATTTATTTGATAGTAAACTCACAAACTTTCAAGGCTGTGCTCTTTGTCAGGTGAATAAGGTATTCTGGTCTCAAACAGCACAGACTGTTTACAGATTACTGATTAGAATGCAAATCTTTACACTAACCTTCTATTCAAGTTTTAAAGGGGCCGACAATGTGAGCGGACGGAGCACCGAGCACTGTTCACTCGTGTCTGCATCATGCAGATGCCACGACAGCAGATGAATGAACATTGCTCGACAATCACCAGGCAAGCTGCCTGGTGAACACTTCCTGTTGGTGAACACTTCAGCGGTCACCGGCATTGGCCTTCAACCTTCGGGTAATCGTTCTCCAAGGTGGCCTTCACGACACACGACAGCGCAGAGTCGCTGAGCAGAGACTGATAGCCAAGTTCCACACACATGAGGACGGTCTCAACAGGGATCTTGGGTTCATGTCACACTATCTGTAACCTCCATGACTTGCCTGGGTTAGCAAAAAAACCTCACTTACTGTGCTGTCTGGATACAATACACATCTCTTTAACCTGTGCTCAGTGCTCCATCCACTCACATTGTTAGCCATTTTAAGACTTAAATATCAGGTTAGTGTAAAGATTCGCATTCTAATCAGCAATCTGTAAACAGTCTGTGCTGTTACATGTGCTGTTTGAGACCAGAACTCCACGTTCACCTAACAAAGAGCACAGCCTTGAAAGCCTGTGAGTTTATTATCAAATAAATCGGTTGGACTTAAACCTGATGTTGTCAGACTTCTTACTGTATTCCTGATGACCAATGCATTCTCTATATCTGGATTGGTTTGATACTGACAACAAAAGCAAATTCAAATTCAAATTGAAAGGTTGCCTTTAACTGAGTGTTTTCTTTAAACTCAGACTGCTCGCAGAGTGTCTTCTTTAAAATCAAAGGTTAACAAAATGCAAAACCTGCAGAGCTTATCACCAAGGCAATCCTGTTGTTTGGTCCTCAAAATAAATGTTGCAACTTTGAGTCTGTGCGTACTCTGCATTTTAAACATCTCCGCATTGAACAAAGTCAGCTTTTAAAGGGAGTGACAAAAACCAGTTTTTAAAGGGACCACGCACTGTTATTTCCCCTCTAGTATTTTATATTCTTTACATTTTTATAAACTCAACTTCACAACATACGCGACAGCCAGTATAATGGTTGAAGTGAAGCTGAGGTTCTTTGCCAATAAATTAGTTCAGTTCCACATCACAGATACCACCTGGATTGACCGTAAGGACTCGATAAAAGGCTAAAATGTCCTTTAAATCTATTTGTCAAAAGATATATCAAATCTAATTTAACAGCACTCTTTTAAGCAAATAAAAGCACTAGTGACATCAAAAGACATTCCAGCATTCAGATTATTTTTCAATGTCCTCCAAGTACTTCACATTTAATTTTAAAATTGATACGAAGGTTTCCAGTGCAGCAAGAAGCAATGGCAAGAATTCTGGAAATTATAAGAGGTTAAGGGCTTAATGACAGGTAATCAATCACAAAATGCAAGGAACTGTTTGAGCTGCCTGCTGTAGCTGATTCACTCAATATTGTTTAGAATTCACATCTATTAGCAGCTAACCTGGATAAACAGAGACACTTAAGGGCTGTGGTCTGTACCACATATAGTGAATTCAATTTTGCAACTTGCCATAATGGCATTCAAGTCATGATCTTTAATTTGTTAGTCCAGTGACAGAACATCTGCTGATTCCAGAAAAAGAATGGTGCTCCCTACACATAGGAGCATTTTGCTGTAGCAAGGTTGCGATTGCAAGATGTAAAGGAATAACTGAGAATTAAATCTGCAAACATGCTTATCAAACAAACCTAAACTTGTTTCCAGCTGTCTGGAGCAGGAACCTTCAGTGCTGAATACAAAATTCTATGCATCCTTTCCCCACCTGTTAGCCACTGACCATCTTTACACCACCTAGCCTGCACACTCAGTGTGGTCTCGTGCCTATTTCATCCACAGTAGGCAAAAAATGCTTCTGTCATTGCATTGTGTATTCCCTTCCCTCCTCAACCACACCCCCCACCTTATTTTCCATACGCCATTAAGTTGGGTCCAAGATTGCCCTTCAGAATCCTACACAGCGAGTCAATGAACTAATACTCTGCCACATCTGCATTATTCTAGGAAATTATGAATACTAAGGGAGTCTGGTTCACTAATGGAATCTGGAAGGAAAGATCTATCACTTGGGGCTGGACTTCCTCCAACTGGCCTCAGGTAACCCTATAAGTTAACACACCCATGAGTAGCATGGTTCCAGCCGGACAAGAAGAGGGAAACTATTAAGGTAAAGCTCCACACAGCGTTGAAGGCCTGGTCAGCGGATTAATTAAAATGAACCTGAACCCCAGCATCCTCAGGGAGGCTGGGAGTTAATTAACAGGGAACAAAAAATAAATCAAAAGGCAAAAATGAAAATCTAATACTAGATGGGTTTAATTTGAGTTTTACTCTGACCTTTGACCCAGCCCATAGTGTTTATGACTAATGGCATTTCTTTCTTGTATCCCGCGTATAGATACTTTGCAGATTCCACATATCGATCTATGTCCCGCTCACAGGTTACATCACCATAATACACCATCTTATAGGGTTCACGCTGGTGCATGTAAGGAGGGCCTGTTAAAGAAAACAGAACAAATTAGAGAACAAGTGCAAAACACATGCATTTATCAGAAGGTATTACAGTGTTGAAGATTAGTTGATGTTGGTGTTAAGAATTATCATCTTACACCAAATCAAAAATTTGAAGTGGGTGGTAGTGAAGGATTAGGGTTGAACTCTCTGGCTTGCTTTTGCAGCTATGAAAATGTTGGGGTACTCTTTTCATTCTGTTTCTGCTCCTCAAAGTTATTTCTACTGCAGTATCATACAGCAAAATTTCTGGATGTGGCCCCGAGTCCCACAGACACTTTTGAGAGCAGGCTTGCACCATACAGATCCCTCACATTTATGAGCTCCTGCAAGCCCACTTAGCACTTGACAGAATTGAACACAGGGCTTGACAAAATATCACGTGTGCTCAGCCATTAACAGTCTTCTGTATGCCTCTGTGCAGCCTAATAACTTTCTTCAATTTTCAAGCCATTGAGCATTCATATTCTCTTCTTTCCTCTTTTCCCTTCCAATCTTCCTTCTATAACATCTTTTACTAGTCTGTTTACTCTTAAGATATGCTCTGTCCAGCGTCTCTGAATTTGCCTACTTATGTTCAGCAAATTTCTTTGTTTATTCACTCTCCTCGGCATTTCATTGTTATTTTTTCTGTCCAGCTTATCCTTTTCATTCTCCTACAAATGTGCATTTCAAAGCTATTTTGCAAGTTGATCTCATCTTTCCTTAAGTTCCAAGTCTCACATCCATGTAAAACAAATCTAGTTCCTAATAAGTCACGTATTCAGTTTAGTGAGCCTTCCAGTCAGCTATTGCATTTTACTAAATACAGCCTTTCCCCTACTATCTTTGTTCTTATTTCTTTGTTGTACATTCCATTTGCAAATATTATGCTTCCCAAATATTTAAATTTTTGCATTTGCTCTGGTTTGGAGATAATAAATTGGCATGGATTGAGAAGTGGTTAGCAGACAGAAATCAGAGTACGAATAAATCGATCAGTTTGGAATAGTGGGCAGTGATTAGTGGTGTCCCATACGTATCAGTGCTTAGGCCCCAGCTACTCACATTACACATTTGGATGGCTTAGTTTATTTGTAAGTGTAACAAGTAGGCTTACATTAACACTGTAATGATGTCACTGTGAAAATCCTCTAGTTGTCACTCTCCAGCAGCTATTTGGATACACAGAGAGAATTTAGGACCAATGCACCTAACCAATATGTCTTTCGAACTGTGGGTGGAGACCATAGCACCTGGAGGAAATCCATGCAGATACGGGAGAACATACAGACTCCACACAGACAACGATCCAAGCCACGAATTGAACCTGGATCTCTAATGTGGTGAGGCAGTAGTACTAATCACTGTGCCACCATACTGGCTCATAAATGCAATATTGCTGATGTCATAAAACTTGATGGGAAAGTAAGCGGTGAGTAGGACTTGAAGAGTCTTCAAAGTGACAGAGAAGTTGAGTGAATGGGCAAATATTTCTCTTCGGTATTCACGCAGGGAGATGTAAATGTAGTTGTGGAGAACACTGGGATACAGGGTTGCAAACTGGAAAGTATTGAAATAGATAAGGAGGATGTGCTAGATATTCTTGAGGGTTTGAAGTTAGATAAGTCCCCTGGGCCGGACGGGATTTACCCTCGGATTCTCTGGGAGGCGAGAGAGGCGATTGCAGAGCCTCTGGCTCTGATCTTCAGGTCGTCGTTGGTTACGGGTATAGTGCTGGAAGACTGGAGGATAGCGAATGTGGTCCCATTGTTGAAGAACGGGAATAGAGACTTTCCGGGGAATTATAGGCTGGTGATTCTTACTTCTGTTGTGAGCAAAGTATTGGAAAGAATTATTAGGAATAGGATTTATAGTTATTTAGAGAGAAATGAATTGATTGGGGATAGTCAGCATGGTTTTGTGAAGGGTAAGTCATGCCTTACTACCTTATTGAGTTTTTTGAAAAAGTGACCAAAGAGGTGGATGGAGGTAAGGCAGTTGATGTGGTATATATGGACTTTAGTAAGGCGTTCGATAAGGTGCCCCGTGGAAGACTTCTGCAGAAAATGCAGATGTATGAGATCGAGGGTGATTTAGCTAATTGGATTAGGAATTGGCTAGCTGATAGAAGACAGAGCGTGGTGGTTGATGGAAGTTATTCATCGTGGAGTTCAGTTACAAGTGGTGTACCTCAGGGATCTGTTTTGGGGCCCCTGCTGTTTGTAATTTTTATAAAGGATCTGGATGAGGGTATTGAAGGATGGATTAGTAAATTTGCGGATGACACCAAAGTCGGAGGAGTGGTAGATAGTGAAGAGGGGTGTTCTAGTTTGCAGAGAGACTTGGACAAGTTGCAGCGCTGGGCCGAGAGGTGGCAAATGGAGTTTAATGTGGAAAAGTGTGAGGTAATTCACTTTGGCAGGAATAACAAATGTGTAGAGTATAGGGCTAATGGTAGGACTCTTAATAGCGTTGAAGAACAGAGGGATCTTGGTGTATATGTGCATAGATCCCTGAAAGTTGGCACTCAAGTCGATAAGGTTGTTAAGAAGGCATACGGAGTCTTAGCTTTTATTGGTAGGGGAATTGAATTTTGGAGCCGCAACGTCATGTTGCAACTGTACAAAACTCTAGTGCGGCCGCACTTGGGAGTATTGTGTGCAGTTCTGGTCCCCACATTATAAGAAAGATGTGGAGGCATTGGAGAGGGTACAGAGGAGGTTTACTAGGATGTTGCCTGGTATAGAAGGCAGGTCTTATGAAGAGAGGCTGAGGGATTTGAGGTTGTTTTCGTTAGAATGAAGGCGGCTAAGAGGAGACCTTATTGAAACATATAAGATGATTAGAGGTTAGATAGGGTGGACAGTGATAGCCTTTTTCCTCGGATGGAGAAAGCTAGCACGAGGGGACATAGCTTTAAATTAAGGGGTGGTGGTTTTAGGACAGATGTCAGAGGTAGGTTCTTTACCCAGAGGGTGATAAGGGTATGGAATGCCTTGCCTGCGTCAGTTGTAGATGCGCCAAGTTTGGTGGCGTTTAAGAGGTTAGTAGATAGGTTTATGGATGAAAAGGGAATGGTTTAGGTAGAGGGTCATTGCTTTTTCCTAATTGGTCGGCGCAACATCGAAGGCCGAAGGGCCTGTTCTGCGCTGTAATGTTCTATGTTCTATATGACAGGTGCAATGTAAAAAATGGGGTGGGTGGTTCTTGTATACCAATCACTAAAGGCAGGCATGCAGATATAACAAGCAGCTAAGATGGCAAATGGTCTGTTGGCCTTCAGTGCAAGACTCGAGTACAAAAGCAAGGATGTTTTACTTCGGCTGTGCAAGACCTTGGTGAGACCACACCTGGAGTATCGTGTCTTTGCAATTTTCATATCCCTAAACAACAAAGGATGTACCTGCTGAAGAGAGAGTACAGCAAAAGTTCACTGGACTTAACAGGATGACAAGATTATCAGGAGAACTGGGTCTCTATTCATTGGAGTTTAGAAGAATGAGAGGGGATTATAATCAAACATATAAAAGTCTGACAATGCTGGATTGACAGAATGTAGAGATATGCTTCCTTGTGCTGGGGAGATGGGGCGTAGAACAAGAAGTCACAGTCTCAGGATATTGAGTAGGTCTTTTAGGACTGAGATTAAGAGAAAATTCTTCACTCAGAGGGTGGTGCACCTGTGGATTCTTTATTACAAAGGCTGTGGAGGTCAAGTCAGTGGACATAGCCTAAGAACAAGTGTAGTATCGATATGCTGTGCTTGGTTGAAGTCATTAGGTTACGTTTCAGCTTCATTTGAAGCAATTTTTAGAAGCAACATCTCGGCCTTTTGGCTAAGATGCAAACGAGATCAAGCTTTGGCGGAGGAGGTATGCCTATTCCAATAAGCTTGGATCATGTAATTCAAGCCCAAGACAGGAGGTGAAAGGCCTGCCTTGTCAGCTTGGATTGGGAATGTCTCAATTTGTTGAGATTCTGATAGGACTTGATTTGACTGAATTGGAACAGAAACAAAAAAAAAAGAATCAAATAGATACACTTGCAAACTCTAAAGACCTCAACAGATATAAAGAGAGTGAGGGAGAATGACATTTAGATAGAGGATCAGCCATGACTATACTGAGTGGCAGAATAGGCTTGAAGGACTGAATGACCTACTCCCGCTCCTATTTTCTATGTTTTAATGATTATTTTCCTTCCAGGAATATTTCTTGGTGGTTTTGAGATACATGACACTTTAGTTTTGCCAAGGTTCACTTTCATTCAAAGTTCACGTCTCCTGTTATTGGTTTATTAGTTCTTGCAATTCTTCCTCTGTGCTTGCTGAAAGTATTTTAAATTTAACTAATGTTAATATTTGATTGCAAATCTTTTTAATGCCAGATACTGTGTCTATTAATGCTTCTTTAATCATTGCTTCTGCGTAGATATTGAAGGAGAAACAATACCCATGCCAAACTCCTCTTTCAATTACACACGATTCCAATCCCCTGCTAGTTACCCTCTTCATTTGTCCCACATACAAATTTTTTATGAGTTGTCTTCCCTCCAGTGTATTCCAAAATTTTTCAGCACTGTCAACAGCTTAATCCACTCAACATGATTAAATGATTTCTCAAACTCTACAAAACCAAGCCAATGTTCTGATTGCTGTATAATTACTCTTTGTCCACATAGCAAATAACAACTTCAGATTTGTAACAGTGTGTGTGGTTGTGAAGCTGCATAACCACATTGGAGATGACCAGGTTGGATTCCAGGGAGTAAGAAGGATGGGAGAGGCAAACGGCGTTATAGGATTGAGCAAATGCAGGTTAGAGATTGAATGTGAAGTATACATTTGTTGCCAATTTTGTTGCATTTGACAACAAAAAGAAAACTTTTAAAATATAAAACGCCTTCAGGCTAGCAGAGAGCAGCATTTCACTTAGGGTGGTGTGGTGGCATAGTGGTTAACACTGCTGCCTCACAGTGCCAGGTACTTGGGTTCAATTCCGGCCTCAGGTGACTGTCTGTGTGAAGTTTGCATGTTCTCCTCACGTTTGTGTGAGTTTCCTCCTACAGTCCAAAGATGTGTGGGTTAGGCTGATTGGCCATAGTAAATTGCTCCTTCGTGTCACAGGGACTACCATGGTAAATATGCAGGGTTACAGGGATTAAGGCTTGGGTGGAATTGAAGTCGGTGCAGAGTCGATGGGCCGAATGGCTTCCTTCTGTACTGTAGGGATTATATGATTTCATCAGAGCATGAAAGGGCCACACTAGAATAGAGGGTCAAGGAGTTTGTTGCCTTCAGCCCATCTTTTCCCTATCATGGTACACCATATATGATCATGATATTTGAACAGCTTCTCTCAGAAAGAGAAGAAATAAAATTTGAAAAAGCGAGTCAGTCCACTCTATTCACGGCACTCGGGTTCAATTCTGGCCTCAGATGACTGTGTGGAATTCGCATGTTCTCCTCATGTCCGTGTGGGTTTCCTTCTGATGTACTTGGTTAAAGAGTTATCTTCTTCCTCAATGTGTAACCTTGTTTTGTTCTACTTGCGGCTGAGCACACCGGTACAGGGTTGCTTGTCAGTCTCAACACTGCTCCATAGTTTACTTACCGAGGACTGGCTCAGTCACCAAGTGTAGGGCCATGCAACCAGGGGGACTGAACTCTGTCTGACCCAAGTCAAGTTCCAGAAACTCCACGCATGGAATACTGTGGGAAAAGAGAGCATTCACTTCTTAATAACCTGTAATAATACTTGACAGATAGGAAACAAATCTGTTTGCAGATAAAATCATAAAAAAAGACAAAGCTTTGAGTTCTAAAAGATAAGCATAAACTAATAGTTCAATAAATAGTTCATGACATATTTACATAAAACATTGGTTAGGCCAGTTAGAGACTATATGCCATTTTGGGCTCTGTACTATAGGAACACAAAATTGCTATGATGCCACAGGCGCTGCTAAAGCCCAGGAGATGGCTTTTCAGCCTTTCACATCTGTGCTGGATCTCCGTTGGAGCAATTTACCTAGTGCCATTCCATTGCCTTCTCCCAAATGCCTCAATTGAACTTGCTTCCACATTAAGCTGTGTGGATCCTACCTGTTCACTGTGTGAACAAGTTTTCATGTCCCCACTACTTCCTCCCAATTACCTTAAATCCCCTTGTGTTCTTGATCCATCCATCAATGGAAACGTTATTTTCCCTCTCAAGTCTGTCCAGAATCTTCATGATTGTGAATAACTCTATTGAATCTCCCCTCAACCTTCCCTTTTCCAAGGAAACCAGTGCCATTTTTTCCAATCTATTTAATTGAAGTTCCTTAACCTGAGTCTTGCAAATCTTTTCTGCACTCTCTCTAATATTTTCACATATTTTCTGAAGTGTGGCGCCCAGAACTGGAAATATTTCAACTGAACTGAACCAATATACTGTACAAGGTTAACATAACTTTCTTGCTTTTATACTCAGTGCCCCTATTAATGAAGACTAAGATGCTGTATCTCCATTAACACAGTGTCAACTTGTCTTGCCACCTTCAATGATTTATGCACATATAGAATCAAACCCTTTTGCTCCTGCACACCCTTTAGAATTGTACCCTTAATTTTATATTGTCTCTCCTTGTTCTTCCTACTAAAATGAACATATTTATGTCATTTTGAAGTTCTGATCTATCTTCCTCATGATTCATAATGCTTCCAAGGTTGGAATCAGCCATAAATTTTGAAATTGTGCACCAAGGTCTTGGTCATTAATATATAACGAGGAGAAACAAGGATTCCAATACCACATCCTGGGGAACTCCCCTACAAACGTTCCACCAGTCCAAAAAATATTGATCGACTACTACTCTTTCTTGTCACTCAGCCAATTTTGTATCCATATTGCTACGTCTCTTTCATTCCACGAGGTATAACTTTGCCCATAAGTCTGTTGTGCAGCAATGTATCAAGTATCTTTCAGAAGTCCAACACTAACACTCCTTCATGATTTTCTGTTACCTCATTAAAAAACTCCAGCAAGTCAATTAAACATAGAGCCCAACCTCATCCTCAGGTACATTTTCTGGCAAGAATCAATGAATGATGATCAAGGATAGGAATTCCAACTCTTTTTGTTACGTTGTTGGCTCAGGAACATCAATATCAACCATAGCTCATGACCTGCTGCCCAAGATATTTTCATGATGTAGAGATGCTGGCGTTGGATTGGGGTAAACACAGTAAGTAATCTGACAACACCAGGTTTAAATCCAAGGTTGGATCGGTTGGATTTAAACCTGGTGTTGTCAGACTACCTAATAGATATTTTCATACAGATTAGGGACTGAACCTGGGATCTGCTATACTGTGTAGTTCGGCTTCACATTTGCACTGTTGTTGCTGACTTAGCCTCATCCTATTCCTGAACATTCAGGACTTTATCATCATTAGCACCAATTCAACATGAGACAGATCATCAACCTTTGGAGATCAATAAATACATCTGCATTCTATTGGTGGTGTGATGCATCCAAAAAATTCTAAGTTCTGGACACAAACTGCTCACCAGTATTGTAGGATTAATGCCATAGCCACAAGACTTTGAAAACTTACTGGTTTAAAAGTGAATTCATGAGATATCTATGGAAGGTTGACTTCCCAATATTCTTCCCTCCACATACCAGAATGATGGGACATCCATCGTCGTCTTCTGCAATCAAACCAAAAGGTCAACAGAAACGCATGACTTCTCAACAAAATTAGAAAATTATAGTATCATCATATTTAACACTCCCCACTCCAGTACATCCAAAGCAGCAGATAATCTGCAGATAGGCACATTCCCATCATGGACAATCGATCCACACCCCCTCTTCTCCTCATTCTGATTCACTGTGTGTTGCACAATTTCAACACAAGGTCAGTGCAGTATAATGGCATAGGCTTACAACTTGTAAAGTTTGTCTCGTTTATCTGTAAAATGTAATCACTAATGTTCTTCTGGGCTTAAAAAATTAAATGCCATAGTAAATGATTGGGTAAAATAGAGACAAGCTCTTCATATGGATAAGGGCATGGACAAGGGTAACCAGAGTCCAAGAGTATCAAAATCCTTCTTTCCTCTCCATCATGTCTCTCTAATAGCTCACCCAGACACGCCTTTAAGAGTTCCTCCACAGTGGCCATCCAACTTTCTGACATAGTTATCCCCTGATTATCAGGGAGAGGAACTACCCCAATAGAGGTCAAAGCTGAGCATTCAAGGAATGGTAGATTTCCAGAATTCTTGTTTTTCTGAAAGGTGAGAATCAAAACCAAAAATTAACTTAACTGTACAATTTCTATTAGGAATGTCAAAACATGCACAGAGATCAGGAACTACGATTTTACTACAGGCAACTACTACAAGGCAGATCGTTAGAAGACAGGCTGCAACTGAGACACTGAACTGAATTTTATTTGATAGGATGGGAGCAGAGAATGTTCCTCCATTGGGACCAGATGCTTGTCTCACATCAGTGGGCAGAAGGACTGCAGCAGCGATGATGCCACCACGAAGCCTGTCATTTGATCAAGAGTAATGAACTGGCTTTCCATGTTGCCAGTCCAGTCAGAGGGCTGGCAGCTTTGAAGTCTCAGCATTGCCACTAGATGAAGTGGCTACTGTTGAGGCAAACTGGAGCCTTCAGCCTGCAGCGGGTTAGGGGAAAAAAAAACATAGGTTCCAGTGTAATGGGAAAACCCTTTTTAGGAAATTGTTGGGATTGCAGGGACAGCCTTCTTTTTTTTCCACAGAGCCTGCCCACCACCCTGACAGCAATTCAGCCATTCTGCCTGTCACAGATAAAATATTAGTCACTGATAACTAAATAAACAGGTGGCTAACTGCAATTTTGGCAGATTTTGTAGTGCAATATCTAAATTTCACAAAATACCTAAATGATCTTTGAGAAACATAAATTCTAGCACAACCTCTATTCACTTGTAACAAGTGCTCTGGCTGAAGGTTAGTTATTTTAAGAAATACTTTACCATCATTTGCAGCACCGAAAGTAATGAGTCTGCTCATCCAGGTCCATTCGAGACTCATTGTGATTAATTGAATTTTATTCTTTCTATGCTGCTAATGTACATTTCAATGACTAGTGTGCAATAGTTTCCACATTCCATTTTACAGCAGCAGTGGAAGTTTCGAAGTATTTCATTAACTGGAAAGCACTTTCAGTCATCCTGAATAACCCCCTTCTGGGCTATAAGTTCTATGATTCTATATAAATACAAGTTATTTGTTTGTTCAGTGTTAGACTTCATTTACCATTTCTGATCTAATTGTATATCTAATCTTAAACATTCTGTAAATCTTTAAAGGAGGCCAAAACTGTACACAATATTCTTAGTGTGGCCTCACTAAGGCACTGTATAATTGCATCAAAACATCCTTGCTCCCGTATCTTATCTTATTTTGGTTAGACAAATCAATACATTATGGAGAATTTTTATTTCACTAGCAAATTGAATAAATTTTCAAGTAGTTTTGGTACCTACTTGCTGTAGGACCCTGCTCAATACCTCCCAATCAGATATTACACATCTCATAAGTATTATTGCCTATGATCCAGTGTACGTCCTACTTGCAATGCGTAAGAGCTTTAGTTTAATTACAAACCTTAATTAGTGATCAGAAGCACTGGCTGGTTTCTACCCACAACTAACTCAGCAGAACTAACAAAGTGCAGACCAGAGACTGAAAATGCTGCAGCACCAAAGACAATAATGAATTTACCCACTGAATTAACAGACTCAACAAAGCTCATGTCATGAACACAAACATGCATATGCCTGTAAACACCACAAAATCCAGAAAGCATGTTCAACACGGCCTCTAAGTCTCCTGAATAACTCACAGAATGTGAAGCAAAGACTTCTCTGTAGCCTGGGAAGCTAGAAAGAAAAACAGTATCTGGGGTATCAAGATGCTCAAAGAGGAGAACTGAACACGAAGAGGTCACCTCCTTCATCAAACTGTGTCTTGAAGCTGTAATGAAGAGGTACAGAAATTAGGAGTGTAAGGTCAACACAGAAAGCTGCCTTTAACAGTTCCAACAAAAACTTCGAGGGCAGGTAAGAGCAGATTATATACGTAGCATTGATATATATTTGGACTTGGGTATAGAGAGCACAATTCAAAATCTGCAATGACATGAAACTTCAAGGCACAATGAAAAGGGAGGAGGATGGTGTAGACTTCAACAGGACATAGACAAGCTGGTGGAAGGAACAGGCATGCAGCAAATGAAATTTAACTCAATTGCGAAATTCTTCATTTTGGTCACAAGAGGCAAGGCAATATAAACTAACAACTACAATTCTAAATGGTTGCGCAGAGAGAGAAAGAGAGAGAGACCTGGGGATATATGTACACAAATCAGTGAAGATGGCAGTAGGTTGAGAAATTCATTCAAATAATACATGGAATTCTGGGCTTCATGAATAGAGGCATGAAGTACAAAAGCAAGGAAGTTATGTTGAACTTTTATAAAACACTGATTTGGCCACAACTATTGATTCCAATTCTGGGATCATTAGAAAGATGTGAAGGCTTTAAAGAGGGTGCTGTAAATATTTAATGGAGTGGTTCCAGGGATGCATTGAAAGAAAGAGCAGAAGGAGGCCATTCTGCCCTTTGAGCCTACTCCACTATTCATCACGATCATGGCTGATTACCCAACTCAATAACTTGATCCCACCTTCCTCCCATATCCTTTGATCCCCTTCACTTCTTGTTCTTTACCGAATTAGTTCTGGAAAACGTTCAATTTTTGATCTCAACTATTTTTTGCAGTAACGAAATCTATAGGCTGACCACCCTCTGGGTAAGAAATTTATTTTCATCTTTGCTCCGTATCCTCAGACTGTGACCACTGGTTCTAGACACCCACGATTTGAAACATCCTTCTTATATCTGAGTACATGGGATTAAATGGAATTGGGAGTTACAGATAGTTCTATGGCCTAATAGGTATGGGTATGATCGGCGCAACTTGTGGGCCGAAGGGCCTGTTTGTGCTGTAGTGTTCTATGTCTTTCAGACTGTGAGAGGAAACTGGAATACCTGGAGAAAACACACGCAGACATGGGGAGAACGTGCAAACTCCACACAGACAGTGACCCAAGCTGGAAACTGAACCCGAGTCCCTGGTGCTATGAGGCATCCGTGCCACCATTCTGCCCATCAAGTCTGCACTGAGTCTCCGACAGACCATCCCACCCAGACCCTAGCCCTGTAATCCCACTAATGTCCCTACCCTATACATCTTGGGATACTATGGGACAATTTAGCATGATTAATCCACCCAACCCACACTATGGGACAATTTAGCATGATTAATCCACCCTACCCACACGGAGGAAACTGCAGCGCTCAGAGGAAACCCACAGCCATATGAGGAGAATATGCCAACACCACACAGACAAGGCCAGAATTGATCCTGGATTCCTGGCATTGTGAGGCAGCAGTCCTGCTAACTGTGCCACCATGCCACACTTTATGGCAGATTTTTTTGAGTGGGGAATTAGTAACCTATTTTTTAGCAATTAAATATGACATGACTGCTATTGGTACTGTTCTAATTACTAGCTGCTTGTATTGAATATGATTCTATGAAATGATTGGTTCATATGTCATTAACAGGCAAATCTTTAATCACATAAAAAACAATTCACTTGGAATGTAGTAGTATGTTGGTAACATTACCTTTTACATCTGGTTTGCTGGTCTGTTTCATCACTGTCTACATTAGTGACGTTCTCCTCAACTTATGACCCTAAGTAATTATCAGTTTTCTTTGAAGCATTATTAAATATGTTTCATATATCAACTTTCAAACTATGAATATTATATAGTACTATTATTTAAATTGGGAGTGGGGTTACTAATCCATTTGAAAAGGGGTCCTTCAAACAAAAAAGTTTTGCAAATCACTGGTCGAGACCTACAGAAACTGTTTCCAGTGGCAGAAAGGCCCACAACCAAAAAAGGCAAATTTAAAGTGATTGTAAAAAGAACCAAAGATAACATGATTCTGCACCAAGTGGTCATGAGTTGGAATGCACTGCCTGAAAGAATGGTGGAGGCAGATTTGATTGCAGCTTTCAAAAGGGAATTAGATAAGTACCCAAAAGGAAAAAAAAATGCAGGAAAAGGGTGAGACTGAGGCTAATTGGATTATCCTTCAGAGAGCCAAAATATACTTGTTCAATGCAATGTATCCATTCTACAATTTTACACTGCAGCTAAAAACATTCCTGTGGAGGAATAGCATGTGTTAGATACAGAATAAAGCTCCCTCCACACAGTAGTACAGCACAGAAAGTCACTCACACTACTAGGTTTACCAGTGCAATGTAGCTCATTGCACTCTCCTGCTTTTCCCCCATAATCCTAAATTCTTCCCTTCAGGTAATTTCCAATATCTTTCTGAAAACCATAGTCGAATTTGCCTCCACCACACACTCAGGCAGAGCATTCCAGATCCTAATCAAATGTTGATTAAAAAAGCTTTTCCTCACGTCACCAATATTTCCTTTTCAACTTCCCAGCAGATTCTCCAGAAATACTGTATCCTGCACAAACTATTCCGTAGTCTGCTCGAGCACTTGGTAGTTTTTAGTGTACCTCTGAATATGGAAGGCAATTAGAGATGGACAATAAATGCTGCCCAGCCAGCAATGCCCACAACGTGTAAATGATTTTTAAAAAATCATGTGGAGCATAAATTCTGGTACAGACCAGTTTGCCCAAATAGTCTGCTTCTGGGCTGTGGACTCAATGTAACTTCTGAGATAGCAGTAGTTTTATGCTACAGATTTAGAAGCACCCAACTAGACTGTCTCAAACTCATTCAGTTATCTCTTGTTCTGATAACTATTTATGACCAACTCAAAATCCAAGCACAATTTATTAAATTGTCCATAAAGGACACAGGTACAGGATTAGGCCGTTCTGAGCTTGTTCCACCATTCAATTAGATCATGGTTCATCTGCCCCATATTGTTTGACACCTTTGGTTGACAAAAAAGCACCCTCAGAGGTAAAGTTAACAGCTGACCTTGCATCATTTGCTGTTTGCAGAAAAGAGCTTAAAAATTTTCACAGTGGATAAGTATTTCCAAACTTCTGCAAGACACAGTTCTAATTTTTAGACCATGTCCCTACGACCAAGAATCCCTAACCACTATGAATCATTTTTCTGTATCTACCCCTTTTGTTCCCCTTATTCACAGAATCAAAAGTGTAGCAAGAGACAAGTTAGCCCATCAAGTCTTGTTGCCTTGAAAACTTTGATCAAGTCACCCCTTTACCTTCTATAATCCAGGGAATACAGTCCTAGTTTATGTAATCTCTCCTCATTATTTAACCTTGGGAGCACAATCATTCCAATAAATCCACACTGCACTTCCTCCAAAGCCAATATATTCTTAGAATAACAGAATCCCTACAGTGCAGGAAGAGGCCATTCTGCCAATCAAGTCTGCAACAATAACAATACCACTCAGGCTCTATCCCCACAACCTCACAAATCCTTCTAATCTATGCATCGTGGGACATTAAGGGGCAATTTACCATGTCCAATCAACCTAAGTCTTCTTGAGCAAAAACAGAAAAAAGTGCTGGAAAATGTCAGCAGGTCCAACAGCATCTGTGGAGAGCGATTAGAGCTAACATTTCAAGTCTAGATGACCTTTTGTCAGAACTGAGGGTAGGGAGGGGCAGTGGAATTAGACAACAGGAACATAAATGAGCATGTAGAAGGCTGAGAAGATGTTGAAAGTGTCCAATAAGTGATCAGAATGCGTGAATGGCAAAACAAAGGCACAGCTTGGTAAAGGACTGCCTGAGGAATGTGGTAGTTGGTCTTAAGTAGTATGGGGTAGGGGGATGAGGGAATGAGGGTAGAAAAAAGGAGAGTGATAAAATGACGAATGAAATGAAATGAAATGAAATCAGTGGAAATGGGGTGGAGGGGAGAGTTCACGCTCTGAAGTGGTTGAACTCAAAGTTCAGTCCAGAAGGCTGTAAAGTGTCTAATCGGAAGATGAGGTGCTGAGTCTCCACTTTGTGTTGGGATTCACTAGAACATTGCGAAAAACAGTTGCTAAAATTTTCCAGGATTTTTCGGTTTGTTTTTGTTTCAGATTCCAGCATCCGCAATATTTTGCATTTATATTCTTCTTGAAGACTGGTGCTGAAATTGCTTACAGAATTACAAGTGTCTAACCAATGCTTTGAATAGCTGACGCGTGATTATAATGCTCTTGTATCCATAACATCTGATGAAAAGTCATCGACCTGAAACATGAACTCTTTCCCTTTCTTTGACTTCTGCTGCTTAACTTAATGCCATATGGAAAGTACTCCATTCTCTCCTTTTTAGACCCACAGTGGATGATGTTACATCAACCTACAATAAAATCTATTTACCACAGTTTTACCCACTTGGGGTGCGTATGGGGTGTCAGGGAGGGATAGTACCTTCGGGGGGGAGAACACGTCGTGTCCTTTCAGGGCGGTTTGTCTATCCTTTGTCTCCACCTGGCACTCAGCTCTCATTGTGGCTCCCCATAGCTGTTTACATGTGACAGTGGCCACACCCCAGGCAACAGCCTCGACAAGTCAGTTAAACCAGATGAGGGTAGCCGACAGGTATTAACCCTCCGTGAGATAGGGAGTTGTCTATGCCAACATGTGAAAACAGAAGCCGGCAGATCGAGCGGGTGAGACAAATGGAAGGTTCAATGGTCAAGAAGGTGGTCTCTGCAAGAGTCGTGGAACATGAAGAGCAGGACAAGACACAAGATGTCCTGGCCTAGTCTCACCTCCAGCCATCTTGACTTGTCTTGCCACTGGATCCAGATGGGAATTGGGAAGAGAGTGAGGCTGACACTGCACAACTCTTCCTCACTTTAATCCAAATCAAGCGCTAGTTTCAACACCATCATCATCATCATCATGTGTCCTGTTCAACGCTTGAAGTCCTGTGGTGATGGGCACATTCAAAGCCTCCCTGAAGTCACTTGACATTGACACTACCACCTGGAAAACACTGGCACAACATCGCCCTACCTGGCACTGCCTCATCCACAAAGACTGTCAAGCTCACAAAGCAAGGTGTATTTCTGAAGCACAACTTAAGCGTGAGCTGCGCAAGTCCAGAGCCACCAACATAATAACTACAGTGTCTACACAAGTCTGCCCAATATGTGCCAGGACATTCTGTGCCTGAATTGGCTGATCAGTCAACTTCAGACACACCACAACCAGCCTCAAAATGACTAATGGTGTCGAGATCCTTATCAACGACGATGGACGAACAACAACCAACTTGCTTCGTCTATTAATTTTTTTTGTAATTTTATGCTTCCATTTAGATTTATTTATCAAAGTCAGACAGCTATAACAGAATGAGAAGGGCACCCAAGTCTATCCAAATGTGAACTGTTCAGTGACCACAGATAATTGCAGCAGCCATCATATTGGTTACTATCTTTCTGCGACACTGAAAGGATAGTGTACCAATAAAGTATTTCTGTCTAACAGCTAGGAGGCTTTACTCTCTCTGCCAGACCCTTACCTGTTGGTACATGGTGTCGCAAAACTGTTTTCACCTCCATTTTCATCTCTCGCTTAGACCGGCCTGGTTTACAGTGAGGCAGTGCCTCAATGCTCAGGGCAGACTGTGTTGGTAAGGAGTACAGGCAATATGCAGGCTGTCCCCGTCCAATTATAAATCCTAATACTTGGACACTCCCGTACAGAC
Source organism: Sphyrna mokarran (assembly GCA_024679065.1). Taxonomy (NCBI): domain Eukaryota; kingdom Metazoa; phylum Chordata; class Chondrichthyes; order Carcharhiniformes; family Carcharhinidae; genus Sphyrna; species Sphyrna mokarran. Next base: position 18,790,229 of record JAGIQG010000028.1, on the reverse strand, counting down.
AAGTCACACGACATCTTCCTTGAAACGTCAATTTCTGCAGAAAAAGCAGCAACATGGAACACTGTGAAAACCAGGACAACTTCCAAAAGTCATAGTATGAACCTATACCAGAAATGATGGAGAAAGGCAATGAAGGAACACCAAATCCCAGTGAAAGACGTCACACTCAAGAAAGCGTGAGTGGTCTGAACCCCAGTGACTGTCAACACCTTCAGAACAGGAAACAAAAAGATTAAGAAATTTCTCCTACCTGTGATGGGGACATGAGCACAACACTCTGATCGTTTCCAATGTTTACTGCAGTGAGACACAGCCTTCTATCGGCTCCAGAGGAAACTGCATCATCATCAATGAAATCTTGAACCGATTCATCACTGACAACCCCATTAAAGGCATATGAGTCTGCAGACAAACGCTGGTACGCTGCTTCTTCATCAGTCTCTGTGGCTATGCAGGCCTGCTTTTTCCGAGTCCTGCTTTTTTTAAGTGAACCGTTAACCTTTCTCTTTGTACCACGAGGAGACTCAGCTTTATTTTCTTCCTCCTTGTCTTGCTCTTTGTCTTGTTCAGCAGCATTCAACTGCAAAATCTCATCTTCATTGCACACCTCCTCTGCACATTTCCAAATTGCAGCATTCTTTGTACGCTGTTTGCGGCGTGGTCTCTTCACTCCCCGGTGACAGGATGCAACCAGGCAGCAGCGGCGTGTAAAAACACTCAGTTGCTTGGCCCCTGACAGATTGGTTAGCACCAACATGGCTTTGCGTTTCCACCTGCGGCGTCGAACTGCCTTGGGAACAGTCTGCTTGAGACATTCTGCTGTTCCTGGACTACTGACCCTCATCTTGTGTTAGTCCCACACAATCCAGCTGTTTAAGGGGATGAACAAAATTAAAGTCAGTCACTTCCACAACTATAACTTAGCCTGTCCGATCCAGCCCCACTGCCCACCAGGTAATCAATGGATCTGAATAGTAAACATTACAAAATGATTCCATGGGCATTTCGAGGATCAGAAAAGTAGTTCCTGTGCACAGTTCCCAAAACTGCCTGACATGAGGCTTCTCTTCTCATTTTTAATCACTGGCTCATATGTTAACTGGAAAAGTTACAACACAGCAGGAGCTTATTATGTCTATCATACCAAAGCAGCTGAGGAAGAGTGATTCAGCCTAAAATTAAAACTGAAAATGCTAGATAAACTCAGCAGGTCTGGCAGCACCTTAGAGAGAGAAACAGAGTTAAAGTTTCAAATCCATATGACTTTTCTACAGGACTGTCAGTAGTTGCTTCATAACCTTGCAGAGGTTACAGAACTTCATGCGTATACTGAAAAGTTCAAGACTCCACCAATCTCTATGTGAAATTATTTCTCAACTCCACTCTAATTCTGACACAAATACTTTAAATTGAGATCCCTGGTTAGATGGTCTCTCTGCCAAAAGAAATAGGTTCTTTCCATGGCTGCTATCATTTTGTACACCTCAATTAAATCTTTCCTCAGCCTCTTCTGTTGGAAAGAAAACAACCCCACCCTATCCAATTTATCCTCGTAACTCCATATCTGGCAACAGCCTCATAGATTTTCTCGTCACACTCCCCAAGCCCACTCTCTAATATGATCCTATGTTTCCTGTCATGAGGTGACCAGAAATGTAAACAGTACCCACAGTTGTGGTAAACTATTGTTTTATACAGTTCCAAAACAACCCTGACTGTTCTCATATTTGTTGTCCCAGCAAATTAAGGAACACATCACACATCTTCTTTATCTAGCTATCTTCTAACCTTCAACGATTTGTGGATATGTGGTCCTTCATTTTCTTCTAATAATTGATTAGAATCCTTACAATGCACAAGGAGGCCATTTGGCCCATTGAGCCTACACCGATTACAATCTCATTCATAATCTATAACCCCACATATTTATCCTAATTCCCCAACAATAAGGGACAACTTAGCATGGCCAATCATCCCAACTCACGCACATTTGAATGTTTGGAAACCAGAGCACTCAGAAGAAACCCACACAGACACGGAAGAACATGCAAAATCCATACAGGCAGTCACCCAGACTGGAATTGAACACAGATCCCAGCAGGTGAGGCAGCAGTGCTAACTATCGTGACACTAATTCTCAGTATTCTACCACTTTTACTGAGTATGCTATTGTCTTGTTTGTCTACTCCAAGGGCCTTACTCCCACTTCCATAGATTAAACTTCTTGGAAATTGTTTGCCCACCTAATCAGCCTATTCAGATCTTCCTGAAGTCTTATTTCTTATTAATCTCTCAGTCAATTTTGTATAATTTGCACATTTCTTTATCACGCGCACTACATTCAAGTCTAAATCGTTGATATACACCAAAAAAATCTAGTACTGAGCCCTGCTGAATCATACTGGAACCAGTCTTTCAGTAAAAAAAATTGAGAATTGAACATTATTATCATTTGATTCTTGCCACTTGGCCAATTTTGGGTCCCGTAAGCTCTTCATAAAATTCAAGAGCCAATTTTGGATCCCACTTGTATTCTTTGAAAGATCCAAACTTGTATACGTTGATGTGCATCCTCGGCTCGCATGTCCCTGCACTCCCACTTCCAGCCTCCTCCCGTGCATGCTCGTACATAGAACTCAGAAAGTTAGCATGCAGGTACAGGCAAACAGCATATTGGCCTTTAATGCAAGAGGTTTGGTTACAGGAATAAAGGAAGCGAGATTCCAAATAAATCTGCTGGACTTTGACCTGGTGTTGAGAGACTTCTTACTAGGAGTAAAAGAGACTTGCTACAAATATACAAGGCATTAGTGAGGCCATAACTAGAATGTGGTGTATAGTTACGGTCTCCATATTTAAAAATGTACTTGGAGACTATATAATGAAAATACACTAAATTGGTCCTTGGGATGAATAGGTTGTCTCACAATAAGAGGCTGAGCATACAGCGCCTACATTCTCTGGAGTTTAGAAAAAAGAGATGATCTCATTGAAATGTATAAGATTCTGAAGAGGTTTGATATCATAGAATCCCTACACTACAGGTTACCAATTAGCTTATTAAAGCTGCACTGACAACAATTCCACATAGGCCCTATCCTCATAAACTCATGCATTTATCCTACTGGTCCCCTGACACTAAAGGTAATTTAGCATGGCCAATCAGTCTAGCTTGTGCATCTTTGGACTGTGGAAGAAAACTGGAGCATTCTGAGGAATCTCATACAGACATGGGGAGAATGTGCAAACTCTACACACTCAGCCAAGGCTGGAATTGAACCCGGGTTCCTGGTCCTGTGAAGCAGCAGTGCTACCCACTGTGCCACTTTGGTATGGTCAATATGGTAGACACTAAATTGTTTTTGCTGGTCAAGGAATCTGAACAATGGGTGCACAGTCTCATGATAAACAGCTAATCATTTAGGATTGAGACAAGAAGATTATTTCATTCAAAGAACTGTGAACCTTTGGAATCCACTATCCCAGAGGATTGTTCATGCATCATTACCAAATACATTTAAAGCTGCGTCAAACAGATTTTTGGTTTCTCAGAGAATCAAAGGATACATGGAACAAGTAGAAAAATGGAGTTGAAGCCTAAGTCAGCCGTGATCGCACTGAATGGCAGAGCGGGCTTGTTGGGCATATGGTGTACTCCTGCTCCTATTTCTTATGTCATCATTAAAAATTGCATCCGCATTTTCCATCTCCACACACAAGTAAACTTGGCCCATCTGCACACTCTATGAATGCATGACCCATTTAGAGCCATTCTCCTGCCTTCTTCCTTTTCAGATAGCAGTTTAATTCCCATTTGCATGCTCCAATTGAATCTGCCTCCACAGCACATTCAGGCAGTGAACTTGTGCCCTCTTCTGGCTCGTCCCATCCTTCTCTCTGCTATCCTCTTGCTCTTATATATTAACAGAACATTTTTGGGGCTTCCTTGATTTTGTTTGCCATAGGCAATGGGTTCTGAGCTCCCTACTGTCAAATACAGGCACAGGTGGTTAAGGTCTAGAACGCACTGCGCAAGTGTGCTCTAAAGGCAGATTCAATCAGAGCATTCAAGCAGGAATTAGGCTGCTACCTGAAAAGGAAGACAGGAGAATGGCTTTAAATGAATCATGCATTTGGAGGATGTGCAGTCATGATGGACCAAATGGTCTCCTACTGCACTACAACAATTCTAATTTCTGCGATTCTTTACTATGCCCTGCAGCATAATAACTGTCTGTAATACTCCAAAATCTCCAGTCACCCCATAACCCAAATTACTCCCTTCAATACCTGCACTGCAACAAATTTTAATTTTTTCCTTTTCTTCAAATTGCCAATACCCCAGAATCCCAGGTACAACTGAAACAAAATCACACACTACCTCCCATATTCCCATAACTTCGTAACTTTCCTTCTTCCATAGCCCTAGAAAATCCACTCAAGTTTCCCCATTCTGACCTGACCATGTTAGTCTTTCATGCATTACACCTTCTCAGCGCACCCATACATTAACTGCTCTCAGCCCATGCCCACAAATGCTCAATCTCTCTTGATCACACCATGTTCACCACCCCCATATTAACCTGGGGTGCTCTTCCATTTGCCAACACTTAACCCCTGCATTCCTCACCCCATTCAATCCCAAGATTCTCACTTCCTTGCCTGCATGGCTTCCAATTTCTCACTTCCCTCCCTATACCTCATGATACTATCCGCTCCTCCCCCACCCAATGCAAAACCCACCAACTCCTGACCCTGCTCAGTTCCAACCCCTTAATTCTCATGCAGATGCCCTCCACAGCCACTTCCTCCTCCAAATGTCCCTCCATCCACGTGCCCCTTACACACATCTCACCCCAAGCATCTTACACCCATTCCAATCAACCTCCACGAATCCCAAACCCCTTCAATCCACAACTCCATGCTTCCTGCAGCCTCTCCCTCACGTTCACATTGTGTACTTCCCTCCACTGCCTCTTCAGGCTAATGTAGCACCCTCTCCCAAGACCCAACTACACTCTCCCATCGCCATATCCCTATCCTCACCCTCACCCCTTGTGCTGCCAAGCCTCACCAATCACACATCATCTGCTCTCTCCTCATCTACTCAAGAGGAAAATTGCTCGCCACCCGCGTGATACCTATCCCCAAGCCTCAAACTGCTCCCAACTTCAGCCCATGTCATACTGATGTTCATCCTCGGCTCGCATGTTCCCTGCACTTCCACTTGCTGCCTCCTCCCATGCCCATCCTGTGCCCCACCTTCTCCCGCGTCTCTCCTCGTCCCATTCCTCATGTGCACCCATCTTCACCCACCTCTCACCTTCGTCCAACCTTCTCACCTCTTGCGTTACCCCCCCTCCTCTCCCTCTCCCCTCCTCCTCCTCCTCTCCCTCTCCCCCTTCCTCCCTCCCCTCCTCCCCCCCTCCCTCTCCTTTCCCTCTCCCTCCTCCCCCCCCCTCCCTCCCCCCCCCTTCCTCCCCCCTCCCCCTTCCTCCCCTCCTCCCCCCCCCCTCCCCCCTCCCTCCTCCTCTCCCTCCCCCCCTCCTCTCCCCCCCCCCTCCTCCTCTCCTTCCCCCCCCTCTCCCCCCCTACCTCTCCCCTCCCCCCTCCCTCCCCTCCCCCCCTCCCCTCTCCCACTCCCTCCCCCTCCTCTCCCCCTCCCCCCTTCCCTCTCCCCCCTCCTCTCCCTCCCCCTTCCCTCCCCCCCCCCTCCCTCCCCCCCTCCTCTCCTTCCCCCCCTCCTCCCCTCCTCTCCTTCCCCCTCCCCTCCCTCCCCCCCCCTCTCCCTCCCCCCCCCTCCTCTCCCCCCCCCCCTCCCCTTCCCCCCCCCCCTCCTCTCCCTCCCCCCCTCCTCCTCCTCTTCCCTCACCCCTCCCCTCCTCTCTCCCCCCCCTCTCCCTCCCCCCCTCCTCCCCTCCCTCCCCCCCTCCTCCTCCCCTCTCCCTCCCCCCTCCTTCTCCTCCCTCCCTCCTCCCCTCCTCCTCCTCCTCTCCCCTCCCCCCCTCCTCCTCCTCCTTCCCTCCCCCCCCTCCTCCTCCTCCTTCCCTCCCCCCCTCCTCCCCTCCTCTCCTCTTTTTCCCTCCCCCCCTCCTCCTCCCTCCTCTCCCTCCCCCCCCTCCACCCGTCCTCCCCCCCCTCCCCCCCTCCACCCGTCATTCCCCCACCATCATTAGTCATCCGAAACCCCGCTTTTTCCTGCTGCACTCCACATATATCATCCATCTCTCTCTCAGCCGCGGCAGGCGGTATTCCTCAGCAATACTGCTTCCTGTCCCGCTCACTTGTTAGCCCCTCCTCCAGTCCTCCATGCGTTACCCGTTTCTCCGTCTCTCGCTGCCTTCCTTCCTGCTGTCCGCCTGTAAAGGGAAGAGGTAACAGGGAACGCACAAAACCTGTTCCCAGGCCCTGGCGCTGACGATTCAGATACGGTTGTAGCACTGGCCCCTCGACGCCGCTCCGGGAGTTGTTTCTGTATGGCTACCTCTGCTGGTAGGAGGACTGATCGTGCCAACAACTCATAAATGGCAAAGCTTGCACCTAACATCGAGATTAAGATCTGCTTCCCGTAGAGCAAGTTAGCTTTGTGCGCGGCAAGAGACAGAATTGGAATAATGGCCTGGTTGTCAGAATATAGCTAGTCGGTGCCCTGCCAGAAACTCTTGTGGGGTTTCAACAACTCAGCGGATTTAACAATGTTTTAGATAATGGGATATCCAAATTTGTCCATGGCACAAAGATGGGTAGTATTGTTAGCGTAGATGGAAACAAAGTTACTAAGAAATACTAACAAATTAAATAACAGGCAAAACTCGGAATGGATTTCAATGTAGACAAAGACAAGGATATCACTTTGGACCCAAAATATGCTACCAGATATTCTGTATTTGGTGAAAAGTAGAGAAAGTCTGGCAATTGGCTAATGATCTAGAAGAGTAGAATACCAGGAACCAAACTTCAGTGACACGAAGCCCTGGTTGAAGTACACCTGGAGTACTGTGAGTAGTTCTAGTTAGGAAGACATATCGGTCTTGGAGAGATTAAATAAATTAGAGTTATATTTTCTGGCATTTAGTAGGTTAAAGCATGATTTGAACAATGTCTTCAAGATATTGGGTGGGATTCACCAACTGTTCGTGCCAGTTGAATTGTCCCACCTCACTGCAGTGAACAGAGATTTGGCTGAGAACCAAATTCACTATCCTCTCTGGCAATGATGGAGGGGCATGAACAACTGAAGAATTCCAGCCAATATTGGGAACAGAGGTTAGACAAAAGGAGACAATGGCATAGTGCTAATATAATTGGGTGAATAATCCAAACGCCCCTACTCAAGTGCCTCAAAGCACCAGGGACGTGGCCTTAGGTGACTGTGTGGAGGTTGAGCCTTCTCCCTTTATCTGTATGTCTTTCCTCCAAGTGCTCCTGTTTGCTCCCACAGTCCAAAGATGTGCAGGTTAGATTAATTGACCATGCTAAATTTGTCCTTAGTTTCCCAAAATGTGTAGGTTAGGGGGAATTAGCAGTGTAAATACGTAGGATTATGGAGATAGGGTCTGGGTGGAATGCTGCATTGGAGAGTTGGCTGTGCTTTCTGGGTATCCCATCTGGGCAGTCACTTTCCTGGGTTGACCTTCAAGACCTCCTGAATGGTGACCTCAGATGCAGGTTCATCTAGGGCTTCCAGGGTGGAGGGCATGTTTTGTTGATTTGTTGCTCAAAATGGGTATAGAATGCATTAAGCTCATCACGGAGAGGTGCTTTAGTGATTTTATATGCCTTCATCTTATAGCCTGTTATGTCTTGAAGACTTTATCATAGTCAGGGACATCGGTGTGGGACTCTAGCTTGGTTTGGTACTGAATTTTGGCATCTTTGATGGATCTCCTTAGATCATATTTGGCTTTCTAATATAGGCCAATGCCGCCTGATCTGGACTTCAGCAAACAGTGGACATCCCTGTTCATTGATGGTTTCTGATTGGGTAACTTGTGTGGATTTGCTTCTTTAGTATACAGCCTTCTACACACTTACTAATGAAGTCAGTTACTGTAGTGGCGTACTCGTTCAGGCTGGCCAGAGAGTTTTAAAACTGGAATGTACTAGCCTGTCTAGTCCACTATGCACAGGATCTTGGAGATGAGAGAGCCATTATGTCCCTCTGTCCTTACCAGAGATGGTTACCAGTCCTTGGATGGTTTTACCAGTAATTTGTCTGGAAGCACATTGAGGAGTTCCTTTGTTCCCTGCAGCCAATCCTGTCAGTAGTACATTCTGAACCATCTGTTTGTATCCATTTTTAAAAATATACAACTCGGATCTTTTTTGAAGTCCAATATTTCCTCAAATTTCGGGGGTTTTCTCCATTGTGACAAAGCTCAAGGACCTAAACAGTCTAATCCTGTTCTAATATTCAGTAGTTTTATACTTCAACTTGTAAAGAGCTAACATAGCAATGTCAAAATAAGTAACTACATTAAAAGTAATGCTGTATGAAAATAATAACTGTGTATCAAAGCTATATAAATGAGAGCTTTTTATTAATTTGTGAGATGTGAGCATCACTGACAAGGCTAATATTTAATGCCTATCCCTAATTACTTATAAGAAGGTGGTAATGAATTATTTTCATGAACCATTGCAGTCCATCGTAACAGTGTTAATGTAGCTGAATAGTTTTCATTCCAGAGGAAAATTAGGAGTCTACCACATTGCTGTGCATCTGGAGTTACCTACTGCATAAAAGTAAAATTTTCCTTCCCCTAAAGAGCACAAATGAACCAGTTGAGTTTTTACAACAATGCAATAATTTTAAGCTTGCCATTACTGACAAAAGCTTCCACTCGGTTTGATTATTTCGTGCACTTCTGCTCTGACTCTTCACAGAATCATTATAGGGTTTCTCTTGTCCTCACCTTCAATCCATTAACTTCCATTTTCAACAGCTCATCCTCTGACATGCCTACCACCTCCAGCATGATGTCAGCACCAAACACATCTTCTCCAATCTTCTCTTTCAGCTTTCTTAAGGGACCATTCCCTCTAACACACTGGTCTATACCTCAAGTCAGCCCCCAAAACCCCTCCCTTTCCATATAAGCACAATAAATACAACACCTGCCATTTTACCTCAACCCATTCAAGATACCAAACATTCTTTCAAGTGAAACCACAATTTATTTGCCCTGCTTTCATTTTAGCATTCGGTATTTGCTGCTCATGACATGGTCTGTCTTTTCTGGAAGACCAAATGCAGACTGGTTGAGGACTTTGTGGAATACCTCCATTCAGTCTGCAAACAGGATCCTGAACTTCCTGATATTTGTCATTTCAATTCCTCACCTTGTACTCCTCTCTGACATTTTTATCCTTGGTCTGCCACAGTGTTCTGGTGATCGTGGCTCAACATGTCATCACTATCTGACCACAATCTGCTAAGATTGTATAGACAGGATTTCACCTTAAACAAAGTTATTTTACAGCTTTTTACTGGGATTGATTTGAAAGTTCTGTGGTACAGGGATAGGATTGTTATCTGGAAATATCTAGTCAACACGAATGACAGATGTATTAAGCTCTTGGACACCTGCGCTGGAACAAAGGAGCCTTTTGGCAGCAGCATCTGTGACTGCATTTAAAGTCCAATGACAGTGTTCCAAGGAAGCTTAACACTATAAGTTTGGGAGACAGCATCTCATCTTTCAACAGCACTCTACAGCCTTCATTTTGGAGGAGGAATGGAGGCATAGACTATTTTTTAAATGGGAAAATACTTAAGAAATCATAAACTTAAAAGGACTTGAGAATCATTGTTCAAGATTCTCTTAAGGTTAAGGTGCATGTTCAGTTGGCAGTTAGGAAGGCAAATGCAATGTTAGCACTTAAGTCAAGAGAGCCAGAATACAAGAGCAAGGATGTACTTCTGAACTGTATAAGGCCTCATTTGGAGTACTGTGAGCAGTTTTGGGCCCCGTATCTAAGGAATAATATGCTGGCCTTGGAAAGGGTCCAGAGGAGGTTCACAAGAATGCTCCCTGGAATGAAGAATTTGCTGTATGTGGAACAGTTGAGGACTCCAGGTCTGTACTCATTGGAGTTTAGAACGATAGAGGGATTTTTTTTTTTTTATTATTATTAAGCAACACAGCACGGGAAACAGGCCCTTCGGCCCAACGAGCCCGCGCCGCCGTCATACCAAATACATTATCCTATTTTAATATTCCTATATAATAATATATATATTATTCCTAATATGGAAAATTTTCACCATAGGGACAATTTGTTACCCAATCAGCCTAAGAGCGAATTTTTGGGTTGTGGGAGGAAACCGGAGTGCCCGGAGAAAACCCACGCAACCACGGGGAGAACGTGCAAACTCCCGCAGACACCGGCCCAATTCCAAGTGCCTGCACAGCCACATCGATAGTCCCTGAGCTGTCATGGTGCCCTTCAGATGGTCCACATAAAGCACTCATATACGACATGAGGTACCAGGCAACCCATGAATCAACATCCAAGAGCTGTACCCGCACCACCTGCCGAATGCGTGCTCAAATTATGGACCGAATTACCTGTGGAAAAAAGCCGTAGTTAAACAGTCCTAATATATCCCTCTATCTGCATACCGCTCATGTGGCTGTCCAAGAGACCCTTAAACAGCCCCAGCGTGCCTGCTCCCACCACCTTACTCGGCAGTGCATTCCACACCCCCACTACCCTTTGTGTGAAAAACTGCCCTCTAATATTCGTCCTATACATAGCCCCCCTCACCCTATGGCCATGACCTCTCGTCCTATCCATTTCTAAAGGTGGAAAAAGTTTACCTCCATTTACTCTATCTATACCCCTTATAATCTTATACACCTCTATGAGATCCCCTCTAAGCCGACGTCTTTCAAGGGAAAACAACCCCAGTCTATCTAATCGTTCCTCATAAGACAGTCCTTCCATACCAGGCAGCATCCTGGTAAACCTCCTCTGCACTCTCTCCAAGGACTCCACATCCTTCCGATAGTACGGAGACCAGAACTGGGCGCAGTATTCCAAGTGAGGCCTAACCAAAGTTGTATACAACTGCAACATCAAACTCCTACTCTTATATTCTATACCCTTTTCTATGAAAGCTAACATACTATACGCCTTCTTTGTCACCTTCTCCACCTGTGAGGACACCTTCAGAGACTTGTGAACCTGCACCCCCAAGTCTCTCTGCGTCTCTATGCTCCTTATAGTTTTACCTTTTATCCTATAATTCTCTTCTACATTTTTCCGGCCAAAATGCATCACCTCGCATTTTTCCGGATTAAATTCCATTTGCCATCTATCTGCCCAATCTACCAACCTGTCTATGTCCTGTTGTATTGCCTGACACTGCTCTTCTGTACCCGCCAATCCAAGCATCTTGGTGTCATCAGCAAATTTGCTGATCTCACCACCTACCCCTACTTCCAAGTCGTTTATGTAGACACAAATAGAAGAGGACCTAGTACTGAGCCTTGTGGCACTCCACTAGTGACAGATGGATCTTATTAAAACTTACAGAATACTGTGAGGCCTGGATAGAGTGAACGTGGAGAGGATGTTTCCATTAGTAGGAAAAACTAGAACCAGAAGGCACAACCTCAGGCTAAAGGGATGATCCTTTAGAACAGAAAGGAGGAGCAATTTCTTCAACTGGTGAGTCGTGAATCTGTGGAACTCTTTGCTGCAGAACACTGTGGAGGCCACATCATTGAGTGTCTTTAAGACAGAGATAGATAGATTCTTGATTAATAAAGGGATCAGGGGTTATGGGAAAAAGGTAGAAGAATGGGGATAAAAAAAAACAGCCATGATTGAATGGCAGAGCAGACTTGATGGACCAAATGACCTAATTCTGCTCCACGTCTTATGGTCTTTGGATTCAAAACAGAGCTCAATAATTTTAGCTCTGCCTCCATGTTCTTTTTTTGCTATTTCTTTTTTTTTTCATTTAGTTCTTTATTCCTTTATTTTGGACAGATACTTTGCAGCCATTCACATCTCATCTGAACACATCTTTTGTTTCTTTATCATACGCATTTTGTGTCATAATGTCCTCTGCTCTCCATCCAATTACAGAATTTTCCTTTTGTTCTTCCCACTTTCACTTTCGCTCAAAGCCTATTAAATGTTTATCTTTTCTCCGTCCTGTTGAAAGGTTAATGGTTCGAAATGTTGGACAGAATCATCCACTCTGAAGTCTAAGTTCAATAGCAGCCGTGGAATAGCGAGTGATTCCTTCTTGGTGAGAGAGGGATGGACAAGCGTGGTCTTGTACTGTTCAGCTGATTATTTATACATCAGCATGCAACACAAAGAATCTCATCGCAGGATTTCATGAAGTTTGTGCTACCGGCACCAGATAGGAGTTCCTATAAGCGTTCCGAAAAAGGAGAAAGCATTATCTGGTGACCTCAAGTTCTTGACGAAGTGACGTTCTGCAGGTGCACTCGATGTTTTTAAATAAAATATAAATGTTTTAATTTCCCACTGGTGGGGAACTTATTTTGGCAGGGGAACCGAATTCTGGTGAGGTGGCCTTTTAATGAGCATGCTAATACCTGCAAGAATACCTCCCAACATTGTCAGGAAGCTTGACCTGCCTTTAGGAAAACAGGATTCTGACAGTTTGTCCCGAAGTTAGGAAACTGATTTTTGGCCTCGCCACAGAGTCGGTCGACGGAATCAGAAGATTCGTCCCTTAACTTTCTTTCTCTGCACGAATGCTGTCTGCCCAGTATTCCACCCCGCCCTCCCACCCCCAGATTTCCAGCATCTACAGTATTTTGCTTTCATATCACCATTGGTGATGCTAGATTTTTATTTTCAATTTATTTAATTAACTGAAATTCATCAACTGCTATTGTGGGATTTAAACACACGTTTGCCAGATTATTATTACAGACCATTGAATTACAATTATATTATAACCACTCGATATATCGTAATATGGAGAGTATAATCATCGATAAACAATAGTTAAAATAACTATGTAAGTTATCAATATCAATACATAAATAAATGGTTATTCATGCATTAGTATAACTCTAACTTTGTGTATAAAAAGTACTGCGTCGAATGACAACGCCGGAGCCACTGATGTTTATAACTTCCAAGTTGGTTTACGGTCCATGGATACATTTTATGTCCGCGGAGGCACGGAAAATGTGGTTCGGTAAAAGTATTTTAAAATATATTTGTAGCTTATTTTGTTTCCTGTGCCTGTTTTCGAGAAGTTTGGTTAACATTGACCATTATCTATTCGCCGACTTTTATTTTCGAGCGAACAGAACCCTAAGCGGTAAATTTCTTTGTGATCTTTGCCGACACAACAATGGCAAAATCGGGGGACTCCGAGTGGGAGATTCTTTCTGTCACTTTCGATCACTCAGTTCACTGAACATGGGAGAATCTGTGACTGATATCCACCCCTTGGTGTAATTGAGGGAATTTGGACATGTGTGCTTATTTGGTCGTTATTCTCGTATGTCTTTTGCTTTCCCAAAAAGCAAAAGGTGAGTTATGAAAAAGCAACTCGATCTGTAATTATTTGTTTAAACCATGGTTCTTTAATGTTCAGCAATTTCGAAAAATATTTTCTGTCTGCATTTGACAAGGGCTGGCTAACCCACGCATGTTATTTTCTTCCCTATATTTTTGCTGCTCAGTATTCGTTTCACGCACATTTTCTGAATGTTGTTTTTCTTGTTTTTTACTTGTTATATTCGTGTCTCTTTCCTTCTCGGTCTCATATGCACTCAGGAGATCAGTTCAACAAGAACAGTGACCAAATTGATGATCAGAGATCTGTGAAGACCTTGGCTGAACAGTTCTTACGTTTCACGAAGTCATTGCGAAAGACTTCACAGATCACAGATCCTATCTACCGAGTCTTGGGAAGAGAGGGACAGACAGGTAAAACACATTATCGCTGGCTGACCTACTGTTATTTTGATGAATTCAGATGAATGGCCATTGTTCCCATAGAAAGACATCATCAGGTTTAAAAGAAATTAGACATCTTTGACAATAACATTGGGTCAATAGTGGTTTTCAACCACAATTTAACAGCTCACCCTAGTCGCTAACTTTAACCATTTAGTCCTGACCAAGTCCTGGGGCATGGGAAACAGTGCTGGGGTAGATGGGACCTGTGCAAAATGGATGAATTGCACTTTTACAGGACTGGGATTTGTGTCCTTGTGGGGAGGTTAACCAGTGTTGTCGGGAGGAGGTAACCTAACTTGACATAGAGAAGTCTACAAGGATGAAGCATTAGAGGTGACAAAAATACATGGAGAATTGGAAAGGCAATAGTAATAATTCAGAAATAGGAGAGGTCAGATTACAGAGGAAAGCAAGGCAAACCAAAATGAGATTGAAGTGCATGTGTACTCACAGTAAGCAACTTGCAGACACAAATAGCACAAGGAGTTGTGATAAATTGGCAATGACAGAAATCCTACCTAACAAGAATGGGTAGTTAACATTCCTGTCCACAGGATATTTAGGAAGGGGGTGGAACTTTTGATCAAAAATACTGGCTTGAAATATCCCTGACCAATGGAGGCAAGCTGGAAGAGAAGAATGGTTGGAATATTAAATGTGAATACATTGGGATGGAAGTTATGTTGGTTATTTCAAAGGATGGTTGGCATTGAGGGGAGATGTGATGCAGGAAATTGAGCCTGTTGAAAAGGCAATTAAGTTAACTTTAACAAGGATTTTTGGATTTTTCAAGGTCTGCATCTAAACCACAAGGCGTCAAAGCCTTGCTAAATATAACAACGTGGTGAGCAAGCAGGAGGTCAGTTCTAGCTGTAACTGGCTGAGCTTTAGCAAGGAGCATACAACAGCATGGACATTGATGTTTTTAGGATCCAGCTGATGTTGCTACTCGACAAGTCAGATCTCAGGATGGAATCTGGCTTGGTAGATCCTAATTTATGTATTTTTGTTAAGACGTGGATGAACAGTCACAGGACTACCAATCAACTTTTAACAAAAAATAAACAATTTATTGAACAAGAAAATATTAATTATAATGCATTGCTCCTTCACCTCAAATATACCTTAGATTTGCGTGCATTGTATAAATTACAGAATTTATCTTGCGCTCTAATGTTCTCATTAAGTACACAGCCTATGTGAACGCGATTCTTGGCAAGTCAATCCTGATTGATCATTGTGTTGTAGCTACTGTGTCCCACAAATTCGAAAAAAGGCGCAAAGCCTGGATATGTTCCTTCCCCTGCGAATGAATATATGTAGTTCCTAGCAAGAGTAAGTGATACATATTGTGAGTCTGACAGATTATTTTAAATTGGTTGAGAGTGTAAATCAGAATAGTGACCATATCCAAGTAGTCCATGTTTCCAAAATTCAGGACAAAATGTTTAATGATATCAATCACCCAGAGAGCAAGGGAATGGATGAATTGGGCAATTTTCTTCTGAGATTGCTCCTGGGCATAACCAAACAGACCAATAACCGGTCCAGGTAGAGTCAATTGGATTGTTTGACTATCTGCTTGCTTGTCTTCTGTGACTGTTTATGTCTGAGTCTTCGTGTGGAGAAAGCATATGATATCCACAGGTATGTTTGATACCTTGTGCAACTTGTGGGCAGTGTGTTTATTGTTTGTGCCCAATGAAAAGGGGACGCTTTAGTTAGGTTAATTTGATTTTGATTGCTGATATTAGGGCTGTCATTCTAAAAAGCCAATGAAAAGTGTAGAAATATGTTGGTGTTGGCAAATTGTTTTCTTAATTAGTTTCATCTCTTGTCTGTGCAGGCCGGTTTTGATGCAGGGGTCCACACAAATATAGTGTCTAATGTGGAACAGCAGTCTGGACTTCTATATTGTATACAAACATATGAACTAGGAGAATGTAGACCATTTGGCCATCGAGCCTGCTCCACCATTCAATTAGATTATGGCTTATCTGATTGTGGCCTCAACTTCTCATCCATCCACATACTGCCACAACCCATCCCCTCCCTCCCGCCCTCTCCTCCCCACTCCCCTGATAACCATGGAATCCCTTGTAGGCTAAGAATTGATCTATCTTTGCCTTAAAAATATTAATTAACTGTGCTTCCACTGCTCCCTGGGGAAGAGGGTTTCAATGAGTGTTGTGAATCTTTGAGTTTTTTTTCTCATCTCCACCTTAAATAGAAGATTCCTGCTTTTTAAACTGTGCCCTCTAGTTCTAGTCTCTCCCTGGAGGGGAAATATTTCAGCACCCACCCTGTCAAATTCGATCAGGATCTTGTCTGTTTCAGTACCATCAACCCTCAATTTTCTAATCTCCAATAGATACAACCCCTTCCCCAAAAAAAGAGTGAACCTTCTCTGACTTGTTTCTAATACACTTATATCTGTTTGTAAATAAAGAGACCAAAATTGTAGGCAGTACACTAGATATGGGAGAGGTGGGAGTGTAGGGGAGGTGGGGGGCGGGGGGGGGGAAGGATGAGGGGGAGGTGTGGGTGGAGAGGTGGGGGGGGTTAGGGGGAGGATGGGGGGTGGTGGTGGTGCGGTCTAAGTACCAAATGAGCATACAAACGGGAAAGAATCACACCCATTCTTCTGGGCAAGTTCCCATGTGCAATAGTATGGCACTTAATGTACAAAAGAGAGGCAAAGTATGATTCATGCCACTGGGGGCGAGCGGACAGAGTCTATTCTTGCCAGGAAGCTGGCTGCTGACTGC
Organism: Sphyrna mokarran; assembly: GCA_024679065.1. Classification (NCBI taxonomy): domain Eukaryota; kingdom Metazoa; phylum Chordata; class Chondrichthyes; order Carcharhiniformes; family Carcharhinidae; genus Sphyrna; species Sphyrna mokarran. The sequence continues at coordinate 18,773,493 of JAGIQG010000028.1, read as the reverse complement.
GAGAAGCTCCATTGCTCTATTGCGCATGACCCTTTATTTCTCAGTGTAATGTGTGCAAGTGAACTCAGTACATAGAGATCTGGCTTCCCAGGCCAATCCCCATTGCAAAGTACATCCCTGTCGCCCTGTTATTGCCCTATCCCTTCAATTCGGTGGTGCCAGGCAGATAGTGCTTGGTTGCCAGGCTCCCACGTTGGCAGCTCTTCAAGGCTGGCAGTGCCAAAGGGGCATTGTCTGGCTTTGCCCTGACCACCTTGGGGCCTCAGTGGCTTTTGATCCCACCAGCGAGCCCATCGCATCTGATCCTATTGCTGGGGACCATATGTGACCCTTGGCAATGAGAATCTCCACCAGCGAGGCTGTTAAGGCAAGTGAGCCCAGACAATTTGTGTCTAGGGCTCATGAATAAAATGTAAAATAGAAAATTAATATTAAAATTAGTCCTCATATCTTTCCCGGGCATGAGACTGATTAAACTGATAAAATACAGCGGGTAAGATCAAGGCTAACAAGCTGGATTTTTGCCTCTTACTCGATCTTATCGGCTAGTCGTGCCCTGTATAACAATAGCTCCACTCAGCATTAGTTCACTTGTCTCAGTCATGAGTTCATGTCTCACTCAAAGATTTGAGTCCGTAATCTATGCTGATTCTCCTACTAGAGAAATTCTGTACTGTCGAAGATGCTGTTTTCAGGTGAGATGTTAAACTGCAGCCACATTTGCACTTTTAGATGAACAAAAGAAAAATCCCATAGTATTATTTAAAGAGCAGGGAATTTTATCTAGTTTCCTTGCCAATATTTTTCTCTCAACTAATATTATCAAAACAAACTGGCTATGATCTTATGTCTGTGAGTCCTTGCAATTTGTCTAACTGGCTACTACATTTCTTTCATTACTGCAGTGACTGCGCTTTTATGGCACTTCACTGTCTTTGGAACATCTTGAGATCGAAAAGTGCTATAAAAATGTCTTTTTTTTTCAAATTAATCTGCCAATACTGACTGTTCAGATGTTCATCTTAAGTATGGCTACCGGGGCAATATACATCAGGCTTTCTATGGAGCCCTACTTCAAATGGTCGTTATGAGAGTAGGGAAAGACTGAAAACTAATGAAAATCATTGAAATTTGTCACATAAATGTGTTAGTGTCTCATCTTGTTTTTCAGTTGAAGTTTTGATTCCATTGAGAAGGTCACCTGTCGCCATTTACTGTCTGACTCCAGAACTAAGTCAGAACACCATCAGCAATCCTTCAACTTACTGGTGGAGGGAGGGGGAGTCCCGGGCACACGTGATAGGTATGTAAGTGAAAAATGAAACTGAAACTGATGTTGGGCTCAGGCATGAGGTTCATGAGTGATTGGGAATTACCTGGAGCTAGTCTAGGCAACAGTCAGCTGCATGACCAATTTTAGCCCTTATTCAATCTTACTCTCATTTAGAAAAAAAGTCAAGAATTTGTGAATATATTGTTCAGCTTTTTCTGTGTACTCCAGTTCCTGTGATTCATAGCTGGGGGAAAGTATGGGGTAGGGCTGACTGAGGGAAATAATTCTTTCTCAGATAGGTTTTGTAGCCATCTTTCACTGGTCTCTGATCAATTCAGTGCCCCAGTTTCCTCAGGAAAAGGGGCAAATATATCATATGGAAGAGACTCATTAAGTAAAAGGAATGATCAGGCCAAGGCCATTTACTCCACCAGTGAATCACCCAAGTGCAGGATTGTACAATTACTGCAAAACAAATGTTAGTGTGTTCGTAAGGCTGTGTGTAAATGTTTATGTATTTGTTTCTAAAATTTCACACATAAATATAAATTAGTAGCAGGTATTGGCCATTCGCTCCGCCATTCACTTAGATAATGGTTGATCTAATTTTGACCTCAATTCCACTTTCCTGTCTATACTGCCTCCACTGCTGTCTAGGGAAATAATTTCCAAAGACTCACAAACCTCTGAGAAGAAACAAATTTAACCACCATCTTATCTTTAAAATATGCCCCTAGTTCTAGATTCACTCACAATCTTGTCAAACCTCCTCGGGATCTTATCTGTTTCACTAAAATAGTCTCTCATTCTAAACTCCAATGGATACAGGCCCATCCATTCTATTCAACCTCATTAGACAACCCTTCCCTGATCCTTCTCTGATCAGCTTGTAATGCATTTAGATCCATATAGTAGTTTGGTCATACAGAAATTTTTGCCTTGCAATCATCAGGTCAATTCACAAGAATGTATGCTATATGAGAAGAGAAAGCTGATTTGTTGACAAATGGACTCAGATTGACAGTGGCATTGCCATGGAAAATGTACCAGTTGATGCTGACTGACAGTTTACTGCCAAGCATTGTTTGGAAATTTAAACCAGACAGCTTAACTCTAATTGGTCAGGGCAATACCTTGAAGAATAACTAAACAAATGGCTATTACTTAATATATTTAGCTGAAACAGATGCAAGGTCCTATGTATTAATGTATAGTCTCCAGTACAGGCATATGTGGCACACTGCAAGACCAACTGACAATCTGAAATTGTTGACACACTAAGGATTATTTAGCAAATGTTTCCAATCGTGGAATCAAATCTAATATTGGACATTGTTTCGAGTTGTCTGTTGCAAACAGCGGAAGGGACATGCTATTTTATACGATCTGCCAGTCTTTGGGACGTACACCCTACATGCCGAGCACCGCACTGGCACTGAAATTCAAATGTCACATTGTTCATTTGTGTGATGGGAAATATCCTTTAAGTTTAACAATCGCATCCTATTCCTAATGAATATCACCTGTGTTGCTAGTGCAGTGGTGTGGAGTTGCCAGTGTTAGATGTAGCACCTTGTCAAATTCCTTCTGGAAATCTAAGTAGAGCACATCCACAGATTCCCATTTATCTACATTGCTTGTTATTTCCTCCAAAAAACACCAATAAATTAGACTTCCCTTTCATAGAATGATGTTGACTCAGCCTGATTGCTGAGATTTTCTAAGTATCTTGCCATGACATTCTTAACAACAAAGTCCATCATTTTCTTAATGACAGATGCTAAGCTACCTGGCTCGTACTTTCCTGCTTTCTGTTTCCCTCCTTTCTTGAATGGAATTCAATTTCTTGAATTTGCTATTTTTCAATCTGACAGGATCTTTCCAGAATGAAGTCATCAGGGCCTGTGTTCACCATAATTTTAGTTCTTTCTGTTTAACTCTGACAATACATGAGTTCATTTAGTATTAAAGGTCCAGCCACTCAACACTGGAGGATAATACTGTCCAACCTATTAATACTGAGGATGGGGTTCAGGCTGTTCATTCATTTATTACCGAGGGAAAAATGCATAATGGTGGAGTAAGAATTGTTTTTTGTTGGCTGGTCTGAAGGAATATTACAAAGCTCATGTCTGTGAAATCAGTGATTCATGATGAGAAAACTATACAAGTCACCTACGAAGTAAGGCAAGATACTTCTTTGAGCTGAGTGGAATTAGAGCCACTTAACTTCCTCTTGAAGCTCTGGTTTTCTTCCAATCATCTGTACTGGATGTTGGAGTTACAGGGGCTCAGTTCTATGGGATTACCAGCCTCCAGTGCTTACTTAGGAACCGATTCTTCATGTGTAAGCCCAAATAATAGAAGCAGGTTGTGTGGAGAAGTCTTTAAAGCCAAACTTGATCCTTTCCCCATCTAACGTCCAATCAGCACATACACATTCCAGCAAGGGATCATGATCAGGAGCACTGACATTCAAGCCAGAATTTTCAACTTCAAGGCAGGAATCCCATGTCAAGCTTATTTTCTGAAGTCACGATCCAGCCTTCTGCTGTGCACTATCCTCCCACACCATTGCTTCAAAAGGATGAACAGATGTCTGGACTAAATATATCAAAGCCTTTTGAAGTAGTGGAGCAGATCGCTGCTTCAAAAGGCTGATGTCTATGCTGTCAATGAAAGGAAAGATTAATTGATAGGGAAATTACCAAATTAAAATCTTAATCTCAGTACTGTTGAATGCAGGAGAGCACTTTACCCACTGTACCCTAATGGATTTGAAAAATTTCAAAAAGGATCTGTACCCTAATGGATCTGAAAAATTTCAAAATGCTGGTCATTTTAGTAATCACTTTTCAAAACAAACAAAACCGATACATTATAACATGCAAAATTGTCAGCACTTTTTGCATTTATGTCAAACTCTCCCGACACCAGAAGAGGCTTACTCCAGAATTCTCAACTCCTTTGAGATGCCTTGAACCACATCTCCTACCAAATCTGATCTAACTCCTTGGAAATAATGGGCTGCTGAGAAGGTGATGGTATAAAATGTTCCCTTCCTACCCCACCCCAATAGAGTAGACAACTATAGCATTTCTGCATGCTGACTTGTTCTCTGCATTCATATTCTAGGGCTCAGAAAGCCCAGACAATGATGGAATGAAGGAGGGATTCCCAAAATTGAGACACTTCCATTTTTCAATTCCCCCCTCCCCTCCACATCTGTTTACTCCCTTGTTAGCAAGTATATGAACTCAATTGTACGGCCTAACTGATACCTGGCTGAGATCAGCAAACTCAGCACATATTAGAAGCCAAACATTGGAGAAAAGGGATGAAAAATTAATCATTGCTTTAAGTCTATATAATGGTTAAGCATTTATGCTATGGTGAAAGAGGAGGGTGCAAGTAACTGGAAAGCTGTTTCAAAGAACTAGTGCAAGCAGACTGGCCAAAGTGACATTCCTGAACTCTATGATTATTTGTTATAAGCTTATATCTACTTGTTTGCCAGGAGAGGGTGATCAATATACAGTGAGGCTTGATGGGAGCTTGATGCTGTTAAACTGGGAAACTTCGCAAGCCACCGGTTTCTATTTCTGCACTATGACACATATCAGACAGCAGGAGGAACATAGCCTAACACTCCGCTTCTGTCTTGTGGGTGAGTGAAATCCCAGTGCTGTCATTTATTGGCATTAAAAGTGTAAAGAACCAGATTCACTCAGAGTGTAATCTGGAAAGGTCAATCTAAATGCAATCTTAACCAAATGTAAGAACAAGATAATATATGTTGGTTAGAGTAGCTATGGAATCATTACTGAAATGCTGGTATGTTCAAACAACAACTGGTTTATTTTACACATCCAAATGATGTACAGCTATCCATGACTAGATGTCACATTGCTGAAGCCATCAACATCCACCCCTCCTAGTCATGATGTTCCCTTACATCATCATCATGACAGCAGTGGGAAGTTGTGCGTGGAGCCTGAAGAGATTGGTGAGGCACTGAATAAATATTTCTCTTCGGTATTCACGCAGAGTGCTGGAAATGTAGCTATGGAGAACACTGAGGTACAGGGTTGCAAATTGGGAAGTATTGTAGTAGATAGGGAGGATGTGTTAGAAATTCTCGAGGGTTTGAAGTTGGATAAGTCCCCTGGGCCGGACGGGATTTACCCTAGGATTCTCTGGGAGGCAAGAGAGGAGATTGCAGAGCCTCTGGCTCTGATCTTCAGGTCCTCGTTGGTTACGGGTGTGGTTCCGGAGGACTGGAGGATAGCGAATGTGGTCCCATTGTTTAAGAAGGGGAAGAGAGACCTTCCAGGGAATTATAGGCCAGTGAGTCTTACTTCTGTTGTGGGCAAGGTATTGGAGAGAATTATTAGGGATAGGATTTATAGTTATTTAGAGAGAAATGAATTGATTGGGGATAGTCAGCATGGTTTCGTGAAGGGTAGGTCATGCCTTACTAACCTCATTGAGTTTTTTGAGAAAGTGACCAAAGAGGTGGATGGGGGTAAGGCGGTTGATGTAGTATATATGGACTTTAGTAAGGCGTTTGATAAGGTGGCCCATGGAAGACTTCTACAGAAAATGCAGATGTGTGGAATAGAGGGTGATTTAGCTAATTGGATTAGGAATTGGCTGGCAGATAGAAGACAGAGGGTGGTGGTTGATGGGAGATATTCATCGTGGAGTTCGGTGACAAGTGGTGTGCCTCAGGGGTCTGTTTTGGGGCCCCTGCTGTTTGTAATTTTTATAAATGATCTGGATGAGGGTATTGAGGGATGGATCAGTAAATTTGCAGATGACACTAAAGTTGGTGGAGTGGTAGATAGTGAAGAGGGGTGTTATAGTTTACAGAGTGACTTGGACAAGTTGCAGAGCTGGGCCGAGAGGTGGCAAATGGAGTTTAATGTGGAAAAGTGTGAGGTAATGCACTTTGGCAGGAACAATAAATGTGTAGAGTATAGGGCTAATGGTAGGGCTCTTAATAGTGTTGAGGAACAGAAGGATCTTGGTGTATGTGTCAATAGATCCCTGAAAGTAGGCAGTCAAGTGGATAAAGTTGTTAAGAAGGCATATGGAGTCTTAGCTTTTATTGGTAGGGGGATTGAATTTAGGAGCCGCAGCATCATGTTGCAACTGTACAAAACTCTAGTGCGGCCGCACTTGGAGTATTGTGTGCAGTTCTGGTCCCCACATTATAAGAAAGATGTGGAGGCATTGGAGAGGGTACAGAGGAGGTTTACCAGGATGTTGCCTGGTATGGAGGGCAGGTCCTATGAAGAGAGGTTGAAGGATTTGAGGTTGTTTTCGTTAGAAAGGAGGCGGCTAAGAGGGGATCTTATTGAAGCATATAAGATGATTAGAGGTTTAGATAGGGTGGACAGTGATAGCCTTTTTCCTAGGATGGAGAAAGCTAGCACGAGGGGACACAGCTTTAAATTAAGGGGTATGAGTTATAGGACGGATATCAGAGGTAGGTTCTTTACTCAAAGAGTGATTAGGGAGTGGAATGCCCTGCCTGCAGCTGTTGTAGATGCGCCAAGTTTGGTGGCGTTTAAGAGGTTAATTGATAAGTATATGGAAGAGAAGGGAATGGTTTAGTTTGGAGGGGCATTGCTTTTTATTTTGGTCGGCACAACATCGAAGGCCGAAGGGCCTGTTCTGTGCTGTAATGTTCTATGTTCTATGTTCTATCATACGGCAATTTACACAGTCCCACACGTGGATGGTCTTCATTGAGAATTGTATTATCTGGTTCTTTATTAATTCCTGGTTCAATGTCAGGTTCTTCCAAATGTATGATGATTGTCATCTTAGTTGAATGAAAATAAGATTTCTACAGTTTCTATGTGTTGTAATTTCTGCAATATATACCAAATAAAATTTTTGTTGATTGTCATCTCTCTTAACTATTACTTCTTCTTTCACTTGGTCTGAGCTCTGAATCTGGACATGCTTTTTCTTCTCTTTACTGTTATACCTCATCTGATCACATTTCCCTCTTAATTTGATTTTGCAAGGTTATCCTTCTCTGTTTCCCACACCCCCCATTCCTGCTTCCTGAGTCTACTTTCATTCCTTTGTTGGTTTTGTTGTGTCCTTCATTACTTCTGGAGCAATCCCATTCAATTTCTTGTTCTTGAACTCCTGCACAGTCCGAGACTTTAAGCCTTGAAAATAATTCTTTGGCTAGAATGGGAAGCTGTAAGGAATCTACCTAATCAATATTTTGATTTCCCTCAAAATCTAGCACAGTTTATCACGCTTAAGATCACTCTCTTCTTGTTCTGAGAAAGCAGACATTACATATCTTGTTTCCAGGTTTAGATTTTGCGATCTTTGGCTGTTAGCATCTTATTTTTGGTGGACAGATAGGTCCAGAAATAATTTTAGAAGTATTTTGGATGATGGTAGTGTTTGAACAGAGTATTCCTTTGCCAGATTTTCATCTTCAATTTCAAAACAAATGATGAGTACTTCTCATTTTTGTTTTTTCTGTCTAACTTTTTTCACCATGCACTCGTGTGTGGACTTGCTCCTTTTTCTTCCGCCTCATCCCACCCACTAGGAATCCTTCTGCAAAATGGCTGGATCATCAATCTCTGTGAAAAATGTCAAAAGATCAGGGCTGGAGTCACAATCCAGATATTCAATGCGGTTGTATAGTTTCATGGATTCTGTCTGATAGATTTCTTCCATTTTCTTTAAGATTGAACACTATATAAGCTCCATTACTTAACAGAAAATTCTTGATTCTGCAGGACATGCACTGATTCTAATATCTGCTTTCTCTTGTATTGGAGAGTTTCTTACAACCAGGCAATATGTTGGTAAGCATAGTTCATTATCTGATAAAACTGTCACACCAGCTCCAGTATCTGGTTTAAAATTGGTGATATGTCTGGCAACACAAATCGATTTTCCAGAATGCATAATAGGGATCATTGATCTTACTCAAGAAATATTTTTGTTCTCCTGGTAGAAATTCCAACTTTATGAATACTTTTATTCATGAAGACCTTTGATTTAAAACTGTGAAGTTACAGGTTTTACTTCAGCACACCTTCTGCAGAGAAAGCATTTTGCAATAGTTGAAGGACTCTGGGCCTGTGGATTGGATCTTTTTGGCACCACAGGGTGCCAAAAGGGTGCCAAAACCCATAAGGGTTTTAAGACATCTTATACTTTCTCTTCAAATTGTACTTTCTTGTCTGATGCTTTTTATATTTCCGGGCTTAAGGAATTGTATGGTCACTGCACGATTCCTCAGCTAAGGATTTTCTTCACCTTTTAGTATTGCCCTGTTCTGCTTACAGACCTCTGTTTGTTTGTCTCACTGCTGTATTGCTTTCTCTACCATGAGGCCTTTCTTCAGATAGGGGCAGCACAGTAACAAAGTAGTTGGCACTGCTGCCCCACAGATTCCTGGCTTGGGTCACTGTTTGTGTGGAGTTTGTACATTCCATCCATGTCTGCATGGGTTTCCTCTCGGTGCTCTGGTTTCCTCCCACAGTTTCAAAGACATGTTAGTTAAGTGAATTGGCTATTCTAAATTCTCCCTCAATGCACCTTAACAGGCGCCACTATGTGGAGACTAGGGGATTTCACAGTGACTTCATTGCAATGTTAATGAAAGCGTACATGTGAAATAATAATAATAAACTTTAAAATGCTAAACTTTAAGTCTTACAGTGATTCATCAATAATACTGACTACGATATGGTCTCGTATTAATTCTGTTTTTAGATGTCCACACTCACACCTTTCAACTTGATTATAAAGGTCATTAATAAAAATACCTCTGAGTTTACCTGGTTTCTGAATGCTTTAATTGAATTTGGCCTTTTCCATTTATTGAAGGTTTTTCAAATTTATCAGAGGTCTCATAGATGCCCTGTCGGGTAATAACATCAACAGCTATTGTTCTATGAAATAAAGTAATTAATTGACCTGTTCAGCTTCAGATTTACTGTCCAATCCTGAAGCAATTTGGAAGCTCAAGGATCTTTTGTCTAAAGTGCCCAGTTTAGAATATGATTTGGTCTTTCATTGTGACTAAACTTTAAGGTAGCTTTGATCCATTTTTTTTTAAATTGGTTTGTCCATAGTTTTATAACTTCTTGCCTATGTTTGAAGTTTAACCATGCTGATCAACCTCTTACCAAGACCTGTTGCACTCAGCTTGCAGAGATATTCACAGATATCTTTAACCTCTCTTTACAACAATTTGAGGTTCCTATCTGCTTCAAGAACATGACCATCGTCCCGGTATCTAAAAAAAAGCAGCGTGTCTTAATGACTATTGGCCCGTGGCTCTGACATCCATCATTATGAAGTGCTTTGAAAGATTAGTCATGGTATGAATCAATTCCAGCCTCCCAGGCTATCTGGATCCACTACAATTTGCCAACTGCTACAACAGATCCACAATGGACATCATTTCCCTGGCCCCGCATTCAACCTTAGAACACCTAGAAAAAAGGTCAGACCCCTATTTATTGACTGCAGCTTAGCCTACAACACTACTACTCCCACAAAACTCATCCCTGAACACATTGGCCTGGACCTTGGCACCTCCCTTTGTGACTCGATCCTGAACTTCCTAACCCACAGACCATAATCAGTGAGGATAGGCAACAATACTCCACCATGATCATGCTCAACACCAGTGCCCACAAGGCTGTGTTCTCAGTCTCCTACTATACTTCTCATACACCTATCACTATGTGGCCAAATTCTTCTCCAATTCGATTTTCAAGTTTGCTGATGACACCACCATAGTGGGTTGGATCTCAAACAATGACAAGACAGAGTACAGGAATGAAATAGAGAATCTGGTGAACTGGTGCAGCAACAATAATCTCTCCCTCAATGTGAACAAAATGAAGGAGATTGTTATCGATTTCAGGAAGGTGTAAAGAAGAACATGCCCCTGTCTACATCAATGGAGATGAAGTAGAAAGATTCAAGAACTTCAAGTTTTTAGGTGTCCAGGTCACCAACAACCTATCCTGGTCCCCCTATGTTGACACTATAGTTAAGAAAGTCCATAATTCCTCTACCTTTTCAGAAGACTAAGGAAATTTGGCATGTCAGTTACTACTCCCACCAACTTTTACAGATGCACCATAGAAAGCATTCTTTCTGGTTGTAACACAGCTTGGTATGGCTCCTACTCTGCCCAAGATTACAGGGAACTACAAAATGTCGTGAATGTAGCCCAATCCATCACGCAAACCAGCTTCCCATCCATTAACTCTGTCTACACTTTCTGCTACCTTAGCAAAGTGCCAGCATAATTAAGGATCCCACACACCCTCGACATTCTCTCTTCCACCTTCTCCCTTCAGGAAAAAGATACAAAAGTCTGAGATCACATACCAACCGACTCGAGAACAGCTTCTTTCCTGCTGTTGTTAGACTTTTGAATGAACTTATTTTGCATTGAGTTAATCTTTCTCTATAACCTAGCTATGACTGTAATACTACATTCTGCACTGTCTCTTTTCCTTCCCTATGATTGGTATGTTTTGTCTGCACAGCGCGCAAGAAACAATACTTTTCACTATTACTGTTAATACAATAATAAATCAAGTCAAAATCAAATTGTCTTTCCCTGGGGTATCTCTCAGCTGGAGTTGGTATTTGTTTCTTCAATACTGCTAAGTTGTTAAAAACTTTATTGCTTATAATTTTTTTGCTCCCTTTCCCTGGAGTATCAATTATTTGCAGCCATTTTCCTTTGATGCTGGCTCATGTTTGCCATATGTAATGGTGTCAATTCTTAACCCAGACTGCAAGGTTTTCTGTAACCCACATGTGCTAGGGATTATGTTTTTCCCAGTGCTCCTCTCACTGTGTGCTGAAAAACTCAATTTTTACTCATTTTAACAACTGCTCACAGTTACATGATCTTTGCTTGATTCTCCAATTCAAAGCCTATGATCATTGGATTGGGAGTTTCTTCACAGACCACCATTTGTATGATGCAGCCCTGAATGTCTTCGAAAGTTGATTTTCTGACTCTTCCTATCCTCACTTCGTCCATGGAGCAGTTTTAAAGTTCTTCACCTGTGGCTTACAGAATTCTGCAATTTTGGGGCCACTTTTACAAGTCTAAAGTTGAATTACCAGTGTTCTGAGGTCTATCACCATTGCTACCATATAATTCCAACTTAGGAATAATTACTGAATGTTGGTGTATTCAAACAATTCATTTATTTTATGCAACTGAACTATGTACAGTTATCCATGACTATGTATTACACTGCTGAAGCCATGGCCATTCTTCAATTCCATTCTAGTTATATGTTCTTTTACATCATCATGAAAGGAAGTGTTGTTTACATAGTTCCACACGTTAACTCTTAGAAGTTCTAATACTACATAGAGCAGGGGCAAGAACAAAGCAGTTGCAAGGAATCAAGCTGACATATCTGGGTGGGAAGGTTTCACCAGCATCTTCGCTGTTGGCAGGAATCCTAGTGTGCATGCTGAATTGGATGTTGGGGCTAAAATGGGATTTTCAAAGGGAATCAAACCCATTGCCATTCATCTTGTTGGCCCCAATCAGGTTTCTGATCCATTGATTATGCAGATCTGCCAATTTGAATGTAAGTAACAGGCTTGAAGCCTAATTAAAAGCCCTCCTACTATTTGCTCTCTTCCTTGGTGGGATCTGCACTGGGCAGTCTTTGGTGCTAGTCATGATCATTGTGGATTTGGCATGGTGGATCCTATGCCTTCCTGCTGCTGCCAGACTGCAGAGGGAGAGTTCCCTAAAGGTCCTGGAGTTCGGGTATTCTTGTGCTAGAGGCAAGGCATTGACCACGGCACTCTTTCCCCAGCATGGACATCTTGTGGCTAGATTGCCCCTTCTAGTTCTGGGAAACATAAACATCACTCTTGGCATGGTGATTTCAGGCAGCTGTCTGATCAAGTCTTCATTCTGGTCTGTGTTCTATGAAAAATTTGAAGAGATCTGGTTGCTTTAATCTCCATGCCCTCTGGACACTTTGCAGGCTTCCAAATCACTCTCTCTCTCTCAGAAGCTGCAGATGTGAGAAAAATCTTTTCAAGTTCACTGATTGACAAGAGAAAACACTTTCCTTTGGGTGGGGGAATTTCCTTCGCCATAGCTGCTCACTCAGCCTCATTATTTTAACACTGCGTTATTCCCAGTCTCTGAGCCTTCCTAGAAAGTACAAATCCTTGTAAGTCCTTTGAAGTCCTTTACTTTCATTCAATTACATAGTGCAGTCTAACAAGCCTTTCATTGAAAGCCTAAAGGTTTGTGCACAGCATGCAGTGTTTATCTTTTCCTTCAAAGTTGAATGCATCTGAATTATCCATTTGCAATGTTTATACAAAAGAGATGAGACCACTTAGCTGCTTTACAAATGTTTTCAAAAGACTTTGATCAAAGAGATGTCATCAAGACTGATATTCAGGATTCTCAGGGCTAAAAGGAAGAGACTTGCCACAAGACCCCGATCCCAGGAGATAGTGTGAAGTTAACCCCTTACCCCCAACCTGAACCCACCCAGAACACTGGAGGGACCCTCCTTCTGCATCATGGCAGTGGCAAGGGTTGGGGGGTGGGGGGTGATTAGAGAATATCACCATTTCCTTTTAAGGGGGGGGGGGGTTGGTGAATGCTGTCTGTCAGCATAGAAATTGGTGCGTTCTTTAAAAAGTATGCCCCGATTTCTGAACAGCCAGGCTTGTAGGGGTATTTTCTGTGATGCATACATTTGCATTGTCAGGTGGAAGAATTCCATCTCACAGCTACTGCTAATGCCAGTGGAAACACTCTGGCTTTCCCACTGGCATTGGCACTTGGTTTTAAAAAGGGTGAATTGCAGCCATCATGTTAAGTAAAATGATTATATCAGGACTATATGTGAAGTAATCTGGCTTTTCCTCTGCTGCAGCCTACCACTTGCCATTTCGAAGCTTACAAGTTAGTGTGCAGTTCAAAACGACAACCTGTGAGCAACGCTATGTGAAAAACTCTATTGCATCTATGAAGTCAGTATTGTTCTTGATGTGTGAACAGCTGTCCTGTCAGATAACAAACTTCGAATTTGACTGCAAACAGTGGGGTACAATGGAGCATCACATCCAGCTCAATATCTCAGGTATGTGACACAGGATCACTGCACAACATATTAAACACATCCCAGCATGATAAATGCACTCTTCTGGGGTGGGACTCAGACTATAGATCAGGAAAGTTCCAAATATAATTACAGTTATATGTCATGAGTGTGGTGATTTTCTTTCTCCACACAGTGCAGTCACAAGGTGATAGTGGAATCATCCCATGTAAAACGGGTCAGGATTGCCACAATGAACAGACATTGAGGAAGGTAAGGACCATGCAGGGAGTAGGTTCAGAAAAACTTCATTCCCCTCACCAAATAACCTTTACTACAATAAAATACTGCAGAAATCAGATGCAAATAGAAAATGCTGGAAATATTCAATAGGTCAGACTGGACCTGAGGAGAGAGAAATATATTAAGTTTTCCAGTTGAAGATCTTTCTTCAGACTGAAAGAGTTGTTTGTTTTTATGCAACCACAGAGACTGGGGAGGGACAAAGGGTAAAAAGGGATGGTATAGGATAGGTTGGAAGACTGGAGAGATTAAATGACAAAAGGGATGATAGAGCAAGGCAAAATAATGTGGTAATGGGACAAGAAAATAAAATGTGTTCAGAGGAGGTGTAAATGGCCGTGGTTATGATCTGAAATTGTTAGACATCAGTGTTCAGTCTGGAAGGCTACGAAGTGCTTAATCAAAGTGTTGTCCCTTGAACTTCTGTAAAACAATGAAGAAGGTTAAGGGCTGGGAAGTCAGTATGAGAGTTTGGGAGAACTCTTTGGGCTGAACAGAGATGTTCTGCATAGCATTCACCCAAGTGAATGCTATGCAGAAGTGTTGATCAAAGTATAAAAATGCTTTTACTCTGTATCTAATTGGTGTTCTCCATGCACTAGGAAATGTTTAATGGCACATCATAGATTTAATTCTTCTAACATATGCGATACTTGTCAGAAATGTTTAATATGATACAGGGATTTACAGATTTCCTCTCTATCTATCTAGCTGTGTCTTTCTGGGAGTGTTTGATATAACACAGTTGAAAGAACTCTAATCTGGAGAGATTTGGAAACTAAATTAAGAATTTTAAAATTGACTTGGTCAGCGAGTACAAGGGTGAGAAGTGAATGGGCTTTTTGAGAGTTAGGATATAAGCTGCGGATCTTTGGATGAACTGAAGGAAAAGATGATTGCATAGTGATCGAAGGTGTTGTCGACAATGTTATCAAGTGGCACTTACTCAGCAACAGCCTGCTCATTGATGCTTGGTTTGGGTTCCACAAAGGCCATTCAGCTCCTGACCTCATTACAGCCTTGGTCCAAACATGGATAAAAGAACTAAACTCAAGAGGTGACATAAGAGTGACTATTCTTGGTAGCAAGACAGCATGTAACTGGGCATAGCATCAAATGAATATTGATGTGGTTGTTGGAAGTCAGTCAACCTTGTCATATGACATTGCTGCAGGAGTTTTTCAGGGTAGTTTCCTGAGCCCAGCTGCCTTCAGTCGTTTCATCAATGATCTTCCATTATAAGGTCAAAACTGGGGATGACGTTCACTGCTGATTTCACACTGTTCAGTCCCATTTGTGACAGATACTTAAGTTGCTCGTGTCCATTTGTTGCAGCAAGACTCAGACAATATTCAGACTGGGACCGATAAGTGATAAATAACATTTGCATTACACAAGTGCCAGATGATGACCATCTCTAACGAGATAATCTAATCATCTGCTTTTGACATTCAATGGCATTGCTATCTTATGACCAGAAAATTAACTGTACTAGCCATATGAATAATGTATCTTTATCTTTTGCCTCCTGAATCCAGTCCACCATCTGAAAGGTACCAGTTAAGAGTGTGTGAGAATTCTCTCCACTTGCCTGATGAGTGCAGCTCCAACAACATTCAAGAAGCTTAACACCATTCAGAATAAAGCAGCCACTTGATTCACACCCCATCTATTACATTCAACATTCACTTCCTCCACCATCAACGTACTGTGGCAACAGGGTTTACCATCTACAAGATGCACTGCAAAAGTTCCCTTAGGTTCATTCTTCAACATCCTCTAAACCTGCAATATCCATCATCTATATATTCACAGATGTTTAACCCCACCATCTGCATATTTGCCTCCAGACCATACATCATTTTAACTTGAAACCATATTGTGTTTCTTCACTATTGCTGGGGTAAAGTCCTGGTACTCCTTATACCCACTTGGACAACAGTAGTTCAAGAAGATGGCTCAACACCATCTTCCCAGGGGCAATTAGGATGGACAATAAATGATGACTTGTCCAGTAAAGCCCACGTTCTGTGAAAAAATAAATGAGAAAATTTACAGACGATGCAAGGTGGTTGATTGATGTGGACATCAATGCTTGAGTCTGAGATAAAAAAAAGTTATGAAAGAGGAATTTGACAGCAGATGAACTGAGGCAGGACAGAGATGTGAGCTACCGAAGTAAAAGCAGGAAGAATCAAATAAATTATTTTGGAAACTAGGACTTCAATAATTAGAGAACTCTTTGGGGCTGTTGCTAGGCAATAAGCATGCAGGTAGTCCTGTTTTCTGTAGGTAACCTGGCAATTAATTTAAAAAATCATTTCAGCAATAAAGGAATTCATAAATGTTTAATAAGATCAACAGAAATTGTTGTCAAGTATGCAGTCCTGAAGGCAGAGCAATAACAACTAATTTTAATGATAAATATTTAGTGACAACTTGAAAATGAAAATAGTGCAGCACATTGAAAATATGACAGTACTGTGCCTTTAAGAAATGTATTTTAATCATATTTCTTTGCAGGTTTTTCAAGCAACTCCTACCATTTTATTGGCACAGAGATGTCTGTAACTGGTGTCCTTTAATTGCTACTGAAGCAATATAATGAGCATGGAATTTAATCTGGACTAATGCAGTATTCTCTGATTTAATGGTCCTTTGGGAATTGCTGAGTGAAGCTGGATTTGAGATTGATTAACAGTTTATGTCATGTGGTTAGGGATAGCTGTGCTTCAGAGAAAAGTCCAATTTTAGTTTCATTTTTTCAGTTGCTGTTAGAAGCTGGTGGAAGAAAGCAGTGTCTCTGTCTTTCTGTCTCTCTCCAGAGGCTTGCTGAAAGTTCCAGGCCTCAGAGAATTGATCCAACATTCAAAGGACCAATTCACAGCAGGTGTTAAAAAGCTGAAAACCCAACATTATGTGAGCATACTTGTTTCTGTGCTGAGTCTAGAGAAGGGTGTACGCCTATGGAATGGTGTGTGACTTGGAACAATTACATAGTTGGTTGTTAAGATTTATATTGTATCATATTTAAATCTTGTAATTAAAAGTTATGCTAATTCATTTTATTATATTTTAATTGTTCTTAAATAAACTCTGTTTGATGAAAGCTTCCTAGTGAGTCACTTGAATCAGATCTGGAATGGAACACCTTATGCTCATCCATGACAAAATCAAATATGAAACTTAGGGTCTAGACTATCTTCATAAAACACCTTGGAGTGTGTCTGGTCTCAGTCTTAACAAAAATAAAATGGTGACAGAGTTTGCAGAATTATGACGACCACCAACCTAGGTGAGAGTCACCAACTACAAGTTGATAGGTTTCATAGATGCTGGTATAAAAATCATGACAGCAATGTATTAATGTGGGCAGGAAATTTGTGCTATGTATAAGGCTATTAAAATAGATGGTGTTGAAATAGATCTTTATTGAAGGTTACAGAATTGTAGCTGGCTAAGTAATTGGGGAGGGGGGCAGTGGATAAACTCATTTTTTATCTGCTTCCTTTGCAGGCTTATGAGCATATTCATGCATTTGTTACCCAGTCTCAACCCCTCCTGGAGTCTAACAATGTGCCTCCTCTTTATTATTTGGAGGGAACCTTTAAAGCCATGAAAGTGGACCATTGCCTGGCAGGAATGGGAAAGCTGTCTGTGAGGAACAGCCCTTGCTTGGATTGCTGTGGTAAATACTTGCTTTTTATGAGTAAGCGGAATGGTGATCACCATTTCACTGCATATGCCACACTGTTGCCTAGGGCTAGTAGTTCCTAGGATGGGAAGTACATCCTCCCAAATCTGACCAGATAGTCTAAAATTGAGAGCAGAATCTAGGTGTTACTAAATTCTGAATGCTATGGGATGAAGAGAATCTTGCATTTATATTGCACCTTTCATATTGTTAGATCAGTATTTTTGAAGTCATTGTTGTAAAGTAAGAAATCTGATTGCCAATTTAAGTACACCAAGATCCATCAAATAGCAATGTAACATTGGCCAGTTTAAGGACAGACAGGATCTCTGTTTGGACATCTCTTCTGATAGTGTAGCACTCAGTTCTGTACTGGAGTGTCAGCCTGAATTATGTGCTGTAATCACTGGAGTTGAACTTGAACCCAAAACCCTCTGACTCAGCTGCGAGAGTTCTACAACCCAGAAACATCTGACATCAACATTTTTCTGGACGACGTCAGGAAAATTGAGTCAATTGGTTTATCAGTCATGATCTAGTTGAATGGTGGAACAGGTTTGAGGGTTTGAATCGTCTGCTCCTTTGTTCCTAGTGCCCATTCCTACAGGAATAGAGTGGAGATGGGGCTCACTCATTTCAGACAGGAGATTTTCCTCCCATCTGAACCCAATTACTGGAGGTGAAAGCCTAGCATCTGTCCCTGTTAATAGAATTGCAATCCAATATTGAATGCCATCAATTGACTATTTAACCTTTCCACACAGTGACCTGTAGACCTGGTTCTTACAGCCCAAACTGGACTTCCATCTGTATCCCATGTCCAGTCAATTTTTATCAGCATGCATTTGGCAGGACTCAGTGCCAGGCCTGTCCAGTCGGTCTCAGAACGAATGGGGAAGGTGCGGTATCATCAACTGATTGCACTGATGGAATTGAAGGAAGGCTACTGGAGATCAACATCAAAGCCACAAAACAAGCAAAGATGGCAGAGAAAACAGCCGAAGGTCGAATAGGTAACATCAGAATTAGAGTAAAATAATCAGGACTACAGCTTCTATAAAGAGGTGTCACTGTCAGTGAACAAGTATTCTCCAAAATGCCCCATATTTAAAGGGGAAAAATCATTGTGGTTCCTGCATTTTATCATTGTCACTGGTGGAAAGTATTTCCAAGTATGAAAATTTGATGGCAGATCTGAGCAACCAAAACCAGTCACTGTCCTGGAAAATAAAGAGCCTCAAGTACCAGAGGTCTGATCCTCCCTGTGACAGTCAGCACCTTCAGAGAGTAAAGATTCTGAATGTCAGTGCAAGTTCTGTTCCCAGCTATTTATATTCCTAAACTCTGAGAAATGTCCCTTTCCTAAACAACACACAATACTATATAACTCTAAGCTAAATCCAGTCTATAGTTACCATCCTCAAATTATCTTCCACTTTAGGAAAACCTTTCTTCCGTTCAGCATAGCGTTACTTCAGTGATTAGCGGTGACTGATCATCAGGGATCAGTGTTGGAACCGCAATTGTTTACGATTACCATAGATAATTTGGAGTTGGGAACCAAGTGTAATGTGTCAAAATTGGCAGATGACACTAAGATGGGTGGCAGAGCAAAGTGTGCATAGGACGCTGAAAGTCTGTAAAAGGAATATAGATAGTCTAAGTGAGTGGGTGAAGATAGAGTACAGTGTTGGTAAATGTGAGGTCATCCATTTTGGTAGGAATAACAGCAAAATGGACTGTTATTTAAATGGTAAAAAATTGCTGCATGATGCTGTGCAGAGGGACCTGGATGTCCTTGTGCAGGAATGTCAAGGAGTTGGTTTACAAATGCAGTAGGTAATTAGAACATCGAAAACTATAGCACAAACAGGCCCTTCGGCCCACAAGTTGCACTGATCATATCCCTACCTACTAGCCTATCTATAATCCTCAATCCCATTAAATCCATGTACTCATCCAGAAGACTCTTAAAAGACCCCAATGGGTTTGCCTCTACCACCACTGATGGCAGCTGATTACACTCACCCACCACCCTCTGAGTGAAAAACTTATTCCTGACATCTCCTCTGTACCTACTCCCTAGCACCTAAACCCATGTCCTCTCATAGCGACCATTTCAGACCTGGGAAATAGCCTCTGAGAATCCATCCGATCTATACCTCTCAACATCTTACAAAATCTCTATCAGGTCACTTCTCATCCTTCATTTCTCCAGGGAGAAAAGACCTAGCACCCTCAACCTATCCTCATAAGGCATGCCATCCAACCTAGGCAACATCCTTGTAAATCTCCTCTGCACCCTTTCAATAGCTTCCACATCTTGTAATGAGGCGACCAGAGCTGCGCGCAGTACTCCAAGTAGGGTTTGACTAGGGATTTATAAAGCTGCAGCATTATCTCCCAACTCCTAAACTCAATCCCTCGATTAATGAAGGCCAGTATACGATATGCCTTCTTGACCACATCCTCCACCTGCAAGGCCGATTTAAGAGTCCTATGATCCTGGACACCAAGGTCCTCCTGATCCTCTACACTGCTAAGAGTCTTACCCTTGATCTTATATTCCTTCAACCCATTGGACCTGCCAAACTGGACCACTACACACTTATCTGGGCTGAAGTCCATCTGCTACTTCTCCGCCCAATCTTGTATCCTATCTATGTCACACCGCAACTTCTGACATCCCTCCAGACTATCCACAACACCACAACCTTTGTGTCATTGGCAAAATTACCAACCCATCTCTCTACTTCCTCATCCAGGTCACTTATGAAAATTACAAATAGCAAGAGTCCCAGAACAGATCCCTGGGGGACACCATTGGTGACCAACCTCCATGCACAACCACTTTCTGCCTTCTGATGGCAAGCCAGTTCTGCATCTACAAGGCAACAACCCCTTGGATCCCATGCCCTCTCACTTTCTCAATAAGTATTGCATGGGGGACCTTATCGAACGCCTTGCTGAAGTCTGTATAAACTACTTCCACTGCTCTTCCTTCGTCAATGTGTTTAGTCACATTTTCAAAGAACTCAACCCAACTCGTAAGGCATAATCTGCCCTTGTCAAAGCCATGCTGATTACATTTGAACATACTAAACTTCTCTAAATGTTCATAAATACTGTCCCTCAGGATCCTCTCCATCAACTTACCAACCACTGAGGTTAGACTTGATAATTTCCTGGGCTATTCCTGTTCCTTTTCATGAATATAGGAACCACATCTGCAGTCCTCCAATCGTCCGGAAGCCCTCCCATCTCCATTGATGAGGCTAATTAAGGCAAATGGAATTTTGTCTTTTATTGCTAGAAGGATGGAATTTAAAAGTAGTGAGGTTATGTTGCAGCTGTATAAGCTGCTTGTGAGACCATACCTGGAGTACTGTGTATAGTTTTGGTCTCCTTACTTGAGAAAGAATATACTGGCACTGGAGAGAGTGCAGAGGAGATTCATTAGGTTGATTCTGGAATTAAGAGGGTTGGTTTATGAGGACAGACTGAGTAGACTGGGGCTGCACTCATTGGAATTCAGAAGAAAGAGCAGTGATCTCATAGAAATATGTAAGATTATGAAGAGAATAAATAAGATAGAAGCAGGGAAGTTGTTTCCACTGGCGGGTGAAATAGAACTAGGGGGTATAATCTCAAAATAAGGGGAAGCAGATTGAGGACTGAATTGAAGAGTAACTTCTTCACAGAAAAGGTTGTGAATCTATGGAATTCCCTGCCCAGTGAAGCAGTTAAGGTTACCTCATTGAATGTTTCTTAAGAAAAGGATAGATAAATTTTTGAACAGCAAAGGAATTAAGGGTTATAGTGAGTGGGTGGATAAGTGGAACTCAGTCCACGAAAAGATCAGCTATGATCTTATTGATTGACAGAGCAGGCTCGAGGGGCCAGATTGCCTACTCCTGCTCCTGGTTCTTATATTCTGAGATTTAAAAACAACCGCAGCTCTCCGCACCGACATTTGTTTTTGGGAGACAAGCTCTCTTTTGGCTGTTTGTAGCTTCTTATTGGCTGTACTTCTCTTCCTTCTCTCCTGTTGTGCTCAATTGCCCTGTTATAAATATACTGTTTCCTCCTTTGATATTACCCTGTCTAGATAAGCCCTTGGACCACGTTTTTAGCGTACAGGTGTAAACTGTATTTTTCGCTTTTTGCTTTGAACACCTCTTCTACAAATCAGTTATTTCTATACGTATATACCCAAGCCACTTAGGTAACCACTTCTTTTCCTGCTAATTTGCACATCAAAGAACTCTTTCAAATAGATGCATTCTTATCAATTCCATTCTTTATTTAATTTTATCCAAATTTATTTTTCGTCTTTATTTTACTCAAATTTGTGAATCTTCCTTTTACTCCAATATCTTGACAAGTAGACACAGAAATAATTTTTAAAGCATGAACAGTTGTAAATTTGCATTTTGTTTGTTGTCAGATTTTCGCATTCCAAGTTTCCTACCTGTCTCTTACAGCTCAGAAAGATGGCCAGATATTCCATTCCACTCATCTCGTGATAATTATTGTTGTGTGTAGTCTGGCATTTCTGGGAGCTGCTGTTTTGACTATATACTGGTGAGTGAATCTTGTGATGTGCAGATATTCTTGTCATGTGAACTGACTGAATATGGAATTAGGGGGAATGAGTCTTTCTCCAGTCTTGGGAAAAATATTGGGGAAATGGGGTGCAAAGATTTGGGGTAAATTTTCCAGCCCAGCCCACCACCGGAATCATAGTGGGTAATATGGAAAATTTGACAAACCAATGGTAGGCCCATTTACCTCGGGTAGGAATCTGATCTTGGGGTGGGTGGGACTAGAGAAACCTGGTCATAATGCTTTCGTGTAGTCCTTCTCCCTCAAAGGTGGAGGACAATCAGCACCAACTTGTATTTAGACAACATCAAATATCTCAAGGCACTAATTAGACATGATGCCTAACCATAGAAGGGGAAATAACGAGGAGTGACTAAAAAAGAGAGAGAGGCAAGGGGATAAAAGCAAAATATTGTGGATGCTGGAATCTGAAACCAAAATAGAAAATGCTGGAAAATCTCAGCAGATCTAACAGCATCTGTGAGGATAGAATAGAACCAACATTTTGAATCACGATGACGCTTCGAAAATCAAACAAGATTTATATTGTGATGGTGGGGAGGTTGCGATTGAAAGGAATGACATAGACAAATGGAATCTAAATGATGATAAAGGCTGAGAATGGTGCAGAGAGCGGCCATTAAGAGATTGAAATGTGTAAATGGCTGAACAAAGGTGAAGAGTATAGGAATGCAGCAGTTGGCCCTAGTGAGCTGGGAAAACAACATGGAAAGCTGATTTTAGAATGGAAAAATTAAAAAATGAAGTAACAAAAATGGATGAATAAGATGAAAAGAAAAAAATGGAATTGGTGTGGAGGTGGAAGAAAAAGTAGTCAATCAGAAGATGAGATGCTGTTCCTCCAGTTTGGCATTGGAAAGTTTTAGTGAGAATTTCAGAATCTGATGTCTCGATAATTGAGAAAGAAAGATTTTGCATCTTCAATGACTTTAACACTTTCCAAAGTGCCTTATAACAAAATAAGTATTTACTTTTGAAGCATAGTCACTATTATGCATAAGAAATGTGGCAGCCAAGTTGTACACAGCAGGGTCCCAACAAATAGTAATGAAGTTATAATCAGACAGTATTTTATTTAATGATATTGGCTGAGGAATAAATATTGGTCAGGACACCAGAGAGAACTCCTTTACTCTTAAAATTTGTGCCATGGAGATTTTTACATCACTTGAAAAGACAGGCGAGGCTTCAGTTTAATATTTCATCTAAAAGATGATACATTCAAAAGTACAGCAGTACTGCGTTAGGAGTATCAGTCTGCATCTCGGTCCCTCTTTACTGGTGAGAACAGCTTTGCACCTAAGCCCATTAAAGTAAAAATGACAAAGTTTAAAAAATACTTACCTGGTTCGGCAGGGTTCCTTCTGCTGTCCCAAATGCTTCCGCCTTCACTGGGATGATGTCACACCAGCAAGAAACTCTACTGTTTCGCAGTAGCGGAGACCAGGCACCATGGCAATGCAGGGGAGATCAGAGACCATTGAAGCTCCTAGGTGGTAGGAACATGGGCAGGCAGTGCCACCCTGGCAGTGCCTTGTTGGGTACCTTAATTGCCCTGGGACAGTGCCAAGGGGGTAGAGCCTTTCCAACCTGCTCTTAAGTGGAAAATTCACACATTTAAGGACCTCATCCTATTTTGCTGCTATTCACGCAGCAGCATGTGGACAGGGGTGGATCACCCTGTGGGACATTTGAAACGCAAATCCTTTTAGGATTTCTTGCAGGTGTGAGGGGCAGGGGGTTCTCCCTTGTTCAAAGGCACTCAGTGCCTGATTGAAGGACACAGTAATAGGAAAGGGGGAGTTCTGCTGAGAGTCACTCTTTTTCTTGTTGTTGATCCTCCTCCCCTTTGGTCCCTACCCCTACTCTCCCTTCCACCCTCACTCACCTCTGGCCTCGGCCTTTGGTGGGTGCTTTAGAGACAAAAACCAACATCTCCCTCGTGCTACTTAGCTAATTGGCCAGGAACTCCAAACGGATGAGATCTCCGCAACTGGTGTCCATGATCTTGGGGAAGGCCCATTGCTGCTAAGTGCCTAAGTAACACTTAATGCAGTGGACTTTTCCAAAACAAGATGACAAAGGGTTCTTTCTCATTCTTCAACTGATGGTAAACACAGTATGATGTAAGAAGCCAGCTTCTCCACATCTTCAGCTAGTGGGCCAGGCACCCCCCCACTCTCTGTGATTCCATTAAATACCACCCATGGAGTCATTTGCTTGGGTTCTGGAACATAGTTTAAAAAAATGGCTTCAGTGCAAGAGTTCTTCAAGGAAATGTACTCAGCTCAATCATCTTCAGCTGCTTCATCAATGATCTCCACAAGACCTGGACAATACTCTGCCTGGGTTGACAAATAGCTAGTAATATTTCTGCCACACAAGTGCCAGGGAACAACCATCTCTAACAAGAGAATCTTGGCGTTGCCCTTGGGCATTCAGTGGTATTACAATCACTGAATCTCCCATTATCAACACCCAGGAGTTACCATTGACCAGAAACGCAACTGGACTAGCCAAATAAATGCGTGGCTACAAAAACAGGTCAGAGGCTAGGAATCCTGATGTAATTAACTCACCATCTGATTCACCAAAGCCTGTCCACAATCTACAAAGCGCAAGTCAGGAGTCTAATGGAATACTCTTTCCTTGCCTTGATGAGTGCAGTTCCAACATCACTCAAGGAGCTTGATACCATCCAGGACAAATCTCAAATGATTGGCACCCTTTCCACCTACATTCTCTCCCTTCATTACTAATGCATAGTAGCAGCAATGTATACCATCTACAAGGTACACTGCAAGACCTCACCAAGGTTCCTTCAACAGCAGGTTCCAAATCCAGAATCATTAACATCTCGAAGGACAAGGGCAGCAAATGCATGGGAACACTACCACCTAGAAGTTCACCTCCAAGTCATCCACCATTCTGACTTGGAAATATGTTCTTGTTCCTTCACTGTTGCTGGGTCAAAATCTTGGAGTTCCCTCCCTGACAGGTATACCTACATCACATGGGACTGCAGTGATTCAACAAGGCAGCTCAATTCCACCTTCACAAGGGCTGGATAATGATTGCTGGCTTACCCATCAAAGCTCACATCCCTTGAATGAATGAAGAGATTCTCTGGCTTTATTAAATGGATAAGCATAGAACTATGTGAGAGCAGCTCCACCCAAATGGACAACAGTCACAAGGCATTGGAAGAGGTCAACCATACCACAGGGTATAAAGAGGAAAAGGGAAGGTTGGTCTTTGTTCTTGTCACACTGAATGCCATTTGTGACTTTAAAGACAGGTTGTGTACTGTGGCAAGGGCTGAAATCTGATTGAAGGGATTCAAACATAGAGTTCTAGAAAAGACGGGAAAAGATTATTCAAGGACTTTAGAGAAGAAAGGAAGATTGGAAATGGGATGATTATTTGAAAGAATGGGAGAGTGAAGGATTGATTTTTTGAAGAGTAGTGAGGATGGCAATTTTGAAGGAGAGAAGGACATAGTTAGAAGAGCATTGTTGACAATATCGGCTGACATGGGACCAGGAAAGAAGTTAGGTGATCAGCGGTTTGGTAGGAATAGAATCAGGGGAACAAAAGTGGGTCTCATAGACAAGATGTGTTTAGAGAGGGAATTAGGGGATCTGGAGAGAAACATGTGTTCAGGTCTAGGGCAAGGGGGAGCAAGAATGGAAATTAAGCCAGGTGGTTTTGTGGAAGGGAAGAAATGTGGAACAGATAGCTGATTAAATTATCCCGAACCTAGCAACAAAGAAATCTGTGAGCTCTTTGAACTTGTTGTTGGACCTGAGTAATATCGTTGCTGACACCTAATTCACCAACTGATGGGCAAGGCTACTAACTGTGGGCATACACTCTGTCCTATTGCAGAGCAACAACACTCCATTGTTGAGTATAGTTAAGACTAAGATAGACAGACTTTTCATCTCTCAGGAAATCTGAAACGTTGGGTGGGAGGGAATGGAAAGTGAAATAAAGGCAGAAGATTAGGTATGATTATATTCAATGGCAGAGCAGATCTGAAGGGTTGTATTTCGATCCCAACACTTGTCTTTCATTGGGGATCTGGAAATCTCCAAAATTTGAATTGGTCACTAAGGATTTCATTTTGGAGATCTCTGATTAGAGATGGTGATCAGAGCTTGATTTTCTGACTTGCACCTGCTGTTAAAGCAACTTCATAACTGCAAATCTCAGAAAACTATCCCAATAAGTTCCATTATAAAAACAGAAATCTTTGATGCGTCATCTCTATTGCAGATGCTGTCACAACCTCTTTTCCTCATCCTCTATATCAGCATCCATGTTCTATTCCCTTCCCAAACTACATGTTGTAGCTTCTCTGCAGGAACAGTGTTTGCAAACCATGTTGCTCTCCATCTCTATAGGCCCCTGACCTATATGCTGAATTTGGCAGGAGACTGAAGTTTAATTGGCCCCAGTTGTCAGGAAGTAAAAATAAATGAAGTCATCGTATTCCCAGATAACCATAGACTGCTCTCCCTCTTTGAGGAGCAGAGCTGATTGGTGATGATTTAACATCAGCATTAACACACCTCAGGTGAGGGGCAAGATTAAGATGATGGGCCTTCATGAATAACCTCAGCTGATACAGGAATTGAACCCATGTTGTTGGCATTCCTCTGCATACTAACCAGCTGTCCAACCAACAGAGCTAAACTGACCCCTGTCTGGAAGTAGATTTGGGGGCAGAAGGTGGGGAAATCACAAATTTAAATAAAGTAACACATTTAGATAAATTTTGGAGGTCTGATCAGTTAGAGGTTGTGAAGCACTAACATTTTGACTTGTATTAAAATCTTACAAATGGTATATACTTCCCTCTAGCGGCTTGTATCCTTCACAGCAATGGTGCAAGGAGGTTCTGATGGTAGAACTCAGCAAAGGCCTGTGCACATGCCTATATCTTTGTCTTTCATGATTTTTGGATCATCTGTGTTTTTCTTGGATATCTGTTTTTGCATTTTCTGTTCCTTCACATTTTTGTTCAACCATTTTTCCTTCACTTTTAACACATTTTTGTTTGACCCTTCATTCAACTTGTGTCAATCTCTTTGCTTTACCTATCTTCTGTGCTTCATCATTAGAACATAGAACAGTACAGCTTAGTACAGGCCCTTCATCCCTCGGTGTTGTGCCGAGCTTTGTCTGAAACCAAGATCAAGCTATCCCACTCCCTATCATTCTGGTGTGCTCCATGTGTCTATCCAATAACTGCTTGAAAATTCCTAAAGTGTCTGACTCCATTATCATACCAGGCAGTGCATTGCACACCCCAAATACTTTCTGAGTAAAGAACCTACGTCGGACATCACTCTTATATTTCCCACCATGAACCTTATAGTTATGCCCCCTAGTAAAGCTAGATACACCTGAGGAAATAGTCTCTGAATGTCCACTCTATCTATCCCACACATCATCTATAAACCTCTATTAAGTTGCTTCTCATCCTCCTTCACTCTGAAGAGAAAAGCCCTAGCTCCCTTAACCTTTCCTCACAAGACCAAACAAGGCAACATCCTGGTAAATCTCCTCTGCGTTCTCTCCAATACTTCCACATCCTCCAGACCAGAATTGCACGCAATATCCCAAATGTGGTCTCACCAAGGTCCTGCACAGTTGCAGGCTTTTTAAAGTCAAACCCCCTGTTAATAAATGCTAACACACTATAGAGCTTCTTCACAGCTCTATTCACTCAAGTGGCAACCTTCAGAGATCTATGTCTATGAACTCCAAGATCTCTCTATTCCTCCACATTTCTCAGAATCCTGCCATTGACCCTGTAATCCTCATTCAAATTTATCCTATCAAAATGAATCACCTTGCACTTATCAGGGTTAAACTCCACTTGCCACTTTTCGGCCCAGCTCTGCATCCTATCAATTTCTCTTTGCAGCCTACAACAGACCTCCACTTCCTCCACTACTCCACCAATCTTGGTGTCATCAGCAAATTTACTGACCCACTCTTAAACCCCCTCCTCCATGTCATTGATAAAAATCACAAATAAAAGAGGATCCAGCACTGATCCCTGTGCTACATCGCAGGTAACTAGTCTCCAGTTTGAAAATTTTCCATCATCTACCACCCTCTGTCTTCTATGAGACAACTAGTTACTTATCCAATTGGCCAAATTTCCCTCGACCCCATACCTTCTTACTTTCTTCATGAGCCTACCATGGGGAACCTTTATCAAATGCCTTACTAAAATCCATGTATACAACTCTACCTTCAATTACACACTTAGTTACGTCCTCAAAGAATTCAATCACATTAATGAGGTAAGCCTTACTCTTCATGAATCCATGCTAACTATCCCGGATTAAGCTGCATCTTTCCAAACAGTCATAAATCCTGTCCCTCAGGAGCTTTTCCATTAACTTACCGACTACTGAAGTAAGACTAACTGGCCTATAGTTACCAGGTCATTCCTATTTCCTTTTTTGAACAGAGAAAGAACATTCACCACTCTCCAATCCTTTGACACTATCCCTGTGAACAATGAAGACCCAAAGATCAAAGCCAAAAGCTCTGCAATCTCATCCCTTGCTTTCCAAAGAATCTTAGGATATATCCCATCTGGCCCAGGGGACTTATCGCTCCTCAGGTTTTTCAAAATTGCAAATACATCTTCCCTCAGAATATCTATTTCCTCCAGCCTATCAGCCTGTATCACACTCTCATCTTCAAAAATATGGCCCCTCTTCTTGGTAAACACTGAAGAAAAGTATTCGTTCATTGCCTATCCTATATCTTCTAACTCCATGCACAAGTTCCCACTACTGTCCTTGATTGGCGCTATCATGTCCAATATTTTGTCTGTTTTTCATTGTTTTCTTTTCCTTTTCATGAATTGGAATGGTGCTTTATGATGATTTTAACACCGATTCTTTGAACATTTTCCAAGTTGAATGGTTTCCTTGGTCTTTAAGCTGTTTAAAGAGATTTTGGACTTCTACTTTAAATTTCTATTTAATTGAGCTCTTCTATTCAGTAGTTCATGCTCTAGTTTACTTAATGTTACTTTTTTCAATTCCCTTAGCTTCATTTTGATGGTGTAAATTACAGGCACAAGATTACTTCAGCAGTCAGCACCTTGGTAACCCTTTGCTTGTTGAACTGCATTGCGGTATCTGTTGTTTATTGTCACTTAGTCAATTTTATTTCTAGTCTGGTCTACTGTTTATTGTCAATCTGATTTCTGGTTATGTCACCAGAACTTTTTCATAACCTAATCATTTGCTGCCCATCAATTGATTCACATTTCCCCTCTTTCATTGGGATCAACCAAATCATGAGGTTCAATTATGCACCATCTAGAACTTACTTTTACTCTAAAATTACCTCATTTGTTTGACCTTAACCAAGTCTTCACAGAAGTGACCAATCTTCACTGTTAGTGTATAGAGTTGGACAATGACAAGGCTAAAGACAAAGTGCTGGAAAATGGGAAATGAATAGATGGGTGCTTAATGGCTGGTGTAGACATGATGGGCCGAATGCAATTTTTTTGTGCTATAAAACTCTGACAAGCTTCAAAGATTTATATGTTTTAGCAATCATAGTAAGGCATTTAATAAGGTGAAACATGAATAGAGTCTCTTGATCTTGATGGTAAGGATCTTAGAATGATAAGAAATTGAACATAGAAAAACTATAGCACAAACAGGCCGTTTGGCCCCACAAGTTGCTTGGCTAGGCTTACTTATAACCCTCAATCCTACTAAGTCCCATGTACTCATCCAGAAATCTCTTAAAAAAATCCTATTGAATCTGCCTCCACCACCACTGTTGGCAGCCGATTCCACACACCCACCATCCTCTGAGTGAAAAACTTACCCCTGACATCTCCTCTGTACCTGCTCCCCAGCACCTTAAAACTGTGTCCTCTTGTGGCAGCCATTTCAGCCTGGGAAAAAGCCTCTGAGAATCCACCCAGTCAATAGCTCTCAACATCTTATATACTTCTATCAGGTCACCTTTCATCCTTCTCTCCAAGGAGAAAAAACCAAGCTCTCTCAACCTATCCTCATAAGGCATGCCACCTAGTCCAGACAACATCCTTGTAAATCTCCTCTGCATCCTTTCAATAGCGTCTACATCCTTGCTGTAATGAGGTGACCAGAACTGAGCATAGTATTCCAGGTGGGGTCTGACCAAGGTCTTATACAGCTGCAGCATTATCTCCTGACTCCGAAACTCAATTCCTCGATTGATGAAGGCCAGTACACCATATGCCTTCTTAACCATATCCTCTACCTGTGAAGTCGATTTGAGAGTCCTATGAACCCAAACCCCAAGATCCTTCTGATCTTCCACACTGCTAAGAGTCTTAACCTAAATATGATATTCCTTCATCCCATTTGACCTGCCAGAATGAATAACGACACACTTATCTGGGTTGAAGTCCGTCTGTCACTTCCCAGCTCAGTCTTGCATCCTATCTATTTCTCGCTGCAACTTCTGACATCCCTCCATACTATCCACAACATCTCCAATCTTCGTGTCATTGGCAAACTTACTAACCCATCCCTCCATTTCCTCATCCAGATCATTTATAAAAATCACAAACAGCAAGGTCCCAGAACAGATCCCATGGGCATTCCACTGGTGACCAACCTCCTGGCAGAAAAAGACCCATCTACAACCACTCTTTGCTTTCTTTGGGGCAAGCCAGTTCTGGATCCACAAAGCAACATCCCCTTGGATCCCATGCCCCCTCACTTTCTCAATAAGCCTTGCATTGGGGACCTTATTGAATGCCTTGCTGAAGTCCATATATACTATATCTACTGCTCTTCCTTCGTCAATGTGTTTAGTCACATCTTCAAAAAACTCAACCAGGCTCGTAAGGCATGACCTGCCCTTGACAAAGCTGTGCTGACTATTTTTGATTATCCTATACTTTTTCAAATGTTCATAAATTCTGTCTCTCAGGATCTTCTCTATCAATTTACTAACCACTGAGGTTAGACTCACTGGTTGATAATTTCCTGGGCTACCTCTGTTACCTTTCTTGAATTTAGGAATCACATTCACAATCCTCCAATCCTCCGGAACCTCTCCCATCTCCATCGATGACACAAAGGTCATCGCCAGAGGCTCTGCAATCTCTTCCCTCACCTCCCACAGTAACTTGGGGTACATCCCATCCAGTCTCAGTGACCTATCTAACTTGATACTTTTCAAAAGCTCCAACACATCCTCTTTTTTAATGTCCCATATTCAAGCTTTCCAGTCCGCTGCAAGCCTGCACTACAATCACCAAGATCCTTTTCTACCGTGAATACTGAAGTATTCATTGAGCACCTCTGCTATTTCTATTGGTTCTGTACAAACTTTTCCACTGTCACATTTTATAAGTCCTATTCCTTCACATCTCATCTTTTTGCTCTTCATAAAGTTGTAAAACACCTTAGGGTTTTCCTTAATTTTACCTGCCAAGGTCTTCTCATGACCCTTTATGGTTTTCCTAATTTCCTTCTTAAGTTCCTTCCTATAAATTGTATACTCCTCTAGATCCCTATCATTACCGAGCTCCCTGAACTTTTGTACACTTTTTCTTTTGACTAGATTCATTACAACTTTCGTGCACCAAGGTTCCTGTAACCTACCAAAACTTCCCTGTCTCATCGGAACATTGTCGTACAGAACTCCAGACAAACATTCCTTGAAAAACTGCCACATTACTTCTGTACATTTCTCTGAGAAAACCTCCTTCAACTTATGCCTCTAATTTCCTGTCTGATGACTTCATAATTCCCCTTACTTCAGATAAACACTTTCCTAGCTTGCCTGATCCTATCCCTCTCCAATGCTAGTGTAAAGGAGATAGAGTTATGATCACTATCCCCAAAATGCTCTCCCACTGAGAGATCAGACACCTGTCCAGGTTCATTACCCAATATCAAATCAATTACAACCTCTGCTCTTGTAGGCTTATCTACATACTGTGTCAGGAAACTATCCTGAACACACACACAAACTCCTCCCCATCTAAATCCTTTAGCCTTGGGAGGTTCCAATCAATATATGGGAAATTAAAATCTCCCATCACGACAATTCTGTTATTATTACATCTCTCCAGGATCTATTTCCTTATCTGCTCCTCAACATCTCTGTTACTATTGGGTGGCCTATAGAAAACACTCAGTAAAATTATTGACCCCTTCCTGTTCCGAACCTCCACCCACAGAAACTCTGTAGACAATCCCTCCACGGCATCCACCTTCTCTACAGCCGTGACACTGTCCCTGATCAACTGTGTCATTCCCCTATCTCTTTTGTCTCCCTCCCTGTCCCTCCTGAAATATCTGAAACCTGGTGAAACATCTGAAACTGAGGCAAATCTTTTAATGGGGACAAACTGCACCCATAAAAATTGAGAACAATCTCAGCTATTTTGTGATGATTAAAAGACAGGGGTGTGTTTTTCTCCCCACATATATTCAATTTGACCAGAGAAAGTATTCTTGGAGATTGAAGATTTTCCTGGATTATTTAACAGATTATATGTTGATGATACCATTTCTTATTACCAACTTTGAAATGAAAGTGAAACTGCAAATGATTTTGGATAGGATAGTGAGTTAAACTGAGAAGAAAGGGCTGAGCATACATTGTGAGAAAACAAAATGTCTAATGGTATTCAAGAAAAAAGTTATACCAGAATGTAAGATCACACTGAAGAGGTCACACATATAGACAACTTTTGTCACCTGGGAAGTATGTCCAAATATAAATATAAATTAAGAACTGGATTAGGCCATTCAACCCATTGAGTCTGCACTGCCATTTAATAAGATCTTAGCTGATTTGGTTGTTAGCTCAACTCCATATTCCCGCCTAGTCCCAATAACCTTTCATCCCTTGCTTCTCAATAATCTATCTACCTCTGTCTTACAAATATTCAAGGACTCTGCAACTAAAAAATAAGACTAAGGATCGGAATGGCCAAAGATGTATTTCAAAAAAATGAAAATTATGATCAATTCAAAATTAGCTGTGAAAACAAAACTGAGAACTCTGAAATACTATATCATATCAATTTTGACATATGGAAGTGAATGTCCGATGATTGGTGAAGCAATGCAAAGAAAACTTGACGTTACAGAATTGTTGTTTCTGAGCAAGTAATGAAGATGTCTTCGATATGTCATAACACCAATGAAAAGATACTGGCAAAATACAAACTAAAAGCTATGCTGAGCAAGATCAGGAAGAAACAGTTGGAATTTCTTGGGCACATAATAAGAAATCATAAATTAGAAAGTCAGATGCTGATGTGAATGATCAATGGTAAAGGAGATCGAGTGAGATAAAGAACAATTTTTTTAAAAGAACCTCACAATCTGCATGAATATCACCATCAAAGATGTTCCATGCCTTCAGAGCAAGTTTAACATGGAGGCTGCAAACACTTTAGATCATGATGCCTGAAGACAGCAAAGGAGAGAGGCTCCTAAATAATTTATCTGTGTCAGTATTTACATTGTGTCAATACTTGCCAGAGCCAGTATTAACTATTTGTTCCTTTAGAACAAAGAAAAATACAGCACGAGAAAAGGTCCTTCGGCCCTCCCAGGCCATACCGACCATGATGCCCTAATTAAACTACAAAACTTCTGCCGTAACTTGTATCCCTCTGTTTCCTCCAAATTTGTATGTTCATCCAGATGCTTCTTAAATGTTGCTAATATTCCTGCTTCCACCACCTCCTTTGGCAGCATGTTCCAGGCACCCACCATTCTCTGCGTGTGAGAAACTTTCCCTGCACATCTCCCTTAAACTTTCCCTCTCTCACCTTGAACCTGTGCTCCTTTGTAATTGACACTTACACCCTTGGAAAACACCTCTTGACTATCCACCCTGTCTATGCCTTTCATAATTTTATGGATGTTTATCAGGTCTTCTCTCAGCCTCTGTCCTCCCAGTGAAAACAATCCTACTTTATTCAAAAAAAAGCCTCTCCTCATAGTCAACACCCTTGAGTCTGGGCAACATCCTGGTGAACCTACTTTGCACTCTCTCCAAAGCTTCCAAATCCTTCGACCAGAAGGTTTTATATTGCTACAACATGTTTTCCCATCTCTTGTACTCAATGCTCTGGCTGATAACTCCAAGGATACCATATGCCTTCTTAATCATCTTGCATTTGTCCAGATTAAACTCCATCCGCATTTCCATGCCCAAGTCTTCGATCTATCTATATCCTGTTGTATTTTCTGACAATCAACAACTCCACCAGTCTTTGAATATATTAGTCTCTGAGTCTCTGTTTGGGTAGTCTCTTTGTCTATATTTTTATCCATGTCTTATTTTCCATCAGAATAAATATGTGTCTTTATTAATCTGTGTTTGTGAAAATGTTTTGCTAAAAGTACAATTTTTTAAGTTCATTCTTGGGATGTATTGTCCTTGAAAGGTAGTGTAAACCACCTTCTTAAACCGTTGCAGTCCATGTGGTGCAGGTGCACTCATAGTGCTATTAGAGAGGGAGTTCTAGGAGATGGATCTAGAGACGTTGAAAGAACAGCATTTTGGTCAGGATGATGAATGATTTGGAGGGGAATGTGCACGTGTGTTGGTGCTCCCTTGTGTCTGCTGCCCTTGGTATGTGGTAGAGCTTGCAAATTTGAAGTGGTCAAAGCAGAATTGGTGCAGTGTATCTTGTAGATGGCACATGCTACTGCCACTGTGTGCCAATGATGGAGAGAGTGAATGTTAAAGGTGGGGTGCTGAACAAGTGGGCATCGCTCATCCAGACATGTAGAAAGTATTCTATCACACAGCTGAAATTCCAATTTTTAGGTGGTGGACAAGGTTTGGAGAGTTAAGAGGTGTGTTACTGCAGAATTTCCAACCTCTGACCTGCTTTTGTAGTCAGTGTTCTTAATGTTGATCCAGGACTTCAGTGCAAAAATCAAAGCTGAAAAGTGCAGCATATCTAAAACAGAAAATTGTAGATTCAAGTCAATCACAATCCAGGCTCACATTCCCAATTCAGTTCTGATAGATTGTCTATCCTCTCAGGTGGATGTAAAAGATCCTATGGCACTATTTTAAAGAAAAGGTGGGAAGTTATCCCTGCTTTTCTAGATTCATCCCTCAGTCAATATAACAAAAACAAATTAACTGGTAATTATCACATTGTTGCTTTTGGGAGATTGTTGCATACAATTTGGTTGCTGCATTGCCTACATTACAACAGTGATTACGCTTCAAAAATATTTCAGTGGCTGTAAAATACTTTGCAATGTTTTATGGTCATAAAAGGTGCAATATAAATGTATTTTCTTCCCTCCTTGAATGGTTTCTCTCCTCAGCATTTGTGTGTTTTATAAACTGAGAATTTTTCGGAAAGAAAACAATTTTCATGCAATTCTCTCATCTATCTGCCTCTCTTTGTGTTTGCAGCTTGGTGGTGCTCCTGTGCAAAGAGGTTACTTCTGATCAACCTGTGACTAGAGTCAAGGAAGATGGAAGTCTTAAAAGCATTAAATTCTCCTCACATCACCTGGCTATGAGAGAAAATAAGAACAACAACTGGGGAACATGGATAAAATAGAGGCAAAAGACATCAATCTGAAAGGATGATGTAAAGACAGCAGGCCTAAAAAAGAACTGAGAAAAACACAGATAGAGCAAACCAGGAAAATAAATGAGGACAAGTGTTTAGAAGAAATACAGACAGTAGCTGTGTTCAGAGAAGGGATAGGTATGGGAAGCCAGCAAAGAACAGGTACTCTAATATGCTGGTGTGCGTGTGTGTGTCTGCACATTTCTGGTTGCATTTGTTATTATAGTATGTCTATCTGCTTTTGAATATTTGTTTGTACATCTGTTTTTTGCTTAGGGGTGCATATCTGTCCATGACTCTACATGTGGGTGTACATGTGTGTCGATCTGTGACTAGGAATGCGTCTGTAATTGTGGGAGTGTTGGTGTACATGTGTCTGAGTGAGCTTTCTGTGACTATTTGCATCTCCTGTCTGTGTGGTGAGGTTATGTAATGAATACTGTTTTATATATTCCTCCTCCCTCCTGTGTAGATAGTTACTTTCAATTACCTAGAGGTGGACGAGGACTGAAAAATAAACAGAAGTGTACACACAATGAGCATTTCTGTGATTCTGTATCATATGTTAATTATCCCTTCTAATCTGAAATTTGAGCAAACTTGTTTTATAACATGAGAAGTTTTATGCAAGATACGGTATAATTATTAACTTCAGGGATATAAATGTACAGTTACTGAACAGGAATTCAGTTTTTTCAAATCAATTAAGTGTAATAGGGAAAATTGCTGCAGGAAGTATGACACATAAAAATATGCATGCTATGTCAAAGTTCTTGTGTATTTTAAGTAAATAAATCTGTTGCATTAAGCTGATGAGTCAAAGGTTTTTATGTACAAAATGGAGTTGGAGAAAGAGACTTTAGAAACTTGTTTTAAAGAGTCCCCTAGAACTTGTAACTCTACCATGATAGTTGAGATAGCAAAAGATTGTCATAGATATTTACTATGGGAAATAGTGACTGGAAAGTATGACCAAAGATCATAAACAGGAAATATAGTTTGTGGACAGGAAGTGTGCTCCCTCTATATAAAAATTATATTACATTTTATGTATAAGAGATGAAAGATTTCAGGTATGTGGTTAGACTTGGAGATGCTGGGGTTGTCTTTTGGCAGAAAAGGGTAGGGGGAAGCTTGTAGACGTGTTCAAAATTACAAACGGTTTTAATGAGAGTAAATGAAATGTAACTGTTTCAATGTTACATAAGTTGGTAACCAGAGATCACAGATTTAAGTTAATTGCCCAAGATTTGGAGTGGAGCACCTGAAATAGTGGTGACAACAGGTTCAATGAACTTTCAGAAGAGATTTGGGTGTACATTTGAAAAGGACAAATTTGGAAAGCTGTGGAAAAATAGCAGGGGAGTGGGCCTATTAGAAACTTATTTCAAAGAACTGGCACAGGCATGATGGATCATACAATCACTTACGTTGTATTATTCTATGATATAATAACATACTTAGATTTAAAATGTGTCTTGCAGAACAAAGGAATGGAAGTCTCCTTGACTTGTGTAAGGATTCAATGTAATATGAGTGTGAGCACTCTCAGCTTCATAGCACCATTGTGCCTCATGTTCTCCATACATTGTAACTAAACTAGGAATCTCACTCAGAGAGGCCACAGAACCCTTTGGGAAAAATGCAAAATTATTGTACTGTGCTATGGAGTGGAAAAGCATAGAAAGAACTTTAACTTCCTAATCTGTACTATGTCTATCCTGTTCATGCATGTATTAATTAGAGTAGATCACAGTATTTAAAACCACTATCATTCATAAAGATCATGGCTGATCTCTATAATCCCTTTATTATTTTATGAGTTCAAATCTATCAATTTCAGCTTTGAATAAGCTTGATGACAGAATCTCCACAGTCTTCTTCAGTAAAGACTTACAAACGTTCACAATCCTAATAAAAAAATTTTTCCTCATTTCAGTCAGAAATGATTATCCTCCTTAAGATTATGGGCACAATCTTACAAAAAAAATTCTAAGAGCTGAGTGAGCAAGAAAATGGGAGAGAATCGTGCTGATTTTTTTGGGCGAGCTGCGAGTCTCCAAGTGACAGGATAATATCCTCGCCAGTTGTGAGGTGGCGCAGAGTCTGAGCTTGCCGGAAAAGGCAATTACTGAGTTTTAGGGGCACCAATATGCAAGTGCCCCAATCTCCTGCTCCCCCCGACCCCCGCCGTCATCGACATTGCCCCCATGTGCAGAGTCCCCACCCTAACCCTGCCGATTGCCACCTCTGCAGAGTTCTCTCTCCGATTACCATTCTGGCAGAGTTCCCTCCCCGATCACTACCCCAGCAGAGTGCAGAGTTCCCTCACTCCTTCTCCTGAAGGCTCCCTCCCCCTGCCTTTCCATCCTTCATAGCTCAGCCCTATCCTGATTCTGTACCCATATCCCAACTCCTTGGCACTGCCCCAGCACAGTTGTGTCAGTGGGCACTGCCAGGTGCCAGGTGTAAGAGTGCCAGGCAATGTCAATGGGGTGAAGCCTAAGTGGGAGTGGAGCTGTGGAAGGGGGAATTCTCTAAGGCGAGTGGTTGTGCTAGAATCATACGGTACTGAAGGAGAGCATTTGGCCTATCTGACAACAATCCCACCCTATCCCCATGACCCCACATATTTACTCTGCTAATCCCAGGAAACTAGGGTAAATTTGGCATGGCCATTCAACCTAACCCACATGTCTTTGGACTGTGGGAGGAAATTATAGCACGTGGAAGAAATCCAAGCAGACACTGCGAGAATGTGCAAACTCCACACAGAGAGAAACCCAAATTAGGAATCAAACTTGGATCCCTGGCTCTGTGGGGCAGTAGTGTTAGCCATTGTGCCATCTTTAAGGAGGAGAGCTCTGTAAGGGAGATAATTATGAAAGGAGAAGAGCTCTGCAACGGGTTGATCCTACAAAGTGGGGGTGGGGGGTGTTCAGGCTTTGCAGGGTCAAGCAGGAGTGGATTGTGGAGATAGTTGTGACAGGACTGGAGGAACCCCCTCAAAGGAGTCTGCCAGGGGAGCCATTGGGAGGATCTTGATGCCCCCATGTCAGCAACCATATTCTGTTAGGTGTAGCAACATTGCCAATGAGAGGTGGGAGGTGGTCTAATGGCTGTGGGCAATGATAAGTCCTGGGCAATGACCCAACTGCTTTGAAGATGGTTTCACCAACGAACTTAGGCTCCCCACTCCCCCTGTCCTTTATTGGCGCAAACTCCCAGCTGTCAAATAAATTGACAGAGTGCCAGAAGATTGCAATGCCAAGCTCGCCCAAAAGACTAGTGTGGAGGACTCCAGTTTTCATGCTGTTATTTTTATTTCGAATCTTCTTGGAAAAATCCCCCATTTAGTAATTTTTTGCAAAAATCTTGCCCAAAATATTGTGTTGAATGCTAAATTTGATATCCCTCTTTCTAAATGCAGGGATAAATGGGATAATACTGAAACTACTGATGTTTTTATTGCTGTATTGATATTTTAAACTTCCTGCCCAGGCATGAATATAAAAAGTGAAGATGATTTTCTTTAAATCATTACAACATGCAGTTTAGTGTAAAGAATTCAAAAGACTAGCAGATCATTGGGTAAATGTTCACATATAATGGCAAAACTTTCGCAGTGGAGACATCTGTAAATTCAGGCCAAAAAAAGTAGGAAATATGAATTGTAGAAGGTTAGTGGAGCTGAAGGTCCATGAGGGAGAAGCTACAAATAGGACAGAAAAATACCACAAGTTCTACAACACTTAAAGGATCATGTTTTGCATCATTATGTTACAGAATAGCCTGTCACAGTAAATGCACTGCTGGATTCAAAGGAAAACTGAACCATTACTTGATTGAGTATTAAGGTAGGAAAAGGATGAAGTAATGATCAGACCAAAATGCAAGAAGGCACCTGGATGGCAGTGTTCCCTGGGCAGTCTGACAGGTCTTTTCTCATTCAATTGACTTGTACAAAGAGTACTCCCTCCCAATGGGATCAAACAGTAGGAAAAATGGCTTCATTTCAAAATGTTACGACATTTCCAAATATTTATTAACTAACATGGAAATGATTAAAGAATTTATTATGTACTAACATTTCTTGCATTACATTAAAGTGTTTTTAATAAAGGGTATTTTATATTGGTCATGTCACCTTCACGCCCATTATTCTTTAACTCAGAGTGAGAGTTCCAGGAATAGATTCACTGTAGATATGTGCATATTCTGGGAGAAATCCCTACATGAAATGTACTATCATGGCTTGTCCCAGGGTGCATCTCAGCTCTGGGAAGACAAAAATCCTCATACTAAACTAAAGTTCTGTATCCCACCTTAGCCACTTTGACAGTCTGAACCAAATAATTTGCAGTGTCCAATTAACCCTGAGTTGAAATATTAACCCCACTGCTTTTTCATCACAAATAGCATCTGCTTCCACCTTGTTACTGCCTGCCTGTCTTTACTGAACAACCCACTGGGTCAAAATCCTGGAACTCTCTTCTTCACAGCAATGTAGTTGATAGACACAATGACTGCAAAAGTTCAAGAAGGTGACTTACAAGAGTAATTAGGAATGGGCAATAAATGCAGGCTCAAACAGCAACACTTACATCCTGAGAGAAAATAAAAAGTCTCTTAATATTTCTAATATAATCTTTTTGGGTAGAACTTACATTGCAATCCCAGCTAATGTTACTACTATACATGAAACCCAGCTTGATACATCTTAACTCTTAATTTTTTCTTATGTACATGGATGAAGAGAGTCACAGGACTGCCCTCAACTTTTAACAAGGCAAAATATTTTATTAGCAAGAAAAAATAAACATCATACACTATTTCTACACCTCAGCCTCACCATTACAGAGATATATATATATGTGGATAGATAGATTTGCAAGGATAACTCAAGTTATAAAAACTATCTTATACTCTAATGTTCACAGAGGTATAAAGTCCACATAAATTAATAGGTGACATGTGGTCTGATACCTCACATTCTGAAACCAAATGACAGATGTCACCCAATACAACTTCTATGGCTTTCTCATTAATTCCCCCTCAGATGCTTGTGACATGTGAGCCAACCAATGTCACTGGAACTCTCTTTTCCAAACAAGAGTTTTCAAGAACACGCCTTGGAATCTTCTCCCAAACGATGCTTTCTCTTGGATGTCTTCATCAAGGATATACCTCTAAAGTTTCAATCTCATTTTGGTATTCTTCTGCCCTGGATCACTATTTGCATTCAAACTTCACCTTCTCACAGGTATCCACCCATGCTAACAGAACACCACTGTTTCATAGACCTGCAATAAGCCCATGATTAGCTTGAATGTCTGGTTTCCTGTAAACTGACTTTAATTTTAGTTCCTGTAACTTTCTCTTTAATTCAGAGCATTTTCTCTGCTCTTTATTTTAATTTCCCTGAAGAGGACCTCATTCAGATTCCCATTCTTGTTCCTTGACTTAACTGTTTTCCTGAGATATTCTTTTGTCCCATTCCCTGGTCTTTGGGACTTGGTTTATTCACTTGGAAAATCTGCCCTCTGAAGTTTCCTGTCCTGTGTCCAGCTCCTCCTGACACTAGCTTACAACTGACTCAAATGCTCTTAAGGTGACCTTGTTTGCTAAGAACAGCCTTGTTTTCTTTAAACTCTGTTTGCTTTAATGCCTTAAAAGCTTAAAAATGCAGGTTACTGAAGTTACTAATCCTCAATACATACAGAAACCTAAAATCAATTATGACCCCAAAAGAGTTAAGGAGCTCGCTCTTGAAATTTCTGATTACCGTTTCCAATGTCTGGTGAATCTATTGTACTTTGATCTTGTGCAGCTGGGTCAAGATCATGTCACATTGATTCCTTATTGAAAGCACAGAGCAAGAACTTTAATCACCTTATTCTGGGTAGAGTTTAAACACGTCTTGGTATAGCATTGAGTAGATGCAGAGTAAAGTTCCCTTTCATCACATTAAAGATTTCCATTAAAGGTACAGCATAGGTTAGATACAGTGTAAAACACCCTTACACTGTTCCATCAAATACTTTTCTCTATGTGTCGATCAAAGATTTCTAATTCTATAGTTTTCCAATTCTTAAAGCTTCTCAATGATCTGCCATCACTGTAGCACTTTGAAATGTGTCACCAAAGGTTTTCCACATTTATTTCCTTCTAAATTTATTTCACATGGAATTGATGGTTTTGTATTTCTATGCTGGACAAAGGCTATCAGGAATTGCTCTCTGATAGAATCAGTTTAAGAATCGTCCTTTCATATTTTGGATTCGAATCCAATCAGAATGATGAGTCACCTGCAACTTAACCTTAATACAGACAATGTATAGTTGAGAAATTATTTGTAATCAATTATTTCTTTGAGGTGGAGGACAGCTATGTTTATGATGTCTTTGGAGTTAATGATAGAGTAGTTTATTTTGACACAAGTTCCATAATGTCACATTGTGTCTGAGTACAAAGAATGAAAGACATTCAAACTCCAAAGTCTGCAGGTGTATCGAAACCACATGCACTGCAGAAGTTCAGAAGGTAGTTAGTCCATCATCATTTACTGTAAGAAACTTAGCATGGGCAATATATTGTTGACTTTGACAGTGACACTCATAATGGATTGAGTAATAAGGAAAAGCTGGATAGATTGGACATTTTTCTCTGGAGCTGAGGAGGCTGAAGCGTGATTTTATAGAGATCTATAAAATCATGAAGGGCACAGATCAGGAGATAGCTAATATCTTCTCAAAGGTACGGGAGTATAAAAGTAGAGGGCATAGGTTTAAGGTGAGAGGGGAGAGATACAAAAGGGTACAGAGGGGCAATTTTTTCACACAGAGAGTGGTGAGTGTCTGGAAAAAGCTGCCAGAGGTAGTAGTAGAGACAGGCACAATTTTGTCTTTTAAAAAGCATTTGGATCTTTACATGGGTATGA
Organism: Sphyrna mokarran; assembly: GCA_024679065.1. Lineage (NCBI taxonomy): Eukaryota > Metazoa > Chordata > Chondrichthyes > Carcharhiniformes > Carcharhinidae > Sphyrna > Sphyrna mokarran. The sequence continues at coordinate 18,730,923 of JAGIQG010000028.1, read as the reverse complement.
TGGGTATAGAGAGATATGGGCCAAATGCAGGAAATTGGGATTAGCTTAGGGGTTTTTAAAAAAAAGGGCAGAATGGACAAGTTAGGCTGAAGGGCCTGTTTCCATGCTGTAAACCTCTATGAACCTATGACTCTGTGAGCAAATTTTTAAAAAGCAGTTTGTTGCTAGAAAGATTGTAGATGAAGAAAGGACAATTACAAACATTTGAAAGAGACATTCATCAGAAGGATTTGAAAATGTTCCAGATACATGATCAAGAAGGCGTGCGGGGTACTTCTCTTTATTGGCTGAGGCCTAAGAGTATTAGAGTAGGGAAGTTATGTTAGAACTGTATAAAACTAGATGACAGCTGGAATACTGTATACAGTTCTGGTTACAGGATTACAAGAAGGGCCAAGACAGAGTGATATGAAGAAGCTATTTCTGGGCTCAATAGACAGGTGCATAGATTTAAAATAATTGGAGGAAGGATCAGAGGGGAACTGAGAAGTAATTATTTCACCAAAGGGTGTTGAGGAACTCATTGCTTGAAAAGGTGTAGTGGCTGAAACCATTGTTGCATTTATAAAAGACTGAACATGCACTTGAAGTGCTGTAATCTACAGGGCCACAGACCAAGAACTGGAAGACAGGATTAGACTGAGAGCTTTTTTCGATTGGCATGGACATGTTTAGCTGAATAGTCTCCTCCTGTGCTATGCATCTTACTATCTTTCCATAAAGGATTAGCTGGTATGTAATATCCAGGCTACAACACAAGGACTTAACTTCCCACCTGCTAACCCATCCCAAACCTTTGCTTGCAACCTATCTAAAACCATGGTCATAAGTGAAGAGAAGTATTGTCAGGAATATACTCACGTCCCTCCATAGCCGAGACTGATGATGAAACATGCTTGCGGACTTTCTAAATATTCCTCGCAGTAAGAGAAAAGTTACATCAAATTAATTAGACACTATTTCAAATTGTGCACAATTAATGGGCTAAAATGAGCCTCTCACACATCATTCTGATCTTGAATATCCTCCAATGATCCCACAACCTGATAATGATCATACATACAGTCCACTGATGTCACACACAATACTGCGGTGTCACATATGCTCTGCATATCGCACACACCTTTCAGTGGCCTATTACTCCTCATTAGTGTTAAAATCTTGGCCAGGTCTCAGAACACTTTGATCAAATATGCTGAGCCTGATGGTTGGAATCCCTGGCACAAGAACTGCAGGGAAGAATAATTCCATGTTGATATTATCACTGGCTTGAAAATTGAGAGGAGTTAGAATTCATGGCTAGCAGTTTCATCAATTTTTTTCACTGATGTGTAAATCATGCTTTATATGGGATTAAATAGTAATTTATGCATCAGTTGTGTAAATTATCATAGATCCCATCTCATCCCTTCATAGTAATTGTAAACATTTCTTCGAAAAACCCACCAGCATTTCATGGTAACTCGGACCATGGGGAGACAAGAAGAACTCACCTTTTTTGTATTATTTCTGCTGCAGCAGCACAACACATCTGAGGAGCAGGGAAACCTGCTGAGTGTCCCTTTGAAGTGGAACATGCTTGCTCGGTAGCCCAGATCAAGCCTGCAGGCCAGTTTCTGGTAGGAGGGAAACAGCTGCTGAGATGCGGGCTGTTTGAGGGAGCTGTGTTGATCTGGAAGTTATTACGCTAACGACCCTACAAAAAACTACACATGTGTCAAACTCACTTTCCAAAATCTTTCAAAGAATTTACACAGCAGTCTGAGCGTGAGAACCCTTCTGTACTACCCTTGCAGAATGTGCCCTCTTGATATGCATTCAAGTACAAACCCTGTAAAACCTCAGCACCCAAATTTCATTTGGCAAAGAAAGATATGTTTAAATACTGAGACAAAACTATTCAGATTAACATTTACCCTAGTGACATATATTTTCAAAAACTCATGCTCTTTTATTATTAATTTTTGGGATTTGGCATCACCTGCAAGGGGAATTTTTATTGGTCCTTTAGTTGCCCTGAGAAAGCCAGTTGTCTTCTTGAAGTACTGCAGTAGTTTGATACAACTTAATAGCCTACTATGTCACTTCTCAAAGCTAACATGATGTGAGATATAGTCAAGAGTTCTTTTTCTAAAGGACAATAATAAACTAATTGAGGTTTCTACAACTTTGAACATGAAATCTGAGACATTTCAGATTGAGATATCCCTCTGCTTCCAAATACCTGCTGTGTGTTCTTTGATTTATTTCTCTCAAAAATGCAAGTAGCATGTTTCCTTTAAAAATCAGAGCTTAGATGGAGAAATTCACATGCAAAATATTCCTATCTTCCTCACAAATAATTAATTTTTATACCAAATACCATCAATTGATCTGGAGTTTTTTCTATTTAGCATACAGGTAACACTGTGACATAGTGATTAGCATTACTGCCTCACAGCACCAGGAACCTAGGTTCAGTTCCTGGCTTCTGTTATGGCACATTCTCCTCATGTTTGTGTGTGTTTCCTCCCACAGTTTGAAAGATGTACTGGTCAGGTGTATTGGCCATGCTAAAGTTTTCCCTCAGTATACCCGAACAAGTGCCGGAGTGCAGCAAAAAGGGGATTTTAAAGATAGCTTCATTGCAGTATTAATGTAAGCCTACTTATGATATTAATAAATAAACTTAATGCACTTGGCTTTAGTGTTTCTGGAAGCTGTATTAGGGGAAGTGTAGAGCTGAGTTCAAAAATGCATGTGACACGATTCCAGCGGTTGTGTTGTAACCTGCCTATTGCATCCTCCAGGGCTTTTGCTCTTGTTTTCCCCGCTGCCACCAAACCCCCCCAAATCCAAGACACAATTTGTGGCTTCCGTACATAAGGGATGGGGCTGACACTAAACTTTCTCTAAAACATAATTTTCATTATCTGGGGTTGGGTTACCGTCGTGTGGCTTGCAATATCATAAATACATAAACCTCATCATACAAGACAACCTCCATAGATATGCCAGATTCCATAGGGACCAGAAAAATATCACCTCCCAGTGAAGCTGCTCCTCTCTGGTCCAACTTCTTTCATATAACTGGCCTTGTAACAGACGGCAGAAGCCCCGTCCCTTAATTGACAAAGTATGAAAACCCAATTTTGTTATCCGGAGTTAGAAAGGCAGAGTTCAGGAAAGCATCCAACTAAATTGAGGCCCAATTTCAACTGGGTGATCAACTGAGCCACTCCCTATCAACCATCATATAGGCCTAGTGCATCACCGGCGAAGACATTGACTCTCTCTGGTTTCAGATGCCCTTCTTTCCTAAAGAAACTCACGTTCTCATATTCAGATCCCTATCTCCACTGAAGGTACTGCTTCTTACTGGGATTCAAAATCTCACTTCTCCTTGAAGATGCTTTCACTATGTTTCAAGACCCATTTGTCCTGACAATGCTGACTCTCACTGAGGTTTGGCTCTCATCTCTCTTGAAGGTGCTGACTTGGATGAAATGTTGGACTGATATAGACTCCCATGGCACCCATGCTTGAGGTTGCTAGCTGTCCTGCTGAAGAGATCTGCAGCTTGTGCTAAAGCCTTCCACAGTATCAGAGAGACAAAAGTCAACAGAGCCAGAGGCCTGGCACCTGGGCAAAATAGTTCTTCAGCTGATTTGTAAAAACTTAAATCTAATGTCAGAAACCATGAAAGAGAGGAGGGAGCTGATATACCAGGAGTATGGCAGGAGGAGGTCACCATTTAAAAGAGGTATGGGTCCAGAGTGGTGCCATCACCAGCAGAAAAAATGAGATGGGAAGAGCCTGAGTCGAGTGAGCAAAAAGGTTCAACAACTACATATGTTCTGGTAGGGCGAGTGCAACTCTCAAAACTTTCAACAGGGCTTGCACCCATAGAATTCCTACAATGTATAGAAAGACACCATTGGCCCATTGAGTCTATACTGACCACAGATCTACCCAGGTGCTATTCCTGTAACATTTGCCTGATAATTCCCATGAAACTAAGGTCAGTTTAGCATGGCCCATCCACCTAACCTGCACATCTTTGGACTGTGGGAGGAAACCCACACAGACATGGGAGAAAGTGCAAACTCCACATGGACAGTGATCCAAAGCCAGAATTGAACATGGGGCTAATGCTGTGAGACAGCGGTGAAAACCATTGCCACTCTCGAGCCAACACACCACAGGAGAGACCTTAGGAAACAAGTTGCTTCTGAACTGGAAGATATGTGCATCCTGGGCATGCAGTAATCCCTCAGAATGACTCACAGTCAAAGACCTATTGAGAAATTGTCACCAGTGAAATATGCAGCTCTTAATGCATAGAGGCAGATGACACTGGTCACAGAGGATGTCGGTGCCTTATTTGTACTCTTTTCTGTAGGAGAAATGTGTGCACAATGCGAGGGAAACAGCTGAGAGGAGGAGGAGGATGGCTGGCCTTCTACTGATTGTGCCCACAGAATAGACAACAGTGATGAGAGCTACGATAATGGAAAAGGATACAGTCGGGCCTGGCAAAGGGGAGTTCTGGTAGAATTGATGACTGCAAAGGAAAAGTGTTATTAAGGGGGTGCAGTACACTTCACAATGTCCAATGGCATGTTGTGCACTATGTAACATTGGGTAGCCTCAGTACTGCCGTGGTTTCTATTCTCTTAGGCTAATTCTTATCATTAGTTTTTGTGTCTGTCAGAGGTGTAAATGTTTAACTGACAAAGCTTCTGCCTCTGCAGGCCTCAAGAAGTAGAATGAAAAAGCAGCATAGAGTCATAGAGTCATTTACAATCTTTCGAGCAACAAGCTGCTTTTTAAAAATTTGCTCATAGTCATAGAATCATAGAGGTCGACAGCATGGAAACAGGTCTTTTGGCCCAACTTGCTCCTTTTTTAAAAACCCCTAAGCTAATCCCAATTGCCCATATTTGGCCCATATCCCTCTATACCCATTGTACCCATGTTAAATTCTAAATACTTTTTAAAAGACAAAATGGTGCCCTTCCTACTACTATTTTTGGTAGCCTGTTCCAGACACTCACCACCCTGTGTGTGAAAAAGGTGAGAGGGGAGAGATACAAAAGTGTCCAGAAGGGCAACTTTTTCCTAGTTAAGTCAAGCAGCATGCTCAGTGCAGGCCTGGAGAGCTAAAGGGCCTGTTTCTGTCTTGTAATTCTCTTTGTTCTTTGTTCTTAATAATGATCATCCGATGGCTCTGACATCCAGTATCATGAAATGCACAAATCAATACCAGCCTCCCAGATCGCCTGGATCCACTACAATTTGCCTACTGCCACAACAGGCCCACAGCAGATGCTGTCTCCCTGTCCCTGCATTCAACCCTGGAACACCTAGATAATATAGACACCTCTGTCGGACTCCTATTTATTGATGACAACTCAGCCTTCAACACCATTATTCAAACAAAACCAATTTCCAAATACCATGGCCTGGGCCTCGGCTCCTCCCCCTGTGAATGGATCCTAAACTTCCTAATACACAAACCCCAATCAAAAAGGATATGCAACAACACCTCCTCCATTATCATCCTCAACACCAATGCCTCATAAGGCTGTCTCCTCAGCCCCAACTATACTCCTTATATACCTATGACTATGTGGCCAAATTCCCCTCCAACTCGACTTTCAAGTTTGCTGATGATGGCCGTCATAGTGGATCAGATCTCAAACAATGACAAGACAGAGTACAGGAATGAGATACAGCATCTAGTGAACTGGTGCGACAATAATCTCGCCTTAAATGGCATCAAAACGAAGGGGATTGTCATCAACTTCGGGAAGTGTGGTGGAGAACATGCACCTGACTACATCAATGGGGACAAAGTAGAAATGGGCAACAGCTTCAAGTTTTCGGTGTCCAGATCACCAACAACATGTTCTGGTCCCCACTCCCCATGTCGAGTCTATAGTTAAGAAAGCCCACCAATGCCTTTACTTTCTAAGAAGACTTTGGGTAGCATGATGGCACATTGCTGCATCACAGCGCCAGGGACCTGGGTTCGATTTCCAGCTTTGGGCACTGTCAATGTGGAGTTTGCACATTCTCCCTGTATCTGAGTGAGTTTTCTCTGGGTGCTCCGGTTTCCTCTCACAATCCAACATCGTGCGTGTTAGGTTGACTGGCCATCTTAAATTGCCCCTTAGTGTCCTGGGATGTGTAGGTTGGAGGGATTAATGGGGGTAAATGTGTGGGGTTATGGGGATCGTGCCTGGGGTGGAATTGTGATTTGTGCATACTGGATAGGCCGAACGACCTCCTTCTGCATTGTAGAATTCTGTGATCTGCGGTCTATAAGACTAAGGAAATTAGATATGTCAGCAACAACTCTTGCTAATTTTTACAGATGCACCATAGAAAGCATTGTTTATGGTTGTATCACAGCTTGGTGTGGCTCCTGCCTACCCAAGACCACAAGAAACTACAAAAGGCTGTGAATGTAGCCCAATTCATCATGCAAACCAGCCTCTCATCCATTAATTCTGTCTGCACTTCCCCTGCCTCAGAAAAGCAGCCAGCATAATTAAGGACCCCAGGCACACCAGACATACCCTCTTCCATCTTCTTCCAAAAAGATACAAAAGTCTGAGATTACACACCAACCGACTCAAAAACAACTTCTTCCCTGCTGCCATCAGAATTTTGAATGGACGTACCTCACACTAAGTTGATCTTTCTCTACATCCTAGCTATGACTGTAACACTACATTCTACACTCTCTTCTCTCCTCTATGAACGGAATGCTTTGTCTGTATAGCATGTAAAAAACAATATTTTTTACTACATATTAATACATGTGAAAATAATAAATCAATTCAAATCAAACATGTCACATCACTTTTAAAAATATATGCACATGATCCCCAGGCCCTTATATTCCTCTACATGTTTTAGACTTGTGCCATTTAGTCCATATTGCCGCTCACTATCCTTCAGCCAAAATGTATTTTTACACTTCTCTGTATTAAATTCCATCTTCTATTTGTTTGCCCATTCTATTGGTCTACCTATGTTCTGTGTCGTTGATTGATATTATCCTTACTATTTGCAGCACCCCAGTTTGATATCATTTGTAAATTTTGATGTCTTACTCTACATTCTATTATAAAGTCATCAAAAAGCAGTGGCCACAACAGTAAATCCTGGGAATGCACTGCCCACCAACTTCCAGTCTAGAAAAACAATCATTCACCACAAGTTGCTGCTTTTGTCCTAAAACCAACATTTTATCCAACCTGACATCGATTCTCCTATTCTATAACTCTCAGTTGTGTTAACCAGCCTTTTTAATGAGGATCCTTGCCAAACATTTTCTTAAAATCCTTCTGGAGAACATCCATTGTTTTTCCTTTATCAAGCTTTTTTACTTCAGCAAAAGATTAATTACATCAGTCGAGTAAAATCTGCCTTTTATAAATTATACTGGCAACCAACTCAGAACAGCTTCTTTCCTGCTGCCATCTTACCTTTGAATGGACCTGTCTTGCATTAAGGTGATCTTTCTGTACACCCTAACTATAACTAACACTACATTCTCCTTTCCTTCTCTATGTATGGTATGCTTTGTCAATATAGCATGCAAGAAACAATACTAATTGTATACTAATACATGTGACAATAAATCAAATCAATTTAATTCAAGCTTCTCCAAGTGTCTGTTGACTTTTTTCCCCGATTATTGTTTCCAATTATTGTTAAACTAGCAGGCCTGCAGTTACTAGAAATGTCCTTACACACTTTTTTGAATAAGAGTTTCACATTTGCCACTCTCCAATCTTCTGGCACCTACCCAGAATCTAAGGAAGATTAGAAGATTATGGGAAATGTGGCCAGAGGGCAACTATAACAATGATTACAGCAATAACAACAGTAGCAATATTAGCTGGAATAGCAATTGTGAGTGTCAAGCATGTTGGGAACTTTGGTCAAGTTATAATTATATGTAGGTGCTGGTTAGAAGGCTCAGTTGTGACCTGGCCTGTGAACTGTGACCTGAAACTTTCCGTATTGACCAAATAAGGCTGGTTGTTTGAATTACCACATATGGTGAGACTATACAATTTACAAGCAGCTTGGTATAAACATTTAGGAGATGTTTATGAGTAACTCCATTGGTTCCAATTAGATCATTGGTTGACTGCCAGAGAACTTTCTGGAAGATTGGGAAACTTGGAGATAAAGAAATATGTTTCAGCTTTTGTCTCCAGTGATAACTCGAGACCCACCATCATAAGGAACATCAAAGGAACATCTTCAAAGATAGAAAAACCACAAAGATTAATCTACATCAGGAATGAATTCGGCCATTTTGTTCTGAAATTGGCATATTTGTTTTCAGTTAAAGGGTTAGAGTTTATGTTAAAGAGTTAGAGTTCCAGTTAGAGTTGAAAGTTAAGAGTTGTAGTGTAAAAGTTGAAGTGTTGCAACTGTTGAGCTTGGTACCTAAAGTTTGAGTTTAGTACCTAAAATGTTAAATAAACAAAAGTTTGTTTAAGTAAATTTGAGTCGACTCATGTCCTTCGATTTGTTAAACTAAGTAGCTGCTTAAGTTTAAAGCTGGACAACACATGTCCTTCCACTATATTTATCCATCTCCTTTAATAACCTGGGTTACAAACCATTAAGTCATGGCAACAAATCAACCAGTGCTTCCTTCCTATCAATTTTCACCCCATTCATTACCTTTATCATCTCCACTTCTATTGATATTTTGCCAACATCCTCTTTCTTAGTAAATACGGAACAAAGTACACATTAAATATTCTCATCTTGTCCAGCACCCCGAAGCAAAATTATCCCCTTTGTCTCCAATATCCTTCAACCTCAGTTCTTACTCCCGAAAGATTTTTTGGGTTTATTTTATGTTAACTGCAATTCTGTTCTCATATTTGCTCTTTGCCAGTCTTACTTCCTTATTTCTTGTCTTCTCAACTTGTTATATTTGGATTAGTTGTCATTTGAAGAATTTGCCTTACATCATTTTTTTGTCTCATCATATTCTCAACTGCCCTCATTTCTAGAAGAAACCTGGTTTTGATTCTTTTACTTTTCTCCCTTGTTGGAACACATCTAGCTTGTACCTGAAATATCTTCTCCTTGTCACTACAGAACTTTGTGCTTCATCCAACAAGTTTAAAAAGGAACACTAAATTTCATTCCTCTCTGCTTAAATAAGTTTCTCTTGATCAGTGTTCCAAATCCCCTTCACTTTGCACATATGGGCTGTTCATCGATCCTTCAACTGCTACATCTGTTTCCCCTGCTGCATCTTATATTGAGTCTACAGCACAGAAATAAGTCATTCAACCAAATAAATCTATGCTAACATTTATGTTCCACAGATATTTTTCCGGAATTCCTTAACAAATTTATTAAAGATTCCTTTATAGTTATGGCCCCAAGTTTTTGAATCGCCTTCAAATATAAATTTATTTTCCATGTCTGCTCTCAGCACCCTTCGTCATTTTAAAGACCTTTCAGGTCACGTCTCAGCCTTTCTTTCCTAGAGAAAACAGTTCCAGTCTGTCCAACTTTTCCTGTTGGATATAACTTCTCAGTTCTGTTGTTATCCAGAAATCTTTTGAACCTTTCTATCATATTGCTCTGAATATTTTGTTGAACATGAAAAGGATGAATTCTAATAGAAAGAGCACAAAGTCAGAATAGTTGTGAGCCACTTATCTTTCTGTTAAGGGTTCACCTGTCTTGCTTGACTCTCTGTACTCTCGATATGTAAAATCACCACAAATAACTGCTTTGGTGATCGTGAGCTATAACCTTCTAGCATGTAACATTCTGCTGCATACAACTTGTCAGCACTATCTTTGGGTTCACCCAATAGGTTCACCAGTGGGGAGAAAATCTTCAATGCAGAAAGAAGAATCTTTCCTATTGCAATCTGCATGCTTTACTCTGTAACCTTTACGGTTCAATTAATTCAGGCTTGTCTAATCTTTTTGCTTGGGGGCCACATTTCCATATTTTTAACCACTGAAGGAGCCAATGAACTAACTTCAGAAAGATAAGGTTTGACACAACAAAAAACTGAACTTTAAAAAAATGGAGTTTTAAGGAAAGAAACAATTGCTGAGCAATACATTGTTAAATTAAAGAGTGAGTAATAAAAATAACCAGCATGTGAGAAGATCAATGAAAGTGGATGATCTGAGTGTGTGTATGTGTATGCGTTGGTGTGCGGTGGTGAGAGTGAGCAAGAAACCTGAGACTAGGTATAAGGCAAACTCATCCTACATATACTCACACTCACAATTTCTTGCACTCAACCCCATATGCTCAGTTTCTTATTCTCCTCTCAATTCTGTCACTTCTACTCAGTCAGTCACTCACACTCACATACTCACTCCCACACATGCTTAGGCACACTGACTCCACACACAATCAATCACACTCACCCCCCCCCCCCCCCACACACACACACACATGCACACACTCTCATGCACTCAGTCATTCACATTCACTCCAGACTATTATAATCAGGTTAGAAATTCAAATGCTTTTTAAAGTTCATAAGTTCTGCATCTTAATTTGCTGGGATAAGTATGATATGAGATATAATTCAAATGACCCACTAGGGAGCTTTTATCAAACTATATTTATTTAAGAATACAGTTAACATGTATAATAAGAAAATTAGCAAGAACTTTTATCAGTTACAAACAAGAAACAAAACAACCATTATATATATATGTATAATAATGTATTATAAGATTATGATGTATAACTCTTAGCAAATATATCTAAGGTGTTCCAAGCAAATCAATCCAATAGACAAAAGATCCTTTTCACAGGATTAATACAGCAAAGCCTAATACTCATGTGATATTGGATTTGAGTCCTTTGAATGAAGTTTGCAATTCTCTGGAGACTTAAACAGTTTGAAATCAGAAAAGCTTCCCAAAACATCAGGGACTCTAGGCAAGCTATCAACAGTCAATTCCGCCCCACCCCCCCACCTTCAGAACAGCAAGACCTTGTTTTCAGCTAACCAGCAGAATTTCCAAAAGCAGAGAGAGAGAGACAGAGATGTTTCAGTCCCTTCTAAAACTCAATTAAATAGCAGCTTGAACTGAAAAAGAATTCCTGTCAGCTGATCTGCCAACCTGATTTTTCTCCCAACAATGCAAAGTTACAAACATCTCGATAAAAATAAACAAACCCACCCATTTAAGCAGCAATAAAAGGACATCTCCAGACAAACCATAATGACATCAGCTAAGGCTGTGAGCTGAGAAACACCGAAGCTGTGAGAGCTACAGACATCATGATTTTAAAAAAAACTTTCTTAAAGGTACATTAAAGTCACAACACCCTCACACAAACTCACACTCACAATTTCTCACACAGCATGTGAGAACATCAATGAAATAAGATGCAGAATGTATGAACTTTAAAAAACATTTGGATTTCTAACCTGAACCATAATAATGTGGAGCGAATGTGAATGACTGAGTGCATGAGAGTGTGCATATGTGTGTGTGTGTGTGTGTGTGTGTGTGGTGTGTGTGGGGAGTGAGTGTGATTGATTGTGTATTGAGTGTGCCTAAGTGTGTGTGGGAGTGAGTATGTGAATGGCAGTGAGTAGGAGTGACGGAATTGAGAGGAGAATTAGAGACTGAGTATATGGGTTTGAGTGCAAGAAATTGTGAGTGTGAGTTTGTGTGAGGGTGAGTTTGCCTCATACCCAGTCTCAGGTTTCTTGCTCACTTTCACCACCGCACACTAACACATACACACACATCCACTCAGACCACCCATTTTCATTGACCTTCTCACATGCTGGTTAAAAAACTTTCTTAAAGGTACACTAATGTCACAACACCCTCACACAAACTCACACTCACAAGTCAATTACTCACTTACACTCAGTCTATACACACACACACACACTGTCACACTCACTCCACACAATCAATAACACTCATTCCACAGTCAATCACTCAGATTCACTCCACACACACATTCACTCCATACACATCTATTCTCATACACTCACTCTGCACACACCCAGTCAGTCACTCAAACTCATTTACTCAGTCACTTATTCACACTCACTCCCCCACAAACTCAGTCAATTGCATTCACTCCACACTACTCTAAGTTCCACATACTCCCAATGGTATCATTCCCTTCCTGAACCAGCCAAGATTTTGCTCACCTTGGCCAGACGCAACCTTGTCCATCCCAGGCCTGACACGACCTCGCCTACCCTATGTTTGAAATATCCTCATCATCTGTAGGATAGACATGACTCCACCCTCCTGAAACCAAAACAAACTCGCCCTCTCCTGGATCCAGATCCACCATTGCTTCTTTCCCCATGCTCTAGCCCAATCATAACTTTGATTACCTTGGCCCAGTAGCCCTCAGCAAACTCATCAATGCCAGTGTTCACTGCTCCTTCAATCAGAGACTGTTTTTTTTCCTCAAATAGGTTTGCCACAATAGGTTCACTAGTCAATCTATCAGCTGCAATCATGGGAAAGAAACATCCTGCCATTGGAGAAGCAATTCCCCAACTCCATGCAGGTTCTTCCATTGAAATTCCTCTTTGACAGGAAATTTGAAAACTGCCTCGTGAGTCAAATTGAAGGCTTTGCAGGCGCCACCCAGCTTGGACAAGCCTGAAGAAAATTATCTCTGACCTTGTTTTCTTTGGGATATCTCCCATCCTGAGAGTAAATATCGACAACACAACCACAACCCTGAATCATGCTATTAATCAGCACATTTAGGGTTAATTATTATTAATTAGGATTGAGGCTTGTGAATCAAGTTTTAGGTTGGTAGGCTCAGGGTTAGAAACTCCCACTGATAACATAATTCTCACTATTTTCAATTTTATGTTTCTATCACATGCATAAAAGTCAAAGAACACGCTTGTGAATTGTTCATTCAACAGTTCTTCCCTGTTTTCCCAGTTCTATATTTCTCAGAAAAATACTTCAACTATATTAGATTTTGGGATTTTGGCGCAACAGATAAATCCAGGATAATAAGCAAAATACTATGGATGCTAGAATCCAAAACAGGATCAGAAGATATGAGAAAAACTCAGCAGATCTGGCAGCATAGAACGTGGAACACTACAGCACAAACAGGCCCTTTGGCCCACAAGTTGTGCCGATCATATCAGTACCTGCCAAGCCATACAACTATCTGTAACTCCCAATCCCATTAAATCCCACATACTCGTTCAGGAGTCTCTTAAAAGACCCCAGCGAGTTCGCCTCTACCACCATTTTTGGCAGCCGATTCCATTCACTCACCACCCTCTGAGTGAAAAACTTACCTCTAACATCTCCTCTGTACTTGCCCCCCCTGCACCTTGAACCTGTGTTCTCTCGTAGCGACCATTTCAGCCCTGGGAAATAGCCTCTGAGAATCCACCCTATCTAACCTCTCAACATCTTATAAACCTATCTATTCCTCTCAACATCTTATAAACCAGCAACTGCAACGAGAGAAAGAAGAGTTAACACTTCAAGTTTTTTTGGCTCTTCATCAGAAGTGAAGGGAAGGAAAATATGTTAGATATTAAAGCGTAGCTCTGAGAGTGTAATAATCTTGTCGAAGCCAGTCTTCAGTCACCAATTGCCATTTATTTACAATGTGTTCAAAATGCCATTCAGTGACTAGAGTGCAGGTCTGCCTGAGTTTTTTGAATATCAGCCTGAGTGGAGCCAGCTGCTCCTTCCTTATTGGACAAGCCCCAACTTGCCGAATAGGAGAGCCCTATGGGGATATCTAGCTATCTCAGGACATAAAAACAGATAGCAAAAGTTTCCATAATTTTATAAAACGAAAAAGAATGGCTGGGGTAAACATTGGTCCTGTGGAAGATGAGAAGGGGGATTTAATAACGGGAAATGAGGAAATGGCCAAGACATTGAATCGGTATTTTATGTCGGTCTTCACTGTGAAAGACACAAATAATGTGCCAAAAATTGATGACAAGGAGGCTATGGCAGGGAAGGACCTAGAAATGATCATCATCCCTAAAGAGGTAGTGTTGGGCAAGCTAATGGGGCTAAAGATAGACAAGTCTCCTGGCCTGATGGAATGCATCCCAGAGTACTGAAAGAGATGGTTAGGGAAATAGCAAATGCGCTCATGGTAATTTATCAAAATTTGATGGACTATGGACAGTTCTAGCAGATTGAAAAACAACAAATGTGATGCCACTGTGTAAAAAAGGAGGTAGACAAAAGTTGAGTAACTACAGGCTGGTTAGCTTAACTTCTGTAGTGGGGAAAATGCTTGAATCTATCATCAAGGAAAAGAAGTGAAATATCTGGATATAAATTGTCCCATCGGGCAGACGCTGCATAGGTTCATGAAAGGCAAATTATGTTAAAAGTTAATTTAGTGGAATTCTTTGAGGACATTGTGATACACTGGACAATGGGAAATGGTGGATGTAGTGTACCTGGATTTCCAGAAGGATTTGACAAGGTGCCACACAAAAGGCTGTTGCATAAAGATAAAGATAAAGGTGCAAAGCGTTTCAGATAATGTATTAGCATTGTTAGAGGATTAGTTAACTAATAGAAAACAAATAGGTACTTTACTGTTTGCCGATTACTGACTATTGGTGTACCTCAGGGATCAATGTTGGGACCACAATTGTTTACAATTTACATAGACGATTTGGAGTTAGCGACCAAGTGTGATGTGCCCAAGTTTGCAGATGACACTAAGACGAATGGTAGAGCAAAGTGTGCTGAGGATGCTGGAAGTCTGTAGAGGGATACAGATAGTTTACATGAGTGGGGATGGATCTGGCAGATGGCATACAATGTTGGTAAATGTGAGATCATCAATTTTGGCAGGACTAACAGCAAAATGGGCTATTATTTAAAAAACTGGCAGCATGCTGCTGTACAGAGGACCTTGGTGTCCTTGTGCATGAATTGCAAAAAGCTGGTTTGCAGATGCTTCAGGTAATTAAGAAGGCAAATGGATTTTTTTCCTTCACTGATGGAGTTTAAAAAGAGGTAACATTGCAGCTACATAAGGTGCTGGTGAGGCTACACCTGAGTATTGTGTACAGTTTTGGTCACCTTACTAAAGGATATACTGGCACAGAAGGTGTGCAGAGGAGATTCACTAGGTTGATGCTGGAGTATTGGCTTATGAGGAGAGATTGAGTAGAGTGGGACTACATTCATTAGAATTTTGAAGAATGAGGGGGGATCATATAGAAACATATAAAGTTAAAAAGGGAATAGACAAGATAGAAGCAGGGAAGCTGTTTCCACTGGTGGGTGAAGCTACAACTAGGGAACATACCCTCAAAATAAGGGAGAGCAGATTTAGGGCTGAGTTGAGGAGGAATTTCTTCACCTAAAGGGTTGTGAATCACTGGAATTTCCTGCCTAATGAAGCAGTTGAGGCTACCTTGTCGAATGTTTTTAAGGGAAAGATAGATAGATTTTTGAACAGTGAAGGAATTCACTGAAGGTTTTGGTGAGAAGGTGGGTTAGTGGAACTGAGTGCACAAAAAGATCAGCCATGAGTTTACTTAATAGTGGAGCAGGCTCGAAGGACAAGATGGCCTACTCCTGCTCTTATTTTATGTTCTTATTGAGAATCCCCCATGACCATCATAACATCTCTCCCTGGTCAAGAATGTTTCTTATTCTGCACCCCACCATGGGGAGGTCTTTTCTGCCACTTAGCCAGCAGCCTAGGGTCAATTTGAGGTTGAACCGGATCAGCAGTGTCAAACGGAAGGAAACCTTTGATTCCAACGGGAATGCTATAAAGCCACTTACATCTTCTTGAGATTTCGCTTCAGTGAGGGCACCAGTCTCTTCTATCTTGAAATCGTATCTTCAGAACCTGGAGACGCAAGCATGGGGTTGACTTCCAATTGTGGTTTGATGCTGGCAGTGGTTGTCCCCATGGCTGGTAATGAGGCCTGTACTGGCATGGGCTGTGTACCTCTGAGATGGTCTAGGTGTTGCCTGATAATTTTGCCCTTATAAGGCCTGGGCCCCGTTTTCTTTGTTACAATCCTGGGGTAAAAACAGAAAGAAGTTTCACAATACCAGCTTAAAGCCACAAGCTTTCAGAACAGGCTGTCCCTTCATCAGGTGAGTGAGAGTTCTGATCACAAACAAGGCACAAAGGTACAAACTCAATTTACATGAATAATGACTGGAATGTGAGTCTTTACAGCTAATCAAGTCTTAAAGGTACAAACAATGTGAGTGGGGAGAGCTTTAAGCATAGATTAAGAAGATGTGTATTGTTTCCAGACATGAATGTTAGTGAGATTTTGCAAGTTCAGGCAAGTTGTGGGGGTTACAGAGAGAGTGGTATGAGCCCAAGATCCTGATTGAGGCCATCTTCATGTGTGCGGAACATGGCTATCAGTCTCTGCTCAGTGATTCTGTGCTGTCATGTGTCGTGGAGGCCATCTTGGAGAATGCTTATCTGAAGATCAGAGGCTGAATGCCCATGACCTTTGAAGTGCTCGCCAACAGGAAGAGAACACTCTTGCCTGGTGATTGTTGAGTGGTGTTCCTTCATGTATTGTCAGAGCGTCTGAATGGTTTCCCCAATTTACAAGCCTCTGGACATCCTTTCCTGCAGCGTATCAAGTAGACAACTTTGGCCGAGTTGCAACAGTATGTACCTGTGTATCTGGTGGATGGTGTTCTCATGTGAGATGATGGCATTCATGTCAATGATCTGGCACATTTTACAGAGATTGCTGTGGTGTGTTTTGTCTGGTGTCGTGGTCATTATTCTCCTGAAGGCTTGGTAGTTTGCTGTGGACAATGATCTGTTTGAGGTTGTGCGGTTGTTTGAAGGCAAGAAGTGGGGGTGTGAGAATGGCCTTGGCAAGATGTTCGTCTTTATCAATGACATGTTGAAGGTTCCGAAAAGATGTCGTAGCCTCTCCACTCCAGGTATTCTGTCCACCATGTCCTGTGTTTGTCTTCTGAGGAATTGGTGTAGTTTTCGGCTGTGGCGTGTTGGAACTGTCAATTGATGAGTCGAGCATCATATCCTGTTCTTATGAGGGCATCTTTCAGCATCTGGAGGTGTCGCAATCTTTCTCATCTAAATAGATCCTATGTATATGTAATCCTGGAGACTCAATTCAGGCCATGGACTGGGTCACCGATTTTGAACATTCTTTCTGCCCTTGCAGCATCATAGTCCTTCTTCTGGTTTTCTTGTTGGGACTCCACTCATCCCATCAGATTTGGGAAAAGTAAGTTTAATCCTGTCTGAATCACCCATTCCGTTTCACTGGGGCGATTTCTGTTGTTGTGTATGGTGTAGTCCTGTAGTTGAATAAAAAATTGCACCAGTTTGGTCTCTATGGACGTTACAAGTTGCTTCTTCATGTTGAGCTTAAGAGTCTGCACCGCCCATTCAGCCAAACTATGTAATGACTGATGTGGAGTCCAAATTTATTTCATTCAATTGGAAAGCATGAAATTCTGAAATTTGATGCCATTATCAGAGATCGGGAGAGAATTCAGGTATCCCATGCATGCAGAAACTTTGTCATAGTTTCTCAATCACAGCACAGAAAGATGAGGGCAGTGCAGTTGATATTGTATACATGGACTTTAGCAAGGTTTTTGACAAGGTACCATATCGTAGCTTGCTGCATAAGGTTAAATCTCATAGGATCCATGGTGAGGTAGCCAGTTGGATACAAAATCAGCTTCTTGACAGAAGCCAGAGTAGTTGTAGAGGGTTGTATTTCAAACTAGAGGCCTGTGACCAATGATGTGCCTCAGGGATCAGTGCTGGGTCCATTGTTATTTCTCATTTATTTCAACAATTTGGATGAAAATATAGGAGACATGGTTAGTAAGTTTGCAGCTGACATCAAAATTGGTGGCATAGTGGACAGTGAAGAAGGATATCTTGCTGGATATCTTGGATATCCAGGATATCTTGAAGGATAAATTGCTGAGATTAGAAATAGGAAAGGAGGGGTCACCCTGTTGGGAGTCTTTTATAGACCTCCTAAAAGTTCTAGAGAGGTAGAGGAAAGGATTGCAAAGTCGAGTGAAAGTAATAGGGTAATTGTTATGGGGGACTTTAACTTTACTAATATTGATTGGAATAGCTATAGCTCTAGCTCGGTAGAGGGGTCAGTTTTCGTACAAAGTGTGCAGGAAGGTTTTTTGACTCAGTATGTAGATAGGCCAACTAGAGTGAGGCTACATTGGATTTGGTGCTGGGCAATGAGCCAGACCAGGTGTTAGACTTGGAAGTTGGTGAACATTTTGGTGATAGTGACCACAATTCGGTTACGTTCACCTTAGTGATGGATAGGGATAGGCATGAAGCTGGGGGCAGTAGTTATCGCTGGGGGAAGGGTAATTATGAGGCCATCAGGAGAGAATTAGGGTGCATAGATTGGACTAGGAAGCTACAGGGACTGGGAACATCTGGGATGTGGAGCTTATTCAAGGAGCAGCTGCTGCGGGTCCTTGATAAGTATGTCCCTGTCAGGCAAGGGGGAAATGGTCGAGTAAGAGAACCTTGGTGTACGAAAAAAGTTGATTTGCTGGTTAAAAGGAAAAAGGAGGCTTATGTCAGGGTGAGGATTGAAGGCTTGGTTAGTGCGATGGATAGCTATAGATTAGCCAGGAGGGAGCTAAAGAGTGAATTGAGGAGAGCGAAGAGAGGACACGAGAAGACTTTGGCTGATAGGATTAGGGAGAATCCTAAAGCTTTCTTTAAATATGTTAAGAATAGAAGATTGGTTAGGGCAAGATTAGGGCCAGTCATAGACAGCAGTGGGAAGTTGTGCGTGGAGCCTGAAGAGATTGGAGAGGTACTGAATAAAGATTTCTCTTCGGTATTCACGCAGGGTGATGTAAATGTAGTTATGGAGAACACTGAGGTACAGGGTAGCAAACTGGAAGGTATCGAAGTAGATAGGGAGGATGTGCTAGATATTCTAGAGGGTTTGAAGTTGGATAAGTCCCCTGGGCCGGACGGGATTTACCCTAGGATTCTCTGGGAGGCAAGAGAGGAGATTGCAGAGCCTCTGGCTCTGATCTTCAGGTCGTCGTTGGTTAAGGGTGTGGTTCCAGAGGACTGGAGGATAGCGAATGTGGTCCCGTTGTTCAAGAAGGGGAAGAGAGACCTTCCAGGGAATTATAGGCCAGTGAGTCTTACTTCTGTGGTGGCAAAGTGTTGGAGAGAATAATTAGGGATAGGATTTATAGTTATTTAGAGAGAAATGAATTGATTGGAGATAGTCAGCATGGTTTTGTGAAGGGTAGTCGTGCCTTACTAACCTCATTGAGTTTTTTGAAAAAGTGACTAAGGAGGTGGATGGGGGTAAGGCGGTTGATGTGGTATATATGGACTTTAGTAAGGCGTTTGATAAGGTGGCCCATGGAAGACTTCTGCAGAAAATGCAGATGTATGGGATAGAGGGTGATTTAGCTAATTGGGTAGGAATTGGCTAGCAGATAGAAGACAGAGGGTGGTGGTTGATGGGAGATATTCATCTTGGAGTTCGGTGACAAGTGGTGTACCTCAGGGGTCTGTTTTGGGGACCCTGCTGTTTGTAATTTTTATAAATGATCTGGATGAGGGTATTGAAGGAGGGATTAGTAAATTTGCAGATGACACCAAAGTCGGAGGAGTGGTAGATAGTGAAGAGGGGTGTTATAGTTTGCAGAGAGACTTGGACAAGTTGCAGAGCTGGGCCGAGAGGTGGCAAATGGAGTTTAATGTGAAAAAGTGTGAGGTAATGCACTATGGCAGAAATAATAAATGTGTAGAGTATAGGGCAAATGGTAGGATTCTTAGTAGTCTAGATGAACAGAGGGATCTTGGTGTGTATGTGCATAGATCCCTGAAAGTAGGCAGTCAGGTCGAGAAGGTGGTTAGGAAGGCATATGGAGTCTTGGCTTTGATTGGTAGAGGGATTGAATTTCGGAGCCGCAACGTCATGTTGCAACTGTACAAAACTCTAGTGCGGCCGCACTTGGAGTATTGTGTGCAGTTCTGGTCCCCACATTATAAGAAAGATGTGGAGGCATTGGAGAGGGTACAGAGGAGGTTTACCAGGATGTTGCTGGTATGGAGGGCAGGTCTTATGAAGAGAGGCTGAGGGATTTGAGGTTGTTTTCGTTAGAAAGGAGGAGGCTAAGAGGGGACTTGATCGAAACATATAAGATGATTAGAGGTTTAGATAGGGTGGACAGTGATAGCCTTTTTCTAGGATGGAGAAAGCTAGCACGAGGGGACACAGCTTTAAATTAAGGGGTATGAGTTATAGGACGGATATCAGAGGTAGGTTCTTTACCCAAAGGGTGGTTCGGGAGTGGAATGCCCTGCCTGCAGCAGTTGTAGATGCGCCAGTTTGGTGGCGTTTAAGAGGTTAGTTGATAAGTATATGGAAGAGAAGGGAATGGTTTAGTTTGGAGCGGCATTGCTTTTTATATTGGTCGGCGCAACATCGAAGGCCGAAGGGCCTGTTCTGTGCTGTAATGTTCTATGTTCTATCTCAAACTGCAACGGGATCTTGATCAATTGGGCCAGTGGGCCAATGAATGGCAGATGGAGTTTAATTTAGATAAATGCGAGATGATGTATTTTGGTAGATTGAACCAGGGCAGGACTTACTCAGTTAATGATAGGGCATTGGGGAGAGTTAAAGAACAAAGAGATCTAGGAGTACAGGTTCATAGCTCTTTGAAAGTGGAGTCACTGGTGGACAGAGTGGTGAAGAAGACATACAGCCTGCTTAGTTTCATCAGAAACTGAATACAGGAGTTGGGATGGCTTGTTGAAGTTGTACAAGTCATTGGTACGGCCACACTTGGAATACTGTGTACAATTCTGGTCACCCTATTATATCTTTTCCCAAAGGTAGGGAATCTTAAGTAGAGACATAGGTTTAAAATGAAAGGGGAGAGACACAAAAGTGTCCAGAGGGACAATTTTTTTCACACAGAAGGTGGTGAGTGTCTGGAACAAGTTACCAGAGATAGTAGTGGAGGCAAGTACAATTTTGTCTTTCATAAAGCATTTAATCAGTTACATGAGTAAAATGGGTGTAGAGGGCCATGAGCCAAATGCAGGCAATTGGAACTAGCTTAGGGATTTAAAAAAAAGGGCAGCACGGACAAGTTGGGCCGAAGGGCCTGTTTCCATGCTGTAAACCTCTATGACTATGACTCTAAGTGGTGGAACCCATGCAATGTATCTCCAGCCATTTGGAGTCTGTGTTGACCATAATTAAGAACACGGGACCCAAAAAAAGGCTTTGCAAAGTCTATATATTCTTGCACCAAGGGTCTCCCAGACTGCTCTCCTACATGTAGGCAGGCTGAGTTGTGCCCAGAGAATCTTGATTCTCTTGGCACAATTGTCACTGTCTGACCAAGTCAATAACATCTTCGTCAAGGCCAGATCAGCATATGTAGCTGCTGGCTAGCATTTTATCTTTGAAATCCCAGTGTAGTTATGGTGTAATTCCATAAGTATTGGATGTTGCGCTTGACGAGGGATAACTATTCGAGAATCTTAGCAAATGATGCCATTCTTAATATTGAACTCATCTTTCTTCATTGAATGGTATTTCATTTCAACTGAGGGTTCTCCTCCAAATCTTCCATGTAATATTTAAATTTTTTAAATTTAGACAGCACTGAGTACATTTGCATCCAGGCCTTGATTAGTCTTGCAAACAACCAAGGTGTCCAAAAAATTGAGAGTCATGATAATTCCTTCCACAGCTGGTAGCAAAGCTGGGCTTGTGGGCAAGGGCAGACAACTCAGCGCATTAGCGTTAACTATCCGGGTCCTGGAGCGGTGCTCTAGGAGATTTTCATAAGCTGCCAGTAACAAGGCCCAGTGCTGTATCCAGATGAAGGCAATAGGGAATATTGTCTTGTCTTCTTTAAAAAGTTTCACCAATGGTTTATGATCAGTTACTGTGATGGACCGTCTATGATAGAGGGATTGATGAAATTTTTTAATGCTGAAGGCAACTGCCAACCCCCTTTTCTTGATCTGGGAATATCTCCATTCAGCATCCAAGAGGATCCTAGATACATAGGTAATAGGCTTCTCTGTTCCATCTCTCCAGCCATGTGCCAGTACTGCCTTAATCCCATAAGTGGAGGTATCATATGTCAAGATAAGATCCTTTTTGGGGTCAAAATTGGTCAATAAATTAGAGACGAAAGTTGTTATTTAACACTGTTGAAAGCCTTCAGCACCCCTCCTCACACCACCTTTGATATTTGCATAGTAGGGTGTGCAAGGGCACTAGCTAGAGTGTTAAATTAGGAATAAACTTCTGGTATTGATTCATTAACCCAAGGAAGAATTTCAGTTCCACTGGATTCCTAGAAGTTGGCACTTCCTTAATGGCCTTCATCTTGTTCTCCCCGGATGAATGTCCTTTCCATCCATCCAATAGTCAAACAGGTTGCAATACACATTTGCTTGCAATACACATATTTCCCTTTTCAGGTATACATCAACCTCCGAAAATTGTGATCTCTTCCAGGTTCACTAATGTTTGCATTCCAAAGTTCCTGTGACCAAGATATTATCCATGTACGCTGCTTCCTGAAGTAATCCTTGGGAGTGTGTTCTCCAGGACCCGTTCAAAATGGCAGATGCAGACAAGACCCCAAAGGTCAGGTGAGTGTACTCATAAAGGCCTTTGTGTGTATTAATTGTACCATACCTTCGGAAAGGACCGTCCAATTCAAGTTGGAAATACATGTGGCTCATGTCCAACTTCAAAAATGTTTGGTCCCTAGTTAACCTGTTATATAGATCTTCAATCCAGGGCACGAGGTATCTATCAAGTTTAGAAACCCCATTGACCAGTAAAATTATAGTTTTCACAAAGTCAGACTGACTTGTCCAGCTTAAGGACAGGAACAACAGCAGCGGCCCACTCTGAGAACTGTGCAGGTCTAATTATGCCTAGCATTTCCAGGCATTCCAGTTCCAACTCTACTTATTCCAATAGGGAATATGGAAGTGATCTGGCTGTAAAATACTTATGTGTAGTATTGGGAACGATATAGATCTTAACTTTGGCTCCCCTTATTTTTCCAAACCATTCTTGTACATATTGATAACTTTATACAGCCCCCACCCCTTGCCACATTTAGCTCGAAGATCTCCAGTCAGTTCAGTATAATGTGTTGGAGTCAATCCCTCCTGAAGGGCTATCCTTGTCCCTATACAATGATGAGTAAAGTCGAGCTGACTGTTGCCTGTAAGCCACTACAGTTTGTCTACAATGGTTCTCCCGTGCAGGTGGCCAGCCTGGCCTACATGTTTTCTAAGGTCAGAAGCTGAATACCAGCTCAATGGTATTACAGTCTCCCTGCTAATGGAGACCGCAGCCCCCATATCCACTTTCATTTTTAATGGATGGCTATCAAATTAGACAACTTCACCATTATGGAGGCAACCTTTGTTGTGAAGATACAATTTAATCATATTGTCTCTGTTCCTGATGGTGGGTCTTTCTGTTTGGTACAGTCAGCTTTTTTTGAAATAGCACACATTTTGACTGTATAGCTTTACCTCAGTCGTAGTCTTCTGCAATAGTCCACGTCTGGAATCTACAATCTCCTGGGATATACTCCCTCGGAATCTGAAGGCAGTCCCTCACCTTCCTTGGCTGTCTGGTGATGTGACTCAGGCTCCACCGTTGTAAGGGATACAGAGATATTTTACTGATACCATTGCTCTCAGATGAGGGGTGGATGTTGCATGAGGCCTCTCCTCCAATCAGAGGACACTGCTGACAATCCCAATAATTCCTGAGCTCCTTTCTCTGTATTCTCCAATGAAAGTGCTATCTCAATGGCCTTCCTTAGATACAAATTGGATCTGACAACTTTTTTTTGGAGTGTCACATTGTTAATTCCACAGACCAGTTTAACATGCAACATTTAGTTTGGAAAGGGGGATGCGGGGGCCTCAAATTCACAATGCTGTGTTAATTTTCATAGCCTGGTCAGAAATTCAGTGTTAGGTTTCCCTGGGGTTTGCCCTACCATATTAAAGTGGTATTGCTGGAATATTATGGAAGGCTTTGGGTCATAATAGCCTTTAACCAATTTATTAAATTTATTGGAGTCAGGAGCATTCTGGTAGGTCACGCTTTTTATTACTCTGAAGATTGGGACCCCATATGCCTTCAACAGGCTCACTTTCTGCTTCTTGTCTCTCTCAATATTGTTGGCCTGAAGAAAGTAATGAATGCGCTCTACATATTGGGCCCAGTCTTCTATGCTTGCATTGTGAGCTTCAAGTTTACCAAAAGAGGCATTTTTTTAACAGGAAGATCACTTACCTTGTCAGTAAAGATGGTCTGGAGAGAAGAAAAAAACTCGCTTTATTCCTCGTTGCTAATATAATAATCTTGCATCATCCATGACCCTTTATTTACGGTGCGTTCCAAATGTTGTTAATCAGCTACAGAATGTGCCTAAGGTCAGCCCAAGTCTTTTGACTGCTGGTCTGAGCAGAGCCAGCTGGAATCAAACCCGGCAGTGTTCCTTCCCTACTCAGGTGAGCCTCCATTCACCTGAGAGAGGAACACATATTCTATGAGGGCCACAAGGAGATCTATTGATGATCTACTATGGCCATTATAACAGAGAAATTGCAACAAAAGTAGAAACTTTAAGAACAAAAGTCAGATGAGCTAGTGCAGGAGGGAGACTGATGATTTGCACTGAGGCAACACATGAATGGCATATTTTTACAAAGATGATTCAAGATGGAGGTGAAAGGTCACAATCTAAAGCTTCCAAACTCAATGTTGAGTCCTGAGGGCTGCAATGTGCCCAACTGGAAAGTTGGATCCTGCTCTGTCAACTTGTCCCAGGCTTTACTAAAAACAGATGTATGGGCATGAGAGCAAGGTCCCTTCCCACTTAAGTTCATGATTCATCTGATATCCTATGTCATATTAACAATTTCCAGTTCCGTGACCCTAAACGCCTCCTTTGCATTATGGATGTTCCATCCCTTACCAGAAAGGTCTGAGGGCTCTCTGCTTCTTCCTTGAGCAGAGACCTGAATTCTCAACCACCAATACTCACTTTGCTTGGCTGAATTTGTGCTGACACTAAGTAATTTCTCCTTTAACTTAACTCACTTCCTGCAAATAAAATGTGTCCATGGATAACCACATAGAGCCCAATTATGCCTGCCTTTTTGTGGGTTATGTGAAAAACTCTTTGTTCCAATCCTATCTCAGGCCTGATTCCGCAATTCTTTTTCCATTATATTGATGATTGTATTGGTGCTGTTCGTTAATTTTGTTTCTGATTTCCACCCCTCTCTCATCTCCTTATGGTCCATCTCCAACACTTCCCTTCCCATAAGGACATAAGAACGTAAGACCTAAGAGCAGGAGTAGGCCATCTGGACTCTTGAGCCTGCTCCTCCATTCAATAAGATCATGGCTGATATTTTTCTGGACTCAGCTTCCTTTACCCACCCACTCACCATAATCCTTTACTATTCAAAAATCTTTCTCTCTTTGTCTTAAAAACATTCAAAGAGGTAGCCTCAACTGCTTCACTGGGCAAAGAATTCCACAGATTCACTACCCTTTGGATGAAGTTCTTCCTCAATTGAATCTTAAATCAGCTCTATCAGCTCCCCCTTAGTTTGAGGCTATGCTCCTCTGTGGCATCCTGGTCCACTCCTGGACTCATGCACACTCCCCACCCCTTCCAAACAGCACCGATCCTTGCAATCGCAAAAGGAGAAACCCTGCCTCCTTAATCTCTTCACCATTCATGTCCCCAAACAGTTTCAGGTTAAGCAGCATGCATTCCTTCAGTTTGATCTATTGTATTCGCTGCTCTACATTGGGAGGACTAAACACAGACTGGGTGACTACTTTGTGGTACACCTTTACTCAGTTTGCAAGCATGACCCTAATGTTCCTGTTGCTTACCATTTTAACTCTGCATCTTGCTCGTATGCCCACATTTCCATTCTTGGCCTGCTGCAATGCTCTAGTGAAGCCTGGCACAATCTGGATGGGGCAGCATTTCATTTTCTGGTTGGGTATGTTGCAGCCCTTAAGATTCAACATTAAAAGTAAAGTTTATTTATTAGCGTCACAAGTAAGGCTTTCATTAACATTGCAATGAAGTTACTGTGAAATTTCCCTAGTTGCCATAGTTTGGTGCCTGTTCAGGTACACAGAAGGAGAATTTAGCATGGCCAATGCACCTAAGCAGCACGTCTTTCAGAATATCGGAGGAAACCGTAGCACCGGAGAAATGCATGCAGACACAGGGAGAACATGCAAACTCCACACAGACAATGGCTCAAGATGGGAATCGAACCCAGGTCCCTGGTGCTGTGAGGCAGCAGTGCTAACCACTATGCCACTGTGCCTCCTCTATTAAGTTTAGCAGCTTTAGATTGTGACCTTTCTCATCCATTTTAAACCTTTTTAAAAAAATATCCCAGACAAGTATTGCCTCAGTGCAAATGTCCCTTTCCCTTCGAACCATCTATCTTTTGTCCTTAAAGTTGCTACTTTTCGTTGCAAAATCTCACGTCTAAACTATTTAACACATTCTTCCTCCTGATGAAGAACCAAAAGGACTTGAAATGTTAACTCTGCTTTCTCTCCTTACAAATGCTGCCAGGCCTGCTGGGTGTTTCCAGCATCCTCTGCTCTGGAGAGGGATGAAGGAGTTGCACTGAAAACACTGCGCCATCAGTCCACTTGTAAAGAGCTTTTGCCAACCTGTCACCAGACACCACCCAATGTCATTTAATTTCCCCAATCATATCCTCACTCTTGAGTCCATTCTCCACTTCACCAGAGCTTGTTTCTAGATCGCAATCATTGCCCATGCTGAGGCACACGGATTTTCATCTGGGATTGTTTCCTCAATCTAACGGATCCCTGGATTTAATCTCAGATGGACCCCGGTACTGGTCTGAGAAAGAAAATTCGCTGTCACCAGCCTTTGATCTTTGTTTCAGCCTTCCCGTTTTGCTCCTTAAATTGCGGGCGAAGATCGGAAATCGTTTTACTGACGAGCGTGGAGAACCGATCCTTTCGCGCTGCAGCCACTGGAGGCAGTTGAAGGACTCGGCGCGAGCGGAGCTCAAATTCCAACCGTCGCAGCACGAGTAGGCCGGAGAGCGGGAAAAGGAAAGGCTGTGATTGGAGGAGCAGAAAGCACGCACGGGGCGTAAGACTCTGCGATTAAAAGCTCCAACAGAGCTGTTGGGCGTGGGTGAAGGTGAGTCTTGGTGGGAGGGTGGCCTAGGTGTATTATTAGAGGCTGGTTTTGCCATTCCACTGTCAGCGTTTCGGGGGCACTGGGGAGGATTTCCTTCGTTCACCCCGGAGGCACCCACCCAGTCTGTTTCACATCATTATCCTAACTGCTCGGTGTCGTAAACGAAACCGAGCAGAGCTGCTGTGCATAGGGAGGGGGTCTGCCTCGAAGTTTGCATTAAGCTTTGTAATCTTTAATACGGGCAAATGTGAGATGAGATTCGAGGCTGTGGGGAGCGTTGCGGCCTACAGGAACTATGAAAGGAGAGTTATTAGCAGTGTGAAACTCACTTGCTCTACCGCTGGGCTCTTCTTACTACTTCGGTTTCCAGTTGAGTTTATGGGTCTGAAATGAAATAAATTAATGAGGAATGGAGCACCAGTTCAGTCTGGGAGCAATTATTTGCTATTAAATGAACGCAAAGTGATTACATTACGCTTTTAAGTATAATAGAGACTATTGTTTGTTTTAACTTCTGAAAAGTTTTCAATAAAAAAAGGTTAGAAATGATTTGCTGTCATAAAACAGATCCTGATAGGGCATAATGGGTATGAGTTTTGAAACAGATACAACGGGGCAGATTGTGTGATAGCCGTAAATCTAGCAATTGGGCACCCCATCTTAAATTTCTTCTGACCCTTCAAATCACTAAAATAAAAATTGAAGCATGCCACTCTGTGGCCTATTTTATATCATTTGAAAGACAGCAACTCTTATGGTACTGAATGTCCTCAGTTAAATCAAGCCCAAGATGGAGTGCAATGTCTTACCTTAATTGTCTCCTTTGTGGGGACCATGAATTGGATTCCATTGGAATTTGAATTTTGGTTTTTGGACAGAATAAGAAATGGATTTGGGTTTGCCGAATCTGTTCTGAGCACTGGCTTTGTAACTTTAAGGATGGAGTATTTTTTAAAAATCCAGTGAAAGAAAAGAGTGGTATGTTCTGCAGCAGAGATGTTTTGTGGAGCCACCATTGGATAAGGATCATCAGCATGATAAGAGAAGGGGCACTGATGATGTAGAGTATGGTGAGGAAACAGCTGATCTTCCACAGGAATTAATTAGAAAAACACTTCAGTTGAACTATCCCTCCTTCCCTTCACATGACTTCTATGTTTCATCCACAGAGATTATGCAATTTTATTTCTTACCAGTATAAAAATAAGGGAGTTTTGCACGAGGAACTATGAATCATTGTGCAAATAAATTTAAGTAGACATTTCTGCTATGAGCATTGAGTGTTGACTGAGTCTTGAAGCTAACTAAACTAGAAGTGAGAGGATCCGGAATATCAGGTACCTGGGTTCCAGAAGTCAGTCTGTCCCCACATTGAGTCGGGTGTTTTTTTTTAAACAGATGTGAAGTCTCTTGCATGCACTAATGAGAAATTAATATCTATTTTTGGATCCCTCTTGGAAACTGGACTGCCCAAAGTGCAATAAAACCACAATCATCAGGGTGTACTACAGAGAAGACATGGTACATTACAGTGTATTAGACATAAAGGATGTGGCTTATTACATGTAGGCGGATGGTGGGAAGATCAGTGTATTAAAATGAGGATGTTATATATCAATGTGTATCAGAGGGAAAGTGTGGTATCTCAGTATATCTAATGGCTTATCAATGTACTAAACAGGTATGATATATCAAGAATATAGTGAACAGGGTGTGATATATCAGCATATTACATAAAGGTGGGGTTCCATTCATGTGTATTACAGACACTCATTATTTCAGAATGAATTAAGTAGAAAGAAGCTCCCACAATAATTTGAAGTCTTAAGGTATTACATAAATATAAGTTGTTGTAACATTGTTACAAGCCCTACTCCACCATGGTTAGTTAGTTGGACTCTCTGCTTGTGTCATGCTTTCAGCCTTTTCCAACATATTGGCACATTCCAAGGAACTTATTTCAGTGTATTGTGAATCCTGCTGATTCTAACAGTCTGCATCGTTCCCCTGTCTGAGACGTAGAAACAAACAGCTATATTATGAGCCTTAGATCTCGTTGTTCACACTACCTCAAATTAGAGGTAATAGATTCATAAAGGAGCTACTTAACACCTGAGTAAGATTTGATACTCCAACTATAGGACAGAAAATGAGGAGATCTTGTATTAAGGAGTTACGAGTTCAGTGTAAAACCAGCCAACAAATCACTATATTTTGACTGTAAGATTTGCTCCTTTTTAAAATTTATTTTTGCCTTGAATGATGTATTTACTGAAACAAAGACAGGCAGGAATAGGGACAAGGAATACATGAACTACCCTAATGGCTGGGATTTTGCCCCCTTCTACAATTGGCCATTAATTACAAGTTCATCAGGGAATTCAGCACCTCTTAATCCATCCTCGGTGTTTTATCTTATGTACCCTGAGTGTAATTCTACCCCATCTAAGAACCATTCCAAGTGTTGACCACTCTGGCTTGGATTTTCATTTAAAACATTCCCTGTTTTCAGTCAATGTAGAGGTATTCTGACAAATGAAATGCGGCAAAGAGGACCTCCAACAAAATTCCAATCACAAGATTGCAGATAGGTTACAACACAATTGAGATACAAATTATAGGCTTAAATATTCTTCTGTTACTGAGTCAGGTTCCTTGAAATATTCTTTGATTTTTTTTTGGGAATGTCACTTAATTTGGCTTTTTGTTCTGGATCAGACTTTTCTGCAGGCTTTCTATCTCTGCATGTTGGTAGATTGGGTTTGAGACAATCTTGTGGTTGCCTAGGATGTGAATCTGAATTTGCGGTTTGGGTGGATTGCGAGGCTATGGAGTAGCATCATGCACAAGTGAAGGACCAACCCCTCCATCATGGTTCCCCCCCCATCATTTAATGTTTTGCCATCCCTCACCTGACTTTCCCACAGTCTTGCCAGAATGCCCCATCCCACCCACCTACCCCTATTTTCATGGGGTGAGCATCCTTTATTGCAAAAGTAACTTTTGAAATCAAGATCATCCTGAAATCAGGCTCCTTAAATAAGCATCAAATGGTAGGTTGGACTCCCTTCAGATATCCGGTTCTCAGAACAGATATTCCTTACAAGGTAAGTCGAGTTTCTTCTTTGATTGCCTTTCTCCTTCCAATAATGGGTTCCTTTTCTCCTTCGATGAACAATCATGTTCCTTCCTTGCCTGCACTAACAAGTTATTAGCTTCTTAAACTTTTCCAGTGATAGACAGAATGACACATTACCAGGCCACACTGGACTATCAATGATAGCCTTAGATCAGAGTAACCGATAATATATCCAGTTTTTGTTTAAAACTTAAAATTAAAGCTTAAATCATCAATCTTAAAGTTTGAACTATAAGGAGTGTTTAGATAGATTGGGACTTTTTTTCCTGAAGCAGAGGAGACTTAGGGGTGATCTTATAGAGATTTGCAAAATAATGAGGGCATAGATCAGCTAGATTGCAACAGATAGAGGAGTCTAAAACTAGCCGGTGTAGGTTTAAGATGACAGGGAAGAGATACAAAAGGTCCACAGGGGCATTTTTTTCACACAGAGGCTGGTGGGTGTCTGGAACAAGCTGCCGGAAGTAGTAGCCAAGGTGGGTATAATTTTGTCTTTTAAAAAGCATTTAGACAGTTACATGGATAAGATAGGTACAGAGGAATACGTGCCAAACGTGAGCAATGGAAACTAGCTTAGTGGTTAAAAATAAAGAACGGCATGAACAAGTTGGACCAAAGGGTCTGTTTCCAAGCTGTAAACCTCAATGACTTTTAAACTTTCAGTAAATTTAGTGTGAACAGTACAGTACCAGTGAATTCAATTCAGCAAGACTGACATAATCTATAGAGAGGGAAATAGCATTTCAAGTTTATAGGGTCGAAAAGAAATCAGAGTTCTGAGAAAGAGTCATTCTGGACTCAATGTTAATTCTGGTCCTGTAATAATCTCATTGAAGCCATAACCTCTTATTTACAACGTGTATAAAAATTACTGCTCGGCAGCTACAGTGTACAGGTCAAGCCCTGGAGTCCTTCAGTTGCCAGCCTGAGTGGAAGCCAGTTGATTTTAATCCCCCTGCTGCTCCTTGCCTATTAGATGAGCTTCCACTCGCTTAATAGAGAAGCTCATACTCTTCGAGGCCCACCGGCAGATCTATTGATGATCCCCATCGCCATCATAACAGTTTAATTCTCCACAGATGCAGCCTGTGAGTTTATCCGATGCTTCCTGTTTTTGTTTCAGATTTCCAGCTTCCACACTATTACAGTTGTTTGATTGATTATGTGCAAATCCTAATTATCTTTTCTCGTAAGAATTGTTTATTGAAGAATTGTTCATTGAGTTCATCAAGCCCTCATTGTACACACTGTCTCTTTTAGCTACACAATATCTTGTTGCTTCTTGACAACACCTGTTGCTTTACACCAGGCCAACAGGTTTTAATCCTAAAAGTGAGCTTTTGCCCTATCAGTACTATTCTGGTTGAATGTCCAGATGTGGTGTCAAAAAGACTTCTCTTCCTTAACGAAATGGTTGCCATGTTTCACCCACTATCTCAACAAAGAACAAAACAGCATGGGAGACAGGCTCTTCGGCCCAATGAGACCACGCCGCCACCCTAATGTTCCCAGCTCTACCTGTGATCCCTGTCTATGTTTATGGATCTATGGATTAAAAACCAAATTTGAGACAATTTAGGGAGAATATGTTTTGCCAGTTAGCCTAAGAGCACATTTTTGGGATTTGGGAGGAAACCGGAGCACCTGGAGAAAACCCATGCAAGCACGGGGAGAATGCGCAAACTCCCACAGGCCCAAATCCATGTACCTGCACAGCACAGCAATAGTCACTGAGCTGTCATGTTGCCCATCAAATGGTCCAGGTCAGCATACACTAACAACGTGATGCACTAGGATACTTTGAAAAAAAATCCAAGAGCAGCCCTCTCACGACCCATCACGTGTATGCCCCTTGTTAGACAACAAGGTGGACCAAAGCACCTGTCGGATAAAAACAAGTATATCAATATCATTGTCTATTTACACACTTCCCAGGGACTCCCAAGACTCATGATCCCTATTTTAAATCAGTTTTCCATATCCCTCCATTCCCATTCTGTTCATGTGCCCATCTATTAAATAACTCCAGAGTGCCTGCCTCCACTACTTTTACTTGGCAGCGCATTCCATACCCCCACCACCCTCTGTGTGAAAAAACTCCCTCTAGCATCTAAATTATACCTTACCCCTCTCACCCTAAGCCCGTGACCCCTTGTGCTATTTGAGTCCATCCTAGGAAAAAGCTTAACCCTGTTTACTAATCTTGCTCAGCCTGTGACAACACATCTGACGACATACACATGTAGGAATGGGATTGGCCTCATACCTATACAATGTTTCTGCCCTTTCATCATCACTATAAAGGTGACAGTGGTAAGCTTCTATGGTGGCCAAGAGGCTGAAGAAGATTGGCAAGGTGAATGGTCATGTACGTTTGTAATTTTGCAACACTCGTTTGGCAGATGTTTGAGTAGGAAAGATGCTCTGACAGTGGCCAAATAGGAAATAGGAATTCGAAAGGTGCCAGGCAGATTGTTAGATATAAACATATGAATAGTGCTGGGCAGGAAAGTACTTTAGTCCCTCTAGCCTGTTACACAATTGTGATATCTTGTGCACTGCTTGTCTCCTCAAAGCCATGTAACCTGGAAGAATAAATTTGATGGAAAAATCTGGGAAATTCCTTTCTAAAGTTTAAAGTTAATTTATTAGTGTCACAA
The DNA here is from genome assembly GCA_024679065.1 of Sphyrna mokarran. Classification (NCBI taxonomy): domain Eukaryota; kingdom Metazoa; phylum Chordata; class Chondrichthyes; order Carcharhiniformes; family Carcharhinidae; genus Sphyrna; species Sphyrna mokarran. The sequence goes on along the minus strand of JAGIQG010000028.1, from coordinate 18,697,831 downwards.
GTAGTCTTACATTAACACTACGATGAAGTTACTGTGAAAATCCTGTAGTTGCCACACATTGTCATGTGTTTGAGTACACTGAAGGAGAAGTTAGCTAATGCATCTAACTGGCAGTCTTTTAGACTGTGGGACAAAACTAGAGCACCCAGATGAAATCCACACAGACAACATGCAAACTCCACACAGTGACCCAAAACGGGAATCAAATCCGGTCCTTGGCACTGAGGCAGTAGCGCTACCACTGTGCCACGTTGCTGCTCTACCTGCCACCCTTCTATTCCCCACGGAAACCAATTATCTCTCATTTTGTGAAATTGTTCCATATTCAGTGTCCTGGCTCGAATACTGCAAGAATAACCCCAATGAGGTCCCAGTGGGGCTCCTTGCGTATGAGGTTTCCTGGTAATAGGCAGTGAGTGGCCTGCTGAAGTGCAGTTGCAGGCAGGGACTAATGTGTGTACACCATGGGCGTGGTTTTACATTGCATCCTGTAATAAACTATATTTCTTTCCAGTTTGGCTTCCTGAGTCATTACAACTGTTTTAGCATAATTGTGTCCTTTAAATCTCAGTAGCAGTGCCCACTTTCTGCAGTTTCACAACCTTTGCCACATCTCTCCTTTCACCGCCCTTGCAGCTTCCCCTCCCATTCCCACTCTCACAAGCTGACCCACCATCACCACCGTAACAGATTCTAATCATAGAGTGTTCCTTAATTTACTTTGTATTAGTTGTTCACTCTGATACTTGTCCCACAATGCACCCTTGTCCCCTATTCCAGCAGTCAAAAGTAATCCAGGAGCTCACTCTGGCCTTGTTAATTTTGGGTAGTAGCTATCTTTTCTAAGGTAATTGATCTGTGCAGCAGCAATAACATGTCCATCTCTCACTGAAAGATGTGAAGATGATTTAAAGCATTTTACTATTTCTGCTGTTCACTGTGAATAAGAATCTTTTTATTCCACACCCCTCAGGGACATAAAGGACATTCATTTTCTTTGATTTATGAATTAGAAGTTGTGACTGAGCAAGAGATTTTTCCAGATTGTTTGAATGTCTATGATCAGCAAAATCTCCCAGTAGTGTAAGTGTTTCAACCTGACACTGACACCTCCCCTTAAGCTTTTTCATTTTGTTGAGGATTTGCTAACCACCTCCTCATGCTGACTGAGGGGCCTGATGTTCACTCCTCTTCCCCCTGAGGAACAGTGAGTGAGTGCTTCAACTCTAATTGTGCATGTTCTTTACAAAAAATTCACAGAACAATCTTAATTTATTAATGTCTTTCCCTCTCATTAACTCCCTATATCTGTCATTTCTCTATGCATTTTAAGCTACTTGTACTTCTGACCAATTCTTGCAATTGTCCTTTAACTGCTGCAATCTATGTTGTTTTCCCCCCTCCTATCAGTAGTCCTCTTACTACTTTCAGTCTTTGAATCTTCTCTCAAGTTCCTTACCTTGAAGTTGTGCTCTCAAATCCATTCATAGTCCACTATGGTCACTTTCCTACTTTCAAAACTAAAGAAACTGCAGTCTTTCTTCTAGCCAAATTCTCTAATCAACGGGTCAGCCTCAAATTATAAGGTATTATTTGAAAAGAGTGGGAAATCAATCTGAATTATTCTGTTTTTTCATACCCATATTTGTAGATGGCACATTTCTGATAACACCCCCCTCCAGGATCCATGGGGAATCGTTGATTGATCTCCCTGTAGGACTGATTGAGTATGAGTTCACATGGTAGCAGGCAGTGGCTTGTCCAGCTGGAACTTATTACCTGAGCTTTTCACAAGACAGGCCCAGGACTGGACCTGCTGAACTGAAGTCTCAGGCAAGGACTAGTGCGTGTACATCACAGTAATGGTTTTGCATTTCATTCTGTAATAAACTATGTTTCTTTTCAGTTAGGCTTCCTCAGTCTGAGGAGGATACCAGATTGTTGCCATTGCTTTCACCAGTACCAGGCAAGGGACACTCACAGCAGTAGGATATATTAATTGACAAGCTTCTGGGACATTCGCTGGTGGACACCACACAGCTTTTGTTGCACATTGGTTGGAGGTAAGAGTTTCCAAGTGAACCAGCATTCAGAGGTCTATTGGCTTCCAGGAAACAGCTGCCCCCAAGCCAGATGCCAGCCTTCAGGAAATGGTCATCCCATCCCTGTTCGAGATGCAAAAACATAGCCAGGTTTTACAGAAAAGATTGTCAGCTACATACCAGCAACTGTGAGGCCATTTGCAGGAGTTCAGAAAACTTCTTTCAGAGGAAATGGTGCAGGTATTGCATCATACCCAAGCCAATACCACAAGGGTGGTGTCCATCGTTGAAAGCTGGAGCAAAATTGGTTGCTTGTTTCAATGGTATTTTCTTGTTCCTAAATATTAGGAAAGAAAACTATTTGATACAACTAACTTATTCTTATAACTTTGTAAGAGACACAGAATAACTGAATAAATCATGTAAAGGGCTGTTTTACATTAAGTTGATTCTCTAGGTGGTCTGCTAATTTACCCAGAGTTATGGCAGGAGATTGGGAGAGCCCACAAAAATTCTAAGCATTTACATTTCACATGTTGTACACTGATAAAATGAAGCAGTTTTGTCTGAACTCAAAAACTGCAGACAACTTATTCAGCTTTCAGCATGCGTGTTGGAATGCTGAAATCACACAGACACCATTAAACTCCACCAGATGTTTTATCTAATTTGTATTGCACATCAGAGAGAGGACAGGTGCATATAGATTCAGTAAGAAACATAAAAATTTCAACAACTCCACCATCTGTTCATTGAAGTACAATCTGTTTACTAAATTGGAAATCAGCCCACACTTTATGACAGAAAGTTAAAAAAAGAGCAGTCTGCTCCTACTGACGCCAAAATGGCTGGTCTGGAAACATGGGTAACATCCCAAACATTTACAGCTAAATGCCACCTTTGAAATAATACTTTATCCACAAAACATTGTTTGAATAGTCTTCAGTGTTCTTGGCACAATGGTAAATTATAGCTCAGGACCCACTAATTATTATCTACTTTCCTTGACCTCAGCAGACAATTCACTGGGATAGAAACTGACTTTGTGTGGTAGTGTATAATGGGTGATTGTGAGTCAGCAACCTGGAAATAAATGTCAGGAGATCTGTAAAATAGACTACAGATTTGCTAACACCTGTTTTACACTATTACGATAAGTTAGAACCAAATCCATTAGGCTTTTTGGTAATTGCGCTTGAGTTTCTTTTCCTCCTGTTAACTTGCAGCCTTCGCATTCCGGAAATCAGTAGGTCTAAACAGTACTTAATGTTGCGAGTTCTGACCTGCAGAATGGTTGTAATTTTAACTCCACACTTATATTGTTATTGCTAAGGTATTGATTAAATGTTTGCAGCCTTCCTGCATGATAAAATGTAACAGCCATCTGAGGTGTTAATGTGCCTGGCATGGTTGAAAAGCTTGTCAATATAAGGTATCTTTGCCAACTGGAAACCATAGATGAACAGGGATATCCACGGTTTGCTGAATTCCAGGTCTGAGGCGTTCAAGTCGGGTGACCCTGACCTATATAACAAATCCAGATACGGTCTATAGAAAACGATCAAAGATGCCAAGAGACAGTACTGGACCAAGCTAGAGTCCCAGGCTAGCCACATGGACACCCACCGATTAAGGCAAAGTCTGCAAGACAAAAAAGACTACAACATGAAGGCTTGTAGAATCACTGACAGCAATGCATCTCTTCCCAATGAGCTCAACATATTCTATACCTGTTTTGAGCAAGAGGTCAGTGAGAAGACCCCTTCTGCCCTGCAAGTCTCGACTGAACTGGTATCTGAGGTTTCCATGGCATACATCAGATCAGCCTTCTTGAAAGTTTAACCCAGAGAAAGCAACTAGTCAGATGCGGTACTCAGTGGAGCACTCAGATCCTGCACAGGCTAGCTGAGAGACATTTTTAACCTCTCTTTACACTGATCTGAGCTCCCTACCTGCTTCAAGAAGATGATCATCATCCCTATGCCAAAGAAAAGCCAGACACCATGCCCTAATGATTATACCTCATAGCTCTAACATGTATCATTATGAAGTACATCGAAAGGTAGTCATGGCCTGGATCCACCAGTTTATCTATCGCCACAACAAGTCCATAGCAGACGCTATCTCCCTATCCCTACACTCAACTGTGGAACACTTGGATAACAAAGACACCTATGTCAGATTCCGATTTACTGACTGCAGCTCAGCCTTCAACACTGTTATATCTACAAAGCTTATCTCCAAACTCCGTGGCCTATGTCTCGGCTCCTCCCTCTATGACTAGATTCCCCACTTCTGAACCCACCGACTGCAATCAGTAAGGATGGACAACAACACCTCCTTCATGATTATCTTCAACACTGGTGCCCTGCAAGGGTGTGGCCTCATTCCTTATATACTTATGACTGTGTGGCCAAATTCTGCTCCAGCTTCATTTTCAAGTTTGCTGATGACACCACCGTAGTTGGCCAGATCTCAAGTAATGATGAGATGGAGTACAGATAAGAATTAGGGATAGGTGAAGTGGTGCAATGACAGTAATCTCTCCCTCAGTGTCAGTAAAAACAAAGGAGATAATTATCAACATCAGGAAGTGACATCAGGACATGCCCCTGCCCAGGTCAATGGGGATGAAATGGAGATGGTCAAGAGCTTCAAGTTTCTAGATATCCAGATCATCGGCAACCTGTTCTGCTCCCACCACACTAATCCAATAATTAAGAAAGCCACAACACCTCTACTTTCTCAGGAAGTTACAGAAATTCAGCATATCTGCTACAACTCTCTCCAATTTTTACAGATGCACCACAGAAGGCAGGCTTTCTGGAAGTATCACGGTTTGGTATGGCTTCTGCTGTGGATAAGACCGCAAGAAAATACAAAGGGTTTTGAACATAGCCCAGTCCATCATACAAACCAGCTTCCTATCCATTGATTCTGTCTACACTTCCCACTACCTCAGAAAAGCAACCAGCATAATCAAAGACCCAACACACCCAGGTATATGCTCTTCCACCTTATTCCATTGGGAAAAAGATACAAAAGTCTGAGATTCTCTACTAACTGACATAAGAACATCTTCTCTGCTGCCATCAGACCTTTGAATGGACCTTATATTAAGTTGATCTTTCTCTACACCTGAGCTACAACTGTGACACTACATTCTGTGCCCCCTCATATCCTTCTTCCCTATGTACTCTATGATTGATATGCATTGTCTGTAAAGTGCACAAGAAATGATAATTTTCAGTGTATACCAATACATGTGGCAATAATCAGTCAAATCAAAGAAACTGAAGGTTGGAATAGTGGTTAACATATAACATACAGACAGAATCTGTGAATATCGGGGAAGGCAATGAAGTTAAATTTCATGTGGTAATTGTAGTTGTGAAGGAAAGCAAGGGTGAGAGTATTGAGTTGCAAGACTAGAGATAGGAGCAGACTATAAGAGTGGTGTTACCATGACAACTGTCAGTTTTGTAGCCATTTCATGAGAGCTAGCTAGGTTCATGGCATTCACCAGCTCAACCAGCCATTTGTTGGTGTACTATAGACATTGCCTGAAATACTTCATGATCCCAGCAAGAAAAAGAGCTCTCTCCTGTCCATTGGCTGGATGAGGTGACTGCAAAGAATTTGGGTGTCATCTTTCAGTAGATACTTGCTGACTTTGATGAGCATTAGTCAAGCCAATTTCTGTCCTGTCCCTCTCCAACACCACAAATTGATATGCAGCCAAGAAATTACACTGACGAGACACTTTTTATGTTAAGATCCCAGCATGAATTTGATGTTGAATCAGACTCATAAATCACAAGCTCTGCTGTGTGTTAGTTTTTAGGTGGATTGAATTTCTGAACCAATGCATTTTGATTTTAATGCAGTGGGGATGTAAGTATGTGGTTGTAAGTAGGATATAATTACAAAATTTTCATCAAAACAAGAATGTCAAATAAGCAAAATATTTAGTGATGTTAATGAAAATGGAGATCTCCCTTAAGCAAGAATCCTCCTTAACATAGAGTTGAGAGTACAGAACTTGAGTATTGCTTAAAAAAAACTGACTGGAATTTTATGGGCCCACCCACCACAGGAATTGGAGTAGGTGAGGGCAGACCATGGAAAGGTCTGTTGACCTCAAGTGGGACCTATGGCTTCAGGATGAGCAACAGCATAAAATCCCACCCAGTAAATTTTTTTGTTTTGCGTTCATCAGGACAGATCACAAGATTCCACAGCAAAGAGAACAATAATAATACTGCATCAATGTAGCATAGTGATTGGCAAGTGGATTCTGGTAGAGGCATTGCCATGGAGAATGCAGCAGGGAATAGATGTCCCCCATAATTTTGTTTAGTTGAAAAAGGCAGAATGAGTGGACATGATCCTTCTATCTGCAAAGGATAAGGCACTGTGTGTGAATATAAAAAAACAGAAATTGAACTAGATAAGCCATGTAAATACCAGAAACTGAACAGCACTAGCCATATAAGTACTGTGGTGATGAACAGACCAGAGGCTAAGAATCTGCAGTGAGTAACTCACCTCCTGACTCCCTAAAGCCTGTCTACCATTTTCAGAGTGGAATTCAGGAGTGTGATGGAATACACTCCACTTGCGTGGATGAGTGCAGCTCCAACTACACTCAAGAAACTTAACAACACCCAGGACACAACAGTTTGCTTGATTGCTATTCTTTCCACAAACATTCAATCCCTCTACCACCAATGGACAGTGGCAGCAATATGTACTGTCTACAAGATACACTACTGTGACTCACTAAGGTTCCTTAGGCAGCACTTTCCAAACTCACAACCACTAAAACCTAGATGGACAAGAGCAGCAGGTACCTGGGAACACTTTCAACTGGAGGTTCCGTTCCAAATCACTCACTGTCCTGACTTGATAATGTATTGCTGTCCTTTCACTGTTGTGAATCAAAATGCTGGAACTCCCTCCCTAACAGCACTGTGGGTGTACCTACACCTCAGACTGCAGCAATTCAAGAAGGCAGTTCACCACCTCCTTCTCATGGTCAACTTAGGATGGACAATAAATGCTGGTCTAGCAGCATTGACACAGTCTGCCTGTTGTTGGGATGTACCGCCTAAACACCTATCATCATGCTGGCACTGAAGTTCATATATCACGTCTAATTTGTGTTACAGGCAGCATCCTATTAGTTGAGAATACCACTCATGTTGCTGCTGCATAGCAACAATATCCACAAGAATGTCCCAGCATTTTGATCCAGTGACAGTAATATATTATCATGTTAGGATGATAAGCAACTTAGAAGGGAACCTCCCATAAATAAGAAAACAATATGTGCCTTCTAGTATGTGTAAGTGAGACACTCTTTGAGCCTGACTGTTAATCTTAAATTAGTTTTCATAACCACCTTCTTTTTCCTCATCTTCTTTATTCCTTTTGTCAATTTTATAAATCCATGCTTTCTAATTCTTGATGCTGTCTTGAGTGGGAACATTTTTTCATTATTTATCCTATCCATATCGTTCAGGATACTAGGATACTTCTCTCAAGTCCCGTCTTAGCATTCTGTTCTCAGAAGAAAACAGGCCCAACCACTCAATCTATCTTGATAGCTACAGTTCTTTATCTCCGGGTTATTCTTGTGAATCTCTTTTGTACTCTTTCCAATGGGTGGTAAGGTGTCTCAAAGGTTTGGGAGCTAGCCATTGCACACTGTTGCTATGCAGCAGCAACATAAATGATATTCTCAACTAATAGGATGTTGCCTCTTATACATATTAGATACATAATATATGTGAACTTCAGTGCCAGCATGCAGATTGTGTCAAACTGCATGCATTTTCAACTGTTAGCAACAAGTAATATATTGACTGTGCCCAACTGACCCATGCTTGCAAAACTCAAAAACAAAGTCCAAAATTAGCTGTGATTCTCTGGTTGGAAAACACTTGCCACACAATCCTGAGTGTGCTAAGAATTGCACAGAAAAACAATCTTAAGATTACTAGTTGGGCTCACAGCATGGCTCACCTTATGTCTGCTAGAAGCCAGATATATTCATGCCTCTGCAGACAGAAGGAATGTGTCCACTTATTGTGTCTTCTTCAACTAAAGAGTGAATGGGGGAACATCCATTCCCTGGTTCATTCCCCATAGCAATGACTTGGCCATTCAGAGTTAAGCTGCTGGGGGGTTTGTATTTGAACAATAGCTTGGGACTTAACAGTTTCTCTATGTCAATGTCTCAATCAATCAGAGTCCACTTGCCAATCAGTAAGCATGCTTTTCTTATGCAGTATAAATGATCATCCCCTTTGCTGTTGATAAGCTTGCGATTTGTCCTGATGAGTTCAAGGCAAAAGGCTTAGGCAACTTGTCATTTTTTTCAGCAGTACAAAGTTGAGTAGAACCTGTTGGACTGATTCTGTCTACAATGCTTAGTCTTGAGTTAATGTGGCTCCTTGTTTTCAAAATTAAAAATTCCATTTGTCACCAAATTATTTACAACAAAAAGTTGAAATGTTCTAATTTATAATGAAAGAACTTGCATTTATAAAAGCAACTAATCACATCTTCAGGGCATCCAAAACATTCCACAGTTTTGAAGTACTTTTGAAGTTTTTTTCCATTCACTGGAAGTGAGTGTCACTAGGTGTGCCAGCATTTATTATCCATCCCTAATTGCCCTTGAATTTGGTGATTGTTTGACTGTTTCAGAGTCAACCACATTCAGTCAATTTTTCATTCACTGCACACTCCTACGCTCATTTAGATGTCTCTCTTGTAAATCCCTTTCGAGTACTTCCTGTTAGAAACTTTATCACCATTGCCATCTGCTCAGTGCCAAAATTTTCTAATGGGTAAATGTATCGGAAGTGCTACTACCAATGGCTGACGGGTATATAGGATAAATCTTTTCAGTTCCTTTGTAATGACTCTTCTTAACTGCTTGTCTTGGAGTAATACAACTGTCTTTATTCTGTTATGGTGAAGGATACATTTAATTTGCGTTTCACAGTCACCATGGTCAAAACAGTAAACTAATCATGTAGGGAACAGTGGTGCATGACAAATGGTTCACTTTGTAGTAGATTAATAACATTGAGAGCTCCGCACATTGCCCTCAAGGCAGTTGTAGTGGGGAAGAGACCATTGTTCACCTACTTCTGGAATATATTTTGCAGAGAAGGTCTGGGGATGGAGCAGTCGTTTTCTTTTCAAGGTACATCCTGAGCTGCTCTGACGCCGGACCTTGTGCTCTACAGGCTGTTTCCAGGAAAACACACTGAGATAAACATCAGTTGCAACTGGAGGAGCATCAACATAGTGAAATATGTGCTTTGATCTACCCGAAACTTGCAGGTGTTCCAATGCAGAGTTGTCCTCAACTGACTGGTACATTCCAAGGTGCAGAACAATGTGCTGAGAGACATGCTAAAGCTTGAGGCAGCTGCTGTAACAGTGCAATGAGAAAATATTGCTATCCAAGGCCTTTCAGCCATATACACCAAGAGACTGAAAAATATGTGTAGAACCCTTCGGGCTATGTGTCTGACATTGAATATTCTTTGGGAATATTGAAATATTGAGGCATGTCAGAGAAGAACATGCTACATGAAGGAAAGTTGAATTCTATTACACTCTCTTTAATTTTTGAATTTGAAATGTTTTGCCCCCAGGCTGCATGCCTGACATGGAATGTATTTTGAAAATACCAAAGAATTATGCTTGTAAAGACGCACCTAAGGAGGAACACAAGTCAAATTTTATGGCACTTAATATAATGTTCAAGTTAAATGTTTTGTAATGTACTTTTACAAATTTTGTGAATAAAGTATATTTTGGTCCCCTGCTGCAGCTTGAGAGGGAAATTGGAGGAACTACCGGAAGAAACAACATAAAATGGCAAAAGTAGTAATTTTGACACTTCTTTGTGGATTCTGCTGACATCTACAGATAGAGATCAGGAGAATCCCTGTGGAAATTCAAAGACAAATGCTCCAAGAGTAAGAAGGGAAAATGGTGGATAGTCTTGCAAATCCTGGCAACTAAAAGACATTTTCTCAGTGAACTATCTCTTTCCTGACACAGGAACTGTTTCAGTCTGTGTTCAAAGGCAAAAGCACACAGGTGGAACAGCCTCAATAGAGTCAGAGGTTTACAGCATGGAAACAGTCCCTTTGGCCCAATTTGTCCATGCCACCCTTTTTTTAAGCCCCTAAGCTAATCCTAATTGACAGTGAGGAAAGTTATCTCCAATTGCAGTGGGATCTTGATCAATTGTCCACCTCACTGTCCACCATGCCACCAATCTTGGTGTCATCGGCAAACTTACTAAGCATGCCCCTATATTCTCATCCAAATCATTAATATAAATGATGTTAACAATGGGCTCAGCACTAATCTCTGAGGTGCACTGCAGGTCACAGGCCTCCAGCTTGAAAAACAACTCTACAACCAATTTTGTATCCATTTAGATACCTCAGTCTAGATCCTGTGAGATTTAATTTTATGCAACAACCTACCTGGTGGTACCTTGTCAAAGACCTTGCTAAAGTCCATGTAGACAATATCAACTATCTCATATATCTGCTTGGTTACTCTTTCAAAAAACTCAATTAAATTTGTAAGACATGATTTTCCAAAATGAAATTGACAAATGTAGTAAATCAGCCAGAAATCAGTTTCCTGAAACAAAAAATCCTTTATTGTATATCAAAGAAGGGTTGCACCTATGGCTCTTAGCTAGACAGTGATTACCTCAGGACTATAATGCCAGTCTGGGTTGAGCAGCAAATTTATGAGCCTACCCTATCAACTTCTCACTGGGCTAGCTTTTGCTTGCTCAGTAAGGAAGCTTGTATTCCACAAAGCCCATAGGGAGATCTATTGATGATGCCTTGTGTCCTTTGTGGCTTTCATAACATCCCTCACTACTTAGCTTCATGCTCTCTCTTTACCTTCACTGTGAGAAGATCCTTTATGCTGCTTAGCAATCAGTATGAGGTCTATCGAAGGCAGGGCTGGGTCAGGCAGCGCACACCAAGCAAAGAACTTTTGTTTCCTGCAGGAGCATTGCAGGATTACTGAACGGGTATCCCCTTAACCCAGAAGCCTGCTCGTTCAGCCTCTATCTCTAGTCTGTACATTCATCATCCTGAGGAGTTAATGCGCTGTCAGTTTTGAACTGAGGACCGATACTAGAGGTAGTCGCCTTCATGGCGGATAATGAGACCAGCTAGGCAGAGGACTTGCTTCCTCTGAGGTAGCCCAGGTATTTCTTTATAATTTTGCTGTAGATTTTGGCTTTGTGAATTAGTATCTGTTTTTTCCATAACAATCCCAGGGACCCAACTGGGACTATCCTCGAAGTTTCTCACTTGAACTAGATCAACCATTTCAAAAGTTCTTTCTTTGCTAAATTTTTTTTTTGTTTTCTTGTTGGATTCCATTCTCTCTGCCAAGTTTGGGAATTGTAGGTTTAATCTGGTATGGAGCCGTCCATTCCATTACCTGCTGTGCTGAGGCAACAGCTGTTGAAAACGGTGTAGTCCTACAATCTTTTAAGTTGGCCAGGTGTTCCTGTTCAGAAGCTTATGGACACCATGTAAATATACTGCTACCTTGGGTAATGTTTGAAAGGTGTTCTCCATAACTCTTTGGAAAATGGCAAATGAATATATTCATAGGGCAGAATTTTATGAGAATGATTCTATGTCCAGCTAGCGTGAAAACAGGCGAATTCCAGATCCACTTTTTGGGAGAATTTTCACTCCCAATCTTATGGACTTAGATATTGAAAATAGCGGATAGACCATTTCTAGCGACTGGAGGCAGTAGGCAGGTCTCAATTCGCCAAACAGCCTGCAGCTCAGATTAGAGCTACAAATTGTGCATGTGCAGAGAAAACTGAAAAAAAGCAGCTCTCCTGACCAACCATCACCCTACCCCAGAGGCCAGATACAGCCTCCCCACCGTGGGCATTGGGTTCCCCTTTGTCCCAGGATCCCCTTGCACATGGGCCCCTTTATCATTCCCCTGGCCCCAATTGCTGTGTGACATGATGCTCTCTTTCCTGCTCCTATTCATCACAGAGACACATTCCCTCTGCACCCCATCCCCCATCAGCATACCTGCAAGTGCTGACTGACTTCCCCTCCATGACAAGACAAACTGCATTAAACTCGCTGGAATGCATTAACAGGTGCGTGACATACCTTATCTGCCTGCAGCTGATCAGCCTTAACAAGGGAGAGCTCTATAAAAACCCCAAGGATAGACAGACTGGCAGGCAGTGCAGGAAGATGGCTGGAAGGGGGACAGCACCCTGTTTCTAAGATGCAGATCTTGCAAGATTGTTGGAAGTGGTGGAGGCTAGATGGGAGACCTTTTTCCTCCGAAGCAGGATGCCACCCTGACCTCTGAGCATCTTCCTCCAACCCCTACCACCAGAGTCTCACAACCCTTGGTCTCTCAGGGCCATCCCCGACACCCTCCAGGACTTGTGCCATTAGCTTTTACATAGCTCCTTCTGTCCCCACGTAAGAATATCCATAACAACTGGGAGAGGCCAAAGAGATTTCGGTCCTCAGCCCCTTTGAGGAATGAGCACTGGAGCTTACGGGAAAGGAGGGGATTCACACTATAAGTACAGCAAGTTGGGTTGGAACACAGAAACAAATACCTGTAAATCATCCATTTGTTGGAGATATCTCAAGTTGCATGCAGCCCAGATTCTTAAGCCTCCCTTGCACTTAACCTTGTGTCCTGTGTTGCAGGAAGGGACCCAGATCCTCTTGCTCCCCACCCATCCTCCCCAAGATAGCTCTAAAAACTCCTTGGAGGAAGACAATGATGGGACCTCCAAGGCCAGCACCAGTTTTGCATCAGCTTCTATCTCACAGTTCATCATCCCAGAGACTCACATTAGTGGGTCAAGTTAATGTTGAGGCATTTGATCATACTGTGGTGAACATGATACATTTGTTGATGTACCTTGGGTGGAGGAGGGAACGTCCAAGCCCTCTGGTACAGCAGCATCTGCTGAAGGTGAGGACTCAGCTGGTCACAGGCTATCTGCTGGGCATATACAATTACTTTTCCCTTAGTTGCTAGAAATGCAACAATAGAACCAGGGAATGGAGAAGGGGCTGACTACAACACTGGACCACTGCGAGGTTGCTGGGAGGAGTCCCAAAGCTTTCAGATGGATTAGCTATTGCCTGTCTTGCTTGTTCCTAGGCCAACACTGCGGGGATGGCATCTGCAGTGGAAAGCCAGGGGCAGGAAATTATCACCATGAATAACAGAATCCAAGCGATCGCAGAGTCACGATGGAGTCCCTGAGGGCCTCAACAGGTTTCTCAAGATTCTGCAACCCATGACTGAGAGGCTGAAGAATTTGCAGGACATCCAGCGGGACAGTATCGCAGCACTGGGCTATGACAGCAGCCTTTGAGAATATGGCTCACTCACAGAGGGTCATGGCTGAGGGGCTGCAGAGCATGGCCCAGTCTCAGACTTCAATTGCTGCTGCTGTTGACAGCTGGTCCCAGATGCAGAGGGCCATTACGGGCCTCACTCACAATGGCCAGGATGCAGGTGATCCTCCAGGACTGCCACGGCCAGGTAACACCAGAGCTCACTGCAAAAGGGTTGGCACCCATGGAGTGACCCAGTCATACACAGGAACCCTGAAGGAGGAGGAAGGCCTGAAGGCCATGCTGGGGCCTTCCACCCAGGAATCTGCAACAGCGGTTTCACTTTCTGGTCCTCACCTTTCTGACACTGACGCATCTCAGGGGCAGTGGTATGACCACGGTGGCATGTGTTTGGCAGGCCTTGACACCTGGAAGCTGGCTGTAGATCTCAAGGTCTAGGCCTCTAGAGGAAGATCGCCAAGGATATCACAGGTCATGGGGCATGTTAGGTAGTTGGCCATCTGCACTTCTGATGTACACCCTAGGGAGACAGTGAAACACAGTAGTACGCCATGTGAAGTTAAGTTGTAGCAGCATTGAGATGACACAGATGAAGGAGGACACCAATTAGATAGAATAATTAGGCGCTTTAAAGTCTCACTTTCACTTATATATGTGTACTTAGTTTGGTGGCATCTTTATTAGTACTAATAAATGTTATTGCACCACACAGCCGTGACTACTTTGTCTCTGATAAACCTTCAACAGGAATGTATTTACCACGACCTTTAGCAGAGGGACCTGCATGTTGGTGTCCGTGGGAGAGGGCCTTCAGGGCACAGCTACTATGAAAATCAAGGCACTCGATTCATTCACTGGCAACAGTGGGTGACATGTAGTGGCTGTGACTTACATCATGGCATCCCCAGAACCAGAGAGACATTCCCAACCTCCACCACCACTACCCTCGCTACCTACCCCCCCATTCCCACTCATCCTGAGGCCCTGTATTAGTGTTAAGTGATCCTTTAACTCCACCTTGATGTGCACCCAGATGCCACCTTGCATGTGGCATCAAATAGGAACCTGGCTGGTATGCATCAGCACATCATCAGAGTGGTGCATGAGAGTGATGAGAGCCTGCCGCAGAAATGTGTTAACACAGTATACCAAGGCTCACCATACTGGTGTTACAATGTGGCAGGAGATTGTATGGGTCCACAGGCAGGATGGTTGGAACCCACATGTGGCAACACAGGACTCTAGTTGCCAAACTGCGCTTTGGTCAGGGCCTTCCCTGTTGCCTTGTTGCCCTTGCATGCCTGACTCTTGCTGCCACCAGCCTTCTAGCACCTGGGTGATGTTAGTCATTGCCTTCTTCCTCCTCCTTTTCCTCCTCCTCTTCCTCCTCCTGGACAGCCTCCTCCCCAGTGACACCCACCTCGTCAGGCTTCTTCTCCTCCTTTTCCAGATCTCCCCATTGCTGTGCCACATTGTACAGGGAAAAGAACATCACCACAGTACGTATTGATATCAATGGGCTATACTGGAGGGCCCCGCCAGAGCTATCCAAGCACCAGAACGACATTTTGAGGAGCCCTATTCATCACTTCACATATGGGGTGTCCACCTCAGTCTCAGGCCTCTGCACATAAGCTGTCAGCCAAGTGCAAAGCGGGTACCCAATATCCTCCATGAGCCATCCCTGCACTCTGGACTCCTCCTCAAAGACCTCTGGGGCATCAGAGCTTCTGAATATAAACCTTCATATACGCTTCATGCTGGCTGAGATGTGCATGATGTGCAGCAAATGGTCACACACCAGCTGAATGGAAGCCCTTTTTATTCATGAATCTTCCAGGATTTTTCTCTGGGGGCTTGAAGGTGACATGCATACAATCTATAGTGTTTCTACATTTGGCATCCCAATGATGGCCACAAATCTGCAGTCTGGGCTTCCTGCAGATCAAATTTAATATACTGGCCAGCCTAGGCATACAGGGCAAGCATGACTTCCCTCACACTCTTGTGCATGGATGATTGTGAGATGCCATAAAGATCTCCACTGACAGCCTGAAAGGACGCAATGGCATAAAAGTTTAAGGCAGTTGTCACTTTCACAGCTGCTGGGGGTGGGTGGTTCCCATGCTCCAAGTTGTCAGGTCTTGGAACACATGGCACAGATGATGCACTGTCTCCTTTTGGAGTTGGAGCCATTGGCAGCACACAATGTCCGACAGTTGCTCAAAGGACACATATGGAACTGGCTGGGTTTTTGTTCCTTCCTTTTCATGTCCCTCACCATCTGGGGCTGTTTGCAGACCATTGCCCTGCCTCCAGCAACTGTCTCCTTCTCCTCCTGCAGGTGGTATGGCCTGGGCCTCCTGTGCTTGCAATTCATTCTCCTGCTTCTCCTCCTCGGCTCCAGCAGCAACCAAAAGAAGAGCAAGATCAACTGGTTTCACTGCAAAAGCCATTGTCAACCTGGAGAGTGGGGGAGGGGAGTGTGGGGCACAGGGGTGGGGGGACAGAGAGAAATGGAAAAATTAGAGAACTCTGCTTGCACCCAGCCCAGCCACACACATGACACAATTCCCTCCAGCTTCCCAGAATGGCAACACAGCCTTCTCCCATTCTCCCCACTTCACACACCCAACCAGAATCCATGCAGTAATGGCTGAGACAGCTCTGTTTAACAAGTCCTGAGACTGCAGCACTGCCAGTTTTGAGGGCTTCCATCCACACCAACATTGTATGCTGCCGCTAGCACTAGGACCCAGAGTCACCGCTAAGACCAATGTCACTGCTCAGATCTGAGTCAGCACTGAGAGGCCGAAGTTGAATATCATGAACCACAACAGACCACTCCCCCCAACACGTACTCAGGCTCCCTTGGACCCAAAATGCAACATGGCCACCACAAACCGACACCCCTGGACCCAAAATGCAACATGGCTGCCACAAACCGACACCCCTGCCCCCCACTCTCTGCAGCATGGAGCTGCAGAGAGTATACCTCCTTACTGACCCTCCCTGCTCCATTGCCTGGAGCCGACTTTTAGAGAGGAGGTGTTTTGCTTGCTGGTTATAGCTGCAGCGAACAAATTCATTAAGGCAAGTGAAATGGGTGATTGGGAGTGAACTTTGCTAATGATGTTGAGATGAATGCAAAAATATGCAAATTGACATTTCATCCATTTTGGGTAGGTTTCCAATTGCACCCTTTTATTGGTAAGATAGGAATGTCACGAAAACGGGTGCCATTCCTACTAGTCAATTCACTCCCAATTTTATGACATTTTCCCACTGGAAAACGGGCATGATGAGGTTGTAACATTCCACCCATGGAGTCCTGGTATATGTTGATCATCGCATATTTCTGAGAGGACTTGTCAAATTCAAGCTGAAGATAGGCATGGCTCATGTCCAATTTGGAGAATGTCTTGCCACCTTTTACCTTAGCGAACAAATCTTCGTTTCAGGACATGGGGCACCTATTGAGTTTGGAGACCCAGTTGACTGTTAGTTTATCATCCCCACAAAGGTGAATTGCTTGTCGGGCTTAAGAACAGAAATGTGGCACAGTCCATTCCATGAATAATAGAGGTTTTCTATCTAAACTTCCAAGGCACTCTAGTTCAGTTTCCACCTTATCCAACATGGAGTATGGGACTGAAATGTCTACATTTGAAATCAGGGTGAACATATATTATTGGCTGTGCCCCATTTTTCTGTACCAGGCCTTCTTGGAAATCTCCAGGATATCTACTGACAAATTTGTACAGATTTACCTAGCCTGAAGGTCTCCAACCAGTTCAACTGAATTTTCTGGAGCCAATTTCATCTCTTAAGGCTTGCTTTGTGCCCCCATCCATAATAAGTGGGAAACAAGCTGATTACTGCCTGTATGTTACTGGTGCTATTGTGTTACCTTTTATTTGTAAAGGTTCCCCCTTTGTGATGATGTTGTGCAGTTTAGAAGTTTTATTTTTATTTATTAGCATCACAAGTAGGCTTACATTAACACTGCAATAAAATTACTGTAAAAACCCCTTCGTCGCCAGTCCGGCGTCCGTTCAAGTATACTGAGGGAGAATTTAACATGACCAATGCACGTAACTAGCATGTCTTTTGGACAGTGAAAGGAACTGGAGCACCCAGAGGAAACCCACGCAGGCTTGGGGAGAACATGCAGACTCTGCACAGACAGTGACCCAAACTGAGAATCGAACCCAGTGTCCCTGGCGCTGTGAGCCAGCAGTGTTAAAGCACTGCATTCATACGTTTCTTCCAACGTTTCATTTAGAGGTGATCCAAATTCAAAATGATCTGCTAGTTTCCGCAGCCTAGCCAAGAACTTAATGATGTATTCTCCAGTTCTCTCAGCCATTTTGAAGCAATATCTCTGGAATATAACAGAGGGCTTCGGGTCAAAGTGATTATTTAACAGGTCTACTAGTTCACTAAAAGTTTTTCAGTCATTGCATCTGGATAGGTCAGAGCTTTTAATCACGCTGAAAGTTGGGGCCCTGCATGCTGTCAACAATATCACCTTTTGTTTTTCATCTCCTTCAATGTTGTCAGCACAGAAGAAGTACTGCATGTGATTTGTATATTGGGCCCAGTCTTCATAGTATTCAGGTTTCCTGAAAAAAGACTTAGTATTTTTTCCCTTACCTGAGAAAATTATCGACTTTTGGAGATTGTCTGGCAAGAGAGATGATGAAAAAAGAGTTTCTCCTTGTTGTCAATGTGGTAATTCACCCAGATGCCAATTCCCTGTCACCAAAGATCCTTTATTGTGTACCAAAGAGAAGAATCTCTGTTTACTCAATAAGGAAATTGGTATTCCATGAAGTCCAAGGGGAGATCTATTGATGATTCATGACTGCCGCAACAGACAAGCTGTGATGATCTTAATCAATTGTATTTAAAGAGGTGCAGAAGTAGATAAGCTGATTGGTTGCCTTGCAAAGCACTCCATCTTTAAGAGATTGTTATCACTATCTGACAGTTTAATTGCTATTTGCCTGAATGGCCTTTACTTGAATAACACATCACCACCTTTTGCTCCACTTCCCAGTTGCCAGCCTTCAAAGCAGCATTAAGAAAAAGTAGCTTACAGATAGCACCAAGTAGATAGCACACCACAATGCCCCTCCTCCTGCCTTCCTGCCATCCCTTGCTGAGGGTTTCAGGCATGGGTTGTCTACAACAACATGCTGCAGTGGGAACAACAACAAAGGGGCAGCACAACAACAGCTGTCTTCTTCATAGCCACATTGCCCTTCACAAAGCAGAGAGGATGGCCAATAAGATGCAGCTGGAACGAAGAGATACCCTACCCTCTCTGTCCTATAATATATAGACCAGCTATCCTGATGCACAGAAAGCCTTGCATGTCATGTGGCCCAGGGTCTCAAAATGTGTCATGGCTGATATTTTAATCTTCATGGTGCAGAATGGTTTTCTAGTGGACCAGGTGAGCGCACATTGCCAGTGCCTGATAAGGTGCCTGTATTGGAAACCCAACCCAAAGTTTCCACAGCCCCACATTTTCTGACATTAAAACAGGAAATACTCAGCAGGTCTGATAGAAATTGAGGGAAGAAAAATGGAATTAATGTTTCAGGTCAATGACCCTATTCAGAACTGAAGGAAGAAATGTAATGTGTTTTGTGCAAGTGAAACTTGGGGAAGAAGAACATAAGTAAAAAACAAAAAGGTAGAGTAGAAGGCAAGAAGGATTAAACGACAAATTAATTACTGATACAAAATGCAAGAAAAGTGATTAGTGTCATAGTAAAGAAACAAAATATTTATCCAGAGAGAGTGTGAATGGCTGCAATGTTCAAAAACAAAGATATTAAAAAATAAGATCAATGTTGCCATATGCAAAACAGGAACAAAATAGGGAGTGGGGGGAAATTTATCATCCAGAATTGTTGAACTCAAGAAAAGAGATCTGTAAAAGTGCCTAATTGAAAGATAAGATGTGATTCCTCGAGAGCTCCAATAACGTTGCATCAGGCCAAGGACAGAAATTTCAGCAAAAGAACAAGATGGAGAGGCAAAATGGTGAGAAATATGAAACCTGATGATGTGCATGTGGACTGAGCAGAGATTTTTGCAAAGTGGTCACTCAATCTCTGTCTGGTCTCCCCAGTGGAGTGGCTGCATTGTGAGCAACAAATACCATATATTAAACTGAAAGAAGTACATTTAAACCTCTGCTTCACCTGGAAGGAATGTTTAGGGCATTGAATGATGAGGAGAGAGAAAGTACAAGGCCAATTGCTAGGGTTCCCTGCTGGCTGTGCCAGGTTGGAAGTGCCAGGGTCCTAGGCTGGCACTGCCAAGTTGGCATTCCCCAAAGAACACTGACCACACTGGGGAGGCCTTAATGGCCTCCAGTCACACCAGCAAGGTCATCACGTCTGGTTCCTGTTAGGGAGCATACATGATTCTCGCCGCTGCGGACCTCAGTCACTGACGTTGACAAGGCAAATGATCCTGGATGATTGCATTCTAGACTCACTAATAATCTTAAAATTAGAACATTAATATTAAAATCAACTTCATGCCCTTCCTGTGGCAATATTAATCAATTTTATGAAAATCAGAACTGCCTTAAAAGGTTTAAATTCACTGGTCACTCACTTCTGTTCCCAGCCAAATGTGCCCCTGGACTAGACCGATGAGCCAGTGGTTTATTTAAATAAGGAAGATAAATTCCTTTTGAAAAAGTTAAGTATGGCATGGCATAACCAGCCACTTGAGCTGCCGACCAGAGACAAGCGTATTCCAGGAGATGGCTTAAGCCGATTTTTGACTGACTTGGTAAATTGAGGCTTTTGAATAAGGAGGGAAATATAGTTTAATGAGTACAAATACATGTCTGTTTCTGATCTGATGGTAAAGTGAAGCAATGTTCATTATTTTTGAGAGAATATTGTGCTTGGAATTATACCAGCATACAGAAGGTTAAAATATCTCAGCTGTGAGGTTTCAAGAAGGAAAGTTAAGATTCAGCTGGGAAAAGAAAATCAAAATAAGTCAGAAAAAGCCAAAGTGGAGAAGTTTTATGGCCCAGAGCCAAATTGGGCTGGGACTGCTCAAAGCTGCTGCAACTCTGAGCAAATTAATAACACACAGAGAAAGAAGAAACACAGTTTAGGATTTGGAGCCGTGCAGAGCAGTACGACTAGCGGGAGGGTCACGTTACCCTGTGCCAAAGTTAAGAACAGCAAAGGATTTGGAATTAATTGCAAGCAAAAAGGGCTCATTTGCTAGTGAGGCTGGTCCCACATTAAAAAATAATCTTTACTGACAGGACAGGACAACACTCAACCACACCACCTCAATTAAAGAAAACTCCAAGTTTGAATAGGTCCCTTTGGATCAAAACTACTTGGAGCTTCTGAAACAAAGAACTGTGATGATGTCATGATTTGTTGTTGATTGAAACAACCTTAATAAGTTTGCTGAAGACGAGAGCTAGACAATGGGACAGCTGGCAAAACTCCTGATATGGCATTTTCTGCTTTTGGAAGGTAAGAAGCTTTACCTACTAATTTTTTTAAAGAAAGAAACAAGTTGTTTAGTTAAAGGTTTAGATATATAAATCTCATTAATGTCTCTGATTTAAAATGCACGTTCTTGTGTGTCACTTGATAACTGGGCAAAGAGATGATCAATAAATTAAGGTTTATTGGTTAGGGCATTCTGAGTTGAACAATATATGTTGACAGGATGTTCGTGGAAGCTTGTTGACTTGTGATCATTCTTGAAGATTTAGCTAGAGATTAAGCAGATATGGCCAATTGCTTTAACGTTTGTCCTCGGAATAAGCAGACTTTAGACAAACAATTTTCATGACAGTGGTTAGAATTGCTCTGTTCAGTTCTTTGCACAACTATGCTTGGCCTGATATTTAATTTGTGCTGCATCTGCTCTCAGTGTGTTCAATGAGCCATGTACAGATGGTTTTACTTTGTATCTAATCTATGCTGTACCTGCCCTGGCAGTGTTCGATATTCAGACTGTGTAAATTGTTCTCTATATTAACATCCATTAACTTTATTACCACAAAATTTATCCCTGCGAATATAAGATAACCATCATAGTGAGATTAACTCTTAAATCTGACTCACATGACAGTTCTTTTTACATCCTTTTTCAAAGCTAGATCAGACAACACAGAACAAAATATGAACTCGTGTTAAATTTGAATATAGACCAGGTGTCTTTCCTCCATAGCTGAGATCAGTTGTGAGTACAATTGATCGCAGTGCTCTAGATTAGAAAGGGAAACTTGCTCCTGATGAACCCAGACACTTCCACTGAAAAGTGCATGCATATACTAGAGGAGGAAAAAATTGAATTTTGCTATAATTGTCCCACAAATGTATTTCTTACACCCAGACACTGTAAAGATTTGCATGTGAAAGTCAATTGAGGTAAAAACTGAATAGTGGATATTCTCTATGGAACCTATCAACACCTTCAGGAGAAATGAGAAGAAAGCTAGAAACATTAAAGCCTCAATTTTAACTAAAGGCCATAGTGGGCAACTAGTTATTAACAAAAGAAGGCCCAGGAGATTTAATTCTTATTACTCTAAAGTCTCCACCCATGATTGGGCAGCAAAAAGGCGATTGATAAATTAAAGTTTATTGGTTAGGGCATTCTGAGTTGAACAGTATATGTTGACAGGGTGTTAGTGGAAGCTAACACCCATGGCTGGGCAGCAATGGGTAGATTGAGTAGTCAAAGGAATGATCTCTGACACCCAGTTAAATAGAATAGTCATATGGTCAGAGAAAGGGCAAGCCAGATTAGGCTAAGAGCATTTTTGTTTTTCCTAGCCTCACAAGGAAGTCAAAAAAAAGTACCAAGGCTTGCCCCTTTGTGGCCTTTTGCAACCCTTTAAAGCTTCATAATAGGGGAGCTAATTACAATTGCAGTCAGACTCAAATGACTCCAAATTCAAAGAAGAAACATGAGCATCTTTCTCAACTGTTCAGAATATCTGCTAAACCTGGAACCTGCTTGAAAGAGCTGAGTCCTGAGTG
This sequence comes from Sphyrna mokarran, assembly GCA_024679065.1. Taxonomy (NCBI): domain Eukaryota; kingdom Metazoa; phylum Chordata; class Chondrichthyes; order Carcharhiniformes; family Carcharhinidae; genus Sphyrna; species Sphyrna mokarran. The sequence goes on along the minus strand of JAGIQG010000028.1, from coordinate 18,675,298 downwards.
GGCTCCACAGATGATTTTAGCTGCCTGCTTGGTTTCTGCTAAATGGGCAGTTAAAATCATGCCATAATAAATTAGTATGGACTTGTGAAAAGAAAATTGCTTCTACTGTTGCTTTTACAGTGGTGCTGAGAGAAACACGCACATTGTGAAATTTTGTCAGTAATTGTAAACTCGTGAAAATTATTCATTTTCTCCTAGGATACAATCTGCTAGTTCTGGCACACTGTGTACTGAAACCCACAGAAGTAGACACAATCACAGACTTTCAGGCCCATGCTCTTCCTTGTGTCTACAAAAAAAATCAGAGCCTTTCTCTGACAGTTTCTGGAACACGGAGACGTTCACTAACATGATATGTTTCTTAACGTAATGCATATTGTAGAAAAAAAACTAGGTCAATTGGACTTTCGTAAATCTGCATTAGAATTGGAGATTGTAAGAGGTTAGAATCAGAGAAAGAGGAAAGCGATACAGATACCGTAAAACAGGAGTGAGGATAACAGTGTGAAGGGGAAAATTTGTAAGTTTTCTGTTCCACCATTATCTAATGACTCCTGCTGGAAACTGGATGAGCAATGGGAGAAGATCAGACTAACTTGTGATGATCCCCTAGGGAGAATAGTTTGCAGGCAATCATGTAATATTTGTATTTTGCTTTGCAATACTATTTTTGTATTGTACTGCATCTCGTGTACTGAATAATATTGGATGTAGCACACCTAATGTGATGTGCTATCCTGTATGTGCCAGATTCCTGTCTGCGCATTATTCTATTTGTTGTTCCTTATCATAATTGTTCTCTTTTAACATTTGGAAAGCAGTTTGAATCAATAATATTTCATGACATTGAACATTATTTACTCCTATGCCTGTCACTAATTTATCACATTATTTTGTTATTCTCACTGACCTTGCTGCATCACTTGCTGCAATTTATTCCAAAGCCTTTCATTAATGTGGTGCTCTGGTTAGTTACTCACTTCCTGGCAGGTGCTCCCCAGATGATATTTGAAATGTTTTTCACTGTTTTTCTCTTCTCTCCACAAGAGAAAGGTCATGTGACCCTGAAGTTCCTGACTCTGCACAGCTCAGAATTCCTTTTAAATTCAAAACAGCTGTTACTAAACTTTGACTGTAACCCTCCTCCACTTTTTATAACCCGCTGTTATATCTGCCAAAGGGTCACAAGAACCTTTGTAGGAATGAAATAGGTCATTTAGCCCTGAGAATCTGTTTCCACCATTTAGATTAATCATGACTGATCTTTCCTCCATTTACCTTTCTTTGATCATGGCGGAATGGTGGTTGCAATCTTCCCAAAAGGAGCTAATTAAGATGCTGCCACCAGGATTCCAATCTATTTAAGGAAGGTGGGTGGATCAGGGAATTGGCAGGCCCGATAGGAGGGCCCGCAGTGGAAGAAGTCAGCAGTGCAAGGGGAGATACAGATAAAGGATTCCTCTGAAGAATTGAAACTCTATGGGCACAGCAGCCAGGCTCTCAGTGAGGAAGGGGACCCTTCCCCCTCTTCAAAGAAGGCCAAGTACCAGACAGAAAGAAGATTCCAGATCTCTGGAATGCCTTTGAATTTGGTCATAAATGTTCAAGTGGACTGAGAATCCTCCAATTCTTATTTTAAATTGGCAGGAATCTTGAAGATTAAATTTATGTTTTGTCTTGAAGCATTAACTTCTCCAATTATTTCATTTAGTTAAATAGTCCAGGCTGTTCAGTTCGTATTTAAGCAGTTTTGACAACCTCATTTCATAACATCACACAAAACATGCCAGTATTTCCTAAACCAGTCTGAGGGACATAGAAAGATGACTTGCTTTTACATTGTGCCTTTCAAGAGCTAGGATGTCTGAAAGTGCTTTACAGCCAATAAAGTATTTTTGAAGTATAAAGTAAAAGGTGCAGTGGTTAATTTGCACCCAGCAAGGTCCAATACAAAGCAATATGATAAATGACCAAATTATCTACTTTTAATAATATTGGTTGAGGGATAGATATTGGCTGAGACACTGGGGGGAACTCGCATGTCATTTGATGCTTCCTTTGTATACTTGGAAGGATAGATAGGCATACCATATCATCTAAATTATAGCATCTAAATTGAGGCTCCAAACCCGTACCCCGCTCCACCCCCCACCAAACAATCACCATCACCACCACTACTAGTAAGATTCACATTACGGCTTCTGTATTTCACAGAGTGCAATTCCCATTACATACCTTGCTGAAGAAAATCTACTGTTTTCTCACCTGTTCAATGCTTTTGAATTATTTTCCCCCAGTTTGGAATCATGTAGGAAGAATGGTCATTTGCCTATGTACTAAACGATCATGAGATTCTATAATTCTGAATCCCAGTGAGAGTCAGCATCTTTAGGAGAGGAACGAATCTGAGTCCCAGTGAGAATGAGTACCTTCAGCAAAGAAAAAGCTGTATATTTAAGAGAAATGGGAACCTTGAGACATTCCCACAGGCTCCTTTGGTTTATTATCTAATTTTTAAATTGGTAGATTTAGAAAGTTTATCATCATAGTTGGATGTGTCCACTAAAGATATGAAACAGACAAGAAATGTGATTGTTTTGTGGGTGATTACATATATGAAAACTTGAATATATTGTATCGATGATATATGTAATCATTTGATGGAGCTGAAGTGTTGTACAAAAATTGCATGCTCACTCACTGATGAACACTGTCTGAAATTGATAATTATTCTATTTTTTTAAATTGATGATCTAGTCTCTGTCTTGACAGGCAGTTGTGGTAAAGCTGGACTTTTGGTAATTTTGAAGAAATCTTAAATGATTCCCCAGCTGACTTCACAGAATATTATATGTCCAGTCAACTGGAGTCCAATCTGCATCAGATAGAACATTATACCTCCAATTAATTGAGAGTCAATCTAGATCAGATATACAAATTTACTCCCAGTCAACTGTGTTCAGATTGGAAATCATACCATGGCTGGAATTCTCCCCCAGAAAAACAAAGGCCACAATTTTCTCGCCATTTACTTAAGGGATTCTCTTGTCTTGCCGCAGTGAATGGAGATTTAGCTGAGCGCTAAATTCTCCATTCTCGCTTGCAGTGCGGGAGTGAAGGGGGCCTGAGTGGCTGGAAAATTCTGGCCATAATAGCAAGAAAACTGGAGAGATCTATGCTGGTCCATCAGGCATACTCCACACTGCAATCATCCACATTCAAATCACTATTTGGGAAAGTGGTGAGTTGCATGCTAGTACTAGGAAGGAGCGGGGTCAAAACTCAGAAGTGAGCCAGGTGCCATTCTACAAAGGTGCTCCCATCTCACAGTGCACCAGAAGACCACCTCCTTCTCCCCATTGACATCGGGGCCATCCCCTAATCAGCAACATGTTCCCCCACCACCTCCCGAATATAGGCCGCCGGCACTGGGGTCCTACTGATTGGTCGCCCTGTCTGACCCCTTACCTGCACCCCCCCCTCCCCATCATGACCCCTGACATGCTCCCCATCATGATCCCGACATGCCCTCATCGTGCCCAGTTCACGATCCACCTTGCATGACCCCTCCTACATAGACCCTATGCATAGCCCTCCAACATAGCCCCCCTATCGTAGCCTCACTCAGCCCTCATTCCCCTGGCTCTGCCTCTTGCACACTGCTTGTGGAACAACTGGCACTGCCAGGGTAGTTTGGGGTCTAGTCTGGCTTCAAAATATATCTTGGGGTTTCTGATCTGGTACTCTAGCAATTTCATCTGAGAAATAGAGAAGCTAAATGACAATGGCATGTCAAGTGATACAAGAAACAATAACGTTTCATATCTACTTTGATGTGATTCTGGATCACTTCCCCCTCCTTTAAAATGAAAAGTTGGTAAGTCTGAGGTTGGTTGGGATTATGTTTGAAATTTTTAACATCCCAGATGACCGAACCCACCTATTTGTTTGCAATTAAAATTCATCCCTTTGTTTTTCTGCTGCTCAAGTGTTTGACAACACCAGATTAAATCCAACTGATTTATTTGATAGTAAACTCGCAAGCTTTCGACTCTATGGCCTTCGATAGGCGAAGGCCATAGAGTTGAAAGCTTGAGAGTTTACTATCAAATAAATCAGTTGGATTTAAACTGCTGTTGTCAGACTTCTTACTGTGTTTACCCCAGTCCAACGCCGGCATCTCTACATCATGGCTCAAGTGTTTACCAGTTATGGGAACACTCCATCAATGAAAACACAGTGTTTTGAGTGCTGCTGCTGTTAGATTTCCGGTTGCCTTAAATCTACTGAAGTATATAATCCTTTCCTGCTGACAATTGTTGCACTTTCAGACAAATGAAATAGCTGTAGCCAAGACAATATAATGACCCTCATCACTGATTGTTCTAGTACCATCCTTCTCAAGTTATACGATTTATTGCATTTTGTTCATCATAATTTCAATCTGAAACAGAAGACTTGTATTTATATAGCATAGCATGTATGTACCTTTTGGGAGCATAGGGCAACCCTAGGCATTTTACAGTCAATGAGCAATTTTTGAAGTGTAGTAATGTAGCAAATATGGCAGCTAATTTACCCACAGCAAGCTCTCACAAACAACAATGTGATAATTACCAGATAATCTGTTTCTTGTGAGGTTGACTCGATTTAAAATTGGCTTAATGATAGGAAGCAGTGGGTGATGGTCGATGGTTGTTTCTCAGACTGGAGGCTTGTGACTAGTGCCTCAATTATACAAATCTATATCCTATCTCCTACACAATACATCATTGGGCTGTATATCATTGGATCATTCAGCACCAAAAGAGGCTATTTAGATCATAATGTTGATGCTAGCTATTTAAAAACTATTAATTAGATTAATACTAATTAGTGTTCCTATAATGGTAAACATTTTAGGCTGGGGTATTTGGATCTGGCAGTTTGCGTTGTCGGTGGTAGTCACAATGTAGAGATGCTGGCTTTGGACTGGGATAGTCCAATGCTGTCATCTCTACAAACATTTTGAGCAGCAGGAAAACAAAGGGATGAATTTTAATTGCAAACAAACAGGTGGGCTTAAGTCATCTGGGATGTTAAAAATTTCAAACCTAATCCCAACCCACCTCAGACTTACTAACTTTTTGTTTTAATGACAGTGGGATCCAGAGTACATCATAGTAGATATGAAACATTATTCAAGTTCCTTTTTGTATCACTTGATATGCCATTGTTTAACTTCTCTACTTCTCAGTTGCAATTACTAGGTTTCGAAATCAGAAATCTCAAGGTATATTTTGAAGCCAGACTAGAGTTCTATACATAAATGATTTGGATGTCAACGTACAAGGCATGGTTGATAGGTTTATGGATGATACTAAATTAAGACGTATCGTTGATAATGAAGAAGGTTATCAGAAATTACAGGGAGTGGACTGAGAAACCTCCGATTCTTATCTTACATTGGCAGGAAACTTGAAAATTAAAATTATGTTTTGTCTTAAAGCATTAACTTCTCCAATTATTTCATTTAGTCCAGGCTGTATAGGACATATTTAAGAAGTTTCTACAACCTTATTTCATAACATCATACAAAATGTGCCAGTATTTCCTAAACCAGGTCTGAGGGACATAGAAAGATGACTTGCTTTTACATTGTGCCTTTCAAGAGTTAGGATGTCTGGAACTGCTTCACAGCCAATAAAGTATTTTTGAAGTATAATGTAAGAAATGCAGCGGTTAATGGAAATTTAATTACATATCCCATATCGATCAGTTAGGGAAATGGGCTGAGGATTGGCAAATGAATTTCAACACAGACAAATGTGAAGTGCTGCAGTTTGGAAAGTCAAACCAGGGTAGAACTTATATAGTGAATGGCAGGGCCCTGGGGAATGTTGAGAAACAAAGGAGCCTAGAAGTACAAATTCATAGTTCGTTGAAAGTGGCATCACAGGTAGACATGGTGGTGAAGAAGACGTTTAGCACATCAGTCAAGGCACTGAGTAGAGCAATTGGGGTATTATGTTACAGTTGTATAAGCCATTGGTGATGCTGCACTTGGAGTATTGGGTACAGTTTTAGTCACCTGTTATAGAAAAGACACTGATAAACTGGAAAGAATGCGAAGAAGATTTACGAGGATGTTGCCAAGACTAAGTAGACTGAGCTATAAGGAGAGGTTGGCTAGGCTAGGATTTTATTCCTTGGAACATAGGAGAATGAGGGATGACTTTATTGAGGTGCATAAAATCATGATGGGCATAGGTAGGATGAATGAGCATAGTCTTTTTCCTAGGGAAGGGGAATTGAAAACTAGAAGGCAGGTTTAAGGCAAAAGGGAAAGAACTTCTTCAAGCAGAAGGTGGTGGAATGAGCTACCAGAGAAAGTAGTTGAGATAGGTATAGTAGGGACATTTAAAAATCTTTTGGATAAGTACATGGAAAGGAAAAGGTTAGAGGGATATGAGCCAAATTGCGGGGCAATTGCTGAGAGGGCACCATGGTCAGTTGGGCCGAAGGGCCTGTTTCCATGCTGTATTACTCCATGACTGTATGGTTAAATAATTAGAATTAACCAAGCCGCGAGAAGAATTCCACTGCTGTTCACCGAAACAGTGCTTTGGAATCTTTTACACAGTAAGAAGTCTCACAACACTAGGTTAAAGTCCAACAGGTTTATTTGACATCACAAGCTTTTGGAGTTTCAGGCTCCTTTTTCTTCTCACCTGAAGAAAAAGCTTGAGACTCCGAAAACTTGTACTGCCAAATAAACCTGTTGGACTTTAACTTAGTGTTGTGAGACTTTTTAATATGCTTACCCCTGAACAATGCTGGCATCTCCACATCATCTTTTACACAGACATGAGAGGACAGATGGGGCTTCAGTTTAATGTTTCATTCTAAACAAGCTACATCCAGCAGTTGAGAGAGAGATTTTTGAGAATCAAGGATATGTGGAGTGAGTGGGAAAATAAAGTTGAAGCAGAAATCAAAATTATCATATTGAATGGCAGAACAACCTCAAGTGAGCGAATCCTCGTCCTATTTCTTATGCTCTTATGACAGTGCGACACTCTAACAGTGCTGTATTTGTTGTGCCAACCTTTATTTTTGTGCTCAAGTCCCAGATTGCGACTTCAATCCATAATCTTTCCCAAAACAATGAATTAATATCTGGAGAATACATTGAACATCTCCTTTCTGAATCATGGCCAGTTAACCAATGCCTCAGCCATATTTGCATTGAGAATTGTTGTTCAAACATAATGATGTGAAATGTGACCGTTGCAAAAAAAGGATCACTTCTTCCAATGGTGTGTTCCATCTGAGATCCATAATGTTCTTATCTTGATAAATATATAAGGATAATGCCAAAGCACATGTAGTCTTGTGGATGGGAAGACTGTGAAGATATATGATAATTAGGGAGAGAATGCAGTGATGGGATTCATGTGTTAGTTTGGAGGGAGAGGATACTATGACGGAATGTTTATGTCCTAGTTATTTGCTGCTGGATGTATTCATGCAATGTATATCTTCCGAACCTGAATCCATCAATTTCTAGTTCCCTCTCTCTCCTTTCCACAGATACTTGGTCTATAAGGTCACAATCAAATCAGCCATGATGTTATTGAATGAGGGGCTTTTTGCATCAAATAACTTCTCATGCTTCTATTATGTTGTTATGTTTTTTTCTCCCTTTTTTCCTTCAGTTCACAGTTATTGTATCTTTATTCTATTCTGTGTCCCGGGCAAGAATTCTCTGATTGTTCGTGCTCTGCTGCCACTGCAAGCAAAGACGGAGAATTTGCTACTCAGCCAAACCTCCATTCATTGCACCGGGACCAAGAATTCCACTGGCATGAATGGCCAGAGAATTCCGGCCCTGAGCTATTCCACCTTCACAACTCCAATTCTTCTCTACTCAACATCTGTAGCCTCCCTTTGTGCTTCTCTTGCCTCTGCCTGCTAACAGTAGAAATTGCCCCAGATTATTCTCTTCCTTCTTTATTGACTTAAATATTTGTAATGGGTTAATTTTACAAACCTCTTTACTGTCCCTTTCATCACTCCCAGCTCTGATCCTCTAAACTCTGGCTAACAACCTACTGTCACTATTTCCCCATCTATGTGGATATACTTTCTTCCATTTGCTCCACTGAAGCCATTGTGATTCAGCATTTCTCTCTAAGTCAGACTTTGGTCTGTCCCCTGCTCTTCTGACAACTTCTTTTGAGCATCTCATCTTAAAGTTAAAGTAGGCACAAGTACTCTTACATTAACACTGCAATGAATTTACTGTGAAAATCCCCTCGTCGCCATATTCCAATGCCTATTCGAGTACACTGAGGGAGAATTTAGCATGACCAATATACCTAACCAGCATGCCTTTTGGACTGTGGGAGGAAACCAGAGCAGACATGAGGAGAACATTCAAAGTCAGACAGTCACCCAAGCCAGGAATCGAATCTAGGTCCCTGTTGTTGTGAAGCAGTAGTGCTAACCTCTATGCCATCATGCCACCCCATCTTGTTCCACTCTTCATATCTCTCATTTAACATCCTTGTTCTGTACGGCAGCTTCCTTTAATCCTGGATGTAGATTTGAATGTTTTTAGCAAATAACTGGTTTAACCATTTAGGCCATTATTGAGTTGTGCTTTCCATCACTAAAACTGAATCACTCAGAAAGGCAAAAATAACACCAGCCTTCTTGTCTCAATAGTATCATGTCAGTTTAACAGTAGGGTGAGTTTTAAGGTAAGCTATCACTGTAGAAGAATCAAAACTGTACTTAGCACTTGTATAAAATGAGCCCTGAACTCCACAGCAGCGTTCAGAAGTTTTAAAAACTTATAATCTTTCTCATTGCTTTCTTTACAGTGAAATTTGCCATTGCCTACACTAATGGTAAGCAATTTCTTATTGCATAAATCTTTTTATATAATTATGTTAAGAAATGAATAGTTACTTTTTGTTTTGTGGAAATGTACTGAATGTTTCCGTAGATCATTGCAGGACACCAGCATTATAATTGCATCACGAAACAAATTTTTACTCACATAAATTGCTAGTAATGCACAACTGTGTCACCAGCATCTAAAGAAGGAAAACAAATCAGCCTCATGTACTTATGGCATAAGTTCTAATGTCCAGATGACTGCTCAGTTCAGCCACTGAGGAATAAAATGGTAGATGATGCAAAATAGCCAGTATTGGATTGATTATCTGATATTTAATATCCTTGCAGCCAGATAGATGATCCCTTGTTGCCCATTTTATTCCACTGTTCAAGACTCTCTGTATGTGTAGCAGAATAATGAAGCTAGTTTGTAAGATTTGGGGACGAGATTCATCCTATCCGATAACACAAAATTAATGATAGGGAATTGGCACCCATTCTACATCTTGCTCAATTTTAATTTCATTGATTTTAATGTTCTGTAATTTTCTTTCTCCAAAAATATACTTTCTATTTAAAATTTGTAAAATTACACAACAAAACCTTTTGAATTGAATATTACAGAAAGTGTGATAAAATTAAACTTTTCCACATACAGCATGTTCCACACTGATGCGCCTAATATAATAACAATATTCTTGAAATTCACAACATACAAGCCACGTCAACCATTAGCTGAGGGATTCTGCACAGTTTCCAGACCCTTGGTGTAATGTAATTGAAACATCTTGGGCATTGAACTTTCTCCATTGACCTGGGAGAATCATCATTTTTTTCTGAAAAATATACAAGCTGTGCCTGAACTCTTAGCAAGCAAATACTGAAGTCTCTCTCCATGCTGAAATTCTACCTATTCTCAGTATTGCAAAGGATGGGTCTGGCATAAAAAAGATTTATGCGGAAAAACACCTTTGATCTCAAGGGCTGGCATGGTAACACAGTGATTAGCACTGCTGCCTCATATTGCCAGAGACCTGGGTTCAATTCTGACCTCGGGTGACTGTGTCTGTGTGGAGTTTGTTTGTTTTTCCCATGTCTGTGTGGGTTCCGCCAGATGTTCTGGTTTCTTCCCACAGTCCAAAGATATGCAGGTTAGGTTGATTAACCATTTGCAATTACCCCTTAGTGTCAGGGAGATTAGCAGGGTAAGTACATGAGGTTACAGGGATAGGGCCCAGGTGGGATTGTTAGTGCATGCTTGATGGGCCAACTGACCTTTTTTTGTGCTGTAGGATTCTATGTTCATCAGATAATGGTCTACACATAATGTCTTCGAGAACCTCCAGGAAAAGAAGATGGTAGATCCTGTCAGATTGTTCCTTGAGTAGACTGTCAAAGTCATTTTGTAGAATGCTTTATCATCTGAACTTTCAAACAAGCATCAAGATATGGTTGGTGTTGTGAACAGGGCTTCCCGTCGCATCCTTCTTCATACCTGGGGTCTCAGCCTCCCTACACGTTATCCTTGAAATGGCTGTTGTCAGGAAGAAATCTTTGTCCATCTTTTTCAATGTTCTGTAAAATAGATGCTGTTATCGCTGCTTTGCTGTACACTGTCTATTGTGATTTCACTTTAGTTTGTATCGTCGTAGAATTCCTATAGTGCATAAGGCAGCTTTTTAGCCTATCCAATATGCATTGATTCTCCGACAATGCATCTAACCCATCTTACTCAGGCTCATTCCTCTGTCCTATCCCTTGTATCCTAGCCAGGGAATATCTTTCCCTACTTAAGTGACTATAATCACACTCTAGTTAATACTATGGTGAGGAGATATTGGAGTGAATATTAGATTAAATGTTGGAATGAATATATGGCTGGGTTTAAGGCTGCAAACAAGATTTAAAGATCATTTAAAATTACAACATTTGTATCTTTTTACAATAGAAATTATAATTCTGGTTAATTTTCAATTGCCCATTGAAATGGCAATAATTTTAGTATTTTAATCATTGCTCTTTAAACTAATAAGCCAAATTTAAACTGATTGATTCCTCCAAAATTAACTGCCCTTCTATCCTTAGTCACTTTTACCTGGCAGCTTGCCTTCCCAAAGTAATTAACAAAATAGAATATCCATGTAAGTTAACTAGTTAGAAACTAAGAGGCATTTCTACATTGCTAGGATAAAGATTTTAGTCAGTAGTTAGATATTTCCAGTAAACAACTTCAGATTGTAACAAATCCATCACTGTTCTCAGTGGAGGCAACCAAATGGATGCTACATTGCCTCATTGTCACTGGATTGCAAGAAAAATTCAGCCAGGTTTTTTGCACTGAATCAGTAGCCAGGTAATGTTTGTGTGTGAATACTAGAAGGATCAAGTTTACTTTCGATACTTTCTACAAAGGGTCGAATGGCTTTCTTCTGTGCTTTAACAATTCTGTGATTCTGTGATCCAATGCCTTGCCACCATTTATTGAAGGGTGAAGCCCACAACCCAGTAAGTCAATGCCTTTAAGATAGGAGAGAAGGAACTGACAAATGAAAGAACATTGCTTCCACAGCATGGAGAAAATTGAGTTCAAATCAGGTGAAAATCAAAGTGCTATTGCTTCTCTTTCTAGTTCCTGCAAATGCAATGAACCCAGAAAGCGTTGTGGTGGCATACCAAAACATATCTGCCCCCGCGGGGTCGGAGGTAGTACTGCAGTGCTATAGTCAGCGAATAGTCTGGACCCAGGATCGTTTGAAGGACCGTCAACGGGTGGCCCATTGGGACTGGTTCTCAATCGGTGGTGAATACAAAGTCGACCGTGTGCTTGATATGTTCTCAGCGGGGGATCAGCGTGTCTATAACAGCTACAACCAGGGGAGGGTAATGATGTCAACCTCTGCATTCTCCAATGGAAACTTCTCTTTAGTGATAAAAGGTAAAAGCAAACTATTTTCCTATTTTCATTTTTACTGAATGCAATTGGCACAGCCAATACAATAAATTGGGATGCATGATACAGCACATGGAAAGGAACTGAGTAGTGACATTATCCATAGAATATGATCGTGCATAGTGGTACCCTAAAGAATTAGTTGGGTAGAATGGGACAGTCTATAAATATGATGGGGTCTTTGCCATTGCTCGTAGAATAATGTGCTGCAAAGAGGCACAGTTTATAGCATACAGTGGAATATAGTGACAGTGCAGGGAATATATTAAGGCAGGGAATGGAGGTATGCCTATAGAATATGGTGAGGTACTGTGGCATCACCTATAGAATAAAAAGGGATAGAAGGTACAATCTATAGAGTAAGATGGCAGTCAATGGCAAAGAATGTTTAAGAAAATTAAGAATAAAATAGATTTATGACTAAAATTTTGAGAGAATAATGTTGTTTTGGTTAAGGCTAGGAACAGGATCTTGAAAATTGCAGATCAGTTTGTTTAATCTGCAGTAGAGAAACACTGTGGCACACGTGATTCATCGTAGGATGAGAATAAGAGATGAGAAGAAGGTAATAATTTCAAGCCAACATGGTTTCCTCAAAGGCAGAAAGCATCTACTGTATGTTTTGGAATCTCTAAGGGTGCCACACAATGGGTGGATGGGTATAAATTGCTGGATGTGAAGAAGGCATTTGACAAAGTCCCTTCAAAGAAATTTGTGACATAGGGTAGGAAGCCCTGAGACCTCCAGGGCTGTAAATAGAAGTTTATTCTTGTTATGATCAGGATGCCTTTTAAAGATGGCACCCTGATCTCAATGCAACCAGGCTTTACTTGCATGTTTAAGCCCTGCTGGTGAGACCAGAGGCCACTGAAGTACCCTTAGGTGGTTAGGGGCAGGGTTAGGCAATGTCCCTTGTGCAGTGCCAATTGGCAGTGCCTTTTTGATTTGATTTGATTCGATTTATTATTGTCACATGTTTTAGCATTCAGTGAAAAGTATTGTTTCTTGTGCACTATACAGACAAAACATACCATTCATAGAGCAGGAAATGAGAGCGTGCAGATTATAGTGTTACAATCATACCTAGATGTGGAGAAAGATCAATTTAGTGCAAGGTAGTCAGTTCAAAAGTCTGATAGCAGTAGGGAAGACCTATTCTTGAATCAGTTGGTATGTGATCTTAGACTTCATATCTTTTACCTGACAGAAGAAGATGGAAGAGAGAATGTCCAGGGTCCGTGGAGTCCTTAATTATGCTGGCTGCTTTGCTGAGGCAACAGGAAGTGTAGATAGAGTCAATGGATGGAAAGCTCGTTTGCTCGATGAATTGGGCTACATTCACAATCTTTTGCATGCCTAGCACCCAGGCAGTACTGGGGCGGGGCGGAGTCGGTTGTGAGGGCCTATGATAGTGGGAAAGTGGGCAGAGCTCAGTAAAGAGGGGAGGGAAAGGGGAGTTTTGCATGGGAGGGATGATTGGTGGCGGCAATGATTGGAGGTGTGGTGATCATGGGGGTGATTGGAACTCTGCAAAGTAGCAACCTGGGGGATAGGGGATGATGTCCAAGGGCAGCAATTGGTGGGGGATGGGATGGGATGACTGGGTTGGCAATCAGGGAAGTGGGAGGAATTTTGCAGGGGTGACAATTGGGAGACTCTGTAGTGGTGATGATTGGTGGGTTGCGAGGAATTCTGCAGCAGCAGATGTGGAGGAGATGACCAGGGGAGTGGTGCAGGCAAGCCTGGCACAGAGAGCGAAATGTGGTAAGTCACACTGTCAATGGGAGGAATGGGTGGAGAGGCTGGTAGGAGATCTCCCAGTACATTTGGTCTTCTGTTCTTCATCATGATCCTTGTTACCATTACTCAAAAATATATTTGCTGGTGACACCGAGCTTTCCCTCCACCACCTCTCTTGATTCTTCCACTGTCTCTTTTGTTGGATTATGTGTCTGACATCTACTGCTTAGTGAACCACAAATTCCTTCCATTAACAATTGCAAAGACTGAAGCCATCATCTTTAGCCTCTACCACAAACTCTGTACCTTTGCCAGTGATCAAAACCTCTCCCTGGTTTGTATCTCAACCAGAAAACATGCAACCTCAACACCCTATTTGATCTTAAGCTGAGCTAAGCTCTGTGTTCTCTTGATTATTAAAAGCCCTCTTTTCACTTTTGTAACATACTCATCTCTACTTTCATTTCTTTTGCTCACCTTCTATTATAACTGTCATTCGTTCTTAGACACTTCATCATTTCATCATTTAACTATTCCAAAACTCCCCAGCCTCCCTTCCCACCTTCCAAATGCCATAAATTTCAGCTCACCCAACACTTGAAAACATCACTCATCAAACATTTGCTGCTTCCATTATCATTTCCACATCAAACTGCTAATTTGCAGTGAGAGAATTGACTCCTCCAGCTCCAGCTGAATCTCCAGCTGAGACCAACTATATTCTGCAATGGTCATGATGGAGTGTGAATGATGTGGCACTCATGAGCCTTGATCAAGAGTGCCAGATCTTTTGTCTTCCTCACTTGAGAATTGGATATGGCCAAGGAAATTAATTGGAAGTTCTCTTTATTCTCTATTCCCATTAATTTCCAGATTTGAAGGGAGAAATGGCATAGGTTGATTGGATAAATAGATCAAAAGGTATGATGAAAATTAAACATTGGAAAATAGTTAACAATGCAAAATATTCAACAAAAATATGTTCCATGAAAAGACAAAGAATGATTTTCCCAAAAACAAAATGAAGTGCCCACCTGGTGAGAAAATGCAAGATCTTCCTGCTATTTTTTGGGCGCACATATATGAATTTTTGGCACTTTGCATTAGAGTCTACCAGGGGATTTACACAGGTAAGTGAGTGGCGAGGCCAGTCCTGTCTAAGAAGCCAGCATCAGCACACTGAGCGGATCACTGTGCACTGCCCCTCCTCCCTCCCATTGCTACCTGGCTTCCCTGACCATTCCCCACCGCTCCCACCCCCCAATCACCAGCAACCCAATGGCTTCCCCAACCCCCATCATCCCCCTCCCTCCAATCACCGAGTGTCTCAAATTAAAAATTCTAATCTCCTGTTATTTTCGTCCTTTTACAGATGTTAGAACAAATGACCGAGGGATTTACTCATGCAATCTTCACCACCATTATTGTCATCTTTATGAAACAGTCAAAATTCAACTCAATGTCACCAGATCAGGTAAATGAAGTCATAGAATCCTTATGGTGCAGAAGAGGTCATTCAGCCCATAGAGCCTATACCAACTCTGACAGAGTACTTTACCTGGCCCTCTGTCATGTCCTGTCCCCATAACTCCACACCCATACCATGGCTAATTCATTTAACCTACACATCTTGGAACACTAAGAGGGAATTTAGCATGGCTAATCCACTTAATTTGCACATTTTCGACTGGAGGGACTGGCACAAGCTGGGAAAACAAGTACAGACTAAAGCCAAATTTTTAAACTGTTTTTGTTGACATGACTAATTTTATTCAAAGAAGATCAAGATATTAAAACTATGAAGGAATGGGATAGCATGGATAGAAGCAGATTGCTTCTTATAAGAGATATAAATATAAGATTAAACATAAATAATTTAGAACAGAAAGCACAGAAGGGATTCTAAACTTGTGCAAAGTTCCACTAGAGTTAGTGATTGAAGGAGGGACTATGGGCAGAAATTTATAATACACTACAAGTTGCATTTCCGCTCACCTCCAATCTGTTCATGATTTTATGAGAGGCCATCGAGGCTAAGAGCAGCCCACACACTTTTAACCCAACTGGAGTCCTTAACTGGCTACTTAAAAGTTGCTTCATGCCTGACCTCAATTTTCAGCAGTAGCAGACATACCTGGCAGGTCATCCTGCTCAGGTAAGAAGAATTGGGGGAGGTACTATCAAGGGCCTTGTTCCATATTGGATCCTCCTTCACCCCAAGGCATCCTTGGACTCAATATTAAGAACCTCTTTCCCCAGTTGCCTGTGGTCAAACTGCCCCCTTCCTGTCATGAAACCACTCCCCACCCCCCCATCCCTACCCTTGCACTGAACCTGGTCTGGAAACTGAGCTGAGTCATTGCTGCCACAGGTATTATTGGAACTACAGAGCAGCTGGCCAGTCAGATCAGCTGGCAACTCTTAGGTGGGACTTTCGTACAAGTAAGAAACAGAAGTCCCATTAACATCCCATATAGTAGTAAATATCTACAGTGCTGCTGTGATTGGTAAGGATTTTTCAGATGGCTGCCAGGAAACCTTGCTATCCAAAATATCCTGTCCATGTCTACATTGAATAATAGGTACTGATAGATGGCTGGAAGAAATACAAGTAAAGGAATATGGGAACAAGACTTGCATATGGAACTGCATCTCATATGGTGGACATACACCAGCAAGGACTCGTTTGGTTGATTGACCTGTTTCCACGTTGTAATTTCAATGTAATCATATGACTGTAGCTTGTACTCACACCTCCTTCTTGCATCTGTCCTGATTTATTTTGGAAATCGTGATATTTAATGACACAATGGAGATTCAGAGTGGTGCACAACATTCCAAGGCTGAAAAAAATATTCTGATTGGATAGCCCTACAGAAAAAATGTTCCATCCGTGAATGGATCTAAATTCCACCCTTGCAGTACAATGTAGAGATCTGTGCAGTGGTGACAAAGAAGTGATATTATAAAAGACAAGGGACCTTATACATCTGAGTACATTTAAGATACATGGAATTCAATATCACTTCTGAGATACATTGTATTATTTCCAATAGATGAGCAATCTATTATTTTCGCTGGATTATTTGTCTGAGTTAAGGCTATAAAATACATTCTCAATTGAAAGACACTGTCCCTTACATTTAATCGTATTATCCATTTTGAGAAGGGTTAAGGCCTCTATTCAAAACGGTAGACGGTAGGATACAGTAGCATATCCTCTGTCTCATGAATAAATTACCCTAAACAATCAAGTTATCATCTCTCCTGCTCTTTAGATAGTAACAATAATTCACTTTACACATATTATGATTCTAATTAAAACATATGATCATAACTTTAGCTCATTCAAATGACGTGACATGGATGAAAAATAGGAAAAGGTAGCTAGGCCCAACTATGCTATATATTTTTGATAATCCCCCTTACCCACCTTCTCGCCATATCCTTCAACCTCTTGTCTTATCTTCTCCCCATCTTTTGATCCACTTTCTCTCAATTCCACCCATCCACCTTCTGCCAATATCCCTCAATCACTGTTCAGAGGTATGGTTAATTATCTTTTGACCCCATTTACATCATCTGCCCACAATAACTTGTTCTACAACCTGATTACTGTTGGAAGGAAGGAATATATTTGTTTCAGTTTTGTGTTGTACAGATTATAACAATATTGAGTTGAAGTGATTTAGTTATATTCCACAAGCCCCAGAGTGTTGATGCCATCAAATGTAGTTGTTTGCTGCTGCTTTCATTCTATATAACACGACCAAATCTAGAATGTTCCAGGGCTCTTTGCCACAAAATAATAAGCGTGGAATTGTGCACATGATGTGCTTCATGTCAATGGCAGACCTCTCCTCAGTGAAATAGTCAGACTGAGAACCACCTTCAACCATGAAAATACAAAGAACTTCATAATGATGCCATTGTTTATTATTATTGTGAAATGGTATGTCATAAACATTCTGCTGATAAGATTTTCCTATTTCTCAGAAATTAATAAACAATGCACAATACTGGAATAGAATGCTAGTTTTCTCTTGTACTGCTTCCCAGTCACATTGCTCTCAGTGAACTGGTTGAAGACAAACCAATCATTAGCATTCCAGGGAGATTTCTGTAAATGCAATGAATACAGAATGGCTTCCCACAAATATGTTTTACCAGAAACATTTCTATTTTTACTTTTGCTGAAGCAGCAAACTCTCCTTCACTGTTTTCTTGGGTGTTTCTCTTAGGATAAGTCTTTAAGTAATTTGAAAAGGATTGCAGCCCATCCAAAGGTTAAGAATTGAATGTTGTCATGTTAAGATTTTCAGTATGGTTTTAATAATAACAATATAGGAATTGGGGATGCATTAACCCTAAGTTTATTGTGCATTAGAAGATTGTTACAAGCAAGTACCACATCTATATCCTCATAAGTAACATACTTAGCAGAGACTAAAAGCTGCTTCTGTCAACATTAATTCTCAGCATTAAGCAGCAAAAAGAGACTCCTTCCTGCATTTATATCCTTTGTCTCGTATTCCTCACACCATGTGCTATCCCTTTGTCTAAAGCAGAATTAAACTAGCTCTGTCTACTCCTGCAGATCACCACAGAACCTGTTTGTTCCACAAAACTGCTATCTGTTGTCATGATCCAGTTCTTTCAAAATAATCTCAGAGTTTCAATGCTTCTCCATGTATATACACTGGGGATGCAGGCAAGGCAAGTGATACTTTTTGATGTAAGAAGTCCAATTTGGAAAACCCATCCTTTTTTGGTATTTTCACTTGTGGCAAGAATTTCCAGCCCTTGCCATTGGCAGGATCTTCCAGTCCCAACAAAGTCAACTGGATCCTGGGTGGCTGGCCAGGTGAGATATGCAAAAAGCTGTAGATTTTGGCAGGATGCAAAAATCCCACCAGCAGCCAATGGCAAGCCACCCACATCACAGGAAAACATGCCATGCAGGGACTGGAAAATTACAGTCGTAGGGTCAATAAATATAAGTTAGTCTTACAGCCGTAGGGTCAATTAATATAAGTTGATCACCAACAAATCCAATAAGGAATTAAAGGTTCCAATGAAATGTCATCAACCTGAAACATTCTCTCTCTTCTCTCTCCACAGATGCTGCATGACCTGCTGAATATTTCCAGCATTTTCTGTTTTAATTTAGGCAGACCTCTTTATTCAGAGAGCATTTACAGTGCAGAACTTACTACCACATGGGAGAGTTAAGGAGAATAGAACAAATGCATTTAAAGGGAAACTTGCTTAATACAAAACAGTTAAAGGAACAATATAATATGTTGACAAGAGATGGCTGACATGAAACAGAAACGTTGACAGAGACCTGTTGGATTTAACAACTTATTCTATACTGTGAATACCAAATAACTTGCAATTACACAAGAACCGAGTGAATTTTGCCTCCATCTTACATGAATAGTATGCATGTAAAAAGTATCTTTCTCTGATACAAAATCCAGTTTCACTGACAGGAATTCTCATACTTTTCTTAAAAGACCCCAACGAGTTCGCCTCCACCACCACTGACGGCAGCCGATTCCATTCACTCACCACCCTCTGAGTGAATCACTTGAGCTTCCAGTTAACTTTTGCTGTTTTGAATTTCTATGTCTATATTTGTTATGGAAACTATCTGCATAAACTTGTCACACTCTAACTGCACCTTTCTGCCAGTGGAGGCATTAATGATGCAATCATTGGAAGGGAAGTTTAATTACAGTGTGATCATTTTACATGAGCTGCTTTCATTTGAAAACAAGGACATAGAAATTTAAATGGCAAATGTAAAAACTGAGGTCACAATGAATCACTAAACTATGGACTGTATAGTCAGAACTCTAACTGCAACCATTCCATGTGCATTTCTAGATCGACAAATAATTGCTATCTACACAACCCCTAACTGGGTGTATTTTCTGTTTACAGCAAAAAAAGTGAGGAGGTTTTGGGATGGAGAAAAGGCAGTAATGGTAGCCTTAGTTGGTACAACTGTGGTGCTGCCTTGTGAAAATCACAACCACATTTGGACGGAGAGACACAGTGAAGAAGAGCAACAGGTGGTCCATTGGGATAGATCACCTCCTGGTGTCTGGCATGACCAAGCTGACCGGCTAATTGACCTTTATGCTTCTGGGGAGCAGCGATCTTATGGCCCTCAGTTTGTCAGGAAACGGATGAATATATCAGAGACAGCATTTGCTGATGGTGATTTTTCGCTGACGATCTCCAATCTTCGCTTTGGTGATGAAGGAATCTACTCATGTGATTTGCACCACCATTACTGTGGGATTCATGAGAGACGTATCTTCAACCTCTTTATTACAGAGTCAACCAAAGTGAACTTAACACGTAAAACATGTAAGAGTTTTTTTTGTATTGTGTTTTCATAATAATTGTATGCACTAAATTTATAGGATCCCATTTAGTTGTTACATTCTGTAACAAAAAGAAACCAAGCTAATCTAATTTCTTGATTTTTAGTTTTAACTTTCTTCTTTTCAAAACAGGTCTTTTAGGCAGAATAGCCTTTCTTGTCCCTGTGTTCCTCCTCTCTTGAAGGGATGGAACTTTGAAGGGTAGAGTTCCATTTTTCATGCATAAGCCTATGTGTTATCGTGTTATCCTTTTAGCTGATCCTGTTCTAACCCAATACACAAAGAACAAAGAACAAAACAGCACGGGAAACAGGCCCTTTGGCCCAATGAGCCCGCACCGCCACCTTGATGTTCCCACTTCTACCTGTGAGCCCTGTCTATGTTTATAGATCTATGCATTGAAACCAAATTTGAGACAATTTAGGGAGAATTTGTTCTGCCAATCAGCCTAAGAGCTCATCTTTGGGATGTGAGAGGAAACCGGAGCACCTAGAGAAAACCCATGCAAGCACGGGAAGGATGCGCAAACTCCCACAGTCACAGGCTCAAATCCATGTATCTGCACAGCACAGCGATAGTCACTGAGCTGTCATGTTGCCCATCAAATGGTCCAGGTCAAGCGTACACTAACGACGTGAAACACTAGGATACTCTTGAAAAATCCAAGAGTAGCTCTCTCATGACCCATCGCGTGTATGCCACTTGTTAGACAACAAGACGGACCAAAGTACCTGTAGGATAAAACAAATACATCAATATCATCGACAATTTACACACTTCCCAGGGAATTCCCAAGGCTCATGACCCCTATTTTAAATCAGTTTTCTATATCCCTCCATTCCCATTCTGTTCACGTGCCCATCTAAGTATCTCTTAAATAACTCCAGAGTACCTGCCTCCACCACTTTACTTGGTGGCACGTTCCACACCACCACAAACTCCCTGTGAAAAAACTCCCTCTAGCATCTAAATTATACCCTACCCACCTCACCCTAAGCCTGTGACCCTTCGTGCTATTTGAGTCCATCCTAGGAAAAAGCTTAACCCTGTTTACTCTATCTATACCCCATATAATCTTGTACACCTCTATTAGGTCTCCTCTAAGTCTGTGTCTTTCTGAGGAAAACAGCTCCAATTTGCCTAACCTGTCCTCGTAACTCAGACCTTCCATACCAGGCAGCATCCTGGTAAACCTCCTCTGTACTCTAGAGTCTCCACGTCCTTCCGGTAACAAGGTGACCAGATCTGGACACAGTATTCCACATGAGGTCTAACCAATGTTTTATACAACTGCAACATTAAAGGCCAGCTCTTGTACTCTATACCCCTTCCTATAAAGGCTAGCATACCATATGCATTCTTCACGACCTTCTCCATCTCCTCTGCCACCTTCAGGGACTTGTGCATCTGCACCCCCAGGTCCCTTTGCGTTTCTATACTCTTAATAGGTCTACCCTTTATCATATACCTCTTCTCTACATTCTTTCTCCCGAAATGCATCACTCGCATTTATCAGGATTGAATTCCATCTGCCATCTATCTGCCCAAGCTACCAGCCTATCTATGTCCTGCTGTATCGCCCGACAATGCTCCTCACTATCCGCAAGTCCACCCGTCTTTGTATCGTCTGCAAACTTGCTGATCACTCCACTTACTCCCTCTTCCAGGTCATTTATATATATTACAAATAGAAGAGGTCCCAGTACCGAGCCCTGCAGCACACCACTAGTGACCGACTTCTAGCTAGAAAAACACCCTTCCACTATTATTCTTTGTCTTTTATTACCAAGCCAGTTACTTATCCATCTAGCTACCTGTCCTTGTATCCCATTAGCCTTGACCTTTTCAACTAACCTCCCATGAGGGACTTTGTCAAATGCCTTACTGAAATCCGTATAGACGACATCAACGGTAGGGAAGCTGTTGGAGGGGATTCTTAGAGATAGGATGTATAGGCACTTAGAGTGTTGCGATCTGATTAGGGATACACAGCATGGCTTTGTTAAAGGGGAGTTGTGCCTTACGAATCTGGTAGAATTTTTTGAAGAGGTGACGAAAACGGTCATAATCTTGTACACCTCTATTAGGTCTCCTCTAAGTCTACATCTTTCGAAGGAAAACAGCCCCAATTTGCTTAATCTCTCCTTGTAACTCTGATCTTCCATACCAGGCAGCATCCTGGTAAACCTCCTCTGCACACCAGAGTCTCCACGTCCTCTGGTAGTAAGGCGACCAGAATTGGACGCAGTATTCCAAATGAGGCCTAACCAACGTTTTATACGACTGCAACTTTAAAGGTCAGCTCTTGTACTCTATACCCCTTCCTATAAAGGCTAGCATACCATATGCTTTCTTCATAACCTTCTCCACCTTCCCTACCACTGACATCAAACTCACCAGCCTATAATTTCCAGGGTTATCCCTACTACCCTTTTTAAACAATGGTACAACATTAGCTATTCTCCAGTCCTCTGGGACCCCACCTGCGTCCAAAGAAGAGACAAAGATTTACGTCAGAGGCCCAGCAATTTTGCCTCGCGCCTCCCTAAGCAGCCTGGGATAAATGCCATCAGGCCCTGGAGATTTATCGGTTTTAATGTTACCTAGAAGCTCTAACACTTCCTCCCTTGGTATGGATATTTCCCTCAACTGGTCTACAGCTCCCTCAGAGACAGGATCGGTCAACAAGCCCCTCTCCTTCGTGAATACTGATGCAAAGTATTCATTCAGGATCTCTCCCATTCCCTCGGGCTCTAAGCACAGTTCCCCTCCTCTGTCCCTAAGAGGTCCAATTTTCCTTCTAACCACTCTTTTATTCCTAACATAGGAGTAAAAAGTCTTGATTTTTCTTAATCCTAACCACCAAAACAATCTCATGCGCCCTTTTTGCCCTTCTAACTCCCGGTTTGAGCTCCCTCCTCCTCTCTCTATATTCCTCCAACGCTCTCTCTGTTCCCAGCTGCTTTGACCTAACATACGACTCTCTTTTCTTCCTAACCAAATTCTCAGTATCCCTAGTAATCCATGGCTCTCTAATCCTACCTTTCCCATATTTCCTCTTAGCTGGCACGTATCTTTCTTGCAACATTTTCAGTATTCCCTTGAAAGAATCCCACATGCCTAGCATGGACTTACCCTCAAACAACCATTCCCAATCTGTTTCCATAAATTCCTGCCTAATCCGGCTGTAGTTAACTTTCCCCCAATTCAGCACCCTTCCCCTAAGGCAATAAGCATCCTTCTCCATATGTATCCTAAAGTAGACAGAATTGTAGTCACTGTTAGCCACATGTTCCCCTCCTACAACATCAACCACCTGCCCTGGCTCATTACTCAGAACTAAATCCAATATAGCCCCCTCTCTAGTCAGGTTAGCCACATATTGCTCCAACGATCCTTCCAGTACACATTTTACAAATTCCTCTCCATCCGAACTCCCAACTCTAGGTACCTTCCAATCCACCCCAGGGAGATAAAAATCTCCCACTATAACGACTCTGTTCTTTCTGCACCTATCCAAAATGTCTTTACATATGCCTTCTTCAACTACCTGCGGGCTGTGGGTGGCCTATAATAAACCTCTAGCATAGTAATTGCCCCTTCCTATTCCTCAACTCCACCCACAGCGACTCCACTCCTAACTCCTCTGTATTGTCCTCCTTCTGCACCACTGTGATGTTGTCCCTAACTAACAACGCCACTCCCCCACCTCTTCTGGGCCCTCCTCTGTCACGCCTGAAACACTTATACCCAGGAATATTCAGCTGCCACTGCTCCCCTTCCTTTAACCATGTCTCCGTCACTGCAACCACATCCATGTTCTTTGCAAACATTAAGGCCCTAAGTTCATCCGTTTTTGCTGTTACGCTCCTCGCATTGAAACAGACACATTCCAGACCTCCAAGCCCACTCTGAACCTCCTTCTCCCTGGTGTATTTCCTCTCATCCAAGCTTACTCCATCTTCTATCTCGCTCCCTACTGAGCTATCGGTCTCATCCCCTCCATATTAGTTTAAAACCTGCAAACACACCTACTGTTGCCATGACCCCAATGCAACTAACTCAGAAAAGACTGGGATCTGAAGTTCATCTCAGTGCCTTTTACGTACCAGGATGCAAAGGAAATTTACTGCAGTCTCTTTATTGCATAGTAGCAAATGTCCACAGTACCTTTTTTTCATTCAGTTGTTGTGATGGAAGACAATAGCAATGTTAAACGAATTAAGGAGATGGTCTGATGTGATTTCACTGTTGATGATAAGCACATCATTTAACAGACCATAATATCTTATTGGCTGTACTATGTTGACAATATTAGATGCACAACCTATTAGCTGAATGCAGGATGTGTTTTCTCTTTGCCCTTTCTATTTTGCTGCCTCTTTTTTCCTGCTCTATCATTTTTAACCTTCCTGCTTACTATACCTATGAATCTTCTCCAGCCTCCTCCTCCATTTCACTTCCTTCATTCTGACCTTCTTTGCATCTATC
Source organism: Sphyrna mokarran (assembly GCA_024679065.1). Taxonomy (NCBI): domain Eukaryota; kingdom Metazoa; phylum Chordata; class Chondrichthyes; order Carcharhiniformes; family Carcharhinidae; genus Sphyrna; species Sphyrna mokarran. The sequence continues at coordinate 18,650,833 of JAGIQG010000028.1, read as the reverse complement.
ACTCTCCTATCATTTAATCAACCCTATTGCAACTCCCAGTTGCAATAATACGGAACTTAGAAGAAAAAGAGCCCAAATGTGATTCATGCCAGCTGAGGGAAATGGAGAAGGGCCTATTCTTGCCGGGATGCTGACTGCTGAGTTCTAAGGGCACCATTGCAGAGGCACCAGATTTCCCAGTGTACATAGTGCTCTGAGAAATCAATCACTCCTGCCTACCTCCAATCAACCCTCTGGGACATCACACACCCTCCATCCCCCAAGGACAGATTGATCCCTTTTGTTTGTCAGAGATATCTGATCTCCAACATAAAGTGAAAAAAATACTGATAAGTTAGATTTCACCAGGACTCTAGGTTTGGGCTGGTAGATGGTGAGAGGGGAACTGTAAAACGATGAGGGTAGGAGAGTGGTATGCCTGTGCCACCATGGCATTTATAAGTATAAGTTTATTTATTAGTTACAAATAAGGCTTACGTTAGCATTGCAATGAAATTACTGTGAAATTTCCCTTGTCACCACACTCTAGCACCTGCTCTGGTCAATGCACCTAACCAGCACATCTTTCAGACTGTAGAAGGAAACTGAAACACCTGGAGGAAAACCACAGAGACAGAGAATGTGCAAACTCCACACAGACAGTGACCTGAGGAATCAAACCTGGGTCCCTGGTGCTGTGAGGCAGCAGTGCGAACCATTGAACCCCTCTGTTGTACAACTTGCAGGGAAGGTAGAACCCCTGCTCTGAAGTCCACTGAGCCACTTAAGTGGCCAATTAAGGATCTCTTCCCTCCCATTGCCATTGGCATTTTACCAGCAACAGATGGGCCGTTAGCCACACGAAGACTCCCTGCTGAATGGCGGTATCCCTGCAGTTTGGTGTCATAGGCCTTCTAACTGGAACAATATCGTCCTGGGAGGGTTCCTCTGGTGCTGTCTGCCTGACTGGAGCTGGCTCCGGTGACATCAAACTACATTGAATAGTTGCAAGGCCAGTTTGATTTATGTGGGACTGAGTTTTCTCAAAAAAATTCTAAGTGCAAAACAAGTGAGAAAATAGGAGGTTTTTTCACCCTTCTTTTCAGTAAGGTAGGTAATGGTAATTTACAGCACTCTGTGCAATACAAGACTGTAAAGTGAATCTCGCCAATTGGTGGAGGGAAAGATGGTAGAGTCTCGGAACACCAGTGAGGCTAGCTGCTCAGCTCTAGAAGTGCCATTGCATAGATGCCATTATCTCCCATTATACTGTACACAGTATCTTGGAGACCTGTCACTCACCCACCCTGATTGCCATCTCGATGGATTGCCCCCACCTCCATCCCATAATCACCATCTGGCCTGTCACGCCTTCCCCCCTTTACCACCCCTCCTTTACCACCCCCCATGAATCTGTCCCAGCTTCCCCCCTCATATCCTGTTCCATTAGATACTGCCCCTCAGGCCCCACCCCATAGGTATTGCCCACCTCTGCCTGACCACCAAGGGAGCTTTAATGGCTTCCAGTCCCACTAGCAAGACCATTATATTTGGTTCCATTGGTGAAGACCATCTGTGATCCTCACTAGTGGGAACCTTGACTGGTGAGGGAATTAAGATAAGTGAGTCCAAATGTCATTAATATTTAAATCATCTTTGCTCCCTTCCTGATTGACCAACGTGGTGAGTTGATATGGCATGTCCTGTCTACTAGGTGCAATGACCACCATTCCCACGTTTGCCAATTATCAACTTTCAATTGGCTAGTAAAGTGGGGCAGGTATCCATGCTTTTAAGACATAGGAGCCCCAATGGCAAGTCTAAGGCTAAGTTCCATCTGCTGTGTTTGGTTGTTTTGAGAACTCTGTGAATTAGAATTGATCAGTGCTAGAAACCCGACTGTCCTCTTACATTATCCAAAGGCGAGAAGCCAGCACATGACAGTTGCGGTTGGAGGCCATTTGGCTCTTTGTGCCAATGCAGGTTCTCTGTAAGAGCTACTCAGCTAATTCTATGTCCCTGCTTTTTCCTGGGGCCTTGGAACAATTTTCTCTTCAGATAATTATCCAATTTCCTTTTGAAAGCCACATTTGAATATGCCTCTGCTTCACTTTCAGGCAATGTATTCCATAAGTAATCCTTGGCTGCATAAAAGAGGTTTGTTCATATCATGTTCAAACCTTCATTATTTTGCACTACTGCGTTATTAGGCTCCCTTTAAATTCTACTAATTTTAATGACATGCAGGGTTTAAGCTCATGGATGGTGGTATTCTCATTGTTAACAGCTGATCTTTAGTTGTTTCTTAAGGCCCATCATACAGAATGGAATTCTTCCGTGTAAGTCACTAACATTGACCAGAAATTGAACTAGACCAGTCATGTAAATACTGTTAATACAAACGCAGGTTGGATGCCTGGAATTCTGTGGAGTTTAGCTCGCTGCTGACTCCCAAAGCTTTTGCACTATCCATAAGGCGTAAGTCAGGAATGTGATGCAATACTCTCCACTTGCTTGAATGAGTGCAACTTCAACAACACTTAAGAAGCTCTACATCTTTAAGGACAAAGTAACTCAACTTGATTGTCACTCCAAACACCATCTTCACTCCCTCTATCACAACATAGTGGCAGCAGCCTGTACCATACACAAGATGCACTGTTGCCATGGTTCCTCCAATAACACCTTCTAAACCTTTGATATCTACCGCTTAGAAAAACAAGGGTGAGAGATGCATGAAAACAACACACTTGCAAGTTCTCCTCCAAGTCACTCATCATCCTGACTCAGAACTATATTGCCTTTCCCTCATGATTACTAGATCAAAATTCTGAAATTCCCTTTCAGTTGTTCCTATAACATATGGACTGCAGTGGTTCAAGAAGGCAATTCACCACCACTTTAGGAGCAGTTAGCAAAGGGCAGTAAATGCTGGCCTAACCAACAATGCCCATTTCCTGTGATCAAATAAATTTTTAACAATTCTCCAGTACACAACTGCCACTTTAGCAAAATCCCATTGCAATAGCAGACAGAATCTCACCACTAAAGTTTTTAATAATTGAAAGTACACCACATTAAAGATTTTTATAAATATCTACTGAATAATAAAAATTCAAGTTTTGCTTTACCATGAGAATGGCAGGACATTTTTCAATGCAGTTAGGAGTGTGGTGTCAATTGCTATAGTTTCAGGACTGCAGCTGTATTGTATACGTCAGAAATCAAAAGATGAACCAGTCCCCATATTATTTAGAGCTGTTTGACAGATAGGGGGAGATTTTGACCCATTTTTGAATGGGAAATGTTCATTGCAGTCAAGGTGTGTGATAGAAGCTAAAAGCCAGAGGCTTGTTTGAACTCAGACAGTAAGTCTCTTCTAAATAACTCTGGTAAGCTGTGGGAATGTATTGTGTTTCCTGAGGCATTTGCCTATTTCCTTTGGACTAGCAGTGGACCTCAGTGAGAGAACACACATGCTGTTGCAGTCTGCAAATAGTGGTATGAAGCTTGGAGAACACTGCTTCTCACCTCTCCATATCAAGAGAAAAGAGAAAGGTTTTTGTTGGCTTACTTCATCAGTCTCTTTAAGGAATTGTAAAAGTTAATGTTCTGGTCAATTTTGAAATGGGTCCACATCAGGCATTAGACTCCTCATCTGCATATGATACAACTTGTTTACGGCTGCCAAAGAAACTGCTGATAAGAAATTGGACATATTTCAAGTATGTCTTTGCACAGGATAGAACTCCACCAAATTGTATATTGTTGCCCCCACAAAAAGGGTGAAACAAGGTGAAATTGCTGCCCCAGGAGAATCTTCAGAGATTTGAAATATAGTTATGTGCTCAATGAGTGCTGCAGAATAATGAGGATGTCTGGGGAGTGCCAAAGATTGTGTCACATGCGACATATTTTTCCTGAATTTGTATGTTCAAAGTGAGACTGAGACAGGAAAGAAAAATACAGGAAATAGACCAAAAATCAAAGAGTTTAATTGTAAGACCCCCAACCCTTGAATGATGTTAATTTAAGGCAGTAAAAACCTAGGAAGGAGTATATTGCAACTAAATAATTACAAAGCAATGCAAACTCCAGATGTCATAACATATGTCTGAAGTCTCCAGATGAAGAAAATCAGTTCTTTCAGCTCCACCCAGAACCACTAAAAGGAAAAAGAGAAGGAAATAGCAGTTAAATCCAAAGTAAAGAAGGCCTGGCTATTGCTCATGTTGGATATCTTCCCATCTTTTTGACGGTACTGTGTTCAGGATCCCCTGCATAAAGCTCTAGTCGAAATCCTTCAAATAAATAAATCTCAGGTGAAGTAGAATGTTTAAAATTTTAATTAGATGCAAGAAAGTAAAAACAAAAGCTTCCACGTGTAATCAAAGAGACTGCTTCTGCCCCAAAATGCAGATAATCTATTCCAGTCAACACCTAATTGGTGCAGTCTTGGCAAGAGAAAGTGCTGTGTTAACTAGCCTCTCAAAGCTTTTTCTTATTATCTTTTTGCTTCTGTCTTTTGAGCTTTTCTTCTTCCTCCTGTCTTCATTGCTACTCTTCTAATATCCATAGATCATGACGTTATTGTTCCTTTAAAAGGTGTTTTACATCCCCAACTGCTTTATGAAAGTTTGCTTCTAAGAATTTCCAGAAGTTTCTGAGACATGAACTGCATCCTGTTCTGTTGATTCAATACATATGGAAACCATGTGGAATTGGCTGCATTTCAAGAGCTCAGTATTTTTCATTACTATGAAGAAACAACAATCTGGAAAATTAATTATAAAAAGAAAATAACTATTTGAGAATATTAATTTATAAAAGGAGAATATTAAACAATGTAAAATCTCAATGTTTATTAATTTAATCAAAAAAATGTCAGACTATAAATGGCTTGATGACCAGGACTCCTGGATTTGATACAGCTGTTAATTGAATCACCAGTCTGCCTTTGTCCATGTTGATCTTGGTTCTAATTCACGAGTAATGGATATTGGACCCTTGTTCCAGGGGCACACAGAAAAGAAAGGTCAAGCAATATTTTGAAATTAGAAGATTACTATTTTATTCAAGAGGTCTGTTTGAATTGGAGTAAAAGACAATAATTACTATTGATGATGTAGTGCTGGTGTCAGAGAGTGCTGGCAGTGGACATTCCAGACAGCCACGGTGTTTTGGTAGCTGTAGTTTAAAAATCTAATACATTCAGAAATGTAATAGTTGATGGTTTGACTGCAGATCTGTTGCGTGCACTGGTGATAATGATGTGCACAGTTGATGTATGAGTAGAAAACTAATTGTGTACATGGCCACATTGAAAATCTGAAAATGTTGCCTTCACTTCATGTTATCTCTGTGTGACAGAGAAACTGCAATAAATTGAGGTGCAGATCAATCAACTGAATGACCGGAAAGATGTAAAAGATTGCAGAACCTATTCCTATTTTTGTATTAATTCCTAAAATGCTAGTTGCAGTTAGTCCAAGATAGGATAAATCAGTATTCAGAGTGATCAATAAAAGTTCATGTATTTTGGCTTTACTTTGGGTTGATTTATGAGATACTTTATGTTGTGTTTGTTAAAATATTTCAGATCTCCTCCAGTGCAGATGATCCCCTGCTGGATGATACACCAGGACCCGAGACATTTTGTTCCCAGATGTTTATTCCTCCTTTTGAGGCTAACAATCCTGTTCAGTTTCTTACCAAGAAACAGTTATCTGTTTTAATCAAATTCAAAACTGGAAGGGATAGGGGTGAGGAGGAGGGCGCATGAACAGCAGAATCCAAGCCCAATGTTTACTGCTGATTCAAATGCATCAAACATATGAATAATAGATAATTCTCAGTAATCAAATGAACAATAGAATTTAGTTTTAAAACCTAGATTTCTGGCAACTGTTTCATACTAACAACGTAATTGTCAGTTTGATCCATCAACAATGTCTTTAACATAGTAAAATATCTTTTAGGATTATCAAACAGAATTTGACAGAGCCAAGTGAGGAAGAACTAGGACAGATGATCAAAATCTTGGTCAACAAGATAGATTTAGGAGTGACTTAAAGGTGAAAAGAGATCAGGAGATTTGGGGAGGGAATTCCAGATTCTAGGGCTTTAGCAACTGAGTGACTGCTGTCAATGATGGAGTCATTAAAATCTGGGATAAGCAAGAGTTATAAAGGAGGAATATCGATAATGTTGAAGATTATAGGGCTGGAGGAGCATACAGAAATAGGGAGAAGTGAGTTCAATGAGGGATTTAGAAATTTTGAAAATTGAATTTTAAAATTGAGGCATTGCTTAACTGGGAACAAATGTAGGTCAGCGAGTACAGAGGGTATGGATGAATAAGACTCGGTGCAAGTAATGCAAATGGACAATAGAGTTTGGATACGTGTATGGAGCATGGAAGATGTAAGGCATTCCAAGAGTGGGTTGCAATAATCAAGTCTAGAAGTGATAAAGCATGCATGAGGATACTGATCACTGAAGCAGGGGGGAAGAATTGGGAAAAGTTACAAAGGCAGAAATAGTCAATCTTTATGTTGGTGCAGATATTTGGTCATTATTTCTTCTCAGGATCAGATACAACAATAAATTTCCAAATAGCTTGGTTTAGCTTCAAAACAATTATCTAGGAGAGGGACTTAGTAATTGGCTAGCAAATGAAGTTTGTAGCAGAGAAGCTTTAGTCTTCCCAGTATTTTGTTGAAGGAGATTTCTTAACCAATACCAGATTTTGGACAAGCAATCTGACAATTTAAAGACATTGGAGGGGTTGCAAGATTGGTGGCAAAATAGAGGTGGGTTTCTTCAATATATATGTGGAACCTGATGTTGTGTTTTCAGATGAGGGACAGTCACTGAGGGGCAGCATGCAGATGAGAAATAAGAGGCAGCCAAGAATAGACCCTTGGAGGACAGCAGAGGTAATGGTCCAGAAACAGGAAGAGAAGCTGTTGCAGGTGGATTCTCTGCCTATATCTGGTTAGGTAAGAACCTAATGAGCACAAACCCACAGAATGACTGCGACAGGTGTGAACAGTGGTGCAGAAGTCAACTATTGACTATAACATTTCCTTGTCCTCCTCGATATAAATCAACACATTAGTAAAATGCTGGAACATTGTTACACTGGAAGAACTGCTTAAACTATGTGACCAATCATCAACAGAACAACGTATAATACTGCACTGTACACAGAACATACAGCAACAGCAATGTGACTAATGCATCCAAAGCACAGCAGTGTGACTGATACACTCCATTATATAACAGCATGGCTGACACACCTCATTTTGTAGCAATGTGCCTGATATACTCTTATAAAAAAACATTTTATCCAACTGACTTATATTCTGTTGGCAAAGGAAAGAACTGGAACCAATCTTAACATACATATCTAAGCATTTATTTACAGTTATGTATTGCAAGCAGACACCTCCTAACGCAACAGCCCCAGTATTAGTCTATGCCTAATTTTAGGGGCAGAAATGACTCCCCAGTTAATTCCTACAACCTGCATAATTTAAGTGCAATTAATATATAATTATCAGTCAGTAACAATTTTTAAAGTTCTGACTCTATTTTGCGTATTTAAGAGATACTTAACTGGGCACATGAACAGAATGGGAATGGAGGGATATAGAAAACTGATTTAAAATAGGCATCATGAGTCTTGGGAATTCCCTGGGAAGTGTGTAAATTGTCGATGACATTGATGTATTTGTTTTATCCTACAGGTACTTCGGTTCACCTTGTCTAACAAGGGCATACACACAATGGGTCATGACAGGGCTGCTCTTGGATTTTGAGAGTAGCCTAGTGCTTCACGTCATTAGTGTACGCTTGACCTGGACCAGTCGATGGGCAACACGACAGCTCAGTGACTATTGCTGTGCTGTGCAGATACATGGATTTGGGCCTGTGTCTATGGGAGTTTGCGCATTCTCCCCATGCTTGCATGGGTTTTCTCTGGGTGCTCTCCCACATCCCAAAGATGAGCTCTTAGGCTGATTGGCAGAACAAATTCTCCCTAAATTGTCTCAAATTTGGTTCTAATGCATAGATCTATAAACATAGACAGGGATGACAGGGATCATGGGTAGAAGTGGGAACAATGAGGTGGTGGTGCGGGCTCATTGGGCCGAAGGTCCTGTTTCCTGTGCTGTTTTGTTTTTTGAACAGTGACATGACTCCTGTACCACCAAATGTATCTGTTATTATTTGACTTTTTAGAAAATGAAAATAGAAATTGTCACCACGTAGACTTTCTTCAAATCTGAATGGTAGGATATTATGGTGCAGGAATGTGTCAGGGAATTTTGTGTGCTTGGGTTCTGATCCTGATTATTCAATCCTGGCTCTCACGCTTGGCAACCACTCTGCATAGTTTAGTGTCTGAACAAAAAGTAAGACAGCCTTAACTTCTTTTCCGTCTAGTTTAACTTACATTTCTCAAGCATCAATGCCTAGGAATGCTTTATGCAAACACTAGATTGCTGTGTTAGAATGCCATGTTCCACAGAAAAGTTAGGGCCACCGAGACAGAAAGCTCCAGTTGGGAAATTTTTTGACTTGCTGGAAAGCCTCAGTAAAAAGTACCCCAAATAATGAGATTTTCACTCTTGATACGTAGGGGTATGGAGGACAGAAGTAGGGTGGGATTGGGCCTGCAATCCCAGAAGCAGAGCATAACTGGCCATGGTGGTGGTAGTCATGGTGGTGGGTGGTGATGATTGTGGGGAGGAGGGGGTGAAACCATAAAACCCTTACAGTGCAGGAGACCATTCAGCCCACTGAGTCTGCACCAACTCTCTGATAGTGCATTTTACCAGACCCTATCCCTCTACCCCACATATTTACTCTGCTAATCCCCCTAACATACACATGTTGGGATACTAAGGGGCAATTTAGCATGGCAAATCCATCTAATTTGCACATCTATAGTTATGACGGCGGCGCGGGCTCGTTGGGCCGAAGGGCCTGTTTCCCGTGCTGTGTTGCTGTGTTGCTCTTAAAAATCTTTGGAGCATGGCAGGAAACTAGTGCACCCGCAGGAAACACATGCATAAATGAGGACAAAGTGCAAACACCACATAAGCACCCAAGGCTGGAATTGGACTTAGGTGCCTGGTGTTGTGAGGCAGCAATGCTAACTCCCACACTGTACTATTGTACCGCCCCAGTTGTTTCAGAAGCTGCTAGGTTCTCTGGCCTTCATGTACCAAGATACCCCCCAGAACCTCAAAGCCCTCACTGTCAACCCATCATAGGCCCCTCATGACTTTATGCTATCTCAATGTCTCACACCAAATGTCATTGCCCTTTATACCCTCCATGCCAATTCATGCTCCCATATACTTGGTGGCATTATGATTAGTAACACTGCCTCTCAGTACCAGGGACCCAGGTTCAATTCCCGGCTTGGGTCTGTCTGTGCAGAGCCTGCACTTTCTTCCTGTGTCTGCATGGGTTTCCTCTGGGTCCTCTAGTTTCCTCCCACAGTCTGAAAGACATGCTGATTAGGTGCATTGGCCATGCTAAATTCTCCTTCAAACAGGCACCAGAGTTTGGCAACTCAGGGATGTTCACAGTAGCTCCAGTAGCAGTGGCGGTATTAATGTAAGCCTACTTGTGACACATAAATAAACTTTAAAACATCCAGCATGACCTATCATACCCTACACACCAAGTCCATAGAAGCTCACCCTTTATCCACCATGGATTCTTATGGAGATAAAAAATTTAACAACATCGTGTACAGTTCTCACCCTGTACACTTGATGATGAAAAGACTTCCATTCATAAAACCCATTCTTTTCTATTTGGGCCCCTCATGAAAAACATTTAGTAATTTAGTAGTCTCTTTTAACTGTCAGTCAAATGTGAATTCAGAATTCCCTGTTGAAGTTATTGTAATTTTTGAAAATCAGCCAAGCATTCATAAAATTAACATTTTATGTTGGAGAAAAGTCAACAAATAATTCTATTTTCTTATTAATTTTTCATATCAGGTGTCATTGGCTGGGCCAGTATTTGTTGCCCATCCCTAATTGCCCTTGAACTGAGTGGTTTGCTGGGGCCATTTCAGAGGGCAGTTAAGAGTCAACCTTTTGCTCTGATTCTAGAGCCACTTGTACACCAGACCAGATAAAGATAGCAGATTTCCTTGTCTAAAGGACATTAATGAACCAGATTGGCATTTAATACAATTGGCACTGGTTTCATGATCATCATTAGACTTTTAATTCCAGATTTTTATTGAATTCACATTTCACAATCTGTTACAGTGGGATTTAAACTCAGAGTCCATAATGTATTACACTGGGTCTCTGGATGACAAGTCCCCCCAAAAATACTACTGCACCACTATCTCCTCAAATTGAAATTGCATGAACACATGCTGTTGTTATTTCCCTGAACTGCAGCAGATGGCCTAGCAATCTAATGTAATTCAGCAGTGTTTTGTTTAACTTTGTGACACCTAACATTTCCTTTCTCACATTCCAAGACTACAAACTTTTTTTCCAGTTGAAACAGCAATTTACTTATCCTTTCAATTTAATATACTGTATATTGCTCACTGTAATTGTCCTCATTTTGAAGAGACCAAACACAGACTCAGCAACAGCTTTGAAGAACATTTCTGTTCAGTCCACATACAGGACCCTGGTTCCACTCTAATCTTTTTGCTCTCTACCTCTTGCAGTTTTCCAATAAAGCTTAATGCAAGCTTGAGGAACAGCATCTCATCTTTTGATTGCGTACTTTACAGCTTTCTGGATTCAATCTTTAGATTGTAACCCCTGCCTCTTTTGTTTCCTTTGTTGCTTTCTCACATACAGCAGCTATTCAAGATTATTTTATTCATACCTCCTCTAGGCATATCCATTGCCTTTGGCCGTGGTACCTTGGATACTTTTATCTATTAATCCCTTCTCTCTACTCTGTCTCAGATCTTCCCTTTTCTTCCTCCCACACTCCCTCACCCTCTTTCGCATGCTGAAAACCAATGACGTTTCTAATTTTTTCTACTTCTGATAAAAAGTTACTGATCTGAAATAAAACTTTGTTTTCTTTCCACAGATGCCGCTAGACTAACTATTTCCAGCACACTGTTTTAATTTCAGATTTCTAGCATCCATGATAATTTGCTTCTGCACAACTTGATAAGGCAAATTTTCCTATTCCACCCACCACAGGAATTGGAGTGGGTAAGGGGGGTGGATCATGGAAGGATCTGTTGATTGGGGCAGGATTTTCTGGTTTCAGAGTGAATGCGGCCAGAAATCCTGCCCTATGTGTTTGCATAAAAAGTAAGGCTGTAATTACTGAACATTGGCTTACTTAATAATTAATTATTAGCAGTAATGTGCTTTCTTGGCTGTCCATAAACGTTGGATAAACAGTGCAAAGAAATGTGGAATATCCACTTTAAAGAACCAATATCAAGAACCAAGGACTGAATATCCTTAATGGAGATCTACTGGATTTTAATCAAATCCAATCCATTCAGCAAAATTGCAAGATTTGGTAATTGTAGAGTCCTCAAAGATAAAAATTACATCAGGAGCTAAACTTCATAACCAAGCTCCATAGTGCCTAGTGCCATTAACAGTACCTCAAATAGGCCAAGAAATTGACACTATGTGGATTCCAAATCTTGAATGAGTGAATTAATTTTTGAAGATTTTATTTATTTGTTTATTTTTAGCATCTACATCAGTTGAAGTCCCAAAAGTCGTCAATGTCTTTATCCCGGAACATTCTTCACATTTCCTTCATCAATTTGGATATATTCTGGCAACACTACTGCTGCTGGCCATTCTGATAACCATCATTGCTCTGATTACCCACCGACAGAGAAAGAAAGGTGATGGCTGTAGTTTCCTTATTTTTTCTGGTTACCTATTTTGTATTTGTCTGCCTTTTTTCTTCCCTCCACTCCCACCTTAAGACCCCTGTCAGAGGACATGGTTTACAGGTAGAAGGATGGGGTTGAGTAGGGATTTTCTGGTTGCTCTGTAGTCAGTTCCTTGGCAATATGTGAGAAAGGAGCCAATCTTTGCACAATGTTGTATTTACTCAGAGTTTCCATTACAAGCAGACACGTACTAACAATCAAATGACAGTTTCTATCTGTCTGCTTTGAGGAATTCAAGTGAACCACTAGTTAACATCCACCACGAACATAAATTTTAACACAATCAATATTCAAACTATCATCACTCTCTTGAAAACATCAAAAACAGAGGGCACAAACTTAAAATTAGAGCTGGGCCAAAATTAAAATCAGAAAGCCCCTTTTTATAAGAGAATAGTAGAAATCTGGAATTTCATTCCTCAAGTGGCTTTGAAAACTGGCGGAATATTGAGGCTTCCTAGACATTCAGAGTTGATTTAAGTTTGTTAGGCAAGGGTTTGGAGTTGAAGTACAGATCAGTCATGATCTAATTAAATCACAGAACACGCTCGAGTGCTGAATGGCTTCCAGTTAAATTCAAAATGCAGTTTTGTCTCACTGGCTTGCACAACCCACTAAACAGAGAGTAATTGAAGGATGCATACTTGCCCTTTGAATTTTTTAGTTTACATCTGGGTTTTCCTTTTTCAGGTCTCCATTACAATGTGAAGACATCTCAGCCGTAAGTGTTAACTTACCCCTTCTCACTGCCAACACAAAAACTTTTTGGAAGACTTGTGATCAAGCAATATGCCTACCACTTGACTGAGCAGCTAGCCAGATAGACCCTAAATTAAAGTCAAAGGCCTTTGTATATAGGCCTGCAGTAATGCAAGGATCTTAACGTTGTAGCTTGCAGTTCTTAATTTCCTCTTTATTTCCTGGAAGGAGTATCCTATGGTGGGGGAAAACCAAATGCTGGAGGTGCAGACATCTCAGCCTGAAACAAACATCTCCTTTCCAAAAAGCTCAAGGATACTGGCTGCAGAGATAGCACTTTGCTACATGAGGAGCCTGTGTGGTATAAATTATTCAGTGTGTTCACAGATGTCATTGGCAAGGCCCATCCTTAGGAGACCAGTATTCCTGCCTATGACACATTGCATTGGATGATGCTGTAGCTAAACGTGGGGAGTGCACTCAGCTACTCCTGTGTCAGTCACATTTTATTCTACCCTCCCAAAGATCAATCTGGTATCCAGTCACCTGCTCCTCTACTTCAGGCTCACAAATTTCCTAGTCCTCTGTCTCTGTTTTGATTATCTGCTCCTCTTTCTCAGACTCCAGTTTCCCTCTCTCAGACTCTCATTATCCTGCTCCTGCCTCTTAGGTGCACAGATTCCTACTCCTCTGTCTCAGATTTTAGATCTCCTGTTCTCCTGTCTCATGCTCCCATGCTTCTAACCCTTCTTTCAGGTTTCCATCTCCATCTCCCCTTTCTTAGGCTCCCATGCTCCTGCTCCCTGTTGTGAGGTGTTGGCTACCATTTGGTAGAAGAAGTGTTTGCAATCACACATAGGTTAACTTTGTTGACTTTATTGAGTCTTTATTGACTCTTGGAACCATTTACAAATAAAGGGGACAAGCTAGGAGCTATCTTTATGCTTGCTGATACATACTGTACTATCCACACTCGACTGACCCTGAGTGCAGGTCGTGTGCTCTCTATGGATCACTATGTGGATCATACTATACTCAGTTCCATGTTAACCCCATATATGCTAGACCCTGTTATGGTTCAGGTCAGAAATGTCAAATGACAACTTCATGTCAGTTTTATGAAGACTGCCTGGATCATAAATTTTGCATCTTGAATTTGACTAGGATGAGCATGATAGACTTCTCTTCAGGTGTGATTCAAATGACTCACAAGGAAGCTTTTCTCAAACAAAATTTATTTAAGAATATTGTCAACATGTGTCGTAAGGAAATTAGCAAGAACTTTTATCAATTACAAACAACAAACAAAACAACCACTATAATGCATAACCCTTAACAAAGGTATCTAATGTGTTCCAATCAAATCAAAACCCTTGCCATAGACAAAACCCTTTAAACAGGTTCAATACAAGTCTACTGTTCTCGTGATATTGGAAATTGAATCCTTGGTTCAAGTCTGCAAGTCTGTTTAGATTGAATCTAAACAGTTTAAATATAAGGCAGCTTCCCAAAACAACAGAGACACTCTGATCCAGCCCCCAAAAACAGTAGATTTTTTTTCCTTTAGGAAGGCAAAGTCTTACTTTAAAATCACCAGCAGAATTTCCAAATAAAACAGGGAGAGAGAAGCTTCTGTTCAGCTTATTATCCCAGTTAAAACCCAACTGCACCTTAGAACTGAAAATGAAACATTAAACTCATTGGGAAAAAACTTGTCCATCCTCCTAACAATGCAGGATCGTAAAACTAATCCCAGACTAAACACAAACAACCCACTTAACCCATTTAAGTAGCAAAAAATAGGACATTTCCAGTCAAGTTGACAACAATGACGTCACAGAAGCTGTGAGCTAAGAAACCACTGAAGCTATGAGAGCTGCAGAAATCATGTTTTAAAAAGACTTTCTTAAAGGTACATTAGCGTCACAACATTATACAACACTCCCTCTCAGAATCCTCCTCACCTCTCTCAGGCTCTTGTTCCCCTTGGGCTTGAGTTCTATTCTCTGAGGCTCAAGTTCTCCCTCTCTCAGGCTCCAGTCCCTCCTCTCTCAGACTCCTGCTCCCCTCTCTCAGGCTCCTGCTTGCTGTCTTGGGCTCAAGTTCCCCACTCTCAGACTCCAGTTCTCCCTCTCTCACATTCTAGTTCCTCCTCTCTCAAACTCTTGCTCCTCTCTTTCACTCTTGCGCTCTGCTCCCCTCTCTCAGGCTCCTGCTCCCCTCTCTCGGGCTCTTGCTCCTCCTATCTTGTTTCTGGTTTCTCCTGTCTCAGGTTCCTCCCACCCCCCGCCTGTCTCAGTTACCTGCTTTGCTCTAAGACTTCCAATTTCCTACTCCACTGTCTGAGGCTATTTATCTCCAGTCACTCTCTCATTCTCTCATTTGCCTCTCCCTTTCCACAGGCTCTATGTCTGCTGCTTCCCTTTGACATACTCCTGCTTTTCCCTCAGTTTCCTCATCTCTTACTTTTCACTCAGGCTTCTGATCTCCTTCACCCCTGTCTCAGGTCAATTATCAGGCATTTCTTTCTTCATCTCCTGTATTCTTGTTTTCGTTCTCCCATTCTTTCTGGTTTGGTTTTTCTGGTCTTTTCTCTATAAAAGTGCTGCATGTAACAGCAATTGTTAAAACTCTGCTTTCCAGGGAGCCTTGTATCAATGTTTACTTTTTTTCCATGGAGTGAGGGAATGTGGTGGTTTACTTTTTTATTTGTGTTTCCTCTATTTCAGAATATTGATAGTAAGATATATTTGCTTTATCTTAATGCATGTAGAGGTAAAGAAACCAAAAATAAATAAAAATAAGCACCAATTTCAGGAGCTTCATTGACTGCTAATGATTATTTTCAATTTGCGCTCTCTCCTTAAATCAACAGGAGACCTGGTGTGGCCCTCAATGATTTCGTGATTGACACAACTGATCTGAGACCGAACAAAAATGAGGGAATAAAACCGGGCACGTGTGAAATTGGTAAGATTTACTGACCAAATAGAATGCACAAACTTCATCAGGTGCAATCTAGCAGCCCCATTCAGCGTGGGTGCAAATCATGTTATGGCTTGTGAGAGGCCAAAATCTAATTTCCTTCCCCCTGCCTCCTGGTGAAAGGAACAGGAACTGATTTCCATTAATTTAAATAGATTTTAATACTTTTAAGATCTTTATGCTGTAGCATCTACCCATGACATAGCCACCAACCCCTGGCTTTGTGACATCATGCTGGCGCAAATACCTACTGGTTTTCAAAGTGACTACACTGGATGAGAAGGGTTGCCTGGAGGCACTGGAATTTGAGATACAAGGCTGAATATGGCCTGTTGGCACTGCCAAGTAGACAATGCCAAGTTCGCACATGAAGGGGGCAGTGCCAACAGGGCTCTGGCAAGAGATGTAACCCTTCTCCATTGGGAGAATGGGGGAGAGCTCAATGCCTGTGGGAGGATGGGAGGAAAGCCTTGGTGTCTATGAGTGGAGCAGGGTGAGAAGGGAAGCTCTGCTGACCACAAGTGGAATGGGGAGAGAGAAGGGGAGATCTGAAGTCTAAAAGTGGGTGGCAGGGATAGCACTAAGAGAGGGGAGAGCTCTGATGCCTGTGGAGTGGGGGCCGGATGCCAATGAGGTGGGGAACAGTAGGGAATGGTGCCCCAATGTTGGTGTTGGGTGAACGGAGGATGTCTTAAATATAATATTGAGATCTTCCCGATCTTGGAATCCTAGTCCTACTTTTGTCTATAAGTACCCGCCCTCCTGCCTAGACCTAGATGCCCCAACCTCCATCCAGGCTTAGAGGACCTTGCCCCCAGACTGGTTGTGTGATCCTTGCCAATACTTTGAAACTGCACATGGTGCTACTTAATCAGGTGAGAAAAGGTGTCTGTGAAGCTGGCAAGTTTCACACAGTTTCCCCTACCCGATCCAACACTGCAATTTTGGGAAAATTCTATCTATTGTATTTGTTCACCCATGCCTGGTCCCAATCTTCTTCTCATCATTATAAAAATGGATGACCATTTGAATTAAGTACTTACATCCATGGAACTCATTCCTCAGCAAAGATCAAAGGTTTCAAAATGGGGATGGGGAGAAATAAATGTGGAAAAGTTGCAGATGGATACATTATAATTGACACATTCAAGGCTCAGACTTGTATTCTCTCCTTCAAAAGTGCAAGGGGTACTTTTGAACAATGTGATAGTTTTGCTCAATGTTGCTGCTTCATTTATTTGCTGGCTCATGCACTGCGAACACTGATTCACTGTAAAATTTGAAATAGTGGAAAGGAAAAGACCAGTCTGCATGTGCCTTAGTCATCATGATTCACAATAATCCTCAACTCCCAGCAGCCTTGTTACCTTTGGAAAGGGGCAGAAGCACAATCCAAGCCAATTTGGCAGGATTGGAGTGTGGTGGGGAGGTGTGGGTATGCTGAGGAATGAATTCCATGGATATAAGTATTTAATTCAAATGGTCATCCATCAGATGTGAACGTGCGACTATGCTATAAGCATCTATGGTTCACTGGGCTTTGGGGAGAGGATGGGGTATTGTGTTTAACTATTTGTTCCTCTAGTAATGATCCAGTACAAACATGAAAGGTCAAATAACCTCTAACGATGTCAACTTGTATAATTTAATGATGTTTGGATGTGAGGGACATGATTATCAAACTCAAATTGTCCTCACTGAACATCTAAACACTCTCACTTCCAAGTCCCAGACAGTGATCATGAATATAATTAATTCACCCTCTCCCAGTCAAGCTCTAATCAAACTCAAACAAATGATAGTCCCCTAATTGCAGCCCAGCACAGGTTTAAAGCAACTAACAACACAAACTGGAGATTAACCATCTTCTTGAGTTTGAATGGGATAGTTTTTAGATTTTAATGCCATTAAGAGGTATGAGAAGAAAGTGGGAATATAGCATTGAAATAAAGGAACAGTCATGATCAAAATGATAGCAGAGCAAATCAAAGGGCTAAATAGCTCCTAGTTTCTGTTTACAAACTGAGTCATCAGGGTAAGTAGTCACTCTGATATGCTTAAGTTAATATTATTCTCAATCACTGGGCAAATGTTTATTTAATTATCTTTGACATGGTACCAGTAGTCAGATTCCCACTTCTACATGCAATATGACAGCCAGGAATTATATTATCAGATTATACTGACAGGAGCACTATTTCATACTGTATCACTGAAGGTTTGTGTGACTTGTCTAAGGGTGGAGTTATGCCACTGATTGCAAGGGTAAGTGACTTTCTGTAACAGTCAATAGTTTCAAGGCAGGAGGTCAGAGGGGCAGGTATTAGAAGGGCTGAGGATATTTGGTAGGGAGATGGTTACTGGTCTGAATCTTTATGCATATTGCAGAGTGACAATACTGCAATTCTTATTTTTTTAACAGACTTCAAGAACAACATACTAAAGGAGAAGGCTGCAATGTCCAGAGAGAAGGTGGAACTGCTCAGGGAGATTCCACCAAAGAATCTAGATAGAGGTATGCTGGAACGCAAATCCCTTGAACATTAGTGTTTTTATTTATGTTTTTCTGAATATTCTTATTACGAAGTCTATCTTTTCATCTCTCACAATAAATAATCCTATCGTCATCTTGCAATTATCAGCCAGGAGCTCAGTGGTGAGATGAATCTGTGAGCAGAATCTTGTGTCCTTCCTATGCCAAGTTTGATGGCAGTTGTGACACTTAGATCAGGCAGACAGGCAGCAGGTGGGGATCCTGCCATCTTCCTGTGCTTTCACTCTAACTCTGTAGTGGGAAAGCTTATGGGCAGCCTTCCTGTCCTGCCACCAGTTAATGATAGAATCTCTACAATACAGAGGCCACTTAAAGGTCCTATACCATTGTAATTGATATTTACTCGGTGGTAAGCAGGGGCTTGCCATGTTGGGAGTATGAACAGCAAACCAATATGAAAGGAGTAGGATGACTTTGTTCAAAGTTTGATCAAGAGACTCTGCATTAGGAAGGGAAAGTCATTGAGAGATACTATCTGCCCCTGCTACTGACACCTGTCCCCACAATCTCCCACCATCACTCACTTTTGGCCTGGGATCCAGCAACAATCCCAGGCACCAGATAGATGTTGTTCCAGCTGCAGGCATTGCTTCCCCAGTGGGCATTGTTTAGTTGTTATGAATGGCACCGTGATTAGCACTGTTGCTTCACACTACTAAGAACGCAGATTCAATCCCTGACTTGGATCACTATCTATGTGGAGACTGCACATTCTTCCTGTGGATTTCTTCCAGGTGTTTTGGTTTCCTCCCCTAGTCTGAAAGATGTGCTGGTTAGGTGCATTTAGCTATGCTAAATTCTCCCTCTGTGTACCCAAGTAGGCAGCAGGGTGTGGTGATTAGAGGATTTTCACAGCAACTTCACTGCAGTTTTCATGTAAGCCTACTTGTGACACTAATTTTTTTTAAAAAAACCTCATGTGGAATTGGGGCTCTTGATCCTGGAGGAAGGCCTGTCACTGGCCTGTCAATTGCCTGAGAGGGAGCCTTGCCTGATAAAGGTAACACAATGCTCTTGCCAGCTTTCCATCCAGCGACAAAGCTTTCTATGGTCTCTACAATATTCTGCTCTGTGACTGTGATTCATCAGTAAGAAGACTCAACACCCAACAGGTTTCTTTGTAGCAAACACCATTAGCTTTCAGAACTGGCTGTTCCTTCATCAGGTGAATTCTGATCACAAACGGGACGTATAAAGACACAAACTCAATTTACATGAATAATGATTGGAATTTGAGTCTTTACAGCTAATCAAGTCTTAAAGGTATAGACAATGTGAGCAGAGGGAGCATTAAACACAGGTTAAAAAGATGAATTGTTTCCAGACAGGAAAGTTAGTGAAGTTTTGCAAGTCCAGGCAAGTTGTGGGGGTTACAGGTAGTGTGACCTGAACCCATGTTCCAGATTGAGGCCATCTTCGTCTGTATAGAACTTAGCTATCAGGATCTGCTCAGCAACTCTGTGCTCTCGTGTATTGTGAAGGCCACTTTGGAGAATGCTTATTCGAAGATCAGAACCGAACGCCCACGACTGCTGGGGGATTAGCAGAGTAAATATGTGGGGTTACAGGGATAGGGTCTGGGTAAAATATGCTGTCAGAGAGTTGGTGCAGGCTTGATGGGTTGAATGGTCTCCTGCATTGTAAGGGTTCTATTGTTCCTCACCCCACATCCTGACAATTTGTATTTTACCAGCAGTGACAGAAGGAGCGCTTAATTAGCCCAAGGTTTGATTGGGCTATCCAACACCTAATCTGTCACTAGTAAAATACAAGCACTGATAGGCAATGAGTATGGTGTCATCCTCACCATCCTACCTGATTTTATACCCAATCACCACTTCCTCCACGTGCTGAGAAGTATCTACATGAGCACTTGGCACATCATAACATTCAGGGCTATGGGCCAAGTGCTGGCAGATGGGATTAGAAGGGAGTTCAGGTGTTTCTAATGTGTTGATACAGACTCGATGGCCTGAAAGGCCTCTTTCTGCACTGTATGTTTCTCTGATTCTATAAGCCTACACTGACAACAATCCCACTTGGGCCCTAACCTCATAACACCACATATTTACCCTGCTAAACCCCCTGACACTCAGAATCAATTTAGCATGGTCAATTCATCTAACTCACACATCTGTAGAGTATGGGTGGAAACTGGAGCACCCGGAGGAAACCGACGCAGACACAGGAGAAAGATTGTAAACTCCACACAATCACCCGAGGCCGGAGTTGAACCCAAGCTCCTTGTGTTTTGAGGCAACAGTGCTTATCACTATGCCACTGTGAGTTGCCAAATGAAAGTTAAAAGAAGGGATAACTTGGGATCACTACTTTGAAGGAACCTACAAAGAAGATCCACCCCTTTTCTTGACAATAACCCACACAATTTAAGCTGCTAAGCTCTTGCATGGCATAGACCTCCCCCACAAAGGTAAAATACAAGCAGCAGTAACTTGAAGCTTTTAACTAATCATTAATTAACTACTTAATAGCCCCAGTAGGGCCAAGGATGCCTTACCCTCCTGGGGCTATTAAGCTGTGTGATACCTCCCCAACAGCACACATATATTTCAGACAGATTGGACAGATAGATCAATAGCAGGAAATCAACTCACTGGATTTCATTTGGTTAGCACTGTTGCCTCACGATGCCAGGGACCAAGATTTAATTCCAGTCTTGGCTGTCTGTGTGGTGTTTCTCCATTTTCCCTCTCATTGCATAGGTTTCCTCCATGTGCTTCGGTTTCCTTCCACATCCAAAGTTATGCAAATTAGCTGGATTAGCCATGGTAAATGCATGGGGTAATGGGCATAGGGTGAGGGTAAGATGCTCTTTTGGAGAGTTGGTGCAGAAACAATGGACTGAACAATCTTCTTCTGCACTGTATTGATTCTATGGTATCTGCCACTCCACTGCCAGCAGGGGAGTGTACCCACATGTTTTCTCCACAAGTATGATTTAGTCATGTTGCTATGGTTAGTTGATAAGTGGAGATTGGGTGTTTATCCAGAGGAAGAGCAAAGTGCCTCCCTATAGTCCTAATTTTAATGGGCTCTTTTTCACATGTTGGTTGGAAGCTTGCCTCTTGATAACATATATTGTCTTTGTCTAAAGAGCAGAAGGGAACGGAACAACCTTGAATCTCAGCTCTTCAATGCTCATGTTGTTCAATCAATGTCTGGAGGCCAAGGCACTCATATAATCATTGGGCAGGATTTTACAGCCTCACTCATCCCAAAAACATAAAATTCTGCCCAATGTCAGTGAACCTTCTCATGCTCCACCCCTCACCCACTCCAATTCCCATGGCACGCAGCCTGATAAAATTCCAGGCATAGAATCCCTACAATGCAGGAGGAGGCCATTTAGCCCATTGAACGTGCACCTGCAACAATCCCACCCAAGCCTTATCCCTATAACCACACATATTTACTCTACTAATCCTCTTGACCTTTAAGGGTCAATATAGCTTGACCAATCAACCTAATCCACACATCTTTGGAGTGAGCTTTGTTCATAAAGCAAGTTTGCTCATTCCCACAGGCGAAGGAGGGAAATGTTCCACCAATTATTAAACTTGGACAATTAGTTAATACATTTGTATCATTTTAAATGAGGATCAGCACTGATTTCTTTTTATTTATTTTTCAGATTTTGAGAAGCAATATTGGAAATAAAGAGAGTGATGCTGCTGGCTGGATCCAGAAGCTGATCAGTGAAGAGTCTATATGAGGATATCAGTTGCCTTTTATCAATATCCTTCAATAATACAGCGCTTAATAAAAGTATACATATCAATGATATTGTCATGAACATATCCCAAAACTGTGCAGCAAATTTTGCAGAACCATGATTTTGAACTGCCTGACTGGGAACCTTTCATTTATCTGATACAACTGCCATTCCAGGTCTGCAATGGTTTTACTTAATGGAAAAGAAGAATCGGTAGCAATCTGCATCAGCATCATTAGTCAGAAGAGGAATGGTGATTTTCATGGCTAGCTTTAACTGTCCATATGATGTTAGTTGCGGGAGGATTGAGATTGTGGGAGCTCAAAAATGCAGGGCTGAGTACTGTTTCTTTCAAAATTGTTGGTTGTGTCACTACTTGAAGGAATGACCACCAAAATCCAATGATACACAATATGTAACTTAGACTGTAAGTACAACACCAATGCACACAGTTATTTTCCAGCCATAACAGTTAAAACATCAGTGTGGATCACTTGTCCTGCAATCTATCTATTCTCCCATCCATAATTCATCAATCTGTCCTTCCCACCATCTCCAATTTCACAATATCTCTTCCTCCATCTCCAATCCTTCAGTCTGTCTAACACTCTTATTTCCTTTCCCTCAGTATGTTTCTCTTCATCTCCAGTCCCTTAGTCACTACTCGTCCACCTCCAGCCCCTCATTGTGTCTGTTCCCACCATTTCCAAACTGTGTGTGTTCCTTCCTCTATCTCCATTTTATCACTATCTATTCCTCCATTTCAATTCCCCAGTCTCCCTAGCTGTCCTATACAGCCTCTCAGCCTATGTTTTCAATCCTGTTGTCTGTTTATCTTTCATCCCATCCCTTAGTGTGTTTTGTCCTTCAATCTCTAACCTGTGTATCACTTCATCCATCTCCAATCCCTGTCAGTCAATTTTTTTTTCCATCTTCTGTCTGAGTGCCTCTTTCCTCCTGACCAGTAATTTGTCTCTATTAAAGGCAAATTTTCTTTTAAACATTCATTTTTTTTCTTTTTGCTTAGCATTGAAGTAATAAGTCTCAAGAAGTGAAAAGTTCCATTCAAGTATTTTGTGAATAATTTCTAAAATGTGTTGCATAAAACTGTTATCATTCTATGATAATCCAAAAGTGCAACAATTTAGAATTATTCTAAACCAGAATAACATTATACCAGATTATCAGTGTATGACAATTATTCAATTTATTTGACATATTTTATAAAATGCTGCAATTTCAAAAAACACATTTCCATATTGCTTGACCCTGCTCAGTCCACACCGTTACTGAGACAGTATTATATCTAGGTATTTCACTGCATACTTCCATTCCTCACTTGGTTTTCTTTGCCTGTGAATGTGCCTATCATATTATATAGATAACTTATCGCTGACCTATGATCAGTGGAGTTCAGCCTGGGATAACTGTCTCTGGCCTAGGATCATTGGGTTCAGCATTGATGTCAGGGGTCAGCCTGAGGTAACTGCCCCTGGCCTAGGTCCTGCAGTGGAACCTAAATTCATATATGATGTACAGCTTCAACTGCAATATTATTGATAATGATACAAGATAGAAGGAGGAGACTGGGTGAGTGGTCCCAGTCCAGGTATAACCATGACCAGTGCCAGAAAAACTAAAACACTGCTGTTTTTTTAATTGTAAACACCCAGTGTGTTTTGTACAAATAGTTTTAATGGGTTGAATTGGTCTTCCCTATGTATTAATTATGTTACATCATAAAAGTAAAATAGCCATACAAAATCAATTACAACTTGTTTGAAACATATTGATCAGATTGTCTTTTATTTAATTGAGACCAAGACAGTACAGCACCAAGATCAAGATGAGCTAGAGAGAGAATTAGCGACATAGGAAAGAATTTGGTTGACACCAGGTTTTGATTTTTATAGACTGAGGAATGTAGGAAGAAGAAAAATGAAGAAAAAGTTCCAGAGTTTGAGGGTCTGCAGAATAATATATTTGAGTAGGAGATAGTGTAATGGAATTTGATTTCAGCATCGTGAGAATGATGGGAGAGAGGTTAGTGAGTAAAATTAGTTCTCCCATTTGTCCATGTCTTGTCCATTATTCTATCTAAATCACACTACCTAATGACATTTTGATACTAGACTACTTAACTAGTCTTCCAAATGCATTCAATCAGATAAGCACTGTTATTCACCAGCAAATTTTAGCATTGTTACTTACTGTATTAACTGCAGGTATTTTAAAAGGCAGTGTACACCTGAAAGTGTTATCTGAGTAGATCAGTAGTGTATTGGCACCAAAAGTGGCCTGTGGTTATTGATACCAAATAGTGTTCACATACACTGTTGTGGAAGTAACACTTTTGCTTCTTTGCCAGATGGACACTTCAAAATTTATACTTTTGTAGGTTGTGGGCATCACTGGCAAGGACAGCATTTGTTGCCCATCCCTAATTGCCCTTGAACTGAATAACTTGCTAGGTCATTCCAGATGGTGGCACAGTGGTTAGCATTACTGCCTCAGCACCAGGTACCCAGGTTCAATTCCAGTCTTGGGTGATTGTGTGGCATTTGTACATTCTCCCCACTTCTGTGTGGGTTTCCTTCCACAGCCCAAAAATGTACAGCTTAAGTGGATTGACCATACTAAATTGCCCCTTAGAGTCCCAATATATGTAGGTTAGATGGATTAATCCACCCCATTCTTGTGGGTCTAGAGTCATAGGTCAGATCAGCAGATGGATTTTTACAACAATAAAGAACAGTTTAATGTTCATTATTATGAAGACTGGAATCTCATTCCTGATTTTATTAATACAATTTAAATTCCACCAGCCACCACGGTATAATTTGAACCGATGTGCCCAGAGCATTAACCTGGGCCTCTGGACTACAAGTTCAATGATGTTACTACTACTCTGCTGTCTTCCTTGGAGTCCCACAGTGAAGCTGTCTTCAATCTTCGACCTACAGACACACTAGCAAGTTTCCAATTTTTTTTAAAGAGATAGAGTGTTACTATTTTGTACGCTGTAGCTATTAAAATAATACATTAAAATTTCATTTGTCAAATCATCCTAGTAACAGTACCAACTCTGAGCCAACAAGGATTCTCTTATATAGCAGGCTTGCAAATCTCAAGTCACTTTCAAATCTCTACAAATCTATAACTAACTATAGAGGTTGAATGTTGTCGTACCAATTCCAAAATCAATCAAAAGGCAGGATTTGAAGAAAGTATGGGACTGGGGCAGGTGAAAATGGAATTATAGGGGTGCTGATGATAGAATCAGCAGAACGCAGGGCCACATTGAGTAACCCAGGTAGAGCATGTAATTTAAGTATGATAGGGAGCAGAATTTTATCTTTGTCCAAGTAAAATCAAGTTAGTGCAGAGTTGAACAGATTCAGAAAATATATTAGTCTTAAACAGGAATGAAGCTAAGGGATAGGAACAGGGTAGGCTTTAGGAATAACCCAACCCAGAAACTGGCATTGATTGAATGCAGAAGATGGAGCAGAATAGGCTGGGGTTGCTTTAGTGTAAGGATTGGGATTAGCTCTGGCAATGGTTGGGAACTGACCAAGTACAACAATTTGTATTGACTCAATGGTTGGGACAGAATAGAGATCAGGGCAACAGCAATATGTATTTAGACAGTATCTTTCGACATAGCCTTACGATCCTTGGTCACACTCTGGGACATGTGGGAGATCTGATTAAGGACCAATAATGGTTTGCTTAAAGTTGTTAAAGGTTGTGCTCCAAGACTCCTACTTTTGAAATAAAGTCTCAGGATTCCATAAGTTTTGAACCAAAGAAAAATAAGCTTTACTATGTAAGTTCATAAAAACAACAAATTACAAATTTCTTTTCAGCTCTAAAATTGAGAGAATGTATGAGATGTATATAAATTAACAATGAATTATGGTCAGATCACAGCACAGTACAGAATAAATAACTGATGCAACCAGAAACAAATACCATGAATTTCACAACAAATTACCCAGTTATTAGTCCCACTGAGTCAACCAATCTCACTGAAACTTAGTCTGCCTCATGAGAGTTTCTAATCTCCAACTTTGAAGATCTCTTCTCAGAATTCCATTCTATCAATTTTAACAATGGCTCACCCAATAGATTTCAATCTTGCCTTCCGAGATTCTTTCTCCATGGTTTCCTGAGTACATTCAACACTAGCTTACAATCACACTTTCAGATCTAAGAATATGCCAAACTGAACTTCTCTCCTACTCCTCCAAATGGACACCTTTGCCTCAGTGGCTCTCTTGAAGTCTTCTCCTCACAGCCCTTTTACTTTTTAATTCAACCGGGACCTCTATCTGTGGCACTTGATTGCTGGCAGGCTCATAAAACTAAGTGTCACAAAAAGAAGTATTCACTGACATTTGAACTGACCTGATGTCCTATCAAAATTCTCCAAGAGGGCTGCACTCTTGTTATAGGCTAGAAACCAATGTGACATGCATTGGAACATCCTGTAC
The DNA here is from genome assembly GCA_024679065.1 of Sphyrna mokarran. NCBI lineage: Eukaryota > Metazoa > Chordata > Chondrichthyes > Carcharhiniformes > Carcharhinidae > Sphyrna > Sphyrna mokarran. The sequence goes on along the minus strand of JAGIQG010000028.1, from coordinate 18,624,452 downwards.
CTTAAATATTACAATTTTCCACAGATTGCTGATTAGCACAAAGGATAGATCGATGGATTTTGTGATGATTGTAAAAACATCCAAAGTGTTTTATATCAGATCTGATATAAAATAAAATTTGCCGCCATTCTACATAAGGAGATATCATAGGTGATCAAAAGCTTGATCAAAGAGGTTAGTTTGAAAATGTACCTTAATTAAAAGAGAGGGAGACTGAAAGAGCAAATTGCATAGCTTAGGGCCTAGGTAACTGAAAGGAAGGTCACCAATAACGGAGCAATTAAAATCAGAGATGTGCAAGAACCAGAATTGGAGTGTAGGTACATCAGAGGATTGTAGATTTAGAGATAACAAGTACTGGAATTTTACCGCCTTGTCCACCCAACACTCTTAAGATCCCGCCTGAGGCTAACAGAGAATGCTGTTCTGTGAGCCTCACCTGTCCCAATTCCAGGGAGGGCATGTTGGTAAAATTCCAGCCATGGAGTGGCAAGCTATGAAGGAGTTTGAAAACCAGAATGAGAATTTCAAAATTAAGATGCTGCTCGAATACAATGTGAAATAGGATATGGGTAGCAAACTTACGATCTCAATTTGACCAAGGGAGCATGGAGGGTGGTTGGCTGGGAATTAATTGCAATAGATGTGGAGGTGACAAAGGCATGGATGAGCTTTTCAGCTATAGGCAAACTGAGGCTAGGCTGAAGAGGGGTACTGTTACAGATTGCAGGAAGACAATGCAGGTGAAGGAAAAGGACAGGGGTTAGAATTAAAGCATTGCAGACAAGTCTGAGACTGGGGTTCAGATTTGTGTGTAGTTGATGACAATCAGAGTTTTCCTTATCAACAATGAAAATTCACAGAAAACATTGAGAGATAATTACATCCCCACTTGGCAAAACATAAGAGTAAATTGGAAAATGAACTATTTTCAAATATACATTTCATGTGTCCATTAAAAATACATAGATAAACTGTTCAAACCTGGCCTGGGAGAGGAGGAACATTGATAAAATCACTCATAAAATCTTCTGGTACAAGATACTATGGCCTGAAATTTTCAACTCCCCACCCACTCCCAATTGTGCTCAGTGGCGGGGAGGGAGAGTGTTAAAATATCAGGATTGGGCAACCAACTATTCCCTCCCCTTTAAATGTTACAATGTAGATATTGGACCAGGGATCATAAATATCAAGTAATTAATGTACCTAAGTCATGGCTTGATGATATCATCAGCCCCAAATTTTAATAGGGGAGATCTGACCTGTGGGATTTGTAATAGCTGATCCAAGGCAGGAGCTGCATCTCTGCTGTGACTATCTCACAATATCTCCAAGATAACTAACTCTTTTAGCAATCTTTGTGGGCCAGTAAAGCTGCTTAAGGATGCCTTTCCTTTGCTCAATCCCAAAACGCAGTTTCCCCTGACATCCTAATTGTTAGCCTGCCTACAATACTCCTGATCACAATCCTCGCCTCCCTGTTCATTATCAATGTTAAAGCTCCGTGCAATAAAAAAGTATAATGATTAAAGCTATAATGTACATGTGCCCTGAAGAGAGGAAGAGAACAGACAGGCTTGATTTAACTACTTCCACTAAGGCATGAAAATATGGAAAAGTCAAAACTATGTGGAAATTTTTTTTTGAGAAAGAAGCAGTTGAGGACAGATTGGACAGAATACAGTAATCTGCTCTACTCCTATATATTCCTGTGATCCTAGTCTTTAGGAGAGAATTCAACCTGTTGCTTGCTCCTTGAACTTTTTCTTTCACTTCATCCAAAATTATTTTTTGGCACATCAGGAAATTATTTTATATACATATCTGTGTCTGACATGTGTCACTCTTCCTGTTATTGATACTTTACCTATTGTGCATTAAAGCATTAGCTCTGCTTTGCAGTCTAACTGATGCAGCTATTTCTATTAGTGTGACACAGGCTATGGTGTATGAACATAAAAAGTATCACTGCAAAAAGGACTTCTTGTATTCCTACATAATAGCTCTGTGCAAATAAGGGAAGATCCCAATGCAAATTGGGAGTTTTTTTTCCCATTAAGAGTTTGTGTAGTGCCACTTTAAAAATGTTGGAGATTAGTGCCTGCTCACGTGCCAATCAAATCACATTATTGTTATTACATGCTTATCTCAAGTGTATTATAGAGTATACAGTCTGTGTATACTGGCTTGATACAGTTCTACAGTATGCTGTTAAATGAACAAATGTTCATGAATTTAAATAAATAAAACACATGACTTGTTTTGTTTCATTTATTAGTCAACTATTTTTTAACTCATTTAACAAACCCATTTATTAGTCTATTGCAGTTTTTCTATTGCAGTTAGAGGACCTGCATTTCACTCAATATTAAACTGCTCAGAAATCACATATTTAGTAACTGGAAGAGGCCATTCACCACCTGAGGTGATGGTGTGTTTTATTTCGCTCAGAGAGACTTAAGTTGCTGTGGCAATATGCACTTTTACACGCATGTTGCGTCTGGGCTATTGATGGGAATGGTAGAGGTTCCCATAGTCTTTCCAACGTGGCTGACCAAAAATCCTTTCCACTTATACCGACTGCTTGTGTTGAGTGATTGCAAGTTGAAATTCTGCCTGTTTGGCCAAATTATGAATGCACCTTTCTTGGCTATCAAGTCTTGGGATGGGAGTCAAACTGAAGCTTCTGGCTTTTGAGACAGAGACTGCATCACAAGACTTTGTACTACCATTGCAACAAATCATGGCCGATATATTCCGCAACCACCATTTCCATCCCTTTGCTCCATTTGCCTTGAGATCTTCAGCCAACAATTACCTATTTTCTTAGTCTTGGGTGCTTCAACTGACAAAGAATCAAAGAAGCCTTTTGAGACTTCCAGAATTCTATCACCCTTTGTGCGAAAAAATGCTTCCTGGTTGCAATAGTCATACTGCCATTAAACACACAAGAAAGAATTTTTTGGCAAATAGTCATCTTGGGCAGGAAAAGAGGAGGGTAGCCTGCTAAATGCACTCCCAGATTTTCCCATTGTATTTTAACATTTTGCCAAAAAATTTAGTGGGACAGATTCCATGATGCCCTTTTCCCTGATGTAAATGAATAAAATTGAACCCCACCTCAGAGCTCTTCCCCTTCCCCAGCACTTCCCTCACTGAACTCCATTCCCCCAAGCCATACACCCACCTACCACTACCACCATTGCATCAAACTCCCTAGCAATGCATGATTTTCTTCCCCCCTCTCCCCCGGGAGGCTGTACTTACCTGTGCTTCACCAGTGGGTTCAGCACGTCAAGTGAATGTCATGAGGGGGTCTAATGTGAATGGATAGTTTAATGTGGAGACTATTAGATATAAAGGCCTGATAACAATATTTAGCTTGATGAAAATGGTGAATCCCCACTTTTAAAGTTGGGATCTACCATTATGTCATTGGTGGGATCATTGGTGGGAAGATTGGGGAAATCCTGCAATTTCTCTGCCTCCTCTGCCATTCCCATCCCTCAAAGACCGGAGCAGAAAACCCCACCATAATATTTATAAAGTCAAGATTGAAGCAAGCTATAAATGACAAAGTATAATTCATTATACTTTATACATGGGTTTTATGCATGGGTTTTTTAATGTGAAGGGTGTTAGTGCTGTGTTAGTCATATGGAAACATTGAAAATGGTGACAATAGAAAAAAAGGTGAACTTTTGGAAAATCAGATGAAATAAACATTGAAACTATATTGTGTTAAAATGGTAGATTTCCATATTCCATTCACAGTTTCTTTCTATCATATATTCATTGAAAGTTTTTAAAGTTGCATATGGACTTTATAAACACTTCCTGTCATGAACCACACTGATGTTAACTGCGAGAGCATCTCAACTTGAAACATTAGTTTGTGGTAGTGTATTGGAATGATGTGAGGAGTCACGTGAAACCCCCAGTGAGAATAACCTGTTCAATCATTTGTGTAACAATTACTAAAGACTATTTATTAAAGAAAAGACAAATACATATGAATAGGACTATAATACTAAGACAATTAAATGTATGAATTACTGATCACATGTACAATTGATAGAGAAATTACCCCTTGTTCTAAGTGTATCTGTGATTGCTGAACTGCTTCAGACTTTCCTGTTCCCAAAGAACATCCAAATTATCTATCTGTTGCCATTCAATCAAAATCTTCATCAGTCTCCTTCCCGTGTCTGTATCAGTTTCATTTAGCTTGCTAAAAATGGTATCAGATAACCTGATTTCACTGCCCTCATGCTGGGCTCCCAATTCCTCTTTCTTTTGTCTGATCTTATGTGCCTGGGATCGTGTCACAATGCAATCTGGAAATACCCCACAATGGTCTGTTTGTAAATTTTCTGTAGCTGGATTCAGTATTGACAATTCGGTTACAGTAGGCATCATTATCATTTGTGATCCTGCCACATCATTTCTGAGAATGAATTGAATGCCTGCAATGGGCAATGTTTCTACCACACCTATCACTACTTCCCCTGTCTTCAAGCTACTCTTTAAACTTAATTTTACTAAAGGGATTTCTCTCGTTTAACCGTGAATGCTGCTGACCAGAGCCTTTTGCTTCAATATCTTGCACCTGTATCTCAAAAGAGTTTGATATCCTTTCACATTCAGTCCTGTCCGTATGGGAAAACTTTACCAGTGCATACAGAAGGGTGATCTTGAGCCCGCACTCTCCATCTGTGGGAAAGACAACGCATTCTCTAAATTAATTCACATAGATGTGTTTCTGAGTTCCAATCTTCCAGGCCCTTTGGGGTGGAGAAGCACCTCATGAGATCCCAGAAAGTGAATTTTAATACATAGGCATGTCATTTGCGAGCACTCTCTCCAGGATTTCCCTCCCATCTTCCACCCCCCCTCACCAGTGGGTGATGGCATGACATCACACCAGGGTCATTTACATCAGTTCATCTGGACGAGAACCTGTCATGGGGGGCAAGGGGGGCTCCCTGGTAAAGTACAGGTGAGTATAGCCCCCAGGGAGAGTGACATGGCCAAGCAATGCCCTTGACATAGGCTGGCACTGCCAGGTTGGCACCATGACCATTTCAACCTGACAGTGTCAACCTGTGTCAAGGGGTAGACCAGTGAGAGCTTCTTGTGGGTAGGTTTGGAAGGGGTTGGGGATGGGGGGAGGGGAGTTGGTGTGGTCGTAATTAATTCGGATTTGCTTGTGGGCTTAGTAGCCGGAGGAGCAGGGTATGCCGCAATGGCAGCTGGAAAGAGGACGATGATCAATGGGAAGGGGCTGTGATCAGAAGTGAAATGGCCAATGATGGGGGGAGAGGCTAATGTTTTGAAAGAAGGGACAAATAACTGAGGGAAAGAGGTGTATAATGGAGGAGGGGAAAAGGGCTGATGATTGGGGGAAGGGGCCGATGACTGGGCCAAGCAAGGAGAGAGAGTCTGTGGGACTTCTATGATGGGCTGGGGTAGGAGTGAGGTTTATTCCTGTTATGATCAGGGCATCCTTTAAGCATGGTGCCCCAATTTCAGTGAAGCTGGGTTTTGTTGGTGTATTGAGGCCCAGCCTCTCTGCAAGACAGTGTGAAACATGCCCCCTTGATTTTTTTTTTAGGCAGTGGTAGTAAAAACTGAGGGGAAAACCAATATGTTTCTCTGAAGTGAAGCATGTCGGTGGCCTTGTTCTGCCACATTTTGGTAAGATTCTCCCCAGCATCTTTAAACATATTTGCCACCTTCTGGTCACTCTGCTTCTGTGCAAACTGTACAAACAATTTCATTCATAATGTTTGCTCTTTCTCGTGCTGTGCAGTGTCTAAATTCGTTTTCCCTGTTTAAAATTGATAATGCCAAATGGTTGCCCATTTAATCGCCACATGGTGATTTTGTGTGGCCCAGTTTATTGCATGAAAAACATCAAACCTTTTGCATATCTCTCAACCCTCCAACAGATGCTGTTTTCTTTTGTTGGTGAAACCTCTTTTACTGGCCCATCATCTCTCGCACCTTCCCAATTTCTCGCTTTCTCCAATTTAAAAGCAAGTCTAAAGAAAGACTTTGGTTTCTGAACCAGCTCATAATCGCCTGCAAACTCCATGACCTATCTGGCAATTCTAATTTTCTGTTCCTCAACGTGAGTTCTGATCATTGTGAGCAACGAATCTTTAAATTCCTCCAACAGAATTGTCTCTGTAAGGACATCATAGATTTCTTTTATTTTTAACACTCGCACCTATCTATCAAAATTATTTTGTTTAACCCTTTCAAATTCAATGTAAATATGTTTAGACTGTTTTCTTACGGCTCAAAACTTTTGCCTGGAAGCCTCCAATGCCAGTTCATAAGAACCTAAAATATCTTTCTGCTCTGGCCATAGTTCCCTGACCTTTCCTCTAGCAAAGATGCATGGCCATCACTAGCCCTAGCCACAGGTTTAGCCTGTACGTGCAGGGTCCAAATGCCAACAGCAAGGAAGTTACACTAAATCATTTAAAAACACTGGGGTCCCAGCTAGAGTATTGTGTCCGTGATGGCAGAGCATCATGGCGGCACAGTAAGTCTGAAAAGACGATGAAGGCTCATACAGACTCATAATGATGGTAGGGCAGCACGGTGGCATGGTGGATAGTACTGCTGCCTCACAGTGCCAGGGAGCCAAGTGCGATTTCTGCTTGGATCACTGTCTGAGTGGAGTTTGCACATTCTCCCTGTGACAGCATGGGTTTCCTCCGGGTGCTCCGGTTTCCTCCCACAAAGATGTGCAGGTTAGGTGAATTGACCATGTTAAACTCTCCCTCTGTATATGCAAACATATGCCAGAGTATGGTAACTAGGGGATTTTCATAGTAACTTCATTGCAATGTTAATGTAAGCCTGCTTGTGATTAATAAATAAACTTTTAACTTTAACTATTCTCTCTCTATAGATACTGTCAGATCTGTTGAATGGAAGAACTAGTATGCATGTGCAGTTAGTGATAGAAAAGCAAATAGAATGTTATTAATTATAGCAAGGATAATGGAAAATAAAAAGTAAGGATCTGAAATGAAAACAGAAAATGCTGGAAAATTTCAATGGGTCTGACAGCTCCTGTAGAGAGAGAATAAAAGCTTTCGTTTTGGATCAGTACGCCTCTTTGTCACCTTTTCAGACCAACTGTGCCACCATGGACACAATATCCCAGCTGTGACCCCAGTGTTTTAAAATAATTTAGTATAACTTTCTTGCTGTTGCATTTTAGTTATATACTTGTAAAGCCAAGGATCCCATATGCTTTAACAACCTTCTCACTTTGTCCTTCCATCTTTAACAATCTATTCCCTTATCCTGTTTAAAACTGTATCATTTGACACCATTTCCTCACTTTTCCTTCCAACCAAAAGATTCAGTCATACTTCACTGTGGTAAATTTCATCTGCCATGTATCTCCATATCCTCCTGGTAGCTGTTGCTATCTTCATCACTGTTTTACTACATTTCTGAGTTTTATGTTTTTCTGGACTGTTGGATACTTTTCAGTCAGTCTTCAGAAAGTGCTTGCAGTCTCAGTAGAGTTAACTGTATGTATTTATTAACAGTCTTGTTTGGCTGGCTGTTGCAACGTTTGTTCTGTGATCATAGTGTTAACCTCATCAGTTGGGGTTGGGGTTTGAGGCCCTCCTGGTTGTTAGTTGCTCTTCTGTCAGTCCTTCGTTGGAAATGTGGTGTTAACCATTTGGATGGTTGACTGCTCTGACCAACGATGGTTTCCCAACACCTTTAACAAGAATGGACAAACCTGCTCTGCAAAATGAGAAGAACGTCAAAAGCTGATGTCCCAATCAGGATAGTGAGCAGATGGCCTCGCTCAAGCAAGACGAGAAATTCCCGCCCAAGGTTATCAGAGATTTCTTTTATCAAACCCTCGCATGATCCGATTCCGTGATGGGTAGGTTGGTAGCATTCTGGCCAGTGTTTCTTATTTGAGCTTTCGGGAGCTTACAATTCTATATAATTTACAACAGTGGATGTCTTGACAACTTCTGACATTTTGAGCCCTCATCCCCACCTCTGCAATAGGATTTAGAGCTGGAAATGAAAATTCCATCCCTTGTTTCTAGAATCATAGAACCCCTACAGTACTGAAGGAGGCCATTTGGCCCATTGGGTCTGCACCAACTCTGCCAAAGTTTCTTACCCAGGTGCTCTTCTCTGTTCTATCCCCATAGATGGGCAATCCACCAAACCTGCACATCTTTGAACTGTGGGATGAAACCCAGTAAGAAGTCTCACAACACCAGGCTAAAGTCCAACAGATTTATTTGGTAGTAAAGATAGATACACATTATCTGTAACCCCCATGACTTGCCTGGACTTGCAAAATCTCACTTACTGTCCTGTCTGGAGATAATACACATCTTTTTAACCTATGCTAGTGCTATCTCCACTCACATTGTCTGCACCTTTAAGACTTGATTAGGTGTAAAAACTCGCATTCTAATCAGTGTTCTATAAACTGTGTGTGCCTTTTTGTGATCAGAAACCCTACTCACCTGACGAAGGAGCAGTGCTGCAAAAGCTAGTGGCATTTACTACCAAATAAACCTGTTGGACTTTAACCTGGTGTTGTGAGACTTCTTACCGTGTTTACCCCAATCCAATGCTTGCATCTCTACATCATGACTACAATTGACACAGGAAACCCACACAGACATAAGGAGACCATGCAGACTCCACATGGCCAGTGACCTGAGGCCAGAATTGAATCTGGGTCCCTGTCACTGTGAGGTAGCAATGCTAAAAACAGTGCATTGTTTTGGAGAATGCTTAGCCAAAGATTAGAGGCCAAATGCCCGTGATCGCTGAAGTATTCGCTAACAAGAAGGGAGCTGTCTTGCCTGGTGATTGTCGAGCGGTGTTCATTCATCCATTGTTGTCATGTCTGTATGGTCTCCCCAATGTCTCAGGACATCCTTTCCTGCAGTGCATCAGATAGATAACTTTGGCCGAGTTGCAAGAGTACCTGATGCCGAGTACCTGGTCGACGGTGTTCTCACGTGAGATAATGGCTTCTGTGTTAATGATCTGGCAAGTCTTGCGGAGGTTCCTGTGGCAGGGTTGTGTGGTGTCGTGGTCACTGTTCTCCTGAAAGTTGGGTAGTTTGCTGCAGACAATGGTCTGTTTGAGGTTGTGAGGTTGTTTGAAGGCAAGAAGTGGGGATGTGGGGATGGCCTTGGCGAGGTGTTCGTCTTCTTCAATGACATGTTCAAGGCTCCGGAGAAGACGTTGTAGCTTCTCTGCTCGGGGAAGTACTGGACGAGGAAGGGTGTTCTATCCACCGTGTCCCTTGTTTGTCTTCTGAGAAGGTCAGTGCGGTTTTTCGCTGCGGCGCGTGGAACTGTCGATCGATGAGTTGAGTGCCATATCCTGTTTTATTAGGGCGTCTTTCAGCGTTTGGAAGTGTCTGTTGCGATCCACCCTCCCCTACCCTCTTTCACCTTCTTTCACCCTTCCCCACAATCTTTCACCCTCTCCCACCCTCTCCCACCCTCTTTCACCCTCTCCCACCCTCTTTCACCCTCTCCCACCCTCTTTCACCCTCTCCCACCCTCTTCTCACCCTCCCCCACCCTCTTTCACCCTCTTTCACCTTCTTTCACCCTCTCCCACCCTCTTTCACCCTCCCCCACCCTCTTCACCTCTTTCACCTTCTTTCACCCGCACCCTCACCACCCTCTTTCACCCTCCCCCACCCTCTTTCACCCTCTCCACCCTCTCTTTCACCCTCTCCCACCCTCTCCCACCCTCTTTCACCCTCTTCACCCTCTCCCACCCCCTCACCCACCCTCTTTCACCCTCCTCCCACCCTCCCCCACCCTCTTTCACCCTCTCCCCACCCTCTTCCCACCCTCTCACCCTCTTTCACCACCCTCCCCCACCCTCTTTCACCCCTCTCCCACCCCCCCCCACCCCTCTACCCTCCACCACCCTCTTTCACCCTCTCCACCCTCCCCCACCCTCTTTCACCCTCTTTCTCCCTCTCCCACCCTCTCCCACCCTCTTTCACCCTCTCCCACCCTCCCCACCCTCTTTCACCCTACCCCTCTCACCCTCCCCAACCTCTTTCACCCCTCTCCCACCCTCCCCCACCCTTCCCCCACCCTCCCCCACCCTCTTTCACCTCTCCCTCCCCACCCTCTTTCACCCTCCCCCACCCTCTTTCACACCCTCCCCACCATCCCCACCCCTCTTTCACCCTCTCCCCCCTCCCCCACCCGTCTTTCACCCTCTCCCACCCTCTCACCCTCTCCCACCCTCTTTCACCCTCCCCCACCCTCCCCCACCCTCTTCACCCTCCCACCCTCTCCCACCCTCTCACCCTCTCCCACCCTCACCCTCTTTCACCCTCTCCCACCCTCTCCACCCTCTTTCACCCTCCCCCACCCTCTTTCACCCTCCCCCACCCTCCCCCACCCTCTTTCACCCTCCCTCACCCTCTCCACCCTCTTTCACCCTCCCCCACCCATCCTCTCCACCCTCTCCACCCTCTCACCTCTCTCTTTCACCCTCTCCCACCCTCTTTCACCACCCTCTCCCACCCTCCCCACCCTCTTTCCCCCTCCCACCCTCCCCACCCTCTTTCACCCTCCCCCACCCCTCTTTCACCCTCCCCCCTCCCCCACCCTCTTTCACCCTCCCCCACCCTCTCCACCCTCTTTCACCCTCCCCCACCCTCTTTCACCCTCCCCACCCTCTTTCACCCTCTTCTTTCACCCTCCCCCACCCTCTTCCCCTCTCCCCACCCTCTTTCACTCCCCCCCCACCCTCTTTCACCCTCTCCCTCCCCCACCCTCTTTCACCCTCCCCACCCTCTCCCACCCTCTTTCACCCTCCCCCACCCTCTCTTCACCCTTTCACCCTCCCCCACCCTCCCCCACCCCCACCCTCTCCACCCTCTTTCACCCTCTCCCACCCTCTTTCACCCTCTCCCCCACCCTCTTTCACCCTCCCCACCCTCTTTCACCCTCCCCCACCCTCTCCCACCCTCTTCAACCTCCCCCACCCTCCCCCTCTTTCACCCTCCCCCACCCTCTCCCACCCTCTTTCACCCTCCCCCACCCTCCCACCCTTTCCACCCTCTTTCACCCTCCCCCACCCTCTCCCCCCTCTTTCACACCCTCTCCACCCTCTTTCACCCTCCCCCACCCTCTCCCACCCTCTTTCACCTCTCCCACCCTCTTTCACCTCCCCACCCTCCCACCCTCTTTCACCCTCCCCCACCCTCTCCCACCCTCTTTCACCCTCCCCCACCCTCTTTACCCTCCCCACCCCCCCCCTTTCACCCTCCCCCACCCTCTCCCACCCTCTTTCACCCTCTTTCACCCTCCCCCACCCTCTCCACCCTCTTTCACCCTCCCCCACCCTTTCACCCTCCCCCACCCTCTTTCACCCTCTCCCACCTCCACCCTCCCCCACCCTCTCCCACCCTCTTTCACCCTCTCCCACCCTCTTTCACCCTCCCCACCCTCTTTCACCCTCTCCCACCCTCTTTCACCCTCTCCCACCCTCTTTCACCCTCCCCCCCCACCCTCTCCCACCCTCTTTCACCCTCCCACCCTCACCCTCCCCCCCCTTTCCACCCTCTTTCACCCCTCCCCCACCCTCTCCCACCTCTTTCACCCTCTCCCACCCTCTACCCTCTCCACCCTCCCCACCCTTTTCCACCCTCTTTCACCTCCCCCACCCTCTCCCACCCTCTTTCACCCTCCCCCACCCTCTCCACCCTCTTTCACCCCTCCCCCACCCTCTCCCACCCTCTTTCACCCTCTCCCACCCTCCCCTCACCCTCTCCCCACCCTCTCACCCTCTCCACCCTCTCCCACCCCCCTCCCCCACCCTCTTTCACCCTCTTTCACCCTCCCCCCCCTCTCACCCTCTCCCACCCTCTTTCACCCTCCCCCACCCTCCCCACCCTCCCCCACCCTCTTTCACCCTCTCCCACCCTCTTTCACCCTCCCCACCCTCTCCCACCCTCTTTCACCCCTCTTTCACCCTCTTTCACCCTCCCCCACCCTCTTTCACCCTCTCCCACCCTCTTTCACCCTCTCCCACCCTCTCCCACCCTCTCCCACCCTCTTTCACCCTCTCCCCCACCCTCCCCCCCCTCTCCCACCCTCTTTTCACCCTCCCCCACCCTCTCCCACCCTCTTTCACCCTCTCCCACCTTTCCCACTCTCTTTCACACTTTCACTCTCTTTTACCCTCTTTCAACATCTCTGATTCTTTTTCACCCTCCTCCACCCTCTTTCACCGTCTCTCACCCTCTTTCATCCTCACCCACACTCTTACACCCTCCTCCACTTTCTTTCACCCTTCCCCATCCTCCCCCATCCTCTTTCACCCTCTTTCACCCTCCCCTAAGGTTTCAGCTTCCCCCACTCTTTTCCACCTTCTTTCATTCTCTCCCACGCTCTTTCATCTTCTTATACTCTCCCCCACCCTCTTTCACCCTCTTTCACTCTCCCCCATCTTCTTTCACGTTCTTTCTTCCTCTTTCACCCTCCTCCACTGTCTTTCACCCTGAGCAGATTCTGTGTATATGGAGGACTTGTCACTTGTCCATAGGGGATAGCTTCTTTAAGTGTTTAGGGTGGAAGCTGGAGAAGTGGACCATTGTGAGGTTATCCATGGGCTTGCGTACAGTGCAGTGCTGACGTGACCATCCTTGATGGAGATGCTCGTGACCAAGAATACAACTGATTCCAGAGAATAGTCCATGGTGCGTCTGATTGTCGGATGCTGTCATCTCACATGAGAACACCATCCATCAGGTACATGGTATGTACTCTTGCAACTTGGCCAATGTAGTCTACCTTATACATTGCAGGAACGGATATCCTGACATATGGTACATTAGGGAGACCATACAGACATGACAACAATGGATGAATAAACACCACTCGACAATCACCAGGCAAGACTGTTCTCTTCCTGTTGGGTAACACTTCAGTAGTCATGGGTATTTAGTCTTTCATCTTTGGGTAAGTGTTCTCCAAGGCAGGCTTCATGACACATGATAGCGCAGAATCACTGAGCAGAGACTGATAGCCAAGTTCCACACATGAGGAGCAGCCTCAACCAGGATCTTGGGTTCATGTCACACTATCCGTAACCTCCACAACTTGCCTGGGCTTGCAAAATCTCACTAACTGTCCTGGCTGGAGACAATACACATCTCTTTAACCCTATGCTTAACGCTCTCTCCACTCGCATTGTTTGTACCTTTAAGACTTGATTACCTGTAAAGATTCGCATTTCAAGCATTATTTTGTAAATTGAGTTTGTTTCTTTATATGCCCTGTTTGTGAACACAACTCCCACTTACTGATGAAGGAGCAGCACTCTGAAAGTCAGTGGCTTTTGCTATCAAATAAATCTTTTGGCCTTTCGTCTGGTATTGTGGGAATTCTTACTGTGTCTCCAGAAAGACTTCAGACTGCCTAACAATCTGGACAGCTTTCTCAAGGGTTAGATTTGTTTGCAGAATGTCTAAGAATGCATCATCTAGTAATCCTACAACTATTCTATCCCTGATAAGTCCAAATTTTAGATCTCCACATGAACAGCCTTCCTGTATAGGTCATTAATGAGTGAGTCGACAGCTTCTCCTGGTTGCTAGTCATGTTTATAACTTTAGCCCTTTTGAGGATTTTGTTACTTTTTTGTCAAAATAGCATATTGAATGATTTAGTATTTCCTCAAATTTAGCAAATGATTTGTTTGTTCCTTATGGAAACTGATGAAACAGCCTATGAGGTGGGTTCTTAAATCTGTGTTATTTTATGTTTCTTATATCTTCTTCTTTCAAACAAAATTGTGACATTGAGTCATCTAAAGAGACAGGTAGCCAATAGCTTGATCAAAGGGGTAGTTATAAAGAGTGTCCAGGAGGACAGAGTGCTAGGGAAGTTTGGGGAGGGAATTCCTGAGCTTTGGGCTGGGATGAATGAAAGCACAACAGTCAATGGTGGAGCAATTAATTAATCAAAGACACACAAGAGGCTGGAATTGGAGAGCACAGCAATCTAAGGAGGGTTGTAAAAGGTCACATAAATGTAATCTGGAGAAAGTCTCACAATGGAACTTCAACTGTCTCTGGACGGTAGCAAAGTTAGCTGCCGCTTCTCCATCATCCATCTTGCTCCACTACATCAACACCTAATCCACGGCTCCCAGAACGAAAAAAATGTTGGACCAATATTGTTATTTCTCTGTTTTACCAGTGTTCCATTTTAAAGTATTCAAGACTAGATCAGAGCAGTATTCTTATTTCCCTGTTTTATGGTTTTCTTCTTTCTGCGTCTCCTTTAAACTGAATGAAAACCTTTAGAACTCCACGAGATGGCGATGTTTGCACACAATGCAGAGATGGGCCTCTGTTTTTGAGACAGGAGACTGCAAATGTCTGACATATGTTTGTACACTTTATCAAAAGGTGGAATAAAAGAAATTGATTCCAATGCTTCATTTGAGGATAGTGAAGGAAAATAGTGAGATCATTTACCTATGAATATTGCAAATTTCAGAATCACCTAACCCATATGCTGCTTCCATTCAGTCACTGGGTGAGAAACTGAGTTCCCTTTATTAGTGTCTTCCGACTCCAGAATGGTGTGCATTACTGACTTAACACCAGCAGTGGCAATTTGGAGTGCAGTATTCCAGTCAATGCCTCCTCTAAACTTCAAATAGCTGAACACTAAGTTAACAATAGGACAAACATCTCTACAGCTTAACTTAAAAGATTCAGCAACGACTTACAGGTTGACTGCTGGTTGATTTCTTCTAACCAATGTCACAATTCTATAAGTACTTAGGGGAGAGTTTTCCCATCCCACCCACCATGGGGATTTTAGTGGAGGGTCGGGGGGAAACAACACAAAAGTCCACTGACCTTGGGTGAGGTGGAATTCTACAGTTTTGGAGAGAGCGCAGCCAGAAAATCTGTCTTCTATAGTTTTTCAAGTTTTAAGTCCAGGGCAAGTGCTAAGGGATTTCTTGTTGACCTCAAGGTTTTCTAGACAAACGAGGTGCTCCAAGACAAGAGTGGGCAAATAGGCACTCCCCAAGGAACTCATTATGCCTTGTAGAAAGAACAGAGGCTCACAAAGTAGGACAAATACTGGAAGAAAAAGGAGAAGGATGACCTTCAGTCAGGGCAATCTCCCTGAAATTTGCCCTCTGTTGCAGCCATAACTGCAACATCAGAGCAGTGGAGGTATTGCATTGCAGTTATTGCGAAGGTGACTGATGAGGTAATATCTTCTCTTTCCAAAATGCAGCTGGTGCCTTTTTTGTCCATTTGTTGTGTGTTGCAGGTCATTGAGGCGCTCTGTTCATAGAAAGGTGCAATTATTTTTCAGCCCCTCTTAACATAGGAGCAGATGGAACCAGAATACAGCTTTGCTAGGATTGCAGGTTTCCCCATGGGGCATGGTGGCCAATGACTGCACCCACATCACCTGGAGGACACCACACGTCAACCCTGCACCATGTCAGAACAAACTGGGATTTCACTCCCTCAGCATCCAATTGCTGTGTGATCACAAATAATGAATCATGCAGGCTGCAAAAAAAAAGATGGGTTAGGTGAGTGGGAAATGGAAAATGGATTTTAATGTGAGAAAATCTGAGGTTGTCTATTTTGGTGGAATGAATAAAAAAGGCTTTTTATCCAGATGATGAGAGATTGCAGAGCTCTGAGATATGGAGGGATCTGATGTCCTAATCCATGATTCACAAAGGATTCAAATGCAGGTGCAGCAAAAAATTAGCAAAATTAATTGAATGGTATTGTTTATTGTGAGGGGAATTGAATGCAAGAGTAGGGAGGTTACATTTCAATTCTATAGGGCATTGGTGAGACTACATTTGAAGTACTGGTTACAATATTAGTCTCCTTATTTAAGGAAAGATGAAATGAATTAGAAGCAGTTCAGAAAAGGTTTACTGATTAATACCTCGAATGGACAGGTTGTTGTATGAGGAAAGATGGGACAGGTTGGGTTTGTATCTAATAAAACGGCGTTTTTCAAATTAGATTGTGTGTGAAGGTGAGTGAAGGTAAGATTTGGTGAGTGAGGATGAGGTTCAGAATGGGTAAGTGAGTTAAAAGTAACAAAAAGGTAAGACTTGGAAGTATTTGCTGAATAGCCAAACTTTTTATTATAATAAATGTGTACACAAAAGACATAGAAACATATCATAAGTTTGATTGTGTATACTTCTACCTATCGCACAATAATAATCATTTTTTGTGGTTTAATTCTTCAATATAATATTTCGCAGGGACTCCTTTCAACTCTTGGGAGGTCAACAAGATTTCACTCTGAAGACTAAAAAGGCAACTTGATTGAAATATCAAAGATCCTGAGGGATATTGACAAGGTGGACGTAGAAAGGATGTTTCCAATTCTCTGAGAGTCTAGAACTAGTTGTCGCTGTTTAAAAATAAAGCAGTAGCTATTTGGACAGACTTAAGGAGAAATTTTGGCTCTCAGAGTGTTCTGAAACTTTGGAATTTTCTTTCTTGAGAGATGGTTGAAGTAGTGTCCCTGAATATTTTTAAGACAGAAGATAGATAGATTATGCATAAATTGGGGTCAAATGTCATCGTGAGTGGGCGGGCTTGTGAAATTGAGGTTAAAAGCGGATTAGCCATGATGTGATTGAATGGTGGGGAAGGCTCGAGGGGCTGAGTGGCCTACTTCTGCTCCTAATTTGCTGGAAAATGTTTCAGCCCTTGGTTATTTTGTAAAGCATTCAAGGTTCCATCCAAAAGTTGGGAAATGCTAAAGAGGCCAGAGTTCAAGGACTATAATATTGTTTATTGTGAGGGGGATTGAATGCAAGAGTAGGGAGATAACGTTTCAGTTATACAGAGCATTGGTGAGACTACATTTGAAGTACTGGTTACAATATTAGTCTCCTTATTTAAGGAAAGATGAAATGAATTAGAAGCAGTTCAGGAAAGATTTACTGAATTAATACCTCGAATGGACAGGTTGTTGTATGAGGAAAGGTGGGACAGGTTGGGTTTGTATCTAATAAAACAGCGTTTTTCAAATTAGATTGTGTGTGAAGGTGAGTGAAGGTAAGATTTGGTGAGTGAGGATGAGGTTCAGAATGGGTAAGTGAGTTAAAAGTAACAAAAAGGTAGGACTTGGAAGTATTTGCTGAATAGCCAAACTTTTTATTATAATAAATGTGTACACAAAAGACATAAAAACATATCATAAGTTTGATTGTGTATACTTCTACCTATCGCACAATAGGGCTGGTGGAGATCGCAGAAGATACAGGTCAGGGGTCTGAGATCCAGTAGGTGGAGTGGGAGAACATTGGTGTGATAATTCATCCAAGACCAGTCTTCCATCACCAAATCCCTTTAATGATAACACAATGAACAGCCTACAGCTTTCACAGAGACCTACAGAGTACCAGTCCACGTTGAACCAATGGGTGCTGTATATGATAAAGGGTAGACCTATTAAGAGTATAGAAACGCAGAGGGACCTGGGGGTGCAGGTGAACAAGTCTCTGAAAGTGGCAGAACAAGTGGAGAAGGTTGTGAAGAAAGCATATAGTATGTTAGCCTTTATAGGAAGGGGTATAGAGTACAAGAGCTGGCCTTTAATGTTGCAGTTGTATAAAACGTTGGTTCGACCTCATTTGGAATACTGCGTCCAGTTCTGGTCGCCTTACTACCGGAAGGACGTGGAGACTCTGGAGAGAGTGCAGAGGAGGTTTACCAGGATGCTGCCTGGTATGGAAGGTCTGAGTTACAAGGAGAGGTCAGGCAAATTGGGACTGTTTTCCTTAGAAAGACGGAGACCTAGAGGAGATCTAATAGAGGTGTACAAGATTATGAGGGGTATAGATAGAGTAAACAGGGTTAAGCTTTTTCCTAGGATGGACTCAAATAGCACGAGGGTTCACGGGCTTAGGGTGAGGGGGTAAGGTATAATTTGGATGCTAGAGGGAGTTTTTTCACACAGAGGGTGGTGGGGGTATGGAATGCACTGCCAAATAAAGTGGTGGAGGCAGGTACTCTGGAGATATTTAAGAAATACTTAGCTGGGCACATGAACAGAATGGGAATGGAGGGGTATAGAAAACTGATTTAAAATAGGGATCATGAGCCTTGGGAGTCCATGGGAAGTGTGTAAATAGATGATGATATCGATGTACTTGTTTTTATCCTACAGGTGCTTTGGTCCACCTTGTTGTCTAACAAGGGGCATACACGCAATGGGTCGTGAGAGGTTTTTTCGAGAGTATCCTAGTGCTTTGTGTCGTTAGTGTACACTTGACCTGGACCATTTAATGGGCAACACGACAGCTCAGTGACTATTGCTGTGCTGTGCAGATACATGGATTTGGGCCTGTGTCTGTGGGAGTTTGTACACATTGTTCCCATGCTTGCGTGGGTTTTCTCCGGGTGCTCCGGTTTCCTCCCACATCCCAAAGATGTGCTGTTAAGCTAATTGGCAAAACAAATTCTCCCTAAATTGTCTCAAATTTGGTTTTTAATCCATAGATCTATAAACATTGACAGGGATCGCGAGTAGAGGTGGGAACATCAGGGTGGCAGCGCGGGCTCATTGGGCCGAAGGGGCTGTTTCCCGTGCTGTTTTGTTCTTTGTTCTTTCTACTAACTTACAGCTGCTCACTTCCCTTTGGGTGAGTCTTTGCTTGCTCAATAAGGGAGTTCATACTCCACAAAGCCCATGCGAGATTTATTGATGATCCTCTGTGCCCTTCATGGCCATCCTAACATTCCTCTCACGTTAGATCTGTTTTCCCCCAATATCCCTGTGTCAAGAGGTCCTTTCCACCACTTGGTGATCAGTCTGAGTTCCATCAAAGGTGTGGCTGAGTCTGTGAACTGAATGTGGACTTTTGTTTCCAGAGGGAGGTTCGCAAGGTTACTGATGCGGGTTCCTTTGTGGGTTCCACTTCAGCTAAGATGCCAGCTCCTTCTACTTCCACCTCAGAGTCTGAACGGTCTAATGCGAGGCTGGCTTTGAGTTATGGACGACACTGAAGGCAGTTGCCTCCATGGCCGATAGTGAGACCTTCCAAGAAGTGGGCCCCCTACTTCTGAGATAGCCCAGCTGTTCCTTTAGAATGTTGCTCTGGACTTTGGCCTTGTAACATCCGTTTTCTTCGTAATGATCCCAGGTACCTAACTAGGACTATCTCCGAAGTTCATTATTTGAACCATATGATCTGTTTTAAATGTTCTTTCTTCCCTTGCAGAATCAAGACTTTTTTTCTGGATTTCTTGTTGGCACTCCACCCTCTCCACCAAGTTTGGGAGCAGTAGGCTCAGTCTTGCATGAAGCCACCACCCCTTTAGTAGGGCAATTCCTGTTGTTAGTGAGGGATGGTCCTGTAGTCAAACCAAAATTGTACCAATTTGGTCTCCATGGATGTTGGCAGTTGTTATTTTGTGATATTTTTGAAATTTTCACTGCCTATTCTGCCAGTCCATTTGACGACAGGTAATGAGGTGTGATGTGGATGTATTGGATACCATTAAGAGCACAAAGTTCTGGAAATCACCACTGTGAAGTTATCAGAAACAAGGGCATTTGGTATTGTGTGTGATAATTTCTTGATCGTGGAGCCCATGTAGTGTGTCACCAATCATTTGGAGTGTGGATTTATCATGATTAAAAACATGCAACATATGAAAGCCCAACAAAGCACATGTGGACGCATATCCATGACCTCCCAGGCCACTCCCATGGATGTAGGGAGGCTGAGGGAGGGAGTTTTGATTCTCTTGGCATAAGTGGCATTGTTGTGGCAATGATGTTTAAGTCAAGAGCGGGCCACCTGATGTCACTCCAAGCCAGCATTTTTATCTCTGACTCTCTGGTTCTTTCAATTTCGGACACAACGCTGAGTGAGGGGTAATTACTCGGGAACCCTAGAGAATGATCCTGTCTTCAACACTGAGTTCATCTTCCTTAGCCAGATACGGTTTCATTTCTTCCGAGGGTTGTCCTCAGACCCACCTTGCAGGAAATATGTCTTTTCTTAGACAAGATTGGATCCTTTTGTATCCTGGCATTAATTTGCCTTACAGACTCCGGCAGAGAAGTTAGGATCATCACAACCTCTCCTAACGCTGATAAAGGAGCCAGACATGTGGGTAACAGGTGACTCAGCATATTGATGTTGGCTATCCAGGTTCTAGGGTGGTGGTCTAGCAAGTAACAAAGCCCAATGCCATATCCAAACAGAGGCATTAGGGGAGTTGCCTTATCTTCTTTAAGAAGTCCCAGTAAGAATTTGTGGTCAGTAACTATTATGAAATGTCTGCCATAAACATATTGATGAAATTTTTTTCAAACAAAATATGACTGTCAAACCCTTTTTCTCGATATGAGAATACCTCTGCTTGGCGTCTAAAAAAGTCCTGGATGCAGTACGTTTTTCTGTTCTTTTTTCCAGCAATCTGTAAGTACCATCCCAACCCCATGTGGAGAAGTGTCGTATGTCAGAATGAATTCTTTCTTGAGATCAAAATAGGCCAATAAGTTAGATTTTGCCTATTCTTAAACATTTGCCTTGGCTGCACCTTTTGACAGTGCTTGCAATATTGTCTGGCATCTCCACCCCTCTGGAATATATTCCCTCAGACTCTGGGGCTGTCACTGCCTGTTCTTGACTGCTTGGTGGTGTTATTAGAGCTTTGATGTTGTAAGTAACCCTTTAATATCTTGTTAATGCAAGCACTCTCCATTGAGGACTAATTGTATAAGGCCCTTCCCCCTAAATAGAGGGCATTGCTTGCCTGACATCCTGTGTAGTTCCTGAACTTCTATTTCTATATTGTACAGCAGTGGGGCCATTTCAATAGCTTTATATAAATCCAAGTTGTGTTCTGCCAACAGCTTCTTTTGGGTTGTCAGGTTATTTATGCCACACATCAATCTGTCTCGCAACATTTTGTTTAGAGCTAGACCAAATTTGCAATATTCTGCTCATGTTTGTAACATGGAGTTTGGAGACAGGTTCCCCAGGGCTTCTTCCTGTCATATTAGTAATATCTCTGGAATATAAAAAAAGGCTTCAGGTCTTAATGGTTTTTCACCAAGTCCACTGGCTCATCAAAGGTTTTTGAGTGAGAGGCAGTTGGACAAATCAGACGTTTCATCACAATGAATGTTGGGTCCCGCATACTGTTAACAAAATTATTTTCTGTTTTTCATCTTCTTCGATGTTGTTAGCGCAGGAGTAATGCATGCGTTAGTATATTGGGCACAGTCTTCCAGGTCAACCAACAGCACTAGTATCATAGTGTTCATGTTTCCCAAAAAAAGACACAATGGCCTTTTCTTACCAAAGAAGAATTGCTTGTTCTTGATTATTGAAGTTAACATAGAACATAGAACAATACAGCACAAACAGGCCCTTCGGCCCATGAGTTGCGCCGATCACATCTATATAACCCCCTATCCTATTCTTTTCCACATACTCATCCAGAAGTCTCTTAAAAGACCCCAGTGAGTTTGCCTCAACAACCTCCAACGGCAGTCAGTTCCATTCACTCACCACCCTCTGAGTGATAAACCTACCCCTGACATCTCCTTTGTATTTGGTTCCCTGCATCTTAAATCTGTGTCCTCTCGTAGTGACCATTTCAGCTCAGGGAAATAGTCTCTGAGAATCCACCCTATCTATCCTCTCAACATTTTATAAACATTTTATAAAGTTCTCCAAAGAAGGAAAAAATGTTTTTACTCATTCTTGCCGGTATAATAATTCTGCTAAGGTCAGTCTTCCATCACCCAAAAACCCTTTAATGAAAATACAAGAAAAACCTGCACCCACTGTTTACAGCATACAAGTCAATGTCTGGGGCCTAGAGAATACTGGTCTGGGCTAAAGCAATGGGTTTTAACCCCTAACTGCTCCCTTTCCATTAGGTTAGCCTTGGCTCACTTGATAATGGCATTTGCACTTCACAAAGCCTACTGGGAGATCTGTTGATGATTCCCCCATGCACTTTGTACCCAGTTAGACACTGAAAGAGCAGTTGGGATGTGCAAAATATTATGCCCTTCAGAAATAATCACAGGCTGAGACTATTTCTGACATCTCACCCCATGTTGGCCTTCATGGCTCTTCCTGGAAGCCAATTAAGAGGTCATCTCTAGTTCGCCTCTATCTGACACTCTGAAGAGGTTTGTGGTTTTTTTAACTTTGTCCTGGAGGAGTTCAGGAGACCTTACAGACCCCCACTCCAGGTCAACCAACAGCAAAGCACCTGCAGGCATCTGCCAGAACACCATGCCTCTGGCAAGGGGCAAGTTTGAGAAGGCGGTGCCTTCATGAATAATCTCAGCCAGTATGGGAATTGAACCCATACTGTTGGCATCGCTCTGCATCATAAACCAGCAGTCCAGCCAACAAATCTAAACCAATCTCACTTAAGCTCTCAATAGTTAATAATAATTGTTACCTATTCGCTCACTTGAACACATAATAATTCAATAATTAGCTTGTGATTCAAGGTGCCTAGAGGCAGAAATGTGTTGGATTACTGACCTGACACCCTAATTTCTAAATTTTCCTCTAGTCCTGCCTTAGGCCTAGCTCTGAGAAGGGAAACTTCCTTCAGGAAGGGGTGGGCAAGAAGTTTGAATGCAGGTTGGAATGGGCAGATGAACATAGGCAGAAGAAGTGCGTGGGCAGTGCAATCATAAGAGGGGCACATATGTGGAACTTGGTGAATCTTATGTGGCTGGAGTGCACAGGGACCCTGGGCAAGTGAGGAGGGCAATGTGCGTGAATGCAGTGGGCAAAGGGTGTGGATGATGGTGGGAGGAGTGTGAAGTGGGCATGGGCAAAGCCAAGTGGTGTGGCCAGGGAGCATGGGCAAGTGAGTGGGCTTGGGCCATGTATAAAGGTGGCTGCAGGATGCACAGACATGGATGGGAGAATGGGCAAGGGGTGATGACACAGGCTGTGTAAGGAGAGGGCAGTAGGCAGTGCAGGTCTTGGGGCAGTGGGTAATACAGATGCTGGGTGGGCAGTAGGTCCTGCATATGCTGGGTGGAGTAGGCAGTGGTTGGTGCACATGGGGTGGGGTGGGGCGGAGAGGGCAGTAGAAATGCAAATCTGGGTGGCAGAATTGTGAGTGCAGTGGGCTGCAAGATATGGGAGGTGGTGGTAGGTCATGTGGAATTGGGGACAGGACATTGGGAGATGTGGATAATGGGTATTGGTGTCAATGGACTATGTGGGCATTGGGTGTTGCAGACAGTGGGTGATGCTCTGAGTGGGTGGTATCATGAGCAGGTTGGTGCAGGTATTGCGCAGCTTGGATATGTGGTTAGAGCGGTAGGCAGTATAGAACAGAGAACATTACAACGCAGTACAGGCCCTTCGGCCCTCAATGTTGCACCGACCATAGAACCGATCTAATGGCCCTCTAACCTAACGTATTCCAACATTATCCATATACCTATCCACTGACCATTTGAATGTTCTTAAAGTTGGCATATCCACAACTGCTGCAGGCAGGGCATTCCACGCCCTTACTACCCTCTGAGTAAAAAACCTACCTCTGACATCTGTCCTATAACTATCACCCCTTAATTTAATGCTATGTCCCTTCATGTTAGCCATCACCATCCGAGGAAAAAGGCTCTCACTGTCCACCCTATCCAACCCTCTGATCATCTTATATGCCTCAACCAGGTCACCTCTCAACCTTCTCCTCTCCAACGAAAACAACCTCAAGTCCTTCAGCCTTTCCTCATAAGACCTTCAGAGGGTTGAGCAGGCAGTTGACAGTGCGGGCAGTGGGTGATATGGACAGTGCGTGGTATGGATTGTGAGCAGTGCTAATGGTGGACAGTTTGGGCTGTGGACAGTGCAGATAGGGGATAGTGTGGAAGCAGGGAAAGGGATTGCTGACGGTGAGCAGGACAGAATGGCCAGTGGTGGCTCAGCAGTGGTGCAGGTAGCGAACATTGCTGATGTTCGGGGGCAGCGGAGTGGGGCAGTGTGGACAGTGCTCACAGTGGACAGTGCTGACAGAAGACAGTGCCCACAGTGGATGGTGTTCAAACTGGACAGTGATGACAATGGGCAATACCAACAGCAGACAATGCCAACAGTGGACAGTGCAAACAGCAGACAGTGCTGACAGTGGGCAGTGCCAACAACAGACAATGCCGACAGTGGACAGTGCCAACAGCAGACAATGCCGACAGTGGACAGTGCCAACAGCAGACAATGCCGACAGTGGACAGTGCCAACAGCAGACAATGCCGACAGTGAGCAGTGCCAACAGCAGACAATGCCGACAGTGGACAGTGCCAACAGCAGACAATGCCGACAGTGGACAGTGCCAACAGCAGACAATGCCGACAGTGCAGTGCAACAGCAGACAATGCCGACAGTGAGCAGTGCAGGTGGTGGACCGTGTAGTCAGTGGGTGGGTACAGACAGTGGATGCTGCGGACATGAGGTGGAGGAGACTAGTGGACAATGCGGTCGGAAGGCAGTTTGGTCAGTGCAAAAGGGACAAAACAGCGGGCGATGCAGAAAGCAATCAATCGCGTGTATGAAGACAATCTGCATTAAGGACAGAGGACGAGGATAATGGGCGGAACTGGCTAGAGCGGGGGGGGAGGGGGAGGGGGAGGGGGAGGGGGGGCGGCTCTATCGGTCTGGGGGCGGGGCCCGGAGCAGGGACGAGGCTATGGGGCGTGGCCGGCAGTAGGGGTCGGAGCCTTGCGGCAGTGGGTGGGGCCTTTACTGGGGACGAGGAATGGGCGGAGCTTTAGGACAGTGGGCGGGGTTTGTGTTGTGGGCGGGGCCAGCAGTCGGGCCTGTCCGCTAGGCCGCGCTGTCGAGTTTGACATTTGCCGGTTTTCCCACATCCATGAGCCGGTGAGGCGGACAGGGGAGACGGACGGTGGGGCGGCAGCGGGTTTGCCGCTGGCGTCGTGACCTCCCGATGGCGGAGACGAAGATTATTTACCACATGGATGAGGAGGAGACGCCGTACCTGGTGAAGGTGGCGGTGCCGCCGGATCGAGTCACTCTCGGACACTTCAAGCAGGTCCTCAACAACAGGCCGAGTAGCAGCTTTAAATTCTTCTTCAAGTCCATGGACCTGGACTTCGGGTGAGTTCCGAGCCCCGGGGCAAGGCCGCTGCTCTCCGGTGGGTTGGGAGTGTGGCCACGGCTACGGTTTCCTGTATTGGGAGCGGGCGGGAATCAGTGGGGGAAATGGGGGCTTTGGTACAAAAGGCAGTGTGAACGCCGAGGTTCCTGTGTGTCTACTCGGATAGCGGCAGGGAGGCGCTGGTTACCCGGTGTGGGAGATTTACCCCCCAGTGTGTTTACCCGGTGACCAGGTCAACAGACATTCACCTTTAATCAGGTTAAAGAGCCATTCATTCATTGTGGGTTGGGATCTATGAGCCAAATGGCGGCTGCAGTTGTTTACATAATATTGACTGCACTTGGACCACAGAACTATACAGATTTACAGCACAGAGGAGACCATTTGGCCCAATGTTTCAGGGACAGATTTTAGCTGAAACGATCCAAAACTTATCACAGTTTTGCTCTCCCACCATGGCTCATTCTAATATAGACCTCAAACTACGCAATTGTCTGTTCCTCTATCACTCCCTATGGCAAAACATTTCATACCCTACACAGTGCAAAGGAATTTCTCTTGACCTGCCTCCTCATTCTGTACCAATTTTAAATTAATGGTCTTCAGTCATGGAGAATATATTCCCTATTCCCGCCATCATAACAGAAATAAAAAAAACACAATTACATCTCGTGGCCGTTTCTATTTACATGGAAATCATCTTAGTATTTCTAGTGACCTCTCACAAACTTGTTTCTCAATTCTAGCATCAATTCTAATTTAAAGACTTGCATTTACGTAGCATCTTTTTACAAACTCAGAGTTTCGCGAAGAACTCTGGAGCCTATTAAATCTTCTTGAAGTGTGATCATTATTGTAATGTAGTTAAGCATAGCAATTTGCATGAAGCAAGATCCCACAAATAGCAATAATGATCAGACCATTTGTTTTGTGAAATAAAAACAGGAAATGCTGGAAATACATAGCAGGTATGGCAGGATCAGAATCGAAAGGTCAAAGACATGGAATGTTATCTCTATTTCTCTCTCCAAAGATGCTGCAAGACCTGCTCAGTATTTCCAGCCTTTTTTTCTTTCAGATTTCCATTATATGTTATATTTTGCTTTTCAATCTGTTTAATTATGTTAGTTGCGAGAGAAATGTTGATCTGGATACCCGTTGTAGGATATTTTATAACAGCCCGAGATGGTGGACGGTGCCTTGGATTAATATCTAATCTGAAAGACAACATATTTGACAGTACAACACTCCCTCAGCACTGCGCTCGAAATGTCAGGCTGGTTAATGGGGCTCAAAGCTAATTTGAACCCATGACCTTCTTCCTCAGGTGTCAAGAGTGCTATCCACTGAACCACAACTTGGGATGCTGTTTAAGACCCTAGAATTCTAGTGTGAATATTGTTTTGTACAAATGTATTACTTTTTTCTTTCTTCTTGTACTTTATGACCCATTTTATAACACATTTATAATATCTGCCCTCAGACTTCTGTGTCTAAATACCAACTGAGAAACAGCTGATACAGAAATGTCCAGGGTGTCAGGGAATAGGGTTTCAAACAACCTAATCCTCATTCGTTTTCCAACCCAATAATGCTTTATAAATGTTATTGCTGCTCTGTGGGTAAATTGTGGAATCAAGTCAGGTGAAGATGCCCTTTGTGGGCCAGAAACAATCGTCTAATTGACTAATAATGGAAAATGCTTATCCAATCATAATTAAATATTTCATGCTCCAGAAATATTAGGCATGAAAGTACTGACTATGGTCAGGGTAAATATACTCAAACTTGATAGGTAGTCAGTCACCTTTTAAATAACAGCACACTGTATTACTGCAAATCACATCTATTAACAGTAGAAGCCATTTTGACCATCGTGTTTGCTAATGTTTTATCTTCAACTCTCCGCAATAATCCCATTTCATTGAATGATACAAGAAGGCCATTCGATCCATTGAGTTTGTATTGGTTCTTTCACTGAACAATTCTGTCAGTCCCCTCCGCTGCTCTTTTGCCACATCCTTGCAATTTTTTTCTCCTTAAGAAACTTGCCTACTTTTTCCTTGTTTGTATTCTTTCGTATCATTTTTAAAAAAATGCTTATCCAATTCCTTTTCAATGATATTCACTGATATTCCTGCCCTTTTCACTTTCTCTTTATACCTACCACCTGTTTAAAATGCACATAATCCATCTCATTTAAATAGTCATGCTACCACCCTGCAGTATGAATCTACAATTTCATTTCACTCTATTGATCTGGGCTAGGTTTCAATGATATGACTCGATGGATTAGCTGATCTTTGGTCTTTTTTAAAAGATCTTTACTTGAAACTCCTTCTGTCTATCTGTTTTCATTGTATCTTATTGTATCTTAGTAATTTCCCAAACGCTTCCACCTTTAGGTCACTCACTAATCCTACTTCATTACCTGATGTTGCCATATCCCAATTTACCCCAGGATTTTTAACTCCTCACCTTACTATACTGATAACAGCAAACATGCCTGCCAGTCACATCCTCAGATTCTTTCCCATTGTTGACTGATCGACAATGGTTTCTCAATGCAATAACAAGTCCAACCAAACAGACTGTGTGCAAGCCACCATCAATAAACCTTTCCTTTCCACAACTGTAATTAATTATGTCAGGCCCCTTTTTTTGGTTTCCCTTATTTCTCTTGGAGACATTATAGCCAGGAATTTTTCATTTCCAATCTTGCCTTGGCTAAAGCTACGTTGTCTTCAAGGCCCTTCATTATGACCCTTCGTTCTAATTAGTGCCTTTGTTCATCAATGCTGCAATGTATTCAGACCTCTTGTTACTTTTCTTTAAACTGGCAAGTGTTTTTTGCTTCTTAATCTTTCTCTAATTCACCTGACTGGACATCTCGCCATCTGCTTTTCTTTAGATTAGTTTGCCTTTCTATATTTATTCTTTATCATGTGTCAGCCATGGTTCAGTGTGTAGCACTTGCTGACCTCTAAGTCAGAAGTTAAGTGTTCAAGTCCTCTACCAGGCACTTGAACATAGTACAATTATCAGGGAGTGTTTTGAATGAAATGTTGACACTTATAGACGAAGGAATAGAATATAAAAATAAGGAAGTATTGTTGCAACAATAAAAGCTTTGGTGAGGTCGCACCTGGAGTATTGTGCACAGTTTTGGTATTTGAGGAAAAATGTATGTCATTGGAGACAGTTCAAAGGAGGTTCACTAGATTGATTCCAGAGATGAGGGAATTGTCATACGAAGAGAGTTTGAATAGTTTAGGACTGTGCTTTATGGAATTTGGAAGAATGAGGAAAGATTAAATTGAGATATTCAAGATGACAAAAGGTATGGATAAAGTAAATGTGCAACAATTGCTTCCTCTTATGGGGCATTTGAGGATGAGATCATATTCTGAGCATAAGGGGTTGCAAATTTAAAACAGGTTTGAGGAGAAACTACTTCTCCCAAAGGCTTTTCTATCTGTTGAATTCACTACCCTAGTGCGGTGGATGCTGGGATGAGGAGTTAGACAGATTTTTAATTGGTAATGGGCTGAAAGGTTATGGGGAAAAAGCAGGAAAATGGGGATGAGAAGCATATCAGCCATGATCAAATGGCAGAGTGCAGTCAATGGGTCAAATGGCCCAGTTCTGCTTCAATATCTTACGAATCTTCCCAGCTGGACATTTAGGCTCAAATGACACTATTTTAAACAGGAATAGAGACATTGTATCTAGTGTTCTGGGCCAATTTTTATCTGTTGGCCAACATCACTTAAACAGTTATGTAGTTTGGAAGCAACTGCATAAATGAAGTCTTTCTTTCTCATACAGTAAGGGGATATGGATCTCATATACACCTTTAATGGGTCAGGAATGCTGGCTGATGTTTGATTTGGGATGAGAGTGCTGAGCCCAGACTGTCAATAAAGCTGGAATTTTCTCATCTGTAGGACACTGCTACATTCTGCTTTTATCCTCCTGAGCTGAGGGTGAAACCAGATTCAGTGCTATTAATTCTGGGCTCTTGTAGGGGGGCTGGGAGTAGGGGAGATTGTGTGGGAGCCATTTTACTCTATCCTTTGCCCTTTCTTGGGTGTTAAATCTTTCAGCACCTAATTCTTGATCACTGATACAGTGGTGGACAAGGCACCAATAGGTGTTGAAAAAACCCATATATATCATTGCATGTCAGCAAGAACTAGGGCAAAGTTCAGCAATATGACATACAATGAAAGTGCAAGCAGAACCTACCTAACTTTATGCAGCTTGCCAGCATGATTTAATTTGCAATCATTTCTCAAAGGTATTGGTTTTTGTCTGATATTTTCATTGCTAATTATACTATTTATTAATAATGCCTTTGTTGGCTTATTGAGTAAAAGGAGCTTCCATCAGAAGATTGCTTCCAAATGTGGAAATCTTTGGTTTAAAAATGTGTGGAAAGATTTGTGTTCTATCTCTGAGAATTCTTCAAAGCACCATACATCGGACAAGTGAAATCAAAAACAACTTGAATTTATATAACTTCTTTAACATCATAAAAGGCCCAAAGTTGCTTTGCAGGAGTGTCATCAGACTCTGAAAGATATTTTTTTTTAGAGCAACACAGCACGGGAAACAGGCCCTTCGGCCCAACGAGCCCGCGCCGTCACAACTATATAGTAACAATTCCATTATCCTATCCTAATTTTAGGTTATTCCTAATATGGAAGAGTCTCAATGTAGGGACAATTTGTTTACCAATCAGCCTAAGAGCGAATTTTTGGGATGTGGGAGGAAACCGGAGCGCCCGGAGAAAACCCACGCAACCACGGGGAGAACGCGCAAACTCCCGCAGACACCGGCCCAATTCCAAGTGTCTGCACAGCTACAGCGATAGTCACTGAGCTGTCATGGTGCCCTTCAGATGGTCCAGATAAAGCACTCATTTACGACATGAAGCACCAGGCAACCCATGAATCAACATCCAAGAGCTGTCCTCACACCACCTGCCGAATGCATGCTCCTTGATGGTCAAGTATGGACCGAATTACCTGTGGGAAAAAAAACCCATAGTTAAACAGTCCTACTATATCCTTCTATCTGCATACCGCTCATGTGGCTGTCCAAGAGACCCTTAAACAGCCCCAGCGTGCCTGCTCCCACCACCTTACTCGGCAGTGCATTCCACACCCCCACTCCCTTTGTGTGAAAAACTGCCCTCTAATATTCATCTTATACATAGCCCCCCTCATCCTAAGGCCGTGACCCCTCGTCCTATCCATTTCTGAAGGTGGAAAAAGTTTACCACCATTTACTCTATCTATACCCCTTATAATCTTATACACCTCTATTAGATCCCCTCTAAGCCGACGTCTTTCAAGGGAAAACAACCCCAGTCTATTTAATCGTTCCTCATAAGACAGTCCTTCCATACCAGGCAGCATCCTGGTAACCTCCTCTGCACTCTCTCCAAGGACTCCACATCCTTCCAATAGTACGGCGACCAGAACTGGACGCAGTATTCCAAGTGAGGCCTAACCAACGTTCTATACAATTGCAACATCAAACTCCTACTCTTGTATTCTATACCCTTTTCTATGAAAGCTAACATACTATACGCCTTCTTTATCACCTTCTCCACCTGTGAGGACACCTTCAGAGACTTGTGAACCTGCACCCCCAAGTCTCTCTGCGTCTCTATGCTCCGTATAGTTTTACCTTTTATCCTATAACTCTCTTCTACATTTTTCCGGCCAAAATGCATCACCTCGCATTTATCCGGATTAAATTCCATTTGCCATCTATCTGCCCAGTCTACCAACCTATCTATGTCCTGTTGTATTGCCTGGCACTGCTCCTCTGTACCCGCCAATCCAAGCATCTTAGTGTCATCAGCAAATTTGCTGATCTCACCACCTACCCCAACTTCCAAGTCGTTTATGTAGACCACAAATAGAAGAGGACCTAGTACTGAGCCTTGTGGCACTCCACTAGTGACAGGCTTCCAGTCGGAAAAAGAGCCTTCCACTACTACCCTCTGTCTCCTCCTCCCGAGCCAGTTCTCGACCCATCTACATACCCGGCCCTGTATCCCATGCGCCTTCACCTTCTCTATCAGTCTACCATGAGGAACCTTGTCAAACGCCTTACTGAAATCCATGTAGACGACATCAACAGCATGTCCTTCATCAACTGTTTTTGTCACTTCTTCAAAAAATTCCACTAGATTTGTAAGACAAGACTTCCCCTTGATGAAGCCATGCTGCGTATCCCTGATCAGATCGCAGCGCTCCAGATGCTCATACATCCTGTCCCTGAGGATCCTCTCCATTAGCTTACCTATAACTGAAGTCAAGCTCACCGGCCTATAGTTCCCTGGGTTATCCCTCTGACCTTTTTTAAACAACGGTACTACATTTGCTATCCTCCAGTCCTCTGGGACCTCACCTGTGTCCAAGGAAGAGACAAAGATTTGCGTCAGAGGCCCAGCCAAGTCTTCCCTCAACTCCCTTAGCAGCCTGGGGTAAATGCCATCAGGCCCCGGAGCTTTATATGTCTTTAAGCTGCCTAACAGCCCCAACACCTCTTTCCTCGTAATCTTTATTTCCCTCAACCGATCCTCAACTTTGTCAACATCAGCAACAGACATCTGGCCAGTCGCCTGCGTGAATACCGACGCAAAGTATTTGTTCAGGATCTCCCCCATTCCCTCAGGCTCTAAGCATAGATCCCCTCCTCTGTCCCTGAGAGGTCCAATCTTGCCTCTAACCATCCTTTTGCTCCTTACATAGGAGTAAATATCAAGAGATATTAGGACTGGTGACCCAAAAGCTTGGTCAAATAGGTAGGCTTTAAGGTCTGTCTTAAAGGAAGAGCAAGGAAGAGAGAGAGAGAAGTGGTGTCAGTTTGGAATGATTAGGATTGGGGATGTGCAAGGCTTCAGAATTGGAAGGATGCAGAAATCTCAGAGGATTGTAAGACTGCAAGAGATTACAAACATAGGACCAAAGCAATAGATGGAATTGAACACCAGAATGAGGATTTAAAATTCAAAGTTGTGCTCGAGAAGGCCATTGTTGGTTACCCAGCAAATAGATGAAGGACAGCCAGGACTTGGTTCAGATTGCATTTAGTCAGGCCTTTGCCACAGTTGTACAGCAATGATATTCAAAGTGCCATATTGCCCTGAGGCCATTCTGCGTTTTATACTGCACTTCCTATGATTAAGATCAGCTCCACAGTTGCTGACTTGCATAGCATGGGGCTGGCACCAGAATTTGTGATTCAGCATATATAACCAAATATAAATGAAATTTACAGTGAGAGCTGTATCTGCAATTTGTCAGGAATATATAATTACCTAGTTTGAAAGTTAAGGCATGAAGAGTAAGTTGATGCCAAAAGTAGTTCCTGTTCCCATTAGGACTTCATTGGAGAACTTTGATTTGGTGCCTATTATATAGTTTCTTTGTCTCCAGTTGGCAGTGTCATGTTCAGCATACTGTGCATTGCTTGTTGATTGCTTAAACTGCCGTTCTAAAACTGAGAATCCTAGCAGTGAGTTTCAGAAGATTGGTGACTGTGGTGGGATCATATCTGTGGCCAACTTGTTATGTGTTCTTTTGCTGTCGGTGAATTATCTTGTGAATAATGCTATCCTCTGTACATTGTTACCTTGTGATCTTGCATGAGAGACCTTTGTTGGCTTTTGAATAATGCTCTGGCCTATGAATTATAATTCTGCCTAATAACTGCATCTCTGCATCTCCATGTATTATCTTCAATGAAACTGTTGTCTTTGCATTATCTAGTGAGTGAGATGTTCACGTTGTTATATTATTGGTCATGCTGTGTGTGGCCTGTGCAGTAGCACCACCCATGGAGAGAGCTCACTCTTTTGTCGGCAAAAACCTTTGCCATAATTGTTTTGAAGTGCTTAGTGCAACATCTCAACCAGGATCTGTTGCCAGAGAGTTGGTGCTTTTCAGAAAAGACTGGGAGTCATGGATGAACCAAGTAATGATGACCAGAACACTGCATTTGCCTGAGGAAGACACAAGAGTGTTGAAAGCTCGCAATTTTACTATCAAATAAATCGGTTGGATTAAAAATTGGTGTTGCTAAATTCTTACTGAGTTCTGAACCAAGTAAGACAGCTCCAGGAGAAACACCAGGAACAGAACATCGACCAAATTTATTTCCCTGAGTAAGGCCTTAGCCAAGAGGCCTTTGGAAAAGAAGGGAGAAATTTGGTTGCCCTGAGAAATTAATTGCAGTGATTCATGAAGACATGGGTGTCCTGGACGATGGTGAATCTTCTGACCCATTTCCAGTGACTAATATAATTGCATGCAAGGCTGCATGCTAGTGCTAATCCTCTTAGTGTTTTCCTTGACCATGCTAAACGATTTCTTCCATGATACCAATGCTAGCAATAAAATCAATGCATGGGTGGGAAGCTGCTCAATCTCTAATGACTCAGGCAAAGACCAAGGTTTCCGAAGACATACTTTGTGATTTGCTGTGTGCCAGCAGCCTGTTCAGAGCTTGGACATGTAGTGTAGCATGAACTTAATCTTCAATGCATGTGACAGCTTTGAGCTGTACAATCAGCACAAAGAAAACCATAGTGTACCAGCCCATTTCAGGAGAGCCCTTTCTTGAGCCCAATGTTTCTGTTCATGACCAGAACCTGTCAAGTTCACTTATTTTGGCAGCACAGTCTCTCAAACTGTCTATGCTGGCAAGTATCCACACCATATTGAGTCAATCACAACTAAGTTGGGCTGGTCTTTTAGCCAGAATGCCTGATACTCTTTTAACAAAATGAATCCTCAATGAGAGCTTGAATCTGGAGTATGCTCTCATGCTGGTCGAAAGAAGCACAACATGGACACTCTGAAGTTTCAGTAAGGAGCTTTGATTTCTACTTGACCTGGGTAAGGCGCACCCAGTGTTACTGCAAAAGGCACAACCAAATTATATACAGTGCAACCTCTTTTGAAAGCATCAAAAGCAAAGGAAAAATACAACTAGAGGAAATCTTGAATCAGTGGCTCATCCAAAACTCACGTGAGGCATCCTGCCCTAATTACAACAGAACTTTGTGGGTGCAGGTTAGCTTTGGTAATCACCTGCAAGTCCGCTAGAACCCTACCAAACATTGCAAATGATGAACATGGTGTCTAATAGTTGGCATACGTTAATGGTTTCAGGGATGTTAGGGGACTTTCTTTATTGTCGGGGAAATAATGTACATTTGTGTTCACTCTTTATTGGGTGTTCATGTTAGTGTTCAGTTTTGTACTTGCCACTGGCATGGCTGAAATTGCAAGTTCAGTTTCTCCTCCCCTCTGCGCAGTGTAAAGGACATTGCTCTTGCAACCTGTATAAAATTGCTCCTATTATATGTACTGTGAAGCTGGGCTGGTCAATTGTTCTTTTGTAGAGCAACTGACCCACGGGTACAGCTTCTAGATGAGGCGCTAATTATTTAGGACTGAGATGAGGAGAAATTGCTTCATTCAAGGGTCTCCCTGTGTCTATGTGGATTTCCTCTGGGTACTCCAGTTTCCTCCCACTGTTCAAATATGTGTTAGTTAAGTGGATTAGTTATGATAAATGTGATGGGTTACTGGGACAAGGCAGAGGGGAGGGCCTGGTGGGATGTTCTGGATGGTTAGTGCACACTTCAATGGACAATTGGCCTCTTTTCTGCACTGAAGAGATTTTTTTAGTCCTGTAGTTGTGAATCTTCATAACCCACTACCCCAGAGGGTTGTGGATGCTCCATCATTGAAAGCTGGGTTGGACCTATCTTTTGTGTCTTAGGAAATTAGGAGATATAGGGAGTAGGTGGGGAAATGGAGTTGAATCCTATGATTGGTCATGATATTGAATGGCAGAGCAGGCTTGATGGGTCATACAGTCTTTCTTTTTACATTCTGCATACTGAATGGGATGGTTGGGTACTTTGCATGTAATCATAGAGGGAGCTTTTAAGAGGTGTTAGAATGCATTGCAAGGGTTCCACAGGCAAGACTTGATCACTTTTGGAGGCAGGAGGAGAGATTGGTTACTTTTGGAGGAGGGAGCAGGGATTGAATACTGGTGGAGGGCAGGAACATTAGGCAGCTCAGGAGGAGTAGTAAGAAATCTCACAACACCAGGTTAAAGTCCAACAGGTTTATTTGATAGCACAAGCCACAAGCTTTCAGAGCACTGCCCTCTTCATCAGGTAAATGGGAGTTCTGTTCACAAACAGGGCATATAAAGACATAAACTCAATTTATAAAATAATGGTTGGAATGAGAGTCTTCACAGGTAATCAAGCCTTAAAGGTACAGACAATGTGAGTGGACAAAGGGTTAAGCACAGGTTAAAGAGATGTGTATTGTCTGCAACCAGGACAGTTGGTGAGATTTTGCAAGCCCAGGCAAGTCGTGGTTGTTACTGATAATGTGAGATGAACCCAAGATCATGGTTGAGGCCATTCTCGTATGCGGAACTTGGCTGTCAGTTTCTGCTCAGCGATTCTGCATTGTTATGTGTCATGAAGGCCCCCTTGGACAATGCTTACCTGAAGAACAGAGGCTGAATGCCCGTGACTGCTGAAGTGTTCCGCAAAAGAAAAAGAATGTTCCTGCCTGGTGATTGTCAAGCAGCGTTCGTTCATCCGTTGTCGTAGTGTCTGCATGATCTCCCTAATGTACTATGCTTCGGGACAAGTCTGCATGGTCTCCCCAGTGTACCATGCCTCAGATGGTATAGCAACAGATGAATGAACACTGCTTGACAATCACGAGGCAAAAGTGTTCTCTTCCTGATGGGAAATACTTCAGCAGTCACGGGCATTCAGCCTCTGATCTTCGGGTAAGTGTTCTCCAAGGCAGCTTTCGTGATACATGACAATGCAGAATTGTTGAGCAGAGACTGATAGCCAAGTTCTGCACGCATGAGGACGACCTCAACCGGGATCTTGGGTTCATGTCATTCTTACACGTAAACACCACGACTTGCCTCGGCTTGCAAAATCTCACTAACTGTCCTGTCTGCAGACAATACACATTTCTTTAACCTGTGCTTAATACTCTCTCCACTCACATTGTCTGTACCTTTAAGACTTGATTACCCGTAAAAACTTGCATTCCAACCATTATCTTGTAAATTGTGTTTGTGTCTTTATATGTCTGTTTGTGAACACAACCCCCACTCCTCTGATAAAGGGGCAGTGCTCCAAAAGCTTGTGGCTTGTGCTACCAAATAAACCTATTGGACTTTAACCTGTTATGAGACTTCTTACTGTGCTTACCCAAGTCCAGTGCCAGCATCTCCACATCAGGTCAGGAAGTACAGCCCACTGTGATTTGTGATCAGCTGTGAATAGATGCTGGCATTGAAGTTGCTTCAGAAAGGTGGGGTGAGGATTTTAGGAGCATCAAAAAGGCACAGTTAGTTAATGTGGTGTATGAAGAATGTGGTGCATAGGCTAGTGAGCACAGCATTTGAGAGAATTTGTTAGTGAAGGCAGCATCTAAGTGTCATTCAACTCTGGATCAGTTGCCACTTGTTTTCATGTTGTTTAAAACTAGGAAGGAGAGAGCAGATTAAGTGGAGGTGAAGAGGGCATGAATAGTTTAACAATGAAGCTGTGTTCTAATTGTTTTAGCTTCATTTCCTCCAGTTAAAATTCAAGAACTAGCTTCCTGTGAGGGAAAATCTAATTGATGGATCACACAAGGAAGGGCTGGGCTCTGTTGCAGGGTGGTGGAGTGGCCAGGGACTCATTACATCAGTACACAAACACATTCAGATCAAATATATCTGGAAGTGGAACATTTGCAGCAACTGCCCGGCGTTGGTGGTGGGAATGTGATGTTTCAGAGAGTTTAAGAATACTGAATTCTATTTTAAATGAATGTAAGTGTACATTAAAAACATACTTTGTAGCCATAATGATGGAGCAATGTTCTGAAGAAAGATTGCATGTAGGAGTTAGAATACAGTGGCCACAGAATCAATTATGGACGATCTTGAAGAGTGCTGGCAGTAGCTGTTCTGACTGGAAATTGGGAAGATAGCAGTTTATTGTTTTTCACCTTTGATTTGCTGTTTCAGCCTGGCGCTCTGCCTCTCCCTGATCCTGACCTGATTGTGGCAGGATGCTGGGGTGTGTCATGTTCCAGTCTTGGGGAGATTTGGGAACATGGAATACTGTGTGTGTATGTATTTGAATGTGTTTTATCTCTTCTGGCACTTTGTCCAAATGACAATTCTTTGAGTCTACATAGTGCAATCAGACTATTCATATCTTGGGCCTTCATATCTTGGTTGGATTTGTACAAGCCCATTTTAGTTCATTGGGAGTCTTTACCGTAACAGGTGATAGCCTATTTCCCTTGAACTATTCCATACCTTTATCAATCAAAGTTATGTTACTGCCTTCTGTTCTCCAACTTGCATTACCTGTCACTAACACCTTTCTACGTACCGTACAAGCTCAGGTTATCAAACTATTCCCAATGCTTTTCAAGATGCAAACCACACTTTGTGACCATTCTCACCTGTTTCTATTCTGTGATGCTCAGAAACAGCTTGCAAAACTTGCAGTGAAAGGAATTAAAACCACAGCCCAGACGGTTGAAGCTTTATCCTACTTCTAAAAAAATTTTTGAACCCATTCCTTAACTTTTTTTTACCTTCAATCTCTCGAGGAAAAGCAACTTGCATTTATGTAGTGCCTTTTTCATGGGATATCACAAAGTGTTACACAGGAGCAATTATCAAACAAAATTTAATGCTATGTCACTTAGAGACATTAGAACAGGTGACCAAAAGCTTTTTATTTGTTTGAGATAGGAACACCACTGGAAAGGGTATCAACGTTGTGGTATGTTCGGCCACTTCAGAGGACAGTTAAGAGCCAACTATGTTGCTGTGGGTTTGGAGATACATGTAAGCCAGGCTAGTTCAAGACAGTGACTTCCTTCTTCTCTAAAGGCTGTGAATGATGAACCAGGTGCATTTTTGCAGCAGTCCAGTGATTTCATGGTCACAATTATACACGCTTGTTTTTTATTCCAGGTTTGTTTGACTAATTCAATTTTCTCATTTGCTAAAGTGGGAATTGATCTTGAGTCTCCAGCTATTGCATGAGGTCCATGGATCCACCAATCCACAGTATTCAGATATGTATGTTTTAAAGAACATCTTGTTTATGAAGAGAATTCTAGAATTTGCGGCCAAGACAACTGATGGTGAAATTATGAAAATTGGAGACATGGAAGATGCAGAATTCTTGGAGTTCTTGTAGAACTGGAGGACATGACAGAGTTTGGGGTGAAGTAATTAAGGATTTTAAAAATGCTGAGAATTTAAAATTTGTCATGTTGCTCTATTTGGAGCCAATATAGATCAGTGAGCACAAGGCAACTTTTCTGTCAGTTCCACTCAAAGTTACCCTGCCTTCTCTGCCACCAGCCTACCTTGCACAACGGATCAGGAATTCCTCAAAGCAGGGATTGAATCCACATCCCTAAACAGCAGGACAGTACAATAAAGAGACTTGAAATATCCTGGCAATCCAGCAGCTGAAGAGAAAAGGCATGTTAATATTTCGGTGTGGTTCATTTTTCAGAATATCAAAATGCCCATCACAATATGCAGCTAGAGATTGGCAATAAATGTTGCCTTGCTAATGACACCCATATATATGACTGTTTAAAAAGACAGTACAACTGAATTTGAGCAAACCTCGAACAACAAAGCTTTGGAAGAACTTGGTGATCCTCGTGAAAGTTTTAAAATATTGAGATGTTAGAGATGGCCATTTTCTAAAGAGGGATTGTTGATTCAACAAACTTAATCATCTACAGTAATAGAGGCTACCATTACACCACTGCCTCCCCATATAAAGAACAAAGAGCAAAACAGCATGGGGAACAGGCCCTTAGGCCCAACGAGCCCGTGCCGCCACCCCGATGTTCCCACCTCTACCCGTGATCCCTGTCTATGTTTATAGATCTATGGATTGAAAAACCAAATTTGAGACAATTTAGGGAGAATTTGTTTTGCCATTTAGCCTAAGAGCACATCTTTGGGATGTGGGAGGAAACCGGAGCACCCGGAGAAAACCCACGCAAGCACGGGGAGAATGCGCAAATTCCCACAGACACAGGCCCAAATCCATGTATCTGCACAGCACAGCGATAGTTACTGAGCTGTCGTGTTGCCCATCAAATGGTCCAGGTCAAGCGTACACTAACGACGTGAAGCACTAGGATACTCTCAAAAAAAAAATCCAAGAGCAGCCCTCTCACGACCCATCGCGTGTATGCCCCTCGTTAGACAACAAGGTGGACCAAAGCACCTGTAGGATAAAAACAAGTACATCAATATCATCATCTATTTACACACTTCCCAGGGACTCCCAAGGCTCATGATCCCTATTTTAAATCAGTTTTCTATACCCCTCCATTTCCATTCTGTTCATGTGCCCATCTAAGTATTTCTTAAATAACTCCAGAGTACCTGCCTCCACCACTTTACTTGGCAGTGCATTCCATACCCTCACCACCCTCTGTGTGAAAAAACTCCCTCTAGCATCCAAATTATACCTTACCCCCCTCACCCTAAGCCCGTGACCCCTCGTGCTATTCGAGTCCATCCTAGGAAAAAGCTTAACCCTGTTTACTCTATCTATAACCCTCATAATCTTGTACACCTCTATTAGATCTCCTCTAAGTCTACGTCTTTCTAAGGAAAACAGTCCCAATTTGCCTAACCTCTCCTCGTAACTCAGACCTTCCATACCAGGCAGCATCCTGATAAACCTCCTCTGCACTCTCTCCAGAGTCTCCACGTCCTTTGGGTAGTAAGGCGAGCAAAACTGGACGCAGTATTCCAAATGAGGTCTAACCAATGTTTTATACAACTGCAACATTAAAGGCCAGCTCTTGTACTCTATACCCCTTCCTATAAAGGCTAGCATACTATATGCTTTCTTCACAACCTTCTCCACTTGCTCTGCCACCTTCAGAGACTTGTTCACCTGCACCCCCAGGTCCCTCTGCGTTTCTATACTCTTAATAGGTCTACCCTTTATCATATACCTCTCCCCTACATTCTTTCTCCTGAAATGCATCACCTCACATTTATCAGGATTGAATTCCATCTGCCATCTATCTGCCCAAGCTACCAGCCTATCTATGTCCTGCTGCATTGCCTGACCATGCTCCTCACTATCCACAAGTCCAGTCATCTTTGTATTGTTTGCAAACTTGCTGATCACTCCACTTACTCTTTCTTGCACGTCAATATATATAGTTCAATACAGTGGTTAACACTGCTGTCTCACAGTGCCAGGGACCTGGGTTCAGTTCTGGCCTTGGGTCATGTCTGTGTGGAGTTTGTAAATACTCCCATGTCACTATGGGTTTCCTCCAGGTGCTTCGGTTTCATACCACATGCCAAAAATATGCAGGTTAGGTTGATTGGCTGTGCTAAATTGCCCCTTTGTGTCAGGAGTACCAGCAGGGTAAATACATGGGTTCAGGGGTTAGGGCAAAGGTGGGACAGTTGTTGGTGCAGGCTTGATGGACCGAATGGCTGCCTTCTGCACTGTAGGAATTCTATGATTGAGGAAAAGCAGCAAAACAGCCCATGTGATGTCGGCTGAGCTGAATCTGCATATTCAGAGAACCCTACTGAGTTGCAAGCAGGGGTCCTTCCTGTCTGCAATTTAAATTGCAATCTGTCAGATCAAGAAGGGAAAGAAGTTGATAAGTGCCTCACTCCATTTAAATTCATTCACAGCTTTTCAGCAGAGCCAGTCTCTTCTGCATTCCTGCCTCACTTTTCGACTCTGCACCTTTTTAAGAATAAACGAGAGTTCTTGAAACTGCTCACTTACCTGTAAATGAACAAATGATGCCTAGCATGGGGAGGTTAA
Source organism: Sphyrna mokarran (assembly GCA_024679065.1). Lineage (NCBI taxonomy): Eukaryota > Metazoa > Chordata > Chondrichthyes > Carcharhiniformes > Carcharhinidae > Sphyrna > Sphyrna mokarran. The sequence goes on along the minus strand of JAGIQG010000028.1, from coordinate 18,583,327 downwards.
AAGAGATGTTAATTTAATTTAAAGACTCTTCCTTCTCTCCCTAGACTCCTGATTTGGAATCATTATTGGCAACCAGTGATAACATCATTCGTTCCTGGTCTGGTACAGACCAGATGGTCAGCAAGCTATGCCCAGTATTGAGAAAACATCCAACACAGCACTAACTTGATCTTTCCATTCCCTGAGATTGCCAGGCAAATGCTAATTAGAGGAGCAGTGGTGTAGTTTTTGCTGTGCTGGGACAATGTTGGAAATGTACAGCCTCATTTAGAGAGGATACTCCCTGCTGTGTGTAGCAGCTGTCTGCACTGAATTTAAAATTGCTCCCTGTACAATTTCCATTTCCTTCTACGTAGTATATTAAGTAATTGTGCTCTAACTAGAAAAACAAATTGTTTGAATGAGTTTCATTGGTTAGTATGCCACAGTCAAAAAAGATTCTCCAGTAGCAGTTTATAATCTGTGAGCTTTGAAATATGCCCTGTAACCCTAGTTGTTTGATTTGAATTTTGTTTTAATTTGATTTATTATCACATGTATTATCATAGTGAAAAGTATTGTTTCTTGCATGCAATACACGAAACATACTGTTCATGAAGAAGAAAACGAGAGACTGCAGAATGTAGTGTTACAGTCGTAGCTAGGGTGTAGAGAAAGATCAACTTAATGTGAGGTAAGTCCACTCAAGGGTCTGGCCGCAGGGAAAAAGCTGCTCTTGAGCCTGAGTGACCTCAGACTTTTTCACCTTCTCTCCTTGGGGAAAAAGATATAAGAGAGAATGTCGGGGGTGTGTTGGGTCCTTAATTATGCTGGCTGCTTGGCTGAGAGAGCTGGAAGTGTAGATAGAGTAAGAAATGTCACAACACCAGGTTAAAGTCCAACAGGTTTATTTGGTAGCAAACGCCACGAGCTTTAGGAATGCTGTTCCTTTGTCAGGTGACTCATCTCATATATAGGATATGATTTGCCCAGCAACAGGTGACTCACCTGATGAAGGAACAGTGTTCTAAAAACTAGTATTTACTACCAGATAAACCTGTTGGACTTTAACCTGGTGTTGTGAGTTTTTTTTTATTGTGTTTACCCTAGTCCAATGCCGGCATCTCCACATCAGTTTGACAGTCAGTGGATGAGAGGCGGGTTTCCATGATGGATTGGGCTACATTCACAGCCTTTTATAGATCCTTGTAGTCTTTGGCAGAACAGGAGCCATCCGAGCTGTGATACAACCAGAAAGAATGCTTTCTATGGTGCATCTGTAAGAGTTGTAGCTGACATATCAAATTTCCTTAGTCTTCTGAGAAAATAGAGGCATTGATGAGCTTTCCTAACTATAGTGTTGGCATAGGGTACTAGGACAAGTTGTTGGTGATCTGGACACCTAAAAACTTGAAGTTCTCAACTCTTTCTACTTTGTCCCCATTGACGTAGACTGGGCATGTTGTCCTTATACTTCCTGAAGTCGATGATAATCTTCATTTTGTTGACATTAGGGAGAGATTATTATTGCTGCACCACTTCACCCAATTCTCTATTTCATTCCTGTATTCCGTCTCATTGTTTGAGATCTGACCCACTATGGTGATGTTGGCAAGTTTGAAAATCGAATTGGATGGGAATTTGGCCATGTAGGTGTATAAGGAATATAGTAGGGGGCTGAGAATACAGCCTTGTGGGGCACCAAGGTTGAGGATGATTGTGAAGGAGGTGCTGTTGTTTATACTTACTAATTGTTGCCTGTGAGTTAGGAGTTCAGGATCCAGTCGGGGAGGGAGGTACCGAATTCCAGGCCATGGCATTTGGAGATGAGTTTCATGGGAATTATAGTGTTTTAATACTCAGTCAACAAATAGGAGTCTGACATAGGTGCCCTTGTTATCTAGGTTTGCCTGCACAGTAGCACATGGCCACTTTTATCGTTGAGGTGAGTTCAGAAAGTTGGAAAATGGCCAGTTTGCTCACGGACTGTCGGGCTTTTTTTGTTTTTGGAAGTTGCCATGTTCCTGCTGTTCTTAGGCAGATCCAAGAGTTAGCAAGGAATGATAGGATATGATCTGTCCAGTAACAGGTAAAATCCTATTAGCAACAGCAGTTGCCTGTATTCAAAAGGAATGATGAGATGTGACCTTTCCTGGTGACAGATGAGCAGGCATCCAGATGGAATCAGATTTAAATCATCATATCATCAGGAAATAGTTTATCTAGATGACTGAGTGATCAGTAGAGGTACACAAATGCTAATTTTGAAAGTCATAGAATGTGAGAGATGCAGATAAATGGGAGCATTAAAGAGGAACCACAGTATAATTGCCAGCACCTGTAGAAGCAGGCAGACCAGTTTACATCTCATAACCAAGCGACGTTGTAACATCTTAAGGGGGTTAGCCCGAGCAGCTCGGTGACGCAGAACTCTGGTCTTCAGGCTCTTTCCAGGAATGCACACCGAGACAAATATCAACTGCTGCTGGAAAATCATCAACTCGGTGAAGAACACACTTTAGTCTGCCTGAAACTTGCTGATCTTCCAGTCCAAAAAACTGTCCTCGACCGAGTGTTGCAAATTGGCACATTCCAAGGTCCAGGACTACGTGCTGAGGGACGTGCTGAAGTTTGGGGCAGCAGCCGCAAAGGCACAATGGGAAAAGTTCCCGAGGGTTCGGGTACTGCAGAATATCCTCGACCCATGTAACTGTATGCCAATCTGAGCAACAAAGGCACACAGTAATTTTTGAGCCATACATATAGTTTAAGTATTGAAATAGAAAAACTGAAAATTGTATAGAACTGTAGAAATGTTTTCTTCTGCACTGTTTGCCATTTGGAGACATGTATACTTACAACGTTTTAATTGAGATTTCTATGGATCTGTTCTTAATGAAATAACTGTAATCTGTATGCAACTGTAAAAATGTCTTACTCTGCACTGTTTGCAACTTATTGATATATAGACTTGCAATATTTTAATTGAGATTTTTATGAATAAAATATATTTTTGGAAAAAAAACATTTTAAGGGGGTTAGCTTATGAGGAGAGATTGAGTAGATTGGGCCTGTATTTGTTGGAGTTTAGAAAGCTGAAGAGAGATCTTATAGAGATATATGAAGGGGCTAGACAGGGTAGAAGAAAGAGATTATTTCCACTTAGAAAGGAAACAAGAACTAGAGGGCACAGCCTCAAAATAAAGGGCAGTCAATTTAGAACAGAGTTGAGAAGGAACTTCTTTTCCCAGAGGGTAGTGAATCTTTGGAATTCTCTGCCCATTGAAGCAGTGGTGGCTATCTCGTTAAATGTGTTTAAGTCATAAGTCGATAGATTTCTGACCAATAAGGGAATTAAGGATTATGGGGAACAGGCGGGTAAGTGGAACTGAACCACTATCAGATCAGGCGTGATCTTATTAAATAGCGAGGCAGGCTGAAGGGGTGAGATGGCCTGCTACTGCTCCTATTTCTTATGTTCTTAGGTTCTTAAGAAGTCTTAGAGCCAAGATACTGCAGAACCCTTTGTAAAGGCAGGAAAAGATGCTTCCCAGATTAGATCATCTGACTTGTATTGTGTGATAACTGTAAAATGGATTAGATTTTGATTTTTAAAATTTGGATGTTGTTTGGGAATGGGAAAATCTTAAGGAGTTCGGGAATCATAGATATATATTGGAACAAGGGATAATTTTTATATAAACCGTATGTGTGTTAAATAATTAATGTATTTAATTGTCTTAAGAGTATCATAGTCCAATTTATGTCTATTTGTCTTTTATCTAATGAATAGGCTTTAGTAATTGCTACATGATGATTGGGCTGGTTATTCTCACTAGGTTTTATGTGACTGCTCTCCCTATTCTAAAATATCATCACAAACTGGTGTTTCGAGTTGAGATGCCCTTGCAGATAATGACCATATGTTTGTGACAAAAGATAAGGTAAAGGGGTTGTAGGTCACAATACCACGGGGTGCCTGGTCACAACCACCATCTGCCCCCAAATATCATGCATATAATCGATTAGTCTGAAATGCATTCACTGATATGAAGGGGAATGTGGCCATCAATTTGGAAAAAGCAACATACTACAAACAAAGTGATAAGTGACCAAAAAATATTGTTTTCAAATTTTCTCGATGCTGACTGGACTTATTGCTCATTTCCAGTTTCCCTGAGAAGATGATAGTGGGACCTATCTTTGTACGATGGTGTTGGTGTTGCATAGAAATACAAAGAAATTAAACTGGTGAAGGAAGAGGAGTGGCAGGCAAAATGTACCTAAGCCATTTGTACGTTAGAGATGCTTGTATTGCTTGCTGCTTTTATCCTTGGTGATAGAGCTCAGGATTGAGAGATACTGTCAAAATAGCCTTGGTGAGTTGCTGCAGTGGATTACCAGTGCTTCACACTGTACTGATGGGGAAGCAAAGGATGCATGTTATGCACCAGTCTAGTGAACTGCTCTGTCCTGGATAGTCTGAAACTGCAGGTCATTGAGGTCATGTCTATTCAGCGTGAGTAGCGAGTGTTCCATTACACTGCTGACTTGAGCCTCATAGATGCAGACAAGCTTTGAGGAATCAGGAGATGAGCAATTTGTTGAGTCTGTAATCTGTTGTAGCAAAAGAGAGCTTAGCTTCATGACACGAGCTACAACTTCAGCCACTGGAGAGTTTTCTTTCCATCTTTTGTCTTCAATTTTAACAAGGTTCCTTTCTGCCACATGCTATCTTGATCTTAAAGGCAACAGATATCACCTTTTTTTTTACCATTTATCTCTTGCATTCATGTGATGACGACGATACTTCTGTATCGAGTGTTGAGGTCTGGCTGAGTGCAGTGACCACTCTTAGGAAGTTGAGATAAAAGGAAAGGTAACAAATTGTAAAGGTGGGCATGTAGCTGTACTGAGGAATTGAGATACAGATTCACCATGTAGCAGGGTGGAACTGATTCTTTGTTACGCAAAGTGGAGTTTAGCAGTTGAGTGGTCAAAATCATAGCCACACCCAGTTTGCAAACAGTTTCCTGAGAGTTCAGCTGATGTGCTGAAAGCAAATGAAGCTGTCTGTGTTAGACTTGGAAAATTCTATTCTAAATTGGAAAAGCTTCCCAAAAGTAAGCTACAGGTCTTGTGTAGTAATTATTTGCTGGATTTGGCTCCGTGTTAAAACCTATGGGATGTTGTTTTGGGGAAATTGTATTCTTGGAGTTTAGGAAAGTAGATAGACTAGATTGGAGGGTAATTCAAATATGCTGTCTGGATAACCATTAGTGTAGTTCGTTCTTTTTTGTTGCCTTTCTTGTCGTGTGTTTTAAAGTTTAATAAATATTTTCCTATTTGAATAGTTTACAACAAGACTGACTCCTTTCCTCACCAGATTTCTCTAATTTTTCCAAATCTCAATGATAAAGTATTAAGCACCAGCATTCCAAGTTTCCCTTTAGGAATTTGGCATGCCCTTGCATTGAACATTTGGCCATGGCTCATGCTCTACACACCTCTGATCTGTGCGCCACCTACTCCTATAGAATAGTGTGCCTTCCACACTGTTGCATTAAGATGTTATATAACCAGTTCTGACAAAGGGTCATTGACCTGAAACATTAACTGTTTCTCCCTCTGCCAATCTGCTGAGGATTTTCAGCATTTTCTGTTTTTAGTTGTTTTCAACATCCACAATACTTTGCTCTTGTATATTCTCATGCCTTGTATTGTATTAAATGAATAGGATATTTTCAAGCTAGGAATGTTCAGAAGATTTGGACAGACTGAACTGACAGCTGAGAATTGTGGTGTGTGGTGGGATCAGGTTGTGTATCTCTTGAGTGTGTTGGCCCTTTACAGAGAGCTGTTGTGACATATTGATGGTGATTTATCAAAGCTATAAAGGGAGTAATTGCTGATATTCTATAATACAAACTCTTCAAACTCGTTACTGAGAGTGAGTGATTGTGCCTATGTGTGGTTGCATTGATTTATCTCTTAAATGTTCTGTATGCATAACCTTGGCAATTGAGCTTGTGTGTAACCAGCAGCCTCACATGAGAAGGAAGATGGAGTGTAGAGATCAAGTGTCTACAAATGGCAGTATACCTTGCCAGTAGTTCATAAATAGCTTAATTTATGTGCAGTGTTGATGGATATAATGAGTGGGGGTGGGGTTGCTTGGAGATGAGCTCATGAAACAGGAAAAAGATAAGAAACAGTGGTGGGATGGAAAGTTTGATTCCAGCAGTCCTTCAAACATTCAATGGACCTGCAAACGTTAGGCAATCATCAGGAACACATGGTTCCTCAGCTCAACTCAAGTCCTGCTTTAAAGGAAATGAATGACATGACTTAACCATACCTCATTATTCAGTAACTGAGATGAGAACCCTGCTTAGTTCTGCATTTATTACAAATAGGGATGAGAAGTGCCCTTGCTGTGTCATTCTTGCAGGTTTTCAGTGAACAACCATGTTCACTACCTGACACTGCCAATGGTGCCACAAACCTTCACTATCCAGCCTCAAAAATGACTATTCGGCAAGTAATGGAGGCCAGCTATAATCCATCAAGTGTCAAAAACCTTAAAAAATGGACCAGAAATCCAAAATTGGAACCTTCGGGAGAGAGGAGATCTGACCCAATGTTCCTTCTGAAATGTCATGGACCATGTATAGGTTAGGGAATTAACTGAATAAATGTGTGGGGTTACAGGGATAAGCACAATAAGAAATCTCTCAACACCAGGTTAAAGTCCAACATATTAATTTGATTGCACAAGCCACAAGCTTTTGGAGCGCTGCCCCTTCACCAGGTGAGTGGGAGTTCTGTTCACAAGCAGGGCATATAAAGATACAAACTCAACTCATAAAATAATGGTTGGAATGTGAGTCTTTACAGGGAATCGAGTCTTAAAAGTACAGACAATGTGATTGGAGAAAGGGTTATTTCCATCCTGTAAGGCTAAGCCCTCCATATACACAGAATCTGCTCAGATGAGGAGGATTGCAACAGACGCCTCCAGACTCTGAAAGACATTTCCAATGCACCACAGTGAAAAGCCGCACTGAACTCCTCAGAAGACAAACACAGGGTACAGATGACAGAGTACCCTTTGTAAAGTACTTCCCTAGAGTGGAGAAGCTGTGACATCTTCTCCAGAGCCTTCAACATGTCACCAATAAAGAAGAACATCTCGCTACTTCTTGCCTTCTAACAACCTCACAACCTCAAACAGACCATTGTCAGCAGCAAACTACCCAGCCTTCAAGAGAACAGTGACAACGGCACCACACAACCCTGCCACAGCAACCTCTGCAAGATATGCTGGATCATCGACATGGATGCCATCATCTCACGTGAGAACAGCATCCACCAAGTACATGGTACATACACTTGCAACTTGGCCAACGTTGTCTACCTGGTTCGTTGCAGGAAAGGATCTCCCAAGGCATGGTACATTTGGGAGACCATGCAGTCACTATGACAAGGGATGAATGAGCATCACTCGACAATCACCAGACAAGAGTGCTGTCTTCCTGTTGGGGAATACTTCAGTTATCATAGGCAGCAGTGCTAACCACTGTGCCACCATGCAGCTGTGTGTTTCTTACCATAGAGCAAGGTCCTTGCAGTACCTTCCTGGCTGTTGCAAGGTCAAGCATATGTTCCACTTAGTGGGAGTCTTGACCTTGAATCCCAATGAACAAAGGTTGGGCCTAATACCCAGCAAGATCCCCACCTTTAGGAGGGAAGGGAAGGAAATAGAATGTATTATTTTCTGATTGTGGTGCCCAGGGATGCTGAAATGTGTCTGCAATATTCCCTTTACACAGTTATTCCTGTTAAGCAACTTCCAGCTAAACTTGACTGTGGACCATTTGGTCAGTGAGTAAGTCAGTGCTTGGGGAAACATAAACCTTTCTTGCCATGAACTCATGATCGGAGTCGTAGAATCCAACCTTCTTGCTGCTTCTAATTGCATTTGGAGGCCCATCCTGTTTCTCAATAAATATACCTAAGACGTTTAAATGGATTTGCACATCTATCTGTCACGACTTGATCACAAACCTCATTGCTAAGACTTAACCAAAATTTCTCCTCTTTAACATACATTATATATGCAATTGATATAAACAGTGGCTTGTTAATTCACCAAATCACTTAATTGATAGTGTTAAGTATGCAAGTTTTTTTACCTGAGCTTCTGTGCTGTCACACATTTCCAGCATACTATCCAATGAATACTTTACTGTAATTCTCTGCATAAATTCTTCAGGTGCCAAATTGATCAGATTGGAATTCAATGGCAGAGCAATGGTATCAATGGCTTACATTCTGGTCTTTTTCCACCCACCCAGTCCTGGCCCAGACAACTTTTATGAAGGTAGGAGAGTGGGCTAGTGAATACTGCAGTGATGATCAGACCAATTAAGATAGGCAGTGATACTTCCTTTTGATTGTTACAGATTTTCACTGGGATGGGATGGCCTTTGGAAGATTTTTCTTGCAGCCCAGCTCGAGTGTGGTGAGAACAGTGTTGTGATAGATATATAGGTGCGATATGTAAAGGACTAAATTGGGATTGAGTACAATATTTCCCCACACAGAGGTATAAGAGAACACGTGGCTTGCATTTTGGGGTGAGTCTAATTTTTTTATTCTTTACAGAATGTGGTTGAGGCAGACAAGGCTGGCATTGCACTGCAATTGAGTGTTTGTAAGGCCATTTCAGAGAGCATTTAACAGTCAACCACGTTGCTGTGGGTCTGGCGTCACATAGTCATTGGACAGAATTGTGTGCACACACAAGCGTGGAGACAGGTCCTAGTTGGAGCCTTTGCTGTATATATGTATATACTCTTTGCAGTTAAATACATACGATTAACTTACTTAAGACTGTGAAGACTTCATAAAACCTACTGAAAGATATCCAGGACTCTTCAATGTGATGAGAATGGAAAAATCCAGAACTGAGAAACACTAAAATCCTGCAAGACTGAAGAAAAATTTGAAGAATCATTCTCACCTGCAGAAAAGCTTGCAAAGCAGGGAAAAGTTGCCAGGGAAAAGCTTCACGCTAAAGGCTGAAATTCCTCATTGTAATTCAACACTCCATAGAATCTCTTGGCAGTCCAGTTTCAAATCCCAGAGCGCAGAATCAGTTAGCATAGCAGGGGTGAGCCAAAGCTTTTAAATTCCAGGATAAAGCATATCCTCAGAAACTCTTAAATAGTTAAGTGATCAGAAATTGCTGCTCACAAAACTCCATTGGGAAAACTAGATTTCTGACTTCGTGTCTGAATGTCCGAACAGCTCGGAGACAAAAATGTTTGTCCAACCGTGGTAAATGGAATGGAACAACAACCATCTATCACCACAATTGTCCAATTGATAAGGAGTATTCAATGCCAAGGAATGGGAGAAAAAAAGAGGACAGTATGACACGTGGGTGCCAGAATGGCCTCTAAAACAACAGAGTTTTTTGCCAAGACAGAAGGTACCACATTTTTGATAGTAGTGTAGTAGTGTGATTGAGATACGGAAGGGCTATGAGGCCTTTGCACTGCCTGAATCAAGGACTTGAAGGGCATATTGGTGGTAGTAATAGTGTAAATACAATTGGAGGAGTAGAGAGTCTGACACAGAATTAATGTGGGACTGACTACAGTATTGCCCACACAGTACCAAGAAAACATATCCCTGTCCAGGAGTCAATGCCGTGTTGGTCAGAGCCATGTGCACATGCAAATATAGTAAATATAGCAAATATAACTCCTAGCATGAAATCTTTTCTTATGTGCGTATGTGGTCCTTGTTAGTAAATACAGTTAACCATTTTTAAGACCTACCCAAAACAGTATCCATAACTCTACAATAAGGCTTAGCAGTTTTGAGTACAGGGATCAATAAGTTGCAGTAAGAGGCTGAATGGAACATAGGGGTCAGATCTCATCACAAGTTAAGTCAAAAAATTGTTCACATTCTCACGTTTCACTTCTATCCTGGTTTTCATGTTTCCATTCGCTCCCAAAACATGGAATGTTTGCCCTTTCCAGTCTTGCTACTTTAAAAATTACTGTCTAAAATGATAGCCATAGCAGCGATTTGGAAACAAACCTAGTTCACAATTCTATCTCCACCACGTGAAAGCCCGGCCCTTCGTGTTTGTAAATGTCACTACGTTGTTTGCAAACCCTGACCTGCAGTAATCCATTGCTCGCAAGCTGGTTATTTGTGTTGCCAACTGAGATTCTGCAAAAGTTGTCCCCTCTCCTGCTGTGAAGAAGATCCTCTTTATTTGCATGTGTGCGTGCACAAGGGGCCAGATGATGTAGGTGGGGTGTAGAAGAAGTAGGGTTAGAGGAGGTGGATAAGAGTGGGACATCAAGTGGAGTGGCATCACGCTAAGCCTGAATGTTCTCCTTTGGCTGCACTTTCCAACATGGGTTACTGAATCATAATGATCAAGAGCAAGAATCCTCATCAATTCATTGTCTTTTTCTACACCCATCAGATCCACATTGAACCTCATTATGTGACTCAATATTACATGAAGTTGGGTATCAACTAATGGAGCTACTGAAATTTGGGAGAAGGGAGGAAATAAATTGCAACTGAGTTAATTCTTGGATGTTCTGAGGACTTTGTGTGTCCATAACTCCCTTGATGACACAGCAGGGTTGATCCACTCAAGAACAGGGAGGGAATCTACACATGGAACCCGAGGAAATGGGTAAGGTATTAAATGAGTACTTTGCGTCAGTATTCACCAAAGAGAAGGACTTGGTGGATGATGAGTCTGGGGAAGGTGTGTAAATAGTTTTAGTCATGTTGAGATCAAAAAGGAAGAGGTATTAGGGTTCTTGAGAAACATTAAGGTGGACAAGTCCTTGGGGCTTGATGTGATATACCCCAGAATACGGAGAGAGGCAATGGAAGAAATTACTGGGGCCTTGAGAGAAATTTTCGTACCCTCACTGGTTACAGGGGAGGGACACTTCAGCAGTCACAGGCATTGAGCCTCTGATCTTCAGGTAAGCTTTCTCCAAGGTGGCCTTCACGACACACAACAGCACAGAATCGCTGAGGAGAAACTGATAGCCAAGTTCTATACACATGAGGTGGCCTCAACTGTGATGTTGGGTTCATAAATATACTATTTATAACCTCCCTAACTTGCGTGGGCTTGCAAAATCTCTCTAACTGAGACAATACACATCTCTTTAACCTGTGCTTTAACCCTCTTTCCACTTACATTGTCTATTCTTTTAAGACTTGATTATCTGTAAATTCTTGCATTCCAACCATTATTTTATAAGTTGAGTTTGTGTCTTTATATACCCTGTTTGTGAACAGAATTCCCACTCACCTGATGAAGGAGCAGTGTTCTGAAAGCTTGTGGGTTGTGCTACCAGGTAAACCTGTTGGACTTTAACCTGGTGTTGTGAAACTTCTTACTGTGCCTATCCCAGTCTAGTACTGGTGTCTCCACATTATAGGGGAGGTCCCAGAGGATTGGAGAATAGCCAAAGTTGTTCCTTTGTTTAAGAAGGGTAGCAAGGATAATCCAAGTACTTACAGGCTGGTGAGCGAGCCCTATGTCAGTGATAAGGAAATTATTGGAGAGAATTCTACGAGACAGGATTTATTCCCTCTTGGAAATAAATAGACATATTAGTCAGAGGCAACGTGATTTTGTGAAGGGAAAGTTGTGTCTCACCAGTTCGAGTTTTTCGAGGAAGTGAAGAAGATGATTGATGAGGATAGGGCAGTAATGTTGTCTACATGAACTTCAGTAAGACCTTTGACAAGGTCTCCCATGGCAGACTGGTACAGAAGGTGAAGTCGTGTGGGATCAGAGGTGAGCTGGCAAAGTGGATACAGAACTGACTTCTTCACCGAAGAAAGAGGATAGTTGTGGAAGGGTGTGTTTCTGAATGGAGGCCTGTGACAAGTGTCATTCCTCAGGGTTCAGTGCTGGGACCTTTGCTGTTTGTAATATATATTGGAGGAAAATGTAACTGGTTTGATTAGCAAGTTTGCAGACAACTGATTGTGGAATTGCAGATAACAATGAGGACCGTCAGAGGATACAGCAGGATGTAGATTAATTGGAGACTTTGGCGGAGAGTGGGCAGATGAAGTTTACTCCAGACAAATGTGAGGTAATGCATTTTAGAAGGTCTAATAAAGATGAGAAATATACAGTTAATGGTAGAACCTTTAAGAGTATTGATAGGCAAAGGGACCTAGGTGTACACATGCACAGATCACAATGTGGCACCACAGCTGGAGAAGGTAGTCAAGAAGGTATATGGCATGCTTCCTTCGTCGGCTGGGGCATTGAGTTTAAAAACTGGCAAGTCATGTTGCAGCTTTATAAAACCTTAGGTTGCATTTGGAATATAGTATTCAATTCTGGTAACCATATTACCAGAAGGATGTGGAGGCTTTGGAGAGGGTACAGAAAAGATTTACTAGGGTTTTGCCTGGTGTGGAGGGCATCAGCTATGAGGAGAGGTTGGAGAAACTTGGTCCGTTCTCACTGGAACGGTGGAAGTTGAGTATCGGCCTGATAGAAATCTACAAGATTATGAAGGGCACGGACAGAGTGGATAGTCAGAAGCTTTTTCCCAAGGTGGAAGACTCAATTACTAGAGAGCACAGGTTTAAGGTGCAAGGTTTAAAGGAGATGAACGAGGTAAATTTTTTACAGAATGTGGTGAGTGCATGGAACTTGCTGCTAGGCGAGGTAGTAGAAGCAAATATGATAGTGAGTTTTAAAAGGCATCTGAACACGTGAATAAGGTGTGAATAGAGGGATATGATTTCCGAAAGGGTCTGGGGTTTTAATTCAGTGGGACAGCATGATTGGTGCAGATTTGGAGGGCTGAAGGACCTATTCCTGTGCTATGATTTTCTTCTTTCACTGTCTTATTAACACTAGGGCAGATGCAGGACATGATACATACGTAACAAATTTCTCTTTATCCCTATTAAATACACTCGAGGCAGGTACCAGGGTTAGATTTGGAATCAAGCAGCTCTATGCAGAGGATCCACATTAAACCAATGCCATTTTCATTTCTCTACAATCATTTAATATGTGAGGCAAACTGTCTTAAGTTTAAGGTTTAAATCTACGTTTTTCTAAAGTTTATTTATTAGTGTCACAAGAAAGCTTACATTAACACTAATGAATCTGCTGCAATGAATGAAAATCCCTCAGTCGCCACACTCCAGCACGTCCGGGTACACTAAGGGCAAATTTAACATGGTCAGTGTCCCTAACCAGCACGTCTTTGGGATTGTGGGAGGAAATTGGATCATCTGGAGGAAACCCATGCAGGCATGGGAAGAATGTGCAAACTCCACACACAGTGACCCAAGTCGGGAATCAAACCTAGGTCTCTGGCGCTGTGAGGCAGCAATACCACCTTGCCACCCTGATATAATTTGAAAATAAAGGTAGTTCAATGCTTTGGGTAAGATCTGTTTTCTGAATTAGGTTCCTTCCCCTCCAAACTAACAATTGTTTGTACTCTGGAGCTGCTGATTGATAGTGCAGCAAATTTAATTCATGTGGACCTGTACTAAAAGAGAGGCATGTTTGTATTATGTATATTGGATTATACAGATTGAGACAACAGTGTTCTAACTCTGCTCTTGTGACTGTGTTTAACTGACCACCCCTCCTAGGCAATTTTATAACGTTGTATGTGTTTGAGTAATTGTGATAATCGGCAGTCTTCCCATTACATTGGAATTTATCTCCATACACCGAGGTCCAGGATCACAGGGCAATGGCTAATTAGCAGCAACAAATCTCAAAAGGATTATAACAGCTGAACAAGGGTGAGGAGAAAAATGAGAGTTTCTAGAAGCTGCTAGAAATTTTGATTTTCCTTCGCTGACCTTTTAAATTTTTGAATCTGTTCCCATTCGGAGGAAAGTGTTCTAATGATAGACTCCACTCCTCATGAAGCAAACTATTTAAAAAATACAATTGTTGCTTATCTTATTACAGTGGAACAAATCTACATTTTATGCATGTGTGGTTAACATACATTCTCCTGGATTGTGGCATCCTAACTCAGTTAGAAACCTAGTCAGATCCCTTTTGCCACACAGGCAGATTTGAAACAATTTTAACTCTCCTGTTTTCTGACCACCTGCCTTGAGCGAGGCTTGTAGCTGAACCTGATTCTGTCCTTTCTGGCCTCCACCTGGGTCATACTTTCCAGAGAGATTGGGAGTAGTAACTGTTTGAATTCATGTTTTGTCACTCTGTAGCCCAAGACTAATGAGGCTGCCTCTTTCATCCTCTTCTACTGCCACTCCTGGAATCACAGTAAGAAGTCTCACAACACCAGGTTAAAGTCCAACCAGTTTATTTGATAGTAAACCCACAAGCTTTTGGGGTTTGCCCCTTCATCAGGTGAGACCTGACGAAGGGGCAATTCTCAAAAGCTTGTGGGTTTATCATCAAATACCTGACGAAGGGGCAAACCCCAAAAGCTTGTGGGTTTACTATCAAATAAACTGGTTGGACTTTAACCTGGTATTGTGAGACTTCTTACTGTATTTACCCCAGTCCAACACTGGCTTCTCCACATCACTCCTGGAATCCACAAACTCAGTGTGCGCAAAAATCAATTCTGGCATTTTGTGACCTGTATAGCCTACTCCCTTTAGCCCCTGAGCTGCCACAGTATCTGTACCGTCTGTGCTGTAAAAGCAACATTCTGTGTTTCTATGGAAGATATCCAGGTACAGCAAACAAATCACTAAAAAGTTAACAAAAGGGCTTTATGAAATGTTGGCCTTTATCTCAAAAGGGCTGGAATACACAGACAAGGAAGTGAGGCTTCATGAACAGAGTATTGATCAGGCTGCTTTTGGAGCACTGCATTTAAACACGAAATACCATCACCAAATGTCCTTGAGGGTACAGTAAGCAACTACAGTTCCCAAACATGCTAAGCATTTTGATGCACAGGAGTTAAGAATTCCCTGTGGGTTTAAGTGAGCAGCTCAGTGGCTAATGCTGCTTTAAGTTGCTTCAGGCAGAAAACAAAAGACTGTTGTGTTCTGGTCACTAAAGCTCAGCATGATGCACCCACGTGCAAATGGTTTAAATTGTCAGTTTTACGGACTGAATGGAGAATGCCAGAGCTTGTCCAGCCCTAGCCTTGGGCCAACCTGCTAGACTTTAGGGAAGGGAATTCATCTGATGTTTGTAATGTGAATACAATTGCCACAGCTAATAGATGTAACTGTCCTTAAAATTGCTGGAAGGCAAGGTTGTGACAGCATTTACTAGCATCTTTGAGGAAAGAGTGGGAGTTAGGGGAGAGAGCTGTATATGCCTTCTAGAGGGGGGAAAAAATAACTTGGGCAAGTTGTCAGTTGATATTTGGTATCGTATGCCAATATTTTGGGTTTTTTTCCCAAAGTTTATTTATTAATCACAAGTAAGGCTTACATTAACATTGCAATGAAGTTACAGTGAAATTCCCCTAGTTGTCACACTCCAGTGGTTGTTCGGGTCAATGCACCTTTCACATTGTGGGATCAAACCCACACAGACACAGGGATAGCGTACAAATTCCACACAGACTGTGACCTGAGCCAGGAATCAAACCCAGGTGTAAGGCAGCAATGCTAACCACTGTGCCACCATGCTGCCCCAGAAAGGAGTGTGCTACATTTGTCTGAACCCTACACTTTCTACTGCCATGCTAACTCAATACATTGTAAGAAGTCCAGTAGGTTTATTTGGGAGCAAAAGCCACTAGCTTTTGGGCCCCTAACCCTTCGTTAGGTGAGTGGAGAGTTCTGGTCACAAACAGAAGATGTAAATACACACACTCAGTTTACAGAATATTGATTAAAATGCGAATTTTAACAGCTAATCAAGTCTTAAAGGTGCAGACAACGTGAGTGGAGATAGCATTAAGCATAGGCTCGAAAGCTAGTGGCTTTTGCTACCAAATAAACCTGTTGATCTTTAACCTGGTGTTGTGAGATTTGTGTTTACCCCAGTTCGATGCCGGCATCTCCACGTCAACCTAATACATTCATAGAGATTTCAGTAAATTTTTTTATTAAGCCTGACAAGTAAATTCCTCTTGTAGGTGAGACTGTGAACTCTACTATTGGTCGCTGGGAGAGCAGCACAATTTAGTGGGTAAAAGGCAAGATCAAAATGACTGCCTTTGACATCTTAAAGTTTTTAAATTATTAAAGTTTATTTATTAATGTCACAAGAAGGCTTACATTAACACTGCATTGCAGTTATTGTGAAAATCCGCTGGTTGCTATGTTCCGACACCTATTAGGGTACCCTGAGGGAGAATTTAGCATGACCAGTGCACCTAACCAGCATGTTTTTCGACTGTGGGAGGAAGCTGGAGAACCTGGAGGAAATCCATGTAGGTATGGGGAGAATGTACAGATTCCACACAGTGTGACCCCACCCAGGAATCAAATCCAGGTCCCTAGCACTGAGGTAGCAGTGCTGACCCTGTGCCAACATGTCACCCGAGACAGCATTTGACAAAGTGACATCAAGAAGTCCAAGCAAAATTCACAGCAGTTGAAATCACTGGGAAACTTGCCAATTGTTGGAGGCACTGCAAAAGAAAATGGTTATTGGAAACCAATCACCTCGACCCCCACAGCAGGAGTTTCCTCAGAGTAACAACTTAGGCTATCACCTCCTGCTGTTTCATCAATGATCTTTCTTCCATCAGAAGTGAGGATGTTTACTGAGGGTTCCACAGTGTTCAGTGACATTCACAATTCCTTAGGTACTATGGTACCTAAGATATGGTAAATCATTGTAAGACACTGATTTGGCCTCAATTTCAAACTCAACTTGGACCACATTTCAGGAAGGATATGAAGGCATTGGAAAGGATGCAGAAAAAATGGTTCTGAGGATGAAAGGCTTCAATTACAAGGATAGAATAGCTAAGCTGGGCCTGTTCTTGGACAAAAGAAGATTGAGAGCAGATTTGATAGAGGTGTGCAAAATCATGAAGATTATATAGAACATAGAACATTACAGCACAGAACAGGCCCTTCGGCCCTCGATGTTGCGCCGACCAATTAGGAACAAGCAGTGACCCTCTAACCTAAACCATTCCTTTTTCATCCATAAACTTATCTACTAACCTCTTAAACGCCACCAAACTTGGCGCATCTACAACTGACGCAGGCAGGGCATTCCATACCCTTACCACCCTCTGGGTAAAGAACTTACCTCTGACATCTGTCCTAAAACCACCACCCCTTAATTTAAAGCTATGTCCCCTCGTGCTAGCTTTCTCCATCCTTGGAAAAAGGCCTGGACAAAGTACATAGGGAGAAACTGTTCCCATTGGCAAAAAAGGTTGAAAATCAGAAAGGTTACATGGACCAAACAAGTTAAATAGATGCTGTATCTATTCTTTAATTCTGTGGCATAGTCTATGCATGCATGTACAAAGACGTGGAAAATATTCAGGTTTAGCTGATAAATGGCAAGTAATGTTGATGCCATAGAAATGCCAGGTAATGGTGCTTCCGCTTGGCATTCAATGACATCACCATCACTGAATCCCCCTCACTGTTAACTTCTGGGAGTTGTCGTTGACCAGGAACCCATCTGAACAGGTTAGAGGCTGGGAATTCCATCCTGCATAATTCATCCTCGAACTCTGCAAAGTATTTTCACTGTCTACAAGATACAAGTGAGGAATGTGATGGAATATGTTTACCATGTTGAATGCAGATCTAAAAAGATTACTTGAGAAACTTGATACATTCCAAGACAAAGCAGTTTGATTGGCACTCCATCACTAGTTTAAGCATTCACTCTCTCCAACTAGTGCCTAATGGCAGCAGACTACATCCACAAAATTCACAACAACAACTTGCCAAAACTCCTTTGATAACACCTT
This sequence comes from Sphyrna mokarran, assembly GCA_024679065.1. NCBI lineage: Eukaryota > Metazoa > Chordata > Chondrichthyes > Carcharhiniformes > Carcharhinidae > Sphyrna > Sphyrna mokarran. The sequence goes on along the minus strand of JAGIQG010000028.1, from coordinate 18,565,403 downwards.
ACAAAACTGCTGCTTTACCACTTAAGAACAAGGACATCAGCCACATGGGAACATCACCATCACCTGCAAGTTCCACATTCATCATGATTTGGAAATATATAGTCTTCAGTGATACTGGGTCAAAATCCTGAAGCTTCTTCCTTAGTAGTGCTGAGTATGTACCTACCTCACATAGACTGCAGTCATCCAAAAAGATGGTTCATCACCACTTTCTCAAGGATAATTAAGGATGTGCAATAAATGTCAGCTTTGGTCAAAGTGCTCGCATTCCATGAATGGATAAGAAAAATGAGAAATTTCTTCCCTGAGAGCATTGTGAATCTTTGAAAACATCTACCTCAGAGGATTGTGGATGATTAGTTGTTGACCCTATCTAACACTCAGGTCAAAGTATTCTTGGCATCTAAAGGAGCCAAGGGAAATAGAGATTGGATTGGAAATTAGAATTGAGGTCAAAGATTCATCATTGTCAAAATAAATGATGGAGCAGCCTTGAAGAGCTGCATGGCCACCTCCCTCTCCTATATGTTGAGTCACTGCAGGTCTAGGGGAACCTGTTAGATGAGACCTTGAGCTCTATTCTATGAGCCATTGGGCTATCAAGGAAAATCACTGAGTGAAATCGTGAGTTTTGCTTTGTACCAGGATAGAGTCTCTCAACACCAGGTTAAAGATCTGTCTTTAACCTGGTGTTGTAAGACTTCTTACTGTGTTTACCCCATTCCGATGCCAACAACTCCACATCATTGTACCAGAATGCCAGAGAGAGCAGGGTGGGTGAGATTGAGCTCGGTAGTCAATGGGCATCAGAGGAAGTCAGTGGGTAAAACTGAAATTCTGCACCATACTCCCAGCAACCATGCATTTCAGGGTGTAAAATGTGTGAAGAATGGGAGATTCACATCGTTCATTGCTGGTAGTTGCTTGCTGACAGATGACATGCAGCTGATTAGTACTGTTGCAGGCAAGGTATCTTGTCATTTCTTGGCATCAGTCTCAACCATTGACAGGAAGCTGCTGTAAATTGAATTTGATTTGATTTATTATTCTCACGTGTATTAACATACAGTGAAAAAGTATTGTTTCTTGCACGCTACACAGGCAAAGCGTATCATTCGTAGGGAAGGAAAGGAGAGAGTGCAGAATGTAGTATTAGTCATAGCTCGGATGTAGAGAAAGATCAACTTAATGCAAGTTAAGTCCGTTCGAAAGTCTTGGCAGCAACAGGGAAGAAGCTGTTCTTGAGTCAGTTGGTATGTGACCTCAGACTTGTCCATCTTTTTCCCGATAGACGAAGGTGGAAGAGAGAATGTCTGGGGTGCATGGGGTCCTTAATAGTGCTGCTGCTTTGCCAAGGCAGTGGGAAGTGTAGACAGAGTCAATGGATGGGAGGCTGGTTTGCATGATTGGATTGGGCTACATTCACAACCTTTTTATTCCTTGCAGTCTTGGGTGCAGCAGCAGTTGTGATGCAACCAGAAAAAATACTTTCCGTGGTGCATCTGTAAAAGTTAGTGAGAGTCATAGCTATTATGCCAAATTTCCTTCATCTTTTGAGAAGGTAAAGGCATTGTTGGGCTTTCTTAACTGTAGTTTGGCAATGGGTGTGGTGGTGGTGGTGGTCAGGATAGAATGTTGGTGATCTGGACACCTAAAAACTTGAAACTTTCGTCCCTTTCCACTTCGTCCCTGTTGATGTAGACAAGGGCACGTTCTCCATTATGCTTCCTGAAGTCGATGACAATTTGCTGCATTTTGTTGACATTGAGGGGGAGATTATTGTTGCCGCATCACTTCACCAGATTCTGTTTTTCATTCCTGTACTCTGTCTCATTGTTTGAGGTCTGACCCACTGTGGTGTGTCGTCAGCAAACTTGAAAATAAAATTGGAGGGGAATTTGGCCACATAGTCAGAGGTGTATAAGGAGTATAGTAGGAAGCTGAGAACACAGTCCTGTGGGGCATTAGTCTTGAGAATGATTGTGGAGGAGATGTTGTTGCCCACGCTTACTGATTGTGATCTGGGAGTTAGGAAGTTCAGGATCTAGTCGCAGAGGGAGGTGCCGAGTCCAGGCCTCGGAATTTGGAGATGAGTTTCGTGGGAATAATCGTGTTGAAGGCTGAGCCGTAGTTAATAAATTGGAATCCAACATAGGTGTCCTTGTTATCTAGGTGTTCCAGGGTTGAGTGCAGGGCCAGGGAAGTGGTATCTGCTGTGGACCTAATGCGGCAGTAGGCAAACTGTAGTGAATCCAAGTAGTCCAGGAGGCTGGAATTGATTTGTGCCATGACTAACCTTTTGAAACACTTCATAATGATGGATGTCAGAGCCACCAGCTGATAGCCATTAAGGAATTAGGAATGAAATTGTAATTTTCAACATTGATGCAACTAGGGTCTAAATTTTAGCAGCCATCCTCTGACTTCTAGCCTGCTTTATAAATGTTAACAACATCCTGGCTAATGCTGCTCTTATTTTCCATTGCAGGGTTGTAAAGGAAGAAATTTCAGACGACAATGCCAAGTTACCATGCTTTAATGGGAGAGTGGTCTCGTGGGTAAGTAAATGATTTTGAGGTGAGGAATTGATGGTGGGGGTCCATGAGATAGGGGAAGAGGTGGTGCATCTCTGAATTTGAGTTGTTAACTGAGTGAAAGGTTCAAATGATTTCCTGGACTCAGTATATGTTTTGACATAGGTTTTATTGAAGTTAGAAACAAAAGCACGAGATGCTGGAAACACTCAGCAAGTCAGGCAACACCTCTAATGAAAATAGAGCAGTTGCTGTCTCAGCTGTGACTCAGTGGTTTTGGAGGAACAATAATGAAAAAATATTGAAGGTTGTGAGGGAACAGAAAGACCTGAAGTTCAATTAAAAAAACTGGGAAAAGTGAGACTGTAGATAAATAAAGCTATGAAATGAACACTACTGATTTTTGGATTTTATAAATGGGATGGAGAGTATGAGAGTAAATAAGAGTAATTGATAAATTTAAGTAAACGTTGATTAAGCCAAGGTTAGAGATTGTATGCAGTTTTTGGTCCCCGTTATAGAAATACATAAAACCAAACGGTACAATTTTGGTGCCTTGCTGAGATTGGGAAGGAGGTGATTAGGGCTGAATAGAGACACTGGCCAATGTGCCAGTTTCCTGACACTATTTCTGGTGCTGGCCATTGTAGCCACTGCCCGGAATACAACTGTTCTGTTTCTCCGTACAGATGCTGCCTGATTGCTGAGTATTTCCAGCGTTTTCTGTTTTAATTTATGTCAGTATTGGCTGCTCACTGGCAGCTTTCCTGACTAAAGCAGTATTTGGAAATGATCAATCCTGACCTCTTGTGCTCAGTAACCTAGTGGAGCCGTGTACATTGTACTATTTGCTTTTTACTAGCAATTGGACCTCTGATCTCCAGATCTTTCAATTTTCTTTTATTTAGTTATATATTTATTTATTCTTTTAAATGAGTTGTTGCTGGAAACGCCAGCATTTATGGTCTAATTGAAGTGAGTGGCATTCTGGGCCATTTCAGAGTATAGAGAGAGACCATTCGGCTCATCATTTCTCTGCCAACAAAAATCCTTCCCAGACCCTATTCCCATATATTTATCCCGCTAATCAGTCTAACCTACGCATACATGGACATTAAGGGGTGATTTAGCTTTACTAGTCAACCTAACCTATACAACTTTGGATGATAGAGGAAACCGGACGAAACTCATGCAGACACGGGGAGAATGTGCAAGCACAGACAGTGACCCAAGCCTCTGAAGCTGTGAAACAGCAGTGCTAACCACTGCCACCATATTGCCCCATGGGATTTGAACTCATGTTCCCAGAACATTAATCAGGGCTTTGGGATTACTTATTCAGTGATTACCACTATACCACTGTTGCACCATGCAGTGATATAGCGGAGATATTTTATTTTTGGGTTGGGGGATGGGGTGGGGCGGTAGGCACAGAAGTGGATGTGTGCAAAGATTCACTGTTATCTTGTGTACAGGTTCTTCAGCTTCATCCCTTAATGGAACTTTTTCTAGAGAAAAGCTGGGGGTGTGGTGGGCAGCAGGATTATCCACCCATATGAGATGGGTACCTGATTCAAATACTTAAGGGCCTAATGAGACCTGTGACTGTAGCGGGATAGAATTTTCCAGTTGGCCACTAGATCCCTGAGAACAATTGGAAACAGCAAGGCTCCCCAAATTGGCCTCTTGGTGACAGTGTGGGTGCTCCAGACAGGTTTACAGGCCCTCCTGACTGCCTGACTTCAGCCACAGCTGCACCTCATCCTGTGGAAATATTCTTCTTTTCCCTCCCCCCAGCAATGGTGGCCAATTTTTTAATTTTAAATTTAGGAAGGTTAGAGAGAGAGCACTTTGGTTTTGGGTGCTGTCTCCCTCCTTCATCCCTGTGATGGCATCCTGCTGCTGCTTTTGAACTGGAGAGCCTCTTAGTGACTCGCCAACTTAGAGAAGCTATCCTCTGACCAGCACTTAGCCTGTTTGGGTAAAGCCACAAATGACTGACTGTTCCTCGTACAGTTTGGGCTTCTGACCCCCATTTGACCTTGAAGCCCATGTTGAAAATCTTTCCTGTACGTTTGGTGTAAGACTTTAAAAATAGTACAGGAACTCTTAAAAGAGAATGAAAGGCTGGGTGCTGAAAGAGCTGGACAAGAAGGGATAAAAGTTGGGGAGGATCGTCAATGCTGAGGCACCTATTCCAGTGCAAAGATGTAATGATAGTGCGTTAGAGCTGCTGTGCTCTTCAGTCCTGCCACCCCACAATCAAAAGAGATTCCTTTGATATATGAGGATTGACTGGGACTAGGGTACTTTAATTGCAGTGCTTTGACTCAGTTAATTAACAGTAATATTGATAGGATCTTTGGACGGCATATTTATTGGACTATGTGTAAACTGCATTAGCAGATTGGATGTGAGCTTTACTGCTGCTCTGAGGCATCAAAATTGTTGCAGGGAAGGCCTCTGTAGGAATGGAGTGGAATTAGTTGGAATTTGACACAGGCTGATGGGAAGCATAAATACCAGCATAGACCAATTAGGCCTGAATGGCCTGTTTCTGTTCTGTAAATGTAATGTATTTACTTACACAGACTAACTGTAGCAGAGGACACTGAATATCAAGCAAGGAAATTAATATTTCCATTTATTAATATATTGAGAAGGACAAAAAGCAAGTAAATGAAAGATGAGCTCTGTGGTCAGTTATTTTCACAACAGACCCAGTCTAAGAAAAATCCAAAGGAGAAACCTTCTGGTTTCCCCAGGGGCAACTGGAACTGGGTGGATCTAAAGGTTTGGAATTGATTCCTTTGAGTAATAGCTCATAGATAACAACATAAATTTTCTGTTTTGATTTGGGATTTTCAGCATTCAGTCTTTTGCTTTTGCACTACTTTATTGGTTGAACTAATTTATTTGTAAAACAGTGATGAATCATTGCACTTAAGCCAGTGAAATGGCGATAAGTTGAGCGAGTGGAGGGGTGGATGTGACAGATTGGATTGTGCTTTGTGTGTGTCTGGTTGGTAATGCAAGGACCTATTCTACCTTAGCAAAAACTTGCTCAACAGGGAAACTATTCTACTAGTGAAAAATGTATTGCCCTTTTTAAACTTGCCCTTGATAGACCTAAGGATCCAAAATGCTATGACTGCATATCTAGTAGTGCGCTATGGAGAAATAGCCTTCTTACAACCATTTTCAAATACCATGCAACTAAAATACTCTTCCAATTACTTTACAGTTCAGGAATGTGCATCTATAACAGGGAATCATCAACTCTTTTATAACTTTCTGGCCCTTTCTAACCCTGCTTTCCCCTTTGCCTCACTAATTCACAACTGTCCAGTATGATGTTGCGAAATGCTTCTGTTTGTAACAAATGGTGATGTCTGAGGTGGAACTCTGAGAAACATCCCTAGTGTTGGAGTTGTCTCTCATGACTATCATTTTGTTGTGTACTTACATACAAAGAAATGAGTTACCATAAGACAGTGTGGAATGCACGGGCAACAGTCCCCTTTGGCCCAACGAGCCCGTGCTGCCACCCGTGATCCCTATCTATGTTTATAGATCTATGGATTAAAAATCAAATTTGAGACAATTTAGGGAGAATTTGTTTTGCCAATTAGCCTAAGAGCACATCCTTGGGATGTGGGAGGAAACTGGAGCACCCGGAGAAAACCCACGCAAGCACGGGGAGAATGTGCAAACTCCCACAGACACAGGCCCAAATCCATGTACCTGCACAGCACAGCGATAGTCACTGAGCTGTCGTGTTGCCCATCAAATGGTCCAAGTCAAGTGTACTCTAACGACGTGAAGCACTAGGATACTCTCGGGAAAAAAAATCCAGGAAGTGCTGTTGGAGTAGCTTGCACCAGTGACCGTTGTAAGGTAGCCATTTGCTCATTCTAGGATTCACATTACAACTATATCAGTTGAAAGTGGATCTTCTCTGGAAATACCCACCCCCTCTCCTTTCCATCTCTATGAATGGTACGCTTTATGTCGTGTGTAAGAAACAGTACTTTTCACCGTATACTAACACACACAACAATAATAAATCAAGTCAAAATATTTATAGAGTCTAGGGATGGAATGATATTACAATTGGGCCAGTGATCCAGAGACCCAGGGTAATATTCTGGGGAACTGAATTCAAATCCCACGATGACAGAGTGTGAAATTTGAATGCAATAAAAATCTGGAATTAAAAGTCTAATGATAACCATGAAGCTATTGTTGATTATGATTAAAAACCCATCTGGTTCACTAATGTCCTTTATCTGGTCTGGCCTTCATATTATTCCAAGGTCATGGCCGTATAATTGACTCTTAAATGACTAAGCAAAGCACTCTGTTCAAGGGCAATAAATACTGGTTCAGCCAGTGATGCCTACATCCCCAGAATGAATTAAAAAAACACCTGAGTCAATCATTGGACCCAGGAGAATAACTGATAAAGCAATTGAAAAAGGTGAGAAGTAGATTCTGATCCCTTAACATTAATCTGCTAGCATAATTACTAGTTTGGTGGGCAGTGTATGTAGTGATGCATATTATACATGTTGCAAACTTTCCCTTACTGTCTGTAATCAGTGTGGTTTTGGAAAAAAAGATGGATTTGTTTCTCTCAACTCCAGCATGCGTGGCCTTTTTTTTTGAGTCATCAGCAACAAGCTTTTGTGAGTTTAAATAAAGAGGCTTTATTTACAGTTTCATCCCAAAGTCTGAATGCTCAGTGTCTCTCCCACTCATCCTAAAAATATATCATTCTGGAGATTGGTGCACTTTTAACGTTATGAACAAAAAAATTGTTCATGATTCATGTGTTTTGCTTATTGTAGAAAAATCAGTTGTTGCACAACTATCGGAGGAGGATGTTCACCCCCAAAGGGTAGACTAGATGGTTTTAATAGCTGGAGACATATTTTAGCATTGTTTGGACTCGTGAAGAGATGGCTTTTTCATCAGGTCACAAAACTTCTGATTTTCTTTCCAAGAGGTCTTTTTTTTGTTCTGGAGGGTTCGCTAAATGAGCAGTTGGGAAATTAACATGTGACAGTCTCCAGTTTGGTAAAATGTGTTGTATGTTACTCCAATTTTCTGCAGCTGCTATTTCTTCTGTGTCCTTTGAGATCCTTTAATCCCAAGAACCAAGAATCTCTGGTTCTTGGGATTAAAAACATTGTATGCGGAATACAGTTTTGGTCATGTAATTAACTGCTATATTCCTCCCAGAATGGCACAAAGATATAAGCCATTTCTGTATAATGGCACATAGATAGGGTGGAGATGATAACTGTTCACTCCAACTTTTGATAAGCTAGCTTCTGCAGCTTTTTTTTTGTTGTTTCAAACTGAGAGAAGTTAGCCCATAACTCCCTGATTTCCCCAGTGTCACATATTTGGGGATGGGGGAATTACCCAAATGATATGCTGGGGAATGTGCTAGAAGTTCCCACATTAAGGATTTACCTGGCAATTGGTTCAAAGTGCTAACTTCCTCTGAACAATTGTGTTGGGCTGGGAATCATTTAAATCACTAACTGCGGGTGGTTCTGCCAATTTTACTCTGATAGTTACTCTGAAACATTTAGGAAAAGAGCACTGGGAAGAGGTATATGATAAAGGGTAAACCTATTAAGAGTATAGAAATGCAGAGGAACCTGGGGATGCAGGTGAACAAGTCTCTGAAGGTGGCAGAGCAGGTGGAGAAGGTTGTGAAGTAAGCATATGGTATGCTAGTCTTTATAGGAAGGGGTATAAAGTACAAGAGCTGGCCTTTATGTTGCAGTTGTATAGAACGTTAGTTAGACCTCATTTGGAATATTGCGTCTAGTTCTGGTCGCCTTACTATCGGAAGGACGTGGAGACTCTGGAGAGAATGCAGAGGAGGTTTACCAGGATGCTGCCTGGTATGGAAGGTCTGAGTTACGAGGAGAGGTTAGGCAAATTGGGGCTGTTTTCTTCAGAAAAACGTAGACTGGAGGGAGATCTAATAGAAGTGTACAAGATTATGAGGGGTTTAGATAGAGTAAACAGTGGTAAGCTTTTTCCTAGGTTGGAATCAAATAACACAGGCTTAGGGTGAGGGGGGGCAAGGTATAATTTGGATGCTAGAGTGAGTTTTTTCACACAGTGGGTTGTGGTGGTATGGAATGCACTGCCAAGTAAGGTGGTGGAGGCAGGCACGCTGGAGTTATTTAAGAGATACTTAGGCACATAAACAGAATGGGGATGGAGGGATATAGAAGACTGATTTAAAATGGGGATCATGAGCCTTGGGAGTCCCTGGGAAGTGTGTAAATTATCGATGATATTGATGTATTTGTTTTACCCTACGGGTGCTTTGGTCAGCCTTGTTGTCTAACAAGGGGTGTACACGGGATGGGTTGTGAGAGGGCTGCTCTTGGATTTTTCAAGAGTATCCTAGTGCTTCATGTCATTAGTGTACGCTTGAACCGGACCATTTGATGGGCAACACGAAGCTCAGTGACTATCACTGTGCTGTGCAGATACGTGGATTTGGGCCTGTGTCTGTGAAAGTTTGCGCATTCTCCCCGTGCTAGCGTGGGTTTTCTCCGGGTGTTCCGGTTTCCTCCCACACCCCAAAGATGTGCTCTTAGGCTGATTGACAAAACAAATTCTCCCTAAATTGTCTTGCAAATTTGGTTCCAATGCAGATTTCTATAAACATAGATGGGGCTCACGGTTAGAGGTGGGAACATCAGGGTGGCAGCGTGGGCTTGTTGGGCCGAAGGGCCTGTTTCCCGTGCTGTTTTGTTCTTTGTACTTCTAACTCCAGAGTAAGTATCTACACACCCACTTCAAGCCTCAGATGACTCTCCCAATGAACTCACCACAACACGTGATCCTAACTCAGAGCTGACTTAGCCCATCTGGTCTGGGACATCTGGCTGCCTTGCTCCCCGGTCTGCTCTGCCCTGCCCTGCCCCCTCCAGTCCTTCCCGGTCCACCCTCCCTCATTGGCCCAACCCATGTACTATGCCAATACTGCTGAGGGTGCACTGCTCCTGATTGTTCCTGTCTCACTTATCTTGATGGAGAAAGTTTGAGCAAGACAAGGGCTTTGGAATCCCAACACGGGTACGTCTATCCACGAGTGACCAACTGTCAGAGATTGCCACTCGGAGGAAGTTACAGGCTATGAAGTCTGGAAGTTCATTGATTTTGAGCTTTAGGTGAACTACAAATAGTACCAAAAACAAAAAATGAAACATTGGCTCTGTTCTTTCCGCACGGATGCTGTCAGACCTGAGATTTTCCAGCATTTTCTGTTTTTGTTTCAGATTTCAGCATCCACTGTATTTTGCTTTTACAAACAGTAGCAGGTGTAAATTCCACAGTTGGGTTCCATCAGGATATGTCCACCCATGGTTATTAATCAGGAAATTTCCTAAGATTTTAAGTAGAAATTTTAAAAGTGGCCTGAAATCTGGCAGCTCTCTCAGCCTCTTTGTTCATGTCCATTTTGAAATAAAAGACTGTTCCAGAAAATTATGTACTGAATGCAGTCCGCGTTTAAAGCATGATTAGGACATGCCTTCACCATTATACATAACCACGGTACAGTGGTTAGCACTGCTGCATCAGCGCTAGGGACCCAGATCAATTCCCTGCTTGGGTCACTGTTTGCGTGGAGTCAGCATATTCTCCCTGTCTCTTTGTGGGTTACCTCCTGGTGCTCTGGTTTTCTCTCGTAGTCCAAAGATGTGCGGTTTAGGTGCATTGGCCATGCTAAATTCTCCCTCAGTATATCTGAACAGACTCTGGTGTGTGGTTACTGGGGGAATTTTCACATAACATTATTGTACTGTTAATGTAAGTCTACTTCTGAGACTAGAAAATAAACTTAAATTAGCATTGTGCGAGAACAGGGCAGGATTAGACCACACTGAGTCCTTAGACTGAATTCTGATGAATGGCCATTTCGGTCCAATCCCAGAGAATACCTAATCCAACAAATAGTAGGAAAACAGGAAGAGTGAATATTCCAAGTCACTTTTTCTCTGTTTTGTGCTCGAGAATGTTCAAATCTCCACTTCTCGCTTTTCTATGTAAACATAACTGGGACGTTATCTCAATTGTGTTATTGATTGGCTGCTTTACTTGGCACCAGCAATGTATTCATTGAATCCCCACAGTGTGGAAGGAAGCCATTTGGTCCATCCAACCTATACCGACAGCAATCCCACTTGGACCCTATCTCTGTAACCCCAAATGTTTACTCTGCTAATTCCCCGAACACTAAGGGGCAATTTACTATGGCCAATCAACCTAACCCACACGCGGAAACCGAAGCACCCAGAGGAAACACATGCAGGTGTCGGGAGAACATGCAAACTCCAGACAGTGACCCAAGGCCAGAATTGAACCCTGGTTCCTGGTGCTGAGGCAGCAATGTTAACCACTGTGCTGTACTCATGAGGACGTCCATCTGAACCCTGGCTACTCTCATATCTCCACATTTTCAAGCCAGTAATTAGATAAATATAAAGTCTCAAGGGAAAATGAATTTCAGATGTTCAGTATAAAAGTTCTGTAATTATATGTGCGGTGTAAAATCACTGATTATAAAATCCTATGGAAGTATAAAATGAAATATGATTCTGATGCCAGTGGAAACAATGATGTCAACAGACAAAACATAAAAATTGCTGAAAGTTAACTTAGAATCTTGTAGTCCATTCATTTCAGAAAGGCAAACTTCAGCTCTTGGCTCAAGCTTGGGCCTTAGAGTTGGTCAGATGTCGAATGAGCTTTTATCTAAGCATCCATCACAAGCTCTGAATTCTCAAGTTGCATTTTATAGGAACTCGTCAAAACCTTTCAGCATCCCTCTGAGTTTAATTTGCATTGAGCTTCTGAATCTAGGTTATTATGTAACTTTGGAATACAAGTTGCAATGTTGAGCTGTGGAGCACACCATTCAGTATTTTCTCTATTTTTCCACTATCTATCTAACCTACTTCTTGCTTCTTACCTTTAGCCAACTTAGCCAGAATTTAGCCCTGAATCTGCACAGTTATAAGCTTAATTAATAACCTATTGTATACAACTTCTTCAAATGTCTTTTAGAAATTAAATACACACCGCCCCACCACAGCTAACTACCAACTTCATTCATCTCTCTGGCAACTGTCTGAGGCTGAACCAGACTGCTCACAAACTTGGGCTGGATTCATTGGAACTGAATCAGTGATGGCTTGATGACATTGGAACCCATTCATTCCTCAGGATGATACCTACATTCCTCCCTCTGCCAGCGTTGCATGTAGTGAGATTCTGTCCCCATGCACTTGCTTGGAGAGATATATTGCCTGTAGTATTCTTACCCACTCCACTAGACAGACTCCAGCCTCTCCACAGTTAATGAATTAATAAGTAACTGGCTAGCTTCAGAATCTCCACCTCCATTGTGATCATTTTTAACATTGCTTGTGATCTTTTACCAGTTATGATCTCTCATGGCCATTATGGACCTCCTTATGCAAAGATAAAAGAAGATTATTGTGTCTCATCTCTGGAAAGATCAAGCCATTGTGTTTGTGTATAGGATATATCCTGCCTGACTTCAGCACTTATCTATATTCCTCATGATCTGTCTGTGTTCACCTTAATCCCCTTGAGGTATTTAGGATGACATAGCATTCAGTTCTTTTGTCCATATTTGAACCAGAGCTATAATAAGGTTAAGTGACTCTGCCCTACTGCTTTTGCATTATTTAACTCTCAATCCAGCCTTCTCTCCGTTTATTCCGAACTGCCAAAGTTTATGATACTTTCCCATCCCATAATGGCAGTGGATGGCTGGAAATGTTTCCTAATGAACTACCTGACCCCTCTCCCACAGAGCACTCTGCAATTTGCTGTGCAGCCCCCTGACTGGATGTTACTTAGCTGGTGTTTTTACTGGCTGGCTATAGCTTGATTGCAGTGGAACAACTGGGGCACATCATCTCCTCCTCCTTCCTCCTCTCTGACCTGCCAGAAAACAATTCCAGTTCTTGGTGTCATTTAACCCCAAGATAAGTTTCTGACCATGTTTCTGCGTCTTTACTAAGACTGCCTGTATTCCACTTCTAACATCATTTGATTTAGCTCAACTCCTCTGCTACTGAAACACTCGTCCATGCCTTTGTTACCTCCAGATGTGACTAATCCAGTGCCACCTACTGTCTCGTAGCCTTGAGGTTATCCCAAACCCTGAGTGTACATTTTAAATCGTATCAAGTTTTATACTTCAAATGCCCTTGCACTTGATGCTCAGGGAAAGCAAAGTGTCAACTTTAAAATGCTCATCCTTGTTTCTCCACCTTCCACATCTTTTTAATCTGCTTCAATTCTATAATTCTTCAAGATAACTGCTCTCCTTCAATTCTGGTCTCTTATGGGCTTCTGATTTTAATCATGTAACGATTGGTAGTGACCACACTGTCAGCAAGTATGAGCGTAAACTCTGGAATTCACTCTCCCCAAACTTTTCTGTCTGTCTTTCTTTCCTTTAGGCCATTCCTTAGACCTTATCTCTTTAATCTGGCTTTTGACTATTTGGCCTAATATCTCTTTATGTAGCTTGGTAGACTTTGATGATCATCCCTGAGAAATTTGGAACATTCTACAATGTTAAGGCTTTTGTATAAATATAAATTTATGTTGTCATTGGCCATTATACTGGTAGATAAGTACACACATATACTACACCCAAAGGAGCAGGTACACAGATGCACGCATACATGCACACACAGGCATATACATATTGTGATGTTTATGTACTTTAAGAGATGTTTTAAAATCATGTTCTCTGCAGCTGTCAAAGCCTCAGCTCCCATTGTTGCCGGACTGTCTGTAGAAATCCTTTTATTGCTATTTCAGTGGCTTAAGTGGGGTTCTTTTTTTTGGCTGGGATTTGTTATAGCTGCATTGTTAGAAGGAAAACTGGTTGACTGCTGATGGCTTGACCAGAGCTTCCCTCTGGTTTCTGGGACGCTGTTCTGACTTCAAAATGTTCTGAGTTTATCTAGAGGGCTGCTAGAAGTTACAAGGCTGAGAAGTCAGAGTTTCAATTCTCCAACCAAAGGACTTCATTCAAGTATCACATGAGCAATAGTCCTTGCTGTGTTAAATCTGTGGAAAGGCTTTTAGTCTATAGGAAGTTTTTGTTTAATTGGAACATTTTAGATGTATTTGTTAAGGGTTATATATCATCATTTTTGTTTGTAATTGATAAAGGTTATTGCTCATTTTCTTTACATGTTGACTATATTCTTAAATTTTGTTTTATTAAAAGCTCCCTAATGGTCATTTGAATCATACTGAAAGTGAAACATGTCATGCTTACCTTAGCTAACTTCAAAGCGCAAAACTTGTGATCCAGGCAGATTTCATAAAACATTTTGGAATTTCTGACCTGAATTACAACAATATAAACACAGTTTAAGCCCATTCTCTGCAGGATCTGTTGTAACTGCGCAGCTGTAAAAAAAAAAATGGTGCTGGAATTCAGCCATCAAAATACTGAAATCTATTGAAGAATTACAGAATGGAAGGGCATGAACAACGCTGTCATCAATAATCAAATTCTCCTAAATTTTAGTTGAGTAACCTTGGGATTGCTGAGTAGAAATCGAAAAGATCCATGAATACTGGAAGTCAGAAATGCAAGCAGAAAATACTCCGAGCGCACAGCTCAGTCAGCAGACAAGGCATGTTCGTTTTTGGAGTCTGCCTCTTTCGCAGGAACAGAAAGTCCTCATTTAGTTCCTTGAATTGACATATAATGATCCTGAAATATAGTCAGTGTGCTGCTGTTCTAGGTTGGTGCTGCCTATTCTCTCTGCACAGGTCTGTTACTAATTAATAATGTGGTGACACTTGCCTTAATCAGGAACCAAAGGTGATAAAACTTTACTTTAACAGGCAGGCACACTTGTGAATAGTGGAGGACAGCATTATTACCCAATAACCTGTACAGCTTTGTTCTAATTGATGAAACTCCCTTCTTCACTTTAACTGTTCTTTATTAAAAGTAAACTTACTCTATCTTTTTCTTGCTGCTTTTGCAAATTGTACTTATCCACTTTTGAACAAAAACAACCCATTTTAAAGCTATTTCTGTTGTTGCTTTATGTAAATTACTGGTGAGTGTTCTTCTTGGTTCATTAACATAGCTACATCAGTTAGTTTAGATCTTTGTAATCACACTCGTCACCACAATTACAACCCTCAAAATGGTAGTGATATTACTAAATGAAAACATTGCAACTCCTCATTCTCTTGTCACTTGAGAGAAATTGAATGCAGTTGGAAACGAGTTGATAGTGTAATTGATACCAATTTTTTTAATATTTAAGGGGAATGTTTAAAAATTCAGTTTTATTCTATAGGTAATTGTTATGTCTGGTAGGAAGTGTTGGGCGAGCAGGATAATTATTCATTTTAGCCTTGTGAATAAAACCCAAGTTATATCATGGAGTCAGACTAGACTCCAATAATTTTCTATTTTAGCATAAATGAGAATAGGAAGTTTTACTCCAAGAGCAATTCTACTGATAAGTTACTAATCTTTTACAGTAGAATAAACTTTATTTAATAACACAGTTCTGCTATAACTGTAATAAATGAAGCAGCTTAATTTCTTGTTTGTAATTGATAAACATTCTTGCTAATTTTCTTACTATATATGTTAAATAAACTATTTGATAAAAGCTTCCTAGTGGTTCATTTGAATCATATCTGAAGTGGAATATGTCATGTTTATCCTAGCCAAATTCAAAATGTAAAACTTATGATTCATAAAACACTTTGAAGTTTCTAACCTGAACCATACATCTGTGAAAAGTACCTTGGTATTTAATTTCAAGTTGTTGTAAACTATATTATTGTGCATAAAAATATTTATACTGTAATGATTTTATATTATTGTGTAGCAACAACTTATATTAGGTAAACCTTTAACATCATTCAGTGTCATTGATAATCACTGATCCACATAAGGAGGTATTAAGGTAGATGAAGCTTGGTAATTCCCAAATAGTGAGAGAAGGAATATGCACAAATGTTCAAAGGTTAATCTTACCAGCCCGTGTCCAGTCCACTTGTTCATATTGGCAGTGCAGATGATATCTATGAATTGCCCAATCTGAACAATCCAGGCAGCAGAATTCCAAAAGATGGCGTTCTTGTTACACCAGTCATTTTTATATGGTGTCAATGGGATTATTTGAATTGCTTTAGTAAAGAACTAGTGCAGACATGACCAGATTTTTTTTCTGTTACATAAATCCGTATCGCAACACTGGCTTGATGAATCATTAAACCCTCAATACTGTGTTTGTGACTCTGAAATGACCCCTGTTGCTGCTCCCTCGTGTTACTGTATTTCCTTACAAGCTGAACAAAGCTCCTTCTAGTTTCATACAGCAAGGTCCCTAAAACAGCTGTGAAGTACTGAATGATCAGTGAATTTGTATTTTTCCTGTGTTCAGTGGCCAGAGCATTTGACAACCCCCATCTGTTCTTCCTCAGTGGGATAATTTACATTAACCTGAGAGGACAGATAGGGATCACAGTTTAACCTCATCCGAGAGGTGGTCCACAGAGCAGAAGTGCATTGACTATTGTGGAATGTGCTAAGTTACCTTATCTCAGTCGAGAGGATGAGAGAAACTGCAGTTGGTCTCAGTACCTGTGGGTTAGAGAGAGGAGAAATTAGCCAGGATTCCTGCTGCTGATTGCCGAGCACTGTTGGATCATGTGGTACTTGACAATGGGGTACAGTCAGGATCTGGCTTGGGGTGGCATCTTCCCTACATCCACAGGGTAACTAGAAATTCTCTTGATTTCTTGCCTCTGCTATTGCATGAAATCCCCGAGCACATCAAATCAACATGTTCTACAGAGTCAATGACAAACCAAAGGAAGCTTATCGGTTGACAGTGCTGTAAATCGGGCTGTGGGTAGCAGCAGTTATCAGAAAGAGGGAATAAAAGATTTCAAAGTTCAAATTTCATTACTCAGATATCCTGGGAGAAGCCCTAGTTACACAGCTGTTATTGTATCGCCTCCCTCCCATCTTCTGTTGGGTAGTCCTACTTGGTTGCAGGAATGTACAACTCCAGAAAGGCTTTTTTGGCCCAGTTAGCTTGTGCTGGTGTTTGTATTGTACTCCACACAGAGTCTCCTTCCATTCAACCTTTCTCTCCTCAGCCTTCCAGTGTCTTTTTTATTCCTTTCTTCACTGTATGCATCTAGTTTTCTTTTGTAAATGTCTAAACTATTTGCCTTAACCACTTCCTGTGATAACACATTCTGTGTTCTAACCACTCTAAGTAAAGAAATGTCTTCTTATTTCCCTGTTGGATTCATTAGTAACCATCTCGTATTAAGTGACACAGGCTGTTTAAATAAGTAACTAGTCTCTAGTCACACCTGACCTTGATTGTCAGTTGGTTACCGTGATGCAAGAAAGGCAATGAAGCTTTGCAAGTGGTGCAGAGAAGGGCACAAATAGATGCATAACACCAGGGAAAAATAAGAATGAAAGGAAAATGCTGTGGACACTGAGTATCTAAAGTTTAAAGTTTATTCATTGGTGTCACAAGTTATAGTAACACTATAATGAAGTTACTGTGAAAATCCACTAGTCATCACACTGATATCAGTTTGGGTACACTGAGCGAGAATGTAGCATGGCCAGTGCACCTAATTAGCATATCCTTTGGACTGTGGGGGGAAGCTGGAGGAAACCCACACAGACACGGAGAACATGCAAACTGTACACAGTTTGAGACAGCGACTCAAGCGGGAATTGAAGCTGGGTCCCTGGCACTGTGAGGCAGCAGTGCTAACCACTATTCCACCGTGCTGGTGAAATAAAAACAGAATGCTGGATCAGTTCTGGCAGCATCTCTGGAGTGAGAAATGTTCTGAGTTCAGAACTCTGAAGAAGAGTCAAATAGACTTGACATATTAACTCAGCATTTCTCTCCACATGATGCTGCCCCACTTGCTGAGTTTGTCCAGCATTTTCTGTCTTAATACAGAAATATTGGACTGGATTTTCCCCACAAAGGAAGGAAAAAAAGTCAGTCTGTCTTCAGGTCCTGAACCCGTCTCCAGTGGGAAACTGATTAAAGTTGAGATTTACAAGAGTAAGCCCTTAACTGGCATGGAGACTGATCAATTAAGAATGGAAAACAGGCTCCCAAACTAGAGGGCTTCCAGCTTCAGAGCTGCACTTGGCTGCAATTCAAGTGAAGTAACCTAAGTAATAGGGTCAAGAAGCCAACACATCGACTAGCCTTGTAATTTTAAGGACGTGTCCACCTCTGTTCTTGTTGGTAGGGCATGGATTCTTTTCAGCCCATGGGTATTTTCAATCTTAAAAAAAGCAACTGAAGCGATCACGTGGACTACACAATATCTAAAAATAATAAGTCCTGAGCTACATTTTTTACAGCGGAGATTTCATTGTCATGCAATATGTGACATGAATGTTACTTGTCACTTATCAGCCCAGCCCTGAATGTTGTTCACATCTTGTTGCATGTGGGCAACTTCAATGTTTATGGAGTTTGCGGATGGTACTGAACACTGCAGCATCAATAAACGTTTCCCCTACTGATCTTTATGATGAAGTGAAAATCATTACTGTAGCTACTGAAGATGGTTGGATCTAGAACACCATCATGAGAAAATCCTGCAGCAATATCCTGGAGCTGAGATGATTGACCTTTCGAAATCACAGCCATCTTTTTGTGCTCAGTATGAATCCACCCAACGGAGAGTTTTCCCTTTAATTTGCATTGAGTTAAATTTTCTTAATGCTCTTTGATGCCACAGTTAACCAGTTTGGTCTGATAGTTAATGAATGAACAGCAGCCAGGACACTGGCAGAACCCCGTTGCTGCTCCTTAAAATAGTGCCAAAAGCTTCAAAACAGCACCATGACAACTTCTTCAAGAGAAGAGGAGCTCCCAGCAGGGCTTGAGCCAACATTTGTCCCTCGACCAACATGCAGAAAATAACCAGTGGGTTTACCCATTCCATTAGCTGTCTGTGGGACCTTTCCATTTCCCACACCAATGTTATTCAATGTTATGAAGCTGCATAATCCATCTTCTTTTCACCAGATGGGTATACTAATTTTCCCTTTCTGGCACAAAGATGTTAAGGCTAATTACACCTCCTGCCTTAGCTGCAATCATTTGACCCAGCGCAAACCAGGAGTAGAATGCGGGCTGTTTGCCGTGTCAGTACCGCACACGCAGCAGTGTTTTTAATCACTGAATCATGTAAGAAATTGAGAGAAATCATTGGATACCCCGTAGCATTGCAGTGATGGTAGGAAACCTAACTCGAGCTAGTAGCTATGGCTACTACATGATGACACTCGCTGGAATCCCTGCTTGTATTCGTTTGACTCCCAATTGAGGCTATAATCTTGGCTGGCACATTTGATGCAGCAGTGAGGAAGTTTTGAGGTGCTTCCTTGTGGATAAGACATTAAATTGAGGCCCTACCTTCCCTGTCTGTTTGATGCAAAAGATTCTTTGGCACGATGTGAAGAAGAGAAGATTGATGTTTGTATCTCAAGCAACAATGGTAAAACAAGTGATTTGATGATTATGCTTTGTAGGATCTTGCTGTGTGTAAATTGACTGTTGTATTTCTTACATTGTAACTGTCTTTCAAAATTACTTCAATGGCTGAAAAATGCTTTGGAGCATCCTGAAGTAATAAAACATCTTTTTATTTCTATTTCTGTCTGTCTTTCCAGATCTTTCTTTTTCACTACCTTTGTAATTTTCCTTTCTCTTGAATTTTCTTGTGCTCCCACTTCTACCTTTCTCACCGTTTGTTCCTTCCTCCTCTTAACATTTTTAAACGTAGATTTGCCTTCATCCCATTTCAAAGAATGATTAAATTTTATACCCACAGAACTTTCTCTATTTGCAAACCGTAAAAGAGTAAACAGGGACAGAGGAAGAAATGTGTGCTGTGCCCTCAGTAACATGAAGTGTTAATCCAATAATGGAACAGAAAATGATACTGATCAGTCAGACACACTTCATGAGCAAGTATGAGCAGGGCATATTAATAAGTGGAATTTAAAGTGCCTTATGCAAAAAAATGGAATGGGGATAGACAAAGAGAAAATGATCAATAGATTTGCAAGTACCTCGTCCTCCTTGTCAGCAGGTTTTTGTTAAGGTAAAGCTTGTTCAGATTCTTGGCTGATGGTATTACTGCAGCTTATAGAACAGGATGCATTGTATCAGGTTCCTCACCACAGTCTCTCCTTTCCCCTTGCCCAAAATCCCTCTCCCCCCTCCCCCGAAATTTGAGTCTATCTTGTGCTCGGTCTCCTTGCCACCCCACTCAATCTGCGTCTTTATCTTTTTCTACAGCTGGTCCTGGCTGAAGGCTCAGCATCTGACGGGGGCTCACAATGCGCAGACAGCATGTCAGAATTACCACCCCCCATCGAGAGGACCGGAGGCATTGGCGACTCCAGGCCACCATCCTTCCAGTAAGAAATTTTATTTTTCAAGTTCTAGGTTGGAACTTCACTGTGTGAGTGAGCAGAAATATCGTACAGTGCTTGTGCTGTCTCTGCTTCCATACATGTTTGCATCCAGGGGAGCAGCAGTTATGGGGGTGAGAAGTAGTGACCTGAGTGACAGAACTTGTATCTTTATACTTCAATCCTTTACCGCACCAGTCTTGATCTTTTTATTTATTTATGGGATTGGATCTCGCTGCCTTGACCAACATTTATTGCCGATCCCTAATTGTCCTCAAGAAGGTGATGATGAACTGTCTTAAACTGCTGCAATCCATGTAGTGTAGGTACACCCACAGTGCTGTCAGATAAGACAGTTCCAGTTCCCAGTGACAGTGAAGGAACAGCGATATATTTCTAAGTCATGAGGGTGAGTGACTTTGTGGTGTTCCCATGCACGTGCTGCCCTTTACCTTCCCGATGGATGCAGCGGTGGATTTGGGTGTTATTCCTCGTTTACCAGTAGATTTTATGCCCCCCGTGAGGGATGGGTGGTGGGGAGGGAGAGGGCTTTGGCAGAGTTGACGTAAATTTGGATGGAACATCATGGCTGCTCTCCCTAATAGACCACTGGCTCCTGCTGCAATTTTACCAATGGCAGCAAAGGAATGGGGAGACCGGTCTGCTCATTGGCCTCCTCCAGCCATGGCTGGGAATTTACCCGTGACGGGAGGACTACTCCAATTGTGCAGTCTATAGATTTCACTTTGGATTGATGGTTGGTCAATTGACTGAACTGACTCACTCTGACTTGTACACTGGAATCTGGAAAAGCCCCAATCCAGGAAAAATCTAACCCCGTCTCTGGAATGCTTACACTTCTGCAGCGAAAGAATCAATAACTAATATTTGGTACTTCCTTAGCATTAGCTGGTGGCTCTGGTTTGTTTAACACAAATATTATTCAGTAATTTGTATTATTCTGTTCGTGTGAGCAGGATATAGGTGGAAGAGCAGGAGAGCATGTGGCCCAGCCTTGACTACGATCTATATCAGGGATGGGCTGGAATTCTTGTATCCCTATGCAGCAAATTAAGTAACCTGTTTCTGACACTGTGTTCATCATTATATTAGCATTGTGCCTATTACGTTCTGCCTGAGTACTATATGAAAAAGATTTACACTTACATAGTGCCCCAGGGTACCTCAAATTGCTTTACAGTCATCAAAGTAATTTCAATGTGTAGGTATTGCAATGCAAGGATAGGGAGGGACAGGACTCTGTGTTCATGCTATCTTCCTTCATGGTTTCAGTATTGTCTGAATATTAATTCCCAGCACCTTACCTATTTAGTCACTTTGAATTGGGAGAGGGAGGATATTGGGGCTACTTGTTGGACTGAAATTAAGAATTTAGATTTTTGATTTGTTTGGAAAATTTAAGTTTGCGGTGCAGTGAAGAGAGGGTTGGCTGGTTGGAGATCAGTGAGTATGTGTTCAGATGACAATATCTTCTTTGTATTGAGAGTCAGGTGAAAGGCTGAGACTCAAAGTCAAGGTTGCAAAGAAATAGGAAGCGGATGAAGTAAAGCAGGGATCAGGTGGTACCAAAGCTTGGATTGTGAGGGGGTGTCGATCTTCGGTTTTGTAGCATCCAAGTTATAAGAAGAAGAAGCAGCTCAGGGCAATGAGGAACCCATAGCTTTGAAGTTCTGAGGAAGGATGTCAGAGACAGTAATGGACAGGCTTTGGACTGCACTCACAGGGAGGACTGAATGAGAGTTAGTCTGCAGTTCACTATGACCAACTCTTTTGCTCTTTGTCTCTGATTCAACACAATTCGTACTGGTTTGTCCAATAGCAAAGCAGAATCAATCCTGTGTGGATGACTGATGGCATGACTGTGTGGAGACATGACTCGGCTAAGTTGTTAGTCACCACCCCTTCCACTCCTATACCCCGGTTCAATGCCCACATGCCACTTCACCTTACTCCATTGCCTGCACACCACCCTACGCCACTACATGGTTCGTGTCATCCCACTATCGCCATATGCCACCACACCCCACTGCATCACCTGTACGTTACCTACCCCACTGCATCACTCTTATGCCTCCCCACCACATCACTTGAATGCCACCCAACCCACTGCATTGCCCATACGGCACACCACCCCACCCTTGAGAGGTTGAGTAGGTTGCGTGTAGAAGAATGAGAGGCGACCGAAGAACAAAACAGTACGGGAAACAGGCTCTTCGGCCCAATGAGCCCGTGCCGCCACCTCGATATTCCCACTTCTACCCATGATCCCTGTTATCCCTGCCTATGTTTATAGATCTATGCATTAGAATCAAATTTGAGACAATTTAGGGAGAATTTATTTTGCCAATCAGCCCAAGAGCACGTCTTTGGGATGTGGGAGGAAACCGGGGCACCCGGAGAAAACCCACGCAAGCAGGGGGAGAATGCACAAACTCTCACAGACACAGGCCCAAATCCATGTATCCGCACAGCACAGCGATAGTCACTGAGCTGTCATGTTGTCCATCAAATGGTCCAGGTCAAGCGTATACTAACGACGTGAAGCACTAGGATACTCTCAAAAACATCCAAGAGCAGCCCTCTCACGATCCATCGCGTGTATGCCCCTTGTTAGACAATAAGGTGGACCAAAGCACCTGTAGGATAAAAACAAGTACATCAATATCATTGACTATTTACACACTTCCTAGAGTCTCCCAAGGCTCATGATCTCTATTTTAAATCAGTTTTCTCTACCCCTCCATTCCCATTCTGTTCATGTGCCCATCTGTATTTCTTAAATAACTCCAGAGTACCTGCCTCCACCACTTTATTTGGCAGCATGTTCCATACCCCCACCACCCTCTATGGGGGAAAAAAAACTCCCTCTAGCATCCAAATTTTATCCAGGAATATTCAGCTGCCACTGCTCCCCTTCCTTTAACCACGTCTCCATCTCTGCAACCACATCCAGTTTCTTGCAAACATTAAGGCCCTAAGTTCATCTGTTTTTCCTGTTATGCTCCTCGCATTGAAACAGACTCACTCCAGTCTTCCAAGCCCACTCGGAACCTCCTTCTCCCTGGTGTATTTCCTCTCATCCAAGCTTACTCTATCTTGCATCTCGAGCTATTTATCTCATCCCCTCCCCCCCTCCATATTAGTTTAGATCCTGCTGAAACACTCCAGCTAACCTCCCAGTTAAGATATTCATGCCCTTTGCATTTAAATGTTCGCTGTTCCTTCTATAGAGGTGCCCTTCTTTCACAAATACTTACCAGTTATCCACAAATATGAAACCCTCTGCCCTACATCAATCCTTCAGCCATGCATTCAGCTATAGGATCTCATTTCTCCTGGCCCTGGTAGCAGCCCTGAGATCGCCACTCTGGAGGCCCTGTTCTTCAGCCTACCCCCAGCTCCCTAAACTGCCTTTGTATATCGTCCCTGCTCTTCCTTCCTACATCCTTTTCTCCTATGTGAATAATCACGTCCGCCTGGGTTCCCTCACCCTTCAAAATGCCCTCTACCCTGTCAGACACATCTTACACCCCTGCTCAGAGAGGCAAATTACCATCTGGAGTCCTGCTTTTGACCACAGAACCACCTATCCATTCCTTTAACCCTCCCATCCTCCACCACTATCTCCCTTCTAGCCCCCTTCCTCCCCTCTGAGATATTCCGGTCCTCCTGCCTTACCATTTTCACCCTTCCGCTCTTGATATTTTGGGGGACTGTCACTGGAGAAGTCTTTGGACTGTCGCCCCTCTCCTTTTTCCCCTTCCTTACAGTAATCTACCTGTAAGGGTCAGGTTCCCCAACCTTAGGCTCTGGGTCCACTACCTTACTGTGCCTCCCTTCCATTATTGCCTCATTCTCCCTGACTAAAAATACATCTTCCAATCGCCACTCTGGTTGCCTGACCCGAGCCCTCAGACGCTGCAGCTCCAAACACTTGACGCATATGTGGACTTTCGGGAGATGTCTTGCCTCCAGGAACTCCCACATATGACACCATACGCAGTTGAGGCGTCTTCCTGTAATCCCTGCCATTGTCCTGAACACTTTTGGAGGTGTGAACACAATTGGAAAACCAACAACGCATTGCCTAAGCCCAGTGAGCCAACGCCCTCAAATCTCACTCTGCTCCCTGCTCACTCCAGTGCATGCTCCCGACACTGCCCGCTGTCTACTGCCACTTTCTTTTTATACTCCCCTGTTTCCTTCCCAGCTACCCCCACGCCTAACTACGGTAGTAAAAAGCAGTCAAAAATAGAGGAAAAAAAGGAAATTGAAAATTTTTCACACTCAGCCACCCTTATTGAGATATATGGGATTCTCAGGGCTTGACAGGGTAAATGCTGAGAGATTGTTTCCCTTGTGGGAGACTATAGGACTAGGGGCAATAACCTCAGAGAGTCACCTGTTTAAGACAGCGATGAGGAAGAATTTCCTGTCTGAGAGGAGTGAATCTGTGAAGTTCTTTACTGCAGAGGGCTGTAGAGGCTGTTCCCATACCTTTCCCTGTGAGTAAGGGAGTGTTCTGGATTCAGACTGGGCTGCTGTCTCCCCCTGCTGTCTGTCTGGAGGAATTGCAGTAACCTGTGGCACAGTATCTGTGCAGTACAAGAAACGGTGGGCGTATGTACCAGTGCTGTGCAAGAACCAATGGGCATATGTACCTGTGCAATGTCATCTCAGTGTTACCAGGAAGTATTGCCGACTACCTGACTCATGGCAGGCCCATTCACCCTGTACTCACTGACCTATGTTCCTGGTCTTTCAACTCCTTGATCTTAAAATTCTCATGGAATTATAGAGTCATGGAATAATTTACAGCAAGAGGGAGGCTATTCAAGTCTTTGGATCCATATTGGCTTTCCACACGGCAATCCAGTCAGTCGTATTCACCCACTTTAGTGCTGCAATCCTGATTTTGAAATCATTGATTACTTCTGCTTCCACCACCCTTCTGGGCAGTAGTTTTCAGATACAATCGTTTGTAGCCTTTAAAAGGTTCTTCCTCACATTCCCCTACCTTTTATCCAGTCTTAAATTTGTGTCCCCGTGAATCGTCGGCTAATTGAGAGTTCTGCCTTGTCAATCTTAATTAAGTCTGTCATAATTTTGTAGACCTTTATTGAATCTCCACTTGATCTCCTTTGTTCCGAGGAGAACAATATCTGTCTTTCCAACTAACCCCCTCTTTTCAGCCTCTTCAGGTTTCTGTTTTCCTGCATGCTCTTCAGAACTGAGCCATTAAGTCTATTATGCATCTGTCCCTTCTACCAAAATTCATCATCTCACATTTGTGTTCAGATTCCTCCCTCACCTTGCTTCTCCCTATCCCTGGAAATTCCTCCCAAATCTCAACTCTGCATTATTTCTGGACTCCTTCAATTCTTGCTCCTTGAGTATTCTTGATTTTCCCCCACTTTTTAAAACCTACTTTTTTCACTCATCCTACTACCCCCTTAATAAGCTCAGTAGCTTGTATCTCTTGAACATTTATGTGAGTGAGAGCTCTGGAGATAAGTCATGAGAGGCAGGAGGGGCAGCTTTGACAGTCTTTATAAAAAAAAAAATGGATTTCATCTGCCCATTTTGACAAATCTGCACGATTAAAATCCCAAGTTGTGGCTTGGGATTGATTACGGATCTTGAATGGGAACATGAGTCAGGAGTGGGAAATGGCCAGGGGGAGAGTCAGGAGCAGAAGGAGCGGCGAGAGGGAGGGGGAAGGAGCAGGAGGAGCGGCGAGAGGGAGGGTGAAGGAGCAAGAGAGGTTGCGACAAAATGGCATTGATCATGCCATGCAACCCTCCGTCAGATTGGAAATGACATTAAAACATACTGCAATGCTGAACAACAATGCAGACCCTATTAGCTGATCAATGTTAAAGCCAACTGATATTAAACAGGGCAGCATTAAATGGGGACTATCTGTAATCCAAGGATTGCACAGTGTCACTGCTGATGTGCCGTGCTGTGTGTTGCAGTAGCTGCCTATACAGGAACGTGATGTGGAGATGCCGGCGTTGGACGGGGGTAAACGCAGTAAGAAGTCTCACAACACTAGGTTAAAGCCCAACCAGTTTTTGATAGTAAACCCACAAGCTTTCAGAAATGGTGTTCCTTCGTCAGGTGTGTGGAAGATTCTGCACATCTGATGAAGGAACACAATTTCTGAAAGCTTGAGCATAGCAGAGTGGAACCATTAGTTCCACTCTGTTGATGCTCAAAGAAGCTTTGGAACCTTTTAGCTCTCCCGTGTTGCGAAAAGTTGGGGCTCAAGGGAAGCCCAGGAGCTGTATTTGTTTGTGTAGCTGGAGAGAATGGAGCTGAGAGACTCGGGGACAGTGCCAGCTCAGAGGCAAAGGAAAACCCAGAAGCAGATGCTGACAGCAGCACTGCTGAGAAGCTAAAACCATACCTGTGTTTAACTTGTAGAGAGTGTAGCCTCGTCATCATAGGAGGACACAGTTTTGCTAGCAGGTCAGCTCAGTTGGAAAAGAGACCAAGGAACTGCGAGCAGATTAGCGAGAAATCTGGAATAGTCTAGCCTTTGGCAGAACTCTGGTAGAATAAGGCAGCTATCAGCTGGAGGTTAGATCAACCCTTTGAGAAAAAGCATCCAAAATCTCTTAGAAGCAAAACAAGAGTTTTAAAGAATGTTTGTGATTTCACTGATATCTGGGTGGGTTGCTAAGAAAATTCATGAGATGTGCCTTGGTTGAGCCTAGTATATAATATGCAGTTTGTGGGTGTCCTCAATCACAATGTGCCTGTTAATTCATATTTACCTCACATTAACTGTGGGTGTTAGAACATAAAATAGAACTAACTGTTTGTTTTGCTGACTTTTGTATAGTCAAAGTTGTTCTGTTTAAAATTGTGGTTTTATTCGCTGAGTAACTGGGATTTCAAATTCAGTCTAATTTTTAGAAGCTACTGGTCCCGAAGGAGATTCTAACAAATGTGGGGGTTTCATCTTGGACCATGACGCTACTCAGGCACTCGGGAGACAATAAACCCAGCTGTTGAACCACAGAGACAGTAAGAGAGGTATTTAAATGGAAGTTAGATAAGTGCATGATGGAGACTACTTTAGAACAATATGTTAATAGGCTTAGATAAAATGGATGACAGAGGTTTGTCTGGGTCTTGAACCTGTTAGGCTGAATGTTCCATAGAACCAACCTTCCTCTTTGACTGTTTCCAAATCTGTGATTCTTGAACTGATCTGTCCTGTTTAATACCTTCCAATAATTCCACCCCCCCCGCCCCGAGTTTAATATTTCAATCTTGATACATTCTGTACCTTAAATGTACACTCATCCATTGAACCTTAGAAAACATGAGGCAAAACAAATCCACAACAACATCGATTCCATCACAGCAGCTCCTAGTCTTCTGGCTGTCTGGCACATGAAAGAGACAATCTGTTGCTCACTTTCCCTGATTCTCCTTTCATTCCATTAAGTAAAACACTGCGGAATGAGGCCATTCAGTCTATCCTGCCTGAGCCAGCTCTTTAAAAGAACTACCAAATTGATTCCCCACCTCTGCCCTCTCCCCAAGGTCCTGCCATTTGTTCCTTGATGAAAGATGCCTCTACTTTCCTCAAGGTGTTGCCTGTTGTTTAGTATGGAAAGCAATTATACTCTGACTCCTTGCCGCATTCTTCCTGTGAAGTCAATACCATGATGCTCTTATGAAGCACTAGTACTGTAGATTTGTCACATGTACTCAATGTGGGACATGCCTACACTACCCGTAAAATCTTGCTTTTGCATGCCTCTCAATGATTGGTCATTAATTTTCTGTCTAGTAATTGTATCCAGTCCAGATCACTTCTCAGCTTCGTGAAATTTCATAGAATCCCTGCAGTACTGAAGGAGACCATTCGGTCCATTGAGTCTGCACTGACTGTCTGACAGAATATCTTACCAGGCCCATCTCCTGTCTTACCGCTGTAACCCCACTAATCCCCCTAACCTACACAGAGACTAAGAGGCAATTTAGCATGGCCTGTCCACCTAACCCGCATGTCTTTGGACTGCGGAAGGAAACTGGAGTACCTGGAGAAACCCACGTAAACACAGGGAGAATGTCTTCCTTCGATGTAGAACTTTCAGTCCTGTTCTATCTTTGTCCTTTTCCGTAATGATGCCAAATCTAACTGTATTATGGTCACTATTTCCAAAAGAGTTATCCATTGCTACTTCATCCACTTGCCCCTAGATGCCTTAAACCAACAGATAATAAAACTGATTTCCTAGGATTCTAATAATAATTGCACATAGCAGAAAATACTGGACGTTATTCATGGGGAGAATATCTTCATTCCTTGTACAAGGAAGTCGGGGGCACTGATTTAAAAAGAAGCATAGTACTGTACCTAACATTTGGTGCTTCAGGTGGTCACTGTAGCAAGGTAATGGACCGATCTGGAGCTGGTGGCGTTGGACTGGAGTAAACACAGTCAGAAATCTAATAACACCAAGTTTAAGTCCAATCAATTTATTTGATAGTAAATATGCTCTGTCTGAGGCCAGACTCTCCATTCACCTGACGAAGGGGCACACTCCGAAAGCTTGTGAGTTTACTATCAAATAAATTCATTGGACTTGAACCTGGTGTTGTCACACTTCTGACAATGTAATTGACTGACAGACCTGTCAACTCTGGATCCTCGAGGAGAATCCGAGGGAACAAATTGGAAAAGATGGCTGCTAGAGTCTCTGGGCAGAGTAACAGGTTAATTTGCTGTGATGGTGCCCACTGATATAAATGTGATCGGGTATTGAATGGGTGTAGTTGCCTGTTTTCAGTGAAATCTCTGATGAATTTCAGAGCCAGACTTTGAATATACTAATCAGATCTCCAACTGGTTGCTGTAGCAACCCACACAATAAAAGGAATGAGAAAGCAAGATGTGGTGGGGACGATTTATAAGGCAATGGCTGAAGCAGCACTCAGTGCAGCTGATCATTACTAGTAGAAAGCCTGGGGGCTCAGTATGTTGTTTGTAATCTGCTGAATGTCTAAGAGCTCTTCTGTTCCGAATGCCATGTCCCGTTTCAGCTGGAAAACACATAGTTGAAAACACTGTGAAACTTTGAATTAGCAAGCATGGGATTAGATTAGGGGAGCCGAGGCATGGTAGCTAAATTTGCAGGTGATATGAAGATCGATAGGAAGAAAAAGCACAATAAGTTTGCAGACGAATTATGGGCTGGGTATATGGAAGTGGGATTAGAAAGGGCACCCAGGTATCTTTGAACTGGACAAAATGGACTGGATGGCCATCTTCTATGCTGTAACCTTTTGATGATTCTATGAATATAAGATAGTTGAATGAAGTATAATGTGGGAAAATATGAAATTGTTCATTTAGGCAGGAAGAATAAAAAAGCCTAGTATTATTTCAATAGACGATGCTTGCAGAATTCTGGGATGCAGACAGATCAGGTGTGTATATACACGAGTCACAAGAAGTGGTATTCCATCGGCTTGGTGTTGGGTCCTGTGCTGTTTGTCCTAAGTATTGATGATCTGGATTTGAATGTGGAAGACATGATGGGGAAATTTGCAGATGACACAATAATTGGCCATGTATTTGATAGTGAAGACGATAGCTGTTGTCTCCAGAATGTCAAAGGTTGATTGAGTGGGTGGAAAAGTGGCAAATGGAATTCAATCCAGGGATGTGAGGTAATGTATTTGATGAGCGCAAACAAAATAGAGGAAGACATAAACTGACAGGATATTGAGAGATGCACAGAAACAGACCTTAAAATGCACGTCCACAGATCCCTGAAGATGGCTGGGCAGATGGATGAGATGGTAAAGAAAGCACATGGGATGCTTTCCTTTATTGAGAAAGATTTTGAATACAAAAGCAAGATGTAATGATGAAATTGCATAAAAGTGACGATTAGGCCACAGCTGGAGTGCACAGTTCTAGTTGGGATATTACAGGAAGGACACAGTTGCTCTGGAGAGTAGAGAGGAGATTGAGAGGTCTGGAAAATATAGATAGGAAAGACCTGTTTCCCATACTCAATTACTAGGGGCACAGATTTAAGGTGGTTGGTAGAAGGATTAGAGGGGTTATCTGGAAAAACTTCTACATCCAAAGGATGACAAGTGTCTGGAATTTGCTGCTTTCTTTAATTGTGGAGGCAAAAAAAATTTCAGCTTATTTAAAAGGTATCTGGATCTGCACTTAAAATGCTGTAATCTGCATGACCTTGACATATTGCTGGAAGGTGGGATTAGAGTGGGAGGCTAGTTTTCTTGATGGGCATAGGCATGATGGGCTAACTGGCCTCTTTATGCACTATAACTTTTCTGTGGTTCCAATTTTCAAAGGACTTGACCTATTGTGCTTGGTCTTTCTCTAGCAAGCTGCTGATCTCATTTTGCTGTTGACTTGGTATGTCTGTTACTTTATATTATGATTTTGACAACGCACCAGTCATTGCCCGGAAGCTTTCTTCACAAATATACAGAAGTTTCTCTGCCCATTGCTTCACCTGAGCTTGACACTAATATGTTTACTATTTCCCTGAAGGTTTATCTGTTTTTTGTACAGTGGTACATCAATAAAGGGTCACTGACTTCATCGTTATTCAAAGTGAACAACAACACAGCAATGTAGAGTTCAAACAACATCCACAAACCAGTGAAACAATGACAATTGAACACAACCTGTGATTCAGTTTTCAAACTGAAGTCTGCTGTGTGATGAGATCCCCAGAATGTGTTGAGGTCTCAATTTTGCACTCACTTCAGAAAAACAATCTGTGGTTATCAGAAAATCGTGGCTTCAACTTTATTCCAGAGACTTGACTAAATGATCCAGACTGACACTTCCATAGGATTGGTCTTTTGAATGGAAATTAAACTGAGTCATTTTTTGCACTGTTGGGTGGATGTAAAAGATTCTAGGGCACTATTTGACAGAAGAGTTCTCCCAGGTGTCCTGGCCAATACTTATCTTTCGAACATCACACTCAAAGCAATTATCTGACCGTATTTCATTGCTGTATGTGGGGTATCTTGTCTTGTGCAAATTGGCTGCTTTATTTTCGACTCTACAACTGTGATTATACTTCCAAAGTACTTCATTGGCGGTGCCGTGCTTGGGACACCATACATTTGTAAATTATGTGACATAAATACAAGATTTTCTTTCTAGTTCAATTTTAAAGACTGGGCAGCATTTTTTGTAAGGGGACCACTGTTACTGAGTTTAACATTGCAAAGTTTGCTTTATTTAAGGGGAGACCAGTAACTTTGTATCATGCTGCACAATTGCTGATAGTTTAATTAGTGCCCCGTTAGCATTTCTTTGCAGGTTATGGGAGAAAATCCCTTGCGTTTTTGTCAGAATTTTCCACTTTGCAAGTAAGGAAACTCTGGTTTCAGTTGTAGCATGAGTTACAGCAAACTTGTGCCTGTAGACCTGGCCACCAATTGACTGTTTCTGGATACTCTCAATTTCTGTGTGAGATTAATGTTCCACCCATTACAAACAGTGCACAAAAATAATTCCAGATAAGACCATAGGAGGGCAGTATAGTACAACCAGAAAGGACATTACTTGACCTGCACGCTACCTGACTTGCTGAGTATTGCCAGTAATTTTCTGTTTTCATTAAAAAGAGGCACATTTTGAGTTTTTTTTACTTGAAATATGTCAGCACTGCTGTTTGCGGTTCAATACACTTGTTATAAAAACAGTGCAGCTTGGAAATGTTTCTGGACAATGTGAAAGGGCAACGAAAAGACCTCACCCCTCCCAAATGTAGTTCAAAGTGCATCTTATTCAATGTTTCAGATGCATTGACTCAAATGCAGCTGTACACTATATAATTACTGTACACATTATAATTACTGTACACACTGTAACATAGACATAGTGCACAGCACTAGCATTTGTCTCTCTCAGTGGGAGAATTAGTTTGTGATCAAAGTACTCCCAGAAAGTCCAGCCTGTGAATCTTCACAGTCCACGAGTGTGAGCTTCAACATTCATTAATTATGTGGAATGTTGACAAGTAAGGACACAAAAGGGGCCATTTATCCTCCTGTCAATTGACAATATTATAATGCAGTAAAGGTGTGCAGCACTAAATAAGGAGTGTGAGTTCTTCTACCAAAGTTGTTTTGCTTGATTGATGTGGTTCAGATACCTCCCTTGCCTGGTAGGATCTGGGAATGAAGGTGTTGGCTGAAACTGGAGCAATACGGAGGGTCTCAGTGAGGCAGGCAGCTACTGAAGAGGCCTGAAGATAGTGGGAGGAAAGATGAAAATTTTTGTGTCATCAGCATATTCCTTGGATTCATCCTCCTTCCCCCATCCCGTCATATCTCTCAAAGAATTCTGCTTGCAGAGACCTGGTGCAAAAGCCCTGCAATCCTTTTTATCTTTCGCTGCTGACTTAGCATGATGAGGAAGCATCTGCCCAAAAAATGTTTGAATGTTTAAGGAAGGAAAAGGCCACGTGACTTAAGAATGTAAGGAAAAGGAGTAGGCCATTTGGCCACTTGAGCTTGACCTGTCATTTAGTGAGATAATGATTAATCTGATTGTGGTCTTAAATCCACACACACCTCTGTCTGCACACATACGCGCCTTACCTCCACACCCCACCCGCCATCCATCCGTCCTCCGATTCTTTTGCAGATCCAAAAGCTGCCCAACTCTGTTTTGAATATGTCCAAGGACTCAGCCTCCATTGCTCTGTGCAGTAATGAATTCCAAAGATTAAAGACTCTCAGAAGAAATTTCTCCTCACCTCCATCTTAAATGGAAGACCCCTTATTTTAATGCTTTCTCTCTTAGTTCTACATCCCCCATGAAGGGAAATCTTCCTGCATATATCTTGTCAAGCCCCCTCATGTCTCATTCTTCCATACTGCAGTGAGTGCAGGCCCAATTTCCTTCGTGACAATCGTGTCATCTTAAGAATCAGCTTAGTAAGCCTTCTCTGAACTGTCTCTAATGAAAGTATATCCCTCCTTAAATCAGGAGACCGTAACTGTACACATTAATCGGGGTGTGACTCACTAACGCCCTGCACAGTTGTAACTCCTATTTTTATGTTCCATCATCCTTGCAATAAAGGCCAACATTTAGTTTGCCTTAATTACTTGCTATACCTGTACACTAATCCCCACAAGAGGCAAATTACATACATCTAGTCCACAGAATACAGACAGGCCATTCTGTCCAACTGGTCTTTGTTGATGTTTATTTTCCACACAAGCCTCGTCCCATTCTCTGTTCTCACCCTACTCTTGTGTATACAAGGAGCCTTTCTTTTTAAGTAAAGAAGTTTATTTATTAGTCACCAGTAGGCTTACATTCATACTGCAATAAAGTTACTGTGAAAATCCCCTAGATATAAATATAAATGGTCCTTGCTTCAGTCATTCCATGTGAAAGTGAGTGCCAAATTCTTACCAGTTTGTGTAAAGAAATTCTTCCTAAATTCTTTGTGATCTGTTAGTGCCATTGCATGTTATGCCTCTTTGTTCTGAACTCATTGATTAGATACTTTTGGAGTCCAGTTATCATTTTTGTATACCTCTACTGCTTTTCCTCCCAGCCCAGTGAATCCTTCCTAAAATGCAGTAGCCAGAACTGTTCACAATACTGCAGAAAAGACCTAACCAGGGCTTTCTTTAGCTTGAAAATGCATTCCAACTCACTCACATCCACTAGATACAAAGGCTAGCATTCTGTTAGCACTTTGAATGGACAATGGTTAGCACTGTTATCTCATAGCTCCAGGTTCCCAGGTTCAATTCCGCCCTTGGATCTATGTGGAGTATGCATGTTCTCCCTGTGTATGAATGGGTTTCATCTGGTGCTCTGGCTTCCTCCCACAGTACAAGTGGATTGGTCAAGTAAAGTTGCACTTAGTCTCTCAAGATTTGTGGGTTGAATGGATTAGCCCATGGTAAATGTGTGTGCTTCCAGGAATAGGACAGGGTAGAGGATCTAATTATAAGGTATCCTGTCAGAGTTGATGCAGACTCAATGAGCCAAGTAGCCTCTTCTGCACTGTATGAATTCTGTGATCATTCTTTGTACTTGTCCATGAGGTTTTAATGATCAACGTATATCGTTAATTCTCCCTGTTTCTGCTTCACCATTTATGAAGTACCCCATATTATCCTTTTTAAGTCCTTAGTGGACAATCTCTCTCTTGCCTATATTCAAATCTATTTGCTATAGCTTTGCTCATTTATCTTTTCAATTAATACGCTTCCACCACAATGCTGCTATTTTTGAGTCATGATCAAGCTTGAATTTCTACCTTTCCCATGATCAAAATTGTTAATAATCGTTAAACTCGCCCCACTGCGAGATACTGTGAGTTACATTCTGTCAGTTAGGGAACTTGCACACTTTTCAGTTAGTCATCATCTTTTGAGTTCCTCCAATTGAGGATGACTTGCTTCCAGTCTGGGGAGGTACATTCTGCAGTGGCTGATCAGTCCAGTTCTAGAGCTGTGGACTTTGCCACAGGTTTAGCAGGTGGTGTTTGGTGAGTTGGGTGGATGGAACGCTGTGGAATCTGCACTGTCTTTCTGCTCATTACGTTTAGCCTCCTTGTGCTTCAGCCGGTGACTTCAACGTGATTTGCACCTTTGCAGGTGCTTCTTCTCCAATTTGTGCATTCCAAGGCGAGTAACTCCTGTATGTCAATTGTGATATTGTATTCATTAGGGAGACTTTTAGGTATCCTTGCAGCATTTTCTCTGCCCTCCAAATGCTCACTTGCCATTGCAAAGCTCCTTTCGGGAGTAT
Source organism: Sphyrna mokarran (assembly GCA_024679065.1). Taxonomy (NCBI): domain Eukaryota; kingdom Metazoa; phylum Chordata; class Chondrichthyes; order Carcharhiniformes; family Carcharhinidae; genus Sphyrna; species Sphyrna mokarran. Next base: position 18,530,485 of record JAGIQG010000028.1, on the reverse strand, counting down.
TGGGGATATTGGTCTGGGAGAGGATGCTCACATTGGTCCACCTATCCTGCCAGTGGATTTACAGGATTTTGCAGAGACAATGTTGCTGATATTTCTCCAGTGATTTGAGGTGTCTGTTGTACATTGTCCATGTTTTTGATGTATATAGGAGAATGGGGACCATGGCTGCTCTTAGACCATGAACTTTGTACTGAGTTTGAGGTCTCACTCTCCTGGCACGTTGAAGTTGATGTTTAGTTTCATCATCAGTGTCTGCCCGTACCGAGAGGAGGTTCCTGAGGTGTGGGAAAACATTGTCCAGGGGCTCACCATGGATCTTGATGGTCGGGGGCAGTTCTATGTGGCAGGAGTGGGCTGATAGAGAACGTTTGTTTTCCAGCTGCTTAGACTGAGGATCATTCTCTCATGCACTTTGGTGAATGCATTCACTCAGAATGCTGATGGTGGGAGATTCAATGATGATAATATCATTGAATACCAAGGGGTGATGATTAGATTCTCTCTTGTTGGAGATGGTCATTGCCTGGCACTTTTTTTGGCATGAATGTCACTTGCCAGCTGTCAGCCTAAAACTTGATATTGTCCAGATCTTGTTGTATTTGAACACAGACTAATTCAGTATCTGGGAGTGGTGGATGGTGCTGAACATTATGCAATCATCAGCTAACTTCTCCACATCTGATCTTATGCTGGAAGATAGGGCATTGGTGAAGATACTGAAGAGGGTTCAGTCTAGGACATAATCTGCAGTGATGTACAACTGAGGTGAATGATCTCCAATAACCACAACCATCTTCTGTTACGTTATGTATACTTCAGCCAGTGGAAAGTTTTCCTCTTGATTACTGTTGACTCCAAGTCATGCTCAAGCTCCTTGATGCCACTTTTAATCTAATGTTGCCTTGAAATCAAGGACACTCACTCTCACCTCACCTCTGGAGTTCAGGTGTTTTATCCTTGTTTGATCAAAACTGTGATGAGGTTGGGAGCTGAGTGGCTCAAGTGGAACGCAAACTGTGCATCAATGAGCAGATTATCGCTAAGCAAGTGTGGCTTTGTAGCACTGTTGATAACCTCTTCCATCACTTTACTGATGATCAAGATTAGGCTGATAGTGGTAATTGGCTGGATTGGATTTGCCTTGATTGCTTTTCAAGTACAAACCATGCTTGGGCAACTTTCCACATTGCCGGGTAGATGCCAGTGTTTTACCTTTACTAGAACAATTTAGTTAGGCAAGTTCTGGAACACCAGTCTTCAGTATTATTGAAGGAATAATTGTCTGGACTTGTACCCTTTGCAGTATCCAGTGCCTGCAACTGATATTTCATGTTGCCAAGTTTGTAGAGGATACAAAGATATGTAGAGGGACAGGTAGTATTGAGGAAACGGGGGCTGCACAAGGACTTAGACAAATTAGGACAGTGGGCAAAGAAGTGGCAGATGGAATACAATGTAGAAAAATGTGAGGTTATGTGGAAAAGTATGAGAAATGGAGGCATAGACTATTTTCTAAATAGCTAAACGCCTAGGATATCAGAAGCACAAAGGGACTCGGGAGTCGTACAAGATTTTCTTAAATTAGTGAGCAGGTTCAGTCGGAAGTTAGCAAGGCAAGTGTAATGTTAGCATTCAAGTTGAGAGGATTAGAATACAAGAGCAGGGATGTACTTCTGAGACTGTATAAGGCTCTGGTCAGGCCCCATTTGGAGTATTGTGGGTAGTTTTGGGCCCCATGTTTAAGGAAGGATGTGCTGGCCTTAGAAAGGGTACAGAGGATGTTTACAAAAATGATCCCTAGAATGAAGAGCTTGTCGTACGAGGAACTGTTGAGGACTCTGTACTCGTTGGAGTTTAGAAGGTTGCGGGGTGTCGTGGATCTTATTGAAACTTACAGGATACTGCAAGGCCTGGATAAAGTGGATGTGAAGAGGATGTTACCACTAGTAAGAAAAACTAGAAGTAGAGGACACAATCTCAGACTAAAGGGACAATCCTCTAAAACAGATGAAGAGGAATTTCTTCAGCCAGAGAATGGTGAATCTGTGGAATTCTTTGCCAGAGAAGGCTCTGGAGGCCAGGTCATTGAGTGTCTTTAAGACAGAAATAGATCAGGGGTTATAGGAAAGAGGCAAGAGAATGGAGATGAGAAAAACATCAGCCATGATTGAATGGCAGAGTAGACTTGATGGGCCAAGTGGCCTAATTCTGCTCCTAAATCTTATGGAGTGAATGCAATTGGCTGAAAGCTGACATTTGTGCTAGAGGTCCACTCGGCACTCCTGGCTGAAGATTGTTGCAAATGCTTCAGCCTTATTTTTTGCACTGTGCTGGGTTCCCCCATTGAGGATGGGGAGATTGGTGGAGCCTCCTCCTCACTAAGAATTAAATTATTGAGATACATATTTCATGATGAAAAGCCCCTGATTAGATTGTAGCCTATAAATCACCTCTGGGTATCTGCTACTTGAAATCTAAACATCAGAAAACCCTTACTGTGATTTGTGAGATTATTGCTCTGCTCCATGGTATATCCATCCTAGTGATCGAACTTTTTTCTCTGTTTGCTTATGATGTTTGATATTTTGTTTGTTGCAGTGCTAACACTGCCGGCAGCCGGGATGGACTAGACAATGAAACGGGGGCAGAATCAATCCTGAGCATCAGGCGGGAGCGGGAGCGGGATCGACATCGTCGAAGGAATAGAGAACGAGAGATGCATGATGATGGTGAGTTAAACGCACCAGGCACTACAGAGCAATAGAAACTTTACAGAGGTAATGATTTGCAGAGAGTCATCCTAGAATTAGAAACAGTGAAATGAATTGCCACAGCTCTCCTTGAGTATGAGCCCTTGATGCTATGCTGATGGTGCAGTTTTTGCCACGATGATTAAGTAGTGTTGTTTTTAGTATAGAGATCAGATGTGACATTGGTGTAGTTCCCTCAATGAGGGGTAGTTACCCATTAGTGAATGATGATAATGTATTCTGACCCAAGTATGTTTCAGCACTGCAAAATTGGTCCGTCAAGAATTCTCTGTAGGTGGCTGGATGCCTGTAGCATGTTGTCACTCAGAAAACTCTCTAGGAAATTGCATTGTACTTTCTAATCAGACAGCCTCACCTTAGTGAACTATTCAGCCTGATGAAAGGAGATGGCAGAGATCAAACCAGGGATGATCTTGTCCAATCTAACTCATTCCTTCATTTGGACATTTGCTTGTTAAGCCCAAGTAGGAGTCTGGAATTTTTGCATCATTGATAACAGTAATAAAGTCATTTCACTCCTGACAGACTAAGGATAATGCATTGATGAAAGTGCTGCGGCCGATGTCAATCTACCAGTTCTCTACTGCTTCAGAAGCTCATTTGCCTATCATAACCTGTGAGGGTTTGGTGTTAATTCTTTAGTCTGATTATGTCATTAGTTGTGGTGCATGTGAGGATCTTATCAACACTTATTGGTGAACAGAGCGATGAAGCTAGCAATAACCATAGCAACTTAATCGCTATGTTATTATCACTGATGAAGTTTATCTAGTCTAATATTCTCCACCTAAAAGCCGACGTACCTATGAGAGATACGTGCTTTTTATTTCCTCTTATAATCACACAAATTTGAGTCTAGCTGGAGGACGGTGCCAGTGTTTAGCTAGTCTGTAATATCTAGCTGTATAATTACCAGTCTTGTGCCTGACACATCTCTGCAGTTTCCCACCTCCAGAACATCAGGTATCCAAAGATGAATAAATTATGATTGGCAGTTCAGGGCTTTGGTTATTCAAATCCATCAGCTGTTTAATTGACTAAATGAATTGAAAGTATGACTACCCAACCTTTCTATCTCCTCACTTCCATATGTCAATGAATGTTTCATAACTGTCCAAACAAACTGTGATAATAATTCCTTCAGACTAGTTTTCTATCATTTTTTTCTCCCTGATCAGTTAGAAGTTGTGCAGTCTAGGCTGACATGAGGAATACATACTTAGGGAAGATATTCAAACACAGTCCCTGGAATTACACTCCAGAAATGTGAGAGTCCCTTGTGAAAATGCAAATAAATGAATAGTGGGACATTTCTCCCTCTGAGTCAGCCCCTTCACTGTATCAGAGGGTGTAAAAGCAAGCAAGGTAAGAGAGATTACACTACAGAGAGCTTGAACTAGCAGTGTTGTCTTAACGCAGCGGTTCCTGGTGTGGTGAATTCTTCCAACACCCAAGTTGTCCACTATTTTTGACAGTGCAGAGGCTAACGATAGAACACACAGTTAACGGTAAGTTATGTGTTTAGCAGTGTTTGGCCTCTCTCACTTGCATTGTATTTGAACAGAGATTATGGCCTTTCTGGGTCATTATAATGTGATTGGAAAGAGTGCTGCCATCCCTGGATCATTACATTGTGTTTGGACAGAGATATTGACTTCTGGATCATTTAATGTTTTGACAGGAACCCTGGCCTCTGGATCATTCTGTTGTGTTTGGACAGAGATCGTTGTCTTCCTGGATCATTACACCGTATGTAAGCTGTTCACAGCCTGCTGCAGTTATTAAGAGTGTAACAGTATGGGTCTGACAGTTACCATCTGTTAATTTCCTCTGCCATGTAAACCACAACAGTGAGAAGAGAAATGCCAGCACACTTACAGCTGTCTCGGACGTTTTTATGTTGGCAGTGGACATTGAGAGAGCTAAAATGTAACACCATTTTTGGGACTAACATCCACTCTCCCCACCAGTGGTATAACCTCAAGGGTGCTAATAATGCTGGCCACTAGAGGAGACAAAGTAAGAATTAAAATCAGTGGCTAGTTTAGGCATTGTTCAGAAATACTCCTTCAACTCTGCACTGCAGCCCAGTTACTGTAGCTTAAGTTTATAGGTTTTGTCTGTTCGTGTGAAAAACGTGGGATGAAGCTGGATGATGTAAAGCACACCAGGATAGTGATGACACAGGCTGATGCTTTACATGAGTGATAAATCATAGAGGATGGTGTTATATGAGATAAGTTGTTTAGATGGGTGATGAGGTGCACCAGAGGAAGGGATCATACGGGTTAGTGTGTTACATGCAGGGAAGGGATTCACATCACCCCGCTATATCACACATGGTGTATACTCTCTACTCTGTTCCAGCTATTGTATGTAATCTGCACTCTTCCACCTAATCTCTATCCCTCACCCAATGTGGGTGCTCCTCAACTTCCATGGCTGATTTAAACTAACGTTAACTCTGCCTTTACCTCTGGTCCCAAATGTTCCTGAATCTTAATTCTGGGTGAATGTGGAACGGAATAGTAGTACATTTCAACTCTCTCAATATCTTGCTACTATCAGAAAAATATCTGCAGACACACCTGCAAATGCGTAGGCATCTCTCTTTTCACCGATGAGGTTTACGAGGCAGCACAGGTGAACAAATAATGGCTGTCAGACTTATTCCTACTACCAACAGCATGATGTAAACAACTCATAAACACAGTATAATGATCCATAGAGATTGTGATCCCAGTCAAAACTGCATTTGATCATAACTTGTAAAGTAATGGAAGGGAAGAGTCTGGTGTCGGTGAGACATCTGTTGGTTTTTCGCCAAGACCTGGATGACTTAGGTGTCTTTTTAAAAAAAAAGAGGCAGGAACCTGATTCTGGGAATGCTGATCCCATTAGTGAGGTTTCTGATTTTGGGAGTTGCCTGTGTGGGCTGGTTTGGGGCCAACATGCACCCATGATCTAGTGCTCTGCGGTGTTCATTCCCTTGTGGCCCCTTATGTTCCCTTGCTCCACCATGTGAAGGAGTGCTTCATAACTTTCCACTAGATCTTAGAAATGAAGTCATTTTACTACAGGGCAATGCAAGTATCAATCATTCAGACTTTTCATGTTTTTGCAACTGAAACTGTAAGTACTTGAAAGCTCTTAACATTGTGTAAAAATCATTGTGAAATTGACAGCAGTGATTCTAATCTGTTAAAAGCTATTAATCGAGCTGTATTTTCTCTGGGGGTGATATGTCTTAATGGATGTCTGAACCCTCAGCCAAGAATATATAGGAGGCTTGGTTGAGAGCTCGGAAACCCATTAGTTTGTTGAAACACCTAAGCCCCAGAACAAAGTTGGTACATTAGCCTGGCGTCCAAACCTGTGCTGCAAATTGTACAGTATTCATTTAGACAAGGTTAAGAGGTTTAAAGTGCTTCCAGTTTTAGTTATTGAAATTTTAAAGGGTTAATAAGGCCCTCAAATAGTGGCCATATGAACTTCTGCTCTCTCATCCTTCTCCTGAACCATGATGGTATTGCCTTAGACTTCACTTTCCACACTACTAGCCTCCAATTTCAATGATTACCCTCCATCATTTCTTCCACCTCCAGTGTGATGTCACCACAGGCGTCTGAACTCACCTGATGAAGAAGCAATATTCCAAAAGCTCGTGCTACCAAGTAAACCTATCGGACTTTAACCTGGTATTGTGAGACTTCTTAAGGTGTTGTAACTATACTGGGACAGTTTGGCTACGGGTAAAGCAAGTTCTGGAACACAAGCCTTCAGAACTATTGTTGGAATATTGTCAAAGCCCATAGCCTTTTCAGTATCAAGTAGAGTGAATCAAACTGGTATCTGTGATGCAGGAGATCTTTGATAGAGGCCAAGATGGATCATCTATCTTCTGTTGGAGAATGTTGGAAATGCTTCATCTACATTGTTGCATTGATGTGCTGGGCTCCTCCATCATTTAGGATCAGAATATTTGTGGAGCCTTCTCCTCCAGTGAGTTGATTAATTCAGCTGGCCTTTGTAGCTGGACCTTTAGCTGCCATGGGTCAAAATCCTGATTTCTTTCCTAAACCTCTCTCCTTCTTGTTTATCCTTTAAACCAATCCCTAAAACCTAAATTTTTAGCTATTTTGCTCTGATATTACCTCCTGTGGCTGAGAGCCAAGTTGTAGTTTACAAAGCTTCTGTGAAGTGCCTTAAGTGATTCTATTGCATTTAAGGCATCATTTAAATACAAGTTGTTACAGTTGATGCAATAAGTGTTAATGACTGCCAATCAATGTCTCTAGTACTGAAAGTTAAATATTATGATCGTGAAGTCTCATCTCTTCAGGTCTGAAATTTAGTTTAGATTTTGAAAAAGTCAAATGTTACATTTTTTTTTTCTCATTTTCCTTTCTATCTTTTTCTCTATTGATCTAATCTTTCTTTTGCTCTCCTTATTTCTCTTTTTGTTCCCCCTTTGATATTGAATTCACTTCTTTTAATTCATTCCCCTTCTCACTAGTTTCCCCGTTTATTTTCAAATTGTTAAATCTCTCTGGTGAAGGAGATATTCTGTTAGTTGTCATATTTATTCAGGTTTGAGATATTTAGTTTTTCTCACTGATGCCTTGCTGCAGTAAAATCTGGCATGATAGGCTGCAGATACACAAGCTTCAACATACTTTTCAACCTTTCCATGCATTTTGTTTCTCTCTTTGTCAATGATAATTGCTATATAGAATTTCAGACATACTATCACAGTTATTGTTTGTGTGTTTCCATGTCTCTCTTTGTGTCTCTCCTTCACTTATAAATACTGGATAAAATGTTTGGACAAACTGTCACAGTAATTGAAAGATTATTTGCATTTAATTCCCTAGTACCTTCCCCTCTCTGGTCCCTTCTGTCTCTTTCTCTGCAATAGAAATCAAAAAAAGTGTCATCTATGCACTAACGTAGCTTGCTTATTGTTTCTTCTTTATATGCTATCCTCTTTGTAGATCAGAACAGATTTTTCTACTGAATAGCTTTTCCTAATCTAATTGATGGATTGTGCTTGTCTCTGGAACCACTCTATGAACTCGCAGGACTCACGCTTATTGTGTCTCAGAATGGATGCAGACTAATTTTTCAAAATCCGGGCAGAGGGGCCAAACACAAGGGATGTCGAGGTTGGGTGAGTGAGGGATGTCAGAAAGATGATTACCATCCAAAGGGGAATCAACTAAGGACTTGGAAGATCACGAATGAATGCAAATGGATTTAAATATAATGATTTTGGTTTCCAGATAGATAGGATTGAGGGTCCTGGCAAGGCAAGATTGATGGACATATTGAGGTAACAAGAACAACTGGCATTTGTATGGCACCATTAAAGTAGCACAAGGACCCAAGATGCTTAATAAGAGCATCATCTATTAAAAATTGTTTTATATTGAACCACAGGAGCAAGAGTATCTTGATCAAAAGGGTAGATTTTTAGAAATATCTTAAGGAGAGGAGAAGCTGATAGATTTGGGCAGGCAGTTTCAGAGTTTAGGACCAAGGTAGCTGAATACATGGTTGGCAGTAATAGAAGGATCCAAATCAGGAATGCACATGAACCCAGTATTTCAGGAGTGAGAGGTCTTGAAGGAAATAACATAGATGAGATCAAGGGGCATTATTGATTATTAGCAGTGAGATCCTTCCCCTTTCACTGTACATTACTGGATGTTTTTAATTTTATCAGAAGAGAGATTAACACCCATAGTTCTGCAGCCTGGCAGATGAATACTGGGACACAGAGCTGATGATCTTGAGAGGATTCAAGTGAAATGATTTAATCAGAGCTGCACTTCTCTCTCAGTGCGGTGTATAGACCAGCAATCCCACTCTCTCAGTATTTTTGAGTGCGGCAAATGCTTAAAAAAATTAATGAGGAGTTCAATCCTTCACTGGCTGTCTTCCAGCTATTCACTGCTGATTGATCAACCAGTGCTTGATATGAATTTACCTGACCTATTTGTGTAATTTTTATTGTAGAATAGTTCTTCATGTCTCTATTCATGAAGAATAGAGTTAGTGCTGGTTAGTGGGTGGGTAAAAATTACAGATAGGACTGTATTCCAGGATTTTTACCCCCATTCCCAAGTGTGCATTTTTTTTATGACTCTGGTATAAGAATCCAGGTAATGAGTCCACATGTGACAATCCAGCCCTTGCCTACTCCATTGTGGGGGCAGGCCTGCTATTTTCATGGTGTTGGGCCTGTTTCGTAAGAAAACATGGCTCATGTCACCTCAAGGAAGTCATGAATCTTGGAAGCAGGTGAGTTTTTAAAAGGTTTAGCCAACATTAATTGTCATAAACAGAATTTTGAGGAAGAATTAGCTTTGTTCTCTCTCCACAAATGCTGTCAGACTTGCTGAGAGTTTGGAGCATTTTGAGATTTTTCTTCAGAGTTCAGCATCTGCAGTAGATTACTTTTGTCATAAATAGATCATGTGTGGTGTACATTTGTTCTATCAAATGGCAGAACAGGAATCTACCACTTGTTATTGGCACATGTTTGAACAATTTGCAATCTTAACCTGTTGGCTGCATTATGAGTGCACCTTCCATAACTATTAAGTCCTGGGGTGGGTCTAAAACCTGAGCTTCTGATTCAGAAGTAAAGATGCTAATCACTGTACCACAAGACCTCCATAATTAGATGTTGTGTGATAAGTTAAAAATATTTTTAATGCAATGATTGATCACAGTGCTTTGCTGTTTAAACTTAAACGACCATTAAATTGACTGGTATTGTGTGTATGCATAGATTAGACCGCTTTATCCAGTGGGTTAAGTTCCTCTTTGAATTCATTAGTATTGAAAATCTGACTATATTGTGCCATTGGACATTGTGCTTCCTTCTTTATAAAGATTTAAAGTCTGGATATCTGTTGAGTCTTTGAAGCATTTTTCCAGTAAGCGCTATGGGCAAAGATCACGAGTCTTGTAATAACACTGGGAAGTCTTTGAATGCTCATGAACCTATCAAAATAAACAAGTACCCATTCAAAACATTTAAAAACGCTTAGAATTATTAAGAACTCATAAAACTGTCAGTAGAGATAAACAGATGGTCAAAGACCACTTCAAAGATGCATAATTCTCTCAGGAACTTATAAAACCAGTATTTAAACAAGTACACAGTCTCATTCACAACTGTTAGAGAGCTGAATCCATTAATGAATTTTGAGCTCAGTCAAGCATTCATAATAGGAATCTAAGTCACAGCTGTAAATACAAATGCTCTAGAGCTGAATTCATTGAAATCTGTGAGGCAGATTGATCTGGAGACTGTCAGGCTCAACACTTTGATTGACAGGTCAATACATGGACTTTGCCCATAGTGGATATTTGAATGAACGGACATGGAGGATCAGTTTTTTATTTATTCATGGCTTTGTGCATCATTGGTTAAGCTGGCATTTATTACCCTGATTGTCCTGAAGAAGGTGGTGGTAAGCTGTCAGTTTGAACTGTTACATTCAGTGTGGTATAAGTGCACCCACAATGCTGTTAGGGAGAGAGTTCCAGGATTTTGATTGAGTGACAATTGTTGCAAATTAATCTGTGCATGGCAATTACTTTGAAAAGAAGTTGCCAGTTAAGTATGTTAATTGCCCTATAAATAGAGACAGTTGGAGCACTTTGGGGAAAAGAGAGTCTTGTAAGTTAGTAGCACTGAGTACGTGCCTTACAATAAACTCTGTGGTGGTGTTACTATGTAACTGTAGTCCTTGTTCTTATGAATGATAGCAATCATAGGTTTGGAAGGTGCTGCTTCAGGTACCTTGGTGAGTTCCTGCTGTGCATCTTACAGATAAGTACATTGCTGCCACTGTGGTGGTGATAGGAGCCAAAGTTTGTTGCATTGCTTTGTCTGGATGTTACCAAGCTTATTGAGTGTTGTTAGAGCTGTATTCGTCCAGGCAAGCACATCCTCTGCCTTGTAGAGGATGGACAGGGTTTGGGAAGTCAGGAGGTCAGTTACTCACAGAGGATTCTTAGCCTCTGACCTGCTGTTGTAGCCACGTTATTCCTATGGCTATTCAGTGTTTGATCAATGGTAAACCTAGGATACGAATTGTGGGGGATTTGGTGATAGCAACACCATTGAATGTCAAATGATGGTTAGATTCTTCCTTGTTGGAGATAGTTATTGCCTGGCACTTGTGTAGTGCAAATGTAACTTGCCACTTATCAGCCCAAGCCTGAATACTGTCAATCTTTTTTTGCATTTGAACATGGACTGCTTCAGTATCTGAGAAGTGGCAAATGGTGCTGAATGTTATGCAATCATCAGTGAACTTTCCCGCTTCTGATTGTGTAATGGAAGGAAGATTACTAATGAAGTAGCTGAAGATGGTTGAGCCTAGGACACTAAGGAACTCTCACAGTTCTGGAACTGAGATGACGACCTCCAAAAACCACAGGCTTCTTACTTTGTGTTAGGTATGACTTCACCCATCGGAGTGTTTTCTCCTGATTCCCATTGGCTTGCTCAGGCTCCTTAATACCACACTATGTCAAACACTATCTTGATGTCAAAGGCTGCATCATTCAACTCACCCTTCAATTTCAGTTCTTTTGTCCATGTTTAAACCAAGTAACCCTGTGATGGGGTCAGGAGCTGAGAGATTCTTGTGGAATCCAAACTGAGCGTCAATGAGCAGATAATTGCTGTGCAAGTGTAACATGATAGCACTGTTTATGACCCCATCCTTCACTCAGGCATGGAAGGTTTGGGGAGAAAGGGGAGGATGAGACAATACAAAAGGGGGCGTGGGCTACATAGGGGGCATGAGGAGCAAGGGAGATATTTGGATATGGGAGATGTGAGGGGACATGGAGAGGTGTGTGGGAGCTGTGGTGCCTGACAGCCATTTATTGGAGTGGATCAGTATCCAGTGAATGGAGGCTGGAGCTCTCTAACCTGCCTGCTTCATATCCAACCACCTCCATTCCTGCCTCAGGCCTGCTTCTGGAGGGACTGGCCCTCACTTCAGCCCATCTCCAGTACCCCAACATGACAGTAGTGAGAGTGGGCATTGCCTAAATCATGAGTTTTGGAAATGGCTTGGTGTTTTGAACTTCGCCATAGAGAATGGATGTTGAGCCTACAGAAAGGAGACAACTCAGAATCACTGGGATGCCGTCACGTATAAAGAAATAATACAAAAATGAAGTAAAAAATGGTGATTGAAGTGTTTTTAATTTGGACAAAGTGCAAGTGAAATTGTATCCCAGCATCTTCAGGAGAATGGGGTGGGAAGAAGGAAAGGTAAAGAAACAGATTTTTAATAACGTTGGGGAACTGGGTCTAAAGTAAACAGTGGAGAATGCAGAATTAAAGCCAGTAGTGGGGGAAGGCTTAAACTCGTTACTGGCTGTGAAAGAGATTCTTCAGGGAGTGTTTAAAAAGTGACTAGGAACATTTTATCTTGAGGATTTTGTGAAATGAAAATTTGTTTGGAATATTATGCTTGGATCAGGGATTCTTTTAATGAGAGTGATTGGGATGTGGTTTGATCACTAGAAGTCAGCTGGGAATGGGTGTGTAGAGCTTTTAAGCTGACTGTGGCTATTCACAAATCCTGTTCTTTTTAAGGCCATGTGTGTGAGAGATTGTTTTTTGTTAAGGGTCTGTTAAAGAAGAGGTTTGAGGGGGTAAAGGTTCCTGCTGTACTATTGCTGCTCCTCTTCTGTCAACCATATTACTGACTTGAAGATCAAAACTGAACACAAAATTCAAATGTTCCAAATCACCTCATCCTAATTAACAGCTTGCAAAAAAAAATTAAGTAAGTCATTTTTCCAGTTAGTGTTTAATTAAATCAAATGAACTGAATGCAGCAAAACAGCACAGAACATCCTGCTTCATTATCAGTTGAACAGCTCTTCACAAAAGGCAACTCTATCAGTGAGAAAACACAGAACATCCTGCTAATTAAATAACACAGTGAGCTGTGAGAGTCTGCAGTCCTCTTTCCACAAGTGCTTACACCCCCCACAGGTTCCAGGCTTTAGGGTGGGACTGGGTGCCTTTGAGGCATTTCTGGGGAGGAAGAGAGGAAACAGTGACAAAATCATTAGCCATGGCTTGATGGAATTAGGTTTTGCTCAAACCAGTGAGAATATTTGCTGCCAAATATCACTGTGGCACTGTGATGAACTCTGGCTTCTATACTGATGTCACTTGGTGCAAACAAAGAACAAAACAGCATGGGAAACAGGCCCTTCGGCCCAACAATTCCGCGCCGCCACCCTGATGTTCCCACCTCTACCCATGATTCCTGTCAATGTTTATAGATCTATGGATTAAAAACCAAATTTGAGACAATTTAGGGAGAATTTGTTTTGCCAATTAGCCTAAGAGCACATCTTTGGGATGTGGGAGGAAACCGGAGCACCCGGAGAAAACCACGCAAGCACGGGGAGAATGCGCAAACTCCCACAGACACAGGCCCAAATCCATGTATCTGCACAGCACAGTGATAGTCACTGAGCTGTCGTGTTGCCCATCAAATGGTCCAGGTCAGGCGTACACTAACGACGTGAAGCACTAGAATACTTTCGAAAAAAAAATCCAAGAGCAGCCCTCCCACGACCCATTGCGTGTGTGCCCTTCGTTAGACAACAAGGTGGACCAAAGCACCTGTAGGATAAAAACAAATACATCAATATCATCATCTATTTACACACTTCCCAGGGACTCCCAAGGATCATGATCCCTATTTTAAATTAGTTTTCTATACCCCTCCGTTCCCATTCTGTTCATGTGCCCATCTAAGTATTTCTTAAATAACTCCAGAGTGCCTGCCTCCACCACTTTACTTGGTAGCGCATTCCATATCCCCACCACCCTCTGTGTGAAAAAACTCCCTCTAGCATCCAAATTATACCTTACCCCCCTCACCCTAAGCCCGTGACCCCTCGTGATATTCGAGTCCATCCTAGGAAAAAGCTTAACCCTGTTTACTCTATCTATACCCCTCATAATCTTGTACACTTCTATTAGATCTCCTCTAAGTCTACATCTTTCTAAGGAAAACAGTCCCAATTTGCCTCACCTCTCCTTGTAACTCAGACCTTCCATACCAGGCACCATCCTGATAAACCTCCTCTGCACTGTCTCCAGAGTCTCCATGTCCTTCCAGTAGTAAGGCGACCAGAACGGGATACAGTATTCCAAATGAGGTCTAACCAACGTTTTATACAGCTGCAACATTAAAGGCCAGTTCTTGTACTCTATACCCCTTCCTATAAAGGCTAGCATACTATATGCTTTCTTCACAACCTTCTCCACTTACTCTGCCACCTTCAGAGACTTGTGCACCTGCACTCCCAGGTCCCTCTGCATTTCTATACTCTTAATAGGTCTACCCTTTATCATATTCCTCCCCCCTACATTCTTTCTCCCAAAATGCATCATCTCGCATTTATCAAGATTGAATTCCATCTGCCATCTATCTGCCCAAGCTACCAGCCTATCTATGTCCTGCTGCAGGTACATTTGGTTTAACTTTCTGCTGATTCAAGTAAAGACTTTTTCTATCATTAAGCCATATAATTCATGTAGTTGGCTCAGCCAGTGATCATATTAGGCATGTTGTCAAATATATACCTGGTTCAGCCAGTGATTACAGTGAATACACTTAGTAATGTACCTGAATCAGCCAGTGATTACTGTGGGCACACTGTCAATAATATATCTGATTCAGCTAGTGATTACAGGGTGTATGCTGATAGTAATGTACCTGATTTAGCCAGTGATTACCGTGCATATACTGTTAGTAATATAGCTGATTCAGCCAGTGATTATAGTGATCACGCTGTCAATAATGTACTGATTCAGCCAGTGATTACAGTGAGCACATTGTTAATGTACCTAATTTGGGCAGTGATCACAATGAGCACACTGTGATGTAGCTGATTCAGCAAATGATTACAGTAAGTACACTGTCAGTAATGTACCTGATTCAGCTAGTGGTTGTAGTGAGCACACTCAGTGATGCGGGAGTAACTATGACTCTCTTGAGGAGGACTCTCTTGGGGGGACTCTCTTGAGGTTTCTGGTTATTCCCTCGGGAGTAGCTATGACTCTCTTAAGGAGGACTCTCTTGGGGGGACTCTCTTGAGGTTTCTTGGTTACTTTAGCTGTGCGTGTCTTGTCGTTTCTGCCGCACAGCGAGCTGCGCCTCCACGTCGGTCCCGCCGGGCAACGTCACCGCACATCCATCGCGGTGGCGGCTAAAGCGGCTGTCCCAGAAACGATGCGGAGTAATTGCATGCCTGGATGCCCCTTAAGGTTGCGATTACAGACAGGTGGGGTAAGATTGGTTAAGCCGAAAAAAAGGCGTTAACGGCCAATCGTAACTGTGGGGTCTTCTGGTTTCTACCCACAGCGAGTCAATCCCTTCCGCGGGAGCCACCTGGTACCTTCTCCTTGGGCACAAGAGAGGGTATTCCGTGACTGGTCGAGAAACAAATAGCGGGGGCGATGCATGCCAGGTCCACGACCACTACCACAGGACTGCCATCCTAGAGTGGTGAAGCTGGAATGGATTATGGTGTGTGTTGCGTAGCTGTGGTATTTTTGGTTGTTCTAGACCACAGTGAGTCATCCCTTACCGATGGTCCCGCAGGGAATCCAGGCACTCCTGCTGGCAGGCGAGTGTCTGTCGGAATTTGACTGGCCGAGGATAACCAACATGCTTCTATGCCTATAAACCCGGTAAATTTCCAAAAAAATAGGTTCTCGACAAGTTCAGGCTTGTCCCGGGGGCACTGGTGATCCGCTGGCGGATGCGGTTCAACCCTGCCTAGGTAGTAGAAGCACCCGCGACCCACTACCCACACGATCGGTACAAAGGGTGAGACGAACGAGACGCACCTGGGGTGACGCTGAGATGGGACGTGTGCCCCGTCTTGTCTTGGATGTTCACTACCAGACGATGACGAAAGATAATGACACCGATTACCACCCAAAGGTGTCACGGTACGAATGGGCAGCACGTCAGCCCAGTGATTAGCACTAAGGTTGACCGGCTACTTGGACCCAGGGTCGGTTCCCGACCTGGGCCTTGCGGCTGGGGGAGTTTGCACTTTCTCCCCGTGTTTGCGTGGGTTTTCCCCGGGTACTCCGGTTTCCTCCCACATGGCCAAAAATGTACTAACTAGGTTAATTGGTTATGTACAATTGTCACGTCACCTAATCTGGCTTCCCTAAATTCGGAATAAACTTTTCCCTTAAATTCTAAATTCCCACCTCACGCAAGAGAGCCGAGCACCGAAAGTACCGACAAAAGGTTCTCTAAACGCCCAATTAGATCAGGGGGCGACAGTACCAGCTCACACCCTGCCCTAAACACACTCAGGGTGCCCAACCGAGCCACAATGACATCAGTAGACCCCTGCTGGGGCTCTGCGAGCCACGGACTATGCCCAGGGCAGACCCCGGCTGGGGTCTGCGAGCAACAATTGGTAACTTCAGTAGACCCCGGCTGGGGTACTACTCGTGGTACTTCAAGATCAAGAGCCCCCGGCGTGGGATCTGCTAGTGGTAGACAAAACCATCGACGAGCGACGTAAAGACTCGGAAAAGGCACTCATGCGAGTGTATTCAAATAGCTGATTCAACCAAGTATCCCAGTGTTCATGATGTGTACAGATTGTGGTGTGTTGACATGTGCTTAAAGCCTATACTGTTAGCATGTCATGTGATATCATGAATAGTCACAATGATATATAAGAAGTTGCGAAGTGTAATTAGCTGTAACTGAGCAGGAAATGATGGGGTTTGTGATGAGTGACTGAGTAATGCTATTCTGACCCTGTTGGCTGCTGGTGCCCCACAATTTCAAACAAAACTTGTTCAATCCCAATTTCTGAAAGTGTTCCAGCTCCATGACCTTGTCCATATTGGTGGAATGGAGGATTTCTGGGCCATCTGATAATGTTGAATATCCTGAGGGAGCCTTGGTGAAGTGAGTAACTAAAGAGCTGTGGGAGTTAACTTCTCCATTGACCCTGAATAAGGGCTCGAGGGCTTGTGGTCAGCAGTTGGTCCTGAGCAGATGCTGGAATGAGGGTGACATATGGGGGGAGTATTTTAAATATTTATGGACAGAAAATTATCTGGATGTAACCAGAACGAATGGTAAGTCTGTCTCTGCGACCCTAGTGTAGAGTAGACCATGGCCGGACCTTCACACCAGTGTGACCTGATCCCACAACAGTGCACCTGGCCGCAGGTTTCCCAGCAGAGTGGGGTGGCATTAATGAAAGACACCATTGACAGCAGCGGGACCAGAGGATCTTTCTGCCAGCCAACAGCTCACCACGAGAAACACAGTGTGGGGCGGCCAGAGAATTGTGCCCCTCAGCTTCTGAGCAGAGAGTTTGTCCGGCAGCACAGTGATTAGCACTGCTGCCTTAGCACCAGGGACTGGGGTTTGATTCTCGGCTTGGGTCACTGTCGGTGCAGAGTCTGTACATTCTCCCTGTGTCCGTGTGTATTTCGTCCAGGTGCTCCAGTTTCCTTCCACAGCCAGAAAAACGTGCTGTTTAGGTGCATTGGCCATGCTAAATTTTTCTTCAGTGTGCCAAGCAGGTGCCAAGTGTGGTGACTAGAAGATTTTCACAGTAACTTCACTGCAGAGCTAATGTAAGCCCACTTGTGATACAAATAAATAATCTTTAAAACACTGGATGTTCCTTTTATTCAAATAATTATCTTATTTTGGTCCATTGGTTTGGGTGTGGGATTCCTGGTACCTCATCAAAGTCACATTTTTACCTTTTCAGATGGATATTCTTAGACAGTTCCTCTATGCCAGTTTTTTTCAAATTTTTAAGAGCTGCGAGATATGTCGATTGGTGTGGTTCCCCACCACCCTCCGGAATCACCTTGAGGGGTCAGGTAATGTGTCCTTCTTTTGTCCTACAAGTAGGAGCTGACTGGTGATGTAGTGCTGTTGTCAGGGTTCCAGAGATAAAAAGGAAAATTTGCTCAGAGGCTATTTATCTGTGAGGATAGTCGAGGTCAGGCATTTGTTTGAAGGGAACCTTGGAGCACTTGTGTACAAACTAATGCAGCGTGATGGGTGGAGAGGGAAATGGGAGGCCTCCTATTTCCTCAATCACCAATTATCCTTTATATAGTGGCATAAATAAATACGCCCTTATCAGGAGCTGTGCTTGTTGCAGCCACTATTTGTTATAAATTGGAGATCCTGATTTCAAGAAGGAACAGTGTTTTTAAAGAATAACCACACTGCAATGAATTTATTTGTCTGCACTGATGTTTGAAGGGGACATTGTATCAAACCTGTGAATGCTTTGTCCCCTAGAATCAATAGCAGTGGATCAAAATCAAATCAAATCAGTGATGGGTAACGTTGGCCAGTTGAGTGGGCCATGAGTGGCACTCCTTTATCTCAGTGGGGCTGCAAGACTGAAATCAAACTTGTTCACTAACCATGACCCCACAAATCATATTAAATACATTTAATATATGGTGAATAGCTCATCATTTACAGAAAATGCTTCATCATTTATATATTAATATGTAATCATCGACTTCAAATGTTAAAAGCAAGAGAAATATTTACACTTTGGACACAGAGGGAATGCATGGCTCTCAGTCAGTGTTGCGTGCAGCCAACATACACCTCATTTCACTTGGCCTAGCTCTGTGCATATCAATTCAGTCACAGCAATAGGAAAAAAGCTGCATTGATGGAAACCAGCGGAAAATGGCAACTCTACATGTGGACAGCAGTCAACAAAATATTTTGTGGGTTGCACTCAGAACCCTGATTGGGCCATATGTTGCCCACCATTGATCCACAGGTTTTTAAATAATACCTACTAGCATTTATGTGGTTCTTTTAATATAGTGAAACATTCCAAAGCGCATCACATAAGTTAATGAGACAAAATCTGACACTGGATATTAGAAGCTATTTAGGCAGGTGACAGGTTTGGGCAAAGGTACACCTTATCAGTGGCAAGAACACTAGATCAGTTAACGGTTGAAGCAGGGATCAATCCCAGAATTATCCGAGTCACTGTGATGTATTAGGTAGTGGCAGAAGTCTGATGAGCCTAAGGATTGATCCCACAAATTCTGCTGGGACAAAAAGGCAGGCCTTCAGAAAGGAACTCGCAGTGCTCCTGATAGTTTGTTGAAGACAGTTGGGGCAAGTGTATGTGCTCATTCTAATCACATTCTGTCTAATGTTCGTAAAATATGGATTTGATATTGAATAAAGTGACACAATCCAATCCAGAGATGGGATCATCAGCTGTAGCACTTACATACACGTACACAGTCCCTCCTGTTATGGCTCTAATATCAGCCATGTTAACCTTGCAGCTGTTAAAAGGAAAGAATCACTGAAGCACTTATCATTTAGCAATCTGTTCCTGCATCAGCCACGAACATTGACCCTAACGTTTTCAGTTACAGGCAGCATGTCTTGAGCGAAACTCAACATGATCTTTCCTTTCTAGTTCCTGTTTTCTTTTTCCAGATGTTCTGCTCTCCTTCTCCTCCAGATTTTGTTTCGTGAGCACTGGTTGCCCTCGGATACCTTGCCTGTTATTCTTCATGTGAATCTGCAATGTGTGTCTAATCACATGTTACAGCATCACAGTGATCCAATATTCACACGTGTCCAGCAGGAGTCACTGGGTGGCGTTCACAAGCAAAGGCCCAGGCTGATAATTTCAGTGGCCTGTTGTATACTTAGGACTGCGACACTGTTACGCACAGTGTAGTTATGCTAAAGTGGATCTGTGGTTAATGTGGCTTGCCCATTTCTAGTTACAGAAGAACACCTGTGAACGGGCATACCCTGAGATCAGGAGATAATTATTTATTTAAGCTGGTACTTGTTCTTTGTTGGGTTCAGAATATCTTCAACTGTGAATTGCTTCTGAGTATTTGAGGGAATCGGGCACAAACATGATATTTGCAACTGTGACAAGACACACAAGCTCATTATTGGCAGTAATAGATCATATGACCCATTGAGCCTACCTCAACATTTAATATAATCATAGTTGATCTTGGGCTCAGATAAAATTTAAAGTTTTATTTATCGGTATCACGAGTAGGCTTACTTAATACTGCAATGAAGTTACTGTTTAAAATCCCCTAGTTACCACACTTTATCACCTGTTTGGGGAACACTGAAGGGGAAATTTAGCACCTAACCACCGCGTCTTTTGGATTGTGAGAGGAAACTGGAGCATCCAGAGAAACCATGCAGACTTAGGGAGAATGTGCAGACTCCACACAGACATTCAAACCTGGGTCTCTGCTGCTGTGAGGCAGCAGTGCTAACCACTGTGCCACCGTGCTGCCAGATAGCCAACTATCCTGGATTTGTAATCTGGCTTTTATCCCACATCCTGGTTCAGATTTTCCAGGCATGTGTTTTGTCTTGAGCTTCTGTTTTAACTCATTTCTGCTCATGTGTTGAGTCTAGAATGTTCTTTTTGCATCTGTTATTTTTAGGACATTCCTCTGCTGTTGCTGCTTGATGTCAGACCCAACTCAAGCCATCTTCCGCTTTAGCTGAAGGTCAAAAATGGACCACCCTTGAAGGGCTGCAATGTATAAACCTCATAGTTCTACCTATTCCCTGCATGGCAAAGGATGAGTCTGGTTGTGCTGCAAAATGTCTCAAGTGTTCATAAATCTTTCTATGAGGGATAGTTGTAACTGCAAGGTTCAACTACTTGGAGCATTCTACAGCATGACCAGACCCATCCTTCACAACACTGGAGGCAGGTAGAACCTTGGCACATAGAGACAGTTAGTGTTTGTATACCGAGGATCTGTGCCCAGATTGATGGAGTCACAAAGGTGGCCATCATGATTCAGATGACGCTGGGCACATTTTTCTCCCTTTATTTAAAATTTTGATGGCTTTGAGTGATCACCACAGTGTCGGAGTGAGGAATGGACTAGGTCTGCATCAGTTACAGCAACACTGACACCTTATACCTGATGACCAGGTTCTTGCCCTCACTGGATTAGGAGCATTGCTCTTACATTGCCAGTTTTTATTTCACTATAACTACTAATTCCTTCCGTTTTCTAATGCTTGTGCTGGTTCCTACAATGCAGAAGGAGGCTATTTGGTCCATTGAGTCTGTACTGAACTCTGAAAGAGCATACCACCCTTCCCACCCTATTCCCATAATCCCACACATTTACCATGGTTAATCCACCTAACCTGCATGGGTTTCCTGTGGACGTTCTGGTTTCCTCCCACACTCATCTTTGGAGTGTGGGAGGAAACTGAAGCACCTGGAGGAAACGCAGGGCGACATAGGGTCAACGTGCAAACTCCATACAGAAGTCACTAAAGGCTGGAACTGAGCTCGGGTCCCTTGCATTATGAGACATCAGTGCTAATCACTGTGCCACCATGCTGCTGCAGGCCATCTTCATGCAGTATAACCTAATGTTGAAGAGGATGAGGGATTGGTCAGCATAGTTCCTAAAGAATACGCCGCGATTTACCTTTTGCGTCAGGGGCCAGTTCAAAATGATTGCAGATGTTGATCAGTCTGCACGCTGACAGCAGATCTGAGCAAAAGATGATTATGGCATTCATAAAAAGAGTGGCTTCGGTGCCTGAATCCTTCCTGATCGATTCACTCACAACCATGTTCATTGCTCCTTATAACAGTGCTTGTTTTTTAAGCTCTTTTCGTTTGGTTGCATAAGGTTGGCAGGTGGGAGGACATGGTTTATCTGTCAACTAAAATAATCTTAATTTCTGGTAACTACATTAAGAGATTTGAAGCTGTATAATAACCAAGTGCTATAAGGATTAGTAGAAATCTGGTGTTGGGCAGGGGAATTGAGATGAAATTGGTTTTGGGCAGTAGCACAAATTGAGAGGTAGGGCAGATTGCAGGTGAGCAAGAGGAGTGGGGAATTAGCTGCCTATTTTACACCATTCCATTTTATTCTTCATTGAAGTGAATGTCCAGCACCAGTTTCTGTCCCTAAATGTCCTGTGAGTCAGAGACCAAATGCAAATTAATGTATATTTTAAACTTGGAATCTAAAGAGCTATTGATGTAAACCAGATTTACAAACTAACACTGTGTAAAATGCCTTTTTTTATCGCTTGGATTTGAAGAAAGGTGTTTCTCTGTCCTGTGAACGGCACAGAGATTCTGCTGTCGTGTGAGGAATGTAACAGGAGGTGTTGCAGCGTGAAATATTTGAAAATGCAGGAAGAAAGTCTGTACAATCAAAGAAAAAAAATCGGAGTAGGGACTGGATGCTCTGGTCATTCTGGTATTGAGGAGTGGTTTAAGGAGAGGGAAAGTCTGAATGGGAGGTTTAGCAAAAGTGCTTTCCTTAATCGAGGCACAATTTTTTTTTCTTTGGGATGTGAGTATCACTTGCAAGGTCTGCATTTATTGCCCATCCCTACATGGTGTTAAAATGGTGGTGGTGAGCTGCTGCCTTGAACTGCTATGGTCCCTATAGTGTAGGCACACCCACAATGTTATTAGGGAGGGAGTTGCAGCATTTTTATCCAGGAGCAGTGAAGTGACGTATTTTCAAGTTAGGATGGTGTTTATCTTAGAGGTGAGGATGCTCACAGTATCTGCTGCCCTTGGTCTTCGAGGTGGTAGAAGTTATGCATTTGGAAGGTGTGGTCCAAGGAATCTTGACAAGTGTTGCAGTGCATTTTGTAAATTGTTCACCCCTCTGCCACATTGTAGAAGGAGTAAATGTTTCAGGTTGCTGATTGCACTGAGAAAAGTGGGTCTCTTTTGCATGATGTTATAATCTGGGAATGGACTGATGCATTTAGTACACATGCCAATACTTGCAATCCCACACTGGGAGCACTGCATCTTGGAAAGGTATTAGATAATTGAGTGTTGGACTGTCTGAGGATCAGTGCTAAGGGAGTCAGTAGTCCCATTTTTTTGGTGAAATATTGCATTGAAGAAGCCCAAGAGGTATTCTAGCTAATGTTCTGACCCAGATACATCCCCAACCAACTTAATTAAAAACAGATTATATGGTCAGTATCACATTGCTGTTTGTGAGATCTCACTGCATATAAATTGACTGTTGCATTTCCTACATTACAACAGAGACTATATTTTATAACATATAAAATACATATTTTATTTACATACATTATTTAAATACATATAAATACATATTTATAAAATATAAAACATATTTTATAACTTCATTGTCTGCAAAGCACTCTGGGACGCCCTGAGATTGTGAAAGGTGCAAGAGGAACACAAGTCCTTTTGTTACCTTTTTCTCTCGAATGCACTTTGAAGTGTGAGTTCTGAGTTACACAGAACAGGAAGGGCCTATTCCCAGTCTGTATTTGGTTAGATGAATGAAGCAGGGGCTCAACACCCCTGTATGAGCGAGGGGAAAAAATCATTTTGGGCTTCAGGTGCTCATTGGTGACTATAGCAAAGTGCATTGTTGCAGAGGATGTTTGAGGAGAAAATCGAATTTCATTCTGATGGCTCAGTGCTTGAGTAGTATACCTCTCTTCACTTTTCACTCTGGTATAGAAAATATACTATCATTATCAGCCAGCTCTTTCGGAGAGGTAAGGATCAAAATCAGAGTGAAAGCAGATTGCTTATCCCGTGGGAAAACCAGCACAATCAGGGAAGAAAGAGTGAGAGGTTAAAAAAATAACATTTTTGAACATTCGAATGTAACGTTAGGTTTTAAAAAAGAAATCAGATTGTGGCAGGGAAGGGGTTAACTGTACGTTGGGCCGAACTGATACAAACAGTGCCCCGCACTATGCTGAAGCTCATTCAGTCTTTCCTCATAATAGTAGGGTGCCTGAGGCAGGCATTGACAGTCCAAGGGAGGGAGAGAGCAAAAGAGAGGGAAATCATTTGCATATGCTGTTGCTATTGGATTCTCGTCAGGCAATGAGACTGCCCCTCTCCATCTGAAAAATAAGAGATCTGTGTCAGTGGAATATTCTCATTGTATCTCAAGTGTGTGAGCTGCAAATGCAGGCAACTCTGTGGACTGTTGTTTGTGTACAAATTGGCATACATACCTCTCATCTTCAGCTTTGGGAAGTTCCTCTGCTTTACAGTAAGTAATTTTGATGCAAGTGATGTGGCAGATAGAGCAGGCTAGGCTGTCAGTTAATGGAAGGGTGTTTCAATCACTATTTCAGCACAGTGTTTGTGTTATCAGTGACTGCAACATCAAAGTGGTACCTTTCCTTTCATTCATCTGAATACTCTAGCTATGCCAATCAGACAGACATTGTGTAAATCTGGCATCTTGTGATTAAGTAAAATCCATTGCTTCTACAGGGAACAGGTTGTGGTTCCCAGGCATAATTTGAGCAAAGCCCTGCTCTTAAACACCATAACTGTTAATTTACAGTATCCTTGGTGTTCCTAGGACTGGGCAGTGTGTGTTGAGTTAATTTTCTGCACCCAACTGACGTGGGAGGATTACTGAAAGTAAATTACTAGGTTAGAGATTTCACATTTTTAGAGGAGGCTCTGACTGCCAATGACACCCTCCTACTGTGCCAACATCATCTCGAGATGGGGGTACATCAGCTGAGTGTCTAAGACTCTCAAGATTGGCTACTGTCATATCCTGCAACTAAAGAAATTGGTTCTTTTATTTTGATAATGTAACATCTCCAAACATTTCCTCCCTTAAAATAAAAATCTGAGTGAAAAGTAGGAGGAAATCAGTGAAAACTCACAAATACTGAGCAGAGTGCAATGCTGGATTATATTTTGTACAGTGAAGAAATAGGGCTTACCACAAATTCAACCATTGAATAATCAGCAAATGTCCAATTCTGTGAAATCCCACAGTCAAACTTTGCCAGTATTAAGTGTACCAACCTTGTTATCTGTCTATAGTAAAACTGATGAACTAAATTGCAAAACTTAATATAATATCGTATCACGTAACAGCTAACACTCCCAATAAAATTATGTTCCTTCTCCTGGAAGATGGGTTAATCAAACTCTTCTGACAGTAAACCTGGATATCTGAAAGCATTAATGAAGTGTGATTTTCAGGTTATCATATTTGAGCAACCATTTTCGGGAGTCAGGGACAGGGTGGTTGGCCTATCATTTCCTAGCTGATTCCGTGATTGCTGACAGTGCGTGGTTGACCCAAAGCACGTTCTGTTTACAACTTCATTCTCATGAGTCGTTCGATATTGGATGCTAGTTATTCTTCCTGACACTCTGCAACACATGCTGTTAACGCTGCATCCCAAAGATTAGGTGGATCATCTCACCACACAATGTAGTACTGGGTCACACAAACCAGCAAGATCTCGTTTAATTCCTACAGAGCCACAGGACCGCAAATAAACAAATAGCTTTGATGCTGCAATTGATCTCAGTGGCTCTGGATTAGAAACAAGAAAATCAGCTTCAGTTCCTGCTTTCGATCACAATCCCAGCCCACGAGCATAGACTGCGAGAGCAAAACCTGAAAATGCTGGAAAATCACAGCAGGCCTGACAGTATCTGTGGAGAGACAATAGAGCCAGCATAATTCTGTCTCCACAGATGCTGTCAGGCTTAGTGAGATCTTGCAGCATTTTTTGTTTTTGTTTCAGAACCCTGTATCTGCAGTATTTTGCGATTATCTGTCTGTGAGAGCCATGGTTTGGTGCACAATGGGGCTTGTTCTACTTCAGGCTAGGAGGAAAGGAGGGTCACAGTGGCAGTATGTGTAAATAATGATGTCACTTTCCCACAGATTGTAGCTGTCACCATTCAAGAGCCAACATACAGCTACAGAACAGAAACTGATGCCCATTGAAATCTGTCGAAGGAACAGTGGATTTCACATCCTGGAGTAGTCTTGGAGCTTCCTTTGATCTGTTAAGTCTTCTGTCCCAGTAAAAGATTTCTGTCCTGCTTGTGTGGGTGACCTGTCCTTTCAGGGATTACACAGCATTTGGACCAGGAGACAAACTACATCCTCTCGGAGGAACTTGTTGTGGTGTCAGCGATGGTTACGTCTAGTCTCTGGGAATGCTTTGGAAGGAACAGGCAGAGGTCGGGGCATACACAAAGCTCTTCTCAACTCAATCGGGGTCATCGGTCCTCACGCTGGTTCATGAGACCGCTGCAACCAGTGCAATGCTACCCTGAGGCACAACCCCGGGTTTACCAGTGTAGGTACAAAATGGCAGAAGAAACTGGTGGCATTGAACCTCTCATTCTGCAGACAGGATCCTACCTGAAGCTCACAGGAGTGTGCCAGCTGTTGGTTCCTGGCAGCGACTGATACAAATATGGGCGTATTCAACTATTGCAATGAGCAAACCTGTAGTTAGATTTGAATACCATGTGCCTGTCCAACCTCCAAAGAACACAATGTGACAAATGCAACCTCCAACTCTTCCCTGACCCGCATCTTCCCTCACCCCAAATGTGCCAATCCCACCCTCACTTCATTTACCAGTATCTTGTGCTGCTCAGCCCTTTCCATAGTGTGCCCTCCTCCACCTGGATTATGCAGCACCCTACCTCCCTCAAGTCTTCCAAACCTCCCTCTCTGGGACAGCGCAGGCACCCCCCAACACACACCCCTTCACCCCTTCTCCCAGACTGCGCACCCCTCTCCCCTTCCCATACTGCCCAGTACCTCATCATCTCTGCTCCAGGATTGTGAAATCCCTGCCCGCCTCCCACCCTGGGCTACGCAGGAACCCTTTGCCCCCCCCAAAGACTGCATAACCCCCTCCCTCAAGGACAGGGTAATTAAACCCTCCCCGCCAAGGACTGAAACCAACCTCTCTCCCCACAAGGACTGTGTAACTAATCCCTTTCTTTCCAGGATGGCGTAACCTTTCTCTCCCAAGGACCACACGACCCTTCTGCCAGCATGGGCCCCCATAGACACCTCCCCCCCCCCCCCCCCCCCCCCCCCCCCCCCCCCCCCCACCCCCCCGGCCCCAGGCTGCGCAATTCAACTCTTCTCTCCCCTCCCACCCCACTTTGTCCCAAGGCTGTGCGACTCCACCTCTTCTCTCCCTGCCCACCCCCCAGTGCTGCATTAACCATTCCCCTCTGACTATGTAACCCCTCCCTCCCCAGGACTGTGCAATCGTCTATTTCCCCAGCCACACATAAGAAATAGGAGCAGGAGTAGGCCATCTAGCCTCTCGTGCCTGCCCCACCATTCAATAAGATCATGGCTGATCTGAAGTGATCAGTTCCACTTCCCCACTCCATCCCCACGACCCTTAATTCCCCTACTTATTAGAAACCTATCCACCCATGACTTAAATATATTCAGCAAGTTAGCCTCCATCACTTCAACTGGCAGAGAATTCCAAAGATTCACCACCCTTTGAGTAAAGAAGCTCCTCCTCAATTCTGATCTAAACTGCACCCCGCCCCCCCCTTATTTTGAGGCTGTGCCTTCTAGTACTGCTATCCTTTCTAAGAGGGAAGAATCTCTCTACCTCTACCCTATCCATCCCCTTCATTATCTTATATGTCTCTATAAGATCTCCCCTCAATCTTCTAAACTCCAATGAGTACAAACCTAGTCTATGCAATCTCCCCTTATAGGCTAACCACTTCATCTTTGTTCTTATCTCCGGTATCAGCCTAGTGAACCTTCTCTGCACTCCCTCCAAGGCCAATATATCCTTCTGCAAATGCGGTGACCAAAACTGCACACCTCACCCGCACCCTGTACAGTTGCAACAAGATCTCCCTACTTTTATATGCTATCCCCCTTGCTATAAAGGCCAACATCCCATTCGCCTTCTTGATCACCTACTGTACCTGTAGACTGGGGTTTTGCGATTCGTACACAAGACTCTCAGGTTCCTCTGCACCGTAGCATGCTGCAGCTTTTCGCCTTTTAAATAATAATCTCTCCTACTATTATTTCTACCAAAGTGGATAGCCTCAAACTTGCTAACATTATACTCCATATTCCAGGTCCTCTCCCACTCACTCAACCTATCCAGATATATCTGCAGACTTTCCACACGCAATTTGCTTTTCCATTCATCTTCGTGATATCTGACATTGTGCAGTCATTTCTCCAAGTGCCAGACTATGCAGTGATGCAGTGGCAAGCTATTGAATGATTAGAACTGAGCCAGCTTTTGTCCCTGCTTAGAATCCGTACAGTGAAAAATAAAGGCTATTTGGTCCTTTGAGCCTGCACTGGCAACAATCTCACCCTGAGCTCTCCATTAACCTCACGTATTTACTCTGCTAATCCCCTGACACTAAAGGACAATTTGGCATGGCCAATCAACCTAACCCGTACAGCACTCAGAGGAAACCTATGCAGACATGGGGAGAATGCGCAAACTCCACACACTGTTGACCCCAGACCGGAATTGAATCCAGGTCCCTGGTACTATGAGGCAGTGGTGTTTTTGTCCATTATTTCTGCCTGGGAGCTGAAATCAAGGCTGTTTGCCTTCCCCTCCGTCAGGTCAATTCTCACTCCTACTGTCAGCTTGTGTGGGATCAGCTAACTCTGCTTGAAATAGGGATGAAACCTTTAACCCGGTGGTTTATCGGCCTCAGCTACTGAGTCTTCAGGGAGTACGAGGCCTGTGATTTTACCACCAACACTTGCCTCTAGCATCAGCACACACAGGAGTCCCTTATATGCTGAACATAGGTGATGCTCTTCAGATTATCATGAGGCAGAAATACTATCAGTGGCACGTATTCTCAGAGAAATCAATCTTGCAGCTCTGTTTTACATAACTTTTAAGAAGAATTCATGCCTGGATATACCCAGAGTGATGCATGTTAGAGTGAAATATTCTGCTGTGGGTATTCTGGTTAGTTAATGTAATGATGATGCATTGAGTGATTACCTACAGATTGGTGTGGTACTGAGCCTCACAGTACTGACAGATTGTATATCAGGGGAAATCTGTATTGTTTGTTCAATAACCTTCTGTCGTACTGCTAGCAACAGCAGAATTCAGCAAGAATGAATTATGGTTGCCAAAAAGAAACAAATGGCCTTTCAGTTATTGGTTGACGGTATAAGTTAAGGTCAGAGAGAGGAGGTGTCAGTTCTTTCTAAAATTATTGAGGAAGTGTCCCAAGTTATTAAATTTCCTCAGATTCTGTTGCACAAAATTTCCTTCATTCTGTAGAGCACAAGATATTCTTGGGGCTGCATTCTCTATCCTTCCCACTGTGACATGCAGCACTGGATGAGACTGGACTTTCTACAGGTCCTAAGACCCATTCCCAAAAGCTCCAGCCAGAGTATAGATGGAATGACGTTGCTGAAGCACAACATGGAATGGTGGGGAGCATGGCAATCACAAGTGGGAAACATGGACACGCTGAGGTTAACTAGCAACTGTAAGCCGAACTCTGGCTATAAAGAGAGGAGGGATCCAAGGAATTTATTACTTGAGCATTATTCCTCTGTGATGTTCCTCTTCACTGCAGCCCACCCCATTACTCCCTTTTCCACGCTGCTCTTTTTATCCCTATTCCTCTTGCTGCCCCTCTCACTTTTATTCAGAGTTGGTTGAGCCTTCACAACTCTCTGAAGTGCCACCTTATAAGCTTTTTCCCATAAACTCACTAATGGCATAGGAGTATGCCATTCATTCCATTGAAACCAGGCCACTCCCTATTGAGCAAAGTACTGTGGCATTTGGAAGGGGCAGAAATATCTTTAATTTTCAGTGGTTTGTTTGTTTCTTTACATGCAGCAGAGCCAAGTCTGTATTATCTTTGGCCTCACTCTGTGATTTTTTTCTTAAAGAAAATCCTGAAATGTAAGGAAGGAACAGACTGTATGATAGAAGAAAGGCATAATGGTCAAGTGAAGAACTGACTTTGGCAACTGACATCAAAGGTTAAGCATATTGGAAATTATAAATGCAGTAACAGCCCGATAGACGGAATAAGATGTTTAAAAAAAAGGACTGACTTCGGACAGTGCTGTGCAATTAGTTAGCTGCTACCCAAGTGTAGCTAATTAGTCATCTTTATGTGGCCAGAGTCAAGGCAAACCAGGTCCTGGACTGTTTAGCCCTGGCCATTCATTACAAAACTAGGAGAATAATAAGATCTTAGAATATAAGATGTATTTTGGACAAAGTAAAGATAGGTAGCTGTTATTATTTGGAGAAAATGCAGACAACTTAGGATGTCTGTTTGGAAGTAGTGAATTTTGAAGATATTCTTGATGTCTTGGGTTTGCATGCACAGGAAAGCTGTAGAGTGGAGCAAAGTATTTAAGACTGTTAAAGATGGAGACAACACCACAGTAGATGGTCTGTTTGAGGTAGTTGGGAACAAAAAAAATCCAGGGGCACCCAGGTAACCTGCACAGTGCAGCTCTTTATTTTACTTATCTCAGAGAACATAGATTTATAGTAGGATAGAAAAACCTCTGGAAATATCAACAAAGGTTAAAAATGCATTCAAAAAAAAGTAGCAACACGTTGCGGTGCCTTTCTAAATGGATAAAATTGAAAAGCAGATAAGTTATATTAAACTTCTCCAGGATCTTAGTTAAACCACAGAATGTTGTGATGTTCACATCTTCAAGCTAAAGAAAGAACATAACGGCACTGGAGAAGACGCAAGAAAGATTTTATTAGTGTGATATCAGAAGTTGGAGGCTGTAAACAGGAAAGACGGGCTCTCTTGAAAAAGAAAAAAAACCAGATATGATGCCTTTAAGAATGTGGAAAGGTTAGATTGATGTGAACAAAATGTTTCCATTTGCAGGGGAGACCAGGACAAGGGGCTATCACAATCACATGGTCACTACTTATTGTCATAGCATTGGTGATGCTCTGAAGCCAGATCAAGCTGAACTGGACTCACCTGTTAGCCCTTTCATTTTCCCTTGATCTCCCCTTCTTTTCCAGGCACTTTGGACCACTTCCAATCCATGTTTACACTGTGCCAACCAGCAAAAACTTCAACAGTTTGAATCTACCTAACTTACATAGTTTCTTGTGTATTGCTTATCATATTGTAGTTTACCACAGCAGTGATGTTAGAAACTGGAGACTGTGTAATTCCTGTGTACATCCTTCTCATTGTTTTAATGTCTTTTACCCATAACTATTAAAAATAGAATAGAATAGAATCACAATGGAGTACTGAATTTCAGTAGGGAATTCAGGTGAAATGTCTTTACCCAGAAAGTAGTTGGAATGTTGATCTCTGAATCCTAGAAGATTGCAGCACAGGAAGAAACATTTGGCTCGTCCTGTCCATGCTGGCTCTCCAAAGAAGCAACTCACCGAATGCCATTTCCATGTCTTTACCCCATAATCCTGCTATGTTTCCTTTTCACCTTCCTTGCACAAAGTGATGCTTACATTACACAGTATTGCATAATATAAAAACAGAAGCAGGCTAATCACTCCAGCAGCCCACGTGGTGTTTATGCTCCATAAAAGCCTCCTCCCTTTTTTTATTTAATCCTATCGATATTCCCTTTTCAGTGACAGTGAACGAATGCTGATGTATTTCCAAGTCAGGATGGTGAGCAGCATGGAGGGGATTTTCCACTGGCAATGTTCCGATGTGTCTGAAGAACAAAGGCAGCAAACAAATGGGAACATCACCATCCTGATTTGGAGCCACATCATTGTTTCTTCATTATCACTGGGTTAAAATCTTGAAACTCTTTGCCTAACAGCACTGAGGCTACCTACATATGGACTACAAAAGTTTGAAAAGGTAATTCACCATCACCTGAAGGGAATTAAGGATGGGAAATAAATTTTGGCTAAGTCAACAATGCTCTTATCTCATGAACTAATTTTTTTAAAAGTATAAATCCCTTGAATGCCGTGTTTGAACCTGCCTCTACATACTCCTAGGCACCACAGATCACAAGGAATAGTTTGGGTGACTAACAGATGCGTTTATAGGGAAGCTAGATAAACACGTAGGAGAATGCAGTAGAAGAATATATCGATAGGGTTAATCACCAGATGGACCTTTGGACTGATTTACCTATTTCTATATACTATGTACTACTAAGTAATATAAGCATCTCTTTGTGTTTGGGTACAAGTATTTCTTGGACTTTGGAGCACTTCTGTTTAACTCCTTTAATCAAAACAGATTTTCTTTAGCTTACAGCTGGTGATGGGCCAGGTATTCAGTGCTGATTAGGAGTCAACTTGTTTGGATGGACCTTTTGGGTACTATTTCAGTGATATGCTTGTGCGTCTGCTGGAATAAATGGAAATTAATCATGAATAACAGTGTGTGTCATCTAACGGCATGTAATTTCTCCCGCAGTTCCACGAATAAACGGACACACAAAACCAGATCGACATCGCATTGCAGGCAGTTATGAAAGTGCCTCCACAGTGATGAGCAGCGAGCTGGACTCGAGCAGCTTTATCGATTCAGACGATGACAACACTAGCAGGTAGGAGGAGCAGAGGTAATCTATTGTTTATCAGAGTGACAGGTGATGTAACCTGCAGAGAGGAGGCCAAGTGAACAGATGGCCAGACCATCTGTCTACCCTGCCTTCCGATTAGGGTCAATGTGCAAGATGATTCAGTTCTGGGATACCAAGCTCCATGAAGTGCTTTATCCATTTAAATTTGTCATGGAACCTGGGTTCTACAGCATCTGCACAATACAGAAATCTAATTGACAAGAGGTACTCAATCCAGTACAGCCAGCAAGTTACCCCAATAACCCCCCAGCTCTTCCAATTCCCTGTTTGGATCTCCTCAATTAAGTTTCTGTCTCTGAGAAAGCGCCAATGCATGGTCCTATGACATCTCCAGTGATGGTGTATTCCTTCTTGTCCTTGCTACAGCCTTTACTCAAACATCATCCTTACAAAGCTCTCCTCTGTTGTTGCTTGTTGGAATCCCTTAACTATTCTGCTCTTATTTAACTGGTTGTAGTCAGAACCTCTCCTAATAATGGCTTTGTTTCACGTACCCTGCACCATTACCTGCAGGAACCTCCACTAATCTTTTCTTGGATCTCAGCTCTTCTATCTCCTGCTCTTTATCAGATATACAGTTGGTTTCTGCTTGTATGCTGACAAAATTCAGCTCTTTGTCTTTACAAACCTCTCCTGATGTCTTCACTGATGGTGTTTTTCCAGATTTTTAAAAAATAAATTTACAGGATGTGGGCATCTCTGGCCTGGGTGAACATTTATTGCCCATCATAATTGCCCTTGAGAGGACACTTAAGAGTCAACCACATTGCTGTGGTCTGGAACCACATATGAGGCAGACTAGGTGAGAATGGCGGATTTCATTTCCTAAAGAACATTAGTGAATAAGGTAGTTTTTTTACACTAATTGCCAATAGTTTCATTATCACATTTGACTTTTAATTACAGATTTTATTTATTGAATTCAAATTCCACCAGCTATCACAGTGGGATTCAAACCCAGGTCTCTAGACTATTACTAGATCTCTGGATTGCTGATTCAGTAAAAATACCACTATGCCATTGTCTACTCTTCTCTAACATCCAGTTCTGGATCAGTTGCAACTTGTTTGGTCAAATACTGGGAAGATCAAAGCTGTTGTTTTTTTTTTGCACCTGATGTAAACTCTGTAACCCTGCCTCCAACTTGAGTATTTCAGGCTGTTGGGAACTTCAGTGTCCTGCATGATCTTGAGCTTCTGTCACCACATCACCTCCATCATAAGAACTTATTGCATCTCTGTAATGTCATCCGTCTCCATTCCCATCCTAGCCTCTCTGCTGCCGGAACCTTTATCTGGGAATGTCATCTCCAGACTCAATTCTTTCACCCATCACCTTCCATAAGATTAACTTACTTAAAATTCTTGTTGTCAGTATCCCATCCTGCACCAAATCCCACTCATTCATCACCTCTGGGCTTACTTAGCTGTACTGGCTCTCTGGCCCACAAAATCTCCAATTTAAAACTTCCATCTTTGGATTAAATTTTTTTTGTCTCATCCTATTCTACCTTAGTAATTTCCTCCCCATTTACTCTGTCCTGTGTGGCTTTCCCCCTTTCCCTCACCCCATCATTAGTGTCTGTGCCTTCATCATCTCACTAGCCCCACCTTAAACCATTCCACCTAACTCACCTCTTTTAGATTCGATTTAAACCCAACTGTCTGACCATGCTTCAATTTTCTTAGTATACTTTGATGTAGTGCCTTGGGCGTTTTGCCATGGTATAGGATGTATATAATTGTATCATTGGTGTTTAAAACCATCTTGCTATTAACAGAGAAAATTTAAATCGTAGGCAGAGAAATCTTTGATAGTTACCTTGGGACAATGGCTGGACCAATCAATATTCCACTTTCAATCATTAAAACTTGACTTGGGTGTCTTTTGTATAGTGTACTGAGTCCCTTTATACTGGGTCCCTTCCTGTCAACTCCCTAGTTACATTGAGTTAATTCTTCTTTCTCTTCATTCTTTTGTTATATTCAGTTTTCTCCCCTTCTCCTGAAGGTGTTTACTCAAACTGGGGCTTGGATTTGAAAGGATGACAGTGGCTCCATCATTGACTGAAAAGTTAGGGATATCCTATCTTGGTCTGTTGTGGGAGACTAACTTGACTTTACAGGTAACAGGCAATTAAATTGCCTGTTATCTGTGCTCCCGTCCCTCTCCTTTAAGGAATGAGGTCATACCCCCACCTGCCATTCATTGTGTGTGAATACAGACACTAGGATCAGCATAATCAGGTCCAGTGCCAGAACAGGAAGTCTGATCCTGCCCTTAGGATGATTCCAGTGAATCAGGATGGACAACTTGGCTGATTTATTTCTCTCTTTACATGCTCTGGGGCACTGAGAAAATTAGTAACTCCAGCTTTGACCAGCTCACTGCATAAAGCTGGAATTGAAACTGGATCTATGCTGGTTTTGTGGCTCATGGAACTTTACAGTGCGGTAAAAGATTGTTCTGGCCATTACTCCAAACTGCCTCAGAACAACTATCCACTTTATCAGATTCCGTTACCCTTTCATTTCATTTCACAGTAACTTTATTTCAGTGTTAATTTCAGTGTTTATTTCAGCCTTACCTGTGACACTAATAAATAAACTTTTTTATAACGCTCTTCAATCCTGTGCTGGCTCTCTGAATGAGATATCCATTCACCATGCCCTTTTAAATTAAGCTTTTTAAATAGAATTGCCTCGTTCACTGTTTTTGATCAAACATGATGTGGAGATGCTGGTGTTGGACTGGGGTAAACACAGTAGGAAGTCTCGCAACACCAGGTTAAAGTCCAACAGAATTCTCTACTCGCCTGACAAAGGAGCAAACCCTAAAAACTTGCGGATTTACTATCAAATAAACCTGTTGGTCTTTAACCTGGTGTTGTGAGGCTTCTTACTTTGATCAAACACCCATTGTTTCAACAACCCTTTGTGTAAAGATTTCCCCATCCTTGCTCTTGATTCTAGGGGTAATGATTGTATCCTAACTCACTGACCAATAGAAATAGTCATTCTTGATTAATTTTACAAAAGCCTACTATAATCTTGATGACCTTTCCCAGTTTCTTCTCTATCTCTTCTGCTCTGATGAAAAGAGCCCCAAATTTGCCTCACCTCATTTCTATGACCACTTTCTCTGTATCGTTTCAGTGAAAGTCCAGCTCCTTTTCCCTGGCTGAGATCCATGCCAAACAGTTCTGGTGTTTTAATAACTGAGGCAAACACTATGAAGGAGTGGGGGGGAGAAATGTTCAGTAAGTCACACTGATTACTGGCAGTGGAACACAAACTTTGCTGTAATTCCTTTTAACCAAGCTGGCAGTTGTCCGAGGAAAGGGACAATGGCGAACAGTCTCCTCAGAGTTCACCTTCAATTCACCATAGAAAACACGTTAATTTGGAGTGAGGCCCTTTGGATCGTGATTAATTGACCTATCTGTATATTGCTTCGGTTGCTTGAGTGAGACATAATAAATCTTGCTGCCTGGACTGACATAGATCCAAAATTGAAGCCTCAAACTGAAAATGTTCATTAGCTGCCCCTTTACTCACTAATCTTGCTTCTGGTGCTCCTGGCAGAAATCTTAGCTGATCCTACAAACCAAGTGGCAAGCTTGTTAAAGTAGAAGCTGAAAAATGTGAGTCATGCAAGTTGATGTGACAAGAAAGGAAACTTTATTAAAACATCCTCTCACTACACACTTTGCAGTATCTGAACAGCATCTGGAAGGGAGTTGCTCCTCCCTAGTGCCACCTTTGTTGCTATAATTCTCACCTCACTTTGAGAATCTGATCTCTACCACAGGGCGTGAACTATTAAGCTGCACTGACATTCCAGGCCAGTGCTGAGGAATGCTGCATTGTTTTTCCATGAGACATTAAGTTGAGGTAGATGCTGAAACACTTGTGTTACCATTGGATGAAGAGCAGGGATTAATACGTCAACTAACACCACCAGAAGCTGATTAACTGGGCATCTGTTACCTTCCTGTTTGTGGAAACTTGCTATAACTACACTTGAAAAGTAATTTGTTAACTGTGAATCAAATTGCGTATCCTGAGGATGATGAAGCTGTTTAGAAATTAAAGTTTTTCAAACACAGTTTTACAATCACCCAGGAGAATTCTGGTTGACGGTATGGTTTTACAATATAGAACATAGAACAATTATCACGTATACGTCTTGACCAATTAACGCCACACCTCCCCCCCTTCTACCTCCTTCTTCTACTCCGACATAAAGCATTTGGACCCCGGGAACCTGCACATCCATTCCTGTCCTGCTCTACTCAAGTCTCTGAAAGGCCAAGATGAATTGGTTGTTGGAAGGGGCGTGTGCATAATCGTCCACTTCACTGCAGTCGTGCATTTGATTCTATATCTAACTTTAAAGAATCAGATAAACTAACCACAATTTAAGGAGGACATTCAGTCTGTGATGTTTGTCCTGTCACATGGGAGCAATTCACCTAGTGCCACTCCTCTGCCTATTCCACATAAGCCTGAAAATCAGCTTCTTATTTTAGCTACTTTCATCTGAAGGTGCTGACTCTCACTGGGGTTTGGCTCCTCTCCTTTCCTGAACGCACAGCTTCTTTTCAGGATTTGGTTGCAGGAGAACAGTTGCCTAGCTGCAGCACCTTCATCAAGTGATGGCTGAGATGGTGAATGTTAGTAGATTATTTAATTGCAGTGCAATTATAGTCAAAGCCAATCCTACCTCCTGTTGTCCACGCTCTTGCACTCTGCAGCGCAAGTCATTGGATAGCAGTCATGTGCAGAAGCCCTGGCTGGTTTCTCCTCTCTGGCTGCGGCACTGAGACCAATTACTGCTGCAGTCAGCATAGAGCAGGGTAGATACTGTATGTTTCTGATGTTGTTCGCAAAGACTTTCCCAACTGATCCACCAGAAAAGAGATTGTACTATTCAATGCTATGAGGAGGAAACATGAATGCTGGGCAGGTAAGACTGCTCTGGCTACCTGTTCAATCCAATCACTCATTCACCACTCTAGGCTGATTCTCATGATTTTTAAAGTGGTATCTGTTATTTTTTAGAATTACAAAATTATTACAATACAAAGAAGGCTAATTGACCTATCATATCTGCTCTAGTTCTCCGAATGAGCAATTTCCTTAGTGCCATTCTCCTGCCTTCTCCCTATAGCTTTGCCTGTTTTTCCTTTTCAGGTGAGTGTCTAACTTCTTTTAAAATGCTTTGATTGAACCTGTCTCCACCATGT
Source organism: Sphyrna mokarran (assembly GCA_024679065.1). Taxonomy (NCBI): domain Eukaryota; kingdom Metazoa; phylum Chordata; class Chondrichthyes; order Carcharhiniformes; family Carcharhinidae; genus Sphyrna; species Sphyrna mokarran. The sequence continues at coordinate 18,492,948 of JAGIQG010000028.1, read as the reverse complement.
TCCTACATTCATGCAGTCCATTCCTGACCTTAACCACTCACTGCATGAATGTGTTTTTTCTCGTATTGCTTTTGCTTCTTTTACCAATTTTACCCCTTGTTCGTGTTTTTTTTGGGATTGAGAAAGGTTTCTCCATATCTACTCTGTCCAGACTTCCCATGATCATGAATGATTCTATCCAATCTCCTCTCAGCTTTCTTTTTCCAAAGGAAAGCAGTCATAACTTCTCCAATCTAGTTTCAAGATTAAAATCCCTTGTCGCTGGAACCATTCTCGTGAATCCTTTCTGCACTCTCTCCAATGACTGCACATCTTTCCTAAAATGTAACATTAGAACTGAATGCAAACCTCCAGCCAAGGTCAAATTAGGATCTTATAAACGTTCAACATAATCTCCTTGCTCTCCTGCTCTATATTCCTATTAATAAAACCTAGGATACTGTATACATTATTTATTGCTCTCTCAACCTATCGTGCTACTTTTATTGACTTACGCACATAAAGAACCAGGTCCTTCTGCTCCTGCGCTCTTTTTAGAATTGTACTCTAGACTTTTTATTGTCTCCATGTTCTTCCAGCCAAATTGAATCATTTCACATTTCTCCACATTGAACATCATCTGACACCTGTCCGTCCATTCCCCCAACATGTCTCCTTAAAGTTCTATACTATTTTCACAGTTCACTATGCTTCCAAGTTTTGCATCTTCTGCAAATTTTGCAATTGTGCCCAATACGCCAAGGCCTAGGTCATAAATATAAACCAGGAAAACCAAGGTCACTCAGCCAATTCTGTATCCCTATTGCTTCCCTTTTATTCTGTGAGTGATTACCTTGGTCATAAGTCCACATTGTATGGCATTGTATCAAACGCTTTTTGGGAATCCACGTGCATCTCGGCTGCATTGTCTTCAACACGCTCTCCAAAAAATTCTAACAAGCTAATTAAACACCAGTTTCCCTTAAGAATCCCTGTTGGCTTTCCTTAATTAGTCGACATTTGTTCACACAATTATTAGTTCTGTCCCAGCTTATTGCTGGAAATTTCCTTGACACCAAATTTAAACTGACTGACTGTAAAGGTAAAGAAATTTATCTTTTACAGCCATTTTTGAACAGGGGTACAATGTTTGCAATTCTCCATTCTTCTGGCACAACCTCTGAGTTTGTTCTACCTTTTCCTTTCTAAGACTGAAAAATGATGACCAGTGCCTCTGCAATTTCCACACTCACCTTCCTTATTATCCTTTAATGCGTCTACTTCGTTCGTGATTCTTTACCAACTTTAAATTCTGGTAGCCAATCCAATAGCACCTCCATATTAATTTTAAACCCTGGCCTGGTAATATATATCCTTGGTAAAAAAAAACATACAAAATATTAGTCTAATATATCAGCTACATGTCTGAATCCTCCTTTCAGTCCTTAATCAGCTTTCTTATTTTACCACCCTTTATTATTTAAATGCCTATTGAAGACTTTGAGATTTCATTTTAAAGTTGGCTGTCAATCTCTTTTCAGATTTCCTCTTTGCCTCTCTCATTTGCTTTCTCACCCCCCTGAATCTTCTGTATTCAGCCTGATTCTTAGTTGTAATTTACCTGACATCTGTCATGAGCAAGTTTTTCTTCTATATATTAATTTCTATTTTATCATCCGTAGAGCTCTGCTTTGTTTGTTCTACCTTTCCCTCTCAAAGGAATATACCTTGTCTATGTCCAAGCTGTCTCCTCTTTGAAAGTGGCCCATTGTTTTACCTGCCAACTGTTGACTCCAATTCATTTAGTCCAGGTCCATTTTTACCTTTCAGAAGATTCACCAGACTGATACCGGAGATGAGAGGGTTAACTTATGAAGAGAGATTGAATAGACTGGGTCTGTACTCGTTAGAGTTTAGAAGGCTGAGGGGGGGGATCTTATAGAGACTTACAAGATAATGAAGGGGCTAGATAGGGTAGGGGTAGAGAGACTCTTCCTGCTTAGAAAGGATAGCAGAACTAGAGGCCTCAAAATAAGGGAGGGGTGGTTTAGAACAGAGTTGAGGAGGAACTTCTTCACTCAAAGGGTAGTGAATCTCTGGAATTCTCTGTCCATTGAAGCGATGGAGGCTACCTCGTTGAATATATTCAAATCACGGGTAGATAGATTTCTGATAGATAAGGGAATTAAGGGTTATGGGGAGAAAGCGGGAAAATGGAACTGATTCACTTTAGATTAGCCATGGTCTTATTGAATGGCGGGGCAGACTAGATGGGCTATTCCTGCTGCTATTTCTTATATTCTTATGTTACTTCTGAATATTACTATTGGCTTTCCTCCAGTTAATCATTCTTGCTCTAGATTGTCCTTTTCCATTGTTGGCCTAAACCTCATGATACAATAATCATTGGATCAATGAACAATTGATCCACTTGACCCACCAAATTCCAAAGAATTAGGTCTAGAAGTGCCATCTTTCTCACTAGTTGGAAACATTCTGCTGTAAAAATGTTCCTGAACACACATTAGGAAAGCTTGCCTTTCTCTGCTGCCTACACTGTTCCTGTCCCAGTCCATATTTGGATAATTACAGTTTCCCATTATATTCTATAATTTTTGCATCTCTGTAACATTCTTGCAAATTTGTTCTTCTAGATCTTTCCCACTAGTTGGTGGCCTATAGATTTCATCGAGCAATGTAATTACACCTTTTTGTTCCTTACCTCTAGCCAAATAAATTTGGTCCTTGATCTCTCTGGGACACCTCTTCCTCCAGCACGGCATTGCTCTCCTTAATCAATAGCATCACTCCTCCTCTATTTTCTTTCCTGCCCTCCTTCGAGTCAGATTTCGTTACCCACAGTGTCATATTTCCACTTAGTCTTCTGCACCTGCTATTCACCAATCTTATTTACCACATCCTGCATTTAAATACATGCATATGGACGCTGATTTATACTTTATTACTTTTTCCTTATTCTTATTCCACCTATTACCTCACTATCTTTGTTCTAGTGCAATCTCTCCCCAGTATTTTGTGCACCTTGGTATTTCTTTTTGAACTTATCTCCTGGTTCCCATATCTTTGTCAAGTTGATTTAAATCCTCTTTAATTTTATTTTTGTTTAATTGGCTTTAGCTCTGCAGCTGATTTAGACTAAGTAAAACTTTGATTATTCAAACCTAGACCTCTACGCAGCAGAAATAGAAAAAAATGGTTTGAGTTTAACGCAGAGATAGCCTTTGAAAAGCAGTCAGTGAAAGAATTGTTTTATGTTGAAAGTGTATAATTGAGGCTGGGCTTGGAGCTTGTGTCTTACTGGTTCTGTACTATAACTTTGAATGATACAAGATGAAAGGAGGCTGTTTAGACCATCTTGACTATGCCAGCTCCTTGAACTATCCAATTCTTCCCACCTCCTGCCTTTTCCCCACAGTCCTGCAAATGTTTCCCTTTAGATATTTGTAGAATATCTTTTGATAGTTACAATTCAATCTTCTTCTATCACCCTTTAAGATAATGCATTCCAGGCCATAACAACTCAAAAATTATCCTCTTTCCCACTTTTCTTTTGCCAGTTGTCTTTGTCCACTTGTTATCGTCCTCCCCCACCAGTTTCTCCTTATTTACTTTATCCAAACCTTTCCAACATCTTTGCTACGTTGAACCGTGTAGAATCATTGAATAATTAAAGTCCTGAAGGAGCTACTTCAGGTCGTCATATCTGTACCAAATCTCTGCAAGTCCCACTGCTCTGCTCTTTCCCTGAGTCCTGAAAATATTTATTTTCTGGTGCTTATATAGTTTCCCACTGAAAGCCATGAGTCTGCTCCCACCAGACTCTCAGATAGTGTATTCCAAATCCTAAAACTCATTGCCTAATGAAGGCTTTTCCTCATGCCACCATTGATTCTTTTACCAATCACCTTCAATCAATGTCCTCTGGATATCAACCCTCCCACTAATGGGAGTGTTTTGTTTCTATCTATTCTATCCAGATCTTTCATGATTTTGAGCACCTCTATCAAATCACCTCTGGGCCGCCTTTTCTCCAGTGAAATCAACTCCAGTTTCTTCCAGCTATCTACATAGCTAAAGTCCCTTATCCCTGGAACCATTCTTTTCTGCACCCTCTCTTAAGCTTTCGTATCCTTCTTGAACATAGTGCCTAGAACTGGAAGCAGTGCTTTTGTTGAGGCTAAACCAGTATTTTATAAAGATTCATTATCATTTTCTTGCTTTTTGTCTAAAGAGAATAATCTCAGCTTCTCTGGTCTGTTCACATAATTGTTAATCTCCATCACTGGAACCATTCTAGTAAATTCTCTCTGCAGCCTCTTCAAGGCCTTGACATCCTTCCTGAAGTGTAATAACTAAAATTGGTCACATTATTTTGGTTGAGGCCTAATTGGTGACTTAGAATCTGTGTCTTGCTGTTCCTGGCTGAAATACGGTTAATACCAGAACTAAAAACTGCAAATGCTGAGTAGGTCAGTTAGCTCCAATAGAGAGAGAAACAGTTAATGTTACAAGTTGATTACTTATTTCATGAATTGGTAATTGGCTTCTTGATGAGATGTCGCACAGACCTGTTTGTGTCCCCAGTTTTAGTGTTTATTATTTTGTACAAATCTAATTCTAGAACAGCTGGTGAACCAAGAAAAGAGGCAGTTAGACACCTTTAATGAGAAACACTCTGAACCAGCACATAATGTTGGAGTTGAGTGGAACTGAACCACTGATACTGACCAGGACCTGAAACGTCCTATACAGAGTGAAGCATATGATACTGATAGCATTCTGGAAATGAGTTGCACTCCTTACAAGAGTAGGGAATGTAATACTCAGTGTTCTGGGTCTGATACTCCATCATGTGCAGATTACTGACTGGACTTTCTATGGTTCCTCAGGTTAAGTAGCTCGGTGGAGCAGAGTGCTTCCTCTCGACTCATGAGAAGACACAAACGTAGGAGGCGGAGGCATCGAATGAGACAGATGGATCGGGTAAGATTTGAAAGAACACTCATCACAAAAGAGGGAGAGTAGGAATCAGGAAGCTGCTGACAGCCCAAAATGAACAAACATGTACTGGCAAGATGACAAATTCAATCACTTACTTCCTGTTTTTTATTGCTCCTTACCATTCAAAAGGTGCTAACATGGTCATAAAGAAGACAAATTGGTCCAAGGATCAGAATAAAAATTACCATTGAATCGCTGTAGTGCAGAAAGAGGCCACTTGGCCCATCAGGTCTGCACTGACTCTGAAAGAGCATCCCATTTAGGCCCTCCCCTCTGACCTATTCCTGTAACAGCATGCATTTGGCATAGCCAATCCACCTAACCTACACATCTTTGGGCTGTGGGAGAAAACTGGAGCACCTGGAAGGAACTCAGGCAAGACACAGGGATAACACGCAAATTCCGCACAGTCACCCAAGGCCGGAATAGAATCCGGGCACTGTGAAGCAGCTAACCAATGTGGCTCCTTCTTGTAAGTAGCCTGCTGAGCTGGCCAACACTGATATCCGGAAGTTTAGAGAGCAGAATGTGACACGGATTGAGCAAGAGGCTCAATTTAAGTCCTCAATCATTAAGTATAGGAAAAAGACCACTTTCAAAAACAACTTGCATATATATAACATCCTTAAAAAGTAAACCATCCTGAGATGCTTCACAGAAACTTTGCCAAAACAAGAATTGACACCAAGCCACAGGATATCAAAAAATTGTAAAATCAATAGGTTTTAAGGAGTATCTTTGATAACAAGAGATAGAAAAGCAGAGAGAATTAAGGAGGAAGTCTCTGGGCAGAGAGTTTTGCTGAATAGCTAAGGGAGTGGGGATGATGGACAGTGTTTCATATAAATGTCAAGTTAATTTACTATATTGTCCCCAAATCTGATATGCAAGAGGTCAGAAATATCCCCTCTAAGAGAACAACCCCTCTTCCTTGCCATATCCTCAAATCCATCTCCCCACTGTACCTTCAAACCCACCTCCTAACTGTCTTCCCCGACCCACTTATTTCTTTCCTACTTGATAACCCTGGCCAATATTTATCTTTCAGCTAACATTATAAGAGAGATACTCTGTTCATTTATCACATTACTCCCTATGGGAGTTGTCATGCACAAATTGGCTGTTTTGCTTCATATTACTGTCACACTGCTTTAAAAATACTGTGCTTTAAAGCACTTTGGGACATCCTGACGTAGAATCCACCATATAAATGTGTTATGGACGTGAGAGAGACTGTTCAAATTGTGCTGATTTCCTCTTACCACCTGTCTATAAACAGAAGGTGTTTTGAATTAGATTTTAAAAGAACAGTAGTGGTGTATTGGTGTTTTTTGTGATCCGATTATACCCACAGCAGACTTGGGTTTACTTAGAGGTTTCTGTATTCTCACACAGTTAATGGGGTATCAAGAGAAAGAGTTTTACAGTAAAGACCACAGAAAAATGAATATTAGTTCACGTGATTTCCAGAGGTCAATGTCAGAGTTCAGAGGGTTTCTCCTTTATGGGGTACTCTTCCAATGTGTTTCTAGTTGGTTAAATGATACAAAAATCCTTGAAATAAACTATACTGCTACACGAAGGGCATTTCTGTGTTTAGGCAACATGGCAAGCATCGATCAGAGATTTTTAAAATCAAACAGGTTTTGAGGAGTTGAGACAGCTTATCCTGTCTGGCTGCTAGAGTTCTGTCCAGATGATATTAAAAAACAGTCTGCCTGTGAAATCAGACATGTAACATTAAACTTCAAAAGACTGGAAGTTTGGGTCATATGACCTTACTTCACCATAATGACTTCAAAGGGGATGTTTATCCAGTATCAAGAATTGGCCTTGGTTTCAGAACTAATAATATCTTTGGCATTAGTTATTGGAAGGGATGCCATCAAATTTGAGGGTATGGTGTTTGGGAAACCATTATCTCAGCAGACCCATTGACTCCACTAGAAAGGTTAGCTTATCAAATATAAATGATTTCCCTGTAGGTCCCTTGAAAATTGATCTGAAAATTCTAGCATGATGGATGTCTGTTGGTACCTCGCCAGGCATAACAAGTGTGACATTTCAAAAATTGAAAAAAATAATTATTTTCTCCATGAAACAGAGGGGCAGCTGTGATCAGGTGACTTGTAGCAGCCAAATTGAGTTGCTTTTTTCAGTAGAATACCAGTTTTAAAAATAAGTAGCAATGAGGATAAAAGTTTTAAATATATAATGGTTTATTTCTGTGGCCCATTAGAAATATCTCAAGTAAACAAAGGAACCAATGTTTTATTTGTGTCATTTCTGTTAAACAACCAAACAAATGTTTTGTTTCATACAGTCTTCGTCATTGAGCAGCATTACAGATTCCACTATGTCCCTCAATATTATCACTGTGACACTCAATATGGGTGAGTGACTCCTGTTTTTTAACTATACCTATGCAAAGGCAAAATTTCGGTGTGTTTATGGTAGTGTGATGATATCTGTAAGCTGATAATGATGAGAGCCCGGAATGTGTATGTAAATAAGCAAGAGAATAATAATTATTATTGATAGAATGAGGTTTATTGCTTATTGAGAACAGCAACATTCTGAAGTTTGCTGGGGGCAAGTCATAGAAGTTTATAGCATGGAAACTGGCACTTTGGCCCAGTTTGTCCATGCCACTCAGTTGTTAACCATTAAGCTAGTACTAGTTGCCCATTCCCCTCTCTACCGATCTTAATCATATAATTGTCTAAATGCTTCTTAAAAGGTAGACTTGTACCCGCCTCTACTACTACCACTGGCAGCTCATTCCAGACACCCATCATCCTTGTGTGAAAAAAATTGTCCCTCTGGATCCTTTTATATCTCTTCCCTCTCAACTTAATCCTATGCCTTCTAGTTTTAGGCTCCCCCACCTTTGGGAAAAGATTTGACTATCCATCTCATCTATACCACTCATTTTTATAGACCTCTATAAGATCACCCCAAAGCCTCCTATGTTTCAGGGAAAAATAGTCCCAGTCTATCCAGCCTCTCCTTATAACTCAAACCATCAAGGCCTGATAGCATTCTCGTAAATCATTCCTACACTCTTTCTAGTTTAATAATACTGCAGACTGTAATCCAAGTGTGGCCCCACTAATGTCTTCTACAAGTTCAATAAGACATCCCAACTCCTATATTCACTGTTCTGAACAATGAAACCAAGCATACCAAATGCCTTCTTCACTACTCAGTCCACCTGTGTCTCCACTTTTAAGGAGGTATGAACCTGTATCCCTAGATTTCTTTGTTCTATAACTCTCCCCAACACTCTACCATTAACTGAGTAAGTCCCACCCTGGTTTGATCTACCAAAATGCATCACCTCACATTAATCTAAATGACACCATCTGCCATTCATCAGTCCACTGACCCAATTGATCAAGATTCTGTTGTAATCCTAGGTAACCTTCTGCACTGTTCACAAGGCCACCAATCTTGGTGTCATCTGCAAACTTATTAACCATGAGACCCCTGTGTTCTCATCCAAATCATTAGTATGAATAACAAAAAGCAGTGGACCCAGCACTGATCCCTGAGGCACACCGCTGATCACAAGCCTCCAGTTTGAAAAATAACCTTCTAGAACCATCCTCTAAGGAAATTCTGAGTATGTTGGATATGTTTATTACACGGGGAAGTACAGCCAATGGGATAAGCTAAAGAGGCAGGTGGGTTGCTGAAGTAGCTTACTCATTAATATTGGGGAAAAAGCCACTAATTTAATCTCCATCTTTGCTGGTAGTAGGGTGGCCACCTCAGCACAGAGCTCCAGTTCAGGTTCCATCACTTAGTACTCCCGGGCTGCTTCTTGCAGTAATCCACCACAAAATGGTAACAATCTACTGCCTGCTACAGGTTACACAGTTATACCTTTGGATCAGAAGTGGCCAATTTACTGTGTGGCCAACCGATGTGAAACTTGCAAACCAAGTTGGATTTTGTTTCTTGGGGACAGAGTTGGGTCTTGTGTAATGGGGTGTAGGAGCTTTTTGGGAGACCAAGCACAAAAGACTCACGGAAAGTAATTCTGGTTAAAGCTGTACTTTATCACCTAGGTCTGGTCCATGTGCATAGGGGAACAATTTGGGCAGCCCAAACTATTCTAAATTGCATTGTTATCAGTAATACAATTATGCATTTTTCAAAAATCATTTGCCCACCTGTTTTGATCATCCTAGCTGGACGTGAGCCAATCATTTTAGTATGAATCATTTACCTTAGCCAATAATATTTTACTGTCTGGCAGCATGAGAATACTTAGGCCCATAGAGTCCAAAGGTTCTTGCCCACTGTCTCCTAGCAACCCCAATATGTTGGTCCATAGAGTTCAAAAGTTCTTTTCCCACTGCCTACTTAGCAACTCCTTATCAGGCAAATAATATTGTGCTATTTGTTCAATTGTCTGGGAAGCTTGTAGTTTCTAAAGCTCACATTTATAATTTTGCTTCATTTGATAGCTGTATCAATGAATGTGGTTCTTCTTGCTCAGCTGTATCACGTCGTGTCCTAGAATGTCACTAACCAAGGTGTATGCTTTTAATACAGAATATAATACATTTTCAAAAAGAAATGTTTAAATTCTCCAACAGTGATTATATATGTTTCTATGAAAACTCTACCTTTTATAACTACAGATATGTTGGACTTTTTCTACACTATATTCGCTGTAATTTAGTCTATATTGATCGATTTGTCCTTTTAGTCCCAGGTGTTCTAAAACTCCCCTAGTATGGGGGCAGAGTTGGGTCTTGTTTATTGGGGGCCTAATTGGAGCCTTCCCTTTGGGGTCAAGTTGGACTGTATGTTGAGCATTGTACAAACCTATTGTTGGTGTGATGTGTATAATAACAAATACAATTGAGTTTTTAAAGTACTCTTTTAATGAAAATGTTAATTCAAATGAAGGGTATTGATCCTTATTGATTAAAAATGGGAAAACATCTTCTATTAATTTAAGAACCTGAGAGTAGACATGTAATTTGTTGCAACCCCTCAATTGCCTCACGTATATGTAGATTAAGAAATTCTGCAGAACATCAAGATCTAAGAGTATGCACCCAATGATCAGTTTGGTTTATAAATGTGAATAAATAGTATTTGCTCTGAACAAGGTGAATACAGGATCATTTTCTCAATGTTCTCTGAAGTTTTCATTTGAGACATGCAGCATGAATGTTTAGGGACCTCCTTCGACACTTGGTGAGTATCTGTCTCACTATTCGGTCCCTGTATTTTATCTGATCCTATTTTCTTATCCTCCTCCATTTCAGAGAAATACAATTTTCTGGGGATCAGTATCGTGGGCCAGAGCAATGACCGGGGAGATGGTGGAATATACATTGGGTCAATAATGAAGGGGGGAGCAGTGGCAGCTGATGGCAGAATTGAACCTGGTGATATGCTTCTGCAGGTTAGTATCCATACCTCTGCATCATTAGAAATAAAATTTTTTACTAAAACTGAGTTATTTCAAGCTGAAGTATACAACTTCAGCCCTCAGAGCTGTACCACTGTGGCCATTGTAACTATAACTGCTTCAAGTAGAGCACTGATTCCAGATGATGTCTGCTTTTATTCTGTCTCGTGCTCTGTGGCATTTCCTTTAGAGCAACTGCTTTGTTTGATGACGGAATACTATATGTCATTGATTGGGCCATTCAAGTCTTGACAGAGGGCACAGTGGTTATGGACAGGACTGTAGGACTGACCCATCACAGAGAAACGTTAAACATGAAACTTTTATGTTGCCAAAATTAAGAGTTTATTTGCCCAATTCCAGATGCTTTCCCTCTTGCAGTCTGGGCCTTGGTCGTCTCTGTTTTGCTGTACTGTGGGCTTCTATCCCAGTGTTGACCATTTCCTTGTGCTGTTATTTCTTTGGAACTTATCTCTTTCCTTGCTACCAGCACTGTGAAAATTGGTGAACTGGCTCTCCTGGTATTATCCTGTTCCTGACTCTTGACCTATTGTGCCCTGCATTGTGGCTTTTAACCCTCCCCTATACTGTCCTGCATTTGAACTTTCATTAATGTTACTTTAAATGAATCAGTTTTGAGTGCTTTTATGAAATTTTTAGGGTATGTGTATTTATCTCTTTTATGGGTGGCACAGTGTTAGCACTGCTGCCTCAGCGCCAGGGACCTGGGTTCAATTCCAGCCTTGGGTCACTGTCTGTGTGGAGTTTGTATATTCTCCCTGTGGCTGGATTTCCTCTGGAAGCTCTGGTTTTCTCCCACAGATGTACAGGTTAGGTTGATTGACCATGTTAAATTGACCCTGGCGTCAGGAGGATTAGCAGGGTAAATATGAGGGGTTACAGGAATAGAGCTTGGGTTAGATTGTGGTCAATGTAGACTCAATAGGCTGAATGGTCTCTTTCTGCACTGTAGGGATTCTATTATTACATTTTATGGAGACTTGCTTGCGATATTTCTTGGTTCAGTGTCTCCGAACATTCCAGTAGCCAAGCCCTTTTAACTCAGACTGTACCTTTGCCTGCTCAATTTTTAGGAAAATTGGAACAAGGCCAGGGATTGAATAGGAAACCTTTATTACCATATTTGATTTTCCAGATACAATACATGTCTTTGTATGGGCTTCCTAGCCACTGAAATTGTTGAAAAAAACACTTCACCACACTGTGGCTTTATGTTTGATAATGTTTTCCTATGATGGGACAGTCTCACGGACTGTGACTGGTAAACAGGTTTAATAATTTGTCAACAGAAGCAAAATGCGATGAGTTACAGCTGTTGCAGGTTTTACTATCCTTCCTCAGGAAATAACAGTTACAACTTCTGTGCTAAACTTCATGATAAATTAATCTTGATCTTGCACAGCAATGCTTACCTGAGTTTCTCAAGCTTATCTATACCTTCCTGGTGGTGCCTACTTGTTTATTTGATTGAAAGAAGGTTTAAAATTTGACTGGGACAAAGTAAATTTCTCAGCGTTACATGATGGTGTTGGCAAATGTCAGAAATATCATAATCCTTTAACGGCTTTGGTGCAGGAATAAACCAACCTGTATACATTAGTGTTTGCACTGAAGTGACACTCACAAAGAACAAAACAGCACGGGAAACAGGCCCTTCAGTCCAACGAGACCGCGCCGCCACCCCAATGTTCCCACCTCTACCCGCGATCCCTGTCCATGTTTATAGATCTATGGATTAAAAACCAAATTTGATTCAATTTAGGGAGAATTTGTTTTGCCAGTCAGCCTAAGAGCACATCTTTGGGATGTGGGAGGAAACCGGAGCGCCCGGAGAAAACCCACGCAAGTACGGGGAGAATGCGCAAACTCCCACGGACACAGGCCCAAATCCATGTATCTGCACAGCACAGCGATAGTCACTGAGCTGTCGTGTTGCCCATCAAATGGTCCAGGTCAAGCGTACACTAACGACGTGAAGCACTAGGATACTCTCGAAAAAAATCCAAGAGCAGCCCTCTCACGACCCATCGCGTGTATGCCCCTCGTTAGACAACAAGGTGGACCAAAGCACCTGTAGGATAAAAACAAGTACATCAATATCATCATCTATTTACACACTTCCCAGGGACTCCCAAGGCTCATGATCCCTATTTTAAATCAGTTTTCTATACCCTTCATTCCCATTCTGTTCATGTGCCCATCTAAGTATTTCTTAAATAACTCCAGAGTACCTGCCTCCACCACTTTACTTGGCAGCGCATTCCATACCCCCACCACCCTCTGTGTGAAAAAACTCCCTCTAGCATCCAAATTATACCTTACCCCCCTCACCCTAAGCCCGTGACCCCTCGTGCTATTTGAATCCATCCTAGGAAAAAGCTTAACCCTTTTTACTCTATCTATCCCCTTCATAATCTTGTACACCTCTATTAGATCTCCTCTTTCGAAGGAAAACAGTCCCAATTTGCCTAATCTCTCCTCGTAACTCAGACCTTCTATACCAGGCAGCATCCTGGTAACTCATGACATATTACAGCTATAAATATAAAGTTGTGTAAAACATTCCAGTATGTGATGATTCAGTTGCTTTATATCACCCAGTAACCTTGCACTGACAATGGCAAAGTCACTATTCTTAAGTATAACTGTGGCAGGTCAGTGAAATGCTGGGTGCCTTTTGCCATTAGTTCCCTTGTTACCAGTCACTGCCTATAAAATCCCAGTTGCTGTAACGTTATGGGACAGTGATTTCAAGGCAGGAATCACATCGCAGGATTCAGCTGGTAGATTTTTAAACTCCTTTTCAACTCTACCTGAAAGCTGTCTGCCATATGGTGGTACTATTGTCTCCTAGATCCTCATACCTGTTCCTGTTCACTTTTCTGAGACATCCACCTTAGCCTATCCCTTGATCTGAACTTCCTTTCTGCTCCAGGTCAATGATGTCAATTTTGAAAACATGAGCAATGATGATGCTGTGAGGATTCTCCGGGAAATTGTTTCAAAACCTGGGTAAGTGACAAATTTTACATGCAGTTAAAAAAATGCATTTTATACCAAGAACTTGCATTTTTATAGCGCCTTTCATAACCTTAGGATATCCAAAAATATTTTATAGACAATGAAGCCTTCTGGAGTGCAATTGTTTTTGTAATATCAGAGAAGCAGCACCTAATTGGTGCACAGCAAGTGCCTGCAAATGAAAAATTATAAATGACCAGATCATCATGTTTAGTGACATTGGCTCAGGGATAAATATTGGCTGGAACACTGGGCTGAACTTGACTGCCCCGCCCTGGCTTGACACCTGCCCTCTCTTAGAGGGACATCCCTCTGGCAGTCCTGCCCTCTCTCAAGGCTGCTCCTCTGGCAGCCTTGCTCTCCTTTAGAGACACCCCTCTAGCAGCCCTGCTCTGCCTCGCATGTGTTATTTGAAGCTATGCAGTTGGTTATCCAGTGACCTCTGCTGGTGAGAATGTGGTTGTGCCTGGGAGCTGGGTTTTTGGTAATGAAGCCAAAAACTCAAGTTGAAAGATTTCTGGACTCGGCAGACCAATCTCCATACAAATGGCCACCTTCGTGCCCCTGTACCCCTCTGTGCTCTCAACCCTCTCTGCCTTTCCCCACATCATCCATCCATGCACGCTCACTCAATATGCACTATTTTTCAGAAACAGTCAGCTATGTGCTAATAATGGGGTTATAATTTATTCTTTCTTTGATCTATTTTTTCTATATCTTTGTTTATTTGGACAAGATTAAGAGGTGTAAGGGAGGTAAAAATACTGCTGTTGATGCTATAATGGTTCTGAATGATTGATACTTAAGGGTTCAGGAGCAGCAGTTATTTTCCAAGGCAGATTCTGAATTTTCTTTGAGCATTTCAAGAGATGCCAACATATGGCTCATTGGTCCTGTACAGAATGCAAACCTGTACAGACTTGCCTTTCAAAAGACTCCTGAATCCAGACTATTTTTTACAACTTCTCTGTGGGACTATGAATCTGAGTACCAAGAAGCTGACCTGACTGCACTAAATTGCAGACTATATGAGATGCCTATGCTGCAATGGAACTGGCCAGATTGGAAGTACAGGATTTGGGCTCTCAAACCCCATCCTGCTAGCAAAAACTTCTGTATGTATGTCTCTTATGTGTAGAAGTCATCTGCTACATCCCTATCTTCATGTATGCTTGCCTTTCTATCTGTCTGTGTGTCTCCGTATCTGAAAGAAATTGGAAAAGCTCTTCCCTCAGGATCAGGTATTCCTCTGCTATTCTATCATCATGAGACAAAATCAGATGCAAGGTCGATTGCCAGATCCCACCTCAAATCCAGTATCTTATTTGGTCTGATTTATTATTGTCTTGTATATTGGGATACAGTGAAAAGTATTGTTTCTTGAATACCATACAGACAAAACATACTATTCATAGAATACATGGAGGAGAAGGAAAGGAGATGGTGCAGAATATAATGTGATGTCATAACTAGGGTGTAGAGAAAGATCAGCTTAATATATGATAGGTCTATTCAAAAGTCTGATGGCAACAGGGAAAAAGCTGTTCTTGAGTCAGTTGGTATACGATCTCAGACTTTTGTATCTTTTTCCTGATGAAAGAAGATGGAAGAGAGAATGTCTGGGGTGCACAGATCCTTAATTATGCTGGCTGCTTTTCCAAGGCAGCTAGAAGTGTTGACAGAATCAGTGGATGAGAGGTTGATTTGCATGATGGACTTCACCCCAGTGCTTGCATTCCCTGCCTGCTACTTGTAAATATTAACAGGCTGAACCTCGCAATCCAATCCATTTCCTTGCACCAAGTTCTTCACTGACCTTGGGGATCTCCAGGAATGGCTCAGAGCCCAGAGCAGTAGCAATAAGCACCTGTCTACTACATGGAGGGTAGTGGTAGGCTTCTCTTCCAGAGAAAGAAGTCTAAAAACATTTTCTGTTTTCCTTGTTTGAATTTATTCTGTGCCTGCAATACCCAGTGGATCCTTGTGGCAACTAGATCTACTTTGAGACCAGGAGTCCCTCCAAGAACTCATCCTGCCTAACTATTAACCTAGGAAAATCAGTTGTTATTACAGCATGGTCACAGCACCATTGCTGACCCAACAGGTATCACAGCCTATTTAACTGTAGTGGCATTTAGCCAGATCCTGTTCTCACACAGTTCTACACAGTGCTTTTGACCATTCTGGAATCCCTGTACTCAGTTGCTGTGTGTTCTGTTTAATTTCTGAACCACAGAAATTTTAAGGTTCATTTTTTGTGATTCCTAGGTCAATTTTGCTTACTCCCTGGTTGTCTAATTTTCCAATGACTGGTAATTGGTCCACTCTGTTTGCTTCTCCAGGCCCATCAGCTTAACAGTGGCCAAGTGCTGGGACCCCACCCCTAGGAGTTATTTCACCATTCCCAGGAGTAAGTACTTTCATCATTCTTATGGCTTAATTAAGAAAAAAGTGTCGACTTGGGCTCTGTTGGTTAGTTACGCACTGTCTTTCTATCACAGTAATCGGAATGCAGTCCTCTGTAATTGTGACATTGCAACTATGTTTAAGTTCAGCTTTTTATTTTCATTAATGCTTGTGTCAAGTTTTAGTGCTTGTTTTAATTTTGTAAATGTTCTGGCTTTTAATTAAAATTACTATTAATAAAATTTTGTTTAGATTCTATCTCTGATTTCCCTTTATGTGCCTTTCCATCAGCATGTTTTATTCTAAATGTGCATGCCTGTCTCTATTTCTGTTTCTCTACTCCATTTTCCCATTTTTTTTATTATTTATTTATTAATTTTACAGGATGTGGGTGTTGCTGGCTGGGCCCAGCATTTATTGCCTATCCCTAATTGCCCTCCATTTCAGAGGGCACTTGAGAGTCAGTTACATTGCAGTGGCTCTGGAGTCACATATAGACCAGACTGGGTAAGGATGGCTGATTTCCTTCAATCATTAGTAGACTCAATTTAAATTTCACCACTTGCCTTGGTGGGATTTGAACCTGGGTCCCCAGGGTATTGCCATGGATCACTGGATTCTAGTCTAGTGACAATACCACTACACTACCACCTCTCCATCCACCTTTCTCTCTTTATCTCTCTGCCTCTCTCTCTACTTTTGTGCCTATAGTGTATAGAGAAAGTTCAGTGAAGAAAAATGATGGATTGCCTATTGCAGCAGCAACAACAATGTGCCTTTGTAGAGTGAAGCATTCCGAGGAACTTCACAGATGAATTATTAAATAAAATCTGACACTCGTTTATCCAGCGCCCATCATTTCAATTTGGGCTTTGTTGTTAATGTATGTGGCGGGTGCTCACCATTCAGGAAATGGAGAGACCCTATTGTCATCCATATCCAATGAGCCCCCAACAGTTGCTCTTTGAACCTGACATCATACTTTTTCCTGCAACGTAACACTGGGGTGTGATTTGAAGTCCAGCTTGTGGACAACTGGAAAGTATCATTAGAACTGGCTATTTCAAACTTTTGTCAGATTTCCCTGCATCTGCTTATGTTCCAGAAGATTGTACTAAGCTAATCATTAAACTATTGCTGAATTGTACTTCCTTGCAATTTCTCTGCAAATGGCTTTACATTGCTGCAGAAATTGAACATGCTGCAGGCTACGGAAATATCTTATCCATATTAGTCCTTTCATTATCTAAACATGGAGTATGCTGGAAATGGCACCAATCAGTCAGTACCTCAAAGAGTACTGTTAAACTGCATACCTTTCTCTGAGCTACTAATGGATTTGTATATTTACTGCTTGAGATGTATAGTTTTGTTATTCTTCACATTCTCTCTTTGAACTGAGTCTAGCTCTTTATCTAATCTTCCCTATGTCTGTGGTGTAGCGGAACCAGTGAGACCCATTGACCCAGCAGCCTGGATCTCTCATACCACTGCTATGACAGGAACATTCCCCCGGTATGGTATGAGCCCCACTACCAGTGCCATCACTTCCACCAGCTCTTCACTAACCAGCTCCATCCCAGATTCAGAAAGTAAGTCATACTTTTACAAATTTCAGAATTCCCCATATTGAGCTTGCCATGTGTGTTGGGGTTGGGTGATAACAAGGATGCTGAGATGGTTCAAGGTCACACAGGTGTGAGGCCATCAGACCTTCTAGTCT
Source organism: Sphyrna mokarran (assembly GCA_024679065.1). Lineage (NCBI taxonomy): Eukaryota > Metazoa > Chordata > Chondrichthyes > Carcharhiniformes > Carcharhinidae > Sphyrna > Sphyrna mokarran. The sequence goes on along the minus strand of JAGIQG010000028.1, from coordinate 18,475,342 downwards.
TATCTGTGTATGTAATATTTAAGCCTTGATTTTAACTTGAGTATTGAACTCAGAGAATGGGACCTCTCACCCTGACTCCGTTTTAACCCCTGAGTTCACTGTCTCCCACCTGAGACTATCAGGAATGTGTAACATCTTCACCATGGGGACCGAAGGAATGGTTTTTGGCTGATCTAAAGTTTTACTGCAAGGGGGAGGATTTTTCAGAGAAGGTCAGTACTATGGAGCTCAAAGACTCTTGACAGGATCCAGACAAATTTCTGATCCAGAGGAAATCCTCTCAATACTCTTGAAAATAAATTTTACCTTGACCTCTGATCATTTTGACTTGTTGTTTTGATTCTACGTAGCCCATCCCAAAACTTTGTGCCAAAGTAGGGTGGTGGAAGGCTGTAACTTTTCCACATTCACTCCAAAGGCAGCTAGGGTAAGAACCAGATGGTGTTTATATACGGATCAATCATGATCTAATTGATTTAATTGAATTATAAAAGGTTCAAGAGAATATTTTTATGGTGAAAAGTTTGTGCTATGACGTCCCAACATCTTAACCTGCTAATCCCTTACTGTTCTTTCTTATCCTACTAGCAGACAGGATTAGAATCAATCTTCTTTGCTAATTCTCTGTGAAAATTAGATCCTATATTGTTTCTGTTTCTTTGTTCAGAGTATGATGATTGTCCACTAACAGTTAAGACTGACATGTCAATTATCGTCAAGGCCATGCAGTTGTCTGATTCAGGACTGGAGATCCGTAACCGATTGTGGCTGAAGATCACCATTTCAAATGCCGTCATTGGTGAGTATGTCTGCCTCTGGGGCTGTTCTTACTTCAAGTTGTCCTCCTGTTGCCACATAAAGGACAATCCCAATACACCCACATAACTCCAAAAGTAGCAGTGTTGACGTTCCAAAGTTAGGATTTCACTTCCACTACTACTACTTGAAGTCCAGTCTCACATGATTTCCCCCATCCCCCAAAGTTCCACAGTCTCTGTGTAACCTTGTTTCTGTAGTACGAGCACCATGCTGGCCCTGGGCAAATGGCTAGCTGGTGTTTGTTGCTCTGCAGATGATTGTTATGATTGGTATGCACAGAGTTAATTGCACCTGATTTTATTATTGTGATTTTAGTTCTCATTACTGTTTGTTGTTCTTCCCAAACATCTTGATTTCACCAGTTGTCCCTTGAAGCAGGTCTGCTTGTTCTTCCCATTCGAACTAGGCTTCCACTGTTCCAAGAATTTGTCCATCTGATCAGAATGATACAACATGTACCATCCTTAGAATTGGATTCCTTCTACAGCCTGAGGTACAGCAAACAACCCTGTTCCAAAAGGCATTCTATACCCTATCATTCTTTTAGTCCTCAGTTATTCCAACAGTATTCACAAGGATATGGTGGTGTAAGTATTATGTTACTTGAATAATTCAAAGTTCCAGAATACTGAGAGCTGGAATACTGCGGTGACAGTTTGAAAATTGAGTAAAAGTCAAATTGTTGGATTTCCAATAATATTAAAAATTAATCACCTACTTTTGGAGTTATGTGGATGTATTGGGGTTGTCCTTTATGTGGCAACAGTGCTTTTTGCACCCTCAGGATGTCCCAAAATACTTTACAATCAATAAAATACTTTTGAGATACAGTCACTGTTGCATTGCATGTTGGTGATGCTGAGCTGGCTTTGGTTAAGTTGTATTGTACTCAGCTCCAAGTCCTGGGCTCTTCACTTTACCCTTTCACCTAACTGTGATGAATTTGCCCAGTTTAGCACTGCTGGCTCCTGTATAGCTAAGGATAGGAGGATGGTTCATCTTCTCACAGCCTTAAAACATAATAGAGCTTTTAGAGGCAAAGTGAAAGGGTAGAGTTCGTGGTCAAGAGGATTTTGTGGATGCGGAGATTGTGCAAGTTTTAAGAGGAATGTGAATTGTATGAGTCTGGTTTCAAGGAACTATAAATGTTCTGAGAGGGTGGTACGCAATCCAAATGGACAACACATGGTTAAATGTACGGCAAACCATTGTGCAAACATCAAGAGTAACTGGTCCTGCGAGACTGACCAAGCTTGAGAAGGGAAGCCTCGCAGGGCATTAACTGAGGTGAGAGAGGAATCTTGAGACACCCTGATTGAGGTGTGAGGGCGAGGGGAGGGGTGCCTAAGAGACTCTGATCAAGGTGGACTGTGTCCTTGAATACGCTAACCAAGGGGGTGATTGTAGATCTTGCAAAGACTTTGACTGCAATTTGTGGTTAGGGGGGAATTGTACATTTGGTTGGTTGGTTGTGCTTCTTCATGCAGTTAGCCTTTGTTTCTCTGTAGGAGCAGATGTGGTCGACTGGCTTTTCTCACATGTGCAGGGCTTTAAAGATCGTCGTGAGGCAAGGAAGTACGCCAGCAGCATGCTGAAGCATGGCTACCTCAGGCACACAGTCAACAAGATCACTTTCTCCGAGCAGTGTTACTACATCTTTAGTGATCTCTCTACCAGTAAGTTCACTCTGTCTTCTTAATATTCAGCAAATCGGTTGGTTATCAGCCTGAGAAATTTGAATGCTGGGGTTTGGAGTATTGATCTTTTCTTGAACTGTTGTAGTCTATGTGGTGTAGATACACCCAGAGTTAGAGAGGAAATGCCAGGATTTTGACCCAGCAAAAGTAAAAGAACAATTATATAGTTCCAAGTCTGCTAGTGTGTGGCTTGGAGAGGAATTTCATCTGTTGCCCATGTCTTCCTAGGCTGCAGAGATTGTAGATTTGAAAACTGCCATTGAAGAAGTTTTGGTGAATTGTTGCAGTGCATCTTGTATATGGCACACACTGCATCAGTGATCGAGGGAATGAGTGTTGAAGATGGCGAATGGGTGCCAATCAAACAGGCTGCTTTGTCCTGGATAGTGGCAAGCTTAAAGTGTTAAAGATCTGCGCTTATACAGACAAAAAGGAAAGTATTTTATCTCAATCCTGATTTGTGCCATGTAAATGATGGACAGGCTTTGGGGAGTTAGGAGATGTTGCCCATCACAGAGCTCCCAGCCTTGGGCCTGCTCTTGTAGACACAGTATTATTTGGCTGATCCAGTCCAGTCCAGTTTCTGGTCAGTGGTAATCCCCAGGATGCTGATAATAGGAAATGGAGGATCCAACAATGGTAATGATATTAAATATCAAGGGCAATAACAGTACAATTATCTGAAAAAGTGGGAGCAGTGGTTATGAAATGTAATTGTTGAACTCAGTGTTGAGACCAGATGGCTGTAATTTGCCTAACTAAAGGAATTGCATTTAATTTGTGTGTAATTTTTATTTGCTGGTAGACTTAGCTGGACTGAGCTTAAATGAAGGTTCCAGTGGGACATCGGAGCATGACGTCTTGCCACCTCTCCCACACCCAGCCTGTCCCTGGCCACTGACTCAGGGCTTCCCGTATCAGTATCCACTGCCACATCCGTACTATTCGCCTAGTTGCCAGGATCCCACTTTAAACTATGGAAATGGCAGTGCTGGGAGCCAGCAGAGTGAAGGTAAGATTCACAACGGTCTTGTTCTGATTGTCAAAGTTGCTACATGTACCCTGTGTCTGCATTTTTTCCAAAATCACTAAGGTGGAGCTAGAGTTGGTGGGACTGTGTGGAGAGGTTGAGGGGGGTGGTGATTGGAAGAGGGAGATTTGGAGAAGGAGAGTTGAAAGTGGTTGGGGTGCAGGGATGAAGTCTCAAGAATGAGTGTACAGAGAGGAGAAGGAGGTAGGGAGGAGGTTAGGGATATGGGTGGGGTGAGAGGGTGTTGAGAAGAAAGGGACATCAGGGGAGAGGATGCAGAGAGGAGAAGTGGATGGAAGGGAATGAAGGAGAGAAGTGAGATGGAATGGAGGAGAAAGAAAGAGTTATTTCTTCAGCCAGCAGAAATTGTTTCCTGGGGCTATCATTATCAAGCATTTACAATTTACAGAAGATGATTTCATGGTTAAATGAGATTATCTGAACAAAATTACTTAATCAAAGAGTTTTAATAAAATATTTAATATCTCCAGAATGTCTGAAATCAAATCTGTCATTAAATAAACATGTTTGAGTTTTTATGCAGTCAGTGAGGTCATCAATTTATTTGTCAAATTTGAGGTGGTTATATAAAGATCCTAATCCAAGCGCCAACAATGTCACTGGGCTGGATGTTCCCTCAGTTCATTTGTAGGTGAGGCAGGTAAATGTGGTCTGAGATTGCATCAAACATACTCAGGCAGTAGCAGTTATCTGGTACCCTGACAAAGCTATCTGAAAAATCAATCTTCATTCCAAAATAGATTCGCAGATTATTTTTAGAAAATGCTGCAGTCAAGCTCCTCAACAACCCAATCGTAACTGACCAACGTAAAGCAGCTATCTATTGTTCTAAGAATTGTTGTTGAGTGAATCTTTCTGTTTCCCAGTGATTCTCAATGCAGCAGAAAGGAGTGATTGGGATGTAATTGATCCATTTTATACTGAGTCCATTGAACAGTACAGAGATAGTAATACCATCCAATCACCTCTTCATTTGAGAATGTTTTATTTTGGTGAGGTTCATTGAGTGAGCGATTTATGTCTTGTGTTGCCTGCTGTGTGTACACAGGAAGCAAGAGCAGTGGATCCAATCGGAGCATGGGTGAGAGAAAAGGCTCAGCAGGGAAGGAAAAGGAGCAGAAAGCAGACTCCAAGTCAGTGGGTAATGCAAGCGAGCCAGACCGCACCACCGGCAACAGCGTGCATTGCGAGCGACCAGCAAGCCAGCTCAGTCACCACAGCCACTGCTCCCATGGACCCCCGGGGGTCCCTCCTGTCTACCAGCTGCCCACAGTATTAATAACCAGTGGGCCTCCTGGAGCTCCTCCTGTTCGGGATCTGGTGGCAGTTCCTCCTGAGTTGACGGGCAGCCGGCAGTCCTTTCAAAAGGCCATGGGTAACCCCTGCGAGTTTTTCATCGACATTATGTGACAACACCTGTCATCTTGCACTAAACAACGCTAAAGTCTTTGCACACAAACTACTTGTGTCTCACTCCTGGTGTTGCAGGAACCTCAGGCTTCTAATTCTAACCATGGTTCTATACCTGTCCTCTGTTAATAACAACTTTGAATGTGTTGGTTTTGGTAAATATTGGTGCCAAGGACAGCTTTGTGTAAGTGTATTCTGTGTTTGTGTAATCATCACCTTCTTTGTAGACTTTGAAGGGATGTTGAAGACCTTTTGATCTGGTTAGGGTTTATCCCTGATGAGATTATTTCTTAACATCCACTCATGTGCTGTTGTGAAGGGCACTCCATGATAAAGTGCACCCTGTCTTTTTTCAATGTAGATTGTCTAATCCTCTTAGTAAGCATCTTTTCATTCTACAGAGACAGCTCAGCACATTTGGGTGTGATTCAATTTCCAGTTCATTGATGCACAAGCGATTCACTTTCTTTTTCAGAAGTTAGCAACCTTTCATGAAATTATTTTCCCTTGAAGTATTGAGAAAGTTTAAGCTATACCTTCAAATCATTTTAACAGCTCTTGCACTCTAGTTTAATTCCCTGCACAAGAGAGGAGGTTGGATGACACACCTTTGCACATGCCATGTTTCAGATATGTCTAGGCAGTTTGGGCACTTTTGTTCATGGTTATTGTTGAATGATCTGATTGGATCATTCAGTCTCATCTTCACTCATTTCTGAAAGGTTTACAAATCTGTCTGGAACAGCTGTTTACTCCTCCTTGGTTCTGTGCCGCTCCCAGTAATGAGACCTTCTGTATCCAGTCTGCAACTATAAGAATATGTATTGGATTGTGTTTTTTTTTCCCCCAATTTTCATATCTCTCTTGAAAGTGCTGACTCTTCAGCCCTTTCCTGTCCTGTTGCTGCTGACTTTCAAGGGAATGAAGGTTTCCTGGCCTGGCCTGACCTGCCCTAAAACTGTATCAAAGTGACCATCCTTCATGTACAGTGAGCAGTTAACAAGGCATTCAAATGAGATTACCCTGTCTCCTGCTCCATGGGGCTCAAAGTCCCACTGTGGTGCAGTCTGCCTCACTCCTGTTTCTCTCTTCTTCTTCCCAGTGAGCCATGTCCTTGTTAATAAATGCAGGTTAAGTTTCTGTGGTCTTTGTGAGACCCTGATTGAATTTAAATTGCCCTCCTGCAAAACTGGCAAAAAGTGCATAAGACCAAGAGAGGTGAATATTTTGTGCCCCACAAGGATCTCACGAATCTCTGCTGTCCCTTGCTCCCTACTGCCAAATTAACCAGCCCCGTTACAATGATAATGCCACCTACCCCATTCCCAGACTTAACCATCAACATTAGCCCAAAAATCTCAATACCTTTACTCCTCAACAGGAGTGCAAAGAAATACTGTCCATTGGAATGGGCATATTCAACTTTACCTCTGATACTCGAGAAATTTGACGGTTGGAACTCAACAAAGTGAACAGGAAACTAAAAGAGAGAGAGACAGGCTGTCAGAGGTCTAGTGTGGAGTGATGCAGTGTGGAGATTTGATTCACCAGGTCAGGTTACAACCCTTCGAGCGCAGGAGTGAGCAAGGCGCTGGACTAAGTTAAACTGTGTGCTTCCATTCCTTGACACAATCTGTGCACAGGAGTATTTTTCGGAACAGCGAGTGTGAATACAGTTATATTTGCACAAGTACCAACATTCCAGAACTCTGCACCATTCTTTGAAGAAAAGAAACACTAATAACTCATTCAATAAGGACTTTCGGTTGTAGCCTTTAGTCAAAGGCAACTTCAAACATTATTTCACCTGGGTCCATCTTGTGGACATCAAGAGGACTTTCAGATGCTGCGTAAGGTTGGCAGTGCACAAAGCTCACTCACTCTTTGAATGTTGGCACATGTAGGTCCAGCACTTGGATGGCACTCAGCTGGATTGAAATAATAAACTAATGGAGATTTATTGGAAAGTTTAAGAATGCTATCGGAATTATGAGAAATTGTAAAAAGAAAATGTACAGTAGGAGATTAAATTTTATTAAATTAATTATTATAACTATTCTATAGATCAAACTCACTGACAGAATTTCAGTCCAGACTACAGATCAGTTGGCAGCTGGGAGCTGTCATTGTGTGTACCAGTATTGTAGATATTGCATTCAGATTCTGTGTCTCTATAATTAATATATCGCTGCCTCAATGTAAGAGCTATTTTAAAAACTAAAAAAAATTACATTTTTTCCTGTCTTATCTTGTTTATATTTTCCATTTGTCCGTTTAATTTTGTTTACAATGATTTCATGGAAAGAACATTTGATGAACACCCAGAGAGTCCAATGTGGTGAGATTGGGACCAAATTCATCAATTTAGTGGGTAGGATCCATGCAAAAGCTATCCCTCTCTCACAGCCAGAATGTCAAGGAATATAGTTTTAAGTTTAATTATTAATATCACAAGTAGACTTAGATTAACACTGCAGCGAAGCTACTGTGAAAATCCCCTGGTTGCCACATTCCAGTACCTATTCTGATACACTGGGGGAGAATTTAGCATGGCCAATGCATCTAACCAACACATCTTCTGGACTGTGGGCGGAAACCAGAACACCTGGAGGAAACACATGCAGAGAGAACGTGCAGTCTCTGCACAGACAGTGACCCAAACTGGAAATCAAACCCCGATGCCTGGCGCTGTGAGGCAGCAGTGCTATCCATTGTGCCACCATGCTACCCTATAACATTATAGATTGCAAGAGCTCCTATAATTGTACAAAGGAAAGGAATGACTGAAGTAAATATCAGTCCCTTTAAGGCAGAGACCGGAGAAATTATCATGAGGAAATGGCAAATTACATATGAGAAGACTAACCAAGAGGTTAATAAGAGTGAGGAACTTGAGCTCATTAATATCAGCAGAGAAAAAACATTACAGAAACTTAAAGGATAAAAGGCTGACAAATCCCCAGGACTTGATGACCACACCCTCAAGTTCTGAAAGAGTGTGTGTGGAAATAATCATGCATCGGTTATGATTTTTCAAAATTCCCTAGGTTCTAGAATGATCCCAGTGCTTTGGAAATTAGCAAATCTAACATCTCTATCTAAGAGAGGAGGAAGATAGATAATAGGAGCAATATGCCAGTTAGCTTAATACCAGTCATTAAAAAAAAACTGGAATTTATTATTCAGAACATTTTAACAATGCGTTTAAATATCATTATACTATTTTATGAAAGGGAAATAGTATTTGAAATTTTATTTGCTTTTGAGGATACAACCTGACTGGCAGATAGAAAGCCAATAAATGTAGTACACTTGAATTTCTAAAATACATTCAATAGGGTGCCAAAGAAAATATTAATATGTAGGATAAGGACTCATGGAGTTCAGGCTAATATATTAACATGAATGGTGGATTGACTAACAGACAGGAAGCAGAGGGGGCTCTGTCTCGAAATAAGAGATTGATCATTTGGCAATGAGATGAGAACTTTCTTTGCTCAGAGTTGTGATTCTGTGGAATTGTCTATCATAGTGGGCTGTCGATGCTCCATTGTTGAGTAAATTTAAGACTGAAAGAAATGTTTTGATGTCTCAGGGACTCTAGTAATATGGTGAGGAAGCATGCAAGTGGGGTTGAAGCAGAAGGTCAGCCTTGATCATTTTGAATAACGGGTATAACAGGCTGTATGGTTTACTACTAGTTATCCTAACATTTTTATCTCAAATTTCTGATCAGAGCATCCTGACTTATCCATCAATCCTGCATTAGAGCTAAGAACAGTCCTTTCCAAGTTAGCAAGTCTGATTTATTGAACAGAAAATCAGTGCACACATTGCTTAGACTTTCAATCTAAACTGGTAGGGACATTAGTTATCAGAAAAATGCCAGAATCTCTTTTAAAGAAGTGTTTACAATGCAATTAGAAACTGTTGTATGATCACACAAAATTAATATGGCTTTATGAAAGTGATATCATGTTTGACAAATTCATTGGTGTTTTTGAGAGTGTAACTAGTAAGTTAGGCAAAAGAGAATAAGTAGATATAATATATTTGGACTTCTAAACGATGTAGTAAGGTATCCATAAAAGGTTAATAAGTTAGAAGGCATAATCATATAAAAGAAGGATTGCTGAAAGGTGGAAGCAAAGAATAGGGATAAATTGGGAATTTTCAAGTTGGCAGGCTATGGAGTATCACAAAGATCAGTACTGGGCTTCAGCTATTTGCCATCTCTATTGATTTGTCAATGACGTATAAAAACTGAGAACTTATAACAGAGCTGCAAAGAGATAGAAGTTACGTGATTGGGCAACAAGGTAAAGATGGAATTTAGTGTGGGCAAGTGAGGTTATTCATTTTAGTGGTAAATTTAGAAAAGCACAATTTTTTAAAGGCATGAAACTTCTAATTGTTCAGAAATGTGTATGCACTCAAACAAGGAGCACAGGAAATTAGCATTGGAGTGAAAGTTCACTAGATTGGTTCATGTGATCAGAGTCTGAATAAATTGGGCCAGTATTCACTGGCGTGAAATGTAAAACATTCTGAAGGGGCTTGACAGATAGACACAGTTGTTTCCCCAGGAATCTAAAACATGGGAGAACAGTATTAGAATAAAGGGTCAATCATTTGAGATTGAGATGAAGAGTTATTTCTTGATTCGGAAGGTTATCTTTGGAATTGTTTATCCCAAAGAGTTGGAATATTCCATTGTTGATTGTATTTAAGGTTGTTATTGCATGGATTTCTCAGATTCAAAGGATATGAGGAACAGTGGGAAAGTGGAGCTGAGGTAGGAAACCATCCATGATTGTACCAAACAGCAGAACAAACTCAAGAAGCTGTGTAGCCTATTCATATTTCTCATGTATAGAAGGATGGTGTTCATAGAAGAATTGTTTTGCATTGACATGCACACAGCACAGGTTAAATATAAAGTTTCTACTGCACTGTCCCATCAAATACTCCCTGGCCAGACATAGCACAGCTCAAGTAAAGATTAAAACTCCCTTCAGACTGTCCCACCAAACACTCCCAGTCCAAGTACATGATTGGTTAAATATAAAATAAAGTATCCTCTGCACTATCTCATCAAATCAGTTGGTGGAAGTTTGTGCAGGGCACACTCGGATACTTCCATAGCTTTGGCTGATTAGTTTACAATGCAAATGATATTCAAACCAATGTCATGTCTGTTCATCCTGTTTATTAACTTTTACACCTGGACTGTAATTGCACCTGTAAGCTTTGTGCATTTGACTGTATCATGCACCATATCTCTCATTAGGATAATCCGGTAACCAAGTTAGCACATAAAGAGTAAACTTTGATCTTGTGCATATAAATTGAGCCTCTTGCCATTACTATTGCTGGAACAAAGTAGGTGTTTTGATGAAATTACACTAGTTTGTTCTTTGAGTGGGAGGGTGAGGAGGTTGCCAGTTAAGAACATAACATAAGAAATAAGCCATCCAGCCCCTCGAGCCTGCCCTGCCATTCAATAAGGTCATGGCTGATCTGTAGTGGTTCAGTACCACTTTCCAGCTTTCTCCCTGTAACCCTTAATTCCCTTGTCAATCAAAAACCTATCCACTCTTGACTTGAACATATTCAGCGAGGAAGCCTCCACCACCTCATCAGGCAGAGAATTCCAAAGATTCACCACCCTTTGCGTGAAGAAACTCCTCCGCAACTCCGATCTGAACTGCACCCCACCCCCCCTCCCAAACACAATCTTGAGGCTGTGCCCTCTAGTCCTGCTATCTTTGCTAAGCGGGAAGAGTGTCTCAACCTCTACCCTATCCATCCCCTTCATTATCTTATACATCTCTATAAGATCCCCTCTCAGCCTTCTAAACTCCAAAGAGTACAAACCTAGCCTATTCAGTCTCTCCTCATAATCCAATGCCCTCATCTCTGGTATCAGCCTAGTAAACCTTCTCTGCATCCCCTCCAAGGCCAATATATCCTTCCTCGAATGCGGCGACCAAAACTGCACACAGTACTCCAGCTGCGGCCTCACCAGTACCCTATACAGCTGCAAAAGTACCTCCGTACTTTCATATTCTATCCCCCTAGCTATTAACTCCTAGTTGAATAGAATCTAAATCTTTCTGGGCTCCAACGCATGTTTACATTGTTTATACCACTCACAGGTTGGAGATTAATACTCAGCTGTTGTTTTTGTGTTACTGAAGACAGTAGGTGCCCCGTCATGCTATGAACTCCATTTATTTAGAAATACACATAGATTCTGACATTGACACTGATCTATTACATGGAGAGTTGACAAACATGCAATTGACATGAGTATCTGGTTAACTGCTCAGGTGTGCTGTCCAACAGGGAGCACAATCTGATCTCCATAATTCTAATATTGATTTGAAACATATGTAGATGAATAAATTTTATTTTGAATCAGAAATGGGAGTAACAAGAAGTGTGGATTCCAGTGGATCAAGAAGAAGACCGGTCTGAACCCAAAACTCCAGAGGTGAGAGTCCATGATTCACTAATCGGTTCCCGAGAGCACATACTCCTCTTTGGATATGAAGATGCTAATACTTGTTAAAGCCTACTTGAAACTAGTTTACAATAATTGTTTATAAAAATATTGCTTAATGGATTAAAGGGGGTTTAATGAGACTGGATGAAGGGAACTGAGTTTAACTCATTGGAATTGGTAAATGAGGTTAGTGGGCTGAGAATGGCAGAGATGAGGTGACTGGAGGGGGCTATGGTCAGGGAGGATGGATTTAATGGGGTTTGGATTGGCAAGGATGAACTCAACAAGAGTGAGTGAGTTCAGGGATTTAACAATGGCAGATTTGGAGTTGGTGGGATTGAAGTTTGGGAGTATTGACTGTCAGGATTGGGCTGAGGTTGATGGATTGTGGAGTCAGCCAGACTGAGATACAATGTTGAAGTTGGGCTGTAGTTCAGGGGACAGACTTCATTGGCATTCATAATCTTTTTATTTTTGCTTTGATTAGAAGTAACTGAAGCAATGTGGGTGCCCTCATCAATCATGGGATTAGGAGGGAAATATTATCCAAATTTCCCATCCCTGATCAATGTCCACTGCCTATCCTTGGACAGAATGGGAAAGAGGAGACAAAGTCTTTGCAATCCATTGGAAACATTGCTTAGGCTCGTGAAAGAAATACATATTTGTGTGAGGGATCCCAGGTGGCTAAGGAGGTGTAAAATCCAATGGGAATTAATGAGTAGAATTCATGTTTGGTGTCGTTATTATGGTGATAGTGTGCAAGGAAAACCGGTCACTAAGATTCAGTAGTGGGTGGAGGATTGTCCATTGGGCTTTGACAGTAAGATCGGCTGTTAAACTCTGGTTTAAAGAGGATAATGTAGCATTTGGGTAGAAAGTAGGCAGTAATGATGCCATAAACACTCACAAGACCTGCAAATAGTTGAATAGAGGAGACATACTTGCCCTTGGCTGTAGTGTAGGCTGGGATGAAGAAGATCCAGGCCATGAGATAGATGAGCATTGCAAAGGTGATGTGTCGGGCCAGGTTGTAAGTTTCAGCTGAGCTTTGAGCCATGAATGTTAACAGGAAGCATGCAAGAGCAAGCAAACCATTGTAGGCCAGCAGTAGCCCAAAGCCAGTCATAGAGCCCTCATCACATTCCATCACTATTGCCATGACAGAAATGTTATAATTTGCAAAGACAGAGGGAGGGGAGGTAGACTGCCAGACTGCACAAACAGCAATCTGAATGAGTAAGAGTGAACAGATCATCAGATATCTGCCAATGTGTCTCATAAACTCTGGCCACCATTGTGGGCTGCAGCTGATCACTCTGAGCAGACCATTCACTTGGAAGGACTTTACCAGCATAGCCGATAGACAACCTGTCAGACTGATTGAGAAAATGGGCTGCCTGATGGTACAAAGCAACCAGTTTGGCTTCTCCATAAAACAGTAAAAGCTGCAGCAAGAGATGGCCATAGAGGCCAACATCACCAGACACGTTGCCCCTCCTGCCAGCTGAATCATGGGTGTCTTCAGATTAATGATGAAAATTCCACTTATTGCCACTGTGACAAGGAGACCTATAGCAGTTAGTGAGGCCAACAGGATAGCCAATGTGTCCGTCCATTGCAGGAACTCAATTGTTTTTTTCTGACATTCAACACTCTTCATTAATGACCATTCATTCTTCAAGCAGGGAAGACACTCGTTGTCTGTGGGAGAAGGAAAGATTATTGTTATAGCAGAGGGATTTGAGTATCAATCATTTCACTCCTCAATTTAGGACCTTGCTGTTGACTGCTTGCTCCCAAGCTACCTCATTCAGCTGGGAGCGAGGTCTGGGTGGTCAGGCTGCCTGTGCTGCTCAATTGCTTTGAGCTGGGAATACTTCTCCAATCATAGGATATATCCACAAGTTCATGCTTCCCTGCAAATTCTGTTCCTTCCTTCGATCAATGAACACCTCCAACCATACAACCACCACCACCACACGCCCCCACAACATAATATACAGGGGTCACCACTAACCATCAATTAAATAGACCAACATATAAATATTTGACTACAAGTGTACACCGGAGACTGGGAGTTCAGTAGTAACTGCTGATCTCTTGACTCTCCAAAGCCTATTCATCATTTAAAAAACACAGGAGTGCAATGGAATATATTTCACTTGCCCTGAATAACTGCAGCTCCAACAGTATTTAAGAAGTTCAACATCAAGGACAAAACTTGATCAGCATCTCATATATCATCTTAAACACACACTTCCTCCACCATTACTGCACAGAGGCAGCATCTTACTGCAGCAGCTTCTGAGAGCTCCTTCAAAAGCACCTTCCAAACCCATGATCTCTATCACTTAGAAGAGCGTGGGAAAAACCACAAGTTCCCTCCAAGTCACATACCATCCCTTATTAACCCGACAATGTTGATGGACGTACTGCATCTGAATACAGGATTCATTCTTAGGGACCAAGGCATAGGCACATCCCCATCTTTGCCCCGTAAAACAAAGCAGATAGCTTGCAATATCCGAACAAGCTTTTCCTACCACCTGTTGGACCCCTCTGTACACAGGATCTGCAGAGTTCACAAGTCCCACACTTGTATACCTCTTATTTGCCAATATGCTCCTAACAGGGTGCATCTGATGTATTTACAGTATATAAGTCATGGGGAGTCTACCCAAGGGTGGCTACAAATAGGGCTTCTACCAATTGTGTTAATGGGTAACATACAGTTCAGTTCCCGTTTAAATGTATGCGAATCTTATAAAATAGATTATCTTCCAATCCAGTCAAATTTCCAGTCGCGACAACACAAATTAGTAACATACATGATTACATACATATTCATAACAATCAAATATCAAACCTAACACTATAATTTATATAATATCCAAAAGTTATACTATCTGTTGATCTAAATGCACCAGTTGTTCTTGCTTGCAGTCTTTGCCTGTGTTAAGGAAAGCAGTTCTTTAGTTCACTCATTCGTTCGTTCATACATTTCTTTGTGTAGTTTCAGCTGTGTCCACTCCTTCAATGTTGCAAGTCAAAATCTTGGAATTTCCTCCCTAACAGTATTTTGGGTGTATCCAGTCCATGTGGATTGCAGGGGTTCAAGAAGGTAGTTCATTAACAGCTTCTCAAAGGCAATTAGGGATGAGTAATAAACGCTGACTTTGCCAGTGACATACTTTGCATAAATGAACTAGTGGGACAGGGGATAGACAGTTCCAATATTTCATTTATCTCTCACATTGAATTCAGAACATTTTTTTAAGTATTCATTCATTGAGAGTGGACATCACTAGCAAGACCAGCATTTACTGTGCGTATCTAATTGACTTTGAAAATGTGCTGATGAATGACTGCAGTCCGTATGCTGCAGGTTACAGCCACAGTGCTGTCAGAATGAAGTTCCAGGTTTCTGACCCAGCAGAACTATCACTTGGGCACTTGATCTATGATTTTGGGTTCATGAGTGGCTGGAAGTGTGAGCAGCTTTTAGTACTTATTGGATGTGAGGTGCAAACTGAGTCTTTGTATCTGGGATACCCTAGTAATGGACACTGGATGTCTGAGACTCCCCTGTTATAGATATTAATTGCCAGTATGTTTCCTGAGTTGAAAGAGAAAACGCTTGGACTCACCATCACTCTGGAATGTTCCTACTGGACAATCTACACACTCGTAGCAGCAGGAATGGTATCCTTTCATCACCTTTATCTGCCCGAGTTCACATGAAGTTGAGCAGTTGGAGCCAGGAATCTGACAGTAAGAACAAAGGAACTTTAATTTTTAAAGGTAAAAGTGTCTCTTTTGTGGATGAAGTCTAACAGAACAGGTGAGTTTATTACCAAAGAATATTGCTTCACTTTCTTGCATACAGAATTCCATATGCCCATTGCTCCTGATTCTTCTGATCCCTGCTGGCTCCCTGTTCTCCAGTATATAACTTCAAAATCCTTGTCCTGATCTTCAAGTTCCCTCAGTACAAGGAACTGTTCAGCAACTCCATATTGCAGCACACATTCCCTACATACCCATTTTGGATCCACGTGTGCATCCTTACATTTGTATGTGCAAATAAGTATCCCTTCACCTCAAACATTTACTTAAACCCTCTTCTAGTCACAACCATAGGTCACCCTTCTAACTCCTCTCCCACTTATTGTATTCTGTATAGATTCTTGGAATGTTATGTAAAAGGCTCAAAGAAACAAAGCAACAGAGAGCATACTTGGGTTCACCAGGAGTAGAAAATTATGCAGTTATTATGAGGAGAGATTTGAAGGACTGGGTCTATTCTCACAAGAACGGAGATGGCCAAAGGTAGGGTTTTTTAATGAGTTTTGATGGGATTGAATTGGAGTCACTCTTTCCTGTGTTTGGAGAGTCAGTGATGAGCTTCCATCAATGTAAACTTATCACAATATGCAGAGAGGTTCATAGAAATTTAGAGAGATTCATTTACACTGAGGATTAGTGCAATTTACAGTGCTTTGCTACAGGAAATTGTTGAGACAGAAACTGTTGAATCTTTTCAGAGAATGTTGGGATGACGGTATTGTGGGAAAAGACGAGAAGAAGACCTTACCTTGTTCTGAAAGTTGTTCCACTTGATCAGGGATGTATTAATCAGAAGCTCCTTGTACTGTGCTCTGTATTCTCCGATCAGTCTGAACTCAGGAACTGGATTCCCACTTTTCCATTGCCAGTTAATAATATCATATCCTGTGGGTGGGTTTCCAAATTTGTCAAAGAAAATGGCTCTGCTGTGGAGAGTGAAGTTAACTTGTGGAATTTCTTTGAGGAGCTAAATGAGAAACCAGTAGTTTTATTTCGTGAGAAAAATGTCCACTTGATAAGGAAATTTCTGTGTAGTATGTTTGTCTGATAAATACTCACTCTCTAAACTCTCATGAATGTAAACAATCGCAGATTAGCTAGTATTGATGAAAATTGTACTCCAGTAAGAGGAAGGGTTCTGAATCCAAGTGAGAGTCAACAACTTCAGGAGGGAAGTTGAACCCCAGTGAGAATCAGCACCTTCAGGAGACCAGAGAACTTGATCCTTAATGGGAATCAGCACTGTTATGGGTTCTTGACCTACTTCAGAGACATAGGCACTTAATCCTCCCTGACACTTCATTAAATACTGAGGGAGTGCTACATTGATAAAGATGCGGTCTTTTTGTGTGTTCAGATGGAAAGATGTCATGATACAACTTTGTGAAGAGATGGGATTTTGTTTTTCCCTTGGCATCCTTCAACCAACAGCATAAGAAATAAATGTATTGGTAATTAGTGCCGGATGGCTGACACGTTCTCTGATATAACAATATTCACTATAAATACTATTTAACAATGTATTGAACAGGTTATGATATTTTTGTTAGAGATAATGATAAAAGTGTATTTTCCTTTGTCTTCTGCCTGGATCTTGTTTTCTTGAGACCACATGCCATTGGCGACCCCCTACACAACACTCACCTGCCATGGGTAAATGGTGCTCCTAGTGCAAGTTTCTAAATCGCAGTGGAGCAGGCGATGGAGTGCATGGGCAATAGCATAGACTGCAGAGTAGACATTAAATGATATGCGCGGGAGGTGTTCACCAGCAATCGCAGCAGCTTCATTGTTAGATTGTTCCTTGCATTTTTCCTCTTCTAGAAGTTTCTCATTGCTCCCAAATTTTTGAGACAGTGCAGAGGATACATAGCACTTAAATCCAGGGATATGACCACTTTTAATGGCTGCTCCTAGAATGGTCCCGATACTTGAGATGTTTGGGGACCTGGCAACTATTTTAGAAGTGATCCAGGCCTCGCTGGCAATCCACACTTTGCCTGTCACATTCTGTTCAAGGATTATCATCATCAATGTCTTGGCATAACTCTCATCAGTGAACACAGCCGTGACATTTACCCGTGAATGGACAATGTTCTTGACAATTGATACTATTTTCCTCTTAAGTCCAGAGCCTGGTAAATTCAAGGGAATGAGTTCCTCAAAGGCAATGCAAATCCCAGTTTTGGAAGTGAGTTTTGAAAAGTATTCAATCCCCCTTCGACCATATATGTCATCTGTCCCAATCACTGCCATCCAGTTCCATTGAAAAGTCTCTACAATCGAGACCATGGCTGCTGCTTGGACTTCAACTTTGGGAACCGTCCGATAAAATGACGGAAAATTCATCCTATTATTGAATAAATTGCTTGAAGCAGCATAACTAATCTGCAACAAAAAAGCCCAACCATATAGATACACATGAAGATAACGTTAAATGTCAGTAAAAGCAGGAACATGATGCTGGCGTGTCTGTTTTTACAGAATAGAATTCCTACAGTGCAGAAGGAGGCCATTCGGCCCATCAAGTCTGTGCTGACACAATTTCACCCAATCCCTATCCCTGAATCCCCACATACTTACCTTGCTTGTCCACCTGACATTAAGTGGCAATTCAGCATTGCCAATCAACCTGACCCACACACCTTTGGACTATGGGAGGAAAGAGGAACACCCAGAAGAAACCCAAGCAGACATTAGGAGAATGTGCAAACTCCATATAGACTGTGATCCAGGCTGGGAATTAAACCTGGGTCTCTGGCACTGTGAGGCAGCAGTGTTAATGACTAAGCTGCCCATGATTGCTGAGTGACAATGTGAAGGATCTAGACTGCCAATGGTGCAAATGTTTCAATAATTTCCCCTATGCAGTTCACTAATTTGTCCCAGCCTGTCTCCTTGTTACAAACAAACAGTTTTGTCATTTAAAACAAAGCAAAGTTATTGAGACAATCTAAGGAGTTAAGAAATTTCTCCTTCCCAGTTTGCTTCTTTCCCTGAGTGGTGCTGTCTTTCACTGGGAAATGGAGCCACAGCCAATGGTCACACTCCTCAGTTTGCCATGTAATTGTTCTTGGTGCAGGAAGGGAAATGGCAGCAGATTCGATAGTGCCTTCCAAAAGTAAACACTTGAAAATGAAAATGTGCAGAGTTGTGGAGAAAGATGAAGGCAATGAAACTAACTAGATAACTTTCAAAAAGCTGACAGGCATGATTGGCTTATTTTTATGCTAAACAATTCTATAATTCTGACATCTTTATGCACTTGCCAGCAAAGGTTAGAAGATAGTGAATGGCAGCAGACTGATATCCCTTTCTCTAACGCATTATTGAGGCTAATTGTAGCCTTTTTGTTGTTTCCTCAATTAGGAATAGTTAGGGTAGTACAATCTGGGATATCCATTATGCTCCCCTCTATGCATCAACGTAGCACCACACCACCTGATATTTCAGAACAGCTGACAGTCACACTAGGGAGAATAACACTCTGGAGTGTTGTGTTTTAAAACAATGTATTGATTCCTGAGAATGAGTGTGACCGTCAAGCTAGTGCCTGGTTTCCTCCATCGTACCTGTGGAATGAGGAGGAAGCTGAAGAGGCGAGCAATCACCCTGGAGAGCTCGGAGCTTGAGGGTCCGAGGACAGCTAGCACTCGAGTGTTATAGTCAGTGTAATTACACTTCAACTCAAACCTGCTTCCGTCCTTTGGAGCTAAGAAAGAAATGGCTGCCTGCATCGCGACCGAGGATTTGAGACAGGTATCCCGGATGGTGTATCCCAGAGTCACGCCTGGTAGGAGAGTGCTCGAGTTATTGATCTCCTCAATGGCAAATTTCATTGCTTGTAGCCAGTGGAAACCATCAAGCTGGAATCTATGTAAAGGAGCAAAGGTCAAGAAGTAACAACTGGCAGAACGATAAGAGCAAGAAGTTCTCCATCAGTAAAGAGACTTCAATTCACAAGATCACAAATTGCACATTCTCTTCAATGGAAGAGAGCTTATTGAGTGACAATGTGAGGGGACTGGATTAATATCAGTAGCAATACAGTCTGACTTGAGGTGAAGGATTATAGTTCCTATTATAAATAACTTGCAGTGGCACTATAGTTAGCACTGCAGCCTCATAGCACCAGGGACCTAGTTTCAGTTCTGGTCTTGGGTGATTGTGGAGTTTGTACATTCTCACCATGCCTGTAGCTTTCCTCTGGATGCTCCAGCTTCTTCCCACATGTCAAAGATGTGTAGGTTAGGCTGATTGGCTATGCTAAATTGCCCCTTGTTGAGGGAAAAGCAGGATAAATACGTGGGATTACAGGGATAGGGCATGGGTGGGATTGTTGTCAGTGAAGATATTTTGGACCAAATGGTTTCCTTCTGCACAGCAGGAATTTTATGGATAATATGGCTAAACATTCTCATTCTGTATAAATAGAATTCTGTATTGATTTATCAGCTCTACTATCCTATAATCTTCTGGTTGTGAGGATTAGCAGTATAGTCATTCCTGATCATTTGTGATCTTTCTGCACACACCAATAAGGGTCCAATTTACTGGCTGATTTTGCCTGAGTTACCAGAAGGCACTGAAGTCAATTGTAGCCTCTTCTCCATGTAAATTAGATCATCATCCAAAGCTCACATACTAACATACATCAAATCCCTTTCACCCATCATCCCTTTATTCACTGAACTTCAATTTGAATATTCTCATTATCATGTTCAAATCTCTCCTTACTCACTGTGCCCTATCTTTGTAGCCTCCAAGAGCCCTACAGTCCTCTGCTCCAACCCCAAAATCTCTGATGAAAAGAGATTTTCATCTCTTACGCATCCTTAGTTATCTCTGTATAAACTGAAAACAGTACTTTCAGTTTCCTTCGTTGTCATCTCAATGCCATCCCTAGACTTCTCTTTCTCTCTACCTCTCATTCCTTCCTTTAAGCTGTACCTTAAACCTTACCTATTAGATCAACCTTTTGGGTGCCTGACCTAATGTCTTCTCAAGCGACTTAGTGTCAGATTTTGTCTGATAATTACTCCTGAGAAGAATCTTGGGATATATTACCAAATTAAAGGTGCTGCATAAATGCAAATTGTTATTGCACTGATTCTGTAGATTGTTATTGTTCAGATCATAATCAGATCCATGTCAGATCTTACTGGGATCCAGTTTAATTACAGACAAACAACATGCCTTACCTTTCACATTCCCTCGATTCAGGCTGTGTTTCGTTGTTCCAGTTTACATCAGTGGAATAAAGGGGAAAGAGTCCTCCAAGTATGTAATCACCAGCAGCCTGGAACTGACGGACTGGATCTCTGTGATGTCCAGACACTGAGCTCTCACACCATTCGTTTGGAATGAAACAGAAAACCATCCAAAAGTGAAGCTGAAACATATTAAAGAATGGACGAGTTGCTGAAACAAATGAGACAAGTGCACAAGTTCAGCATTCGTGTGCTAATGTTGCCGGCACAGGTCACAGACTTCACTCGTATGCTATTTGCATCAGAAATCAGCATTACGTATACTGTGGAATCATTAAACAACTGGATGACAAACTGCACTCTGATTCTTACAGACCCCTGATTATATCATTAAGTTCTTGCAGCCTCTCTATTCAAACATTTACCCACCATTTCCATGCTCAGACCTATCACATCTCCCATTAATATTGGACATGTTATTTGTCCTTTGTGCATTATTTAGGCTGGGGGGTTGGTTGTGGTTTGTTAACAAGGAGTGCTGTTTGCGTTAAGCCTAAACAGCCCATGATGTTTGTTTTCTGACTCTGCCTATTCCCCAACCCAATTGCTCACCCATCTTCCAGACTCCTCTTCCTACTGATCCTCCACTGAGGGGATCTTACCCAGGAGTTTAATGAAGGTAACAGAGTCTCCACCACTCTTCACATGTATGCAAATAACTTGAAAGGAATTTCATGCTGAACCTAAACAATAAAGTATCCAGAGCTTTACCTTCCAGGTCCACGTCACTAATTGAAATAAGCACTGTTTTGTTTTACATCCTGCGGGGACTGATGGCTATCAATCCAGCACCATGTTGTTAAGGTACCAGCAATTCTTGGCTCATTAATAACAAAGTTAAACAGTAGCTGGTATGACCATCAACATTCTATCAGCTTCAGTGACTGTACCCGCCTGTTCAAGACAGTGTACCGTGTACTCTCCGAGGCGGTCGACCAATTTAAGTGTAAGCAGGATGGACATTGAGCATATCATGCTCGTGTATTTGCCTTGATTGCCTTACTCAACATCAGCAATATGTTTCACACTAAGAAAAACAAAAAGTAATTTATTTGCTTGAACAACAAAATACTTGAGGTGCATCACACCACACAGGTGGATTCTTTATATTATGGCAAGGGACATAAAAGGGCCTTACAGGCCCCTCTGTCCCATCCCATTTCCTTCATCTCTGCATCCAAATCTCTCAACATCTACTCGCGTTCCCTCCCCTTTCTTTCCCCCTCCCAACCCCATCCCCATTTTAGAACCCTAAATACTCTTATCATCTCAACCCCTATCCAACCACCCATTCCCATTCCTCCCTTCCCCCACTATCCCTTTCTCACAGTATACAAAATTGAAAATGTGTACCACTAAGAACCGGTGTTCCAAGTTACTCTTCCAGATTTTGGGGATACCCTTGTATCTAACATGGTTGCATGCTTGACATTCAGAATCTAATCCTGTACTTTATCTGGCTTAGGAGTGTTTGATAGGACAGTGCAGAGGGAGCTTTACTCTAAATCCAACCCTTGCTGTATCTGCTCTGAGAGTGTTTGATGATAAGAAGTCTCACAATACTCGGTTAAAGTTCCAACAGATTTATTTGGTAGCAAACGCCATAACTATCGGAGCACTGCTCCTTCGTCAGGTGATCTGTACTTTAACTTAATTTACCTGGAATTGCTCAATATCCCTTGATAATCTTAGTTTCATTGTTAGACCAACCTCTATCTTTCCAAAATCATGGAATACCATCCAGTTTTATTTTTCTTTCTTCGTAATGTAACTTCTTTAGACCCAGTGTCATTTTGGTGAATTTGTGTTTGCATTTCCTCTGTGGACAATATAATTTCCTGAGGTTCAGGGCCCATATCACAACACAATATTCCAGATTAGATCTGATTAATGCTGTGTAGAATTGAAGCATCTTTCTCCATTTGAATTCCAATCCTTCCAAACCCACAATCACTACCATCTAGAAGGGCAAGAGCAGCAGACATGTAGGAACACCAACCACCACCTGGAAGTTCCTTTCAAGTTGGTCACCACCCTGACTTGGGAATATGTCTCCATTTCTTTATTGTCACTGGGTTAAAATCCTGGCATTTCCTCTCTAACAACACTATGGGTTTACCTACACCACATGAACTACAGCAGTTCAAGAAGGTAGCTCACCACCAGCTTCTCAATGCAATAAATGCTGTCCTGGCCAACATCCTGTAAATGAGTTTAAAAAAAATCCTTGAGATAAAAACAATCATTCTATTAATCTAGAGGGACTTTACTTTGTACAAATTGTGGAAGTAAGGAATCTCTTCAGTCCCAAAATGCTTCAATGGCCACGAGGTAAAAAGATTCAAGTTTATTTTGAACACCTGTGAGTATCATTACGGCACCAAACTGCTTTGTTTGCATGTCCTGTCCTGTTTGCATGTGAGCTACTGGGCTGTGTAAATATATTCAGAGACTCCCAGTTTGCAGCTGAAACGCCATCTCAGATTAACCTCACCCTGTCCTTTGTTCAACCACATATGACCATTTCAATTTTGTGGATATTTTGTCACTCTTTAGGTTATTCTAACCCCCAGGGCATATCCCAATCCCTATTTCAGAATGTACACCAATAACTTCCACTAATGACGTTCTGGAGCTGCTCAAAGAGATGTGCTAAGTTTTTGGAGACTTTCTGGGAAGATACGTAGATGTCAAGAAAGGATAGAACAAGCTCCCTGTGATTTCACCCACTCAAAGTCAAATTTTACAAGAGCACCATGACTAGCTCATGGGACCAAGGCTTGAAATATTACTTTTGAGATGCAAAATACATGACAAAGAAAACTGGAGGCAGGATAATTCTTATTGAGCACTGCTCAATATAATGAATTTCTTGGCTTCTACACTATAATCAGATAGTCACCACAATGTACGCTATACATCACACAGTACTTAAGGTCTCTAAACCTACAGTCTGCAATAGCTTGGTGTGCAGAACCCCTCCCATATAAAAATATTCTCATTCCACATTCTTGTTGAAGTCTGCAGACCGTAAATGTGAAAATATTCAGTTGTATTGTGCTGCATCAGAACATCTGAGGGTGAAATGGACATCGTGAATTGTGAAGGAACAGAAAAGTTAGATGGTGGACGCCTGTTCTTACTTAATGTGCGGTAATTTGGAATGAAGCAAATCCAGGTGGTGAGATAGAGAGCATGGAAACATTTATCGATCTGACCAGTCTGTAGGTTTGAGCTGGGATCTGGATTAGAAAGGTACATACGAAACAAGCCAGTGCCTGTAGGCCACTGTATCCCAATCTTAGCCAGAACATCACTTGTGAATCACTCTTACAGAAGAGGACAGGAGTAGCTCCAGTATCATCTATTTTCCTAATCAGAAAGTCACCATTTATGTTCAGACAGAAGTAGCAAACGGAACCCCCATTCTGCTGCTGCCACAGGGGAAATTCCAGCTGGCCTCTGGTAACTAGCCTTTAACTGACCTGAATTGACTACCCACTGCTTGCGGCTATGTAACCCCCTATCCCATACTGATCCTACCTCTGGGAAAATGGCTCAGAGGCAGGATAGTGCAAGCAAACTGGCATTTCAGCAGCACAAAACTATGTACCCACCTGCCTCTATTCTAACTCCCACTTCAGGTCAGAAATTCTGCCTTTCTATCTCACCATCAATATTCCTTTTAATATTCAAATATACATTCCGTTCTCTGTTAGCATTGCTCACTTCAAGTTCATGGTATCTTTCCCAATTGATCATTCTCCATGGGTGTGTTTATTATTGAGTTTGAAACGGCTATGCTATGTTTATTATTATTATTAAATAATAATTAAATAATAATTATTAAATTATTATTAATAAAGTGTGTCTATTATTGAGTTTGAAACGGGGATAGGCCTGTGTTTTCACAGCTATTTGAAGGTATTGCCTAATAATGCATTGTAAATGGGAGAAATAGCAATGTAAAATTCAGCACTGATTATGGTTTATATTAGATCATTAAGATTCTGCGTTAGATACTACATAAGCAGGAGATGTCAGGTCAGTACAATTTGAGAAGATCCAAGGGTTCATGTCTCAATAATCACTGGTTTGGAAACAGCATGTTGAGATTATTGCTTTTATGTTGGTAAGGCGTGGTCTTTCTAATTGTGTAAAATGCTATGATCTCCATAAACAACACTCGATCCAGTGAGAATGGAGTGAATGTGATGTGCCATTGCCATCTACTGGGGCAATAGCATATCACACAAAGATTGCATGAATATAAAAAGAATATTCATTAACTGCCCACTTAAGGGCCTCAATTTGAAGTGGGATGGGAAGGTTGTCCACAGGATTTCCCGCCACAGATTTAATTGGTGTTGAAGCAGGAATGTGGCAGTTTCCCTGCCACTATCCTTTTGTCTGATTAAATGCCACCCCACCACTAAATTCATTATGTTGGAGGGCACAATGTTCCACCCAATGTTTCAGGTCTGTTCCTTTTATCAGAACAGGGAAAAGTTAGAAATTAATAAGATTTGAACCAGCAATGGGGTGGATGGAAAAATAGATGAAATAACATAATCACTGCTGTTGACTTTGTATCATGAAATCTTTTGCCGTTTACTGTATCTGTGCAGACCTTCTCTGTATTATATCCACGTACTCTTGTAGTTTTGTCAGCTTTCTGGGAATAACTGGGATTAGTGCAGAGCAATCAGACATTAAGGCTGGACACCCTCAGGGGTAGGCAAGGAGTTGGTTGATGAACACTCCTGCACAAACCCAGTGGGACAGCAGTTCTAGGGAACAAAGACAAAAAGGTAGAAGTGGGAAATGAAAGAAAAGGCAAACTGTGACACATTTTGCAGACCTGACTAGTGAGATTCTGAAGCATTCCTGTTTTGACACCAATTAAATCTGTGGCAGGAAAACCTATGGACAATCTTCCCAACCCACTTCCAATTGAGGCACTTAAGTTACACGCTTATTTAGAGGAACAAAGCCCCTTGCTTTTCACCTTTTCTAAGCTGTGGTGTTTGGAATAAAGTGATTCAGGAACCTTGGGGAAGTAGGTATGGTAGTTAATGCAATATCTTGAAGGTATTGCCTAATAATGCATAGTAAATGGGAGCAAATAGCAATGTAAAATTCAGCACTGATGTGGTTTATATTAGATCATTAAAATTCTGCGTTCGATACTACATAAGCAGGAGACGTCAGGTCAGTGCAATTTAAGAAGATCCAAGGTTCATGTCTCAATAATGACTGGTTTGAAAACAACATGTTGAGATTATTGCTTACAGTGTAACTAAGTAAGTTCCAATCTCAGTCAGCAGCGATGATTGCCAATGTTGAGAAAAGTGAGTCACTAAGAGGCAATTCATTTTTCTCTTTTTATTCATTCATGACTGATCCCCAGCTTCAACTACAGTTTCCTGCATTATTCCTATATCCTTTGATTTCCTTTGTGTCCAAAAATTTGTTAATACCTGATTTGAATAAACTCAAGAATTGAGCATTCACAGCTGTGTGAAGTAGACAATTCCAAAGGTTCACAACTCTATGGAAGACATTTCTAATTTCAGTGCTAAGTCTCATTCTTAGTCCCCTTATTCTTAGAGTGCGACCTCTATTTCCAGTCTTCCCAGCATCTATCCTGACAAACCCTTTAAGAATTTTATGTTAAAATGTGTTCATTTCCATTCTTCTATTCTATAAAGAGTATTGGCCTGAACTACTCAATCTCTTTTCACAGGCCGAACCCCTCCCTCATGCTAGTCCAGTGAACATGTTAAGGCAACTATATCTTTCCTTAGGTAAGGAGACAAGAACTGTACACTGTGGTCTCATCAAGACTCTAAACAACTGCAGTAAGACATTACACTGATACTCTTTGTAATTTTGTTAACATTTGTGATTCTTGTATGACACCCAGATTCCTCTGAATCATTATTTCTCAGCCTGTCGCCATTTAAAAAATACTCTCCTTTTCAATTTCTCCTACCAAAATGGGTAACTTCACAATTCTCCATATTATATCCAATCTGCCAGTTTCTTCCCCATAACATGTCTAAATCCTTCTCAAATTTTCTGTGTCCTCATCACAGTTGATTCCTCCATCTAAGAGATATCGTTTGTAAATATCTGAAGCCCAAGCACTAATTCTTGCAGTACCCCACTAGTTACAGCCTGCCTTGACCTATGTATTCCTACTCCGTTTTCTGACTATAAACCAATCCTAATCCATGCAAATATAATACCTTAATCCCAATGATCCCAAATTTTGTGTAATAACCTTTTGTGTGGCACATTATTGAATGCTTTTTGAAAATTCAAACATGCTACATTCACTGGTTTTACCTTCATCCACCCTAATAGTTACATCCTCAAAAAAGCAGATTTGCCAATATGATTTCTTCTCATAAATTTGTATTGACTCTGTCTAATCTCATTATGATTTTCTATGTGTTCTGTTATCACATTACTCATAACAGATTCTAGCATTTTCCCCACTACAGATATCTGGCTAACCGTCCTATATTCCAACACAAATATAGAAAATGCTGGAAAATCTCAGCAGGTCTGACTGCATTCCTGAAGAAAGAATAAAGCCAATGTTTTGAGTCAGGATGAGTTATCTAGTCTTGAAATGTTAGCTCAATTCTAGCTCCACAGGTGCTGTCAGAAATGCTGAAATTTTCCAATATTTTCTATTTTTTTTTGATTCCAGTATTTGTAGTAATTTGCTTTTATTTCAGCCTATTGTTCTTTTTTTTTCTCTTTCCCACTTTTGAGTAGAGGGATTATGTTTGTTGCCTAGTAATCCAAGAGGACCATTTTAGAATCTAGTGAAATCTAGAAGATTAAAACTAATGGATCCAATATCCCTAGAATTACCTCTTTTAATACCTTGGAATGAATCCCATCAGATCCAGTGGATTTGTGAGCTTTAGTTCCATTAATTTCTTCTTTACTAAATATTAGTATTATTAAGTCCTTAATCTTCACTAAATTCTTCGTTTCCCATTACATCTAGAACATTTCTGTGCCTTCTGCCATGATGACAGATACTAAGTTTTCATTTAATGTCTCTGCCATTTCCAAATGAATGATAGAGATGGCATGTTGGGCACAGTGGGTAACACTGCTGCCTCACAGCGTCAGAGACCTGAGTTCAATTCCAGCCTCAGGTCAATGTGTGGAGTTTGCACATTCTCCTCGTGTCTGTGTGAGTTTCCACCGGGCGCTTCTCCTGTCCAAAGATGTGCCAGTTAGGTTGACTGACCATGCAAAATTATCCCTTAGTGTCAGTGGATTAGCACAATATATACATTGGATTATGAGATAAGGTCAGGATGGGATTGTTGTTGGTGCAGACTTGATGGGCTGAATGGTCTCCTTCTGCACTGCAGGGATTCAATGATTCTATAGTTGAGCCAATAAAGTACACTTGTAACACCGCAACTTTGAGACAAAGTGTGATAGTCATCCCTAAGGGAAGGTATAAAGTTTCAGTATAAAGTTTGCTCACTGATTTGTGTGTGGCATTACTCTTGATAACTTATGTTTTTTAAGGGCAGAAGTGTGATAGCATATGGTGTTATCCTGTTGCTGCGCTGGAGCTCTGACCCATCAGGGCAATCAGATCAAATTGCGAGAGCTGTGTCACTTAGTGTTGCTATGTGTTTTGGCCATTCTTGATAGTTTTGACTCTAGGTCAGCATTAGGTTGCTGGCTTTTATGAAAATAAGTTGCATCTTTAAAACAATTATGGCATCTGCACACATAATGTATTTTTTCCAGATATAACTCCAGTAGAGCTCCCTTGATATTGCTTACAGAATATGCTGCAATCAAATTGAACCTATGCACTTGGTGGAAATCAGACAGGTAGATACTTAAAAGTGGACAGATTACTCACCTGTTCAGTCCACCTCTGATACTAACCTGTGAGCAAATGAGATGGCCACCTAAAACATTTACCCAGTATCGATTAACGAATAGATCAGCTAGTATCCACTTAAAGGAATTCATTTTATTTTCAGTTAAAAGTTTACAGTTGCAAAGCCACACAGGAGGATTTCACAAATGGGCTGGATAGACACTAAAACTAGCTAACACAAGGAGTGAAAGCAGCTTCAGTTACTGAACCTCACATTTGATACATTTACTGTTTGCTAAAAAAACTTTTCTATGTGTGGAAATTGAGGGGAAACGAAAACACCGTGTTTGGATTGAAATGATGAGGTTTAATGTCAGAATAAAGTGTGTTGCAAGACCGCAATAACAACAAGAAAAAGTGATTGTGTATTAATTAGAGGTGGGCAGAGAGGAAATAGACTAAGGGAAGCAATTTAATCTTCTGGGGTAAAATCCATGAGTGGATAGGGCTGGTTCTCCTGCTTCATCTGTTCTCTCAGTTGTCTCCTCTCAAGTATTGTGAAACATCAGTTTTAACTTCTCTTTGCCTTAACAATCTGAGAAAATGACAGTGTTGTATAGAATGTACAACACAGAAATAGACTTTTCAGTCCAAACAGATCCATGCTGCTCTTTACATGAGCCTCTTCACACAATCTACATCTAACCCTATCAAATTCTATTTCACTATTCAATTCTTCATTATATTTATCTAACTTAAATGCATCTATACTATTCACCTCAACCACTTCTCGTAGTAGTGAGTTCCATGTTTTAATCGCTCTCTGAGTAAAGAAGTTTTTTCTGAATTCCTGATTGGATTTATTAATGATTATTTTATATTCGTGGCCTTTAGTTTAGGTCTCCCCCAAAGGTGGAAACACTTTAACTATGCCTATTCTTTTCAGTTCCTTCATAATTTTAAAGATTTCTATCAGGTTACCCCTCAGACATCTCGTTTCTAAAGAGAAATACATATCTTGTTCAATCTGTCTTGGTGTGTATAATTTATCGTTTCTGATTCTGTTCTTGTAAGTCTATTTTTGCATCTTCTCCAGTGCCTCTATATTTTTATAATATGGAGACTGGGACTATTCACACTTCTTCTCAGATTCTATACAAGTTTAATATACCTTCTCTGCTTTTGATTCTATCTCTTTAGAAAGGTACCCCAGTGATTAATTTGCTTTCCTATGGCCTTATAAAACTGTATTGCCACTTTTTAGTGATTTGTGTACCTGTATCAAATGTTTCAGACTATGAGCTGCCCTTTTGGAGTGCAGTGGCTACTTCGATGTAACTCAACATAGCAGTTATTCTGCAGGCCAAATTTCCACTTTGTAAAGAACTGTTATTAAATGGGATTAAAGGTAGTTTATTCATTAGAAAGCCAGGTATTTCTGGAACACAGAGTGAGGGACATGGATAGATGGTCACAGATAGATGATTCACAAAAAGAGGGGTGATAGAGATTGTGAGAGTAACTTGAGTTTTAATGTCTTTGGGGGAAGAATCTTTCTGTTCTAGTTGTTTGTGGTTTCAGCGAAATGAGTTAGACAGCAAATGCACAATTTTTGGTGATTTGAGTCAACAGCACAGACTAGGAATTTGTCTGAAAGAATCCTCTCACGGATTGTTCTCGCAATGATAAGGTGTAAAATGTGGAGTGCTTGCTGAATATTATTGGCTTTTATGAGCAGTGGGAACTTTATGCCAAAGGTATTAAAATTATAAATGCCTTCCATTTATATTTCTCAACTTGCAACTTGCACTCGATCATCCACCAATTATTTTCAACACATCTTGCACAGGACCTAAACAATAGTGAACTGGCACAAAGAGATAGAATTTGATCAACATGGCACAGACTGTTTTGAGATGGATGCCAAAATTGCTCTGACACTCCTGAATGGATCAGGAGCCAGTGGAGAATAAAAATCAGGTACATCTAACATGGGAGAGATAATAAAAGTTTTGAGGCTAAGTTGCACTTCAGGGTCACTGCCACACATTTCCTAGCAGTCAGTGATAGAGAATGAGAAATAGGACATCTAGCTCAGGAACCACTAATGGAATCTAGTGTTAGAAAAGAGTGAAAGCTTGAAAATGAGATGTGAAACTGTCTTTCTCTACCAATGGTCCTTGCCCAATCATTGTTTCCAGGTTTGTCACTCCCTCTATTCAGCTCCCACTCTCCAAATGTCACCATCCCTGCTCATGTCATATCTTTGAAGCTAACTTAACGAGTGTGTAACATTGACATTCCTTGCTGGTAGACCATACATTTGAAAATATTCAGGAGTGTAGTGCTGTGGTTTAAACCAAATAATAGAACATTTTGGGATGAAATAAGCGGCAAGAATTGCAAAAGAACTGAGGAGTGAGGCAGAAATCTGAATGGCCGGTGCATACTTCTTGTTTACTGCAGGATAGATTGGGATGAAGCAGAGCCAGGTGGTGGTAAAAAAGAACATGGAGACACTGATCTCTTGGGCCAAGTTGTAGGTTTCAGCTGGCGTCTGGATCAGAAAGGTACACATGAAGCAGGCCACTGCCTGTAAGCCACTGTACCCCAACATTAGCCAGAATATTACTTCTGAATCACTCTTACAGAAGAGGACTAGAGTGTCTTCAGATTTGCCTGTTATCTTCATCAGGAAGTCACCGTCTGTGTTCAGCCAAAGATAGCATATGGCACCTTGCCCCCCAAGGCTGACGCAGATAGTGATGTACTGACCACTTTGTTTATATCTGTGCAACAAAGACTTGGTTAAGCCAGTGAACTCAATGCTGAGCAAGATTTGCATTGCGTTGACTAGGAGAGTTGAGATACAGATAGTGAGGCTGAAGGCAGTGACTGGCTGACGTGATTTACAGATGAATTCTGATGGTTCACCGAGGTACAGCAATATGCTGCAACATAAGAGAGCCAGAGAGATTAGGGTGACTATGTTCATTTTCCCCCCAGTACCTTCCACAATTGGAGCATTAGAGTTTAGTAGGAAGATCACCATAATAGTTAATATCAGTGAGAGCTCAAGCACCATGAGCAGGAGCATAGCCACACTAACAGGTGAATCCCAGGACAGGTACTGCAAAGTTTTCTTAAAGCAGGCAGGACTTTTAGATGGTGACCACTCATCAGATTGACAGTCATTGCATGAAAAGCCATCTGTAACAGAAAAATCAAACAGTTACTTACAAAGCACATTCGAAAGGTGAACAAGAAATCCTTTGTATCCATAGATACAAGATGATCCATAGTGATCATCCTACCCAAACACTTTATTAGATTATTTCCAGTAAAACTGAAGTAAATGAGAATCATAAATGAACTCTGCACTAACAGGAATCATACCTAGTGCAAAGGATAATTGTGGTTTTTGGAGGCCAATCATCTGAGCCTCAGGACATTGCTATAGGCATTCCTCAGGATGATGTTCTAAACCCAATCATCATCAGTTGTTTCATCAATTACTTACCCTCTATCATAAGATCAGAAATAGGGATGTATTCTATGATTGCACCATTTTCTGTTCTATTTGCAAGTTCTCAGATTATGAAGCAGCCTTTTCCTACTATCTCACGTTGCCGGGGACTCAGATTCTCCCTGTGTCTGTGTGGGTTTCTTCTGGGTGCTTCAGTTTCCTCCCATGGTCCAAAGATGTGCAGATTAAATGGATTGGCCATGCTAAATTGCCCCTTAATGTCCCAAGATGTGGAGGTTAGATGGATTAGCCATGATAATATGTGGAATAAATACAGTAAGAAGTCTCACAACACCAGGGTTAAAGTCAGGGAATGTAAGTCTTCCAATCATTATTTTGCAAATTGAGTTTGTGTCTTTATATGCCCTGTTTGTGAACAGAATTCCCATTTACCTGATGAAGGAGCAGTGCTCCGAAAGCTAGTGGCTTTTGCTACCAAATAAACCTGTTGGACTTTAACCTGGTATTGTGAGACTTCTTACTGTGTTTACCCCAGTTCAACGCAGGCATCTCCACAATATTTGGAATTACAGGGATAGTCCAGGGGAGAGGTCTTGTGTAAGATACTCAGGTGGAGAGTAGGTGTAGATTCACTGGACTCTTCTGTATGTAAGATTTGTATGACTCTATAATAAGATTCAGCTCTGGGCAAGTAATATTCAAGCAGTGCAAGTATTAGGCAATGACCATCTCTGACAACAGAGTCTAGCCACCTTGTCCTTGACATTCAATGGCATTACCATCACCGTAATCCCCACCATCAACATTTTGTGAATCACCATTAACCAAAACTGTAACCTAATCAGCCGCTTAAATATTGTATCTACAAGTGCAAGTCAGAGGCTGAGTATTCTGTGGCAAGTAACTCCCCAAAGCCTTTTAACCATCTATAAGGAACTGGTCAAAAAAGTAATTGAAAACTCTAAACTTGCTGATAACTACAGCACCATCCAGGACAGAGAAGGTCATTTGATTGACACCCATCCACAAAGTATCTGAGGTGCATAATATTTACAATATGGACTGCAACAAATCACAAAGACATCAACACCTTGAAAACCTTGATTTCTACCATCTAGAAGATCAAGGGTAATAGGCGTGTGGGAACACTATCTGAAAGTTTCCCTTCAAGCCATCATTGCTTGGAATCTTGCAAGCTGGCTGTAACTCAGTCATATGTAGAGTACACATACAGATCAGCCTGCAACCCATCTATATTTGAACTTCAGATAATGAAAAGTTTGCCACACAGAAAGTAGCTACTTAGCCATGTCAATGTTGCCTGAAACATTATCCACCCAACTTCATCCCATTATCAGCTTTTGGTCCATAGCCTTATGTATTATGGAATTTCAGGTACATATTCTTTTTAAATGAGTTGAGATTTCAGCCTCTACTTCCATTTTAAGGCAGTGAGTTCCAGGTCCTTCCAACCCTCTGGATGATTTTATTTTTCTTCATCTCCCCGCTAATCCTTCTACCATTTTAAAACTATGCCTCCTATTGATAACTCTGTAAAACTAAATAAATCCTTTGCATGAGGCTCTTCACAATTTTGTACATTTTGATCAAATCTCCTCTCAGCCTCCTCTGTTCCAAGGAGAACAACCCTAGAACTCCAATCTTCCCTCAAAGCTGCAATCTTCCATTCCTGGCAACATCTTCATAAATCCCTTCTGTATCTTCCCTAATGCGATTACATCTTTTCCGTAAGGAGGTGACCAGAACTGAACAGAGTACTGAAATTGTGGCTTAACTGATGTTTATAAAGTTCCAGCATAACATTTCTGCTTTTGTATTCTAAGTCTCAGTTAATTAAGCAAAGGATCCATGAAGTCTTTTTAACCACCTTATCGACCTATCCTGCTACCTTTAGGGGGTCTGTGGATATACACTCCAAAGTCCCATAAGTCCTCTACACCTCTCACTATCCTCCCATTTATTGTGCATTCCCTTGCCTTATTTGACCTTTCTAAATCTCACAGTTCTCTGGGTTGAATTCTATTTGCCACTTTTCTGTCCACCTAACCAGTACACTGATAACTTCCCACAGTCACCAGTGATCCTCCTTGCAATCAATCATGCAGCCAATTTATGTCGTCTTCAAACTTCTTGATAATGCCCCTTTCACTTTGATCCAAATCATTAATATATACCACAAAAAGCAGGGGACCCAGTCCTGAGCTTGCCATTCTGCACTGGAAACAGCAAAAAACACCCATCAACAAATACACTTTATTTTCTGGCATTGAGACAATTTTGTGTCCAGTCTTTGTACCCAAGACTTCCTGCTGTAATTAAAACATTTATTTAGAATGATCTGTTCAGATTTCTTTGCTTTGATCTAGTCCATTGTAGGGCAGTAGATAAATAATTAGGTTCACCAGTTAAGTTCTGGAACGTTCCTCCTGGACAATCTTCACATTCAAAGCAGCAGGAATAAAGGCTGGTGGCAATTTTCTTCTGCCCCAGGTCACAGTTCTTGGAACAATGGGATGGAGGTACCTGTCAATACAAGTAATATGCTTGTTAATTAATTACTCTTGGTGTACTGCATAGCCTTGCAAATATTGGGAAGCCCAAAAGTTAATAGTTCTCTGTGCACTGGACACTAGGATTAATTCCAACTGCTAATTCTGTTGAATATACTGAGCCACTGACTACAATCAGAAAAGTATTTACTGTACTAATTTGGACACTCCGGATTATAAAGCAGGTTAAACAGATTGAAGAAATCAGTTCAAATTTAGAGTTATTCTTTGGTAACATTTTCACCTTAGAGCTCATATGCATAATTCAAACTCCAGGATGGACGATCTCGGGATGCAACCCAAGTTCCTTGATTGGATACTAGCCTATAACCCATTCCTAGATATTTGTTAACTCTGTACAGAAGCAAATAAAGTTTTAATTAAAATCTAATTGAGGAGTTCTGGTGGTTTATTTATACAATAGCAAATACCCTAGAGGAAATTACAGGCTGGAACTCTAATGTTAAGTAACAGATATATTTAAATTCTGGGTCAAAGCACTTTCAACAATAATATATTCTAGAATTCAGAAAAAATGTTTACGATGAAATCCTGAAGCAAAGAGCCACTGAAGTACTGGTTCAGAATTCTGGAGCAACATCTGATGGAACATGTACATTCAGTGAGTGTGGCATTGCCTCCTGTACTCTCGTTCTGTGTTGAGTGAGCCCATAAAACCCTTTCTTGCTATTGGAGCAACCTCACCACCAACAGCTAGTAGATAGTCACTATGGAAGGAGTATTCACATTGTGACTTGTTGAACTGTTAATCAACTTGCAAATGCTCTCATCACTTGGAAAAGTGATACAATTGATGTGATATCAATTTCCATTACATAACAGCTTTAATCTGGGAAAGAATGCCAAGACACTTCACAAAAGCTAGAACAATGCGGGTTCAGGGATAAGACATGGGTATCTTAGGCTGCGTTTGGCTTGATGGCTAGGAGAAGAGGTAAAATTGCAGAGGCAGCTGAACAATAGTCTCAATATTAGTGAGAAAAAAGGCCATCAATTACCTTTTTATTGTTGGAGGTAAGAGTGGAGATGGGTAGAAGATGAATTGTAGAACACAGAACATTACAGCACAGTACAGGCCCTTCGGCCCTCGATGTTGCACCGACCAATGGAACCAATTTTATGACCCTCTATCCTAAACTATTCCAATGCTATCCATGTGCCTATCCACTGACCATTTGAATGCCCTTAAACTTGACGAGTCCACAACTGCTGCAGGCAGGACATTCTATGCCCTTACTACCCTCTGAGTAAAGAACCCACCTCTAGCATCTGTCCTATAACTACCACCCCTTAATTTAAAGCTATGTCCCCTCGTGTTATCCATCTCCATCCGAGGAAAAAGGCTCTCACTAATCACCCTATCTCACCCTCTGATCATCTTATATGCCTCAATTAAGTCACCTCTTAGACTTCTTCTCTCTAATGAAAATAACTTCAAGTCCCTTAGCCTTTCCTCATAAGACCTACCCATCATACCAGGCAACATCCTGGTAAACCTCCTCTGCACCCTTTCCAATGCCTCCACATCTTTCTTATAATGTGGCGATCAAAACTGTACACAATACTCCAAGTGCAGCCGCACCAGAGTTTTGTACAGTTGCAACATGACATCTCGGCTCTGAAATTCAATCCCTCTACCAATTGTGGTGAATTCCAAGATGATCCTGGGACTGTGAACAGTTTAGCAGAGTGCAGGACATGATGTCCAGCCCAATTGGGCAACAAATGGTTGAATCAAATAAACATTCAAATCTGTCCTTGAGTTAAGACAGTGAAGATAGGGACAAGGGGAATAAGCATTGTGAGAGTCAGAATAAGAACAACTTGCATTTATAAAGCCCTTCAAAGTAGTGAAAGATCGCAGGGCAATTCACAGAAATACATTCAATCAAGAATCAGAAGAATATTCAGATAAGAATTTGACACCAGGAACCAAATGATCATTTGAATTTGGAATTCATTCATCAAACATCTTTGAATATATTCAAGAGAAGTTGAACAGATTTTTGACAAGGGAGATAAAGGTTCTGCGGGATAGGGAGGAAAGTAGAGTTTAGGCCACAACTAAATCAGGCATGACCTTTTCGAATGGAAGACCAAGCTTGATAGGCCAAATGGTCTACTCCTATTTCTAATGACTTCATGATCAAACACAGGGATATTGGGAAAGGTGCCCAAAAAACTTAGTCAGATGAAGGTTTCAAGGAGAGTTTTAACAGAGGAGAACATTGTGGTAAGATGAAAAAGTCTAAGGAGAATTCCTGAATTTAGTGCCTAAATGTCTGAAGGCATGCCAACAATGATGAAACAAATGAAGTGGGGAAATGTATACTTTCATCGAAATGCTGCCCTAACTTACTGTATTGTCAACTGTTTTCCACTGAATCTGGGAAGTGCGAATGGTCAAGTGATCTTTGTAACTGCCAATCACTGGTAGTTTGAGTTGCCCTGCATGATGGATCCAGGTTATGATGTCGTAACCTCGCTGTGAGTTTCCTGCAGCATCGTAGCAAATGGTGGTGTTACTGATGGTGAAGTTAACTTGCTTCAATTCTTCCAGCAGCTGCTTAAAAAGAAAGTCAAGTATTGATAATTACAGGAGTTGCTGGCCTGGAAATCCCATTACTGCTGTAAACAGACATAGCACACTCGACCATTAGTGCTGACTCAGCTAAAATGTAATATTCACTTTGTCCACTGATATATGGCGGTAGATGCATCACTGGCTCTCCTGCACACACTAATTCCTCACTGTCAGGTTAGAAGGTGAGGAGGTTGCTTACCGTTTGAAACAGGGGTTCTGCACAGCTGAATATGTAGATCATTATTTCCAGGGCTTTTGTACATCTCAGGATGAGAGAACTCAAGATTTATCACAGCAAGAACTAGGTGACCCTCGATCACCAGAAAAAACTGTGAATGAGTTGGAGGGAAGGGAGAAGTCTGGTTGCTTTAAAGTGGGATTTGATAAGGAGAGATACCCACCTCACCCTTTGCTCCTTCACCTTTGCCCTGATCATTTGACTCTATCTCTACATTTCATCATTCTCTGCATATTAAATTCAAACAATTCATTCATTCATCAGAAGGTGTAACTATTTTGTGGACATTTCTCAAACACCCATCCGAGACCTGAAATCCCCTCATCAACATGTCCACACTTCTGTTTGACAGCAGCACTGTGCCAAGTCCCATGACCTCCCCATCACAGACTTCCAAAACTCTTTTCCCATTATATTACAAGCAAATTACTGCAGGTGCTGGAATCTAAAACAAAAACAGAGAACTCTGGAAAATCTCAACAGGTTTGACAGCATCTGTGGAGAGAGAACAGAGATAACTTTTCAAGTCTGGATAACTCTTTATCACACCCCATCCCCATTAACTGCAAGAGAATAAGCCTCCCATCAAGTGTGTGCCAGAGGTCTCCAGCTGCCTAAACTGCCAGTTGGCCAGATCATACTTTTAATCATGGATTTTCTGAAGCAGCAGTGCACATATGCAACAAGACTTGGACAACGTTCAGGCTTAGGCTAATAAGTAATATTCCTGCCACACAAATGACAGGCAGTGACCAACTCCAACAAGAGAGAATCTGCTTATCTCCTGTTGATGTTCAATAGCATTACTATTGCAAAATCCTCCACTATCAACATCCTGGGGACTACCATTGACCAAAACTGAACTGGACAGGCACACACATTCTGTGGTTACCAGAACAGGTCAGAGGTTGGGATTCCTGTGGAGTGCAACTCACCGCCTGACTCACCAAAGTCTGTCTGCCATTACAAGGCACAAATCAAGAGTATGATGGAATATTCTGCATTGGCCTGGATGACTGCACTTCAACAACACTCAAGAAACCAGTTAAGACAAAGTAACCCACTTGACTGGCACCAATCCGCCACTTCCAACGTTTTCTTCTCCACTACCAATGCACAGTGGCAGCAATATGTACCATCTACAAAACGCACTGCAGCAACTCACCAAGGATCCTTCAATAGCTCCTTCCAAACACACCTAGAAGAACAAGGGTAGCTCATGCATGGGAACACCATCACCTGCAATACCTCCGCCTCTCAAGAACAGCTTTTTTCCTGCTGCTGTCAGACTTTTGAATGGCCCTACCTTGCATTAAGTTGATTTTTCTCTACATCCTAGCTATGACTGCAACACTACATTCTGCACTCTCTCATTTCCTTCTCTGTGAACGGTATGTTTTGTCTGTATAGCACACAAAAAAACAATATTTTTCACTGTATGTTAATACATGTGAATAAAAATCAAATCAAATCAAACCACGCACCATCCTGAAATGTATTGCAATTCCTTCACTGTTGCTGGGTCAAAATCCTGGAACTCCTTCCCCAGCAGCATTGTGAATTACCCGTACACCACATAGATTGCAGCAGTATAAAAAGGCAGCTCACCACCACCTTCTTAAGGGCAATGGACAATGAATGCTAGCCTAACCAATGATATCCAAATCCCCAGAATGAATGTAAAAAACGCAGTTCTGTGTAAGCATTTGACCATATCTAGGGTTCTCCGCCCTAAAGCAAGTCCAACCCACAGCACCACAATCTCCACCGTGGGTAGGGTAAGGAGGTAGACCCCAAATCAACGCCAGTCAGAAAACGATTGAACCCCATGCTATTGGCACTAGTGCACGTGAGGCAACTGGCTGTCCAGAAAGACCAAGTTGCTGTGACATATACATGTTTTGGTCTGGAGCTATGAATAGTGATAGTAGAGGATCTAACGTTCTTTCCATCACATGGCAAACAGGAATCTCTCCCAATGTTTGCCATTGGCAAATATTGGAAGGATTTGCAGATTAATATTGTTTGGCCTGTTATGAATGCACCTTTCTTAAGCATCAAATCCTGGGGGAGGTTCTGAGGCTGGGACGCTACGCATGAAAATTCCACATTTAAAACACTACTAGCCTCAAGCTCAGACCAGTAAGTTCCTGCCCTGTTCAAGGTTAGAATCAACTCCAATGGCCTGAAACACTCTGACTCAAACTAGCCCTGAGTTATTGACTGTCTTCTCTCCATATGCTGTCATTACCTTTGAGAAATTAATTTGGCCAATCTCAATCACTTTCTAGTGGCCTTGGGCTGAATATAAAACTAATGAAGTTCACCAACAACAGCTTGGTTAGAGGTTGTAGTCACTACCTGGGGGCCATGTAGTCAGAGGGTGTGGTCAGTACTGAGAAATCTGTGATTAGGTCGTACAGTGCATATATTAAAAACTGTAATCACATTTTAAAGCACAATTTCAGGGTTGCCATGATTCTATGGTCCTGAGCACAAACAGTAAGAGAATTTTATACCTGCCAATTGTACCAGCTGGCTGTATTTTGGCATCTTCCATTGTGGCACTTGAGCAAGGCATGGAGTGCATGTGCAATGCTGTACACCGCTGTGTATATACTGAAGGTGGTCCGTCTCACTGGCTGGTCCAACACTACCGACAGGTTACTGGGCTCCAGGTACTGAATCGCACTGAGCAGCTGACCAGAAGATTCTGTGGGGTATGGCCAAAAAGGAAAGAGCTGTTTGCCACCATGTTCCGCACTGAAGTTCTGCTCCTTTGCATCCCTGATATTAGTAAGATGGTTTAAAACGAAATCAGTGAAACCTGGCATTCTCCCACTGTTAATAACTGTACCAATCACAGTGCCAATTGTTTCAATATCTGGTATGTGAGTGATAACTGTTGTCTTGATCCAGGCCTCGCTTCCAATCCAGACCTTCCTGGTGATGTTCATCTTAACCACTTGTTTCAAAAATTCATGAGCGGGTCCCTCACTGGAGAAGAGGACGATAACATTGACATTCATCTGCCTGATTTTGCTCACAATTTCAGAGATTTTTTGCTTGGAGTTGGGTAGACTGAGGTAAGTGGGAATCATCTCAATGTACCCTATGCAGATACCATGGAACAATGAGTATTCTTGAACCAATTCTATGCCCTGCCGCCCATACTCATCATCACTCCCGATTCCAGCAATCCAATTCCAGTTGAACTTTCTGATGATGGAAACAATAGCCTTGGCTTGGTTTCGATCGCTCGGCATTGCCCTCAGAAA
The DNA here is from genome assembly GCA_024679065.1 of Sphyrna mokarran. Classification (NCBI taxonomy): domain Eukaryota; kingdom Metazoa; phylum Chordata; class Chondrichthyes; order Carcharhiniformes; family Carcharhinidae; genus Sphyrna; species Sphyrna mokarran. The sequence continues at coordinate 18,434,687 of JAGIQG010000028.1, read as the reverse complement.
AGATGGGTAAATCTTCTTATTGCTCAGTTGCTCACTTGAGGCCCCATAACTAATCTAAAAAGTAAAGAGAATCCATGATTATATCACCACATTACTGTCTCCCCATCCAAAACAGCCTTTTCTGCACACACATCTCACCCCTCCCACTTTCTGCCAGTCGGGTACAACTATGGCCTGTGCTCCATTGAATCTGAAGCTAAAGCAAAATACTGAATACTGGAAATCTGAAATAAAAACAGGAAGTGCTGCGAATAATCAGTAGATCTGACAACATCTGTGGAGAGAGAAACATTAGGAGGAATTTTACAGCCACGTTACGCCTATTTATTCGTGGGAACATGCTGTAAAATTAGTCGTAAAACAGCTAGTGCGAAAGGTGCCCATTTTTGCGCCAACTCCCCCCGTGCTAGGGGAAAATATCAGTGTGATCGGGAGTCTGCTGAAAATGTGTGAAACATCATTTTAAATGTTTTGCATGCATCATAATGTCATTAGCGAGCTTTACTCCCAATCGTCCTGGCTTGCCTGCCTTTACGACTGCGATTATCAAAGCCAGATTGGTCTGGAAAACTCCTCCTCAATTAAAGTTGGATTCTGACGCTTGATCAGTGAGAGTGAGCAAGGAGGTAAGTCTCAACTTCCAAATTGCTGATCAGAGGAGGTTGTTTCGTGGCGGGCCATGTTGTGAATTGGGTTGGGGGAGCTGCGAGTGTGTGGGTGGGAGGGGGGTGCATGGGTGGCTGTTGTTCAAACTTGGATACTCAGCACGGACTTGAATCTGAGCACTGGCCTTTCATCTTAGGGATGATTCTGGGTCCTGGTGCAGGTAGCAGGAAGCACCGTTGCAGGTGGAGGACGTAATGGAAATTCTTTGAACTGGCAGTGCTGCAGCCTCAGGACCTGTCAAGCAACAGTACCTGTGATCATTACTGCATGGGTTCTGGGTGTGTGTTAGTGGTGGGGGAGGGGGCAATGAGGGGTCTGTATTGCTGGGGGACTGTGGGGCAGAATGGGGAATCTGTATTGCTGGGCGCTGTGGGGTGGGAATGGGGGGTGCGTGTTGGTGTGGGACTGTGAGAGGGAAATGGGGTCCTGTGTTGCCGGGAGCTGTTGAGGGGGTGGGGGGTGTGCAGAATGGAGAGTCAGGAATGGGGGGTGTCTGTTGCCAGTAGGGTACGAGCAGAGTTCTTTAACCTCTCCATCTGTCTCTCCCCTTCCCGAAATGCCACTCCCTCCTTCAAATTGATGAGATAGCTTTTGGAACAGCCCATTGATCTTGCTGTACTTTTGGTTGCTGCTGGAGTTAGGAGGAGGAGCAGGAAGATGAATTGTGGACAGAGGGGGCCCAAACCTTACCACTAGCAGGAGAGGGAGAGAGAGTCAGCTACGCAGGCAGGATGTGGCCTCCATTTGCCGTGGGATGGGCAGGAGAAGGAGGGAGTGGAGATTCCAACAGTTCTGCGCATGAGTGTCCTTCGAGTAACTGCCGGATATTGCGTGCCACTGACAGCTCCAGCTCCGCAAGGAGACTGTGCAATGCTTGTGATAGTATGACATGAAGGCAAGATCCTTACAGATCTGTAACCCCCATGACTTGCCTGGGTTAGCAAAAAACCTCACTTACTGTGCTGTCTGGAGACAATACACGTCTCTCTAACCTGTGCTCAGCGCTCCTTCCACTCACATTGTTAGCCACTTTAAGACTTGAATAGCAGGTTAGGTGTAAGGATGCGCATTCTAATCAGCAATCTGTAAACTGTCTGTGCTGATATGTGTGCTGTTGCAGACCAGAACACCTCATTCGCCTGACAAAGGCTACAAAGGCCAAAGCTAGCAAGTTTACTATCAAATAAATTGGTTGGATTTAAAATGGTGTTGTCAGACCTCTTTCTGAGTTTACCCCAGACCAATGCCGACACCTCTACATCATGTCCAACATCCTGATCAGGCCTGAATCAGAGAATCTGGGTGCTATCTTCCTCGAGGCCATTTCTTCCTGCACTGCCTGCCTGTCTGTCTATCCTTAGGGTTTTTATGGAGCGATAACTTGTTAGGGCAGTTCAGCTGTGGGCAGTTTGGGTGAGTCAAGTATCTGTTAAAGCATTTCAGCAAATGTAATGTAGTTTGTTACCATGCAGGAGAATCCAAGTCAGCACTTGCAGGTAGTACAGGTGGTGGGTGGTGGAATTTATGCCTCTGTGATGATTGGGAACAGGGGAGATAGAGGGTCCGGTCAGGCAGCATTAGGGCAAGGGGCCATGTGCAAGTGGGTCCAGTGGAGTGGGGGGGGGGGGAGTGTGTAAGGGGGTCACTAATGTTGGGAGGGAGTCTCCATAAGGAGGACAGAGAAGCTGCCCCTGGCCCGGGAGGGTTCTACCAGGAGAGCTGGCTTATTTTTCTGCACATGCAGTTTGTTGCTCTGATTTAAGCTGCAGGTTGTCTGCCGAATTAAGCTCTGTCCACTGCCTCTTGTGGCCAGAAACAGACTAGTCCAAAATTTCAGAGACAGAATGCATAAAATTGGGCGTGAAAACTCACCCGAAAAATGGATCTGCAACTCTCCCAATTTCAGATTCGCTGGACACCTAGAAAATATCTTGTAAAATTCCACCCATTACCTCTGTTTCTCTCTCCACAGATACTGTAAGACCTGCTGAATGTGTCTAGGAATTTCCAATTTTACTGCCCCAAACTCATTTCTTTTAAGATTCAATACATCTCTCCTCTTTTTGCACTGTGACAATTTTGTTGTCAAAATTCCTCTCACCATTCTGTGCTCTAATGCATCCTTTCCCATCTCCATCAATCTGCCCTGTTAATGCAGGATTTTAAGTCTCAGACTTGTGTCACTTAATTTTTCCTTCCCAGTTCTCATCTCCTATAGTTTTAATTCTTATACTTTCCTTGCATTTTGGACTTCAGCCAATAATTGTTTCTCAATTTAAGGGAATTAAATATATCTTCTCATTTGATTTTGCTCTATTTCACCCTCCAGTATCTCACAAAAGAGACACTCTACAATATCTGGAGCCAAACAATAGATTTTCCTACCATTTGTTCCCAGGTAACATTAGTTCTGCACATTGGTAAAAGAAAAAGGTGAAGATTGAGTTTGCTGGCTGTCCAACCCTTGTGATTTTGGGGTCACTGCTGCTTACAAAACTGTTTGAATGAATCATGAGGAATATGTCATAGCCTTATCCTTGACATAATATTAGATGGACAACAGACACTGGGAAACCATGGCACTCTGGCCTTGGTAACCTTGAAACCATTGTCAATTGTTGTAAAAACCCATTTGGCCCTTTTGGGAAGGAATCTGCTGTTAAAGTGAGGAGAGTGGAGTTAAAAGCACCGGTGTTGCAGCTCCCGTTTTTCCATGAGAATAAATCTAACATCACATTTGCCTCTTTTGCAAATCACTTTAAATCTCTGCCCTCTTCTTCTTGATCCATTTTTGAGCAGGAACAATTTCTCCCTGTCCACTCTGTCCAGTCCCCTTATGATATTGAACATCTCTATCAAATCTCCTCTTAGCCTTCTCTCCAAAGAGAACAGTTCCAATTTCTCCAATCTATCTTCATAACTGAAGTTTCTTATTCATGGAACCATTCTTGTAAACCACTTCTGCACTCTCTCCAACATCTTTGCCCTTCTTATAGTATGATGCCCAAAATTGTACACAGTATTCCAACTGAGATCCAACTAGTGCCTTATACAAGTTCAGAATAACCTCCTTGCTCTTCTACAGTGTCCTCTTCACAGTTTACAATACCCCCAACCTTTGAAATTGCTCGCTGCACACCAAGATCTAGATCATTAATATATATCAGGAAAAACAAGGATTCTAATACTGACCCTTGGGGAAAACCACTACAAACCTTCCCGCAGCCTGAAAAATATCCATTTACTGTTTCTCTCTGCTTCCTATTATTCCACTACTTTTGTATCCATGTCCCTTTTATTCCATGAGCTATAATTTTTCTTACAAGTCCGTTGTGCGGCACTGTATCAAGTGCCTTTTGAAAGTCTGTGTGCGCTACATCAACAGCATTACCCTCAAAGACCCTTTCTGTTATCTCCTCAATAGACTCAAGCAAGTTAGTGAAACACAATTTCTCCTTTAGAAATCCAAGCTGGTTCTTCCTTAATCAATCTACATTTTTCCATGTAACTACTGGACTCACTAACTTTAAGGGTGTTCAAATGGTCATTGGATAGGCATATGGATAACATTGTAATAGTTTAGGTTAAAGGGTCATTAGATTGGTTCCACTGGTTGGTGCAACATCGAAAGCCAAAGGGCCTGTACTGCGCTGTAATGTTCTTTTCTATCTATTCTAATTCTATCCTGAATCATTATTTCTAGAAGCTTGCCTACTGCTGATATTAAACTGACTCATCTGTAATTGCCAGATGTTTCTTCCAATCTTTTTTAAACTATGGAGTAACATTTGCAATTTCCTGTCCTCTGGCACTTCCCACGAGATTAGAGAGGATTGAAAGATTATGGCCAACACCCTCAAAGTTTCCTCGATTGAAGACGAAGGGCAATATATTTGGTTTGGAGAGTTGCAGCCTCAGAACAGATGTGACAAATATGCGAAAACTGGGAGAATGAAATAGTTTTCACAGGAAGCTGAGTTTGAGGAAGTGAAGTCAAGGTTGCTGTATGAGTCAGTGGGCTAATTGGTTGATAATCTATCCCCAGAAATGAGGATTGAGTAGTTGAGGAATAGAAGAATCTGAGATGGATCATGTCGATAGGATGGAAATTTAAAGCAAAGTTGCTTAAATTTTCCAATTCAGGATGAGAGTAGGAAATCACAATGATACAGTTATCGTTGTACTGGTAGATTGGTGAGTAACAGGTCCTGAATTGAACTGGAATAAAAAAATATTCCATATGTGAGCCTGGGATCTATATGGCTAGGCTAAGAATGAGGGAAATGAATTTGGCTTGAGTGGTAATGTAAACTGGGTGATAGTGAATCCATTGTAAGTTTTACATCCAAGCAATTTCTTTTTCTGTAGACTTCAAGGGTCTGTCAATCTTGCTGTCAATTCACTATTACCTGTTGTCTGCTATCTCCCAAGATTATTTTCTACTCTGGAGACTTTAACAGTTAGTTGTCACAATATGAAACAGTTTCATGTAGCAAACCATGAGAGTAGAACTTACATGTGGAAATAAGAATAAGCTGCATAATTTGGCTGTGACTATCGCCTGTTCAGACGTCCAGGGTCCCAGCACAGCTATCACGCGGTTCCTGTACTTTGTGTAGTTGCAGAGTATGTCAATCCCATTACTTTTGGCTTCTGATAAGAAAAGTAGGCTGGGCAGGAAGGAGACCATTGTCTCAAAACAGTCATCGTAGATTTCATAACCCAGCCGCACGTCCGGCAGAAGAGAAGTGGAGTTATTTATTTCATCAATCGCAAAAATCATCGCCAGGGACATTCCATAACCAAAGGGGTAAAAGCTTAAATAGAGATAAATGAGAAATTAATGGCATACAGATAATAGCTAAGAACATACAGCCCTAAAAACCAAAGGGAGATAGTAAAGAAAAAGTGAGGAAGAAAAAGAATAACAAAAAGACAGCAACAGAGAGGGGGAAGGAGGAAAAGAAAAGAAAGTGAGAGAAATAAAGACACTAATAAAGAGGAGAAAGATAGAGAGCAACTGAGAGGGATAAAAAAAGGGAAAGGCAGAGGAGGAGGGAGAGAGACAGTAATAGGGAAAATGAACAAGAGGGAATAACTGAACAGGAGAGACAGAGAGTGTGGAAAAGAGACATACAGGCACAGATAAAACAAGAGAGACAATTGCTGACCTGGAATAATCCTTTGGGAGACATAGGGCCAATTTTCACTGAATAGATATTTGTTTCCTCATTGACCACATGTGAGACCCCAGAGAATTGAAGGATAGCCAATGTTGATCTGTTATTTAAGAAGAGTAGCAAGGATAACCTGGGTAATTATAGACCAGTGAGCTTGATGTCAGTGATAGTGAAATTGTTGGAGAAGATTCTTAAAGAAAGGATCTATTCACATTTGGAATTGAATGGTCTTATTAGCGACAGACAGCATGGTTTTGTCTGAGGGGGAGTCAAGTCTCACTGATGTAATTGAGCTTTTTGAGGAGATGACAAAAATGATTGATGAGGGAAGGGCTGTGGATATTGTCTACATGGACTTTAGTAAAGCATTTGACAAGGTTTGTCATTGGCAGGCTGCTACAAAAGATTAAATCACATGGGATCATAGTGAACTAGCTAGATGGATTCAGAAATGGCTTCGCCATAGAAAACACAGAGTGGCGCTGAAAGGGTGTTTTTCAGAATGGAGGTCTGTAACTAGTGGTGTTATCCTGAACAGAACGGATTACTGCAAAGAAGTGTACCGATTATAAACAATGAGGAACATTACAGACAGTTACTCACAGACCAAAGAACACACATGTCAACTCAACACTCTGATCAAGGCCTTTGATCCGGATCTTCAGAGCACCCTCCATGTTTTCAGCCCACTTACTCCCCACATTGGAGATCTGTACTGCCTCCCAAAGATACACAAGGCAAACACACCCAACCGTCCCATCATATCGGGCAATGTAAGCCTATGTGAGAACCTCTCTGGCTATGTCGAGGGCATCCTGAAACCCATTGTACAAAGAACCCCCAGCTTTTGTTGCGACACTAAGGATTTCCTAAGCTCTACATCAACATCCCCCACGACGATGGCATTGCCACAACTGCCTCAGTACTCAACACAGACAACTGCCAGTTTCCAGGTGCAATTTTACAACTCATCTTCTTTATCCTGGACCTCAATGTCTTCACCTTCGACAACCAGTTTTTCATCCAGACACATGGAACAGTCATGGGGACAAAATTTGCATCTCAATATGCCAACATCTTTATGCACAGGCTCAAGCAAGTCATCTTCACCACACAGGACCTTCAACCGATGCCAGACACTAGATACTTCGAAGACATTTTCTTCCTTTGGACTCATGATGAACAATCAATGAAACAACTATACGATGGCATCAACAAGTTCCACCCCACCATCAGACTCACCATGGACTATTCTCTGGAATCAGTGGCGTTCTTGGACAAATGCATCTCCATCAAGGACAGTCCCTCAACACCTCACTGTTCTGCAAGCCCAGAGATAACCTCACGATGCTCCACTTCTCCAGCTTCCACCCTAAACAAGTTAAAGAAGCCAACCCCTACGGACAAGTCCTGTGTATACAAAGGATCTGCTCAGATGAGGAGGATCATGACAGACACTTCAAGACACTGGAAGATGCCGTCATAAGAACAGGATATGGCGCTCAACTCATCAATCGACTGTTTCAATGCGTCACAGCGAAAAACCGCACCGACCTCCTCAGAAGACAAACATGGGACACCATGACAGAGCACCCTTTATCGTCCAGTACTGCCCCAGAGCGGAGAAGCTGTGACATTTTCTCCAAGGACTTCAACACATCATTGATGAAGATGAATATCTCACCAGGGCCATCCCAACAACCCCACTTCTTGCCTTCAAATAACTGTATAACCTCAAACAGACCGTTGTTTGCAGCAAACTACCCAGCCTTGAGGAAAATAGTGACCACAACACCACACAATCCTGCCACAGCAACCTCTGCAAGACATGCCGGATCATCAATACGGATGACATCATCTCACATGAGAACACCATCCACCAGGCACATACTCTTGCAACTCGGTCAACATTGTTTATCTTATACACTGCAGGAAAGGATGTCCCAAGGCATGGTATATTGGGAAGGACATGTAGATGCTACAACAATAAATGAATGAACATCACTCATCAATCACCAGGCAAGACTGTTCCCTCCCTTTTGACAAACACTTCAGCGGTCATAGGCATTCGGTCTCTGATCTTCGGGTAAGCGTTCTCCAAGGTGGCCTTCGTGACACACGACAGCGCAGAGTCGCTGAGCAGAGACTGATAGCCAAGTTCCGCACACATGAGGATGGTCTCAACCAGGATCTGGGTTTAATGTTGCATTTTCTGTAACCCCCATGACTTGCCTGGGTTTATAAAATCTCATTTACTGTCCTGTCTGGAGACAATACACATCTCTTTAACCTATGCTTAACGCTATCTCCATTCACATTGTCTGCATCTTTAAGACTTGAATAGCAAGTTAGCTGCAAAGACTTGCATTCTAATCAATATTCTGTAAACTGTGTGTGAATTTATATGCCTTTCTCTAATCAGAACTTTCCACACACCTGACGAAGGAACAGCGTTTCCGAAAGCTTGTGGGATCACTATCAAATGAACTGGTTGGACTTAAACCTGGTGCTGTGAGACTTCTAATTGTGTTTACCCCAACGCTGGCACCTCTACGTATGACTAGTAATGTTCCGCAGGGATCAGTGCTGGACCTCTGCTATTTGTAATATATCTAAAGAAAACATAAAAGAAAACATGGAAGAAAACATAGGTGGTCTGATTAGCAAGTTTGCGGATGATGCTACGATTGCTGGAGTTTCAGATAGTGATAAAGATCGTCAGAGAATACAGCAGGATATAGATAGGCTGGAAAATTAGGCAGAAAAATGGTGGATGGAATTTAATTCAAATGTGAGGTAGTGTGCTTTACTATATCCAATTCAGGTGCACCTATAAGATAAATGACAGAACCATCAGGAGCATAGACACATAGAGAAATTTGGGAGTACAGGTCCACAAATCCTTAAAAGTGGAAGCACAGGTGGAAAAGATGGTGAAGAAAGCTTATCGCATACTTGCCTTCATCAGATGGAGCATCGAGAATAAAAATTGGCAAATTATGTTAAATTTATATAAAACGTTGGTTAGGCCACATTTGGAATACTGGTCACCACACACAAGCAGAAGAATGTGGAGGCTTTGGAGAGAGTACAGAAAAGGTTTACCAGAATGTTGTCTGGAATGGAGGATATTAGCTATCAGGAGAGGTTGAATAAACTGGGATTATTCTCCCTGGAAAGACAGAGGGACAACCTGATAGAAATTTGTAAAATTATGAGGGGTATAAATAGGATGAACAGTTGGAAGCTTTTTTTCCAGGGCAGAAATGACAATTACAAGGGAGCACAAGTTGAAGGTAAAGGGGAAAAGGTTCAGTGGAAATGTGCAGAGGAAGTTTTTTACACAGAGGGTGATGGAAGCCTGGAATGCACTGCCAAGTGAGGTAGTTGAGGCAGACATATTAGCGATACTTAAGACTTATCTGGATAGACATATAAACAGACAGGGAATAGAGCGATACAGGCAGTTAGTCTTGATGGGGCAATATGATTAGCACAGACTTGGAGAGCCAAAGGACTATTCCTGTACTGTTTTGTTTTTTGTTCTTCTTTAATTCAATAGCTAAGATTCTTTATTAAATCAGCAGCCAATCTGAAATGCCAACTTACCTGTATTTAGCACAAGATACCATCTTGGTAAAGAAATAATCAGCACTAAGTTAGCTAAAATAATTGCCACTTAAAATGAATGATAGCATTAATTAAAAGGATGACATGACATTTTGGTGGCTCAGTACCACTTCAACAAACATTATCTCCCATCAGAGACCATCTAGTTGCGAATAAAGAGAATGAGCTGTGTCACGCATGTCACCAGGACAAGGGAAATCTTGGTCATTGGTATTTTGCTTGGGATTCACCTTGTACTAGTCGAGGAATTGATGAGGCCAGGCAGGCAGTACCAGCTGCTGCAGGAGGTGGGGCTGGAAACAGGTGGATCAGGTGGTATATTTTTCCTGTGCAGGAATAGAATATTCCTCCCCCTCCAAATCTTCCCTACCAGGACCTACTGTGCCACATTTAATAACTTACATTCATGTTTGCTCTCACTCTCTCTCAAAAGGTCCAAGGAACCCACATTTGTTACTCGATGAAAATACTATCCAATTAGCACTTGAATAATAAACCTGCAGATTCCTGGTTAGTGCCCACAGGCGTGTTTAAATCATAATGATCATCAATGAGTCTAAAAATTGCAGACCATATCTGGGATGTTCAAACAGATGTTTCTTATCGACAGAACATTCATTTAGCATCTGCTTTTTGTTCTTTGACGAAAATAACCCCCATTACTTCCAGCCTGACTGACTGACCCATTGTGCTATGCAGTTCTCTGCGGAACCCTCCCCACCCCATGAAAGGCAGATTTTGCATTTATATAGCACCCTTCATGAAATCAGAACATTTCAAATGATTCTGCAGCTAAACAAATACTTTTAAAATAGCTTCATTGTTTCAATATGGGAAACACAGCAACTAATTTGCACATGGCACGCTCCCACAAACAGTAGTGTGCTAAATCATCAGAACATCTAATTCTAAATGGTGTTAGTTAAGGGAGAAAATTTGGCCAGAACATTTCCCTTCTCTTCAAAATAATGTTGCAGGATCTTTTACATTTGTCTAAGAGATCGGAGAGGAAATTAGTTTAATATATAATTCGAAAGACAGCCCCTCTGACCCTGTAGCCTTCCCTCTGTGCCCAGCTGAGAGTATTAGCCTAGATTATGTGCTCAAGTCACTGTAGCAGAACTTGAATTCATGAACTTGCCTTCAATGGCTGACAGCCCTACTGTGAGTACTCCACTGATTTTGGGCAGATTAGCAGCAAGCTTGAATGGGGCGGGGTAGGGTTGATCCTTGTCATTTGCCATTATTCCTGTAATTTATTGCTGGAAATAGTGGTGGGTATTGTGATACCAAACACATATATTAGTGGACATCCTTATATTATGATTAGGGATGTCCAACATCACATTTTTCATTATCATTGCAAATCTTTAAGTTACAACAAATAATCTTATTATGAAGGAGCAGAAATGTTTCCCATACTTCACTCTCATCCACTCCCTCACCCCACTTAATGGCTTAAACATCAACCTCAATGGCACTGCCCTGTAGATCACAGCCTGACATTCATCCTCTTCAAAGGGGCCAGACAGCAGGTGAAGTTTTTCAATGTTAAAGGGGATCTCTCCAGTGAATCTAATAGCTCACTGTCCATCAAAGCACTTCAAAGATCTTTCAGAACAGTTGGGCCTTATGCAAGAAAGCATGGGGATCTCCTGGTAAAAGGACTCATTCAGCACCTGGAGCTTATGACATTAACCAGGCCCAATCCCTATTTTGGAATGGAGAGCTGTGATGATTTTGAAGATCTCCAGGCGCTTATGGGGCATGGATATCAAAGTGACCACTGCACTTCAAAGGTTTTAACAGAAAGAGACAATAATAAATATCTTTACTGGAATAATGCCTGAATTCACCATCCTGAGAGTGAATACCACTTTTTCCAGGGTGATAAACATAAATGGAGCCTCTAGACTACTATCCTGGGGGAGAGTTGCAAGGTCAAGCCACAGCCCAAGCCAATCCAACTCCTATGGCCCTTGGAGGGACCTTTTTTTCTGCAGTTTAGCAGCGGCAGAGGGGCACATGGGCACATTACTTACCTTCCTACCCCTGTCTATGGAGTCTACAGTGCCAAGTCAGGGTATCACTGCCAAGGCAGTGCAAGATAGGCAATGCAAGGGATGGTCCTGAAGGGATACTCTGAGAGGATGGAGCCTGAAGGCACCTTATTTCAGTGTCTCTCTTGTGTGTGTGTGTGTATGTGTGTGTGTGTGTGTGTCGGGGGGGGGGGGGGGGGGGGGGGGGCTGGAGAGGGGAGTGTGATGGGGGTTGTTAGTGAGATCCCTGACCATAGGGGTGTGGGGGCTGATGGAGGTATCCTCTTAGTTGTGGGGTAGGGGGGGTTGACCTTTTCTTTCAGTGATGGGGGAGAGAATGCCCCTCTATGCTGAGAGGTTGGGAGGTGCTCCCCTTGTCAGTGGGGGTTACCATGTTGTGGAGAAACACAGTGGAGGGACACCTGCCTCTCAGTGCGGAGATCAGGTGCTCTTTAAAAATAGCACCCTCAATCTCTATACAGCTAGGCTGATCAGCGTGTCTCACATTATCCACATTGTTAAATTCTAAAAGTCATGAAGCCCACCTAGCATGCGTTGCTAATGCTAGCAAGAAATACTCTGGTTTTCCTGTTGGCAGGAGCATGCAGAGTACAGAATGGTGAATCGCACCCCACGATTTAAGGGCCTAATTTATGAGGGCAGCCTTTTAGAATAGGTTGATTTGAAAATTGAGTAGTGTTATAATTGAGGTGTTTATAATATAAGGATTCAATAGGATAAGTACAGATTCTCACTGATGGGGATACTAGAATAATGAAACATGGTCTTAAAATTATAGCGTGGACATTTAGGAGTGAGATCAGGAAGTAGTTTTTTGTATGAAAGGTAATGAAAGTTGAGAGTCAGCACCTACAAGAGAATAGGGATCTGAACCCGATTGAGAGTCAGCATCTTCAGGAGAGGGGCTGAACCCCAGTGACAGTCAGCACCTTCAGGAGAGGGGCTGAACCCCAGTGAGAGTCAGCACCTTCAGGAGAGAGACTGAACCCCAGTGAGAGTCAGCATCTTCAGGAGAGGGGCTGAACCCCAGTGAGAGTCAGCACCTTCAGGAGAGGGGCTGAACCCCAGTGAGAGTCAGCACCTTCAGGAGAGGGGCTGAACCCGTGAGGTGAGAGTCAGCACCTTCAAGAGAGGGGCTGAACCCCAGTGAGAGTCAGCACCTTCAGGAGAGGGGCTGAACCCCAGTGAGAGTCAGCACCTTCAGGAGAGGGGCTGAACCCCAGTGAGAGTCAGCACCTTTAGGAGAGGGGCTGAACCCCAGTGAGAGTCAGCACCTTCAGGAGAGAGACTGAACCCCAGTGAGAGTCAGCATCTTCAGGAGAGGGGCTGAACCCCAGTGAGAGTCAGCACCTTCAGGAGAGGGGCTGAACCCCAGTGAGAGTCAGCACCTTCAGGAGAGGGACTGAACCCCAGTGAGAGTCAGCACCTTTAGGAGAGGGGCTGAACCCCAGTGAGAGTCAGTATCTTCAGAAGAGAGAGAATTTAATGTTGCCCAGAGTACGGCTCCTTACCTTTCACATGTCACCTCTTCAGGCCTTGACCGATGAGTGAGCCCAACTGTAATTGTATGAAAAGGGAAGAGGGCTCCTATAGTGTAGTCCCCAGGCAGTGTGTATGTTGCTTCGATTCCATTAAGCCTCTGAGTCTCAGTCACAGAACCGTTGCCCATCACTAAATAGAAAAATAACTGTAAGACAGAACAAATCATTTCAAATCACAACAAATATCTCCACACTAATGGGATTCTTCTGTGTAAACAGAAACTCTTTGATTTTAGTTATGAATGCTTAGTCGTTGTTCTTTTAAATCAAATAATCATGCTACCTCATTTGAAAGGTATTTGCATTTTTTACATGTACCGAGCAACATCCAAAGTCAAACCGGCAATGGAACGATATTTCAAATAAAAAATAATCCAAGGTCAGTTTTTTTTTTAACCTAGGTCATGTAAGGAGAAAGCTGAATAGCAAAAGACTAAATTCTTATCATAGCTTTAGCTTGATAAGAGTGTGGGGACAGAGAAGACCATGAGGTGCCATAGATTAAAATTATATACTCAACTTTTTACCATCCTTCAACCTTAGGTTTTTTAAAAAATTAATTTCCAGAATCAATTTCATGCCAGGAGTTTATTGTTCTTGAGAAGGTGGTGGTGAGATGCCTTTTGATCAGCTGTAGTCTTTGAGGTGCAGGTATACCCAGAGTCTTGATTACCTGTAGGGACTCACATTCCAACCATTGTCTTTGGGTTTGTCTTTATGTGCCCTGTTTGTGGGCACAAGTCCTTGTCCACCTGATGAAGGAGCCCAAGACTCCAAAAGCTAGTGCCAAATAAATCTATTGGACTTTTACCTGGTGTTGTGAGACTTCTTATTGGGCTTACCCAGTGCAATGCCAGCATCTCCACATCATTCAAAATTTATCCATTGTTCAATATCATAATGATTTTTCATAGAAATATAGAAAAATAGGAGCAGAGTAGGCCATTCATTCATTATTACAATGCTGTTTTTGGGAATTTGCCGTCTCTAGTTTGACTGTTGTATTTCCTACAACTGTGATATTTCAATAAAGTGCATCAAATAACAAAGAAAATTACACCACAGGAACAGGCCCTTTGACCCTCCAAGCCAGCAACAACTATGCCGCCCGACTTAACTAAAACCCCCTATGTTTCTGGGGACTATATCCCTCTATTCCCACCTCATTCATGTACTTGTCAGAATGCCCCTTAAAAGTCACTACCGTATCCGCTTCCAGTACCTTCCCTGATAAAAAATTCCATGCACCACCACTCTATGTATAAAAAATCTGCCTTGTACATCTCTTCTAAAACTTGCCCTTTGCACATTAAATCTATGCCACCTAGTAACTGACTCTTCCATCCTGGGAAAAAGCTTCTGACTATCCACTCTGTCCATGCCTCTCATAATCTTATAGACTTTTATCAGGTCTCCCCTCAACCTTCATCACTCCAGTGAGAACAAATCAAGTTTCTCCAACCTCTCATCATAGCTAATGCCCTCCATACCAGGCAATATTCTGGTAAATCTTTTCTGTACTTCTCCAAAGCTTCCACATCTTTCTGATAGTGTGGCGACCAGAATTGAACACTATATTCCAAATGCGGCCTCACTAAGGTTCTATAAAGTGTCAACATGACTTGCCAATTTATAAACTCAAAAGCCTGGCCAATGAAGGCAAGCATACTCGTATGCCTCATCATTGACTCATTGGCTTCAATTCCCGGGGTTGTGAAAGACAGTGTATAAAATGCAAGGTTGGTCATTCATTTGTTCTCTTTCTCTTTGTGTAACACTCTCTCTCTTTATCTGTATTGTTTCTTTTACCAGCTCCCCCCGACCCCCTCCCCACTACCCACTTTCATGGCAGTGTCAATCTTAAACATATTGGCTGGAATTCTCCAACCTCACCTGCAGCTGCGATTTTCCGGTCCTGCTGCAAGAATGGAGATTTTGCTGAACGCCAAATTTTCTGTTCTTGGGGCATGCGGGACTGGAGAACTCCGGCCATTGTGTGGGAGATTTTCAGCTCTGAATTCTACACCTGCGACATCAGTAACTCAGAAACTGTGGCTCCACATGTGAAACAACTTAATAGTGATGTATTACTTGCTCTATTATTTTATTATCCCCTTTTCTCAATTCTAATCCCCAGTCTGCCATTTTATACATTTCTTTTCACTTTGTTCTTGGCTGCAGGATTCTTAAATATATTCTTGTGTTTTTCTGAAAGGACAGCAAGGGAAAACTTTGAATGCAGAACTGTCCCAGAATTCTGAGCATTACTGAAGGACTTCTATTAAAAAATACAGAACGACTGAGAAGTGGTGCAATTCATTGCACAATGCACAATGACAGGATGTCCTGAGGTAAAGGGTAGTAGGTCATGACCTTTTATGGGAAGTACTTACCCCGGGTGGGAGAATTGATGTGCTTGAACAGTCCTTCACTCTTTACTATAGCCATTCCATTAGGTTAAGAAAACACTCGTGATATGAAGTGCTTTTTCTGACATATAAAATAGGCTTATGCATGTTTCCATAGTAACAGTTCTTATAAATCCTCTTTGTCACTGCCCTTGATTTACTCTGAAAGCTTTTGAGATTCAATGACTATGCAGCCCCCTCCTGTGGTTCCCTGGTGGATTTAATTCTCTTTTTAGTCAGAGAGACTCTGTGTTGAAGAAATGTTTTAAATGCTCATCTCTTGCCCATGGCAACTTGGCCTTGATTTATAATCACTAGTTTACTTGTCACTTGCTGTTAAATTGTTACTCTAACTTTATCCGATAATAATTAATTCTAAATTGAACAAAATAA
Source organism: Sphyrna mokarran (assembly GCA_024679065.1). Lineage (NCBI taxonomy): Eukaryota > Metazoa > Chordata > Chondrichthyes > Carcharhiniformes > Carcharhinidae > Sphyrna > Sphyrna mokarran. The sequence goes on along the minus strand of JAGIQG010000028.1, from coordinate 18,418,809 downwards.
CCTCTGAGCATTGGGTCAGTGATTTTATGTGCCAAATCTAAGAGCAAAGCAGACAATGACATAATTAAAAAGAATAAAAGCCAGACGCGCTCAGTTTGTCATTGATCGATCATAGGTAAAGTAATACAAACATTGAAGCACAGGAGATAGAAGGGTAGACAGTGAGGGATTACAGATAGAGGCTGAGGCATAGCCAAGGAATGGGGATTATTGAATCTTACATTGTAGGAGGCCATTCAACCCATCATGCCTATGCCAGCTCTTTGAAAGAGCTAACCAATTATTCCAGCTCCCACTTCTTTCCTCATAGCCCTGCAAATTTTTCCTTCTCAAGTATGTATTTATTGTGAATGTTACTACTGAATCTGCTTCCACCACATTTTTGGACAGTACATTCCCAACAGTGTAACAACTGCTTAGTCTGCACTGTAAGAATTCTGTGATTCTGTCTTGGAGAAAAGAGGCTAAGGAGAAAATTTGATAGAGATATTCAAAATCATGAAGGGTCTGGATAGAATACTGGGTAGAGTCTGGACATAGGAAAAAACAGTTCACACGCGTGAAAGGATTGAGAATAAGAAGGCAAAAATGAGGAAAAACTTTCACACAAGTGTTCAACTGAAATGCACTGCCTGAGAGTGTGGTGAAGGCAGGTTCAATTGACGCATTCAAAAGGAATTAGACTGTCATCTGAAAAGCAAAAGCATGCAGGGTTACGGGGAAAAGGTGGAAAAAAGACACTAAGACATTCACTCATTTTTTCCCTTTATCTCCCCTCAGTTCTTTTGTCAATTATCTTTTTCCTCTGATTATCGACACCCCCAACAATGGAAACAGTTTCTCACCATCCTTATCAGCGAATCCCTTTATAATCTTGAATATCTCTATGAACGTTCCCTTAACCTTCTCTCCTCTGAGGATGATAAAGTCTGGCATCTCTAAAATCTTCCCATTACTAAGATACCTCATCCCAAGAACTATATAAGTAAATCTCTTGTGCATTGTCTCCAAGGTTTTGACATTCTTCTTAAAGTATATTGTGCATATTTCCACAATATTACAGTTGACACTCAACTATTGATTATAAAGGTTTTGCATGACTTCTTTTTCTTTATATCAAATGCCTCTTTTTGCATTGCTCAGGATCCTGTATGGTTTATTAAAAACTCTGTATCAACTTATCCTGTCACTTCAAAGACTTGTACACATAGGCCTTTGTTCTTGCACCTTGTTTAAATGTGGGTAATTTAGTGCATATTACCTCGAAAAATGCATCACTTCACACTTCGCTGAATTAAATTTCATTTGCAATGTGTCTGCCCATTTCACTAATCTATGTTATTCTAGAAAATTGTGCCTCTTCAAAAGTACTTCATTCTAGATCAAGAGGTTTTAGAATATTAGGTTATCTAGAACAAGAGATTGTTGTTTTATCATGACGGAAAAAAATCCCACAACACCAGCTTAAAGTTTAAACAGGTTTATTTGTAGCAAAATCCGCAAGCTTTTGGGACAGGCTGTCCTTTCGTCAGGTGGCTGGGAGTTCTGATCATAAAAAGGACACAAAGACACAAACTTAATTTATATGCATAATGATTGGAATGTGAGTCTTTACAGCTAATCAATTCTTAAAGGTACGGACAACGTAAGCACAGTTTAAACAGATGTGTATTATTTCTAGACAGGTAAGTTAGTGATATTTTTCAAGTCCAGGCAAGTTATGGGGGTTACAGATAGTGTGACACGAACCCAAGATCCTGACTAAGGGTGTTCTCACGTGTGTGGAACTTGGCTATCAGTTTCTGCTCAGCGACTCTGCGCTGTCATGAAGGCTGCCTTGGAGAATGCTTACCCGAAGATCAGAGGCTGAATGCCCATGACCACTGAAGTGTTCCCCGACAGGAAGAGAACAGTCTTGTGTGGTGATTGTCGAACATGTTCATTCATCCATTGTCATAACGTTTGTGAGGTCTCCCTAATGTACAAAGCCTCGAGACATCCTTTCCTGCAGTGTATCAGGTAAACAACGTTGGCCGAGTTGCAAGAGTATGTACTGTGTACTTGGTGGATGTATTCTGAAATCAGGAAAGGTACTATGTAAGTCTTCTTTTTCCTCTTACTATCCTTCCCGTTGTTGACTAAATTTTCAAATTCTGTATCTTCTCCAACCTTGAAATTTTACCACTTATACACAGATCCAAATCATTGATATTTATAAGAGTTTCCCAGACATTTCCAGCCCAGTGGAACGCTTTTGACCCCCTCCCAAGAGTACTGGAGAAACCTCTGAGAAACATTTCTAATGTTTTGAAGAGCCAAACCACAAAAACATTATTGTTTCTATTTCTTTTATATATATATGTTTACTACAATTAAAATGTCTTCTTCTTAAAAAAACATACTTAAGTCTTATCTTTTTATCATTTTTAATGGGGGGAATGATGCTGCTCCTTTGTTCTAAGTAGGAAGAATGCTGCTGGATTCTCACATATTCTCTCTTTCACATTTTTCACACACATTTACTCACATATTTCTCACACATCTATTTCCCTCTAAGCACCCCTACCTCCCCCCCCACCCCCCAATGCCCAATCCATGTCTGAGGCCCAAATACCCCCTACCCTGCTTCAAGCTCTGCTTTCTCCCCCATCCCCCAAAGTTTCACAAGCACCGCTGTCCACATTCACTCTGTTTGATACTATTCAAGCTTTGTGCTATTTCCAGCTCATCCACTGATAGATGGTACTGGGGATGGAGAGAAAAACTAAGGAATTGGAGTTAAAGGAAGAGACGTGCTGATGGATTGGATCACCTCAGGGACTGCCACTGTTCAAGAAGACAGTTCACCACCACCTTCTTAAGGGCAATTAGGGACAGGCAATAAATGCTGGCCTATCCAGCAACACATAAATGAATATTTTAAAAATGGAAGAATAAACATACAGGAGATGAAGGTTGAGGCATGTTAAAGGATTAGTAATAACAAGATATGGTTTGAAAATGGAAGATAGACATAAAACTAGTGATGAAGGGATTGAGAGATTGAGGGACAGGAAATGGAAGGCACAGATGAATTTGAGATGGAGGAAAGACAAATTGAGGGATTGAAGGTGGCAGAATAGACACATAGCGATTGCATTGGTTGAGGGAAACCAAAAGATTGGAATTGGGAAATAGACATTCTGAGGGATTAGAAATGGGAAAAGACCCTGAGGGATGGAGGATGGTGTAATAAGACTGCCAGTTTGAAAATGGCATATTAGGCACAAATCTGTCCTTGCAATATTAATAATATGTCAATCTGCTAGTCAGGAAAATTGAAGGGTTCATTTTCTTTGATGGTTGGACAATTGAAAGGAATTTCTGAGAGGTGTTCTGGTTTATTTTCTAAGTCTTGTCCACTGGCTACACAGATTAATTGTTACCATCAGACTACTTGTGGATTTCTGTTCATCATTAAGGGCAGGAAATGTATGATATCCTGTTCATTGAGAGAGTGAGGATTCCCATTGGCAATACTAAATAGGAGATAGTTTTTCATATTTCAACTCTAATAGCCCAATTATAAAACATGGAGCCTGTGGAATCCAAAGACTGCTTCCTCTTTCGACAAGCATTTGTTAACCATACTATCTCCCTCATGGTTTGTGTTAAATTTTGTTTGATAAAGCTCTTGTGAAGCACCACAGAATGTTTTACAATATTAAAAGTAATATAAAAATGCAAATTGTTGTTTCTGTTTAATTTTCAAAGACTACCCATGGTATCAAAAACCCAGTCTTATCTTTTTTAAGCTCATTCTTCGATGTAAGTATTTCTCCCAAAGTCAGCATTTATTGTCCCTCCCCTGTCCTGAAACAGTAATGTTGGGACTTTTTGAAATTCTGCAGCAGTCTATGTGAAGGTGCTCCCAAAAACAGTGGTTTACCACAGTATTGACACTTACTTCTTCACAAATTATAACTGCACCTTCTTAAATGATAACTTGTCCCTAAAACCAGCTTTACTTATTCTTCAGTCTGCCAGGATTCAGATCGTCTGAACAGTGGCGATGAAGCATTCGGGGCAATTACTCTTTTGACTAACTATTAGGACCATTAAACTAACCATGAATCACTATGTTAGGTAGTCTACATGCCTGACATCCCCTCCGTCCTGCTGGGAGCCATTGCATCTTCTGCTTGAGAATCAGGTAAAATAAGGGTTTGAATCTGACGCCCTGCATGGCACTGTATGCCAGTGCAATAGTAGTGGCATTGAACCGCAGTGTCAGGAGACACACCTGTGCATCACCTAACAACCTAAATAAACAGTGATCATTATACAAATCCATGCAAACAATTTTCCAGATTTCCAGCTGTCCCACAGTGCACATTTTAAAAGGAGAGGGACGAGCAAACATCAACTTCCTTTGTACATTGAGAGCTGCCTCTTGTTCCCTAAAGTGAAATGTGGCTCCTTCTGTCTCTTTATGTATATAGTATCTGTAGTATCACTATGAGTCTGTCATTTACCTCACCAGGAGAGTACATGATTGGGGGTTTGTTTCCCATTCACTTTACCCGATTGGAAGATGTTGATCGATTGAAACCTGTTGTCCCAGACTGTGAGAAGTAAGTAACAGATGAATAGATTTATGTCATAACTTGTGTTAATCCCTGAAGGGATATTATACTAGTCACAGTATGAACACAAGTATAGACAAAGCATGAGGGCAGGTTCAGGCACTGTGCCTATCAGTTACAGTGTGAGGATGTATTGTTGCAATTATACAGAGCCTTGGTGAGGCCACACCTAAAATATTGTGCACAGTTTTAGTTACCTTTTCTGAGGCAGGATGTTTTTGCTCTCGAGGGAGTGCAAGGAAGGTTTACCAGACTGATTCCAGGGATGGTGGGGTGATGTGTGATGAGAGATTGACTAGGTTAGCATTGCTTTAGCTAGAGTTCAGATGAATGAGAGGGGATCTCATAGAGACTTATAAAATTCTAACAGGACTAGATAGGGTAGATGCAGGAAGGATGTTACCAATGGTGAGGGTGTCCAAAATCAGGAGTCGGTCTAAGGATACAGGATAGACCATTTACAATGGAGATGAGGAGACATTTCTTCACCCAAAGAGTGGTGAGCCTGTGGAATTCATTACCACAGGAAGTAGTTGATGCCAAAACATTGAGTGTATTCAAGAAGTAGCTAGATAAAGCACTTGGGATGAGCAGGATGAATGGTTATGGGGAGAAAGCAGGATTAGGCTATTGAGTTGGACGATTAGCCATGATCATGACGAATGGTGGAACAGACTCGAAGGGTTGATTGGCTTCCTCCTGCTCCTATCATCAATGTTTCTATAGGCTCCATGTATACTTCTCAAAATGTGAATACAGCTCTAGGTGCTGTGTATGGCAATCAAAAGATACAGCCAAAATATGAGTATAGGCAAACTGCAAACCAGTGACAGTGGGGGTTCAGATCCTTTCCTCTTTTAGAAGAAGTGATTCCCTCACTGGAGTTCAGATCCCCTCCTCTCCTAAAGATGCTGATTTTATCAGGATGTTTGGACAGTCATTATGTGTAGGTTAGGGGGATTAGTGGGTAAATACATTGGGCTACGGGTATAGAGACTGGATAGGCTGTTTTGTTGGAGAATCGATGCAGACTTAATAAGCCAAATAGCCTCCTTTTGTCCCGTAGGGATACTATGATTATATAACAGAGATACACCCAGGAGCAAAAGCAATTGGTTCATGCCTGGAATGCACTGCCTGGAAGTGTGATGAAGGAAGGCACTCGAGGGCATTAGTTGATTGTTTTAATAGGAATAATATGCAAGAGTAGAAAGAAAAGGCAGAGGAATGGCATGAAGTCATGATGCTCACTTAGAGAGCCAGTGCAGAAGTGATAGGCTGAATTGGCCTCCTTCTGTACCATAAAACACTGTGAAACTGTGAAGTTACAGACTGGAATTTAATTAAAGGATTCTGGTGGTATATATAAAAAACTTGCCCAGAGATGATTTGCAGTCTTTATTCTAATCAAAGTGTTCAAATGGTTTACATATTGCTGCAGGAGTTCCTGGGGGCAGTGTCCACGACCCAATCATCTTTAGCTGCTTCATCAATGGCTCTTTCCTCTATCATTAGGTGGAATGCAAGAATATTTGCTGAAGGTTGCACAGTGTTCAGTTACATTTGCAATTTTTCAGATAATGACATTTTCTGTGCCTTCACACAGCAAGATCTGGACAAGAGCCAGACTTAGGATGGTGAGTGACATTTGGCCACAAAGTGCCAGGTAAAGCACATCTCCATAAGAATAAGCACCTTTAAACCTTTTGCTTTTTAGTCTTCACTGCCCTCAACCCTTTAATTTTTCTTTCCACTCTCCCCTCTTTCACTTGTTCAAAACCTATTATATTTTTAACATTATTCAGTTCTGCTGAAATATCATTGAACAAAACAATAATTCTGTTTCTCTCTGCACAAATTTTGTCAGACCTACAAATTATTTCAAGTATTTTTTTGTTTTTATTTCACATTTCCAGCATCCGCAGTATTTTGCTTTAATTATAGAGTGAATTTAACCACCCCTGCTTGATATATAATGACATTACTATTGTTAAATCCCCTATCATCAACATTGTGGTGTTTACCATTAACCATAAACTTACCTGGACCAGCCACATAAATACTATGGCAGCAAGAGCAGGCCACAGACAAAGTATTATGAGAAAATTCTCCTGAATCTCCAAATGTTCCCACCCAATACAAGGTACAAGTCAGGAATACTAAAGCAAAATACTGCGGATGCTTAAAATCCAAGGCTGTCCACAATTAAAGAACAAAGAACAAAACAGCACGGGAAACAGGCCCTTCGGCCCAACGAGGCCGCGCCGCCACCCCGATGTTCCCACTTCTACCCATGATCCCTGTCTATGTTTATAGAAATCTGCATTGAAACCAAATTTTCTTTGTTCTTTGACCCAGTGACAGTGAAGGAACGGCCAATATATTTCCAAGTTGGGATGATGAGTGACTCGGAGGGGAACCTCCAGGTGGGGGTGTTCTTAGGTATCTGCTGTTCTTGTCCTCCAATATGGTAGAGGTGGGTTTGGAAGGTGCTGCCTAAAGAGCCTTGGTGATTCGCCGCGGTGTATTTTGTAGTTGGTACACACGGCTGTCACTGTGTGTCGGTGGTAGAGGCGGAGGGGATGTGAAGGATGAGGGTGTGGTGGAGCAGAACGGGGGGAGTCGGTGAGAGTGGGATGGAGGATGAGGAGGTGGTGGAGTGGGGAGATGGGTTGGGGTTGTGCAATAAGGTGGGGAACAGGGGGAGAGGGGTGATGTGGTGGGAGAATTGGAGGGTTGTGGGTGGATGGGGCAAGTGTGTGTTTTCCTCACCTTATGTTGAATTTTGTTATATAATTATAGAATAGTACAACAAGAATGAGGCCATTCAGCCCATAAAGTCTGTACCTGCTCTTTTGAAGTTTGACTTTCCAGTTGATTTCTCTTATCCATTCAATTTTTCCTCAAACATTAATGTCGTTCACTTTTGAAGATCACTATTGAATACATCCACCACTCCGTCATGTAGTGCATTTAAAATCCTATCCAAAATGAATGAAAAAAGGTTTTCTTAATGTTCCTTCTAGTTCTTTTGTCAATCATCTTAAATTTCTGCCCTTTTGTTTACAACCTCTGTTGTGTGACACTGTGTCCAGTGTACTGCGTGATATTGCTATAGGTCTATAATGTTGAATGCAAACGCTAGCAGCAATAGTATCTGATGCTTCTTGGCTCTGGTCTGTGAGTTGGAGTGGCTCAGATAAAGTAGTGGATTGATGAGTACTTAAATAATAACATTTTTATAAAGTACTTCAAAAACTCATATCTATGTAATGTATTAGAAATCAATCTACAATAAAATGAACTTTCATAATTATACACTGAACGTTATCATATTGCGCCATTGCTGTTTTGTTTTTGTTGGCATTGAGGCAGTCACATTAATTTTCAAATATTAAAGATGGGTCACATTGGAAAATGGTTTGGAAAGCACTGGTTTGATATTTATTTGGAGCACTTCAACCAATATGTTTGTTCTGCACTGCTGATTTGTAATGAAGCTTCCTGTCCACCATATTGAAGATTTTGAAGACCGTTTAGCACCTCAATTATAGGATTTTCTGGGCCAAATTTCTAGGCCATAGAATTTAAATCAGGTATCTCTTTCATCTGGGTGAAGCCATACTTACAGAAGTCAACAGCTTGAAAATAAAAAAAACTAACTTGCCTCTATGCAGACTTCATATTCCTTAGAAATATCCCATATTGTTTATGTACAGTGAATTACATTGTTCAATTCTGAGTTCAGTGAATTTATCAAAGCCGCACTCCTGAGATAACTCACCCTTGACTCATAAATCTTTTCAACTACCACCTCGTCCCCAACCTCAAACTTCCTTAAAGATGTCAGCATCTCTCAGCCATCTTTCCTGGCCAAACGCTTTCTGTCAGATTTCCATTCTGCTCAAATCCCCAGCCAAAACTACAAATAATATTGTCTGTACAATGTAAGAAGAAGAGTGTTATTAATAGCAATCAATTGCTTTGACTAATGAACAGTTTTAATATCATTTATAAAGCACCTGATGGAAAGTGAATTAGATGCATCTTGAATTTCTTTTCTAGAAATTCCTATGTCCCTTTGTTGGAATGAATGGCAAACACCAGTGGATCTGATTCCCCACATGGTTCAGAAATATAATTGCAACGTCCTTGCCAATAGCACTTTAATTGAAATAAATGGCTTTCTTTTGTAGGTCAGAATTCAGGAAAAATATGTGGACGGCATTCCAAGCAATGAGATTTGCTATTGATGAAATTAACAACTCGACTAAACTGTTGCCGGGCATCACTCTGGGCTACGACATCACTGATAGTTGCTTTGAAGTTGTGGACATCCAAGCCACATTCAAGTTCCTGTCAGGCAAGCAAAGAACAGAACTCGAAATATTAAACAATTACACAGCCTACCAACCCAGGGTCATCGCTGTCATTGGACCATCTTCAACAGACGTAGCAATTACCATTGCAAAAGTGTTAGGTTTCTTTCTTGTTCCTCAGGTAAGTTTGTTTTGTGTTCCTCATTTGTGCACATGAATTGAGGAGGCAACAGGTTGTATAAATGTGCTCCATTGTCCTGATTGCAATGTCGACAATTCATGATTTGTTATCCATTTTATTTAAAAGTATTGTTTGGTTACAACCCTCCCTGCTTTCACTACTACCCCCCACCCTCCTCTTCTGACCAATATTTCCTTTAAAATGTAGATATTGTGGGTGGTCCATTTTTATCAGGATGTGGACTTGCCAGCATTGAACTGGAGTAGGCACAGTAAGTAATCTCACAACACCAGATTAAAGTCCAACAAGTTTATTTGGCAGCATGAGCTTTCAGAGCACTGCTCCTCCATCAGGTGAGTTTTCATCAGTGCATGATCCCTAAGCACTCCTATGCAGTTTAACAGGAATATAGATGCTGACTCTCACTGATGCTCAAGCCCTCCTCTAAAGAAACTATCCTCATGATTCAGGTCTATTTCTCTGCTCGAAATGTTTCTGGAATCTCCAAAAAATGGCTGTTAATTTTGTCTGAGTAGTTAGGCACTGATATTGGCAGAGTATTCCAGGGTATCATAGCTGAGTCAAACTCTATCCTCATCTGACGTCCATGAACATGTATTTTCAGCAGGAATCACTGGAAGGAGATCAGAGCCTGCAACCCTGGTTAGCTTTCCTCTTTCTCTTGCCATTTGTTGCCTGCTCATTGCCACTGATAAGATCAATGAACTTAACACAGGCCAGGAATGGATCACGCTGCCCCTTGGGAATCTCATATGCAGACACAAGTCAGCTTGTATGTGCATGATAATGACATCCAATTCCTCTTCTACGCTGTTTATTTCAATCCTTCCCCATTATCTCTGCTTCCCAAACTGCTTCTTGACATCCAATCTTGGATGAGCTGCAATTCCTTCTAGCTAAGCTTTGAGAAGACGGAAATGATTTATTTGGGTGCAACCTTTGCCACTGACTCCATGGTTCCTATCTTCCGCTGGATCAAACAGTTGACAATTTCAGCATTCTATCTGGTGCCAGACTGAGCCTTTCATCCTATATCCTCTTCATCACAAAGAGTACCTACTTTCAACTCTGTTTTTACCTTAGTAATGCCCTTGTCCATACTCCAGACTTGATTATTTTAATGTAATCATGAAGTGTTGGTAAACATTAATAGATCTGGCAATATCTGTGAAGAGATAAACAGTGGTAATGGGCCCGATTTTCGCAAAAAACTCTGAGTGCTGAATTGGCAAGAAAACTAGTTTAAATCATGATTGTTTTTTCAGTGGGAGTTCAGACTTTAATCTCCCACACTCTGTGTAATGTAGAGGCCACAATCGTGAATATCATTGAAAACTCAAGAGTTGGGGCCTATTCATGTTGGATCTGCATGCACAGTGGTCCCCATCTGTCAGATCGAAGTTTACTGACCCCACCCCATCCGGAGAACCATAATCTCTATCCAACCCATACTCCCCATAGTGACGATCCCCTCCCATCTCCCACACCCTGGCAGACCACCACAACTGACTCCCCCAGGAGACTCTTGGCAAACCACTCCACCCTAGCCCACCCTGGTTGCTGGCCTCCCTCCAGCCCTGACCGATCTCAACGAACAGTGGCAGCAGGATCTCCCCACTTTTACTGATCGCCCCCTGTGCCCCAACTTCTTGTCCCACTCCCTTGCCCCTAGCCCCCAGGCCCGGGCCTCTTGCACTGCCCAATGCCCAGTGGGCAGTATCAAGGTGTCACATTAGGCATGGGCACTTTGCTCCTTGGGCAGTGCCAAGGGGCACCACCCCCCCCACCACCTGACCCGGGGGGGGCACTTTCCCCCTTCAGTCCGGTGGGATTCCTGCTAATTCCCTGCAAATGGGAAACTACTCTAAACCCCATTCGACTGAAATACACCTGGCCGGCTGGGAGATGCTATCGGACCAGAGAATTCTGTGCCGGGCTTGGTAATGACTTTTAAAATACATTAAAAACAGGTTTAAATCACTTACCTTTCTTCCTGCTGGTTTCTAATATGTTCCCCAACCACGCCTGCTCTTGAGCTGTGGGAGATGCGCATGCTTTCTGAATCCCCCAAAATGACCAACACACGACTCTCTCATCCCGATGCGCCAAAAAATGTACACATCTGGATGGGAGAATCGAGCCCAATGTTTCAAATCCAATATAGCTCTTCTTCTTCTGTTCCAAATAAAAATCATATTAGACTTGAAAAATTAACTCTTTTTCTCTTCACAAATGCTGCCACACCAACAGAGTTTTACCAGTATTTTCTGTTTTATTTCAAATTGTCAGTTTCTGCAGTATTTTGCTTTTATTCGAATATTCCAATGCTTTTCACTGGCTTTCTACCCTCTACCTTCAATAATTTTCAGCTCGCTCAAAATACTTGACATTTGTTCCTGTCTTGTACCAAGTCCCACTTCTTTATCATCCCTGTTAAAAGTGACCAACATTTGCTTTTGATTCCCCAACATTTCCAATTTAAAATTGTGTTTAAATCCTTCAAAGCCTTGCCCTTCTTACCATTGCAATTTCCTCCAGTGCTACAATGCTCCTCCCAACCCCTCTGTTATTCAGCAATCCGTAATTTAACTCTATATACTTGTCTTTGCTCCATATCCCTTATGACCTTTAGTAAAGAAAAATGTATGAATCTCCAATTTGAAATTAACAACTGAGTTACCATCAATTGTCATTTGAGGTAGAGAGTTCTAAATTTAAATCAATTTTAATGTGTAGGAGTGCTTTCTAAATTCACATGTGTAAAGTGGGGAGAGGACTCTAATTTTTAAATTATGCCTCTAGTTGTAGACTACCTAACCAATGGTAATAATTTCTCTCTCATCTATCTTACCTATTCTACCTAAGGGGTGGAATTTTCCCTTCTCACCTGCCACGCAAATTTTAGCAGATGGGGGGTAGACTATGGAAAGATCCATTGACCTTGGGTGGAAGTCTCTGATCTTGGGGCATGCACAGCCAAAACTCCTGCCCAATATCTTGAAAACTTTGATCAAATCACTCCTGGACTGTACAAATTTCAATGAATACAATTACACTAGTTTGTATTAGCTATCTTCTGTTGATTGCTGGATCATTCCAATCCCTTCACCATATCATTTTTGGTTGTGCCTTTTGCTCACCGCCAAGCTCTGGAATTGTCTACCTAAATCAATCAGACTGCCCTGGCCTGGCCCTGCCCCATAGACCCTGCCCCTCCAGACTCCACTCCACAGACCCCACTCCTTCAGGCCCTACCCCATAAGCCCCATCCCCAGCACTGCCATAATGCCAGGCTGGCAGTCCCAAGGTGCCAAGCTGGCACTACCCAAGCAGCACCTTGCCTTTTCCCTCAATCTCCCCGGGGGGTGGGCCTTAATGGCCTCCAATTCTACCTGAGAGGGCAACACATTTCAAAGGGATCAGATGTTTTCCTCGTTGGAGACAAACTCTCCTGGAGACGCCATAAAGGCAAGTGTACCTGGAAGATTAAGCGCTGGGCTCAGTAAACAGATATCAATCACATTTAGCATGAATTTGAATAAATTATTCAGCTTCTCGCCAAAAATCTAGTACCAGTAAGATAGCAAGAGCAGAGAAACTGGGCACGATTCTGATTTCTCAGCTATTCTGTGATTTTATTGGCTCATCATTGAGCTGGGCAAGCCAGTAAAATAGCAGCCTTAGAATTTTTCTTGTAAAATTCTGCCTGATATTTTTTATAGCTTTTCTCTTGTTCACGAGGCAGTACATTCGACAACAGAGCCACGGGAAGCTGGACATCTCACCACATCTTCTTTGAATCAGAAAGCAACAAGTTACATTTCATTAGGATCAGCTCAAAGGAAGGCAAAATAAGCTGAGACTGAGCTAATTTCTCAATGGTAATACTTATGTCTGAGTCAGTAGGCTGTTGATTCAAGCCCCACTCAACTTAAGCACAAAATTCTAGGTTGGCACTCCAGTGCAGTCCTGAGGGATTTCTCCGTTGCCAGAGCTAGATGCCATTTATTTGATGAGATTTTAAACTGAGATCCTTTATGCCCTCTGAGATGGGCATAAAATACAATTTGAAGATGAGTCCTCCATAGTATCCTTTCAAGTTGTTATTGCTCAATCACTACCATTAAAATAGATAACCTGATCATTTATCTCTGCTATTAGTGGCTACTGGCATTGCCATGTTTGATTTGATTTACTATAATCAGGGGTTCAGTGAAACCTTGACTTACGAGTGACTCAACTTATGAATTTTCCAAGATACAAGACGTCGCTTGGTCGATTTTTTGCTTTATGATGTGAGATCTGAGTTATGAGCAAGCGATCTTACGCTACCTGCCACTAGGTAGCCCAGCGAGCGTTCAGTTCACGTGGTTATCTTGTCGTGCAAGCATCTCTGTCGTATCGCTGTTGCTTTGTTTTCGCATTTTGTTTATTTTGGAAAATTTCTTAGTTTTAACCATGGGTCCTAAGAAAGTGAGTGCCAAGGGCAGTGCTGAGAAGAAGAAAAGGATGATGTCCTTGGATATGAAGCAAGAAATCATCGAAAAACATGAGCGAGGTGTGCATGTTGTCGACTTGGTGAGGCAGTACGATCGTAGTACTTCTACAATATTACTGAAAACCCCAGAGCCTTTATAAGATATTTAAAGAAAAACTGCAGGTTATGTGGAGGGCAAACCCAAAGGCGTGGGTCACCAGGCAGTTCTTTGTGGAGTGGGTAAACCTGGACTTTGGTCCTGCTGTCAAGAAGTACCTTTTGGAAAATAACCTACCTCTGCAAGCCCTTCTCGTCCTTGACAATGCTCCCGCGCACCCACCAAACCTCGAAGACGACATCCTAGAAGAATGTAAGTTTATTAAGGTTCTCTACCTTCCAGCCAACACCACCCCTATCCTGCAGCCCATGGACCAGCAGGTGATTTCAAATTTCAAAAAGCTCTTCACCAAGCACCTGTTCTGGCGCTGCTTTGAGGTTACGGAGAGCACAAACCTCACCCTTCGAGAGTTCTGGAAGGATCACTACAATATCGTGACCTGCCTCAGAATTGTCGACATGGCCTGGCGGGGTGTTACAAGGAGGACCTTAAACTCTGCATGGAAGAAGCTGTGGCCTGAGGTTGTGTCCGAAAGGGACTTTGAAGGATTTGACCCTGAAGTGTTAGTGGAGGAGGAGATTGTGTCCCTCGGAAAGTCCATGGGCCTGCAAGTGAATGAAGGAGACGTTTACGACCTCGTCGAGAAGCACAACGAGGAACTGATAACGGAGGAATTAAAGGAACTACAGCAGCAGCAGCATACAGAGGTTTTGCAGGAAATTAACGCGGAGGAGCCAGAGGTGGAGGAGGTTATCGTTACAAGCGAGATTAAGGAAATGTTGGGAACGTGGGAGAAAATTTCAGAGTTTATTGAAAAGAAACACCCTGAAAAAGTTGCAACAGGTCGTGCGTTGGCGCTGTGTAACGACACTTGCCTCATTCATCTTCGAAACATTTTGAAAGGGAGGAAGAAACAAACCTCCTTGGACAGGTTTTTATTGAAACACCCTGCAAGTGAAAGCGAGGAGAGTGTGGTGAAAAAGGCAAAAGTCAGTGAACAAGAAGAAGAAGATAAAGTGTAGCATAGTGTGTAAGTTAAATTTAGCAATAAATTGTAGCATTAAGTGTGTAGCGAGTAAGTTAAGTTAAGCAATAGAGCACGAAATGAAAAACTTCCCCAACCTCCTCCGTCAATCTCCTCCACCTCTGCCAGCATCTTCGCCTGATCTTCAAGGTAAATACACTTAATAAAAACAGTTTATTTCTTTACATTCTCTTTTATTATGTATTTTTTTATACGTTATTTGTTATTTATAAAGTACATTTTTCTTAATTAAAAACACGTAACAAAAAAAATTGCTGTGGTTTTTTGGGGGCTGGAACGGATTAATAGCATTTCAATTCATTTTAATGGGGAAATTTAATTTGATATATGAGCAAATTGAGTTACGAGCTCGGTCATAGAATGAATTAAACTCGTAAGCCAAGGTATTACTGTATTATGATATAGTGAAAACTATTGTTTCTTCGTCTTATATAGACAAAACATACCGTTCATAAAGTACATAGGGGAGAAGGAAAGGAGAGGGTATAGAATAAAGTGTTACAGTCATGTCTAGGATGTAGAAAAAGATCAGCTTAATATATGACACATCCATTCAAAAGTCTGAAAGTAACAGGGAGAAATGGTGGCACAGTGGTTAGCACTGTTACCTCACAGCACCAGAGACCTGGGTTCAATTCAAGCCTCAGGTGGTGGAAGAGAGTATGACCGGGGTGCATTTTCCTACATTACAACAGTAACTACATTTCAAAATTACTTCACTGGTCATAAAGTGCTTTGGGATACTCTGAGGTTGTGAAAGGTACTATATAAATGCAAATTTTTTTTGTGTTTCTGCAGATCAGTTACCAAGCATCTGGTGAGATCCTAAGTGATAAAATGCGTTTCCCATCATTTTTCCGGACCATTCCAAGTGACAAGAACCAAGCAAATGCAATGACATTACTGATACAGGAATTCCATTGGAACTGGATTGCCATTATTGGGAGTGATAATGAATATGGGCGCAAAGGAGTCAATAGAGTGGTGGAATTGGCCTTGGCAGGAGGAGTCTGCATTGCATATCAGGGTATCATCACCACATCCCCTGAAGTTGTTATCCAAGTGATCAACAATATCAGCAGCACTGTCAATGTCACTGTCCTCTTTTCCAATGAATTAATGGCACAAGTATTTTTCAGTCTTGTTGTGGCACAAAATCTCACTTCCAAAGTGTGGATTGTAAGCGAAGCTATTTCCTTATCAGAGAAGATAATAAATATACCAAACATTGAGAGCATTGGAACAGTTATAGGCGTAGCAATTAAGGAAGGGCAGATGGCACACTTTAAAGATTTCCTGGACAAACCTTTGAGCTGCACTAATCTAAAGTTCATGCCAGATTCAGAGTTGGGAGAGAATACCAACAGCAGATGCAGCTGTGATCAGGCATGCAGCCAGTTTGATTGGCTCAGCGCCAAACATTTGAACTCTGTATCATATAGTCTGGAAAAACGGGTTTCATACAATGTGTACTCGGCTGTGTATGCTGTTGCCCATGCATTACACAACTCACTCCAGTGCAATGCATTACAATGTGATAAAATACATAAAATCCTCCCCTGGCAGGTAGGTATGTGTGTTTAGTTTTTTTCTTTACAAAGCAATGAAAAAGTACATTAAAATATTGAAGCAGGAAATCTTGTTAGGTTAAAAATAAATGGTTCATTTTCAAACACACCAAACCCACATTTTTATCATTTCAACTTCACCTGCCAATCTTATCATACTCCTCAACCTATATCACCATTTCTCAATTATTTTTCTCTCCAGATATACACCTGTCACTTGAACCATTTATATTGCCAGTTTCAATGCCCATCCCCAAGTAACTTTTCACAGCTAGCTTTTACTATGCCCTCATCCAACTCCAGAGTAGTTTGAGTGCTCCCTACTCTGCTGAGTTACACAGAGCAGTGATGATTCTTTCTTCCTGAAATACATAAATCTAGTAAGAAGTCTCACAACACCAGGTTAAAGTCCAAAATGTTTATTTGATAGTAAACGCTGCAAGCTTTTGAAACGCTATTCCTTCATCAAGTGAATAGGAAGTTCTAATCAGAACTTTCCACTCACTTGTGGAAAGCTTATGGTGTTTACTATCAAATAAACCTGTTGGACTTTAATCTGGTGTTGTAAGACTTATTGTGTTTACCCTAGTCCAACGCCAGCATCTCCACATCATACATAAATCTACACAATGATTGTGGGCAGAATATTGACTTATGGGAAGAATGCACTGTCCTAATCCTCTCCATGCCACATATGTGTCTCCAGGAAGTTTACCAGGCAATAATCAGGATTAGGGAATTGGACTTCGATTATTCTACCTTCCATTTAGGAGAGCAAAAGCAATTTGTGTACCCTCTTCTGTTCCCATGTTAACTCAGTATGGTGCGAGGATACAATATTTCAACTGTATACCAGAAATACTGAGTGCTCTGTGATGCTAACATACATTTCTGTATCAATTATCTGTTTGTATGTATCAAATGCATACAATGTTTTGTGGGATTTTGTAGTAATCATAACCTTAAATTTAATTCTAACATTTACCTAAGCTCAAACTCTTATTCTAAACTATTTCTAATCCCCATCACTAAGCATCATCCCCTATCCTAATTCATCCATAACCGTAAGCTTCATCCAACTCACTTCAACCCTATTGTATCTCTAAACGCAACCTATTCCTAATTCAAGATGTTATTTCAAACATGACTCAAATTATAAGTGCCACTTTATCTGCGATTCTAACATACTAATTCTAACCCTGATTGGAAAGGAAGAAATTTCAAATAAAACTGGAAAGTCTGTCACTAAATGTCTTGAGTCAGGCCTAATAAAAATGTAAAACTGGGCACACTAAAAGATGCCAACTGGGATTAAAAATAGTAAAACATTAGCAAGAAAAAATTAGCAAAAAGGATTTAAAAAATGAATCAAGTAGAGACTCCAATAATGGTTGTGAGCATAAACTCACAAAGGGACAAGGAGTCTCCTGCTCAAACTTCTCAACTCAACCTGAATCTGACTGCATTAATCTCACCTGAACTCAAATGTAAATTATTACTGTTAATCACATTATGTCTGTGTCTCAGTTACTCCACAGCTTGAAGACGGTGAAATTTAACCTTCATGATCACATCGTCTACTTTGATGAGCACGGAGACCCACCTACTGGTTATGACATTGTTTTATGGGATTGGACGAAGATTCACGACCATTTTAAGACTATTGGATTTTACTTGCCGACTACCAGACAGATGAACATAGATTCATCCTTGATCAACTGGAATTGGGGAGATAACTTGGTGAGAGTTCAATCAAAGCTTCTTTCTAGTCAGAAAGGCTTGCATTTATATATTCAAAAAGTGCATTGACATAGGTGCACAGTGCCCTTGCCTCTGTCCCTGAGCCAGAAGGTAGTAGGTGCAAATTCCATTTTAAAAACTCAGCTATATAATTCAGTCTGATGTTGCGTTACGAAGCTGAGGGAAATGCCATCTTCTGAATGAGATCTTAAAGTGAGGTTCTGCCTGTCCACTCAGGTCAACCCTATGCCATGATTAAAATCAACATCGGAGAGTTGTTGTGTCTCAGCCAATGACAGCAAAAGTGGTGAGCTGTGATTTATCTCAGTACTGTTTGTGGGAACTTGCTGTGCATAAATTGGCTGCTACATTTTCTACATTATAAGTGATTATTTCATTTGCTGTAAAGTATTGTTTGACATCCTGAAGTTGTGAAGACACTTTAAAAATTCAAGTTTTTTTCTTATTGTCACTAGGAAACATTTCAAAATGTTCATATGCAATGAATAATCTCCAAGTGTTAGCTGGCTCAACATAACCACTAGATCTAGCAAACACCAACAAAATGAAGAACCAGTCAACTTGGGCAGCATAGTGACACTGCTGCCTCACAGCACCAGGGATCCGGGTTCAATTCAGCCTTGGCTCCCTGTCTGTATGGAGTTTGCATGTTCTCCCTGTGTCTGCCTGGGTTTTCTCCAGGTGCTCCAGTTTGCCCCCGCAGTCCAAAGATACGCAGGTTAGGTTGATAGGGTATGTAAATTGATTGTAGTGTCAGGGGGATTAGCAGGGTAAATATGTGGGAATAGGGCATGGGTGGAATTGTGGTCGGTGCAGACTCAATGGGCCAGTTGGCTCCTTCTGCATTGTAGAGATTCTATGAGAGTTAAGAGAGGAATACTGACCAGGACACCTCCTTCAAAACAGAGCTTTTGGATTGTTATGGTTCACCAGGCAGACATAATCTTGATTTTACAACTGTCTGAAGGATAGCATTTTCAACAGTACAGGACTTCCACTGATCATGTATCCTGTTGTGAGATCACCAGCAGAGGTCACTGCCAAGCATGATCTGAGGCTCCTGGCAGAAATTGCCTGGATTTGGCCCAAAGGATTTCAGTGCCATTGATCAGTGGCTGTTCTAAAATATATTGGGAATTTTGACTTCAGTGTCCTTTCACTCTTTGAAACAGTGTGGGTCAAGACATTGTCCTTTCGCATCCTGGGACTGGGTGAGTCAAAAACTGTCCTCTCATACTTTGTGGTTGGGTGCAACAGTAGGTCAGATACTCTCCTTTCTTGCTCTGCAAATGGATAGGTCGGTCAGACACTGTCCTTTCACACCTTGAGTCATTGAAGTATACAGCATTGAAGTAAAAGACAAACCTCCTAATTACTCTAATTCCATTTTCCAGCTCTTGGCCCTTGTCTTGTATGCCTTGGCTTCACAAATGCTCATTTCAATACTTCTCAAATGTTATGAGGCTGGGTGGATAGCATTATCCCTTATCACTTTCAGACTGAGTAGGGCAGTGAAGCAGAAACTGTCAACAGGTTTGCTGACATCTAGCATTGGGAATAAAGAATATCCATTTGGGCAAATTCCTTGTGGCTCCACAGCTTTTAGCGAGGAGTTTACCTGTCAGAGATGAGGAATTGAGGAGAGAAAACTAGAAGAAGAGATTAAATGGGAATGGATTTCTGGGGATTTTCCTGTTTATCTATCAAAACTCTGGGGGAAGTGTGCAGAAACACTAGGAAAACAATCTAAAATATCCACAATCTTTTCTGGAATCATCAGCAGTTCTTCTGCAGTGGTCATATGGAAGATTACCACTGCACGCCCCACACCCCCCAACTCCCCTTGAGACTTGTAGCCTGTAGAAAATTTAGGTCCAAAATTCAGCTGGGTTTCTCCAAGAGCAGGAGAATGATGCCTTGTGCTTTTTCTCCAGACCCCAATATCCAATTGTTCAGCAATGTGTGCTCCAGGACAGAAGAAAATCCAAAGAGGGATCCATCATTGCTGCTTTGACTGTGAAGACTGTCCCTCTGGAACATTCCAGAATCAGAGTGGTCAGTAGTAGCTTTTTTGCTTTTCTTCATTCTGTTCTTGGTTTATTTTTCTCGTACTGTCTGTTGATTGTGATGCATTACAAAATACTTCCAGATAAAAACTGATTCTTTCTTCCTTTGCCTACTGCATATATTCAACTAGAGAATTCTGGATCTTTATTCAGGATCTTATCCCTTTCCCCAGAAGGTCAGCCTGGCTAGCTCCACTGAGGTGATGTTTGTTATTAAAATGTTGGGATAATTATTGCTGTTTTATACCAGCTGCTAACCTAAAATGTGTTAGCAAAATTGGAAAGTAAAGTGACTGAAACTCTAGAATTGGATGGACTATGAGTCCTTTCATACTCTGAGTGGTACAATGAGTTAAATATTATATTTATTTAAAGGTCCACACATTGACCTGCATTAGGCCCATTGTCCAAGTGCTGGGCAGTTTATTTAATCTCCAAGAATAGCAGACAGTATACACATTCATACTTTTGGCTGGAATTGGAGAACCTGACATATTCAGTAAGGACAAGCAAAAGGCATCCTTAAGCAGCATCTGAAACAGGTATTAGTCCCTTTGTATATGTAACTAAAGGGCCTAATGACTGCTTGAAGTGCCTCTCACATGATTGGTTTGGTGAATGCCATTGCAGCCTGCAAAAAAGAAGACATGAATGTAACTACATGAATGTGGACGCATTCTCATTCCTCCCAATCGCAACTGCTCCATTCTTGGTTCCCCTCTCCCCCCTCCCCTCCATCTTCTCCCTGAGCCCCAAATGGTCCCACTCCCAAACCTCCAGCCACCATCCCATCCCCTCATAACATCCTGGGAGTGTTTGAAATGGGACAATGTAGAAGAAGCTTTACTCTGTCATCTATGTTGTATACGATTTGGATTATTTGTTAGGACAGTGTGGAAGGAGTTTTATTTCTATCTAAATTGTACTGTATTTGATGTTGACAATAAAGGGAAAATGCTCCATTCTCCACCCTTGGTGAATTAGCAGAAGACTCACAAAAAAACTTACTGAGAGATCTCCTGACTTGCAATGCTCAATGTGCACTATTCAGTGTCTTGTTGCCTGTCTTGTTCTTTTCGTACGTTAATGACATTGAGATTTTTGCAGATCCCTACCATTGCATGGATTGCCTCTGGCAACAATGGTCACCTCCTAAAAGCCATCGCTGCCTGGAACGGGAGCTCTACTATTTGGAATGGAACAGTGCTTTCTCCATTTTCCTGCTGATCTTGGCAAATGGTGGAATTGTGCTGACTATCACCATAACGGTCATCTTCGTACGCAATTGTGATACTCCGGTTGTCAAGTCTTCTGGTGGCAGAATGTGCTTTCTCATGCTTGTGTCAATGATCTGTGGCTTTTCCTGTGTGTATTTCTATATTGGTAAACCAAATAAAGTGTTCTGCCAAATAAGACAGCCATTCTTCATGATGAGCTTCACTATCTGCCTATCCTGTATCCTGGTGAGGTCATTTCAAATCGTCTGCATATTCAAAATGGCGGCCAAACTGCCTAAGGCACATGACTATTGGGTTAAATACAATGGGCAATACCTGTTCATCATTCTTAGCACCTGTGTCCAACTTGTCATTTGTGCTGTGTGGTTGATTGCAGACCCACCTACCCCCAAAGGTCACATCACCGAGAAGGCAATCATCCTGGATTGTAACATTGGTAATGTGATTACCTTCTCTCTCGGTTTTCTTTATACTGTTTTTTTGACAGTGGCATGTTTCCTATTTGCTTATATGGGAAGGGATCTTCCCAAGAATTATAATGAAGCAAAGTTTATTGCCTTCAGTATGATGATCTGCTTTGTGTATTACATTCTGTACATGACATCGATGGTCACCCCTAATCAGGAGAGATACACCTCATCTATACAGACTTTTCTGACAGTTACCAGTGCCTTCAGTGTTGCCATGGGCTACTTTCTTCCAAAATGTTATATCATTTTGTTTATGCCACAGAATAACACCATGGCTTATTTCCAATCCTGCATTCAGGATTACACAAAGAGACAGAATGGGGCAAATTAGATTTCATAAGCCCTTTCCTCACCTGATCTCTTATCATTTTGTGTTTCTGCAGAGTTTTAGTAGATTATTTTCCTTTAATGCTGAATATTAGGAGCTTACTTCCTTTGTAATCATAATGGCTGTTTCACGAGCAAATGAAAATCCACAGGCCATAATAAATAATAACAGATAGCCCAAAAGCCTCACCTCTCTTTATCTCTCTAACATCCAGTCCTACAATCCTTTGAGAACTCTGTGTTCCTCCAATGTTTTTAGTGCACCATCCACAAAATGCACCTTACCATAAGTAGCCGCATTTTCAGCCTCAAACGTTTTCCTAAACCTCTCTGCATTTGCATCTACTTCTCCTTTAAGATGCTCCTTAAAACTTTCCTTGTTAACAAAGCTTTTGGTTATCTGTCCTAATATTTCCACCTTTGGCTCAGTGTCAGTTTCCATCTGATAAACCTGCTGGTGAAATATTTTGGAATGTTTTACTGTTTCAAAAGTGTTACAGCAATAATTTTTGTAACAAAACAGAGAAAGATTTCCTCATAATGAAATGAAACCTCTCCTCATTTCCCAGGTTCAGAAATGTTTACTTGCAGAAAGAGACAGCAGGCAGTCTGGAAATACAGTGGGTTAGACTTGGTCTTTTAATCTCCAGGATTCTACTTCTAGGCTGACAGAATGAGAGTCATTAAACTTTGCTGTGGGGTTCTATATGAAATGAGTTTGGACTGTGCGAATCCAGCTTCTGTGAACCATGGCCCAAAACACAAACAAAACTAAATTTAACCATAGATTTGGCATTTCACTGGATAGCTGATCAGGTGAGAAGTTTCTACCTCAACTGGATATGTTGGAAAGACTTTAATAAGCATAACTACGGGGATTGTGGCTTTATGGTGACTTAAATTTTCCATAATGTTTGGTGTTGCATTGTCCACAGATAATGTCCCTACAGCCCCCTCCTTTCCCCACCCATCCTTCACTGACCTTGAAATTCACAGTTAAATTTATTATTCATAAAATTAGTAAGCAGAATTGAATTGTTCTATCAAGTGAATATCCTAACTCTAATCTTGATAATCAGATGATATCTACTTAAATCATGCTGCCACAATTATCCTTTGCTAAAATTATTGGCTTGCATGATTTCACTTCTTACTGATTATTTCAGCCCTTCCGTGTGTGTTGGACATGTTAATAGATTATGGAAAATGAGCTCTGAAAAATAAAACTAGATATGTAATATAAAGTTTGTGTTGTATTTTCTTGTCATTTTAGAGGAACTAGCTCCATCTGGAACACAGGACTCCAAATTGTATCCCCAGAGGATACAGCCTGTCAGGGTATCATTACACAGGATACATTCCCAAGGGATAATCTAACAAGGTGCAGATCCAAGAGATAGTTTCAAAGGCTACAGCATCTTGGGGAACAGTGCCAGAGGTAGAGTAAAGTGCCATGGGTGCAGTCTCCTTGTTTACTGTCCCATGATATACATTCCCATTGGGTAGTCTAAACGCGACCCTTGGGGTTATCTCACCAGCAAACATCTCATAGTTCCAGTTCCACAATGTACATGCCCATAGTGTGCAATCCCACAATACACAGAGCCATGGGTATATAGTCAAACAAGATGTATGTAGACAGTTTCATGATGTCTACAGAGCCTTGGGATAAAATCACAGGAGGTACAGAAAGACAAAACTATAGTCTCATGGAGTACAATCTTGTAGGATTCAATCCATATGCACTGGACTATGAGGTAAAGTTCAACATGTTAATGTCTGCATGGGTTTCCTCCGGGTGCTCCGGTTTCTTCCCACAGCACAGAGATGTGTGATTAGGTGGATAGGCCATGCAAAATTGCCCCTTTGTGTCAGGAGGATAAGCTAAGATAAATGCGTGGGGTTATGGAGCTAGGACCTGGGTGGGATTGTGTAAACTCTACACAGACAATGACTCAAACTGGAAATTGAACTCGGTCCCTGGTGTATGTGAGGCAGCAGTGCTAACCACTGTGCTACCATGTTGCCCACATGTAGTCTACTCCTGCTCCTTTTTCATATGTTCATATAGTCATAATGAAGGCACTGACTGAAAGGGCATTAACATGGATTGAATCCTACAAGATTGTACTCCATGAGACTATGGTCTCAATAGGCTGAATGGCCTCCTTCTGCACTGTAGAATTCTATGATTTTATGATTCTATTTGGCCCTTGATCCTGTTGTGCCATTTGATAAGATTGTGGCTGATCTAACTGCAGCCTCTACTTTCCTGCCTACACCCCGTACCCTTTGACTCCCTTGTCAGTCAAGAATATATGTAACTCAGCCTTAACATAACAACCTTATCATAGCAACTCGCTTCAGAAAAAACTCCTTATCTCCCCTGGGTTCTTTTGCCAAATATCTTAAATCTGTGTCCTCTGGTTACTGACACTCCTACCGCTGGGAACAGCTTGTCTTTATTTATCACTTTAATTGTGCTGTTTGTTTATTGTAGTACAATCTGCAAGTTATCAGCCCAGCAGTGTGAATCACCTATACAGGGGGCACTCCCATCAATGTGCACTTTTGAATGATTTATAAGAAAGGTTTTATTTATAGATGTCAAAGTTTAAGTGTGCCAATAGAGTAAAGTGACGTCATCAATGAACTTCCCAGCACCTGTGGCAGGATAGGCAAGCTTAGACTTTACTTTAAATCAGAACAATGAGTTGTAATCCAGTTCAAATCCCAGTGCCATTCTTAAGGCCCGGTGGCAAGAAAACAGGATCATTTCCTGCTGGTGTTGGCAGCATTTGTCAAATATGATTCACCACTTGGAAAATCCTAATAAGGCCATTTTGAGCAACCCGTTGGCCAGCCGTGTTGTTCTGAGACCGTGCTGCCATTTTTAAATGGCTCTCCGAGCTCTATGCTCGGAAACAGGCCCTCCTCCCCACAAAAAAATGAAATACTGTCCCCATGCTGACCAGGGACCCACCACCACCCCCCTTGCCCCGCAGACCAAAGAGGGGCATCCTCCCTTCCCCACACCATGCAAGCATAAGGGTGACCCGATTCCTCCTCCCTTTGTCCCTTTCCCTAAGACCACTCCATTCAGCACAATCTTCCCTCAGCCTCCTTCCCCCTCAGACATTCCACTCAGCCTTGTTTCCCTTTCAACTACCTGCAACCACCATGCTAGGAGTGATCTTCAGGTCTGCCAAGGCTAGAAGGGGACAGTCCAGCCATGAGATTCCATTCTGGGAGAAAGTGGTGAGGACATCCTCTTGCCCTCAGCCCGAGTCCACGCAACTCTGAGGATCCCTGGGAGATCCCTGCTCTACAGCCTGGTAGAAACAGAAGGGTAAATGGCCACCAGACCGACCTCCTTGAGTCCCCTCAAGGCCCAGGGTGCAAGGCTCAGTGTCACTGCCAAAGTACCAGAGGACAGTGCACTATAGGCATGCCAGGCATATATCCTGAAGGAGGGTGCCAGAGAAGGACTGAGTAGTGGGTCTGAGGGAAAGGGGAGCTGAATGGGAAGGCTGAAAGAGAAGGTGGCCCGAGCAGAGAATCAGGTCAAATTACCCTCATGCCTGAGTCGTGTAGTGGAGAGGATGTCCCTCTTTACTGGGGAGTTGCTGGTGTTACCCTGGACCCTCGGGGTCCAACATGCCAAGTCCCTGCTTGTGGATAGCACATGTAAAGCCCTCCCAGTGCCGTTCTCACTGGCAGACTCGGTGAATGGTGGGAAGCTAGTGAATGGCCTGTCAAAACTATTAATAATGATATTCAAATTCACGGGTTTGTATAATTATGGTGTTGCTGCCTGCTCTGGGTGAGAACTCAATTAGTGGTGGCAGGGTGGAGCAGGTCAGGTGAATCCCAAGTGCCTTCATACCCATCGGTGAACCTAGTTTTCAGTCAGTGTACCATTACCAGGGCATCAGAATTCCTGTCAGCCATCTGACAGGGTCAGAGAATTGCCCTTTTAGGAATGTGAATTGAGACACATAGAAACATATACAGAAAACAGAAGCAGGAGCCTGCTCTACCATTCATTATAATCATAGGAAAAAGTGTTTCTGAATTAGAACTCACAGTTCTAACAGTTTCCAGTAATACAATCTTTAGCAGGGACCATGTGGTGACAGTGCCACTGGGTCAGTACTTTATAATACACTTATGCACCTGCCTATTTACATCTCTGTCCATCTGCTTAAACCTTTCTAAATAATCACAAAGAACAAGATAACTGCCACTAGATGACAAATTGACCATCAAATAAAAACAACAGAGGAGGTTTACTCTGTGTCAAATCTCTGCTGTAACAGCCCTGAGAATGTTTGATGGGACAGTAATACACTATACACGGAGCTTTACTTTGTATCTAACTCAACTTTCCCTCATTACTTCAGTTTGAAGTGACACAAGAAGAATATATGTGAGAGATACTGGAGAAAGAATCCATACCCAGCGAGACAGTAGCTTCAGCAGAGGAGACCTGAGCCCCAGTGACAGTGAACCCTTTCAGGGGGTGGAATCTTATTTTGTTGATGTTGAAATTGGACCTTTCATTGTGAGAGTTCATTTATGGCATTGGAGATGTTTTTGGCTTGTTTACTCAATGATTTATTAGCATCCAAAATGTATACAACATGTCATTGTATTTATGTTTCTGCTCCAGCTAGATTTCCCATGAATCAGTTATTAGGATTGCACCCAATACAGAGGCGTGTAAAACTGTTGGTTTTATGGTGATAAAAGGAGATCACTGTGGATGCTTGAATCTGACACAAGAACAGAATATGCTGGGAAACCTCAGCAGGCCTGACAACACCTGTGGGAGAGAAAACGGGGCTAATATTTAAATTTTCTCTTTTTAACTATTGTTATTTTTGTTGCTTTCACGGCTGGTCATTGACAGAAAAGGGCCATTCCAGAGGAATTGAAAAGGAAAAATGTTAACAATAATAATGAGATGATGGCAATGTGGGGAGTGAGAATAAGAGGAGGAATGAGAATCAGAGTTTGAGAGTAAAAGCGGTTTGTTAGATAATCTGGAGTCAAGGTTGTCTGAGGGCTTAAATTTAACGTATTTTTGTTTTATACATGCTGTTATAGCCATGAAAAATTGATGTTTTATAGTGGCATTCATTGAAATTGTATCTGCATGTCAGGGGCAAACTGGAAGAATTTTTTATTCATTTGTGGGACAAGGGCATCATTGTCTGGCTAGCATTTATTGCCCATCTCTAGTTGCACTTGAGAAGATGGTGGTGAGTGCTTTCTTCAAATGCCGCTCTCATGTAATATAGTGAAATAACTGATTAATGACTATTGACATGCTGTTGCTTGTTAGGAGGAGGCCCTGTCAAGATACAGCTTATGGCTTTCAGACATTCTGGAGGGGAGCGCTGCTAATACCTAAGTCACATATGAAGGCAAGAGACACAGAGCGCACTAAAAGTAACTCTGCCTGGGACGCTGGAAACATCGCCCCCATCCTACAAGTCCACTGTGCACGCACAGCACCTCGAGCCTGGGTGCTCTTTGCTCCTTCAATCACAGTCTCTCCTTTTCCCGCTCTCCGGTGCCCTAGTGCTACGGTGGTTGGAGTTTGAACTTCAGCTCGTGACTAGTGCCTCAATGATTTTTACTTGCTGGAACGTGAGAGGCCTGGGCGGCGTTCAGACACCGTTCATAATCAGATATATCTGAAACTAAAAGGTGAAGCAAAGGTGTTTCAGGGAGAAAGGACCAGTTTCGACCTGTGTCAAACGATGAAAATTATGGAAAAATGTAAACAATGAAAATTAAAAGTGAGAAAAAACAGCAACAAAAACAACCAAACCTCGAAGAACGAAGTGAGGTGAGGCCTTCCTCTAACAGACCAAATCACCCACAACCACTTATACTAACTGACAAAAAGCAAGACTTGCATTTCTTAATTGCCTTTCACTTCCCTAGGATGCCCCAAAGCCCTTTACAAACAATGAAGCATCTAGAAAGTGTAGTCACTTTTTGTACTGTATGAAACATGGCAGTTTTAGAACAGCAATCCCTTAAAATCTTTATAGGGTACCTTGAATTCACTTCCAAGCTTAATAATAGGGACACAACGTTCTGTAGTAGTGACAAGTGATCCTCATGATTTTATCCAAACCATGCCTCAACCTAATGGTTTTCACCAAATGTTGGCATAATTGTTCAAGTTAAAGATACTAGACACTGGGGCAACAGAAGCAGTATATCAAATCTAAATGTAAGTAGGCATCATTTTATTTTCATCTGTTTCCATTTTAATAACTTGCTGAACGTGACTTACAATTGTGGGAATATTGCATCGAAAGCTATCGTCATTGAAGGCTAGTTTGACATTCCTAGTATAATAATGGACACTAGGGGATACTACAAAGTCAGATATAAATAGTGGATACTCGGGGACACCACAATGTCAGGGTATAGATGATAGACATTAGACCAGAGGATTTTTTATATTAGAGTAATGGATATCAGGGAATACTGTGACATTGGGGACGCTAAAATATCACCGCAAATAATGGACACCAGAGGATACTACAATGTCAGGAATAGCTAATGGACAGTAGGTAACAAAACAATGTTTGGGCATCGTTAATAGTCCTGAGGGCATGGTACAATGCCACGGTGCCACTGAAGGATACCAGGTGTTGTGTAAATAGTGGAAACTCACTAATGCTGCAATGTCACAATGAACAAGATGTTCTGGATCTGCAAACCTCTGCCTATCTTCCTCATATTCCTGCTTTCAGACTCATCTCTTTATCTAAACTTCAGGACATCCCTCCAAATGAATCTGTCCATTTTTATCTGGTTATACTTTTGTAAGGTGTATGGAGTCACTTTTGTTAAATTAGTTTCAGAAACAGAAGCAATGATAAACATCAGTACTTTTACAATGTAGATATTAGCCAATTGATTAAGATATTATGATGCAGTTAAAGGAAACTAGGAATGATATTTAATGGAAGTTTTGTGGGTGGGACAGAGTCCAGCTGGTGAAATCTTTTGTTGTATACTTTTGGGAAGGCTCAAATCATGCTATCCTATGAATGTGGGATGGCATGATGGTTAGCACTGCTGCCTCACAGCGCCAGGAACCCAAGCTCAATTCCAGCCTGGGATCACTGTCTGTGTGGAGTTTCCACATTCTCCCTATGTCTGTGTGGGTTTTCCCTGGTTTCCTTCCACAGTCCAAAGATGTGCAGGTTTGGTTGATTGGCCATGCTAAATTGACACTAGTGTCAAGAGATTAGTAGTGTAAATATGTGCGTTTATGAGAATAGGGCCTGGGTGGGATTGTACTCCGTGCATATTTGATGGGCCGAATGATCTCCTATATTGTAAGGATTCTACAAATATAATGTTTTGAAAACAAAATTCACTCAAAAGTGACATTTTTAACTTATTACATCAAGGTTGTTTCCTGCGGAGACATAATTAGAAATTCCAGAAGTGAAAGTAATATTTAGATGGCACAATACTGATAAATGTTTTTAAACAAAAGAAAATGGAAAGTTGGAATATTTACATCAGTACCTTGTTATGATGATATGGCACACTTGCTTAGCAACAGGAAAAATGCCAGTGTCCTGATTGAGTAAGCGATAGGTCATGATGTGTGTATCTACCAAACTAACTTGTTTCTTGAAAGGACACGTACCCGTTAGTCAAGATTCCTGTGGATTGTAAATGAATCAGAAGAGGGCTGGAACCAGGTTAGTGCCATCCTGAGGGTGCAGTGCTTCAATCTATCATAGTTTGATACATTGTGCTGGCAGTGAGTGTGCATTACAGAGTGAGGGAATGTAGCATAGCAATGAGACAGAGTGGGAAGGAAAAACCAACAAGCTTACAATCTCTTGGCTCTCTCCATAACTTTTCTCCAGGTGAATTTAATGGAGTTTCCACAGGAATGGGTAAACCAGATTCTAGGTAATAGCTGATGTGAATGAGAACTTTGTCATTGAATATCAAAAGATTAATAAAAACGAATGGCTGGAACATGCAGCATCCAGAAACACAATATTGAAGCATTGCATCTCTGCACTGGGGATTCTGAACTTCATCACTCCTCAATGTCCTACATGAATTGTGTTGCTAAATTCATTCTATTTAAGGTGAGAGAGAGGAACATACATGGACCAATAAAAGGCTGCAAGGAGATTTAATAGATGTGTTCAAGATCATGAGGGACCTGGACAGAACCAAACGGGAGAAACTATTTCCGTTGACAGAAGGGTCAAAAACCAGAGGATAGCGATTTAAGACAAATGGCAAAAGAATAAAGTACAACAAAAGGAAAAGCCTTTTTAACAATTGACAGAATTGTGGAAGCAGATTCAATCGTGCCTGTCAAAAAGAAGACTTACCTGATAATGGAGCAGCACTCTGAAATCTCGTAATTCCAAATAAACCTGTTAGACTTTAACTTGGGTGTTGTGAAACTTCTTATTGTGCCCACCCCAATGCAACGCCACCATCTCCACCTCATCTCAAAAAGAACTGTGTTAATGCCAACTCCCTGCAAGAGAAACTCAGTTAGTCCCATTCCCCTGCTCTTTCTCTGAATGTACACCTGCGTATTTTTTCTCAAGATGATTATTCAATTCTTTTTTGAGAGGCACAAGTGAATCTGCCTTCACCACACTGTCAGACATTGCATTCTCAATCCTCATGTCACATTTGGTTCCTTTGCATTCATCTTAAATTAGTATCCTCTGGTTCTTGACCCTTCCACCAATGGAGTAGTTTCTCCCTATCCCCTCTTATCGAGATCCAACATGATTTTGAACATCTATCAAATCTCCTTGCAAACTTTATAAGTTAATACTGGTTCCTGTCTCCCATCTTGTTAATTAATGGAGTGACATTAGGAATTTTCCAACGCAAGGGGACAATTAGTCTCATTATTTTCTCCAATCTTATTTTTAATGTGTTAAATTCAGCAAGTATGCCCTTTTAATATGTCATTCTCTTTGTTCTTCTGGTACTTTAATCCTTCTGCTACTTGAAGTCCATCAAAATTATGTAGCAAAGCTCCCATTTTACTTATTCTCAATTAAAGTATCACTGGTGAATGTCTTTATGGGACCCTCATTACTTTTGGCAATGCTATTTTCCTTTTTGTGCACACATTTATATTTCTGTGAATGTGTTACAAATACATGAGCTATAATTGCTTATGGGTATATTCAGATCTTGCCAGTCAATTCTACTTATAGACCTAAATATGAAACTCCAGCTGTTGGTAGAACCTGTTAGACCTCAACACCTTCCAATACTTGCTTTTGTATCGGCCTGCAACCGCAAAGCTGCTCGCTTTCCTGCTAACTATGTAGCACTTCTTGTAGCTTAGGATCTGAATTTTCAGCCTGAATGTTAAGGGAATACAAGTGCTTTCAATTGACAAAGGCACCCAAGTCCCCTGCAGGTACCTTTATGGGCTTATGTGTGCAGACAGTGGTTTCCTGGATGAGGAAATCCTGCAACTGAAGAGTGAAATCTCTGGTTCACTCAGCCTAGCTAACTCCATCAGTCTGGAAATTAATAAAGATACTAACCCTTCAGAACAGATTGTCAGTTACCAGCTTGATGCAGCTGTGAACAACCGATCGGGTGACACTACATAGACCTCCCTGTAGCCTTTAGAAAGAATCAAAAGTATAAATGTTCAGGAGCAGTGTAACCTTAGCAACCATTGGCATAGAATGGACACCTACTCGGTTAGAACATAGAACATAGAACATTACAGCGCAGAACAGGCCCTTCGGCCCTCGATGTTGTGCCGACCAATTAAGAAAAAGCAATAACCCTCTAACCTAAACCATTCCCTTTTCATCCATAAACCTATCCACAGACCTCTTAAATGCCCCCAAACTTGGCGCAAGTACAACTGCAGCAGGCAGGGCATTCCATACCCTTACCACCCTGTGGGTAGAGGTGATCTCTGGACCAATAATTTTGCATATGGAGTTGGCAGTCTTCTTAGAGCCTTCTTTGACAATGAATCTCAGACATGTCCAGGTAACAAGAGCACTGCCAATAGAGTCTGCCTGCTGGATAATAGCACCTTCTCCAGACCCTTCTATTTGCACTTCCTGCTAGCCCTATATATTTCTTCTATCTGTACTTCTCAAAGCATGGGTGACATTCTAGGATGTTGCCAGTAGGGCAACTGGCTACGTCTCCCTTGTAGTCCTCTCTTCTCTTCTGAAGAGGTCCCTCCAGTTGAGTAGACAATACACATTTTGACCCTGATGTTTCCACAGGTTTCTGCACTTACAGAGCTTATTGGCAGAAGGCACATGAAAATACTAAGAAATCAGTGAGTTCTCCAGAATAAGACAGAAATGTCAGAAACCATCTATAAACTAGCTTTATTCTACTCACAGTCAAACTCCTAACTCTTTACTTTTGCATGTGTGTGTGGACCTTTTGTCCCACTCTGGATGTAGAATCCATTAAAAATTTGGAGACTGCCTTCTCAAATGACCCATGTGCTCAGTTATTTAAAATCAGTCAGTGATCCTTTAAAAGATCTCAGTTGACTCTTGTTGGTGAGTGCATTTCTGATCTTTGCGTGTGCCCAGTGACTGAAATATTGTGAGATGACATAATGACATTGGGATGTCCTCCTGACTTCATTGCACTCCTTTTTTAAAGTCTGTGTGCCTGCACCAGGAGCATAAAATTAAACCTGTAATTGCATTCTCTCTTAAAGTTCACTGGATATTATAGTAGGACTTTGTCAGTGTCTTTTCACAAAAGTCAGCAAATGAAAATAGTGGAGAGGTGGGCCTGTACATAATATGAAGGACCTAGATTGCTTAACCTGACTTGTGCTGGCACCACTGGAAGCTACAATTAGTCTCAGTTTTCCAAGATTGTGTGGCGGGAGAGTGGTAGCTAATCAGCTAGAGATCACTCTCAACATTATCCAGTGACACCAGCTGAAGGGAACTGGGATTAGAGTAGACATATGCGTGTGAAAAACTAGCACTAGCAAATGGATAGTGATGATACTTTGACCAGTATCATGATGTTAGTGAAGATTCTACTATAATGCTCATCATAATTGAACAAGCTGCCTAACATGTTGAGGGATGGCTGCTTAAGTGAGATCCCAAAGAGGATTGAGTAATCAACTGAGTTACAAAGAACAAAGAGCAACACAGCACGGGAAACAGGCCCTTCGGCCCAACGAGCCCACGCCGCCATCCTAACGTCCTAATGACATATCCTTGTCTTTAGGCTATGCCTATTGTTGAAGATTCCCATATAGGGACAATTTGTTACCCAATCAGCCTAAGAGCACATTTTTGGGATGTGGGAGGAAACCGGAGCACCTGGAGGAAACCCATGCAACCACGGGGAGAACGCGCAAACTCCCGCAGACACAGGCCCAAACCCATGTGTCAGCACAGCAACAGCGATAGTCTCTGAGCTGTCATGTTGCCCATCAGATGGTCCAGTTTAAGCATACACTGACGACGTGAAGCACTAAGCAACTCCTGAAGCAACCTCCAAGAGCAGCTCTCGCACAACATGCCGCATGCATGCCCCTTGTTGGTCAACAAGGTGGACCAAATTGCCTGCGGAAACAAATAAGACTTAATTAAATATGCTAAAAAAAAACTAAGACATTCCCGAGACGAAACTAAAAGATAGTCTACTACTATTTGGTCCTCCCAATATTCAAACAGTCCTGCTATATCCCTCCATCTGCAGACCGCTCATGTGGCTGTCCAAGAGACCCTTAAACAACCCTAGCATGCCTGCTCCCACCACCTTACTCGGCAGTGCATTCCACACCCCCACTACCCTTTGTGTGAAAAACTGGCCTTTAATATTCGTCTTATTAACTGTCGAGTTAAGGTAACATTTTCTCTATACTTTCAATAACTGATGTGAATTGCACCCCCACCCCCGAAATATTCTCTTGTGTACAATCAATGATACTTAGTAAGTCAGATGAAAGATAGTGTCTGTGGATATTTGAAGATGACAAGACATATTGTGAGAGTAACTAAAAAAACATCTGCAATCTAGAGCTCCATATTTCAATCTAGAAGTCGAGAATACAAAAATGGGGACGTTACAGTAAACCTTAAACTCTGGTTAGACTACAACTACTGTATTATATCCATTTTTGGTCATTACACTTTAGGATGTCCTTCAGAGAATGCAGACAAAATTTATCAGCAATGGTTCCAAGATGAGGGACTTTGAAGGTTAGGTTGGAGAAGCTAGGTTTTTTCTGCTTGGAGCACGGAAGGTTGAGGAAAGATTTGATTGAGGTGTAGAAGATTATGACAGATTAAAACAAAATAGTCATGGCTGATTGTACAAGGACTAGGGAATACAGATTTAAGCTTTGGGCAAGAGATGCTAAAGAGATGTGAGGAAGAATATTTTTATGCCGTGAGTGATGATGACCTGTGGAATTGAAGACAACTAATGATTTTAAAAGGAAATTAGATGGGGACTCTAAGGAAATAAATTTGCAGGGCTTTGGGAATAGATCAGAGGAATTGGATAGACTGGATTGGTCTACAGACAGCCAGCTTGGGCTGAATGGCCTCCGTATGTACTATGATGATATTATGACTTTATTCCACTTAATGTAGTATTCTACTGCAATACGTAATCAGATTACAATATAAATTCAAATTGTTGCTGCTGCTAAGGTGAAGCTGTGCACCTCTTAAGGTTTGATTGTTGTTAAATGAGCACAGTCTTATGTCAGCTAGATATTAATTGTTTGGTGAATGAATAGTATAAAATGGAAATGGAGAAGATTGGGTTAAATGATAAGGTAAGATGGTAGGTTTGAGGGGTATAGTAATATGGAGTTTAGCTGTGAAAAAGGAACTGGTTTATGGGCCATTGGCCATTTAGTTAATAAAAATGTATTATATTTTGAAGACGTCTTCAATTTCACAGGTGTAATAAACATTCCTGGATCTTGTTACACATGTTCCTCAGCACTGCACTCAGCTTAACCCTATCAAATTTGGCAAAATAGAGCAACATATCTCCTTCCCAGTATTCACTGGGTTAAAGGAACCATTCATTTTTGTCTAAAACTGTATGATTCATGAATATACTTCAATCTCAGTTCCTGTACTTACATAAACGGTAAAAGACTACAGCACACTGCTCTCGGATGCTGTACAACTTGTCAATGTTAAAGAGCTGTGACATATCAGCAATACCTCACAGTACTTACTCTCACCAATTAAGATTACAGGAGAACATAAATTGTATAACGCATGAAGGGCAGATATTTATCCTGCATCACTGTGGGTGAACTTGATGTTTGAGCAAGTGGGTGGGTGAATTGTTTATTTTGCATTGGATTTAGATCAGTAAGACTGTTACAATAGCAAGAATACTGCCAACATTTCTTGGAAGAGTTGAGGAATTTACAGGCAGCACCAATCATTACTTAACATAAAACAGTTTAATAAAATAAACATTAGGAAAGGATTTTTAAAAATAATGTAATTAATGATATCCCAATAATACTGCACAGACCACAAGAACAAACATCATTCTGCGGCTTTTTAACAATTATAATAGAAATATGATACATTACAGCCAATAATACAAGAGCAGAATTATAGGTCTTCATTTATGTTACATGCAATTAACTGAATCACTAATACATAAAAACTATTCTCAAACACAAACAACTGCAATTATTCTTCATGTAGGTCCCTAGTCATGTATCCTGTAAACTAGTCTGCAGGTTAGTATTGAGTATCTTGCCATGCTAGCCTTCATCGCCCACCCTGTTTTGTTCTATTTCACTCATGAGTCTTCTCGTTTCCCATTTAACATAATTCCTCATCTCTATGAGGGGCTGTTTGATTTCTGAATTAGCTGGTGTCTGAAGCTGCCTTGCATGTGGTAGGAAGCTTTATACTGGGATCAGAAGGTCCAACATTACCTCTTTTTGAATATTTTTTCCTTGTCCCTCCTCTCTTCCACTCTACTCTTAGCTTACTCTAAATGCCAACTCAGGGGAGGCCAAGCTTTGGAAATCTGCAGGCTTAAAGGGCGGCACATGAGCCACATGCACAAACTATATCTATCCCCAACTAACACGTAATAGTAAAAGCAGGAACTTCTGGGAAGGAGTTGCTGATTACTATGAATCTCACTGCTGCTGTAGGGAGTTGGGAACCCTGCATCTAATCACTATTTAGGAACAAAAAAGGGCAAGATTAGACTGAATTGTGATGCTCTGCCAGTCAATTAGTCACAATCACATGTACAGTAGACATTTGGGTACGACACCCAAGGGCAATGAGTGGAACACATGCCAACAGTTCCCTGCCCAAAAGGTCACCGCTACAATATCTCCTGTTAAATAGCCAGTGACCATTAACAGCCTTTTGCAGGTTTTATATTTAAAAAATGCAGATCATGTTTTGGGTGTATCTTTAAAAAGGTGTATGTAAGCTACCAGTGCTGATGAACAGTGAATGGCAGATTATGAACAGATACCTAATATGACGAGCCCATCCTCCCATGTCACATTCACAGCTGTATCAGTTCCACTCAAAATAGGAAAGGAGCACACCCTGAGGCACAGAGGCAGAAACAGTGAAAAGATTGTTAACCATCTAATAAAATGGATCACTGACTCCATTCTCTCTGACTATTGGCTACTCCACCTCCCTGACACACATGCTGTAAATTGTTGGGGAGAGGGATAAAGAAACATGAACTTGTGGCAGTTTCTGTGCTTAAAAACTTTTAATCAAATCCCTTCACTTTAGCATAATACTTTTCACTTAAAATAGTTAAGTGAGAGGTGACCTTCATTGAGCATCCCTGAGCTGGATTGATATTAAACATGATCATCCATATGCTAACAATTGCTGCAGTTCTTCCTCAAGAGTTTCTGGACAGTTAGATAATAAATCACAAAAGGTTTGGTCAGAAAAGTCTTGTCTTGATTCTGTTTTTCTCAAATTGCATGAGATTCGCTGCCTGGAAAGGGCCTCCACATCCAAAATGGACTTGTGCTTTCTCCAAGGTATCATAAGGCATTGTGTTCTATGTGTTGTGCCTGGTTCACTATCTGTTGCACAGTTCCAATAAATAAAGTGCAATAAAAACAACACCAATAATGAGATGTTCTGGTGAAAATGTCTACTGTAAAACTACTGTACAGGCAACCTGGACACTTACTGGGGCAAGGGCCTCGGGTTTACAGCGGTTGATAAGTTAAATTCCTCTTTCATTACATTGGACTTTCACCAATTTTGCCATCACATTCCGTGATTCCATGTATTTTTCTACGGAAACTGCAAACCAACGGCCTTGATTATCATGGAATTGTCCTTGCTGTTGATCTTCTGAGAGACATTAAAATCTAAAGAGACTCTACATAATCAACAGGTTTCCGTTTTACTGTCTCTGGCTTGGTCAATGCAAATGTCTTGAAGCTCTCTGTTGTGCAATCACTTGGGTCCCACGTGCTCTGAGCTTCCACGAGGTATTTCTGAAACTTGTCCAGGTAGGGAGGCCTCTCGGGGAGCAGGTAGTAGTGTGTAGAGCTCACCTTCCTCCCATCTTCCATAATCGGTAAAATGCATGGTACCCTTGTGCCTGTTCCATCGCTGTTCTGCCGCTGCAGGACTTTGTTGCTGACATATTTAGGATCAGGTGCAAAACTTCGCGTAGGCGGCATCACTCCATTGAGGTATGCTGGGAGGCTCTTGGGACTTGGAGTACGTGAGTTATTTCTGGATAAAGGTTCCCGTGGAGGAACCTTTGGTGGTTTGTCCTCGTCACAGTACATGCCCGACATCACTTCTGCAGACCATCTCCGGTGGTCATGTTTCACTGGACGTGGGGGTATGGGAACTCGAGGAGGGACCTCAGGTTTCACCTCGCTGGAGTTTGGTGAGGAATGTGATAAGCAGGATGCGTTCTTCAATACAACAGGCTTGTTGTAAGATCCGGCTGGACCTGAATGCGAACGCCGTAATTTGCGGTGAGGCTGAATACGTTTCTCAGCGACCTCTATGCTTTCCAGGTTAGTATCTTTTATTGTGTGGCAATTTGCTGCCAATTCAATCGTATTAGCACCATCTGAGTAGGCGTAGTTGGTCTGCCCACACCCACGGAAGCTCCTTCTGCTCGGAGTACTGTACCTGAAGCCTAGTGGCCTGCGGTCTTGCAGAAGGGTGTCAGTTTCAGAACTTGTAATGGATTCAACCTCACTGTCAACATCGTCAAAAGACACATCACCAGTGGCGGGCAGTGGAGGGAGTGGCTTAGAGCTTCGGTCACCGGCACAGCCAGAATTAGTTGGTGGTGTTGCCACTTTTGCTGGTGTTTGAGGTGGTGATAGTACTGTGCTGTTCACAGACAGTCTCTTAAATGGGGACAGCAGCTGATCTTTCTCCAACTGTACAAATGGCTCCTCGCCGTTGGGCATTTTCAGAGGTGGTGGCTGCGGCTTGTGGAATGATGATCTGAGACAACTCCCAAAACAGCAGTGACTGTTCAGCCCAAGTGGCTCCATTTCTTGCCCTGCTGGAGAAGGAAAAAAATATTTTCTTTAGTGTAAATACTTGTAAGACCAATTTTTTCCCTTTCCTCCAAAGATGTAAGCCTTTTGTGGGGTCTTTGCTCCACTCAAGCAACCATTCTGAGCCTGGCCAAAAGTGCCAGCATGGTATTAATTAGAGGCTCAGTGAATCACTGGACAGCATTAATTAGCAGGAGTCCTAATCTAAACATGTCAATGTAAGGCTGAACGGAGATAAGTCAACCCAGCACAGAGCTGGAGACTTTGTCAGTCTGTTTAGCTGAGTATTAAGCAGTCAGGTTTACTCACTGAGGTATCAGGGAACAAAAGCCATTATTAAAGTACACAGATTTTAAAATTTGAATTCAGTCTTGTGGTCAGGACAGCATCAACAAGGCTGTCACTTATTATCCAATGCTATTTGCTCTGAGAACTTGGTGGTGAATCTTCTAAAATCATTGGTAGCAGATTTTGATTCAATTGAGGAGCATGCTGGCCACTTCAAAAGACAGTTAAATCAACCATTTTGGTGTGGTACTGAAAT
This sequence comes from Sphyrna mokarran, assembly GCA_024679065.1. Classification (NCBI taxonomy): domain Eukaryota; kingdom Metazoa; phylum Chordata; class Chondrichthyes; order Carcharhiniformes; family Carcharhinidae; genus Sphyrna; species Sphyrna mokarran. The sequence continues at coordinate 18,379,470 of JAGIQG010000028.1, read as the reverse complement.
CATATTATAGACCAGACCAGGTAAGAAATGGCAGATTTTCTTCCCTCAAGGATATTGGTGAACTAGTTTTGGTTTTGTATAACAATCTGACAGCTTCATGATCATTTTTATGAATACCAGTTCCTTTTCAAAACAAAACAATTCTATTTCTCAGACTTTCATGATGTTCTTCATTGGGATGGGATACATACTGTTGGTTGAAGTTATGATATAGGGCTGGTGATGGGGAGTAGCGTTCAAAGTGCAGGTCAAGGTTGTGTGGTCCGTGTAGTAGATGCTGAAATCACAATGAAAAACACAATGTTCATCACAATATCTGAGTGAACATCCAGTCACTAGAATATTTCACATTACAACCCTTTTGGTTACATTCGTCCAGAACAGAAATTCCCATCCATTTCTCCCCATTACGAATCCAATTACTTCTCAAGTGAACCCAGTGTCCTAGCTCCACCTGGTGGCCTCAATCCAGTCATCAATTATTCCAACTAAAGTGATACTTCCTGACATATTATTGTGTTAATGTTCAGGTTTCATTTTCTTTATGTTAAATATCTCTTTCAAAAGCTTAAGAGCTGAGTTATCTTCAGAGCTAATGTTCTGTGATTCCAGGGATAGGTGTTGTTATCCTGCTCTATACTGCAAAAACTGTTTGTCTTATACATGTAACTGAAACTGAGCATGTAACTCTAAATGGGTCCCGACCAGGAGCAGCATGGTCTCTGTAGATACAAATCCAAATGATGGAGCAATGTTCCCCAGCATCACAGTGACCATGTATAAATAAAACATGACCATTAAATCATTACCACAGTTCTCCACTTCTCTCTTGCCAAATTATACTTCAGCTGTGGTTCCCCATCATTCTCCTGGAATGCAATTCCTACACTTGTTTTTACTGAACCTCATTTGCCTCTGCTCAGCCCAGATACAAACATAATTGAGAATTTTTTTGCACAACACTACGCCCATCTTTAGAGTCCTTATGTATGAATTTAATCACTTTGCCTTGTAATTGTAATCTCAAAGATTCCAGGGCAGTTTCCTAAAAACCCCACCAAGAACATGAGGGGAGTCTTAGCACAGATCCATTTCAGTGTCTCAACCTTGGTATTCATTGGCCTTAAGTATGTTAAGTCATCTCAGGCATTATTTTTTACAAAGTGTTTTGGAAGCCATGCTAAATGACTACATGGTGTTCCTCAATTTGTTATCTCTCTGCTTCAAATAAATCTGAAGATGACACCTCCCAATTCTAAGCAGTGCTGTGTTAAGGTACTCACTTGTCCAAAGTGCTTGATTGATTCCAGCAATTTTTGGTATTGATGACACCGTGACTGCCATGCATGAAGCAGTTATTCAGTGGATTGCGGATCTCCTGTGCTGCCAGTCCAGCGCTCGACATGGTGATAATTTTGGACTGCACCAATCCGTTAAAGTCTTTGTGTTCTCAAGTTAACAGGGTATTGCATTTCTTGAAAAAGAAAGAGGGGATTCTTGAATTATTCATTGATTTATTCTTCCTCAGTAATATCATAGCTAACAGACTGCAGAACACATCCTGCCCCATCAAGGTACATCAGTTAGTGAAGCTGCTTTTTAGGAAACCATAATGAACTTCTGATGAAAAGATAAACATTTGAAACATTAGCCCATTCCTCTTCATAGCTACTGACTGATTTGCTTTCTGTTTTCAGGAAATTGTTTTAACATACCATGAACTCAACGTTTACACAGACAAGATTAGATTGGATAGGTGGGTCCCTTAGAGATAGACTTAAATAACCACACTTAACTGTTGTTGTGGGGTCATGGTATGGGAGCTTTCTTTCAACCATGTCATTAGATGTCCTAACCATTCAATGATTTTGATGGGAAAGGTACTTTATAAAGTGAATTATAGCTTTTCTGACCAAGGTGATGTTGGACTTTTAAGAGCAGAGAAATTTCAGACATAAATATTACAATGTTAATCATTTTTATTTAAAAAATTGTAAAATGTAGATAAGGTAAGTTTAAAGTTAGAACACAGCTACAGTAAAATATTTGAAGGACCAGAACTCATTCTAGAGTGAAATTTCAAGCTTTCAGCATCCACCCCTTTGATTTACCAACAAGCTTGCGACAAAGCGTTTAAGAGTAATTACTGTTTCTGACCCCCTAACAGTAATCAGATTGAGGGAGGGAGGAGTGGGTCTCAGGCTAGCATTTAAACTTAAATGTGGGCAATGATGAGGGCATGAAGACAGAATTGATTAAAGTGAACTGAGAAATTAGGTTAATGAATTGGTCAGTAGAAAAGCAGTGGCAAGCATTTAAGGAGCTATTTCAGAATACTCAGAAAATAGCAGTCCAGTAAGAAAGGAAGACTTTACAGAAAGGACACCATCCATGGATAATTATAGAAGTTAAAGATTGTAATGAATTGAAAGAGAAAGCAAATAATTTTGCAAAAATGAGAGGCAGCTCAGAAGATAAAGACAACCAAGAATTCTAAAAGATTACTAAAGAGAGAAAAAATAAAGCACAAGAGAAAACTGGCTTAAAAATATAAAAACATAGTAGAGATTCAATGGGTATTTAAAAAGGAGAAGATTAGGTAAAGTAAGCGTTGGTCCTCTAGAGTGAGAATGGGGAATTAATAATAGAAAATAAAGAAAAGGCGGATTAATTGAACAGATATTTTGCTTTTGCATTCACTGTAAAGGAGACAAATAACATCCCAGAAATAATTGTGAATCAGGATAGAAGAGGAGGTAGGAACTTAAAATAATTACAGTCACTAGGGAAGATGTACTGTTAAAATGATCAGAACTATTAACTGACAAGTCCCCTTGAGCTTCATCCTAGGATCTTAAAAAAAATGACTGCTCAGATGGCAGACACATTGGTTTTAATTTTCCAAAATTTGCCAGATTCTAGAAAGGTTTCATCAGATTGGCAAGTAGCAAATGTGACTCTTCTGTTCAAGAAGGAATGAAGACAGAAATCAAGGTGTTACAAGCCAGTTAACTTAACATTTGTCATAAGGATGAAATCTATTATTAAGGAGATTACAGTGGAGTACTTAGAAAACTTCTGAGTGCAATCAAGCAGAGTCGACATGGTTTTGTGAAAGGGAAATCACGTTTGACTAATTTATTGGCATTCTTCGAGGAAGTAACAAGCAACATGGATAAAGGTGAGGAAGCCTGTGGACATGCTCTAGTTGAATTTCCAGAAAGCATTTGGCAAATGCCACATTAAAGGCTATGTAGAATAGGAGGTATTAATGGTGTAGGGGTAATCTATTAGCTTGGATTGAGAAGTGGTTAGCCAGCAGGAAGCAGGGAGTACAGTTAAATGAGTCTTTTGGGTTGGCAAGATGTAACAAGTGGAATGCTATAGAATCAGCTATTTACAATTTATATTGATGACTTGGATGAAGAGACCAAATGTATGGTTCATAGTTCTTAATCTATAGTTTTTAAATTTGCTGATGACACAAAGATACATATGAAAATAAGTTGTGAAGAGGACATAAGGAGTCTGCAAAGGGACGCAGAAAGATTAAGTGAGATGTTGTTAATTGCAAGGGGAATAGAATATTAAAATAGGCACATATATAAACGTATTAAAAGCAGTTCAGAGGAGGTTCACTCAACTAATACCCGGGATTGTGGATGGGTACCTATTTAAAATTATAGCGTGCTCCTGCTATCCATCTGCTAAAATAAATGGACACACATTTGCAGGTTATCCCCTGATCTCTTATTTATACTCTTATTTTCCCACCACTCTAATCTAATGGGCAACATTCATTACCATAAACATGATTTTATATAATTAATTTTTTTATATCTTAGTACCTCCAAGGATGGTATCACTGCAGCACTACTCAACCAATGACAATTTCCATCAACTAATGCATCCGACCTTTCATTTGCCATTCACCCACCGCTGGTACATCTACCATGCTCAATGCAACTCCAAAAAAATCAACAGCTAATATTTTTTTGTCACTGCTGCTAACTGGGATTTAAGTTATTGTACATCAGCTGAAGATTCTGACCCTCACGGAGGAAAGGTTGGTAGAAATTCTGCTGCCATCACCTAAACCAGAGATTTTCTCTGGAGACAGGGGTGTGTGTGGATAATCATATGAAACAACAGGGTGCATTCACAATCTTCCTTTTAATATAAAAAATACAGATCAGAATCTGGCTTTACTCTTAAACCACCTGCATTGGTCCTTTCAGGATGTCTGTGTTACATAATTAGGAGCAGGAGTAGGCCATCTGGCCCCTTGAGCCTCCCCCGCCATTCAATAAGATCATGGCTGATCTGATAGTGGTTCAATTCCATTTACCACCCCACCTCCCCCTCCCCTCCCCATAACCCTTAATTCCCTTATTGGTTAAAAATCTATCTATCTGTGACTTAAACACATTCAACAAGGTAGCCTCTACTGCTTCAACGGGCAGAGAATTCCAATGAATCACTGCCCTCTGGGAGAACAAGTTCCTCCTCAACTCTGTTCTAACTTGACTCCCCCATATTTTGAGGCTGTGCCCCCTAGTTCTTGTTTCCATTCGAAGTGGAAATAACCTCACTGCTTCTACCCTGTCTACCTCCTTCATTATCTCATATGTCTATATAAGATCTTCCCTCAACCTTCTAAACTCCATTTAGTACAGGCTCAGTCTACTCAATCTTTCCTTATAAGTTAACCCCCTTATCTCCAGAATCAACCTTTTCTGTACCCCCTCTAAAGCTAATCTTAATCCTTTCTTAAATAAGGGGACCAAGACTGTACACAGTACTCTAGGTTGGCACCTCAAGTATCTTGTACAATTGCAGAAAGACCTCCCTGTTTTTATATGCCATCTCTCTTGTGATAAAGGCCAACATTCCATTTGCCTTCTTGATTACTTGCTGCAACTGCAAACTGAGTTTTTGTGATTCATGCACAAGGTCTCTCTGCACAGTAGCATGTTGTAATTTTTCACCATTTAACACGTTACACACTTTGACCACTGATACCGGAAACCCTCTTTGGCATGTTGGAATAAAATTCCTTCATGAAGATCTGGGTCACCCATAAGCAAGTCCCAGGAAGATGAAAGAAGGTGCAAGTGGGATGGAAAGCACAGTGCAATAATTTAAGCTGCCATCAACTTCCTGCCCAAAGAAATGACAATATTGACAAGAGTTTTAATCAACCATATGGAGCAGCAAGGCTACACCTCATGTCCTTATCTGGAATCCATCCTAGCCCATTTTTGCCTCTCTGTAGCCCAGACTTCAATGAGCATTGCCAATGTTGCCAAGGCTGAGATTGAGGCCAATTCATCTCAGACTAGTGATAGAATGGAGACTGAGGCCTGTTGATCTGTATAACACAAATGACATGTGTTTACCCATTGAATCATGAGAGAATATAGCACAGTGGGTGTTGTAATATCATTGAATCGCAGAACATTCTGGATTCCAAGGCAATGGTATGGAGTGAAATTTTCTAATATATCAATATTTTATATCATAATATTAGAATATTTTCTAATATATCAATATATCAATTTTCTAATATATCAATATTTAATATATCAATAATATATCAATATGTCAATATTATATTTATAATATATCAATATCAATAATATTTCTAATATATCAATATCTATGGTTTAGAATCATACAACAATGATTAGAATCTCCTTCACATTGGGGAATATTTAATTTAAACTGACTCTGCCAAGTTTAATTATGGCACATTGCTCATTCTGTGCAATACCAGGGCACAACTGAATTAGTGCAGAGCTTTCTGCTGTAAAGTTGGAAATGAGTGAATTTTTTTAAAAAAAATTTTAAACAAGTGTTGTTTACTGAATAAACTGCTAATTCAGGCAGTATGCAAATACTTATTTCTAAATCACTCTTGGGATATGGAAATTGTTAGCAAGGTCAGCATTTATTACCCATTGAGAGTTATCCTGGGATCTTAAAGAAGCCACAGAGTAGTGGGCACAACACAATAAGGACAGTAAATAAATGTCCTTCCCAGTATCTGTTATCCAAATGAGGACATGATTATTGCGCATTTCTTGCAACCTAGCTTTGTACTAAATGCCCGTTGCTTCAGAATTATACTTTAAATATTCAGTGCTGTCTGCTGGTGGAGGTGGAAGGATGGTGTTTGGGGAACAGTGAACATTGCCAATTAGGTAAGGAGAAATATACTGAAGTGCCAGCCCTTGATTATCTGTAACTTATGCTGGATGTTAGGCGAGGACACAATCATGCCCATCATGACAAAATAACTTGCAACAAAGCGTTTAGGTCCACATGTGAAATATAGTTACTTGGTTAATATGACACAGAGGAATCAGCAAGAATCTGCTGAAGAAGATGAAATGGGTGATGGTGAAATGCTAGTGAGGAGCCGGCAGCAGTGCGCCTGAAGGAGATGAAATGGGTGATGAAAAAAATAATCACGTAAGGGCAGAACGCAAACCACAAGATGAATCCTGAACTGAAAGATGCAAATGTATATCTTGAAACTGTCCAAACGATGTTTTTCCTCCTCATGCACACTCCAAAGTCAGAAGGATTGACAGAAACAGAACGATATATTCTTCGTCCAGACTGCCCTCTCTAGCTCAATTCACCAAGTTCAATGCAGCCTTAACTGCAGCCAATACTGGAACTGTTACTTGGTCTTTTTAAGTCAGGTGTTTCTTTTCCAAGCCTATGCTTAATATATGTTACATTTGTGATTAAATTATTTAAACATGACTAATTATGGCTTTAAAAAGTTGAATTGTTAAACCCCTGCCCTCACTTTTAAGTATTGGAACCAAAAGACACAGGAAGTGGTTGGTCCTAGACACCTCAGCATTTATACCAGGGTCTTGACTTCATTATTTCAGACTCAAAAAATGAATCAACCAATGAGAAAAAAAATGCATTGCTGAGAACTGGTCTGTCACACCTGGGAGTGGCGGGAAGTTTGCGATTTCCTTTCCTACTGTGAGTACATCTTTCTAATCGCCATAACGTTGGCTGAGTAGTGCCCTCTATGACTAGTCTTGATGAAGCAATGACAAAGAGTGTGAGTAATAACATAAGTAATGTCTTACATTCCCAATGGGGTGTTGCAATTTACTGATACCATCAGGAAAACATAAAACCCATATCCTAGAAGCTCATTGCCGCTGAATATGTCCAGAATGAAACTTACTCTGAAAGGAGGGTCTGACAATCAGCTGTATCTTGAAAGGTCCGTATAATAACTCAAACGAAAATCGGGTATCTAAATGCAAAATTAAAAAAGAACGCGGAGCCATAAGGAAAGATCGGGGAAGTAGGACTAATTGGAAAGTTGAAAGAGCTGATATGAAATTGTTTGCTGTAAGATTCAATAATCTAATGACAGTTAACCCTTGCTCCCAAATTAAATACGGTACTTGAGTAAAATGTTACTTATTGTCGTGTTAAGTTCCCTTTTACATTAAAAAAAAATTCAAACTGCCATAGCTGGCAGGTTTCGGAGGAGCTACGGATTTTATTCTCTGGATTATTAATTCAATGAGAAGTCTGACAACACCCAGATTTAAGTCCAACCAATAACCATCACATTATCATAAGGAAGATGAAGTTGAAATCAGTGTTCCGACTCTTAATCACTATCCAGGCACTTCTGCTAGAGGAATTCCAGATATCAGGTGAGACAGTGGCAGACTCGGATGTCATGCTTTCAATGCCCCAACAGTCAAACACCTGTTGATATTTATTATCTGCCTTCCCACATTAAGAACAACTAGTTGGTTGGAATACCAGGGAAAGAGGTTCATCCAACATTAGAGGATGCGTGAGGAAACTTGGATCGAAGTTTGTAGGACGGGAGCTGTGTGTTAGTGTCAGAACACAGGATTTGAGCTGTACCTAAATATTCTCATCCAATTCGTGTTGGAGCCTTTTCTCGGACAGCCTATGTATGGTTATCAGATCATGTCATCAGATTTTAAATTTACTAGGGCCATGTGTTCACAGATTGTCCCTGCTTCAGATGGTTAGAAATTGATAATCATAAAATGGAATTTACTGGGGTATTTTGGAACAGGTCCAGTAACAGCACAGCTCAGACTAGTTAAACTATTGTTTCGTTCCCATAAACAGACCGTTAAAAACTGGGCAGCTGCAGGAAACAGGCAGAATAGCCCTTTTAAATGCCTGAACAGCTTGAGAGCAGAGATGGGCACCTTGACTTACAGTTGACTGAAGGACAAACTGATGTATGTCTCGAGAAACTGGAAAGGAGGAAATGCGCTTCTAACTTAGTCCAGAACTTCAGCTCTATCTCCTTTAATTACAAGCCTGCAGCAATCATACCACTGGAAGACACTCCATAGATTTGAAATGCACATTCCAAAACATTTAGAATTAGTGAACTGATTTAATAGTTCCCAAAATAACTACAATTTAAAACAATCAGCAGACGCTCGGGCAGTGCTGAGTGTTTTGCTACAGAACTGACTTAAAGGAGCTCAATTTAATCAGGAGATATGCAGGGATAGGCTGGACAACCTCCAACGTTCAACCTACAAGCGAGTGTCCATCTAGCTCCTGGTAACAGGTTAATTTAACAACAGCAAAATCCAGTCCCTTTGTACACAGACCCAGGAACCGATCTCAAACCTTACTAAACAACGTTAATATCGATGATAAAGCAGAGCCAATTTTTTTTAAAAAATCGTAATATACAAAACCGCAAAATGAATACTAAATTGGCTTTTACTGTTTAAAAAATCCATTTGTAATATTAATGGAAAAAACGGTTTTTTCGTAAAGTGTTTACAAAAGTTTTGAAATGGTGTAAAACTCTTACTGCCGTTTAGGTTATACATTAAGCTGATCGCGGCTAATAATTTATAGGGGGTTCTTCATCCAACATCACAATAAACACAATATCGAGTTTCTTGAAGAATACTGTGGTTATAGCAAAGAAATTAACCGTAAATTTGGGCAGAAATAGTAAGCATTCAGAGAGAGATGACAACGATAAAAAATAAAACGTGATCTTTAAAAAAAAAACAAATATATATACGAGAAGGATCAGAAGGGAGAACAGGCAACAGTGAGCATTGAACAGAGTCTGAAACTCACCTACCTCCTGGTCAGTTTCACGAGACAGGAAATCCGGCGCAAATTGTCCAACAAACACTTCGACTCAGTGCAGCGATGAATACAACAACATGTTTCTATACTATATTCGTATCGCCCCTACTTGTTCTGGATCCTGACTCTAATTAAATGTTTCTCTGTTGCAATGTGCCCCGCAGTTTGCTTCATAAGGCGGGCTCTGAATCCTGATGTCACCATGAAGTGGGATCAGGACATTTCCCCGCCCACAGCCTCCAGTCAGCACGGTTACTTACCTCTACCTTAAAGGGGAACATGCACAGAAAGCCAGAATTCAGCACCTCAAATTTAAATTGGCAACAGATCGTTTTTTTATCTATTAAAACTTTTAAAAAGTTATCTATCTGAGAACATCGGAGGGAGGAGACGAGTGTTTGCATTTTTTTAAATATTTGGTGGGTCCCACCAATATGCGCCACAGCAGTTTAAACCTTCAGAATCCAATCCAGAACGCAAAAGTTGAACTGGGTTCTGTCTGGGTTGCTCCGCCTTCTGCTTGTTCTCAGATTTCTATATCATTCACTTACCATTCAGTGCTGTGAATACAGTAAATTACTTTGTTGCCCTGTGTTTGGTCAGCTAGTGCAATTGGTCTAAAGTTTCGATTCATCATAACATGCTACTTTAATTCCAAAATTAATCGAGGAAGATTTTTAAAACCAGCATCAGTATTAACTAGGAAAGTCTGAACTCATTTGAATTAATGTATATGCAGACGTGTACATATCACCCACTGGGCTGCACAGAACCTGGAGCTAAGGTTTTCGACTAGGTTCAGGGACGAACCTGTGGGGTGGTCCTCCAAGTTGCTCATCCCTCTTCCTACCGGGTGGCTAAAGGTTAGCGTGGCATTGAAGTAGAATCAGAAGTTTGAGGAATTCAAACAGTGAAACGGCGCTACAACATCTCCTCCTCAATTTAAATGTAAATATAAACTTAGCTAGACTGCAAGTGTTTAAGGTAAGCAGGGCACCAATGAAATGACTTAAAAGCCAGTCTGATGAAACTGCTGTCTAACACTCGTAAGGATTATGTGTGTCAGCTTTGGTGCATATATATATATATTTGTATATTCATGCATTTTAATTGTAATGGATGTCCAGGAATTCTGTAACAAGCTACAATATCCGATGCAGTGGAAAATATGAAAATAGGAGAAGAAAAATAAATTGATTTGCTTTCTGTTTAATTTTCCTAGTGGCACATTGTGTAAAAATCCCATTTTTTGTAATATGGAGCTGTATATGCATTTCGGGAGAAAGAATGTAGGGGGGAGGTATATGATAAAGGGTAGACCTATTAAGAGTATAGAAACGCAGAGGGAACTGGGGGTGCAGGTGAACAAGTCTCTGAAGGTGGCGGAGCAGGTGGAGAAGGTTGTGAAGAAAGCATATGGTATACTAGCCTTTATAGGAAGGGGTATAGAGTACAAGAACTGGCCTTTAATGTTGCAGTTGTATAAAAGTTTGGTTAGATCTCATTTGGAATACTGCGTCCAGTTCTGGTTGCCTTACTACCCAAAGGACGTGGAGACTCTGGAGAGAGTGCAGAGGAGGTTTACCAGGATGTTGCCTGGTATGGAAGGTCTGAGTTACGAGGAGAGGTTAGGCAAATTGGGACTGTTTTCTTTAGAAAGACGTAGACTTAGAGGAGATCTAATAGAGGTGTACAAGATTATGAGGGGTATAGATAGAGTAAACAGGGTTAAGCTTTTTCCTAGGATGGACTCGAATAGCACAAGGGGTCACGGGCTTAGAGTGAGGGAGGTAAGGTATAATTTGGATGCTAGAGGGAGTTTTTTCACACAGAGGGTGGTGGGGTATGGAATGCACTGCCAAGTAAAGTGGTGGAGGCAGGTACTCTGGAGTTATTTAAGAAATACTTAGATGGGCACATGAACAGAATGGGAATGGAGGGTATAGAAAACTGATTTAAAATAGGGATCATGAGCCTTGGGAGTCCCTGGGAAGTGTGTAAATTGATGATGATATTGATGTACTTGTTTTTATCCTACAGGTGCTTTGGTCCACCTTGTTGTCTAACAAGGGGCATACACGCGATGGGTCGTGAGAGGGCTGCTCTTGGATTTTTTTCAAGAGTATCCTAGTGCTTCACATCATTAGTGTACGCTTGACCTGGACCATTTGATGGGCAACACTTCAGCTCAGTGACTATCACTGTGCTGTGCAGATATATGGATTTGGGCCTGTGTTGTGGGAGTTTGCGCATTCTCCCCGTGCTTGTGTGGGTTTTCTCCGGGTGCTCCAGTTTCATCCCGCATCCCAAAGATGTACTCTTAGGCTAATTGGCAAAACAAATTCTCCCTTGTCTCAAATTTGGTTTTTAATCCATAGATCTATAAACATAGACAGGGATCATGGGTAGAGGTGGGAACATCGGGGTGGCGGCACGGGCTCGTTGGGCTGAAGGGCCTGTTTCCCGTGCTGTTTTGTTCTTTGTTCTTTGTATAGATTATAGTTCCCAGGTTCCATCTGTGCTGACTGAGTTGATCTAAGTGCATGTTGGTCAGTATCAGGTGAGCACAGAGGCAATTGGCCAAACACTCTGCCGGCACCTACTGTTTTAATTTATACAAGAAAGATTACTTTCAGGGGCAAAATATAGGAGGCTGTAGGCATGCATATTCCAGCAAAAGTCAGTACATCCTGAAGAAGAAGAGAAAACCTTAGGGAGGGAAGATTCATTCATCATCCATTTTTATGGGGAAAGAAGAGAACATTGTAAATTTCCAGGACAACAACCTTAGTTTGCATTATTGCTCCTTATAAGTTAACTCTTCGAGACCAGATTTCATTCTGATAAATTTGTGTTACTCGTCCTCTAAGGTGAATACATTCTTCAGAAGGTGTGATAAGATTGCTGACAATACCCAAGTGTGGATCAATCAGGGCTCTGTATAGCTGAAACATGACTTTATTCACTTGTGTTCTGTTTCTTTAGATATAAAGATAAGCATTCAGTTAGGCTTTTTGATTAATTCCTGTCCTGTTCATGACATTTTAGTGATCTTTGTACCTGGACCTCAAATCTTTTTGGACTTCCACTATTCCTACTTCATCATCATTTAAGAAGTATCCTGTTCTGTGCTTTGTAGGTTGAAAGTGGATGTCCTTACATCTGCCTACATGGAAATCCATTTACCGCAGTTTTGGCCATTTACTTAAATTAAAAATATATCAATATAATTTCAACCATCTTTGTGTTATTGGCATATTCAGATATGTGGTTTTCTATCTCATCATCGAAGATGTTCAGCTCTGACAAAGAATCTTCCAGACTTGAAATGTTAGCAGCGGTCACAGGCATTCGGCCTCTGATTTTTGGGTAAGCATTCTCCAAGGCGGCCTTCACGACACACGAAAGCGCAGAGTCGCTGAGCAGAGACTGATAGCCAAGTTCCGCACACATGAGGACGGCCTCAACAGGGATCTTGGGTTCATGTCACACTATTTGTAACCCCCCATGACTTGCCTGAAATTGCAACATCTCACTTACTGTCCTGTCTTGAGACAATACACACCTCTTTAACCTATGTCTAACGCTATCTCCACTCACATTGTCTGCATCTTTAAGACTTGAATAGCAGGTTAGCTGTAAAGACTCTCATTCTAATCAGTATTCTATAAATTGTATGCGCCTCTATATCTCCTCTGATCAGAGCCTTCCACACACCTGACGAAGGAACAGTGTTTCTGAAAGCTTGTGGATTTCCTATCAAATAAACTGGTTGGACTTTAACCTAGTGTTGTAAGATTTTTTACTCTATGCTCTCTACACAGATGCTGTCAGGCCTACTGAGATTTCCAGCATTTTCTGTTTTTGTTTATGACCATGCCTATTTGAGAAGATAGTGATGAACTGCCCCACAGTGCTGTTAGGTAGAGAGTTCCAGGATTTTGATGCTGAAGGCATATGTCTAAATCAGGGTGGTGCAGGAAGAAAATTGCAGATGATGGTGTTCCCACATATCTGCTGTTTTTATGCTTGTAGGCGGTCTATATTATGGATTTGGAAGATGCTATAGTAGAATTCACTTGATGAGTTCTTGCAGCGCCTATAATTAGTAACACACTCCAGCAACAATGTCCCACAGGTGAAGGCATTGAATGGTTAAGCCAGTGGATGGGTTGGCGATCATGCAGATTTACAGTAGATATACAGCTGGGAATGTTTTCACAAGTGGTTCTAGGCTCAGTAGACACATGCACACCTGGTATTCAACTGATTGTCAGTTCATGAGGTGCTGGGGAATCAAAACATAGTTTATGCATCAATCAGGAATTCCACAAAATAGGAAGTGATTTAACTGACTGGAATTCAAGACATTGAGACTAAGGCTGAGTCTGTTCACTGGAATGTTGGGTTTGAAGCTGCAGTCCATAACAGGAATGTGTTTGTTTATTATGTTGAAATGTAAAGAACAGGAAAAAGCCCACCACTTTTCATTTGATCAAATCCACTCAGCTACATCTCCTGCCATTCCTCAACTCCACTGATCCATCTTATCCATCTTCTCACTGTGTTCTTCAATCATTTCTATGTCCAAAAACACAGAAACACAAAAACATCTTGGTTCAATTTACATTTTCTGTTTCAAAGTCTTTCTCTTTAAGCACTACAATCATAGATTCCTTTCTTACTGCTAAAATCCTCATTATTAATTTGTTTGCCCTAGAATTTGAACAAATTTTCATAACTTCATTTGTTGTCTTCATGATTTTGCAAACTTCATTTCAATCACCTTGCAATCTCTTTTTCCAAAGAAAATAAGTCTACCTTGTGTAACTTGTAATAATGTTACAATAATGTATTTATGGTCAGTAAATACAAAAAAAAAACAATCACAGATATATTGATTGAACTTTATCACACCAAATATGAGCACCAAACCTTCTTTCTTGATCTCAGAATTCCTTCTTTCTAGACGCACGTGATGGGATTTCCTGTCCTGTCTTTCCTGTGATGTGACAGCACTGCTCCAACCCCATAGGAGAAGCAGCACAAATCAATATAAGTTCCATCTTAGGATCAAAATGGGCCTGGTGGTTAGGTGATAGTAGTTTACATTTAACTTTAGAAAATAACCTCTGCTTGCGAAGCTTCCCAGGATCGTCTCTAGTATTTTTGTAGTAAGGCAGGCAAGAAGGCCAGCATGAAGACAAGTTTGGGATAAATTTTCCATAATTGTTTACTATTCCCAAGAAAGATTTAATCTCTATGGTGTTTTTAGGGGTAGTGCTTCTTCGATGGTCTTTATCTTATCTTTATGGATATAGCCCCTTGTCATCTACTCAGTCTCCTAAATAGGTAATTTCGCTGCTTGAAAATTGCATTTTTCCCCTCTTCATGTGAACTTCCGTTCTGGAAAATCTCAGCAAGACTTCTTCTAAATTGGCCAGGTGTTCCTCGTGACCAGGATGTCATCTAAGTACACTGCAACTTTGGGTAGCCCTTGGAAAATGACACGCTGATAAGGCCCCTAAAGATGTCCCGGTATACTCATAGAGTCCCTTATGTGTGTTGATCATCACATATTTCCGGGAAGACTTGTCCAATTCAAGCTGAAAATAGGTGTGGCTTATGTCCAACTTGCAGAACATCTTGCCACCTGCTAAATTAACATACTAGTGTTCGATTCAGGACATGGGGTATCAAGTTAGACTTAATTGGCTGTTAGTTTATACTCCTCACAGAGACCAGCTGATTTGATGGGCTTAAGAACTGTGACTAAGGGGCTCATTATATCTAGAATTTTAAGGCATCTTAGTTCAGCTTCCATTTTTTCCAGAATGGGATATGGGATTGGTCTTGCTTTGAAATACTTAAGCATGGAGTAAGGCAAGCTGATTGCTCCCTGTAAGTAACTGGGGCCATTGTGGTGCTTTTTATCCGTATAGGTTCCCCCATGTAGGTAGCTAATCTGACCTCCATATTGCCAACCTCAGGAACTGGATGCCAAATCGGAGATACTTAAATGTTTGCTCTCCAATAATGAAGATTGCAGCTCCCATATCCACTTCCATCTTCAAGGGATGGCCATTCACTAATAATTCTACCATTACTGGGGCAACTTTTGCCGTGATGATACAATTCAGTTTTCATGTACCCTTCTCTGAGGAGGGGATAGTTGTATGCCCTTGACTTTTTCCCATTCCTGAAACTTCAGTTTGTTTGGCTGTGTCCTTTGACAGTACTTGAAATAATCCTTCATTTGGCAATTGCACCTTTCTGGAGTAGATTCTCTAATACTCTTCGGGCTATCATTGCCTTTCCTTTATTGACAGATAGTGAGTAACATTAGGGTTCCAATGCCGACTGGGATCCTTTAACGCTTGGGTGACACAACCACTTTCCATGGAGGATTGATTACATGAGGTCCGTCTCCCTAGTTGGAAGACACTGCTGTGCCTGATGCTCCCTACAATTCCCTGGGCTCTTTTTTCTGCATTCTCAAGTGATAGGCTGTTTCAATGTCTTTTTTTTAATCCAAATTAGGTTCTGCCGACAGCTTCTTTTGGATGCTTAGGTCATTTATGCAACATACCAGTCTGCCTCACAATGTTTCATTAAGAGATGGTCCAAATTCACAATATTCAGTTAATTTCCACAACCTAGCCAAGAATTCAGTGCCAAGTACCTCAGGGGTTGTCACAGCCATGTTGAAACATGGAAGATTATAAAAGCCTTCAAGTTATAATGATTTTTTTACCAGGTCTACCAGCTTATTAAAAGTTTTTGAGTCAGGGGCATCTGGAGAGGTCAGACTTTTTAATCTCTCTGAAAGTTGGATCCTGCACACTATCAACAATATCCCTTTTTGTTTTTCATTTCCTTCAATATTGTTAGCACAGAAGAAGTAACATAAGTACTCAGTATACTGCACCCAGTCTTCCTCATTGGTTCATATGGTTCAAGTTTCCTGAAAAGAGGCATAATGGCTTTTTCTTACCAGAGAAGATTTTTGACTTATGGATGTTATCCAGAGATGGAAAAACATTTTTTCCCCCTATCATCAATGTTGAAATTCAGACAAACATTGGTTTCCCATCACCAAGCACCCTTTGTTGTGGACTAAGAAAGAGACTGCTCCGACAGCTCCTGCTAGGTAGTTCAACATCTCAAGACCTACAATTCAGTCCAGGTGAAGTAAAAGGTTTTAAAGCCCCCACTAAACGCTTCCTATTGGATAAGCCTCTGCATGCTTAATAATAGAGCTTGTAATCCATGAAGCCCACAGGGACATCTATCAATGATCCATATGGCATTCGTGGCCATCGTGCCAAAGTATAGTATGGGAAAATTGAACTTATCCACTTTGTCAGAAATAATAGAATGTTATGCTATTTGAATGGAGAAAGACTGCAAAGCTCTACATAGAGGGTGATCTGTATGTTTTGGTGTATGAATTACAAAAGTTAGAATGTCTATATACCAAGTGATTAAAATTAATTATTTTAATTTTTGCAAGGAGAATCAAGTATAAAAGTAAAGAAGTGTTGCTGCAGTTATTCAAGATTTTAGGTAAACTGCATCTGGATTACTGTGTACAGTTTTGATCTCCTTATTTAAGAAAGGATATAATTGCACCAGAAGCAGTTTAGAGAAGTCTCACTGAACTAATTGCTGTGATGAAGGGATACTTATGTGAAGAAAGGTTGAATACTGGGCCTGAATCCAACAGAGTTTAGTAGAATGAGAGGTGATCTTAGCTAATCATATGAAATTCTGTTGGGATGTGATAAGGTGTTGCTGGGAGAGGATGGTTTCTTTTGTAGGGAAGTCTGAAACTAGAATTAGGAGACATATTTTGAAAATTAGGAGTTGCACATTTAAGGCTGAGATAAGGAGACATTTTTTTCTCTCAGAGCATTGTTAGTCAATGAAATCTTTCCTCCAGAGAGAATTGGAGGTAAAATTGGATAGATTTTTGATTGACAAGGGAATCAAGATTTATAGGAAAAATAAAGTTGACACAATCAGACCAGCCATGATCTATCTTGCTGAACGGCATGGCAGGGTCATGTTGCTGAATAGCCTACTCTTGCTCCTAATTCTTGTTTTCTTGTAAACAGTTTGAGGTGCTGACTCGATGGTCCATATCCAATCCCACATGCCATACAACCAATCTCACCCATCTCAGCCAGTGATTGAAGGCCCTGGGTTTCACTTTGAGAGAGATGAAGAATAACTCCTGAGGGGTCTTATCCCATCGCATTTGATTCAAGAAAGATTGTGGCCTAGTATCAGGTTGTAATTGGAGAGGAGACTGAACGCAAACAATATAGATATATATGTATCGCAGCCAAAAGAATGAAACATAGATTAGCAATGTGATGTTACAGATCACAGAGCTTAGGTCAAGAGAATATTCCCAAAAGGAACACGATCAGAATTCTGTTTATTTTTGTGACAGAGGTCACTCCTGAAGGATAGCCGTATCATCATAAAGCCCTTCTAGTTTAGGCACAGCTTGGGTTAGATGTTCCCTTTTCTCTCTCCTCATAATCTGCTTTATATTTAGTTTTATTAAATCGCTGTGTACTGTGCCAGTGTTGCATTTTAATTTCCTACCCACAGATCTTTGTGGTTTCTCTGAATGACATTAGTAATGATCAGAAATTCATAGCAATTTCAATGCCAAGAGCCAATCCTCAATAGGACTAAATGATCCAGACTGTCTAAGACTCATTTCACTACAATCTGCAGATATTAACTCATAAGTGTTTTCTGACTGACCTCATCTTCTCTCCTGATGTTTTCAGACTTGGTGGATCTGAATACCTTGGCCTTCAGTTGGGCTTGTGCTGATATGTTAGAAGACAGATGTGTAGGTCCTTTCGTTTTGCTGAAGAAACATATATGTGCATGCAGTCAATAAGTTTGACAATGTTCTTTCTTTTCTTCTTTCTCCCACTTTTAAAAAGAGTCACAAGTCATCTATTAATATTCAAAATGAGTTTTTGTGGACAGAAAAGCCTCCATCCTAGCCACAGGTCTGAATAGTGTGATTTAGTCCTTGTTTCCACAGCTCTCCTCATTGTAATTGAGAGACTGATTACCTTTTCCCACGCTCTGGCTGCCATGATCTCAAGGAATTTTTGATAGGAATTCACAGCTGTTTTTAGTTGCTGTAGTTAAAAGAAGTGTTTCATTAGAGTTCCAGAGTTTTTGATTACTCTTTGCAGCTGTTTTGGATTTCACAAATATTCAAACTTTCTGTGATGGGACTGTGAAATCTTGTTATAAAGCACAGCATCACATACGTCTATTGGAATGAAATGTTTGATTGAAATCAAACAGCTCACATAACTCCAGTTGTTAAAGGGTTAAGGCTACACTTGTATCCCATAGGAATTGAGAGCCAGAGACTGAGAAAGGTTTGCTGCAGAACTAGTCTATTACTCCCAGGCTTGAGATGAAGCCAACATCTCTTACGGGGTATTGGTGGAGCCTTTGAGAACAACTCAATCAAAACAGAACAGAACTGTGTGTCTTAACAAAAGAGAAGGTGCTAGGTTGGAACTAGGTTTTGCTTGGGGCATTTCAAAATCAGGGAAGGGAGTGGACCAGTATAACTGGTTCAGGGAGAGGAACAGCTGATAGGAGTTACAGATAAAGATAAAGGGAAAATATGGCTCTGAGAACCAGAGGAAGAATATTGGAGTGAGAGTCAGAGAACCAGAGAAGGAAGCTAAAATATTAGAGAGAAAAGGAAATTTCAGGGAAAAAGAGCATGAGAAATGATAGAATGAGAAAATATAAAAGCAAGAGACAAACAGAATTGTGGAAATATCAGGGAGATGGAGAAACAAGGAAAAATGTCAGAAAATAGGAGGGTGTTCGAAAATTGAAATAACTGAAGAAGAGAAATGGAGAGACAGGTAAAAATAGATCAAGAAGGTCTCATGAAAAGAAAATATTGACTTTGGCGAAATCAAGAGTGGAAGACTGATATAGAGGAAGACTGAGGGGAGAAGGAAACAATTGGATAAATGTGAGAAGGATGCAAGACCAAAATTCAGATTAAGCTCAAAAGAGATGGACTAATCTCATACGGCAAATCCAACATGTGTAATTAACAAAATCAACATGCATTGGCATTGATAGTAAAACATAACAATGCACTCAATCAGCTATAAAGTCAGAAAGGCACAATGAATGGTTTTCCTAGGAAAACTACATTGGAACTTATTTGCCTGTGGTACCTAAATTGGGGAAATTTATTTTAGGTTGGCAAGAAAGATCAGGGAGATCACTTGGGAGATTCAGTACTCAAAGAGGCAGTTGAGAGGAATGGAGAGACACAAAGCTCCCTGCAGTTCCACTGGCCTTTTCTCTATGATCATGTTCACTGTGCAATTTGTCTCATTCAGTCCTTTATATGCGCAGTTTGCTGACGTTTATATTTTAAACATCAAATCTGGCAGTGCACACTCCGTACACACCTGGCTACAAGCAACCCACAAATAGGACCATCTTCTTAAATTGAATTTGTGTCTGGTGGTAGTTTCATGTTCTATAACTGGATAATAATATATGAGAATGGGACTGAAATTATATATATCACTTGAGGAAAATCCACTGCCTGTTGTTGTTTTGACACAAAAGGGGGATTGTGCAGAGTATTGAATGAAATCAAACAACAACAACTTACAGCACAACATATTTACTGTCTGTCACAACTGGGTAGACAGGATGATGGTTACAATGTTACAAAATCCCTGACTTTATTTGTTTAAAAACTGAGTAAGAGGAGGTGTTTGGTTTGTATAGCAATAAAGGTCAGTAATCTAATTGGATTGATTAAGATTGACGTCCAACAATTGTTTACCCTGCCAACCCATGACTGCAGCTAACAGAGATGCTGTGTAGCTTACCTTCTTTAACAGCTAATACGTGTTCTACACTATAACATCAGTCATTATAATATTAATCAGGATACTGTAATAGACCTAAAAATATTGTAATAGAAATATCTGTCAGTGGGGTTAAGTGGTGCACTTGTGAAATGTGGGAGATCCGGCACAATTCCAATGTCTCGGTTGACTACATCTGCAGGAAATGCTCCCAATTGCAGCTCCTTACAGACCGCATGGTTAGGTTGGATGCACTTAGGAGCATGAACGTGGTGGACAACATCATTGATCGGAGCTTTAGCGACATGGTCACACCCAAGGCACAACTAGATAGTTGGGTGACTGCAAAAGAGGCAGACAGTCAGTGCAGGTATCCCATGTGGCCACCCCCCTCTCAAAAAGTATACCGTTTTGGATACTGTTGGGGGAAATAGTTGACTTGTTGTTAAGCAGGAAGGAAAAAGGGCACTTGAGCAATAGTTATAGGGAACTCTATAATGAAGGGTGCAAGTAGGTGCTTCCGTAGCTGTGAAAGAGACTCTAAAATGGTATGCTGCCTCCCTGGTGCCAGGGTCCAGGATGTCTCTGAACAGGCACAAAGCATTCTGAAGAGAGAGAATGAACAGCCAGATGTTGTGGTACGTATTGGTACTAATGACATAGGCAGAATGAGTGATGAAGTCCTGCTGCAGAAGTTTTGGAGTTAGGAAGGAAGTTAAAAAGCAGGACCTCTAAGGTTGTAATTTCAGGATTACTCCCTGTGCCACCCTCCAGTGAGACTAGGAATAGGAAGATAGTGCAGCTCAACATGTGGCTAAACAGCTGATGTAGGAGGGAGGATTTCAGATATCTGGACCATTGGGGTTTCTTCAGGGGAAGGTGGGACCTGTACAAGAAGGACAGGTTGCATCTAAACTGGAAATATTCTAACCGGGAGGTTTGCTAGTGTCACACAGGGAGATTTAAACTAGTTTGGCAGGGTGGGTGGGAACTAAAACAAAGTGAATTAATTGAAGTGGAACCAGAGAGTAGGGCCAATCAGACTCAGAGAGAGAGCAGGCAGTTGTATTTGCTAATCAAAGAGGGTCTGGTGAACTGAAGTGCATTTGTTTTAATGCAAGAAATGTAACATGTAAGGCAGATAACTTAGAGCTTGGATTAGTACTTGGAACTATGATATTGCTAATACAGAGACTTGGTTTAAGGAAAGGACAGGATTGACAGTTTAACATTCCAGGATAGAGATGTTTCAGACAGGATAGAGGGGGATGTTAAAGGGGTGGGAGAGTTGTACTATTGATTAAGGAGAATATCACAGCTGTACTGTGGGAGAACACCTTGGAGGGATCATACAGCAGGCAATATGCGTAGAGCTCAGGAATAGGAAGAGTGTAGTCACGATGTTGGGGATTTACCGTAGGTTGCCCAACATCCAGTGGGAGTTAGAGGAACAGATATATAGACAGATTTTGGCAAGGTGTGAAAATAACAGGGTTATTGTAGTGGGAGATTTTAACTTTCCCTGTATTAAGACTCACTTAGTGCTAAGAATGTGGATAGATTTATAAGGACCATCCAGGCGAGCTTCGTGAAACAGTATGTAGACAGTCTAACTAGGGAAGGGTGCCATACTGGGTCTGGTATTGGGGAATCAGCCCGGCCAGGTAGTTGATGTTTCAGTAGGGGAGCAGTTCGGGGACAGTGAGCACAATTCAGTAAACTCTAAGGTACTCATGGATAAATAAAAGCGTAGTCCTCAAGTTAAGGTGCTAAACTGGAGAAAGCTAATTACAACAATATTAGGCAGGAATTGAAGAATGTAGAGTGGGAACAGATGTTTGAGGGCAAATCAACATCTGGCATGTGGGAGGCTTTCAAATGTAAGTTGGTAGAGATTCAGGACTGGCACATTCCTGTAAGGATAAAAGATAAAGATGACAAGTTTTGGGAACCTTTGTTAACGAGAGATATTGTGAGCTAGTCAAAGAGAAAAAGGAAGCTTTTGCCAAGACTGGGAGACTGGGAACACATGCAGCAAGTGTGGAATACAAGGAAAGTAGAAAGAATCTTAAGCAAGAAGCAAGGACGGCTAAAAGGGGTCATGAAAAATCATTGGCCAGCAGGATTAAGAAAATCCCAATGCTTTTTATACATATAAAAAGAGCAAGAGGGTAGCCATGGAGAGGGTTGACTCATTCAAGGACAAGGGAGAGAGTCTATGCATAGAGCCAGAGGAAATGGATGAGATATTAAATGAGTACTTTGTGTCAGTATTCACCAAAGAGAAGGACTTGGTGGATGATGAATCTGAGAAAGGGTGTGTAGATAGTTTGAGTCATACCAAGATCAAGAAAGAGGAGGTCTCAGAGAATTGGAGAATAGTCATTGTTGTTCCTTTGTTTAAGATGAGTAGCAAGAATAATCCTGGTAATTACAGGCCAGTGAGCCTTACATCAGTGGCAGGGAAATTATTGGAGAGCATTCTTTGAGACAAGATTTACTCCCACTTGGAAATAAGTGGACATTTTAGTGAGAGACAACATGGTTTTGTGAAGAGGAGGTTGTGTCTCACTAACTTAGTTGAATTTTTTGAGAAAGTGACTAAGATGATTGATGAGGGTAGGGCAGCAGATATTGTCGACATGGACCTCATTAAGGTCTTTGACAAGATCCCTCATGGCAGGCTGGTGCAGAACATGAAGTCACACGAGCAGAGGTGAGCTGGCAAGGTGAATACAGAACTGGCACGGTCATAGAAGACAGAGGGTAGCAGTTTCTGAATGGAGGGTCATGACAAGTGGCATTCCTCAGGGATCAGTGCTGGGACCTTTGCTGTTTATAATATATATATAAATGATTTGGAGTAAAATGTAATTGGTTTGATTAGTAAGTTTGCAGACGATACAAAGTTTGATGGATTTACGGATAGCGATGAGGACCATCACAGGATATAGATAGGTTGGAGGCTTGGGCGAAGAAATGGCAGATGGAGTTTAACCCAAATAAATGTGAGGTAATGCATTTTGAAAGGTCTAATGAAGATAGGAAATATACAGTAAATGGCAGAACTCTTAAGAATATTGATAGGCAGAGGGGTCTTTAGTGTACTGGTATGCAGGTCACTGAAAGGTCAATGCAGGTGGAGAAGGTCAACAAGGTATATGGCATGTTTGCCTTCATCGGCTGGGTATTGAGTTTAAAAATTGACAAATCATGTTGCAGTTTTATAAAATCCCAGTTAGGCTGCACTTGGAATATACTGTTCAATTCTGGTCACTCACCCTACCAGAAGGATGTGGAGGCTTTGGAGAGAGTACAGAAAAGATTTAGCAGGATGTTGTCTGGAATGGAGGGCATTAGCTATGAGGAAAGATTGGACAAACTTGGTTTATTCTCACTGGAACGGCAGAGGTTAAGTATTGACCTGATAGAAATCAACAAGATTATGAGGGGCATGGACACAGCGGATAGTCAGAAGCTTTTTCCCAGGATGGAAGAGTCAATTACTAGGGGGCATTGGTTTAAGGTGCGAGGGGCATGGTTTAAAGGAAATGTACGAGACACGTTTTTTACACAGAGGGTGGTGGGTACATGAAACTAGCTGCCAAGGGAAGTAATGGAAGCAGATACTATTGTGAGTTTTAAGGGGTGTCTGGACAAACACATGAATAGGATGGGAATAGAGAGATATGGTCACCAGAAGGATACAGGGTTTTACTTCACTTGGGCAGCATGATTGGTGCAGGCTTGCAGGGCCATAATTTCTTTTTCTTTGTATTAGCCAGACTACTGCAATATTTAACAACATGGGAAATCTGGCTGCCGGCGATGAGTGGAGGCTAGGGCACCCAGTGGGAGTGTCCAAGCCCACTGTACTACAAAAACAGTGCAGCTGTCTGGGAGAATTGTGTGTTCCCCCACCACCTTCTTTTGAGGTGCCTGTGATGGGTAAGAGACTGTTGTCCACCTCATTATAGAATATGCCTTTGTTGGAAGGTCTGAGAGAAATGAGGTGCTTGCTGTCAAGTTTCAGCTTGAGAAGCTCCATGAGGCCGCACTCTTTACTCTACTTTCCTATGAGGCACACAAACATCAGCTGTTGCTGGAGGATTGTCAACTCACTGAAAGATGCTCTCTGGATTGCCCAACCTTGTTGATCTTGCAATACAAAGTGTTTTCCCCAACTGAGTGTATTCCAAAGCTCAGGACAATGTGCTCAGGATGCATGAAAACTTGGGGCAGTCACCACAAATGTACAAAGAGGAAAGGTCATTGCAGCCATAGTGAACTAAAGGGAGGGGCATTGTATAGAACCCCCTCGGGCTATAAGGTGCAAATCTATTTTGTAACAGCCATTATGGAATGTCTAATTTTTTTACTCTATTGATGCACCTCAGAGTGCAACAAGACATATCTCGAAAACCTGAACATCAGTGCACTTTCCATGATTACAATTTCTAGATATTTGAAAATTCTTTCAGATATTTTATGGATAAAGTATACTTTTGCAAAAAAAAACAGATTGCTTCTTAGTCTTTTGGCAATGATCAAGCGTAGAATCAAGCATGAGATCAGTTAATGTCTGTTTTTGTCTGCTTGGATCTAGTATGTCTCTTTTGTGGGGCCCATTAATTGGATTTGAATCTGAATTTGTTTTTACAGCAAGCAAGAAGATGGATTAATTCCATTCTGCACATTGGCTTTGTAACTCTGAGAAAGGAACAAACTTATTTTTAAAAATACAATGAAAATATTACTGTGTCTTAACTGATTGTCAATTTTTTGGTGCAGCGACAATAATCTCTCCCTCAATGTCAACAAAACGTAGGAGATTGTCGTTGACTTCAGGAAGTGTAGAGGGGAACATGCCTCCTACATACATCAACAGGGATGAAGTAGAAAGGTCGAAAGCTTCAAGTTTTTAGATGCCCAGATCACCAATAATTTGTCCTGGTCCTCCCATGCCGACACTATAGTTAAGAAAGTCCACCAACACCTTTACTTTCTCAAAAAATTAAGGAAATTTGGCATGTCAGCTACAAATCTCATCAACTTTTATAGATACACCACAGAAAGCATTCTTTCTGGTTGTATCACAGGTTGGTATGGCTCCTGCTCTGCCCAAGACCGCAAGAAATTACAAAAGGTTGTGAATGTAGTCCAATACATTACGCAAACCAACTTCCATCTAATGATTCTGTCTGCACTTCTCGCTGCCTCGGCAAAGCAACCAGCGTAATTAAAGACCCCACGTAACCCGGACATTTTCTCTTCCACCTTTTTCTGTTGGGAAAAAGATACAAAAGTCTGAGGTCACGTACCAACTGAAACAAGAACAGATTCTTCCCTGCTGCAATCAGGGACCCACTCTGCATTAAGTTGATCTTTCTCGATACCCTAGCCATAACTGTAACACGACATTCTGCACTCTCTCGCTTCCTACTCTTTGAACGTTTTGCTTTATCTGTATAGTATAGTGTGCAAGAAACAATACTTTTCACTGTATACTCATACATATGACAATAATAAATCAAATCAAACAACATGTTTAACCTTTTCACAGGTTTATCCACACTATTTTAGGTAGGTTTTGCACTTCCTTTAACAGAAAAATCCTGATGCCAAATAATAACTTGCCCAGCACTCTATAATTTTAAACTCTCCTGTGGTCTAGCTCTGCTCTGATTGATCAGGGCAGTAATCTAACAAATTTAGACAAGTTTATCTACCAGTGATTTACCAGTGAGTAATTTGACCTAACAATGGCATTGTTCCATGGGATTTGCTATTCCACTTGTGGGAATGATTGACAACTTCAATATAACTGGAATTTTGTGGTGTCCGCGTTTCATCTTGATTTCACTGTGGGACAGAAAAATAAACTGCCTAAGGGCTGTTTTGTGTTTAGTTTACAGCTGTTGGCTGAAATGAATTTGTGAATTCACAAATTACAAACCAGCTTCCTTTCTTCTCCACTCTTTTCCTGAAGATGCTAGCTCTGAGTAGTGTTCAGGTTCCCTCTCTTGAAGGTGTTGCCTCTCACTGGGGTTCAGGTCATAAATTGTTGACTAAATGCAGCATTTATATTACTCTGCCTCCAACACTTTCACCTACGTCCTCTCTTATTTCCATTTCCTCTCCCTCACACTTGAAATCCCAATCTGTTGCTATTCCATCACATTCCCAATCACAAATCCCACTTCTTTCTCTCACTGCTACTTCCTCCCCCAATTGTATTCCCTCATGATAGTCCAATCTCTTAATTAATTACATTCCCAATCTTTCTACATGCCTCAATTTTACTTATTTGCCAAGTTGGGCTGTGTCAGATATAGCAGCTCTGCTGAGTGGGGCTGATTTCAGAATCATTTTAAAAGTCAAACAGACAAAACATCCTTATTAAAATTTTAGTTCACTCATTTCCTGTCCAGGAATTACTTGTTTTTCCTCGAATTGTGACTAGGAAAATAATTGAGAGACAGTGAATAGCAGCAGCATGCCTGAGCAATGATACATGAGTGTTACACATGACCTATACAGCACGAGTTAGGACAAACATAACAAAAAAAATAATTGGGTGGTGGGGAAGAAAATACTTCTCCTGGAAAGAGTAGGCAAGGGGTTGGAAGGCAGGGTGCGGAGTGGAATGAATTCTGTTTATTCATAAAATAAATTTTCAAAGAAAACAAAGAAGGAAAAAGAGAAATGATGTAAATTGGATAATGTCAGAGAGGCTTTTTGTTTTTATTTTGTTTATTGATTATGCTGCAACCCAGTCTTCAAAATCTTTTTGGACAGGATGGAAGGACCTTAGGATGTGGCTCATCCATGGTTATTGTTTCTATTGGTTGGAAGACGTGTATAAATTGCATGTGAAGTCCTGAGATATTTTCCTAACAGAGGAAGGTCCATGTTACATTATTACATAAATAGATAGGAAAAATGTAAGATCCAATAAATTTAACATGTTATCAGCTGAATTTTGCAGTTGCAGGCGGGTCCCTATAACAGGCTGGAAAGCTAGGGATGACCCCATCAACATTTTTCAGGGTCAGGAAATTGGAGATTGAAAGCAGTCAATGTACAGGTGTAGGCGCAAAGAGAAAGCAGATAGAGATGGAAAGAGGAACACAGTGAATTCTTGCAAGGAGACAAAATAAGTCACCTTCAAAAAGTGGTCAGCATTTCAGTTTGATGGGAAAGGAGACAAGAACTCTTGATTATATTACATGAGCTGGCTAAATAGGTCCAAACTGGAAAGCTGTTTAAATAGCTTGGAAATGCTAATGAGCTTAGTATTTGCCCAGAATATGCTAAACTATGAACTAGAATGTCCAAAAGATAAGGCTGGCGCATTGACAAACATCTTCAGCCAGAAGTGCCGAATGAATGATCCATCTTGGTCTCCTGGAAACAGTGAACTGAATATAGCAAAAGCTATGGTTTGATACACAATCCTGGCTGCATTATTAAAGACTTGAGAAAATGGTGATGATCCATAACTAATTGCACCGTAGCCAAGTTCTGTAGCAGTTACAGCACCAAGGGTATATAAATTAATGAAAAACAGAAAATTGCATTCTGGATCATTATTGACCCATCAGCCTACTATAAATCATCAAAACAATGATGGAAAGGGTGATCAACTGTATTATCAAGTGACGTTACTCACCAATAAGTCTTCATTAATATCAATTTGGGTTCCACATCCAAGGTCAATCAGCACATTGCTCCAAACATTGACAAAAGAGCTAAGTTTCAAAGGTGAGCTGAAAGTGACTCTCCTTGAAGGTTTCGTTAGCAACTACTCAGGTAACCAAGCAGTCCGTGCCCAAATGCAGCAAGATCTGGACAACATTCATTTAATTAGTAAGTAAACCAAGGTTATGGGAATAAAGCAGAAAAGTGGAGGTGAGGATTATCACATCAGATCAATCATGATCTCATTGAATGACAGAAGCAAGAAGGCTGCTTTGACACTACCTCCCAAATCCATGACTTCTAGCATCTAGAAGGTCAAGAGCAGCAGATGCATGGGAAGACAACCACCAAGTCTCAAACCATTCTAACTTGGAAATATATCACCATTCTTTTATGGTTTTTTTGAGTCAAATTTTAGAACTTGTTCCCAATCATTACTTTTCATGAACTTTCACCACTATAGCAGTTCAAGACAGTGGCTCATCACCAGTTTCTCAAAGACAACAGGTAACGGGCCATGCCAGTGATGTCTATAAGACAGGGATTCAAAAGTAGGCCATTGAACTCATCGAGTTTTCTGTCATTCAATTAGATCATGATTGATCTGATGTGATAATCCTCATCTCCACTTTTCTGCCTTATTCCCATAATCCTTATTTACCTTATTTCCTATCTCAGTCTTGAACATATTTAATGATCAGTTTCCACAGTCCTTTGTAATAGAGAATTCTACCGATCCACTCTGCATTAAGAGAAGAAACTCCCATTCATCTTGGTCTTAAATGGGCAACTCCTTACCTTCAGACTATGCCCTCTGGTCCTAGACTCTCCGACAAGGAGAACAACCTCTCAGTATTTACTCTGCCAAGCCTCCTAAGAATCATTTATGTGTCAATAAAGTGCCGTCTCATTTTTCTAAACTGCAACGAGTACAGACCCAATCTACTAAATCTATCATAAGAAAATCCCTCCATACCAGGGATCATACTACTGAACCTTCTCTGGACTGCTTTCAATGCTAGTGTATCTTTCAATAGATAAGGAATTCATATCTAACAAAATAATTTAAAAAATGAAAAGATATTTAAACAAGAGTATTTTCTACCCAATAATGACCTGTGTTTTTATACAATATTATATATTATACAATATATGCGTTTTGTTTACCGGAGTGTTATACCTGTTAACACGTGTTGTGTTATTAGATAATATATGCAGGAGTTTTATACCTTGTAATGCAGTGTATTATCACATAATTTGTGCAACAACATCATACCTGGTAATGTACAATGTGTCATTATAATGTGTACAGCAGTGTTTACCCGGTAATGATAGGTGAATCCTTATGAAACCAGTAGTGTTATTATACCAGGTAATTCACTATATATTCTTATAGCATATTTATTTATATAGAACTTTTATACTTGCTAACACATCATGCACCATATAAATATATATAATACATATATAATACACATACATAGGAGGTTATGCCTGTGGCACATGGTGTTATTGCAAAGCACTTATAACAGAAACATTACATCCTGTAACACATCAGAAAATTATGTACAGATGTGTTATTTCCAGTAGAAAATGGAATGTCTCATTTAGTTACATCTTGGTTTCAATGATGGTACTTCAGAGCCTCTGGTGGGGAGATGGTTTATTTACAACATAACAAGCATACACAGATACTTTCCATACTGAATGACAGCACTGAAATGTATAATGGAAAAAGGTAATAGAAATTGCAGTCAAATATAAGCTTTTAATGTCAATATACACAGTGACTCAGTGTGTTATTATTGATAGAATAATGCAGAGAAGCCATTTTTGTAAGTTGTTCAGCCCCTTGAGTCTGTTCAGCATTCAATTTGATTATGATTGACCTGTATCTTATTCCATTTACTCCTAATCCTTGATATTCCTATTCAGCAAAAGTCTATCGACCTCAGTCATGAAAGTTTCAATTGGTGCACCACATCCACAACCTTTCGTGTTGGAGAATTCCGGATATCAATTTTGAGTGTAGCTTCTTCCTAGTTCTAATGGATTTCCTCATCTCTGGAAATAGTTTCTCCATTGTAATCTCCACGTCCCCATAGACACCTGGAAGACAACCAAATCCAATCCCAGCAGTGCTCCATTCAGCAAAAGGGATTTTCCTTTTCTCTCTGAGGATGCAAGAATGAGAAGGCTACCTTTCAAGTCTTATGACTGCCCAGAGAATTCACTTTCACTGGGGCTGTCCCTTATCCACAGCTGCTAATCCATTCTTTTAAGAGCTATTCAAAGTCTCCGAGTTTTTATAGAAAGTTCAAAGCCTTTGAAATCCCTTCAAACCCTTTGAAATCCCTTCAAACCCTTTGAAATCCCTTCAAGCCATTTGGGAAGCTTTGTTTCAGTTCAATTTCAGTCCAGTTCCTTTAACTCTCCTTTGATTAACAGCTTAATAGTTTTAGACAGCATGCAGTCAACTTTGTTGATTTTTCCTTTCATAGGTAAATGCATCCCAAGTAGCCACACAGCCGACCCCCAACTCCCCATTGTTCCCTAACTGCGATATTTATACAAAGGAGGACCTGAGATTATTTAGCTGCTTTGAAGTTGTGTGGAGCTGTATGTTTCAATTAGATCAACTTGTAAACTCCAGAGAATATAGATCCAATTTTCTCAGCCTCTCATCAAAGGACCCTCTTATACTTGGACCAATCTAGTTAACTTCCTCTGTCCTACCTCCAAAACAAGCATATCATTCTTTAAATATGGAGATTAAAACTGCACAGAGTACTCCAGGTGTGGTTTCATCATAGAATCATAAAATTCTACAGTACAAAAGCAGCCATTCAGCCATTCAGTCAATTGAATCTGCATCGACAACAATCTCACAAGAGCCTATCCCTGTAAGCTCACGGATTACCCTGCTAAGCCTCCTGACACTAAGGGGCAATTTAGCATAACATATCAATCAAACTAACCTGCACATCTTTGGATTGTGGGAGGAGACCGGAGGACCCAGAGGAAACCCACACAGAAATGGGAGAAGGTGCAAACTCCACACAAACACCAGAGGCCGGAATTGAATCTGGGTCCCTGGCACTGTGAAGCAGCAGTGCTAACCACTGTGCCACCTGAAAGACCTGAACAATTGTAGCAAGACTTCCTAATATCCAATTCCTAGTAATAAAGGCCAACATGCCATTTGCTTGCTTTATTTGCATATTAACTTTCGGAGTTAGTCGGGAAGGTCAAGGCAAATGGGATACAAGAACAGGTAGCTAGATGGATAAGCAACTGGCTTGGTAATAGAAGGCAGAGAATAATAGTGGAAGGGTGTTTCTCTAGCTGGAGGTCGGTCACTAGTGGTGTGCCGCAGGGCTCGGTACTGGGACCTCTTCTATTTGTAATATATATAAATGACTTGGATGAGGGAGTAAGTGGAGTGATCAGCAAGTTTGCAGACGATACAAAGATGGCTGGACTTGTGGATAGTGAGGAGCATTGTCAGGCGATGCAGCAGGACATAGGCTGGTAGCTTGGGCAGACAGATGGCAGATGGAATTCAATCCTGATAAATGTGAGGTGATGCATTTCGGGAGAAAAAATGTAGGGGGGAGGTATATGATAAAGGGTAGACCTATTAAGAGTATAGAAACGCAGAGGGACCTGGGGGTGCAGGTGAACAAGTCTCTGAAGGTGGCAGAGCAAGTGGAGAAGGTTGTGAAGAAAGCATATAGTATGCTAGCCTTTATAGGAAGGGGTATAGAGTACAAGAGCTGGCCTTTAATGTTGCAGTTGTATAAAACGCTGGTTAGACCTCATTTGGAATACTGTGTCCAGTTCTGGTCGCCTTACTACCGGAAGGACGTGGAGACTCTGGAGAGAGTGCAGAGGAGGTTTACCAGGATGCTGCCTGGTATGGAAGGTCTGAGTTACGAGGAGAGGTTAGGCAAATTGGGACTGTTTTCCTTAGAAAGATGTAGACTTAGAGGAGATCTGATAGAAGTGTACAAGATTTTGAAGGGGATAGATAGAGTAAACAGGGTTAAGCTTTTTCCTAGGATGGACTCAAATAGCACGAGGGGTCACGGGCTTAGGGTGAGGGGGGTAAGGTATAATTTGGATGCTAGAGGGAGTTTTTTCACACACAGGGTGGTGGGGGTATGGAATGCGCTACCAAGTAAAGTGGTGGAGGCAGGTACTCTGGAGATATTTAAGAAATACTTAGATGGGCACATGAACAGAATGGGAATGGAGGGGTATAGAAAACTGATTTAAAATAGGCATCATGTACTTGTTTTTATCCTACAGGTGCTTTGGTCCACCTTGTTGTCTAACGAGGGGCATACACGCGATGGGTGGTGAGAGGGCTGTTCTTGGACCTTTTGGACCTTTTTCGAGAGTATCCTACTGCTTCACATCGTTAGTGTATGCTTGACCTGGACCATCTGATGGACAACATGACAACACAGTGACTATCGCTGTGCTGTGCAGATACATGGATTTGGTCCTGTGTCTGTGGGAGTTTGCGCATTCTCCCCGTGCTTGCGTGGGTTTTCTCCGGGAGCTCCGGTTTCCTCCCACATCCCAAAGATGTGCTCTTAGGCTAATTGGCAAAACAAATTCTCCCTAAATTGTCTCAAATTTTGTTTTTAATCCATAGATCTATAAACATGGACATGGATTGCGTGTAGAAGTGGGAACATCGAGGTGGCGGCGCAGGCTCGTTGAGCCGAAGGGCCTGTTTCCCATGCTGTTTTGTTCTTTGTTCTTTGTTCCTTGTAGGAACACACCAAAATCTCCCTGAACATCAGAATTTTCATGCTTTACAAAAAAACATTTTGCCTTTTTGTTCTTACAATAAAAGTGAATAATCTCACAATTCCCTACATTATATTCCATCTACCATCACACTGAGGTTGAGTAGATTGGCCTGTATTTATTGAAGTTTATGAGAATGAGAGATGACCCTATTAAGACATATAGGATTCTCAAGGGTCTTGCCAGCGTAAATGATGAGAGATTGTTTTTTTTAATCTCAAAGTAAGAGGTCGCCCATGTAAGACAGAGATGGAGATTTGTCCTCTCAGAAGGTAGTGAATATTTGGAAAACTGTCGCAGAGGAGTGTAGGGACTGGATTGTTAAGT
The DNA here is from genome assembly GCA_024679065.1 of Sphyrna mokarran. Classification (NCBI taxonomy): domain Eukaryota; kingdom Metazoa; phylum Chordata; class Chondrichthyes; order Carcharhiniformes; family Carcharhinidae; genus Sphyrna; species Sphyrna mokarran. Next base: position 18,346,564 of record JAGIQG010000028.1, on the reverse strand, counting down.
GTGTGTCAAATGCCGAAATTGACACTTTTAATCAGTAAGGGAATCCAGGCTTATAAAGATAAGGCAGGAAAGTGGAGATCAGGATTATCATATCAGGTCAATCACGATTGCATTGAATGGCAGAGCAGACTTGATGAGTCAAAATCTGCTTATGTCTAATAGTCTTATGTTGCCCACTTACACATCCTCATCACAACTTACATTTCCACATAGTGTTATATTGTCTTCAAACTTAGTTACATTACACGCAACCCTTTTCTCTGAGACAGTTATATAGATTATAAATAGCTGAGAGGCCAGCACTAAAATTTGGACACTCCGTTAGTCATAGCTGCTAATTTGAGAATGCCCCATTTATCACCAATCTTTGATTCCTATCCATTATACAATCTTCTATGCATTCTAATATATTACCCCCAATTGCATGAGCCATTGTCTTGCCTATTAACCTTTCATATGGCAGTTGGTCAAATGTCTTTTGGAAATCTATATATGCGCTTAGTGACTCCCCTTTAGTTACACGACTAGTTACATATATTTATCAAACATGATTTCCCTTCTGTAAAACCACGTTGACTTTGTTCGATCTGAGCATAATTTTCTAAATGTATTGTTAAGACTACAAATACATTAAGACTTGAATTTAGTTGAAACATTTGCTTTCAGCAATGCTTGTGGCAATGACTTCAACTTTTTCACTGCTGTGTGTAAAGAAATTCCTTCTGAATTTAACATCGTATTTATTGGTAACTATCTAATTTTGATGGTTTTGTAGTTATGCTGTACCCTACAAGTGGAAACACTGGCCCAAATTTTCATTCCTGGGCCAGGGGCACAGAGGCAAGAAATCTCCTGGCTCTGCGAATAAAAATGTCTGCTCGTTGGTTGAATTTTCAGTTGGTATTGAAATTTGAGTCAAGCAAACAACCCAAGAAGTGGAGATGGTTTGGAGTAGGTCTGGTGTGGCTCAGGTAACTCAGACATATATAAAAAGCTCCCCCGTGGAGTTGCAGTCCTGGTAAATGCAACATATCCAAAGTCTTTGGAGAAACCTTGTGACAAAGATATAAATGTTGTCCAACTATTAGATAATCCCACAATGGATAGCCCACCATGGACTTTCCTTGTATGTGGCAGGGGGTGGAGGGAGTGGTTAATGTCATTGATATTTTGCTAAATTACTGACTAAATCACTGACTGGAATCCAAAGATATAGTCCTGAAGATGGTATTGTCTTGTCACTACAACTTGATGCAGATATTGGACTGCAAGGTAACATGGTGAAGAAACTTTAAATTACAATGATGATTAATTGAATGATAGTTAAAACCATATACAGACAATTTCAGAACAGATACCAATCTAATCTCAATGACTCCCAGGTTCACACTGCAGGTTCCTACATACCAGGACCCATACCCTAACACCCAGACTGAGGTTTCCATGCTGCTTTCTGACAGATTCCAAAAGGATCATGTGACCAATGAACAACCATCCCTTAAAGGGGCCATGCTACCACATTCCTTCCCCTTAAGTTACCTTATAATCATGCACAAGAAATTTTATACACAGCTACAAACAGTAGAAATGTTTGTAGGCCACAAACCATAAGTGAAATAGCTTTCTGCTTCTCATCAGAAGTGATTTCATTCTCTGTGAGAAAGTATGAATGTCTTTTGATGTACTGGTCCCAGTTTTCAATCTCTGAATCAAACAGATAGATTTTCCCAAACAGTGACATAGCTACTCGACTATAATTAGCACAATAACCTTTTATCTTCTTGTAGGTTTTTTGGGGACTCACGCAAATATTGACACCTAAGCATCTGTAAGCCAATTTATTCTCATCACCAATATTGTAGCGCAAGTTAACGTGACAAAGAAGGTTTAAATCACAAAAGTGATTTATTGAACAATAGTTAAAACTGTATACAAACAAAGCTCAGAACAGATACAAATCTATCCCAAGCTCATTGCAGGTTTCTACCTGCCAGGACCTATGACCTAACACCCAATAGGCTGAGGTTCGTGCACTCCTTTCCAGGAGGATCATGTGACCCACAAATGACCCACCCCTTAAAGAAGCGGCGCTATCACAATATGCAATGATTTAGTAAGCTGATTAAACTGAGTGGATGAATGAACAACATACTCATTATCTCATCCACTAGGGCTATTGTTACTTATCTCTCTCAACATGACCACTGTTGACCAGGTTCTTCACATTTGCAATGTAATGGCTTAGCTCCCTGAATATTATAGAGAAAACCAACGGGGCTGTCAGTTTCCTTGAGCATAACATGTCCCCTTTGTTTGGCAGCCAGAACATACATTGCACCAAGCGTACGTACAACCCTCTTCTCTCAACACACCATTAGCAGTACTCATAGAGGAGATGAAGTGCATGGTTAGTGCATGTCAGCACACAAAGTAATTTATAGTAATCGATTTTGAATTATTCATGCCTCTTCTCACCTTACATTTTCATTAATTAATTTATTAATTTGTAGAATTTGCACAGATCAGACCTATCTCAAGAGATGGGGCCAGTTATCCAACTTTCTTCTGACTGGGATCTAGAGGTCCTGGTAGAGGAGGTGCAAAAGCAAAAGAACATGTGAGGTTGTGGGGATATGGCCTGGGTGGGATTGTTGTTAGTGCATATTTGATGAGCCAAATGGCCTCCTTCTACGTTTTTAAGTATAAGAGATTGGCCAATCTCATAGAGACAGACCATGGAAAACCACCAGTTATGAACAAGAAAGCATGGGTTCAGATTGCTGCAGCAGTGAGTACCACCAGGATCTTGGACTCAGGGCTGCAAAGAGGCAAGTAATTTGCCTTTGCATTCTGGCAAGGTGAATTACTTGGCTCATGGACATAAAGATCCAAGGAAAGGTCACATCTGCATGTTACAGATATGGTGCAGAATATGGCACATACAATCTACAATGTTGAAACAGAGGTGTGCACAACCGATGTAAATAGCCTGTATGATGCACAGATGTATTGAAGAGCATTATCTCTGTGTATGCTGTATATGAGGATGATAGAAATTCGTGTTGTGTTTGCAGAATAAAAAAGCAACAAATGTGAGAGAGATGGCCCAGATCCTACCTGAAATCTATGCATTCCATGGAGATCTCCAGGGTGCCAAAGCTGCTGGATGTTAGTGATGGTGAATCAATGTTGAGATTGCCTTGGTACATAGTAATGGTGAAGGTGATGCTTGTAATTCCACTGAACACAATCTGATGCGGGCATGAGAACGTGAATGCAATAAGGAATTGAATCATGAGGGTAGCACGAGCATGATTAAGACAGTGGTGTATATCTGAGCATGCTTTTAATATAAGAAAGGATGTACCTAAATTCTTCATTTTGTGTCTCATAACTGCCAGCTCTGCATGCTCTCCCCCAGGTTCATATCATCCTTCAGACATTGCCAAGGAGACAGTATCACATCATACTAGTCCACACCCTACCAATTCAGATACCAGCAGTTCAAATGGATCTAGTGCACATTTAGAATTAGTGGCACAGAGTGAAAGGCAATGTACCAGAATGCTGGAGGAAGGGTCAGAGTCAGAGACATCTGTGCACATTCCCCTTTGGAGGAGGGAGGAAAAGTCACAATGATGCACATTGGATAGGATCGTGGAGCCTTAGGAATCAGCTTTTGAGGCACAGTATTTGTCAGATCAGGAGCAAACATGTGGACACCTGTTGGAACTCCCCAAGTCAGTGGGAGCTGTTGGACTGCAAATAGAGGAATTCATCGTCTTTATGAACTCCACATTCTGTTGGAGTCTCAACTGCATGAGATCCGACCATGACCAGGCAGTATTGTGGTACAGTGGTTAGCAATGCTGCTTCACAGCTCCAGGGACCTGGGTTCAATTCCTGGCTTGGATCACAGTCTGTGTGGAGTATGCACTTTCTCCCCATGTCTGCATGGGTTTCCTCCGGATGATCCGGTTTCTTCCTACAGGCCAAAGAAATGCTGGTTAGGTGCATTGGCCATGTTAATTTGTCCCTCAGTGGCTCGGGTTAGAGGGATTAGCAGGGTAAATATGTGAGGTTATGGGGATAGGCCTGGGTGGGATTGTTGTCAGTGCATACTTGATGAGCCGAATGGCCTCCTTCTGCAGGGATTCTATGTTTCTAAGTATGAGAGATTGGCCAATCTCATAGAGACAGATGCAGCTACACTTGAAGTGAATACAAGTGCAACTTCTCGGCTTTGAATGGGTGCAAGTCTGCTTCAGTAACCTGGAGCTGTCCATCAAAGTAAGACATCCATAGAGTATGTCAGAAGCAGTATACACTTAATAGGACAGTTGCACTGTTGACATAACAGTCCCACCTGAAGGGAGCCCAGAACTTTGGAGATAACTGAGAAGGGTAAAGGTGCTAAGAGGTCATCAACAAGCTCATGTGCCTGGTCCTTCCATAAGAGCCTTCATCAGCCAGTTGTTTGTGTTTTTGAAAGATGCTTATGATCATTTTATGATGGCGAGGATAGTTACAATTTGATTGTGACAGAATCCAAGTCATTGACATTACTTTATCCCCTTCTGAGGGACAGGCAGCCCTTGAGAGACTGTGGCATGAAGGTACAAGGATGTTTATATGGTGATATGCCACCAGGGACTGTCTGATGACAGTTGTTATCTTGGAGAAGCTTATGGAAATCTATTCTGGACATTGAGCCGTCTAGCAACGATCCCCTCTTGCACGGAATCAGCCATGGATGCATATTCTTGCCTCCTTGCCGCTTTACCGTTGGCAAGCTCGTCATCTTCATCTGTTTTGGAATGGTGTGAATGTACATGGCATCCTCCTCCTCCTCCTCTTCCTCCTCAGAGATTGAGGCTCTGCCCATGCCTTCATCATCATCAAGTTAGAGGCCCCACCACTGCGCAGTAATGTCCAGTCCACAGCTAACAACTATTCTTGAAAGCCTTGCTGAGGCAAATTGGAGAGCAAGGACAGAGGAAAAACTGATGCATCAGAATCTAATTTCTGAACTGCCACTTGGCACTTCCTGGTGATGACTTGGTTGCAAGTGTAGTTTTATTCTGCTTCTGATTGTGAGAAAATAAAAGGGGGTCATTAGCCATGTTTTTAGGGGATAATCTTGTCCCCAAGGAACCACCCTGGATCTGCATGGATGGATGAAATAGATTGGAGAGTTGCGCATTGCTTAGTAAGGAGTCAGAGCAGTTGCACGGGAATTTTTCAAACAATTAAGAAAACACCTTATTGTGGTTGCAAACCACTGGCACCTTAATAGAATAAAATGACTCGTGGCTGGGGAAGCTGTCTGCAGGCTGAGTTGGGGACTTTATTGCAACATGAGTGCCACCAGTCGTGCCCTGCAACTGAGAGAAGTTTGCAATTTGGCAAACTAAATCACTGGCTCGCTAAATGAGAGACTCAAGATCCATGAGGAAACTACTGTATCTTCCCACATGAACAAACAAGGAATTAGTCACTTTCATGATACATCTATATACTGCTGACTCAGATATGTCAGCCAGGTCTTCTGCTGAGTCCTGGAAAGAGCCTAGGGCATAGAGGTCCAATTTGATGCTTACCTTCACAGCTACTGGCAGGGCATGGAAGTCAATGGATTGTGGCTTCAGTTGCTATTGCTCCATGCAAAAAATGTTTGCCACAATATCACAGTTCAGTCTGAGCCTCCTTCTTCATCATATTGAGGTATGAGTCCTCAGTCTGTAAACCATCACAACAAAGTAGAACCGAGTTGTCCTCCCTCTCCTAGGCTTCCTTCCTTCTGCTTGTTTAGCTGCTCATGATCCCTAATTTAAATCAGTTTTCTATACCCCTCCATTCCCATTCTGTTCATGTGCCCATCTAAGTATTTCTTAAATAACTCCAGAGTGCCTGCGTCGACCACTTTACTTGGCAGCGCATTCCATACCCCACCACCCTCTGTGTAAAAAAACTCCCTCTAGCATCCAAATTATACCTTACCCCCCTCACCGTAAGCCTGTGCCCCCTCGTGCTATTTGAGTCCATTCTAGGAAAAAGCTTAACCCTGTTTACTCTATCTATACCCCTCATAATCTTGTACACCTCTATTAGATCTCCTCTAAGTCTACGTCTTTCTAAGGAAAACAGCCCCAATTTGCCTAACCTTCCTTGTGACTCAGACTTTCCATACCAGGCAGCATCCTGGTAAACCTCCTCTGCACTCTCTCCAGAGTCTCCACGTCCTTCCGGTAGTAAGGCGACCACATCTGGACGCAGTATTCCAAATGAGGTCTAACTAAGGTTTTATACAACTGCAACATTAAAGGCCAGCTCTTGTACTCTATACCCCTTCCTATAAAGGCTAGCATATCATATACTTTCTTCACAACTTTCTCCACCTGCTCTGCCACCTTCAGAGACTTGTGCACCTGCACCCTCAGGTCTCTCTGCGTTTCTAAGTTCAGATAAACCAGACGTGTTTGAGGAGGAGACCAGAGAGCAGGGATGGCTTGTGGGGGACATGGGTACCCGCTTCAGACGTGGCTGTTGATGCTGAGGCCTGACACTAAGGCAGAGACCCGATATAATGCCATCTGTTCAAGAGTGGAGTGGTGCATAGTGCTCCTCAAGATGCGGTTCAGGTTCCAGGACCACTCTGGTGGTGCCTTCCAGTATATCCCCCTGATATCATACTACATTATGGTAGTTTCCTGTGCCCTACACAACCTGGCACAGCAGCGAGGAGACCAAAATCTAATGTTATGCAGCAATCCTAAATTAGTCTTATAAAATAAATTTGTGTTGGAGGATCTCATAACTAATATCAAGGATTTTGATAGACAGATAAGAGTGAAAGAGATAGGCAGAGGTGAAATTCATCTTGGGCAGCATCATAAGAGGTGATAGAACATCGGAAGCCCAATTTCTTTGCCATAGAAGTCAAGGCAAATTCCACTCCCATGGACTAAATCAAAGACCTAAAAGGGTAATTAATCCATTATAGATATCTTTTAGTTTGTTAATGTTATATGCATGCTACGTTTGAATACTCACTGATTTTTGTGCCTTAAATGCTATTTGCTTAGAATAGAAGGGGGACAGAAATTTGGCAGAGTAGAGTGGGATTTTCAGATGAATGGAAGATTGAAGTTCAACTTATTTCCATTGGTGTGTATTGAAGCAATTGATGACTTCTTCAAGAGCACTTGCATATTGGCAGCTGCTTTCAATGGAAGAAAAAGAACCACAGGAGCATACAAAACATTTTCATCACCAATTTCCCCGCTGGGTCACACATAATCCTGTATTGCACATGCATTTCCATTTCTTCATCATTGCTGGGCCAAAATCTAGGAAATCTCCAACTACAGCATTGCACGGAGCATCTTCACTGTCAGTATTTCATGAAGGCAGTTCATCACAACCATCTCAGAAGTAACTAAGGATGAATAAATAATAATCAAAATAGAAAATGCTGGAAATATTCAGTAGGTCTAACAGTTTGTGGAGAGAGAACCCCTTCTCATGATTGGTAATTTACCTGAAACATTAATCCAGCCCAGATTTTCATCCTTGAATTGAATGCACAGAATCAGAATGTTTTTCAGCAGAGTGAATCCGACTCTGATGTTTAACATTGTTCACTCACAGTTCAGATTTTTGTTTTTTGGGGGGAGGGGGAAAAGCTGCTGAAATCGTATTTGGGAAAGGCAAGCAACCCCAGAACAAATGCACAGGCTGCCATATACAGAGTCAAGTTGGGTTAATATTTTTCTGTGCTCTAGTACTGTTTTTAAATAAACTAATAAAACACATCCCTCCAGCCTCACTTCCCTTTATGCCACATTCATGCCTTATGGGCTGTTATAGCCCCCATGCCAAACTTAACTGTGAACTCATGCCAATCCATGCCCTCCACACCTTTTGCCCTTCCACCAAGTATTCTTGGACACTTTCTAGGCAGCTTTGACATTTCCTAGACAGCTTTGACACTTTCTGGATATTTCCTCAGCAGCTTGACATTTTTTTTGACAGGTGGACAGTTTCTTGACATTGGGACAATTCCAGTGAATTTGTGTGAACAAAAAGTGCAGAACCATGTTCAATTCTAACAATCCCAAAAGGTCACAAGACTCTATCCAAAGGTGTCTTGCCTCTGCAGAGCGGTATCCTGGCTATCCAAAAAATCCACCAAGTTTAATATTCCTTTGTCAGATCAAATGTGGCTACCCAAACAGCAGCTTCTTAACCAAGAGGTACAACTGCATCAAGCGTAAGTAAAGAGGCAGACCGGTGGTTTGGCGGACACAGATACAAAGCCACAACAAACTTATTTTAGCTGAAATCTGTTGAATCTCTGAGTGCTGAGGTATCTCCTCAATAACTACTCCATAGCCTGGTGTCAAGAATCACAGTCTCCTCGATCCTCACCCCAAATGTTGACTGCCTACTTAGGGCAATTCCCAACCAAGCTACCCCATACCTCAGGTCACTTGACCCATTCTCTTGAAGGGACTGTACCACAACATATATTAACAATGTAAGAGATCATTTTAGGAGAATGAGGGGTGACTTTGTTGAGGATAAAATCATGAGGGGTATAGATAGGATGAACGCAGATAGTCTATTTCTCAGGGAAAAGGAATTGAAAAATAGCGGTCACAGGTTTATGGTGAGAGGGGAAAGATTTAAAAGGGACCTGAAGGGCAACTTCTTCATGCAGAGAATGGTAAATGTATAGAATGAGAAAGTGATTGAGGTAAGCACTAGAGTAACATTTAAAAAGCATTTGGATAAGTACATAGATGAGAAAAGATTAGGACCAAATGTGGGACTAATTGAGAGGGTACCATGGTTGAATAGAACATAGAACATTACAATGCAGTACAGGCCCTTTGGCCCTCAATGTTGCACCGACCTGTGAAACCAGCCTACACTATTCCAATATCATCCATATGTTTATCCAATGACCATTTATATAAACTTAATTTTGGTGAGTCCACGACTGTTGCAGGCATGGCATTTCATGCTGTTACTACTTCTGAGTAAAGAATCCACCTCTGACATTTATCCTATTTCTATCACTCTTTAATTTAAAGCTATGTCCCCTAACGCTAGCCATCTCCATCTGAGGAAAAAGGCTTACACTGTCCACCCTGTCTAATCCTCTGATCATCTTATATGACTCTATTAAGTCACCTCTTAACTTTCATCTCTGTAATGAAAACAACTTCAAGTCCCTCAGCTTTTCCTCATAAGACCTTCCTACCATACCAGGCAGATCTCCTCTGCACCCCTTCCAATGCTTCCACATCCTTCCTATAGTTTGGGAAGAACTGTACATATTGTTCGAAGTGTGGTTGCACCAGAGTTTTGTACAGCTGCAACATGACCTCATGGCTCCAAAACTCAATCTCTCTACCAATAAAAGCTAATACACTGTAAGCCTTCTTAACAACCCTATCAACCTTGATGCCAACTTTCAGGGATGTATGCATATGGACACCGAGATCTCTCTGCTCATCCACACTACCAAGTAACTTACCATTAGCCCAATACTCTATATTCCTGTTACTCCTTCCAAAGTGAATCACTTCAAACTTTTCCGCATTGAACTCCAATTGCCCCTCTCAGCCCAGCTCTGCAGCTTATCTATGTCCCTCTGTAACCTGCAACGTCCTTCCGCACTGTCCACAACTCCATCGACTTTAGTATCATCCACAAATTTACATACCCATCCTTCTAAGCCCTCATCCACGTCATTTATAAAAATGACAAACAGCAGTGGCCCCAAAACAGATCTTTGCGATACACCACTAGAACTCCAGGATGAACATTTCCCATCAATCACCACCCTCTATCTTCTTGCAGCTAGCCAATTTCTGATCCAAACTGCTAAATCACCTTCAATCCCATGCCTCTGTATCTTCTACCGTAGCTTACCATGGGGAACCTTATTAAACACTTTACTGAAATCCATATACATCACATTAACTGCTTTACCCTCAATCCACCACTTTGGTCACCTTCTGAAAGAACTCAATAAGGTTTGTGAGGCACTGCCTTTATTTCACAAAACCATGTTGACTATCCCTAATCAAACTATTCCTTTCTAGATGATTATAAATCCCACCTTTATAATCCTTTCCAAAATTTTGCCCACAACAGAAGTAAAGCTCACTGGTCTATAATTACTTATTGAACTTATTGTCCCCTTCTTGAACAAGGGGACAACATTTGCTATCCTCAGTCTTCTGGCCCTATTCCTATATACAATGATGACCTAAAGATCAATGGACTAGTTGGGCTGAAGGGCCTGTTACCGTGCTCTGTTGGACTATTACTCTATAATGCCTGGTCTGTTCTACGCCCTCAAGGATTCACGGCCACTGGAGTTCAGAAATTGGAAGTCAGTGGTGGGAGCTGCTGATTTAAATGCCCAATTAATGTTGGTATCAATTCCGAAAATTAGTTTTCAAAAAATTATTGGTTTGTGTGAAGTTAGCTGTTCTTAATTGGAACCATATTGGATTGATTCAGTTGGCATCAATTCCTGGGGTGAGTGGAGGGAAGATCAGCCAGCATTCCTTATTCTAGCAACTACCCAGTGAACTGTATCGGAAAGTGATTGTATATAGATATTGAATGACAGAATATGATTAGACTCAACTGTGATGCTCACTATGGCAGAAAATCCTTCCACATGAAGAGTACCTCTTGGATGAGCTACAGGAGGCACAAAATTCAGCAACTCCAGCGAGAGGAAGAAACAGAGAAAAAACAGGATGAGAACAAACATGCCATAAATTGCACTTTATACAAGGTGCACCTGTTAAAAGCATCAGATTGATAGGTTCCTGCCATACACACCCTTGTTAATTCAGACACACCCAGACAACCAGTGAATATTTTCATTGTTTCTATCCCAGCAGCCTCTTTGCTCCTAATGTGTGCTCCTCTTCTGAGGAATTTCAGTTTCAGAAACCTGATTGACCACATAGTTTCACGAAAATCTCAGTATGCTGGGTTTGGTATTTGACATCAACACACTGCTTCTGACTCCTCCCACCTTCCAGTGCTACTATTTATAACCTTTCGTAGTCATTTCAATGTCATTGTTTTGCGCTCTCTGCAATTGCGTACACCTTCTGTGACTTTTACCAGTAATAATCTTTACTGCATCTCACCCTACAGTTTTTCTCCATTCTTCAATTATCTCATTTTATGTTTTCAGAACAACTGAGATAATTTTGTCTCGTTGGATTGCGTTATTAAGGATGAGGCAACTGATCCCAGTATAGGAACATAGAAACTAGACATAGGAATAGGTCATTCAGCATTTAGCGTCTGCTCCATCATTCATTTTGATCATGGCTGATCATCAAATTCAATATCCTGATCTCCCTTCCCTACATTTCCCTTGATCCCTTCACCCGCCAGAGCTATATCTAATTTCTTCTCGAAATCAGACAACACTTTCTGTGGTAGTGAATTCCACACATTCACCACCCTCTGGGTAAAGAAATTTCTCCTCACCTCAGTTCTAAAAGGTTTACCCTTTATCCTCAAACTTTGAACCCTACTTCTAGAGTCCCCCACGATTGGGAACATTCTTTCTGAATCTACCCTGTCTAATCCTATTAGAATTTAAAAGTTTCCACGAGATCCCCTCTCACTCTTCTAAACTTCAATGAATATTATTCTAAACGACTTAATCTCTCCTCATAAAGCAGACCTGCCATCCCAAGGATCAGCTTGAGAAATCTTCGCAGTGTCCCTCTATAGCAAGGACATCCTTCCTCTGATAAGGACACCAAAACTGCACACAATACTCTAACTGTGGCCTTAGTGATGTCCTATATAGTTGAAGCAAAGTATCCCTATCCCTTTACTCAAATCCTCTCACTATGAAGGCCAACATACCATTTGCCTTTTTGCCTGCTGTACCTGTGCGCTTACTTTCAGCACCTGATGCATGAGGACACTAAAGTCTTGCTGAGTGTCCACCTCTCTCAGTTTACACCCATTCAAATAATAATCTGTCTTTCCGTTATTGTTACCAAAGTGCATTACCTCACATTTATCCACATTATACTGCGTCTGCCTAAATATGACCACATACTCAGCCTGTCCAAATCATGCTGAAGCATTTCTGCATTCTCCTCACAACTCACCCTCCCACGAAACTTTGTATCATCTGCAAATTTGGAGATAATACATTTACATCCCTCTTCCACATCATTAATATATTATATGAACAGTTGGGGTCCTAGAGGAACCCCACTAGTTGCTGACTGCCAATCAGAAAAAGACCCATTTATGCCAACTCTTTGCTTCCTATCTGCTAACCAGTTTTCCATTCACCTCAAGACATTACCTACAATTCCTATTATGTAGACCTTGTCAAAAGCCTTGAAAGTCTAAATAAACCACATCCACTAGTTCTCCTTATCAACTCTACTAATTACATTCTCAAAGAATTCCAATAGATTCATCATAAATACATGCTGAATTTGTCTGATTATACCACTGCCTCCTAAATGCTGAGTTATGAAATCCTTGATAATGCACTCTAGCAATTTCTCCAGTACCGACGTTAGGATCACTGGTCTATAGTTAACTGTTTCTTTTATACCTTCCTTTTTGAATAGTGGACTTACAATAGCTACTTTCCAATCCCAAGGAACCAATCCACAGAATGTTGGAAAATAAACACCAATGGATCTACTATTTCCACGGCCATTAACTTAAGTACTCTGGGACGAAAATTATGAGGACCTGGAGATTTATCCACCTTCAATCCTATCAATTTCCCCAAAACCATTATGCTACTAATGCTGATTTCCTTCAGCTCTTCATGAAGACTTGTTTCTCTCAAAATTGGCAGGTCACTAAGGCATTTTCCTATAACAAACCAGCCTTTTAAAATTCACTTCATGATTATAAATTTGCTTCATCTTCTCTGCAACTCTTTCTAATCATCTTAACTTTCACTTTCTCAACTCAAAATACACAATGTTAACAGAGTTGCTGCCTGACTGAACTTTGTATGTCCCACTGGAATTGTATTGAAATGGCGTGACCCTGGGCAAAATACTAAACACCTTACTTCTTTTTGCACCCGAACTTTATTTATTCTCCATTTACTTCAGTGGAAAAGGAAAATGTGTCATCTATCTGCCCCAAGACCAATTTCACTTGAGATTACCCATCCTTTTTTTTAAGAAAACAGGGAATTCTCTCAGTGAGCTGGACAACACTCATCCCTTGGCCAAAAACAAATTAAAGGAAAATAGAATCGCAGCTAGTTTTCTTATTGCTGTTAGTCTCAAAACAATAGTGAAGAAAACTCTATTTTGTTAAACTGAGATATTGATGGGCAAGGCCTTCTTCAGGTATTGGGAGTTCCATCTGCCATTGGAGAGCCAGTGAAAGACCCACTGAACCGCAAGCCAATTTCCTGGAATTAAGGACGCAGGATGGAACTCTCACCTACTGAGAACTGCTGGCTAATCAAAATGCTGGCAGTCCTTATGGTCAGCAGCACCTTTGGAGAAGCTATGACTGCTGTTGGAAGGACAAGCAACAGAGTCCCAGAATCGCAAAGCAATCCAGACCACAGGGTAAGTAATGTGGGAGGGTTCGTAGGGTGGATGTTGTAGGGAGAGGGCTGCCAGGTGCTCAGCTATGGAGGAGACTGACAGTAATCTCATAACCCCATTCCCAATGTCCAGTCACTTAACCAGGCACTGAGTGCCTTTGATCTCTCCAGCAGGTGACAAGCTGGCCACATATTTTTGTTTGCCATGTACATTACATGGAGACAGATCTGCCTGCAGTTGGGTTATAACAATGACAGTAGGATGAGGCCCTTAACTGGTTCTTAATTGGCTACTTAAAGGATCTCAATTGGCCAGGGGGTGGGCAGGTCGACCATGGGCCTTCCCACCCAGAGATAAATTCTGGGAGAGGTGAGAAGGCAGAGGTACGCTACTATTCTGCCTAATTAAATATTCTTCCTGCATCTAAGTTCACCCCTGAGAGAGCAAAAGATTCCACACGATTTGGCAAAAATGGATTGGTAACAAGGTAAATCAATGTCAGAGCAGTGAAAAGCATTCAAGGAGGAACTAACAAATTCAACTTGTTCAGGATCCGACAAATATATTTCCAAAAAGCAGGGATAAGTAGAATTAGCTTAAAAAACAGGAAAGTCATATTGAATGCCAAGAGCTGAATATTTCCAAAAGCTTAGAGAAGTATAGAAAGTGTAGGTGTGAAATTAAAAAGCACATTAGGAAAGCAAAGATGGGGCATGAAAATACCTTTGCAAGCAACATCAAGGAAAATTCAAAGACATTTTAAAAGACTATGAGATAACTAAGGGAAGAGTAAAATTAATCCACGAAAAGATAACTTGTATTTAGAGGCAGAAGATTAGCACATATTTCTTAATGACTAAATTGCGTTTGGTTTCTCAGTGGCCCTGGTGGACCCAAACTGAGCACCAGTGATTTGGTTTTACTGTGTAATTATCACTTGAAAACACTGTCAAGACTGTCCATCATTTTGATAATGATTGAGTGTAGACTTAAAGAGCTGTAATTGGCTGAATTGGATTTGCGCTGCTTCCTGTGCACAGGACATACCTGAGAAATTTTCCACTTGGCTGACAGATGCCAGTGTAGCTGTCCTGAAACAATTTGTTTTGCATGTGGCCAGTTCTGAATTCTGGAACACAAATCTTCAGTACTACTGCTGGCTGTTCTCAAGGCCCATAGTCTATGCTGTATGCAGTTTCTTCAGCTGTTTTCTTGATACCACATAGAGTAAGGCATCTGTGATGTTAGAATCTGAGGAGAATGCTGAAATTGGATCTTACACTAGTAAGATTACCAGACAGCCCTAGTTTTCATTAAGTGTCCCAGTGTCCTGATAGTTCATTAAAAGTAGTTCAAATGTCCCTTTTTGTTAAACATAAACTAGCACTTGGGAGAAGATGTGTGTGAAATTTCATCCTTCTTCTTGTATACACCTATGCATTGCAGACCTGTATCCTCTCCCACAGCATCCCACGATGTCTCCAAAGGGCCTCTCATAAGTTTGTGGGTGGTAGAAACAGCATTGCTGATGATATCTTTTAAATGATCTAAGTTTGGCAATTCTGGCTGGTCGTATTCCAGAAGATGTCATCACATGGCCCCACAGCTCCAACTGACCCTACCCCAGACTTCTACTATTGGTCATCCAATGTGTCAAACATCACAGAGCTCTTCTTTCTATCTTCCTATGAATTTTCAATATATCCCGGTTTTGATTTTTGAAAATTTGGTCGCCCTATCAACTGGGCACCTATGGCTAAAGATGGTTGTAAATACTTTAGCCCTGACTTTTGCAATGTTGTGCTGGACACCCCTATCATGCAAGATGGGAATATTTGTGGAGCCTCCTCATTAAGTGTTAAAATGTCCATCAGAATACACAACTGGGAGGGCAAGATGGCAGAACTTGATCTGATCTGTTGATTATTTGATTGCTTAGCTTTGGCTAAAACACACTGCTTTCATTGTTTGGCAGTATATATAGTTCTGTGTCATAGCTTCATCAGATTTGTCTAATACCACTTCTTACATGCTTTCTCGCACTCTTCACTGAACCAAAATTAATTTCCCAGTTTAATGGTAATGGTAGTGAGGGAGATGCCAGATGTCAAGGTTACAGATAGTGATTGAATAGAATTCTGCTACTGCTGATAACACATAGCATCTACGGATCTGTTCTGAATATACCCATTTAACACAATAGTAGTGCAACAGAACATGATCGATGATATCCTCAGTATGAAGATGGGACTTTGTTTCCACAAGGTGGTGGTCATCCCTACCAATAATGTCATGATAGATATATCCGTGATGGTCAGATTAATGAGGACAAGGTCAAATAGATTTGTCTCTCTTATTGGTTCTTTTATCATCTACCGCAAACTCAATCTGCTTGAACTCAACTAGTTCAGTATAAGAAGGTAATAGGATTATGTTCGAAGCATATTCCTTTGCTGTAATTTCCATTGTCTTTGTTCATATAAAACATCATTTAGACCACAGTTCAAGTACAGTTCTGGTCACTACATTACAGGAAGGAAGTGACCACACCAAAGAGGGTACAGAGAAGATTTATGAAGATTATGCCAGGTCTGGAGAATTTTTTTGCTGTGAGGGAAGATTGGAAATGCTGGAATTGTTTTCTTTGGAGCCTGGGAAGGAGGTTTAATTGAGATGGGTTAAATTATGGAGGACCTAGATAGTGTGGCAAAGAAGGAGTTATTTCCAGTAATAGAGAAATCAAAAACCAGGGGCATGGATTTGAAGTAATTGGGACATGATATATAGAGGGGAGTTGAGTAATTTTTTTCACCCAGAGGATATGGTGAAGTTTGAAATTTCTTGCCTGAAATGGTGGAAGTGGCACCTCCTCACATTTAAAAAATACTTGGATATGCACTTGAAATGTAATCTATGTACATAGCTTCTGACCCAAGAGCTAAAAAGCAGGATTAAATTTAATAGCTCTTTTCTAACCAATTCAGACACTATGAGCTAATGACCTCCTGCTGTGCTGTGAAGTTTTATATATTTCACCCAGCAGGGCTGGGTGAAATAAGACTCATGCCTAACATCCATGTACTCCACTTCACTCTTATACTTTACCAGGGTGTTGCCTGGTATGATGGGTCAGTCTTTTGAGGAAAGGCTAAGGGACTTGAAGTTATTTTCGTTAGAGAGAAGAAGGCTAAGAGGTGACTTAATTGAGACATATAAGATGATCAGAGGGTTAGATAGTGGATAGTGAGAGCCTTTTTCCTTGAATGGAGATGGATAACACGAGGGGACATAGCTTTAAATTAAGGGGTGGTAGTTATAGGACAGATGCTAGAGGTGGGTTCTTTACTCAGAGGGTAGTAAGGGCATGGAGTGCCCTGCCTGCAGCAGTTGTGGGCTTGTCAAGTTTAAGGACATTCAAATGGTCAGTGGATAGGCATATGGATAGCATTGGAATAGTTTAGGATAGAGGGCCATAAAATTGGTTCCATTGGTCGGCGCAACATCGAGGGCCGAAGGGCCTTTACTGCGCTGTAATGTTCTATGCTCTATGTTCTATGTCTACCAAATCAGACTCACACCTATCTCTCACTGCCACCACATATCTCCATCTATTTAGCTACAGCAGATGCATCATCCAAAACAGTACTACACAACCACTTATATTCTGCTCTTTGTCTTTCAGGACATGGCACAAGGTAGAATGCTGCAGAGCAGCATCTGCAGGATTCAAGATCACCTGCATCTCCCTAACCCTACAGATGAACTGGTTCTTCATATCTTGGTGCCAGCTGTGATTCAATCTGTGACATCCAATGTTGTCGAGAACATTGAAGATGACATTTCCTTATGTCTTATGCAATTTCACACCTCCCAGCACAACCTCACCTTGCTATCTGGCATAATAAACAAGCTGCAGATGGAGTGACCATTGACCTTCTGTTTCCATATCCTCCCCACCCCTTCCCTAATACCAATCTATTCTGAGTTTCTGCTATCAGACACCCAGGAAACCTACTCAGCCAGGAAGAGGAAAAGAATTAAGACCACTGTCAATTAATCTGACACTCAGCGACCAGCTCAAACATTGGCACTGCACTTACCTTGGGTGCTAATTGGATTGTGATCCCAAATTAGCAAATTCACAAGGCATGTGAAAGCTATAAACTTGAAAGGATCAAAAACAGAAAATGCTGGAATATCTCAGCACATCTGACAGTAGCTGTGGAGAGAGAAAAGAGCCAATGTTTTGAGTCAGGTTAATACTTTGTCAGAACAATGTGAAATGACAGTTCTTTTGCCAGATCATCGGAGACCAAGGTGATAATCAAGTACTGCTGCAGAGAACTTAAGTGAGGACCTTGCTGGTTAGCATACGGAGAGTGTTAAATGGACATATACTCCCAGATACTGGGTGCCTTGACCTCTCCACAGCTTCTGTTCTTTCTCCCTGACACTGACATAGATGTCCTTATATCTGATATATCCCTGTTAAAATGCAACGCGAGTGTCTGGCAAATGAAGAAAGTTACTAAAGTACCTCCAAAAATACTCAGCAGCATATTCCGAGATATTAGAATAGAAAATACTCTAAAAATGATTTTCCCTGCAATCAAGTGTTTGGCCCTTTAAGTAAGTTAATGCATATAACTCGCTAGGGCTGCATATACTGGTAGCAAGACTTCTTTGCTCTTATACTTCAATCCTTTGTAATAAAGTCTAACATATCATTTGCCTTTGTAATTGCTTACAATATTTGCATGTTAACTTTCTATGCTTTGTGTACAAGGACACTCAGGTTTTCCAAATATCAATTTTTCCAAGTGTCTCACCATTTAAACAATATTCTGCTATTCTGTTTTTCTATTTTTCCTGCCAAAGTGGATGTCAAACGTTGCCACATTATGTTCCATCTGCCAGAGTGGGCACTCACTCAATCTGTGTATAAATCTTTGCCTACCTAATTTTGTATCATTAACATTTATCTCCTCATTTAAGTCATTGATATAGATTATAAGAAGTGGTGGCCTAATAACATAGCCTTATGGCACTCAGTGAATTAGAGCCTACCAACCTGTAGATAACCCATTTATTCCTGCGTTGTTTTATTTCTGTTAATGAATCTTCAATCCATGCTTATATATTGCCCCTATCCAAAAACTCTAATTTTGTTTAATATTCTTTTAAATGCCAGCTATTGATTGCCTTCTGAAAATCTGAATATACTACATTCACTGGTTCTCCCTTATCTCTGATAGCTGCAATCTCAGAAATCTCAACAGATTTATCAAATATAATTGACTTTTCATAAGCATATTCATAAGCCAAATCACATAATGATTTTCTAGGGTACCTAGTAATGCTATTGAATGTCAATGGGCAATGGTTAGATTCTCTATTGTTGGAGATGGTCATTGCTGGCAATTGATGTGGCACAAATATTACTTGATATTTGTCAGCCCAATCCTGGATATTGTCCAGGTCTTGCTTCATTTGCACACAAACTGCTTCAGGATCTGAGGAGTCGCAAATGATGCTGAACATTGTGCAATCAGCGAACTTCCTTAATGCTGACTTTATGATGGAAGAAAGACCATTGATGAAGCATCTGAAGATGGTGAGCCTAGGACACTACTCCGAGGAACTCCTGCAATTTTGTCTGAGATGATTGACCTCTAACCACCACAGCCATCTTCCTTCGTGCTCAGTATGACTCCACCCACCACTGATAATTTCATGAATTTTATTAAAGTTTGGGCAATTACAGTCCAGCTTTTGGTAAACACAAGTACATAGAACAAACTTCCCCAGAATTAAGTGGTAGTTGGTAGATTCCAATAGATCTTAAGAATGTTTGAAATGGTAAACAGAGTCCTTCAGAATCTCATATTAAAATTCAAGCCTGCCATTCCTGACCAGCATATAAATTGCCTGAGTGTTTTGAGTCTGAGCCCAGTTCTCTTCTAACGGCACAAATCAGTTCTAATTGACTTGTATCTAATTAGAATTTGTG
The DNA here is from genome assembly GCA_024679065.1 of Sphyrna mokarran. Taxonomy (NCBI): domain Eukaryota; kingdom Metazoa; phylum Chordata; class Chondrichthyes; order Carcharhiniformes; family Carcharhinidae; genus Sphyrna; species Sphyrna mokarran. Next base: position 18,326,953 of record JAGIQG010000028.1, on the reverse strand, counting down.
GCATCAAGACTTGCGGTTTCATTCATTTTACATCTTCAATTCTGCAGCTTCATAACTGCATGCTCAGTTCTGGAGCTGCAAAATCTAATCCAAACCAATTCAACAATCTGCCAGCCATCTTCCATTGGTAGCACTCTTACTTCTCATTCAAAAGGTTTAAGTCTCATTCCAGGACATGAATACAGAAATCATGGCTGACACTCCAGTGCAATACTGAGGAGGTGAATTATACAGCATTGGTTTCCACTACGCCAAGCTTACTGAAGTTAGTTCACTTTCAGCTGAGTATTTTAACACTGGATTGTTTCTCGCCCTTATCCACAATACTAAATCTGATGTTATTATGATCATGGTTCCCCAAATGTGCCACTCACTGAAACATGCTCCAGCTACTCCATTCATTCTTCAGCAGAAGCTAGAGCATTGCTTCCTTCCTCATTTACCCCCAAAACACATTGATCAACAAAGTTTCAGCAATTCCTCCTCCCTCTTTACCCTCATCACTGTTGCCAATCCAGTCTGCATTGTAAAAATTGAAGCCCCCATAAAGTTCCTGAATCTTTCAAGAACTTGTCTGCAAATTTGTCCCTCTAACTCCTTCCTGTAATTTTTTGGCCTTTAAGTATACACCAATAGTGTAATAGCTCTGCCTTTTATAGATCTGTTCAGGTATGGTATCTACTCCTGGCGCTTTGCCACTGGATAGCTGGCTGACAGCTTTCATGACTTCAGCTACTACCAGTGGGTGATCCATGGTGATGTTGATATCAACCTGGGGAATCCTCTCTATTGGCTCATTGTTAACAGATGACGGTTGGTTGAGGACGGCTTCAAAATGTTCAGTCCATATCCGCAGAGATTTAAAAACTGCTGGTCCTGCACTTATTGAGAAGCTCACCGAGTTGTTCCAGTCCTTTTGGAAGCAAGGATCCATTCCTCAGGAACTTAAAGATGCTTCCATCATACACCTCTACAAGAGGAAGGGCAATCGGCAAGTATGCGACAACAACCAAGGAATCTCGCTGCTCTCCATCATAGGAAAAACCCTCGCAAGAGTCCTGCTAAATGGTCTGGTCACTCATCTGGAGCTGGGCCTGCTTCCAGAGTCACAGTGTGGCTTCCACAAAGGTTGTGGGACTACTGACATGATTTTTGCTGCACGCCAACTTCAGGAGAAGTGTCAGGAGCAGAATCACGAACTCTACACAACCTTTGTTGACCTCGTGAAAGCCTTCAATACTGTAAGCTGACAAGGCTTGTGGAGGATCATGTCAAAGTTCGGCTGCCCCCCCCCAAATTCATTCAGATGGTTCTCCAGAACCATGATGGCCAGAGTACTGGATGGCGGCGAATCCTCTGAGGCATTCCCAGTCACCAGTGGCATCAAACAGGGCTGCATGCTCACACCCACACTGTTCAGCACAATGTTTACTGGCATGCTGAATGATACCTTCCAGAACAGTGTTGCTAAAATCAGCGTCAAGTACAGAGTGGATGAGAAGCTTTTCAACCTGAGGAGATTTCAAGCTGTTACCAAAGTGAAAGAGACTGTTCTGAGAGATTTCCTGTTTGCTGATGACTGCACCCTATATGTTGGCTCAGAGCCAGAGATGCAAGTCAGTTTGGTCAAATTTTCCTCGGCTTGTGACAATTTTGGACTCACCATCAACATTAAAAAGACCGAAGTCATGCACCAGCGAAGGCAAGTTCTGCTTTTTGTAGACTGCGCTCCACTGTATGGGAATGTTGAAGAATCAGCCCATCAACAAAACTGAAGGTCTACAGAGCCATGGTACTCAATACCCTCCTGTATGCCTGTGAAACGTGGACTGTGTATCGAAGGCATGCAAGACAGTTCAATCATTTCCACATGATTTGTCTTTGCAGAATATTACGCATCAGATGGCAAGACAAAGTACCAGACACTGAAGTAACCTCTAGAGCAAGTCTACCATCAGTCCATACATTGCTGATGAGAGTGCAGACCCGGTGGGCAGATCATGTCATCTGTATGTCAGATGAGTGCATACTCAAACAGGTTCTTTTTGGGGAACTCTCTGCTGGAAGATGCTTACATGGAGGGCAGAAGAAAACATTTCAAAGACATACTCAAAGCCTCCCTGAAGTCGCTTGACATTGACACGACCACCTGGGAAACGCTGGCACAAAACCACCCTACCTGGCGCTGCCTCATCCACAAAGGCTGTCAAGCTTACGAAGCAAGGTGTATTGCTGAAGCACAACTTAAGAGCAAGCTGCGCAAGTCCAAAGCCACCAGTTCTACAACTACAGTGTCTACACAAGTCTGCCCAATATGTGCCAGGACATTCCGTGCCTGAATTGGCCTGATCAATCATCTCCGGACACACTTCAAAATGACTAATGCTGTTGAGGTCCTCATCGATGATGATGGACGACAACAACAAGAGCTCTGCCATTGTTCCTTAATTCTAACTAATAATTTCTGAACGACATCATCCTTTCCAGTGCTATAATTGTTTCTTTGATCAATTCCTCCATCCCTCTGTATTTTTCCTTTCTTGTCTTACGTGAGTAGACCATATCAGGAATAGCAATCTACATATCTTTGAGCCAGATCTGTTGGTGCTACTATATCAAAGTCTCATGTAGCAACTTGTGCCTGAAGCTCTCAAATCTTATTTAACACATGATGTGCATTTCATTTCAAACTCATCTTACACAGCCTTACATGTTCGCCCATATGATCCCAACTATTTATGGATTGTTTATTACTCTACAGTTGCTTCACCCAATCTTCTGGGCACCTTGTTTCTCCTCTCTGTTCCATCCTCTTGCCAATTTTTAAACTCTTTATAAGCACTAATTAACCTTCACATGAGGACACTGGTCTTAAAACTGCTGAGGTGCAATTCCTGCTTCAAAGCTGAAGCCCTCCCTCCTGTATTTCTCCAGCCATGCTTGGACTCTCAAATTTTGGACTTTTTAGACTGCCAAAGGTTGCCTGAAAATAATTCTACCCTTTACAACAAAGTAATTTTTCAAAAAAAAGAGAAAAGCTTGGCCAAAAAAAAAACAACTGAAATTCAGAGTAAGATCCTCAATACTTATAATCCCAGAGCAAAGTTTAAGATGATTCGTCAGGAAGGGTGTGAAAATTAAGGGTTAAAAGACAAACACTTGGTCGCTTAGTGACAAACACAAAAAAGGAAAGAGAAAATCCCATCTTCTGTTGATCTGGTAATACCAGTACAGCCGGAACTGAAAGGCACAACCCGTGGCTTCGCTTATAGGTCCTGTTGCGCAAGTGTTTTTTTGGAACATAAACAAGTCCCACGTGGCCCAACCTCCTACCATCTGCAGTAGAGGAGCACGCCAGAGGGAAACAAAAAAACAAGCAAACTGAAATGCTGTGTTATTTACATTTGGCAGCATGCCCAGGACAGAGAGTAACCTGCCACACCAGGCTCTTTGTCTTGTACAACAACACACAGAGGTGTCTGCTGTTGATCGACCTTGACTGCTCAACCCTTATCAGTTCCAGTTCTCCTCCGATAAACGTATATGCACCTGTTTTGTCACGTGTCTCCAACATTTGTGTGTAAACTCTGAAAAAAAAGCTGTGTTAGACAACCAAAGACCTACAATGTAGGCAATCTCTTTTTCATTGTCAGTCTAACCACAGAAACCTCAAAAAAAACCCTTAGCGGAGAAAACTCACAACACAATCCAAAGTGAACTATAGAGGCCAAGCGTTGCCAAGCAGAGAATTATTTTTTTCATAAAACAATCTTCTCAGCACACTGGTGAAATTTCATTATTAAATGAGTGAATTATCCACCTGAAATAACACCTTGGCTTCTTGTACCACAAAAAGAGTTGTCAGAACAGAGGGTAAATGAGCTGAGCAGGAAACGGAGGTATTTATTTATTATTAGTGTCACAAGTAGGCTTATATTAACACCACAATGAAGTTACTGCCAAAATCCCCCAGTTACCACACTCTGGCACCTGTTTCGGTACACTGAGGGAGAATTTAGCATGGACAATCTACCCTAACCAGCATGCCTTTTAGAAGGAAACTGGAGCAGCTGAAGGGAACCCATGCAGACATGGGGAGAATGTGCAGACTCCATGCATCAGTGACCCAAGCTGGGAATCAAACCCAGTTCCTGGCGCTGTGAGGCAGCAATACTAACCACTGTGCCACCATGCATTGAACGGAGCTCTGACAAAGGGTCATATATTCTCTTTCTACAGATGCTGTCAGACTTTCTGAGATTTTCCAGCATTTTGTGTTATTGTCCCAGATTCCAGTGTGTGCAGTATTTTGACTTTACACTTAACTGGAACACAGCTGAACAGGTTGTGGGGGTCATAGTATTGGAGGTAGAGTGGATTCTGAGTAGAAGATATAATAAAATAGAGGAAAATAAGACATGTAGAGTGGGGATGGGGGACACACTAGAGCAGGGATCAGGTAGAACTAAAAGAACATATTGAAGTAAGACTCGGTAGAACTAGATACAGGGTAAAAATGGGAACTGGTCACAGTACACATGGGGAAGAACAGTTAAATAATGTGTAGGAACCAAGAGGACAACAAACTGAAATCTAGCATTGATGGAGGTGTGTAATATAAGTTAAACATAATGAATTTGAAGATGAGGTTGAAGAGTAACATCGACGTTCTGGGTTATTGGGGTCTAATGAAGTAAGAATTAGGACGTGGGGAGTGATCCATACAAAGTAGGTTGCAAATACAATGTACTGAACAAATTGAATTTTATGTAGCTGGAACTCGGAAGGCTGGCATGGATAACATGATAGAACTCAAATTTGATGATGATAAAGAATGCCTGAGGAATCAGGACTATTCCATCCTATATATAATTCTGGTCTACATTTCCCCCTTTATTTTTCCATCCTGTTGCTCACTTCAGTTGTCACCTTTCATTAGGATTAGATGCTGATGCTGGTCGCTATCTGGTACTTCACCTAAACAAGAATTCTTCAGATGTTAAGTGATGACTGAGGTCCCAGAGGACTGGAGAATAGCTAACGTTGTACCATTGTTTAAAAAGGGTAGTAGGGATAACACTGGAAATTATAGGCCGGTGAGTTTGACGTCAGTGGTAGGGAAGCTGTTGGAGGGAATTCTTAGAGATAGGATGTATAGGCACTTGGAGCATTGCAATCTGATTAGGGATACGCAGCATGGCTTTGTTAAAGGGGGGTTGTGCCTTATGAATTTGGTAGAATTTTTTGAGGAGGTGACAAAAACTGTAGATGAAGGGCGAGCTGTTGATGTCGTCAATATGGATTTCAGTAAGGCGTTTGACAAAATCCCTCATGGGAGGTTAGTTGAAAAGGTCAAGGCAAATGGGGATACAAGGACAGGTAGCTAGATGGATAAGTAACTGGCTTGGTAATAGGAGACAGAGAGTAATAGTGGAAGGGTGTTTCTTTAGCTGGAGGTCGGTCACTAGTGGTGTGCCGCAGGGCTCGGTACTGGGACCTCTTCTATTTGTAATATATATAAATGACTTGGAAGAGGGAGTAAGTGGAGTGATCAGCAAATTTGCAGATGATACAAAGTTGGCTGGACTTGCGGATAGTAAGGAGCATTGTCAGGCGATACAGCAGGACATAGATAGGCTGGTAGCTTGGGCAGATATTTGGCAGATGGAATTGAATCCTGATAAATGCGAGGTGATGCATTTTGGGAGAAAGAATGTAGCGGGGAGGTATATGATAAAGGGTAGACCTATTAAGAGTACAGAAACACTGAGGGACCTGGGGTGCAGGTGCTCAAGTCTCTGAAGGTGGCAGAGCAGGTAGAGAAGGTTGTGAAGAAAGCATACGGTGTGCTAGCCTTTATAGGAAGAGGTATAGAGTACAAGAGCTGGCCTTTAATGTTGCAGTTGTATAAAACGTTGGTTAGACCTTATTTGGAATACCGCGTCCTGTTCGGTAGCCTTACTACCGGAAGGACGTGGAGACTCTGGAGAGAGTGCAGAGGAGGTTTACCAGGATGCTGCCTGGTATGGAAGGTCTGAGTTACGAGGAGAGATTAGGCAAATTGGGGATGTTTTCCCTAGAAAGACATAGAGGAAATCTAATAGAAGTGTGCAAGATTATGAGGGGTATAGATAGAGTAAATAGGGTTAAGTTTTTTCCTAGGATGGACTCAAATAGTATGAGAAGTCACAGGCTTACGGTGAAGGGGGTAAGGTATAATTTGGATGCTAGAGGGAGTTTTTTCACACAGAGGATGGTGGGGGTATGGAATGCGCTGCCAAGTAAAGTGGTGGAGGCAGGCACTCTGGAGTTATTTAAGAGATACTGAGATGGGCACATGAACAGAATGGGAATGGAGGGATATAGTAGACTGATTTAAAATAGGGATCATGAGCCTTGGGAGTTTCCTGGGAAGTGTGTAAATTATCGATGATATTGAAGTATTTGTTTTAATACCTTGTTGTCTTACAAGGGGCATACATGCGATAGGTCGTGAGAGGGCTACTCTTGGATTTTTCAAGAGTATCCAAGTGCTTCATGTCATTAATGTATGCTTGACCTGGACCATTTGATGGGCAGCACGAGAGCTCAGTGACTATTGCTGTGCTGTGCAGATACATGGATTTGGTCCTATGTCTGTGGGAGTTTGCGCATTCTCCCCGTGCTTGTGTGGGTTTTCTCCGGGTGCTCTGGTTTCCTCCCACATCACAAAGATGTGCTCTTAGGCTGATTATCAGAACAAATTCTTCCTAAATTGTTTCAAATTTGGTTTCAATGCATAGTTCTATAAACATAGACAGGGATCACGGGTAAAAGTGGGAACATCGAGGTGGCGGTGCGGGCTCGTTGGGCCAAAGGTCCTGTTTCCCGTGCTGTTTTGTTCTTTGTTCTTTGAGTGTTGTTAGGCTATCTAAGTACAGAGGATATCATGGCCAAAATTTCTAGCAAGGACCAATTCTGAATTTTATCCAGGGACAGAATTTTATATTCCCCTGCTGGTGGGTTTTGTGGTAGCGTGGCCCGTTTAAGTGGGTATTTCCTAAGGACCATGTGATCAGGCTAGATGCTGTGGCACTTTAAATTGGAAGCTGAATCAAGGATGCATATTCCAGGTTGGTAGGGGAAGGGTCTGCTGTGGGAGCCTGGGAAAAATCACATAGTTATTCTGTCTGACTCTGTTTATAGATATAGTTATTTGTTCATTGGCAATAAAGCCTTCTGTTGTCCTTGATTTATTACATTGGGGATGAGGAAAAACTTCCCAAGTCTTTGGGGATTGCAGTGCACAGCCAGAGGGAAAAGAGACTGGAGAGTTGAAAATAAGAAGCAAGATATAGCTGCATGATAAAATGCCTTTCATAGGGAAATTAGAACAATTCGAACCCAAAGTAGAAAACTGGAGGCATAAATTGAAAGGCTGCATTACTTGTTTGTAGCAAATGAAATAACAACTGAAGAAAAGTAGAAGATTATTCTGCATACATTGTGACGCAAAGACTTACAGCTTGATTCGAAGTTTAGTATCACCTGATGCTCCAGACACCAAGAACGGGATTTTCTGGCCACACTTGCCCCAAAACCGGAAAATTCTGCAAGCGGTAAGTGGACCTTTGCATGGTCCACCCCTGACAGCTATGATTCCTATGATGGGGAGGTTGGGAAAATTCTCCCAAAGTCTTTTAGCCAGATAGTGGAGCTGGTTAAAAATCATTTCAATGCCCAACTGTCAGTCATTATGTTGAGGTACAAATTCCATTAGCAGTCTAGGAGCCAAGAAAGACAGTCTCAAGCTTTGTGGACAGATTGAAGGATTAGCAGAGCATTGTGAATTCAGCCCAGCTTTAGGAGAAATGTTAAGTGACCATTTGGTCAATGATATAAACAGCCTAATTATACAAAATAACTTACTGGCTAGATCTTGGAAAAAACTAAAAAGCTGGCCCAAGTGACTGAATGTGCGGAACAGGGTGTAAAAAAGTTGCAAGATGTGCTAAATGAGGTAAACATTTGTGATGGGATACAGCTGTTATGAAGGGCAATCCAAATACGGGTATTGATGAGTCCAAAAAAGGGATACAGCATCAAGGACAGCAGCTTGTTTCGGTGTGGGGGAGAATACTCCCCAAAGCATGCCAATGTAGGAATTATGTGTGTTTCAGGCGCAACAAAATTGTTCATTTACAAGCTGCATGAGGCTGTCAGGACACAATGTCCAAGAAAAATAGAATGGTTAGTTTGACTCCTTGAAGAAACTGGATGAGAAGTCCAATAAAGGACCTAAATTTTTTACCCTTAGGCAGATCCAAATGAGTAAAGTGCCATATAGAGATAGTCTTGATTGTAAATGGCAGATCTCTTAAAATGGACACAGGGGCTGCAGCAACAGTCATAGGAACAGGCATTTCTTTACATTCAAAGAGGCCTCCAACCATTGAGATTGAGTTTGGAGTTTTGTTGTCTAACTATATCAGAGAAACATTGCAAACTTTAGGTGCAGCAATTGTCACAGTGTCCTACAAGAATCAGACAGCCCAGTTACCTGCCTTAGCAATAAAGAAACATTAACCTTTGTTGTATTTTAAAATCTCTAATTCTTTTCGACCAGTTTGCTTATTTCAATGTTTTTCTCCGGTGCCCTTATTTGCAAGGTGGACAAAGGACAAACACAAGTGAAGGTTCAACAGGTTTATTAAAAAATAACACAATTAACCCTTAAATTACCCACGTAAAACAAGAGAATACCCCAAAATCAGACATACTACCCACAAAGATGGTTTGGGTCAAACTGCAGGCTCGATTCTCTGAGTCCCTCTGGTCAGTCATCACAAAGGTGAGTCTCGATGCAGCTTCTTCTTCCTTCCTTCTCTGGTCAGTCTTCCGAATCGAATCTTCCAAGTCTTCCCCCGTCTTCCCAAGTCTTCTGGAGTCTTCCCCTTGGAGTCTGAAAATGTGTTTCTTTATCCCCTGCCTGCTTGCCTTTCCAGAAACTTCTCTGGCTTCTGGCCAATGAGGTCACAGGAGGGGGTTCCAATACCGAGTGGGTTTCTTGATGTCTGCCTGAAAGGACACCAGGGTCCGCCCCCAGGTGTCCATCTCCATGCTGCTGCTTACATGTGACCTGTTATCAGATTAAGCCAACTGCAGGAACTCTCAGTGACAGAAAGTCTGGCTCAATCTGGACTTCTAACAGTAGGCTGGCGCATTTCAATGGGGTGCAATGATCTTCTGCTACATACCAGTAGGGTGCAACGACCTATAATAGGAGGTTGATGAGTCAGGCACAGATGAGTTTGTGTATTGTACAACTGGCCTACCTGAGGTTTGACTGCGTTTGATTTTTAATATGTCCAGTTCTTTAATTTAGGATATCCAATTTTATCGGCCATAAAACTAGGCCCTGTTTATGTTACACCTTGTGTAATAGAGCACAGTTGAGCAGGTAAAACTGAATTGGTTAAATCTATTAAATCTGCGAAATGGAGGTTTTCAGGAACTGCTATATAAATATTCTAACGTCTTCCAAAGTTAGTTATGACATATAAGAGGAGCTAAAACTAAAATATATCTGAACCCAGAAGCAACACTGAAGTGCTCGCTCAGTACCTTCTGCGCTTCATCATAAAGTTGAAGTTGAGCTCAAAAGATTGAAAAATTTAGGTATCATAAAGCTTATCCAATTCTCAAAATGGACAACACCCATAGTTCGTACCCTAAAACCAGATCACACTATAAGAATTTTTGGAGACTAAATTGACAATCAATAAAGGAGTGCAAATAGACAGATACTCCATTCCTAAACTTGAAGACCTCTGTGCCAAATTAGCTGGAGAGTTAATCTACACCAAGTTTATCCTCAGTCGTGCTTACCAGCAATTTGAATTGGACAAAAATTCACAGAGCTTGTTTCCCAGAAACCCTCATAAGTGTTTATATCAGTATGCACATTTTGGAGTTTCATCAGCCTGTGCCATTTCCCAACATATAATGGAAAGTCTATTACAAAGCATTCTGAATATAGTAGTTTATCTTGATGATGTTTTAATTGCAGTAGCCACACTTGAAAAACACAGAGCAAATTTGAAAGAAGCTTTGAAATGTTTTAAAGAAGCAGATATTAGGCTAAAACGGGAAAATCTACTTTTGAAGCAGACAAAGTTGCCTATTTAGGGTTTAGGTTACATGCAAAAGATGTGCAGCCTTCGGAAGACAAAGTAAAGGCCATAAAAGAGGTTTTACAGCCAACAAACATCTCCGAATTAAAGTCATTTCTCAGAATGATAAACTATTAAGATAAGTTTTTACAAAATATATCTATCACCTTAATCACACTTTATCGAGAAACAGCAATGTTGGAGGTGGGGAGAAAATCAGAGAGAGGCATTCATAAAATCAAACAGGTTCTGCATTCTTCGGCACTATTGATGCACTGTGTTCCAACCAAGCCCTTTTAGGAATTACTTACAATGCATCACCGAATGGAATGAGACTGTTTTTGTTCCACAAAATGCTTGATGGAGCAGAAAGGCCAATTGCTTTTGCTTCAAGGACATTATAAGAAATGGAAAATAAGTATTCCCAGATTGATAAGAAAGTTTGGTGTATCATATATACAGTTAAAAAATTTCATCAGTGCATTTATTGTCAGCATTTCAGTTTTGGACCACAAGCCATTGCTGGGCTTTTTTAGAGAAGATAAGTCAGGGCCACCAATAGCTTTGGCAACAGTACAGTGGTCATCTCTTTTATTGGCAGCATACAATTGTATTTTTAAGCATCGCCCAAGGACACAGGTATCAAATGCGGATAAGTTCAGCAAATTGTCCTTGCCTCATACAATGGCATCACCTTTGGTTTCACAAGAGATACTGCTGGCACAGCATATGATACAGACTTTGCCAGTGAAACACATCACATTGTGGACAGAAAGCAACCCAGTGTTATGGAAGGTGAAGAAAATGTCATGCAAGGATAATGATATGAGAAGTCAGAGCTATTTAAGCTCAATCAACAAAGGAGGATGGAGGTAACTTGGGAAGATGGGGTACTGTTGTGGGGGGCTAGGGTTATAGTCCTGCCCCAAAGAAGACAACTGTTGTTGCAAGAATCACATCTGAATCAAAGCAGAATGAAAGCACTAGCAAGAAATTATGTTTGGTAGAGAAATAGAAAAGATGGTTAGTCAATGCTCCAGTTGTCAAGCTCAATAGGCAAGAATACACATCAACTTTACAAGGCAATTTATGGTCCATATGTTTCTAATATTAATGAACGCACATTTAAAGTGCCTGGACATCAAGTTGATGAAAGTCATATCAGATAATGGCATATCCTTAACGATGGAGGAGTTTCAGATGTTTGTAAAATCAAATGACCATGTTAGGTCAGCACCTTACCACTCCACCTCTAATGCATTAGCAAAACAGGCTATGCAAACTTTCAAGACATCAATGAATAAGCAAGTCAATAGAACTCTACCCTTGCATATTAAATGGGTAAATGAGTAGTGGTTCATTTTGGCCGGTCAAATGGAATGAAAGAGTATAATATCAAGGTGTAAGACTCTTACCAGTGTAGAGAATCAGAAGGACTTTGGGGTCCAGGTCCATAGGACTCTTAGATCAGCCTCACAGGTAGAGGATGTGATTAAGATGGTGTATGGTGCACTGGCCTTCATCAATTGAGGGATTGAATTTAGGAGTTGGGAGATAATGTTGCAGCTTTATGAGACCCTAGTCGGACCTCTTTTGGAATATGAAAGTCCTTCATGAGATAGATAGTTTCAAGATTGGATGACACAGCGTTTACTAATGCCTAGGTAGGTCTGGGCCAAACTTGACAGCACCGCTCCACCCACTTCCTCCTCCGTGATCTCCAGATCTCTCAGCAGTGGCGGTCCCCCACCTAACCTCCCGCAGGCAGACCCTCCCCTAACAGACCCCTCCAATACCCCAGCAGACACCGTTCCCCCAGGTTGACACCCCATCCACCAGCCCATCCCAAATGCTGACCTCTCTCTAGCCCTCCTGCAGAGTGGCAGCGGGATATCCTTACCCAACCGCCCGACCCCCTACAGAATCAGGAATGCCCCCCCCCCACTTCATTCCAATGTGGTCAGGCTGCTAGCTCCCTGAAAGTGGGGAGCTATTGTAATTCGCACCGGAGTGAAACACTCTGGTGGGGTGGGAGATGCTAGCAGCCCTGGAGAATTCAGTCCTGGGCCTTTTAATAGGATTTAAATAGTATTTAAATGCTAGTCCCACCTCCCAGTTGATTTTCGGTGCCACAGATGCTGCCAGTCATCCAAGCCTGGCAGAAGCAAGCACAGCACAAAACTTCATGGGAATCCCACGAATCGGACAATGTGTGATTCTTCCAGCCTACTGTGCTAAAAAATCAGCACAACCAGATGGGAGGTGAATCATGGGCGGTGTGTTCGACTCAGTGTGCCTGTCAATCCGTATGTATCTCATATTAACCCTGAATGTTAGAGTATAAGATAGCTATTGTAAATTGTTTTCTCTTTTTGACTTTGTATAATAAAGTTTATTATATGCCATGGAATTATTATATTATATTATTATTATATTTATTATATCCCATGGAATCTTTTGGCTTTATTCTCTTAGAAATAGCCTTGAATATCAGACTTTGCTTAGTTAAACAAAACTTTATTGGTCCCTAATTGGATCATGCGCAAAACTTGGGGTTCAGCTCAAGATACATAATGGTATTATACAATTACCAGAATGGTAGAAGATGAAACTAGATGAACTTTAGTTTTGTCATGTCCAATAATTTCTGTTTTGAATGAATACTTAACAAAGCACGATTTCCTCAGATAATCCCCCAATATAAATATAATTTAGATTGAATATCAGGTAACTCAGTGGATGCAATTAAGTTCCAGAAGCTGAGCAGCAGAACTTTTAGGAAAATCCCTGGTAATTTATTTTAAATGTCGCCTGTTTATCAAATGTAAAGAAGCTTTACATATAAAAGTAAGGGTTCTGCACAGCGATCTGTCGTTGATCCAACATCATCTCTTTCTCATTCACTCTTCAGAGAGGCTCCATTTCCTGCATTTTCTGAAATCACAGCTTCTGATTTTGAAAAGTTTGGTAATGAGGAGCACTTAAGAAATAAAGAGCAAAATGTTACCACCATTCACACTGATGATGGGATTTTCCCATTTTGTTGCAGTGAACAGAGATTTGGCTGGGTGCCAAATTCTCCAACCTCGCTATAGTGGAAGTGTGGTATGAACGGTTGGTGAAGTTGTGCTCAAATACATTGACAGGATTGTTGTAGTTCCCAAATGATAAATTGGTAAAAAGAGATAAGAACAACCCAAATTTATACAATATCATACACAAAGATTCAAACTGTTTTATGACCAATGAAGTACTTTTGAAGTGTAATTACTGTTGTGATGTACAAGATGCAGCTGCCAATTTACTCACAACAAACTCCTCAAACAGCACAATAATAATGAACAGATAATGTATTCTTATTAATTTTGGTTAGGATTAAGTATTGGCAAAGAATTACCCTGTTCTTTAAATTGCAGCATGGAATCTTTGACAGCAACTGAAAGGGGGAGGCGATGGCCTATCGTTAGACAATTAATCCAGAAATTCAACTAATGTTCTGGGGCTTTGAGTTCGAATTCTGGCACGGCAGGTAGTGGAATACGAATTCAATTAAAAATAACTGGAATTAAGAAGCTACTGATTACCATAAAACCATTGTCGATTGTCAGAAAAACATATCTGGTTCACTGATGTGAATAATAGAGTAATTACGTCATTGATATAGTCCTAATATGAACAGGCATCATCCAAAGGAATATGAGTGTCATGATTTCAATGGAACAGGAAATCATTAACAAAATAGGCGCATACCCCAAATCTCAGAAAAACATCACAATGAGAAAAACAAAAAGTGACAACTCTTGGAATGAGTTCAGAGCGAACAGAGCCTCAGTGAGCTCAGAAGACTTCTGACCCATTTAGGGAGACCGATGAAATTACTAAGAGCAGCACAGCGGCACAGTGGTTAGGGTGCTCTGTGCAATGGCACCTGTGCGCTCTACAGCCAATTTCCCCAGCGCGCTTAGGCCCATCTTCTCCCCACCGTTGGCATGGGTTATGCACACATCTCCCAGCTGTCAGAAAAACCAGTAGAGTGTGATAAGATTGCAGTATAATGTGTTCTCTGGAAGATTCCTTTCACTGTCTGTAGAATGAATCAAGTCTCTAGTTACCAACTTCATCTTGCTACATCATCACCAATTTCAAAGGAATTCTGCAACTCCTGCTTTCAGTTAGCTGAAGCCGCTTGAATTTTAACTCCTACATGAAAGAACACTTCCTGGACACTGACAATCTGGAGTCTGATGTTCATGTGAATCAATACCATATCTTTGGTTCTCTTTGGCTCAAGTTATTCCTGATGGTAAAACTTGTTTTCCTATTTCTTTCCTGTGTTGCATGTGTGGTTGCAATGACAGTCCCTTGGGTTTGAATGTATAACTAAACAATTATTGATTGTTATTATTAATTTAATCCTAAAGAGAGTTTAGTATAATTCACTTTAAAATTGACATAGCAAATTGAGGCTCTAGGGAAACATGCCACAATCTAATTAAAAAATTAAAACATTTCTGGTTGCAGACAGTTTATGAGAAAAATGAAAGAGTTGAGAGACTTCATTGGTCTATTTCTGAAGAATTTGCCCTGCATTTCTTACAAAGAAGTCCTCCACTCCGCTCTGTCTGTACAACTTTACTTCATGTTGAATTGTCCCGAGATTGTAAAAAGTCAGAGGTGATCATCTATAATGTCTGTGACTATTATATCTATGATTAAGCCATCTTTTAATTTCTTTACAATTATCAATAAAATAGTCTTTGATGAATTAATCAATTCCTTTACTCTGTATTTGACTGCATTGATTGAATTTTGCCCTCTCTATTACAATGTTTTGACGGAGACTGAAGTATGTGTCAAAGGCTTTGATGACATTCTCGTAGGAGGCTGACTCTTTTTTCACTCCCTGTCTAGTCAGCCTGATACTACCAGCAAAATATAATAAAGTGTTAACTGGGTCTTTATTACTTTTACTTGCAAAACCTGAAACGTTGCAGTGGGCGAAACACCTTTAGTTTTGTCATTATGCAGCCTATCTGGGGCCCTCTATGTTTGGAATGATTCTGGGAGAGGTAGGCTAGTAATCATTACTACCCTCGGTCCATGTTGCTGTTTACTATGGTGCTTGCATTGCTTGCTGTTGGACTGTCCACATGTTTTCCTTCTTCAGTGTGGCTGCTGAGATAGCCTCAATGTCCTTCACCCATTGCTCTCTGTGGCTGAGCTCCTCTTCAGACAGTTTCCCACCATTTCTTACTGTTCCTCTGTAGGTATAGTCACTGCTGCCACCCTCTGTTATTGTCAGGTTGTCTCAGGAAACATTGGTTTTCTTATGCTAGAAGTGATCTTGCTGGAGCTGATCGCCTTTGCTTCAACACTCTTTTATTTACGTACTTACTATGTACATCAGGAGATAGCTTCTTTTTTAAGTGCTTCTCATTCACTTTGATTGAAATCATTGCTTTTTATGGACATGTTCAGTAGTTATCATTAGATTAACCCTTTACTTCATACAGTGCTTCAAAACGTTAGGTGGAATGTTTCCAAATTCCTTTCAGTGCAGGACATTTATTCCCAATAAGAGTGGAGGGCTGCATTGAATTTAGATCTCTGTCCGAATTTAGATTAGCCAGGAGGGAGCTAAAGAGGGAATTGAGGAGAGCAAAGAGAGGACATGAGAAGACTTTGGCTGATAGGATTAGGGAGAATCCTAAAGCTTTCTTTAGATATGTTAAGAATAGAAGATTGGTTAGGGCAAGATTAGGGCCAGTCATAGACAGCAGTGGGAAGTTGTGCGTGGAGCCTGAGGAGATTGGAGAGGTACTGAATAAATATTTCTCTTCGGTATTCACGCAGGGTGATGTAAATGTAGTTATGGAGAACACTGAGGTACAGGGTAGCAAACTGGAAGGTATCGAAGTAGATAGGGAGGATGTGCTAGATATTCTCGAGGGTTTGAAGTTGGATAAGTCCCCTGGGCCGGACGGGATTTACCCTAGGATTCTCTGGGAGGCAAGAGAGGAGATTGCAGAGCCTCTGGCTCTGATCTTCAGGTCGTCGTTGGTTACGGGTGTGGTTCCGGAGGACTGGAGGATAGCGAATGTGGTCCCGTTGTTCAAGAAGGGGAAGAGAGACCTTCCAGGGAATTATAGGCCAGTGAGTCTTACTTCTGTGGTGGGCAAAGTATTGGAGAGAATAATTAGGGATAGGATTTATAGTTATTTAGAGAGTAATGAATTGATTGGAGATAGTCAGCATGGTTTTGTGAAGGGTAGGTCGTGCCTTACTAACCTCATTGAGTTTTTTGAAAAAGTGACTAAGGAGGTGGATGGGGGTAAGGCGGTTGATGTGGTATATATGGACTTTAGTAAGGCGTTTGATAAGGTGGCCCATGGAAGACTTCTGCAGAAAATGCAGATGTATGGGATAGAGGGTGATTTAGCTAATTGGGTTAGGAATTGGCTAGCAGATAGAAGACAGAGGGTGGTGGTTGATGGGAGATATTCATCTTGGAGTTCGGTGACAAGTGGTGTACCTCAGGGGTCTGTTTTGGGGCCCCTGCTGTTTGTAATTTTTATAAATGATCTGGATGAGGGTATTGAAGGATGGATTAGTAAATTTGCAGATGACACTAAAGTCGGTGGAGTGGTAGATAGTGAAGAGGGGTGTTATAGTTTGCAGAGGGACTTGGACAAGTTGCAGAGCTGGGCCGAGAGGTGGCAAATGGAGTTTAATGTGGAAAAGTGTGAGGTAATGCACTATGGCAGAAATAATAAATGTGTAGAGTATAGGGCAAATGGTAGGATTCTTAGTAGTCTAGATGAACAGAGGGATCTTGGTGTGTATGTGCATAGATCCCTGAAAGTAGGCAGTCAGGTCGAGAAGGTTGTTAGGAAGGCATATGGAGTCTTGGCTTTTATTGGTAGAGGGATTGAATTTCGGAGCCGCAACGTCATGTTGCAACTGTACAAAACTCTAGTGCGGCCGCACTTGGAGTATTGTGTGCAGTTCTGGTCCCCACATTATAAGAAAGATGTGGAGGCATTGGAGAGGGTACAGAGGAGGTTTACCAGGATGTTGCCTGGTATGGAGGGCAGGTCTTATGAGGAGAGGCTGAGGGATTTGAGGTTGTTTTCGTTAGAAAGGAGGAGGCTAAGAGGGGACCTGATCGAAACATATAAGATGATTAGAGGTTTAGATAGGGTGGACAGTGATAGCCTTTTTCCTAGGATGGAGAAAGCTAGCACGAGGGGACACAGCTTTAAATTAAGGGGTGATAGTTATAGGACGGATATCAGAGGTAGGTTCTTTACCCAAAGGGTGGTTCGGGAGTGGAATGCCCTGCCTGCAGCAGTTGTAGATGCGCCAAGTTTGGTGGCGTTTAAGAGGTTAGTTGATAAGTATATGGAAGAGAAGGGAATGGTTTAGTTTGGAGGGTCATTGCTTTTTATATTGGTCGGCGCAACATCGAAGGCCGGAGGGCCTGTTCTGTGCTGTAATGTTCTATGTTCTATGTTCTATGTCCCTGCTTCACGCTGCAGAACACTATACAAGACAAAGGATTTCCATTGCTTTAAAATGACTTTATCTCATTGCCTGTTCTCCAAATTTCTGTCTCCTGACCTTCATTACCCAGATATTTCTCAATTCTGCTGTGTTTCTGGGTGTGTGAACAGCATCCATTCTGTTGGGCCTTTGACCCTGTTTACAGTGCTATGATTACAGAACTATGAGAGCTTGGTGAGGTAGCTTGTATTGTGCATACAATGTTTTTAAAGTCATCATATGAACAAAGGGTGAATTGTCACAACGTGTGCGTGGAGAGATTTATATAGTTAAAGGCTCAAATCTACTTATTTAATGGGAGGAGGCAAAACAATTGACTTTAGTTAACAACTAATGTTTTGTGACTTCCAATTACTCATAATTCCTATCTATAAAATTAAATAAAGCAAACTACAAATGATTCTTAAGCAGATGAGAGACCTTCAGTTATATGTCTCCTTGCTCAAATGACCAATTGTAGCCTGGGATTGTTGCAGGTTACCCAGCAGTGAAACATTGCAATATCTCAACAACAATAACTTGTATTTATACTGTGTCTTTAATATAATATTTCAAAACACTTACAGGAGTATTATCAAACAAAATTTGGCATAAGGTACTATTAGGGCAGATAACCAATTGTCAAAGAGGGATGTTTGAAGGCACATCTTAAAGGTAGAGAGGTGACAGAAAGGTTTAAGGAGAGAATTCCAGAGCTTAGCCAGTTGAAAAATGCTAATTGTGGAGATATGAAAATTGGGGATGTGCAAAAGGCTATTACGAGAGAAGTACAGAAACTTCTGAGAGTGGCAGAGCTGGAGGACTTTACAGAGATATAGAGGGGCAAGGCCATAGAGTTTTTCATTTGTTTCATACCTTCACACACAACTTTTTTCCTATGGAGAATAGCGAAGAAGTGCAGAAAGGATGAGTAGGCAGATTATCAACCTGCATGAACCACATCATGAATGTTTCTTCCATGACAAACAGATCATGGAATGGAACTTGATGGAACGATTTGAAATTTTTAAAGTAAAACTTGCCATTCCAGGAGCTATTGTAGGTTAGTGAGCACAGGGGTGATAGGTATGTGGATTTGGTCCACAATTAGTGACCACAAATGGAGGTAGACTTTGATCAGATGGAAGGGAGGAGAGTTGGTTAAAGTCTTAAAACTTAGCATTCAGAACTAATCTTGCCTTCAACTCACTCAATTCTGGCTAAAACTGAGGTGAGCAAGTGACTAATCTTCTCCAAGAAGACAGGTTGGCACTTTATATGTGATAATGAAGCTAGAGATAATTGCATATTAAGTATTTAATTATATTCATGTAATGGACAGCCATTAGGAATTTCCTTGAGCTCATCAAATTATATAGGAGCAGACTGAAATTGTGGTTATTGATTTTGTAGGTGCACATTGCTATAAAGTTTAATGTTACAAGCTATCCGTGGAGGAAAAATAGATGGATGGACTTGTAAATTAAGGCACAATGCCTTTGTGGATAGCAGCCTGCCATCCATTCTGCTACAGTTTTATAGGCACCAGGTGTGTCATATGCCCCTGGCCAAATCAAGCCCCTTAAGCTGACAATGAATGTCCAACTTAGGACCTCATCTTTCTGTTGCTCTTTTTTAATGGATAACAAGAGAAATCCACATCCAATGTATAGCCTGGCAGATTTCACCCTGCGGTTGCAATCAGTGAAAGGAAGTTTGTATCTCCTTCTCAGCCATGTGCCCATTGGAGACTCCCCTCCAACACAAATTTGCTTCTTTACATTCACTCTCCTTTTCTGCCCAGTCAAACATGTCCCACCAGTCTCCACACCACAGCCTGTCAATCTAGTTCTGGAGCAATCCAGACTTACCTGAGTTTGGCTGTACTAATCATTCATCTTCCTTCTGAATTTCCTACAAAATCTACAGAGATCATTGATCCTGCAGTGGCACAAAGCTGTTGCTGAAGATATTCAAAGTCCTCCCTCATATTAATTAAAGAGCCGATTCCAGAAAAATTAAAGCTGAATGAGCCAACTAAACAGAGACATGCCCACCTCTAAATTTACGCCAGGATGCAGGGAGCCCACCCTCAGCATATCATCCAATTTTCACACAGAGGTGGGAAGCACTGAGTCTGTTATTCAGTCAGAAACATGACTGATGGAAAATGATTAAAGTTCAGATTTTCATGGAGGTAAGCCTTTAATTGATATATAGACAGTTTTCCTATCCACTTGGAGCCAGTAAGGGTGGGAATAGAGGTGAATCAAATAAAGTATCGACTAATTTATACACTCAAAGTAACCATCATGGGCCTGGTTATCCTGAGGGAGAAATCTGCAAAAGCCCTTCACTACACCGAAGATGGACAAGACATCATAGAGGAAGCAGAGGGTTTGATTTGATTTGATTTGATTTGATTTGATTTATTATTGTCAGATGTATCCAGAGAGAAGGAAACAAGAGAGTGCAGAATGTAATGTTGCAGTCATAGCTAGGGTGTAGAAAAAGATCAACTTAATGCAAGATAAGTCCATTCAAAAGTCTGACAGCAGCAAGGAAGAAGCTGTTCTTGAGTTGGTTGGTACGTCACCTCAGACTTTTGTATCTTTTTCCCAAAGGAAGAAGGTGGAAGAGAGAATGTTCAGTGTGTGCAGGGTCCTTAATTATGCTGGCTGCTTTGCCGAGTCAATGGATGGGAAGCTGGTTTGCGTTATGGATTGGGTTATATTTATGATCTTTTGTAGTTCTTTACAGTCTTGGGCAGAGGAGGAGCAATACCAACCTTTGATACAACCAGAAAGAGTGCTTTCTATGGTGCATCTGTAAAAGTTGATGAGAGTCATAGCCGATATACCAAATTACTTAGTCCTCTGAGAAGATAGAGGCGTTGGTGGGCTTTCTTAACTATATTGTCGGCATGATGCGAACAGGGCCAGTTATTGGTAATTTTGATACTTAAAAACTTGAAGCTCTCGACCCTTTCTACTTTATCCCCATTGATGTAAATAGGGACATGTTCTCTTTTACGCTTCCTGAAGTTGATGACAATCTTCTTCATTTTGTTGACATTGGCGGAGAGATTATTGTTGCTGCATCAGTTCACCAGATTCTCTATTTCATTCCTGTACTCTGCCTTGTCATTGTTTGAGATCTGACCCACTACGGCGGTGTCATCAGCAAACTTGAAAATCGAATTGGAGGGGAATTTAGCCACACAGTCATAGATGTATAAGGACTATAGTAGGGGGCTGAGAACACAGCCTTCTGGGGCACTAATGAGTGTGCTGTCCAGCTCTTGCAAATAGGGCATCACTGATGAGCAGATGTTTCTGAGATATCGCTAAGGTCTGCAGCTGACCCTTGAAACGAGAGATGAGAAGAAGTTCAAGGCTTTCACAACCACTGGCAGGGAATTACAAACAATCTGTGAGATGTGAGATGTTCAGCAATTAAGGCATAGATGCCTGTTCCCTTCTACCTGGAGAGTTTCCTCTGGTGGTGGTTCTCAGTCATCTAGGTAGATGACCGAGAACCAGATAGTTCAACCTTTGATGGTCCATCCTCTGTTTTGATTCATGGCATGTGATCATAGCTGGCAAGGCCAGCAAATGTTTGCCATCCCTAATTGCCCTTGAGAAGAACTGTCTTTTTGAACTATTGCTGCTGGGAAGGGAGTTCCAGGATTTTGGAGGATTGGTGATAAAGTTAATGTCAGGATGGTATGTGATTTGGAATGGTCCTTGCAGGTATTGATGTTCCCTTGTGCCAGCTTTCCTTGTCCTTCTAGATGATAAAGGGCCCTGGTTTGGTCAAAGGAGCCTTTGCGTGTTGCAATGCATTTGTATCGAATATGTATTCATATCACAATGAAATGGTGGTGAAAGAGTGAATGTTTAAATTGGTGGATGGAGTGGGAACCGAGAGAGTTGCCTTATCCTGTATGATGTTGAACTTTTTGTGTAGTTTTCAAGCCACACTCATCCAGGCAAGTGAAGTATATTCTGTCATATGCCTGACTTAGGTCTTGTTGTTGGCAGGGGAGTTCTGGAGAGTCAAGAAATAAGTTACTCACCTCAGAATTCCCAGTTCTGACCAGTGATTATAGTCAAAGTATTTATAGGGCTGATCCAGTTCAGTCTCTGGTCAATTATGATGGCCCCCAACCCCCTCACTGCCCTCTCTCCTGGGATGCTGATAGTGAGAAATTCAGCAATGTAATGCCATTGAATGTCAAAGGGTTATGTTAGGATTCCCTTTCATTGGAGATGCTCATTGCTTTGTTCTAGTGTGGCACAAAGTTACTTGCCACTTACCAGCCCAAGCTTGAATATTGTTAAGATCTTGCTGCATATTGACATTTTCTCTATACAGATTGTTAATGTTTAATGAGAAATTCAAACACATAAGTAGTTATTATCTGAAAGAAATTATATCACAAAATTTCATGTTTTTAGACAAAAACAGATTTTACCATATATAAAGTAGACAAAGAAAGTATTACACTTTTACAAGAGCAGATTAGAAGTAAGGAATCCTGCGGTGAATAACTCACCACCTGATTTCCCAAGTCTGCCCACCATTTACAAGACACAAGTCAGGAGCATGATGGAATATTCATCACTTATCTGGAGGAGTCAAGAAGCTCAACTCCATCCTTGGCAGAATGTTTGATTGGCACTCCATCCATAAACAGTCACTCCCTCCATCACTGATGTACAGTGGCAGTCGTGTGTTCCAGTTATGAGATTTCACTGCATGAACTCGCTAAGATTCCTTAGCCAGCATCTTCCAAAACGATGACCATTATCAATGGGAAAACAGTATGAAATGAAGAAGCTGGAGGAGAATCGTTAACCTCATGTTAGTAATAGAATGCTTACGGTACTGTGATGTTCTGTTGGCTGCAAAATTGGTGATGACTTGAAAGATCTATTATTGCTCTACTAGATCACAAGAAAGACAGCATCATCTTAAAATTAATCTTCTTTATATTTCTCATTGGAGAACATTTGCCCAGCATCCTGGCAGCTAAACAACCATGAGATTAAAAACCCAGAATTCAGTGGCTCAGTCACATTTCCTTTAATATTTCTGTGAAAGAGATTGCGGTATTACCAACATCTAAAGCATGTTAATAAAGGAATGTCTGCAAACCCCTGGGTCAAAAGAGAATTGGGCTTGAAATTGCTTTTCCTCCTATCCAAAGCAACACAACAGCCAATGGAAAAGATGCACTGTGAATTACTAGGCCCTAGCAGTGAGAAAACATGATCATCTTGGAGATCTTCTCCACTTTGAGCCGGTGGTTTGCAATATTGGTGGAAGTCATGATGTGGAGATGCTGCCGTTGAACTGAGTCTCTCACCTGATGAAGGAGCAGCATTCTGAAAGCTCACAATATCAGATAAACCTGTTGAACTTTAACCTGGTGTTGTGAGACTTCTCACTGTGCCCACCCCACTCCAATGCCAGCTTCTCCACATTATGGGAAGTATGAGGATCATCCTATATAAAGATAAAGAGATGTAGTACATAAGCCAGCAGGAATTCTGGTAATGACAAGCATCCACTGGGCCACTAAATTGGGAATTGGTTTCTGTGTCAGACTTTGTTGTCTTTTCTGTACAGACTTTTTAAGTAGTAAGGTTAATTGGGGTTAGCCTTTTCATAAATTAAACACTCTGTATCTTGAAGTACTTGCATTCAATACCAGCAGGCAATCTGCATTTGTTTTCTTCTTTACTTTCTATTCCTGCTGTCTGAATTGTTTCTTGCTCTGGTATCCAAGTTCTGATGTTAGAAGATTGTAAATTGAATGATATTGAGCTGCCTGGGGAGTGCTTGAGTACCTGTGTTGAGTCTGACTCAAAATAAATCTCTGGTTAAAAATTATTTGTATTCAAAACACAGGATACTTGTCCCACCTGAATTAGAGAGCAATAATTAATTCCTTTTCTCACCAAAAGCAACAATTCACTGCTACACAACGATCACCTGATGATGCTACCACATTATACCAAATATTGAATTAATATCAAACTCTCTGGGTGGAATTTTATGGCCTTTTCTGTCAGTGGGAAAAACCTCTTTTTCTGAGAGTTTCTGATATACAGATTCTCTTCTATGCTGATATGTCTAGTTTTCATAGCAATTTGACATCTTCAGCTAGCCATCTTCTCACAATTTCTCTCACTGCTACAATATAATTCCTCTGAACTATTCGGTAGCTAGAATATTCTTAATCTGCACTGGAAAATGAAAGGGTATGTATATCAAGGAGAGAGGTAGAAATAGGCAACAAACAGATTAGTACCTGGCAGTTCTGTTTCAATATAAAACATAAGCTGATGCAGCATTGAAAACATCCCAGATATTCCACTCTTTTGGAAAGGGTTGTCAAATTTCCTGTCTGTCAAAGTGAAGGACATCAGTATATGAAATGGAATACATTGATGATATTATTGAAGATGATAAGTCACATATACTATCTCATCAAAAACTCCAGACAAATACAGTATAAACTTTCTTTACTGCTTTACTGTACATATATGTGGGCTGCACCCCAAAGTCAGGAGCCATGTTATCATAGGATATTCTATGCTGCCCAATAGTCACCATCTTACTTATCATGCTCAAGTGCAGATACCGCAGCAGACTACGATGGAATGAGGCATCATGACTGCAGCCAGGATACTGAGCATTATCCCATATGTCATGCTGCTTATGGTTGCACATGTGCTGGACATTGAGATAGTGGAACCCTTTTGTTTGTGGTACATCTCAGAACTTATGCGCAGCACCGGCAATGTAATCTATATACAGTGAATGACACCCTTTATCATTGGAAAGCTTGCAGTCCAGCCAGGCCATGTGCTCTGCCAGTTTTTTTCTGGAAAGAGAGAAAAAAATGTATTGTACTTTCTTGAGATACAACAGCCTCAGTGATTTCCCTGATGCAACAATGAGTGGAAAACTAGAAGACATTACCAATATTGCCTACTTTGGCCTGGAAGGAGACAGACATGTAAAAATTCATACGCATGCTGACCTTAACAGCCACTAGCAATGCATTCCCACCCTGTTCTAAGGCAGCAGCAGATGGCAGATTTCAGCGAGGATATCATTACTGAAACAGAGACATTCAACACACTACCTTTTGTGAATGTCTTAACTGGAGGATTGCTGCCTAAACACCCAGAGTGAATTTGGCTCTTGTGTAGTGCCCTTCTTCTGGTCCTGCACCCATTTTAGCAGATTATCCTGCTTAATCTCACATATCACAAGACTACTAAAAGTAGAATCAAAAGAGCTAAGATGAATTATGAAAGGAAACTAGCACAAAACATAAACACAGGTACTAAAACCTTCTATAAAAATATAAAGAAAAAGCGAATAGCTAAAGTAAATGTTGGCCCTTTAGAGGAGATACTGGTGAGGTATTAATGGGAACACAGAGATGGTGGAGGCATTAAACCAATATTTGCTTCTGTCTTCATGGTAGGGAATAATGAAAATTTTCCAAAAACTGAAATTAATGCAGAGGAACTTGGTACACTGACCATCAATAGGGAGAAGACATTGAATAAATTAATGGGATTAAAGGTAGATAAGTCTCCAGACTTGATGACCTGCAAGCCACTGTATTAAAGGACATGGTAGAAGAAAAAATGGATGCATTCATTGTGATATTTCAAAATTCCTTGGTAAGGTCCCAGTGGATTAGAAACACGCTAATGTGATGCCCCTATTCAAAGACAGAAAGGCAAAAATTTGAAAACGCTAGGGCAGTTGCTTGAACTCTGTGATGGGGAAGTTACTGGAATCAATCACTAAGGAAAAGATGACTGAGCATTTGGAAAGACAAAGCTCAATCCACAATTGTCAACATGGTTTTCTGAAGGGTAAGTCATGCTTGACAAACTTGCTTGAGTTCCTTAAGGATATAACCAACAAAGTGGATAATGGGGAACCTGTGGATGTGGTATATCTAGACTTCCAGAAGGCTTTTGACAAGGTGCTGCATAAAAGACTGATTCAAAAGGTGAGATTGCAGGGGAGTGCGGTAGAGTACTGGATTGGATTGAGCATTGGCTGATTGATAGAAAAAAGAGGTCAGGGCAAATGGGTAAATGAATCCTTCTCTGGCTGGCAAAATGTAGTTCGCGGGATGCTACAAGGATTAGTCCTTGGACTTCAACAGTTTACAATCTATATAAATGATCTGCAAGCAAGGACAGAGTGTAACATAGCAACACTTGTGGATGATACTAAAATAGGTGGAAAAGCAGGCAATGAAGAGAATATAAAGATTTTACAGATGAATATAGATTGTTTAGGAGAATGGGCCAAAATTTGGCAAATGGAGTTTAATGTGGATAAGTATCCATTTTGGCAGAAAAAGTAGAAAGGCAAATTATTAACTTAATCGAAAGCAGATTCAAAACGCACCTGGGAGTGGGATCTCAGTGACTAAGCTCATGAATCGCAGATGCAGCATGTAATAAAAAAGGCAAATGGGATGTTGGCATTTATTGCAAAAGAACTATAATACGAAAGTAGAGCAGTGTTGTTGCATGGAGTGTTGGTAAGACCAGATCTAGAATATCGTGCCCAGTTTTGGTTTCCTTATTTGAGGAAAGATATGGTGGCATTGGAGGCACTTCAAAGAAGGTTGATTCTGGGGATGAAACAGTTTGCGCTATACTTGCTAGAGTTTAAGTTGAGGGGGCTCTAATCGAGATATATAAAATTTTAAAAGGGATTGATAGAGTAAATGTAGACCAAATATTTCCTCTAATGGGGCAATCTAGAACACGAGGTTACAGATATAGGCTGAGAGGTGGTAGATTTAAAACTGAGATGAGGAGGAACTACTTCTCGCAGAGAGTGGTGAATTTGTGGAACACGCTGTCCCATAGCACAGTGGAGTCTGAATTGTTGAATGGCTTCAAGAAGGAGATAGATAAATTTCTAATTAAAAAGAAAGGATAAGGGGATATGGCGAATAGGTGGGGAAATGGTAATGAGACCAGAGAAAGATCAGCCATGATCTAATTGATCAAAGGGCTGAATTTGCCTACTTGTGCTTCTAACTCCAATGTTCCTATGTATATGCTAATTCTCCCTATCATGCTGTGGGCCAAGAGGAATACAAACTACTGCACACATATCTGAGAACAAGTAGTTTGTGCAGAACCTTTGTAGTCATGATAAAGTTCTTCAGCATTTACTCGACCACTCTATTGACTTAGCGACTTCGAGCAACTCTGAAAATCAACAAACACCTACAATTGCAAGAAAAGCTAATAGAAATCATCCCGAATGTAGTTAATGATCCCTATATATTGCTTAGTGAAGGTTCTTTACCTCTGCTGAATATATGTTCAGCCGTATGTGTTTAAGAGACGGCATTAGCTGGAATGTTGAGCTCCAAAATGGTATTGTCGGCAACGAAGAAGAGTTCTGTATTGATTGTTGTCACAATATGCCTAATTTGCCTAATTCCTGCAGATGTTCCCTGAGCACCACTAATGCCCTCACCAAAATTAAACCAAAAGTATATGTCCATGCTGTGAATGCCACTTCTGAGACAAGACAGTGGGCCCTATTTTGCCGCTGATTCTAAGTGCTGGGCAGACTTGAAACTGGGAGTGTTTCAGATCCAACTTTTAGAACTGTTCTGAGTTGCCCCCATATGCACCATACCTACATAAATATCAGCAAGTCTAAATTGTGCTGCACAAGTCTATGGAAGGGGATAACTGTGCCCCTGATCAGCGCCTCCAGTTACGCACGCACAGAAAAAAAAGATAGAACGTTGATCTCCTGCTACATCCCTCCTCTGCCACTGCCCCTAGAGACAATGCCCCACCCCACGTTATGCAGATCAATTGCAGCCCCCTCCCTCCTTCGCCCCACTGATCTTAGGCAGAGTGGCAGTGGAGACCTCCTTTTACTTTCACTGATCACAGACAGAGTGGTAGCGATCCCCCTTCACCCTCAATGATCACAGGTGGAGTGGCAGCATGCCTGGATCGTGCTACTTGTCTTATGCCCGACTTTACCAATTTTCCACATCTGTAAAAGGAAGACAGGGCACAACACAATGGTAAAATCCGGCTCAATATCATAGTACTGAGAAATTGTGTGCTACAGAACTGAATTTTGCAGCAATGTTGCAGAATTAACCTTTTCTATTACATGATATTTCAAAACGATTTAGAATGTTTCCTTTGAAAAGACCCTTGGCATTTCACTAGAAAGGCAGAGGAAGTTTATTGACTGTGCTGTGCAAAATAAATGCAAAGTTGACGCTTTGGGAAGTTCAAATGATTAAAATTAAGACAGTACCTACAGTCAATAACATTGGTTATATTGATGGTTCAAAGAAAAGGGGATAAAGGAATCTGAGAACAAAAAACAAAGAAAATATCAACATAGGAACCGGCCCTCAGGAACTCCGAACTTGGACTAGCCATGTTGCCTTTCTGAACTAAAACTCCTATCATTCAGGGGACCATATCCCTCCATTCCCATCCTATTCATGCATTTGTCAAGACACCCCTTAAAAGTCACTATCATATCTGCTTCCACCATCCTCCCCGCAGGGAATTCCAGGCACCCACTACCCTCTGTGTAAAAAATATGCCGCGTACAATGCCTTTAACCTTGTCCCTTGCACCTTAAACCTACGTTCCCTAGTAATTGACTCTTCCACCCTTTCTGACTAGGCTCACAATATCTCTCGTTATCCAAGGTTCCTTACCATATTTATCTTTCATCATCACAGGAATGTGCCGGTCCTGAATTCCTATCTACTTACACCTAAAAGCCTCCCACATGCCAGATGTTGATTTGCCCTCAAACATCTGCCCCCAATCTACATTCTTCAGTTCCTGCCTCATATTGTTGTAATTAGCCTTCCCCTAATTTATCACCTTCACCTGAGATTACAATTATCTTTATCAATCAGTACCTTAAAGCTTACTGAATTTGGGTCACTATTCCCGAAATGCTCTCCTACCACCTGGCCAGGCTCATTCCCCAAAAACAGGTCCAGTACGGCCCCTTCCCTTGTTGGACTATCAACATACTATTTCAAGAAGCTCCCCTGGATGCTCCTTACAAACTCTGTTCCATCCACACCCCTAACACTAAGTGAGTCCCAGTCAATGTAAGGGAAGTTAAAATCACCCATCACAATAACACTGTTAGTTTTACACCCTGCCGAAATCTACTTACAAATCTATTGCTCCATCTCCCACTGGCAGTGGGAGTACTATAGGTCTATAGTACTCCCTATAGACCTATAGTACTATAGGTCCTATAGACTATATAGACTATATATATATAGACTATATAGTCTATATATAGACTATATAGACTTTACTATAGACCTATAGTAAATCCCCAATATTGTGACTATATCCTTCTTATTCCTGAACTATACCCATATTGCCTCGTTGTATGAAGCCCCTAAGGCATCCTCCCACAGTACAGCTGTGATATTCTCCTTAACCAGTAGTGCAATTCCCTCATGCCTTTTACATCCCCCTCTATCAAGCCTGAAACATCTGTATCCTGGAATGTTAAGCTACCAATCCTGTCCTTTCCTTAACCAAGTCTCTGTAATGGCAACAATATCATAGTACAAAGTACTAATCGAACCTGTAAATTCATCTGCCTTCTAAGTTCATCCGCCTAAAAAAGGTGAGGACTTGAGATTAGGACTTCAGCTCTTTGGAAAATAAACACCAACGTGGCCTCAGCTCTGAATGGACAAGTCTGTGTTTTATTTAAACTGTCTAAAGATGAGTGGGTAAAGCCTTAATAAAGTATCTTTTGTTTAATAAAGTATCTTTATTATACTAATAAAGTATCTTTTGTTTGTAACTTAGCTTCTTTTTTACTTTAATGGCAGAATAAAGTTAAGAATTCCTTGTCTGAAGGATGTGAACCCACCTGTGAATTACTTAACCTGTTGAGATGGTCCTACAATTTGATGGCACCTTCAACAATGCAACACCTCCTCAGTACTGGGATAAAGAATTAACTCTGATTATGTAGACCAGTCCTGTGGTTGGTCATAAGTCCACAATATAGAAGTTATAACACAGATACAGTCCATTTAGTCTAATCAGTCCATGCTGATGTTTATTCATCACAAAAGCAGTAATCCTAATCTCATTTGCCTTGCAGTTCCCATATCCTTTTATCCCACTTTCCATCAAAAATCCTTGAATCTTGGAGGCAAATCTTTCAATCCGCTGCACTGCTCTAGCAATGCAACAGAGCAGAAAATATCAGCAGAGGCCGTTTCACGGGTTTCCAGCGGGGCATCCTAGCTAAAGATTTCCAGCATCATCAGCTCCATGCTGGAAACTGAATTCGCCAGGCCCACGAGTAATTCATTCAGTGGGATTTCCAGTTGCTCCCCATGAACAAGGAACAAGCAGCTGGCCCCACTAGAGAGAACAGAAGCCATTGCAGCCCCCAGGAGTTCGGAGGGGGAATTGCCCTTGGGCAGTGCCAGTTTGGCACCCTGGCATCTACCCAAAGGACGGAGTGGCAATACCCTAGAGGCACTTTGGCACTGCTCACCATGATTAGGAGGCTCCCACTGCCACTTTGCATTCAGGACTGGTAGCAGGGGGAGGGAGAACAGCAATTGGGGCTGGCCATTTGGGGTAGGGGCTGCTGGGGTGGAGGGCAGGGTGGTAGGTGGGGTCAGGGAGATTGGAGCTGGCTGGGGTGGTGGGAGGCCATTGGGGCTTACCCAGGGTGGTCAGCAATTGGGAGGTGAGGAGGCTCTGCAAAGCCAGCAATGGTTAGTGGAGTGGGGGGGGGGGGCAGTCGCAGGGCTGGCCACAATTGGTCTGCCGGTAATGTGGGGCAGTTGGGCATGCCGATTTTGGCACTCACAGATCAGCGCATGCGCAGTGGCCCACTCAGTACTATGCTGCTGTCCTCTTGGGAAAATCAGGCACCATGCGCTGATATTCAGAGAGAATCCTGCTAGGGCACTCTATGATGCATAGAATGATGGAGATTCATTCTGAAAATCAGACTAAAAAAATCAGTGGAAATTACTTTAATTTTCAATTTGAAGGCTTATATTTTTGGGGGGAGATTTCCAGCCCCTTTGTTTAAATGTTGGTATTTGCTTCAGTCACTAACTTTGGTGTGAATCCTGTAGTCTCTGAAACCGGTATGTGAAAAAGGTGATCCTTTCCACTCTCCTAAATCTTTTATATATAAAATTAAAGAGGTGAAACTTCACTTAGATCCTTAACCTTAATCTGTTTTGATCCATTCTCTCCCATTCCTTCATAATTTTAAGAACATCTATCAGATCACCAATCTATGTTCTATTCAGTTCTAATAAAAAGAACTTCAGCTCTCCAAGATGACATTAGTATATTGGAATTCTAGTTGAAAGTTCCAGATGATCCATTCTGGCACAATCATATATCTGCACTGAAAATTCTGATGGGTAAATATGATTCTCATTTGGTGACTGGGCATAGCTCAGGTTGGTGACATCATGTTAGCAATATGCAGCGTTGCTAATTCATACAATAAAAGTAACTGAGATTGGTTAGGATAACAAAAGGGAATTTTGACATTGCCTCTGCGTGTGAGTACGTGTGAACCTGGCCTCAGATTGTAGGAATGGAGGAATGCTAAAATACTGGCAGGTGAGTTTGACAATTTCCAGAAGGATTGGAAGGTAAGATGTCCTTTCAATGATCGTCCACAAAGATATAAAACAGAAAGGTAGCAATCCACAAAGGGAGATGGAATGCCACTTATGGATTTTCTGAGTCACATATGTGCCAATTTGGACAAATGTTTATTCTTGTTTAATCATTGAAAAAAGGAGAAAGCTTTTGAATAATATGTTGCAAAAAAGTTTCAAAAAGCACTGGGCTAAGCACAGGGATCAATGTCTGCAGACAGATGAAAGCTGACTTTGACGTGACTATCGGCACAGAGATAGATTAAAAGAACTGGAAAACATTTAGCTCAATTGAAGACACACATATAGATTATGAGTTGTGTTGTGTTCACCTGTCATAAGAGACAAATTTTCTGGAATTCTTTTGTATAATACAGACAGATCAGATTTATGCAAATCAAACAGGAATTGGTGGGTTGGGTTGTTCATGTTTAAGTTTGAGACACTTTGATTTGATTTATTATTGTCACATGTATTAACATACAGTGAAAACTATTGTTTCTTGCACGCTATACAGACAAAACATACCATTCACAAAGAAGGAAATGAGAAAATACAGATTGTAGTGTTAAGAAATTGAATTAAAGCACTGTTAGAGAGTTTAAAGGAGTTAGAATGAAGTTTTAGAAGGAGAGTAAAGGATAGAATTAGAAGGTATGCTGCGCACAGCTTGCAAGAAGTCTCTTCCGGCGCCATCTTGGGAGAAAAAGATCTAGTTCACCTGTCCTAAATTAGGTGTAATCAACAGCCAACAAAACATGAATTATTGTTATGCACAAAACTGCAAGTCAACAACCACAGCATTTATTTTCTTCTGATCTCACTAACCACAAGTGCAGCAAGCCACAAATCATCTGTGCAGAAATCACTTGTATTTTGACCACGAGTGTAGAGAAAGACCGGTCTGCACTCACATACCAGCTGTCCTGATGAACTACTTGTGCTGAAAACAATTGTATTTTAATACAACTTCTACTGACACATCATATTCTGATACCATGGGTGTGATCTTATCACCTCAGCCTGCCTGCCAATCAGGATGGCAGGCTGGGAAAATAGCATGTGATGTTAAGAATCCAATTTGTGCCTGATGCAAAATGATTTGCTAACTTCCCAGCATCTTATTAATGGCACAAATCACTTTGCGCCCAGAAAGAGCACAAATCTTTCCAGCATGAATTTGACTGGATTTCGGTATAATTAGTGAGTTCAGCACACACTCATCCCTCCTCCTGAATGCTTCCCACCTCTCCAGTGTGCCGGTGCAAATCACTGCAGCTCTATCAAATTGTGGATCAGGTACAGCAGTAGGGAAGTGGAGCAAGGAGGCTAGTGCTGCTGAGCACCAACATCCAGAATGCAGTGGGAAAGTGGGGGCCATGTCAGGGACTGTCATAGTACATGGTGGGGTGGGGGCTTGCATGGGTGCAATGGGGAGACATATGCATATTGAAGATTGCCGCTGATTGGGCTCAGATTGTGCGCATTCTCCCTGACTGGACCAGTCCCCAAAAAGTTTCATTTGAGGTCAAGATCAACACACTAATGTCACATTGGTTACCCTGCCATCTCTCTGCTGGACAGGCTCTGTGGCTGACATTTGATCCCAGGGCCCACTAAAAACAACAATCAGCAGGTCCGGCAAATGTTGTCTCAATCAAGAGAGCTTGGCAGGTGTTAACACAGCTTCTCACACTGGATGAACTCTATAGTGTTCCCGACAATGCAATCTATCTCATAATAGTCATAAGGGTGCTTCTCCACCATCTGCCTGAACTGCGAGCCATTCCTGGAAGCTACAGCACCAGATACCCAGGAGGGTGTACACAGGTTCAATCTTCAAGAATTCCCTCACAGCCATCCTTATGTTCTCTGCGCCTGCCATAGTGAGGATGTGGCAAGGCCTGGCAGTCCATTGAGGTGACACATAGTATCAGGGATGGTGTCAGTTGCTGCTTCTAGATTCATGGGGACTTAGAAGGGAGTGGGGGACCCGGGGTGATTACCTTGTAGACTGTTCCTCCCCTCTTTCTCTCTTCGCCCTCTTTCTTCCATTCCATTGCCCCCATCCCTTCAAAAAAGTGAAGGATTTTGCATTGGATCCAGTAGAGCTCACACTTATACTCGTGGTCGCTGTGGTGGAGGAGGTAGTTGGCTGCAGGCTGCAAGGACATTCCGAGCAAGAGGCTGTAGCAAGAGGTCAAGGGACTGCTGGTTGGGGCTAGGACACAGCCATCATTAGCACCACTGAAGGCTAGGCGATGGCAGAGACAGAGAACCCAAATCTACAGGACCCTCATGTCCTTCAATACACTGCTGGACGCCATGCACCACTGCAGACTGCATCTTAGCAAAGAGACAGTGTGGCACCTGTGTCAGGGTTCATGTGGACCTAGCACCTTATGGACCACTCCTGGTGTCCCTGAAGATCAGGACATCCTCAACCTGTACACCACCAGATCCTTCTATGCTTCCAATGGAGATCTGTGCAGCATCGCCCAGTCCTCTGTACATAAGTGCATCCATGAACTGATGGAAGTCCAGGCAACTACTTCAGCATTGACATGGGCCAGGTCCAATAGGGGGCCTGGGCTGCAGTCTTTGCCACTGTCACTGAGTGTCCTATATGTAGGGGGCTATAGATGGAATACATGTTACCCTGCGAGCCCATTTGATCATAAGGTGTGCTTCATTAACAGGAAGGGGTTCCACTCCCGTAACGTTCAGATAGTGTGTGATCATTGGATGAAAATCATGCAGTTGTGTGTACTGCACCCAGGGAACGTGCATGATAATGACATCTTATGCAGCTGGGACATTCCCCAGGCTCTTTAGGGCCATCCAGGATAGCTTGAGGGGGACAAGGGCTACGCACTGCGGTCATGGCTGATGATGCCAGTACGGAACCCCAAGATCAATATGGTGACCCCCTACAATGAGACCTCCCTGACATCCAATCCATCGCCAAGCGATGCATCAGACTCCTGAAGATGTGTGTTCCGTTGCCTAATCCACACTGGCTGCACCTTCCAGTATAGCCTCCTGGGGGCTTCCCACATCATCATGGTGTGCTGCACAACCTGGTACAGCAGCAGGAGGCATACTGAAAGTGGAGGGGGGGGTGGAAATCAGGGGATGCCATTGAGGAGGAAGAAGCCAAAGAGGATGTGGAGGACAAGGTCAAAGAGGAAATGGAGAATAAAGGACAGGCGAGGGCAAGGTTCCAGTAGAACAGCATGGCGAGGGGGGGCCTCATCGTTGCAAGGTTCACCAACTATGAGGTGTAAGGTCCTGCAGCTCCAACTCCTTGTCCACTTTCCTTGCCATGGGTTCCACTGACATCACACCAGAGTGATGGGCTTGAGTTGGCTGAGTCACTGAATTTTCTGTGCAGGCATAATCCTGTAATGCTGTCCTGGTGCTCCATAAGCGATTCTTACCTATTCTCTGGCTGCAGTTTGGAGCTTAGGCCTAGGTCTGAGTGAGGGTTGGGAGCACCATTGTGCAGCCCAATATCACTGGGATATTTCAGGGATGGTGCTCGGGGCTGGGGGGGTGGTGGGGGGTGTTCATGGGGGAGCTGGTCCTAGGGTCGGAAGGGTGATGAGGATGCCATTCAAGGCTGTCTGATCATTGGTGACCCTCAGGATTTTGGTACTGTTTGTAGGCAGTAAAACCAGGACAACATTCAGGCTTAAACATAGAACACAGAACATTACAACACTGAAAATGTTGCAGGAAAGATATGTGCCGGCTAAGAGGAAGGATGGGAGAGGTAGGATTAGAGAGCTGTGGATTACTAGGGATATTGAGGACTTGGTTAGGAAGAAAAGAGAGGCGTATGTTAGGTCAACGCAACTGGGAATGGAGAGAGCACTGGAAGAATATAGAGAGAGTAGGAGGGAGCTCAAAAGGGGAGTTAGAAGGGCAAAAAGGGGGCATGAAATAGTTTTGGCAGCTAGGATTAAGGAAAATCGAAAGGCTTTTTACTCCTATGTTAGAAATAAAAGGGTGATCAGAGGAAAAATCAGAGCTCTTAGGGACAGAGGAGGGAAACTGTGCTTAGAGCCCGAGGGAATGGAGAAGATCCTGAATGAATACTTTGCGTCAGTATTCACAAAAGAGAGGGGCTTGTTGACCGGTCCTGTCTCTGAGGGAGCTGTAGGCCAGTTGAGGGAAATATCCATACGGGGGAGGAAGTGTTAGAGCTTCTAGGCAGCATTAAAACTGATAGATCTCCTGGGCTTGATGGCATTTATTCCAGGCTGCTTAGGGAGGCACGAGGTGACATTGCTGGGCCTCTGACGCAAATCTTTGTCTCTTCTTTGGATACAGGTGAGGTCCCAGAGGACTGGAGAATAGCTAATGTTGAACCGTTGTTTAAAAAGGGTAGTAGGGATAACCCTGGAAATTATAGGCCGGTGAGTTTGACATCAGTGGTAGGGAAGCTGTTGGAGGGGATTCTTAGAGATAGGATGTATAGGCACTTAGAGCATTGCGATCTGATTAGGGATACACAGCATGGCTTTATTAAAGGGAGTTGTACCCTACAAATCTGGTAGAATTTTTTGAAGAGGTCACAAAAAAGGTTGACGAAGGGCAAGCCGTTGATGTCGTCTATATGGATTTCAGTAAGGCGTTTGACAAAGTCCCTCATGGGAGGTTAGTTGAAAAGATCAAGGCTAATGGGACATAAGAACAATTAGCTAGATGGATAAATAACTGGCTTGGTAATAGGAGACAGAGAGTAATAGTGGAAGGGTGTTTTTCTAGCTGGAAGTCGGACAGTAGTGGTGTGCCGCAGGGCTCAGAACTGAGACCTCTTCTATTTGTAGGCAGAATACTACCTATTCTGGAAGAGGGAGTAAGTGGATTGATCAACAAATTTACAGACGATACAAAGATGGCTGGACTTGCGGATAGTGAGGAGCATTGTCAGGCGATACAGCAGGACATAGATAGGCTGGTAGCTTGGGCAGACAGATGGCAGATGGAATTCAATCCTGATAAATGTGAGGTGATGCATTTCGGGAGAA
The DNA here is from genome assembly GCA_024679065.1 of Sphyrna mokarran. Taxonomy (NCBI): domain Eukaryota; kingdom Metazoa; phylum Chordata; class Chondrichthyes; order Carcharhiniformes; family Carcharhinidae; genus Sphyrna; species Sphyrna mokarran. The sequence continues at coordinate 18,290,480 of JAGIQG010000028.1, read as the reverse complement.
AGAATGTAGGGGGGAGATATATGATAAAGGGTAGACCTATTAAGAGTATAGAAATGCAGGGGGACCTGGAGGTGCAGGTGCACAAGTCTCTGAAGGTGGCAGAGCAGGTGGAGAAGGTTGTGAAGAAAGCATATGGTATGTTAGCCTTTATAGGAAAAGGTATAGAGTACAAGAGCTGGCCTTTAATGTTGCAGTTGTATAAAATGTTGGTTAGACCTCATTTGGAAAACTGCGTCCAGTTCTGGTCACCTTACTACCGGAAGGATATGGAGACTCTGGAGGGAGTGCAGAGGAAGTTTACCAGGATGCTGCCTGGTATGGAAGGTCTGAGTTATGAGGAGAGATTAGACAAATTGGGGCTGTTTTTGTTAGAAAGAAGTAGACTTAGAGGAGATCTAATAGAAGTGTACAAGATTATGAGGGGTATAGATAGAGTAAACAGGGTTAAGCTTTTTCCTAGGATGGACTTGAATAGCACGAGGGGTCATGGACTTAGGGTGAGGGGAGTAAGGTATAATTTGGCTGCTAGAGGGAGTTTTTTCACACAGAGAGTTGTGTGGGTATGGAACACACTGTCAAGTAAGGTGGTGGAGGCAGGTACTCTGGAGTTATTTAAGAGATACTGAGATGGGCACATGAACAGGATGGGAATGGAGGGATATAGCAGACTGTTTTAAAATAGGGATCATGAGCCTTGGGAGTTCCCTGGGAAGTGTGTAAATTGTCAATGATATTGATGTATTTCTACTTTATCCTACAGGTACTTTGGTCTGCCTTGTTGTCTAACAAGGGGCATACACGCAATGGGTTGTGAGAGGGCTGCTCTTGGAATTTTCGAAAGTAGCCTAGTGCTTCACGTCGTTAGTGTACACTTGACCTGGACCAGTTGATGGGCAACACGACAGCTCAGTGACTATAACTGTGCTGTGCAGATACACGGATTTGAGCCTGTGTCTGTGGAAGTTTGCGCATTCTCCCCGTGCTTGTGTGGGTTTTCTCCAGGTTTCCTCCCACACCTCAAAGATGTGGTCTTAGGCTGATTAGCAAAACAAATTCTCCCTAAATTGTCTCGCAAATTTGGTTCCAATGCATAGATCTATAAACATAGGCGGGGATCATGGGTAAAAGTGGGAACATCGGAGTGGTGGCGTGGGCTTGTTGGGTCGAAGGACCTGTTTCCTCTGCTGTTTTGTTCTTTGTTCTTTGTACAGCGCACTATAGCCCCTTCGGCCCTCAATGTTGTGCCGACCTATGAAACCAATCTGAAACCCATTTAATCTATGCTTTTCCAATATCATACATGTGTTTATTCAATGACCACTTAAATGCCCTTAATGTTGGCGAATCCACTGCTGATGCAGTCAGGGCATTCCATGCTCTTACTACTCTCTGAGTAAAGAACCTACCTCTGACATCTGTCCTATATTTATCACCCCTCAATCTAAAGCTATGTCCCCTCGTGCTAGCCATCTCCGTCCGAAGAAAAAGGCTCACAAGTGTCCACCCTATCTAATCCTCTAATCATCTTATATGCCTCTATTAAGTCACCTCTGAACCTTCTTCTCTCTAATGAAAGTCCCTCAGCTTTTTCTCATAAGACCTTCCCACCATTCCAGGCAACATCCTGGTAAATCTCCTCTGCACCCTTCCCAGTGCTTCCACATCCTTCCTATAATTTGGCGACCAAAACTGTACGCAATATGCCAAGTGCAGCCACACCAGAGTTTTGTGCAGCTGCACATGGCTTTATGGCTCTGAAACTCAGTCTCTCTGTCAATAAAAGCTAATACACCGTATGCCTTCTTAACAATCCTATCAACTTGGGTGCCAACTTTCAGGGATCTATGTACATGGACACTGAGATGTCTCTGCTCATCCACACTACAAAGTAACTTACCATTAGTCCAGTATTCTGTATTCCTGTTACACCTTCCAAAGTGAATCACTTCAAACTTTTCCGCATTAAACTCCATTTGCCATCTCTCAGCCCAGCTCTGTAGCTAATAAATGTCCCTCTGTAACCTTCAACATTCTTCTCCACTGTCCACAACTCCATCGACTTTACTATCATTCACAAATTTACCATCCCATCCTTCTACACCCTCATCCAGGTCATTTATAAAAATGACAAACAGCAGTAGCCCCAAAACAGATCCTTGAGATACATCAAATTAGATCAATTTCTGATCTAAGCCACTAAATCATCCTCAATCCCATGCCTCTGTATCTTCTGCAATAGCTTATTGTGGGGAACCTTATCAAACGCTTTGCTGAAATCCAAATACATCACATTAACTGCTTTACCCTCATCCACCTCTTTGGTCACTTCCTCAAAGAATTCAGTAAGGTTAGTGAGGCATGACCTACTCTTCATAAAACTGTGTTGACTTTCCCTAATCAAATTATTTCTTTCTGGATGATTATAAATCCTATTTCTTATAATCCTTTCCAAAACTTTGCCTACAACAGAAGTAAGGCTCACTGATCTATAGTGTTGTCTCTACTCCTCTTCTTGAACAAGGGGACAACATTTGCTATCCTCAGTCTTCTGGCACTATTCCTGTAGAAAATAATGACCTAAAGATCAAAGCCAAAGGCTCTGCAATCTCCTCCCTAGCCTCCCAGAGAATCCTACGATAAATCCCATTCAGCCCAGGGGACTTATCTATTTTCATACTTTCCAGAATTGCTAACACCTTCTCATTCTGAACCTCAATCCCATCTAGTCTAATACCCCATATCTCAGTATTCTCCTCGACAACATTGTCTTTCTCTTGTGTGAAAACTGATGAAAAATATTCATTTAGCGTCTTTCCTATCTCTTCGGATTCCACACACAACTTCCCATTACTGTCCTTGACTGGCCCTAATCTTACCCTAGTCATTCTTCTATTCCTGACGTACCTATAGAAAGCTTTAGGGTTTTCCTTGATCCTACCTGCCAAAGACTTCTCATGTCCCTTCTTGGCTCTTAGCTCTCTCTTAATGTCCTTCCTGGCTAACTTGTAACTCTCACGCACCCTAACTGAGCCTTCATGTCTCATCTTGACATAAAGTCTTCTTCTTCCTCTTCACAAGCGATTCAATTTATTTAGTAAACCATGGTTCCTTTGCTCGATCACTTCCTCCCTGCCTGGCAGGTACATAATTATCAAAGACACTTAGTAGCTGTTCCTTGAACAAGCACCATATTTCAATTGTACCTGCAGTTTCCTTCCACATCCTATACATCCTAAATCTCGCCTAATTGCATCATAATTTCCTTTTCCCCAGCTATAACTCTTGCCCTGTGGTATATACCTATCCCTTTCCATCGCTAATGTAAATGTAACTGAATTGTGGTCACTATCACCAAAGTGTTCACCTACCTCCAAATCTAACGCCTGGCCAGGTTCACTACCCAGTACCAAATCCAATGTGGCCTCTAGTTGGCCTATCTACATACTGTGTCAGGAAGCCTTCCTGCACACATTGGACAAAAACTGACCCATCTAAAATACTCAAACTATAGCTTTTCCAATCAATATTTGTAAAGTTAAAACCCCCCAAAACAACAGCCCTGTTACTTTCACTCGTATCCAGAATCATCTTTGCAATCCTTTCCTCTACATCTCTAGAAGTTTTTGGAGGCCAGTAGAAAACTCCCAACAGGGTGACCTCTCCTTTCTTGTTTCTAACCTAAGCCCATACTACCTCAATAGACGAGTCCTCATCAAATGTCCTTTCTGCCACTGTAATACTGTCGCTGACTAACAATGTCGCCTTCCCCCCCCTTTTATCATCTTCTCTGATCTTACTGAAACATCCAAATCCCAGAACCTACAACAACCATTCCTGTCCCTACTCCCTCCATGTCTCCGAAATGGCCACAACATCAAAGTTCCAGGTACCAACACATGTTGCAAGTTTACTCACCCTATTCTGGGTGCTCCTAACGTTGAAGTAGACACACCTCAAACCACCTTCCTGCCTACCGGTACATTTTTGCAACTTTGAAACCTTATTCATGACCTCACTACTCTCAACCTCTTGTACATTGGAGCGACAATTCAGATTTCCACTGAATCAGTTTAAAACCTCCCTGAAAAGCATTAGCAAATTTTACCCCCCCACCTCCCGGCATATTGATGCCCCTCTGGTTCAGGTGTAAACCATTCTATTTGAAGAGGTCCCATCTACCCCAGAATGACTCCCAATTATCCAGCTATCTGAATCCCTCCTTTCTGCACTATCCCTGTAGCCATGTGTTCAACAGCTCTCTCTCCCTCTTCCTCTCTCTAGCTTGCACATGGCACAGGTAATAAACCAGACATAACAACTCTTTTCTTGCTCTAAGCTTCCACCCTAACTCCCTGAATTTCTCCCTAACTTCCCCATCTCTTTTCCTACCTATGTCTTTGGTGGCTTGGGCTGGTAAGTGGCAAATAACATCAGTGCCCCACAGGCATATCTTGTAGATGTGTGAACCTAACCACCTCCCTTTGAAATTCAACATAGACCATAAGATATAAGAGCAGAATTAAGCAATTTGGCCCATCAACTCTTCTCTGACATTCATTCATGATTGGTCATTACCTTTGCAGAAAAGCTACGGTACAGTGGGACCACCTGTACTCAGAGCACTTGTACAGTGAAAACCTGCAAAGAAAGACTAGCTGTGAAGAGCAACTGCCTGAAAAGACAGCCCACCAGTGCATAAGGAGCATACGTAAAGTGATGTCACCAGTATTGAACTATCAGTACTGAAATACCACCACCATTACAGGATTACCCCTCCTCTGCTGAGACAACCAATGCAGATAGATAACCTGTACTTATACCAAAAGGGCTCTTGTATTGCCTGTGCTAAGAGATCACAAGCATAGAGAGGCTACCTGTATTGAGAGCATTTGTGTACAGATAACCAATATAGAGATCATCTGCCTGTAGTCAGTTATTAAAATTTTTAGTGACAGCAAAGAACGGAAGATATTTGCCCAATCATCAAGGCGAAATAATCAATAGCAGATAAGTTAGTTGTTTAAGACTGTCACCACAGCAATGGCAAAGGAGCAGTGTTTGGTAGATTCTGTATTCCTATGATGTTCTTCAAAATTGTTAGCACCAGGAATATTGGAATGATTATCCTTTTTTGAATAATGAATAACAGCAAGCAGGAATCATCTCACGTTCTTTTAATAGTTTAGACATGAAGTCTGATTACCATTCACATTAAATAAAACTGACTTCAAACATCATCAATGCAAATGGGTTCCAAAATAGCCACTATGCAGGAACTATGTTGACTTAATCTAACCAACATATGCTTTTCATAAGAAAGTGATGCAAATGGAAAAAGGAAGTTATATTATTATGCAAACAGAAAGGGATGATCTTATCATCACATCCCATTGGCCAATGGGCAGAGTGAGACAGTAAGATTATGGAAGAGCTGAGAAATCAGGTTCACACTCAATTTCTCGCCTCTCTCATTGGATATCAGGTGTGATCAACCTTTCATTCATTTCCAGCACAAGGCTGAATAAATTATTTAAATTTAATTTAAATACAATTTAAATAGAATTAGCAAGCCTGGGATTCAATTGTCCAGGTTCACTTGCTTTGCCATGGGAGATTCTTTCCAGTGTGAATTGAGTATGGTCTTCCATCAATGGAGTCCAGATGTAATAGCCTCACTTGTAGAAAGGTGGGTTGGTTGGCACTGCCACCAGGCATTGTGCCAAGGGAGTGGAGCCTGAGGGGGGCCAGGTCTATAGGCCTACGGAAAGGGGGATGGTGGACCGATGCATTGCGTAATTGCGATCTGGGGGGGATGCGGGGGGAGGCGATGGAGAGACCACTGCACACTCTGGAATTGCAATCAGTAAGAGGGGGACTGTTGCCACTCTGCAGTTGCAATGAATTTGGGAGGGAGAGCGAAATCGATCAGTCTAGAGGAGGGTGAGGATCAATAGTTTGGGGGTGCAAGGGCGATCAGTCAGGCTGCTGGGGTGGGGAAGGGATGGGTTTGCAATTGGCTGCTGGGCCCCATGTGAAAAAAGTGCTGAAAACCATTTTTCACCAAATGGGGGGAGTGGGTGCCAGCTTTAGGTCATGGAGGCTGGCTGATAGCACCTGTGTGCCAGGTCTGTGCTGCTGTCAACTGGCTTTTGGTGATTTAAATCCTGCCCACTCCCCACACAGGCGAGAAATGGTTTTCTGCATTTTTTCATGCTAAGAATGTAAAATTTGATATTTGACTTGCTGTAAAAACAGATCCAAAACTCTTTTGTTTTCATGCTCATCCCCAAAGTGTACCTTCTTTGCTAACAGAACATGTGACAATGATTTGTCAAAGACATTGTAATGTGTAAATCCCAACATTTAATAAGAGATAGTAGTTGTAGTAATTTCCTGTTCGGCATCAAGTGACATAATATTGGCTTTCAAACATAGACATGTAGAAAAAAATAAAGAACTGGATGTCCAGGAATATCAAACATTCTTTTCTGATTCAAAAATTAAAGAGGAATGGTTGGGACAGTGGGATAAATACTATCATTCCAACTTGGGCCTACATAGGGCAGTGGGCCAGATACTCTCTGTAATGACTTTCAAGAAAATCCATGAGCTGGACCTGCTGGAATATGAATTCCCTCATTTAGGTCTGTTAAGGCAGCTTAATCAGGAAGCTCTTGCAGGGACACATAGGGCCGGATTTTCTGACTGTGCTCGCTCTGAAATCAGAAAATCCCACTCAAGGTCAATGGATTTTTCCATGGTCTGCCCTTCACCCGCTATGATTACCATGGCAGGCAGAACACCAAAATCCACCTTATAATGTGGACCATGGGGGACCTTGTCAAACACCTTACTAAAGTCCATACAAACTACACCCACAGCCTTCCCCACATCAATTATCTTTGTCACCTCTTCAAAAACCTCAATCAAGTTGGTAAGACACGACCTTCTCTGTACAAAACCATGCTGCCTGCCACTCACAAGTCCATTTTCTTCCAAATGTATATGTGTCCTGTCCCTCAGTAGCTTCTCTAATAACTTCTCCACCACTGATGTCAGGCTCAGTGGCATGTCACTTCCTGGATTATCTATGCTTCCTTTCTTAAACAAGAGAACAATATTGGCTATTTTCCAGTTCTCTGGAACCTTGCCTGTGGTCAAAGAGGATGTGAAGGTATCTGTTGAGGCCCCAGCTATTTCTTCCCTTGCCTCCCGTAATAACCTGGGGTAGATCCCAACCGGCTGTGGGCACTTGTCTGCCTTAATATAATTTAGGATACCCAATACTTCCTTCTTCAATATATTGACATTCTCTAGAGTATTCATGCACCTATCCCTGACTTTAACATTCATTATGTCCTTTTCCTTGGTGAATAGCGATACAAAGTATTCACTAAGAATTTCATCCACTTCCTGTAGTCCCACACATAATATCTCTCCATTGTCCTTGAGTGGGCCTACTCTTACTCTTGCTACACTTTTGCTCCAAAAAAGCCTGTATAAAAAGCCTTAGGATTCTTCTAAATAAATAAATAAACAGAGTCGTTTGCTAAAAATATTTCATGGCCCCTTTTAGTCTCCTAATTCCATGTTTGAGTACCTCCTACTTTCACTATACTCCTCAAGGGCCATGTCAGTTTTTCGTTGCCTAGACTTATTGTATACTTCCTTTTTCTTTTTGACTATCTGCGGATCCACAAAAATCAGTGAGATCTTCAATGAATATTTCTCATCAGTATTTACTATTGAGAAAAATATGGATGTTAGGAAACATGGGGAAATAAATAATGCTGTCTTGAGGAGTGCACATGTTACAGGGAAGGAGGTGTTAGAAGTCTTAAAGTGCATTAAGGTAGATAAATCCCTGAAACTTGATGAAGTATATCCCAGGACATTGTGGGAGACTAGGGAGGAAATTGTGGATCCCCTAGCAGAGATATTTGAATCATCGATAGTCACAGGTGAGGTGCCTGAAGATTAGAGAGTGGCAAATGTTGTGCCTTTGTTTAAAAAGGCTGCAGGGAAAAACCTAAGAACTACAGGCCAGTGAGTCTCACATCTATGGTGGATAAGTTGTTGGAAGGTATTTTGAGAGGCAGGATATATAGGCATTTAAAGAATCAAGGACTGATTAGGGACAATCAACATGGCTTTGGGAGTGACAAGCTTCAGGGTCACTTTCTGATGAGCACTACTTTGCTGCTGATGCACATCAGGTGGATACGGAACCCAACATGGTACCCAGACCAGCACAGCAAGGGTGGCGACTGCGGTGGAAAACCTGGGGCAGGGAATGCTGGCCATGGGTGGCAGGGGCCAAGGCATGATGGAGTCATTGAGGACCACATCTATGAGCCTTCAGAGCTTAACTCAGTTTCAGAGGGCATTTGCTGAGGAGCTCCGGAGTTTGGTCCAGACTTAACTACTCGCTATCCCAGGAAGCCCACAAACACCCCAAGAGAGGAGACAGCACTGTAGCTCATGTTGGGGCCTTCCACCCAGAAGATCTGTTCCCAGTATTTTCAAATCCTCCTTCCCAGTGCATCTCTCGGGCAATGGGCTTAACTGGGTGGCATGGCAACATTCATAACACCCAAAAGTTGGTTGAGGGCCCCTCCATGTCCTAGCCTTCCAGGAGGTGCCTACCAAAGGCATCAAAGACTATAGGGTGCGGAAAACATCCACCTCTGATGTGCATCCTGGGGAGTCACTTAGATCTGGCAGCAGACCCTGTAAGATGAAGAAATTGTAGGGTCACCAAGAGGGCATGGGTGAACACTGTAGATTATACCAATTATGATTATGCACTGTAAAATATAACAATTAAAGATTATTGCACTCCATAGCTGTGACTCCTTTGTTTGTGGCCCATCTCCGCAGAGCGCTTCGCACCCTAAACCCACATCTAAAGAGGTGTGGAATGTTGTGCAGTGTGGAAAAGGCCTTTTGGCCCACCAAGTCTTCACTGATGATGACTACCACTGAGGTCTCATGAATCCCATCTCCCAGCACCTATGCCATATCTTGGGTGCTGTGGGCTGCTGGATACCGTGCCTCCTATTAGGTGAACTTAGTGGCAATGAAAGTCTCTTTGGTCCTCCTGCCCTACCAGACCATTACCACTGCTGCCAGTCCAGCATCTTCCGAGTCCTCCTCAGCCTCTTGGCCCTCCTTCTCAGCAGGGGCATCCACCAGGTCCGCCTCCTTCTCCATGATATCGCCCTGTTGTAATGCCAGGTTGTGGAGCACACAGCAGACCACCACAAAGAGAGAGATCTCTAAGGGCTCTACTGCAAGGTGCTGCCAGAGTGGTCAGGCAGCAGAACTCATTTTCAGTATGTACTTTTGATGATGGACCAGTTGGCAGCTTTGAACTCATTCTAGTGACTCTCCCTCTCAGTACCAGGCTTCATCAGCCATGACCTCAATGGTTAACCCTTGTACCCCACAAGCCATTCTGGCCTAGGGTAATCCTCAAAGAACCTGGGGATGTCTGAGTGCCCCAGGATGTGGTTGTTGTGCATGCTCCCTGAGAAGCGTATGCACACCTCTTGGATGTTAGATGTTAGCGAGGTCACACATGATCTGCATGTTTAGGAAGTGGAACTCTTTCCTGTTGATAAAAGACATTTACTGATTCCAAGGGGCCCACAGGGTGACATGTGTAGCGTCTATAGCTCCTGAGCCTGCTGCATGCTAATTATGGTGGTGAACTCTTCAACCGGGGCATCTTGTTGGGTCTGGGTCAGATGGATGCACTAACCTGCCACAACGTACAGAATATCCATTACTCTGGATATACCTGTAGGCCAGCTGTGAGATGTCACACCCATCCCCCCTGCTTGAACCTTGGGATGAGATAGCGGTGTAGAAGTTAGGGGCAATCGTCGCTTTAACAGCCACCAGGAACTGATGTCCTCCTTCCCCATAACGTGCCAGGCAACATATGGCATCCGGAAGTACATATGTGTCCTGTACAGCCAGGATCCCCTCTCCTGCCATCTTCTGCCCTCCCCCTCAGGTCAATGTGCGGCAGGGTCCTGATCCAAACTAGCAGCGTCCTTGTACGACCACTGGCCACAGACAGCAATATCTGACAACCGCCACAGCAGCAAAGATGATCACTGCCAAAATTCATTCTTGCTTTGGGGGATGTGAGTGGAGATGAGAGGCAGTCCATAAGGTTAACCATCTCAAGTCCCTCAATCCCTCTCAGAACCTCCTGTTCCCATGCATCTGAATCCTGACAACCTTAACCATCTCTGGTGCCATGAGACATCATGATTGGCTGTCGACCTATTACCACATCATTGTTTCAGTGGCTACGGACACTGGCCCTTCATGGTCCCCATTGGTGTCCCACACGGCTGTACCCTCCCTTCACATGATGCGGCACGATGCCTTCTGTATCCTAGTACATTTGCATGCTTCTTGGTGTGTGGTGAAGAGCTACCCCCTGGATGGCTGCCCTCCATTCCCAATATGGATCCCTGATATTACAGGTCAGTGGCAGCAGCATGAGGCAGACCATACTCGGCATTCTGGCATTCACTTTGAGCATAGGGATGGCGTGGGAAGGTCATCAATGAGGAAACTTTACAATACATATTTGCATGTACCCACCTGGATTTTGATGCAAAGTAGCTTCCAGATATGGTATCCAATTCAGGCAGACAATAGGAAGGTGCCCTCCTAATTTCCATATGATGGATGGCTATTGTAGGGAGCAGTGCTGAGTTCATGCAGCTGTATTAACACCTGCCAAGCTCCTTTGATTGGGACAACTGCTGCCAGTTGCTTGTAACTGTTAGTGAACCCTAAATCATGAATTCTTCCCAGCTGGAAGGTGGCAGGGTGGAGGATACAACATTAGTAGGATTGGACCTTCATTTCTGGTATGTCACTGGGGTCTTTCAACAGGCAGAGTATACTCCCCACACAAACCCAACCCAATAGCAACTCCAACCTGAAGACTCCAGTCCAGCCTGAGTACCCACCCCCCCCACCTCCAAAGCCGCAGCAACCATGGGAGCCACTGGCTCCATCTCACACCATGACACAGCTGACCCTGGAAGTTGAGGCATAGCGGCACTCATCTTCTCACTCTCCTTTGCAATGTTGCACATTAGCCACATTTTAAGGAGCAGTAGTGATTCACACCAGAGAAGTGGGTGCATTCTGGAGGGACTAGGTTGCATGCCGATTTCACTCATGAGATTGAGATACAGATAATCTCATTGCTAATCTGCCTTGAGCCTCTACAGGGCAAGAATGGGCATGAAATAATTCATGCCATTAGAAAGGGGCCAGGAGAATTGTAATCAGTTTGGCACCAGGCACAAAACAGATTTTTAGGCTTGCATGCTATTCTTTGGCATCAACACAATCTACTAATGACGTGGTGTGGATGGAGAATCCCCCTATTGACTATTGTGGAAAGAGGAGGTATTGGGTTTCTTGAGAAATATTAAGGTAGATAAGTCTCCACAATCTGATGGGATGTATCCCAGAATACTGAGAGGCAAGGGAGGAAATTGCTGGAGCCTTGAGAGAAATCTGTGTATAGTCATTGGCTACAGGGGAAGTCCCAGATGATTGGAGAATAGCCATTGTTATTCCTTTGTTTAAGAAGGGTAGCAAGAATAATCCAGGTAATTACTGGCCAGTGAGCCTTACATCAGTGGTAGGGAAATTATTGGAGAGGATACTTTGAGACAGGATTTATTCCCACTGGATATAAATGGATGCATTAGTGACAGGAAAAATGATTTTATCAAGGAGAAGTCATGTCTTGTTAACTTAATCAAGTTTTTAGAGGAAATGACGAAGATGATTTATAAGGGATGTTGTCTACATGGACTTCAGTAAGATCTTTAACAAGATACTTCAGGCAGACTGGTGCAGAAGTTGCATGAGATTAAAGGTGGGCTGGCTATATGGATACAAAACTGACTTGGTCATAGAAGACAGAGGATAGCAGTGAAAGGATTCTTCTCCAAATAGAGGGCTGTGACAAGTGGCATCCATCAGGATCAGTGCTGAGACCCTTGCTGTTTGTAATATATATAAATGATTTGGAGGAAAAATGTAACTGGTTTGATTAGTAAGTTTGTAGATGACACATAGTTTGGTGGATTTGCAGGTATCAATGAGAATCTTCAGAGGATGCAGCAGGGTACAGATCAGTTGGAGACTTGAGCAAAGAGATTGCAGTTGGAGTTTAATCTGGACAAATGTGAGATAATGCATATCGGAAGGTCTAATACAAATAGGAAATGTACAGTAAATGGCAGAACCCTTAAGAGTATTGATAGGCAAAGAGACCTGGGTGTACAGGTACAATGTCACTGAAAGCCACAACGCAGCTGGAGAAGGATGTCAAGAAGGTATACGGCATCGGCTGGGGCATTGAGTTTAAAAATTGGCAAATCACATTACAGCTTTATAGAATCTTAGTGAGAGCTACACTTAGATTATAATATTCGCCACACTATTAGAAGGATGTGGAGAGGTACAGAAAAAATTTATCAGGATGCTGCTTGGTATGGAGGACATCAGCTATGATGAGAGGTTGGAAAAACTTGATTTGTTATCATTGGAACGACGGAGGCTGAACGGTGATCTGATAGAAGTCTACAAGATTATGAGAGGTATGGACAGAGTGGATAGTCAGAAGCTTTTTCCCAGGATGGAAGAGTCAATTACTAGAGGGCACAGGTTTAAGATGTGAGGGGCAAGAAGATGTAGGAGGCAAGTTTTTTACACAAAGGGTGGTGGGTGTCTGGAACTCATTACCGGGGGAGTAGTGGAAGCAGATATGATAGCAACTTTTAAATGGTTTCTTGACAAATACATGAAAAGGATGTGAATAGAGGGACATGGTCCCCGAAGCATAGGGGTTTTAGTGAAGTCGGGTAGCCTGGTCGGTGCAGGCTTGGAGGGCCAAAGGGCCTGTTCCTGTGCCGTAATTTTCTTTGTTCTTTGTTCTTTGACATTGCCAAGACACATTGAAATCTCACCTGTAGCATTATGGCTTATGATATGGATAGGTGTGTTTTGTTGGACAAAGTCATTTTTGCCTTTGAAATAGACATAGACATACAAAATGATAACATAAATGTTATCATTTTGATTCTCATTGCTGTGTAAAATTGAATCTGGGTGTGTATCAGACCCAACTTTTAAAGCCGTACTCTGGCACCTCCATACACACTCTGCCTGAAAAATATCAGTATTCTGAATGCACAAGACTGCGGGCAGGGCTTATCACATCCGAAACACTATTACTCTTCCGATTGGCGTCTCCAACTGCATATGCTCACAAAAAAATGATAGAATGCTGCACCCTACCACATCACATCCATTGCTGGATAATGCCTTGCCCTGGCCCCCACAGGCATTGCCCCATCCCTACAACATTACTGAGTCCCTTATCACCCCACTATCCAGACCGATTGCGGCCTCCTCCGCTCTTCCCCTCAATGACCTTAGGCAGAGTGGCAGCAGCCACCCCATTCTCCATCATTTATCTCAGGTACAGTCCTCTTCCACCCTACAGATACCAGGCACAGCGATCCCCCTCACCCCCACCCTGGACCATTCCCCATCTCCTCCAGATTCCAATGGCTGTGTGACATCTCCCTCTCTTCCCCTATCTCCAATCATTGAGGCACTTGTCTACCACCAAACCATCCCCCATCCCACCCCTCCTCATCAGCATACCTGCAAGTGCTCACTTGCCTTCTCCTCAATGCTAACAAGCAAACTGTATCTACTTTGCTGGAATGCTCTGCCAAGCTGCCTGCAGCTGGTCTGCCTTAATGATGGGCAACTCCATTTAAAACTCAAGAATGGACAGGCAGGCAGGCATTCCAGTATAAAATGTGCACACAATTCGTAATTCTCTGAGGGCACCCATGAGCCACCCCCGCAGTCTGCACTCCTCCTCAAATGTCTCCAGGATGTCCAAGCTCCTGACAATGAAATTGTCGTGCACACTACCTGGATGTCTTGCACAGACATGCATAATGTTTATGTTATGGTTGCACGCAAGTTGAACATTCAGGTAGTGGAAACTTTTTCTGTTGGTGAATCTCTACAGATTCTGTCGGGGGTGGGGGGGGGCTTTGAGGGCGATGTGTGTGCAGTCGATGACTCCCTGAATGTTAGGCATCCCTGCAATGCCTGCGAACCCTTCAGTCTGGACCTCCTGATGGGCCTGGTCCAAGTTAAATTTGATGTACTGCCCAGCCCGGGCACACAGGGTTTCTGTGACCTGCTTGACACAGGTGTGCAAGGCTTATTGAGATGCTACAGACATCTCCGCTAGGCATCTGGAAGGAACCAGTCCCATAAAAGCTGTCAATTTGACAGCCATCGTGAGTAGGTGCCCCCCACTCCCGACCCCTCCTCCCCCCCCCAACCTTTAGGTGCCAAGTCCTGCAACAGGTTGCGCAGATGGTGCATTGTCTCCTTTCAGTGGCAAAGTCAACAGTACATGGTGTCAGACATCTGTTCAAATGAAACTTATGCATGGAACTGTCGGGGTCTCTGCTCTCTCTTTCTCTTGCCACAAAACAGGACACCCGTAAGTAGCAGGGAGCCATTGGACACTATGCACTTACCTCCTGACTAACCCTCACTGATGGAGCGCCTGAATTGGACTTTTATTGAGTATGTCTGATTCCCGATTTGCAAACGTGGTGGTAAAGGGAGAAGTGCTGGTAAAGTTGGGCATCCAGCCCATTAATTCCATTGAAGCAGCAATAAAAGAACTTCTGGAAGTCAGCTTGGCAACAATAAGAAAAATAAACAGAAGCTGTTGTAGCTGCAAACAACATGATTTTTTAAAAAATTCTTAAAGGTACACTAAAGATTTACCTCCAATTATGCAGCATGCCCTCAGGACTACCAACCTACATTATGTGTTCAAGTCTCTGAGACTTAGTTTGATTCGAACTTCCATAACTAAGTTAGAAGATTGTTGTTTCAAGTAGCACTCCAGAGACTTAAGCACAACATAAGGGCCACATTGTCCAAGATGTCATCTTCCAGATGAGAACCCCTCTGCCCTTGCAGTTGCCACATTACAAAAGAGAGTCAGAAAGTTCTCCTTATTGTTCTGGTCAGTATCTATCCCTCGACCAAAATCACAAAAAAATTGATCATCTATCTCATTGCTGCTTGTTGGAGCTTGCCGTGTGCAAATTTGCTGCCTTGTTTCCTACATTACAACAGCAGCTAATCTTCAAAGAGTATTTTGTAGACAGTAATATATTTGGGATATCCTGAGCTCATGAAATACATTATAAGAATACATTTTTTTTATTGCGTCAGAAGTGAGAGCGCTACCTCTAAGCAGAGATGTTTTGTTGATGTATTTCTCGGCGGCATTGTTGATTGTCAGTCATTTAATTAAGGTGTATGAAATTCATAAGTTATATATTTAAAAACCGAGAATTTCCCTCCCTTCTCACATTCCGAGGCAGCAGCAGCTGTGAAACACAAGATTGATTGAGTTGACTGGTTACGTAATCGGAGTTAGTAATACTGCGTTCCAGACTTGATGGTGCCGTCAGATGCTCACCTGACCGGACGTTAGTAATTGCAAGTTAGTATATGTTTAACCAGATTTCGGTAGCTGAGATAACTGAAGAGTAAGGAGGTGTTTGCGCACGACATTAATCAGTACAGTGCCAGCACAACTCCGGAAAACTTTTTTCCTGTTTGTTTCCGCTTTCCGTCTTCACTTCTAAAGATCCTAACTTTCATTGGTGTCCAGGTTTCTTCTAATCCTGACGGTATTAATTCTCCTTGGGTCTTGGCTCTCCTCCTGTCCAAAAGGTCCTGATCCTTCACAGGGTTCAGGGCCCTTCCCGGTGGAATTGCAGAGGAAATGGGCGTGGAGTTAAGAGGCAGCACAACGTTCAGCCTTGGAAGGAGAAAGCGAGGTTGCCCATGGAGCTTGCAAGATCAGAGTGGTTGGGGTTTTGCAGTGGGTTGAATGACGTTAGTTTTTGAAAAGGAGGCCAATACTTGAGAAAAAGTTGAGTCATCAGCATTTCGTGAGAAAGGATTAAACAGGGCAATGTGAATTTGAAGAGGCTTTGAAATAGGAATGAATCTTGAGGAGGAGATGAGGATCAGGAGACGGGTAGGGAAGCCCAGAGCAAAGCCTGTGGGATGCATTGGAGTAGGATGGCAGCTGAGTGCCAGGATACACCATGTAGGTGTATCATTTCAAGTGTTAATACACACCAGTGCTAGCTAGAGTGGGTTTCCTCTTAATAGTTGAGGACCAAGATAAAGTTTCTGGTTTAAGTGGGTGATAATATAACTAGTTGTATGATGCTCAGCTTAGCTTCGATTTCTGCCTATGTAGATACCATTTAAATTGAGAGATACATAAAGTCATCAGTAGATCAAATTAACAGATCAGCTTAAATTGCAGAATGTGAAATGGTTGATTCAGATATTGGCACAGCAGTTAAGTAAAGCCATAGAGCTTCATAAGACATAGGAACAGAATTAGGCCACTTGGCCCATCAAGTCTGCCCGCCATTCAATCATGGCTGATATTTTTCTCATCCCCATTTTCCTGTCTTTTCCCCATTACACCTGACCCTCTTATTAAAGAAGAACTTATCTCTATTTTAAAAACACTCAATGACCTGGCCTCCATTGTCTTCTGCAGCAAAAATTTCACAGATTCACCACTCTCTAGCTGAAGAAATTCCTGCTCGACTCTATTTTAAAGGATTGTACTTTAGCCTGAGGTTGTGCCTTCTGGTTCTAGTTTGGCCTACTCATGGAAATATCCACTCTATTCAGGCCTTGCAGTATCCTGTAAGTTTCAATAAGGTCTTCCCTCGTCCTTCTAAACTCCAACAAGTACAGTCCCAAATTTGTCCTACAACAAGTTGTTCATTCCAGGGATCATTCTTATGAGCCTCTTCTGGACCCTTTCTAAGGCCAGCACATCCATCCTTTGATGTAGGGGGCCCAAAACTGCTCTCAGTACTCCAGATGGAGTCTGACCAGAGCCTTATACAGCCTCAGAAGTATATCTCTGCTCTTGTGGCCTCTCAACATGAATGTTATCATTGTATTTGCCTTCCTAACTGTCCAAGTTTCTGATTTCTTAAGCATTTTCCTATTCAGAAAATAGTCTATGCCTCCATTTCTCCTTCCAAAGTGATACTGGGAAGCCCTTCCCGGTATCTCACAGTTTTCCATATGGTATTGCATCTGCCTTTGCCCACTCTCCTAACCTGCCCAGGTCTTTCTGCAGTCCCCCTGCTTCCTCAATACTACCTGTTCTTCTACATATCTTTGTACCATCTGTAAATGTAGCAACAGTGCCTTCAGTTCCTTTCTCAAATGTATGCTTGACCTGACCATTTGATGGGCAACACGACAGCTCAGTGACTATTGCTGTGCTGTGCAGATATGTGGATTTGGGCCTGTGTCTGTGGGAGTTTGCGCATTTTCCCCGTGCTTGCGTGGGTTTTCTCCGGGTGCTCCGGTTTCCTCCCACATCTCAAAGATGTGCTCTTAGGCTAATTGGCAAAACAAATTCTCCCTAAGTTGTCTCAAATTTGGTTTTTAATCCATAGATGTATAAACATAGACAGGGATCATGGGTAGAGGTGGAAACATCGGGGTGGCAGCACAGCCTCGTTGGGCCGAAGGGCCTATTTCCCGTGCTGTTTTGTTCTTTGTTTTTGTTCTTTGTATATTGTGAAAAATTGTGGTCCCAGCAGTGACCCCTGAGGCACACCACTAGTCATTGGCTGCAATATTGAAAAAGACCCCTTTATCCCCACTCGCTGTCTTCTGCCAGTCAGCCAATCTTCTATCCATACCAGGATCTTACCCTTAACACTATGAGCACTTATTTAACGGTCTGCTATGCAGCACCTTATCAAAGTCTTTTGAAAATCTAAATAAATCACATCCAATCGTTCTCCTTTGTCGAACTGCCTTGTTATCTCCTCAAATAACTCTAACAGATTTGTCAGACATGACTTCCCTTTAAAGCCATGCTGATTCAATTCTATTTTATCATGCACTTCCAAGTACTCTGTGATCTCATCTTTAATAAGGGACTCTAAAATCTTGCCAATGATTGAAGTCAGGCTAACCAACCTGTAATTTCTTGTCTGCTGCCTCCCTCCCTTCTTAAACAGTGGTGTTACATTAGCTATTTTCCAGATACCCTCCATGCCTCCAGTGATACCTGAAAGATCACCATCAATGTCTCTACATTTCCCTCGGCTATCTGTTTTAGAACCCTGGGTGTAGTCCATCTGGTCCAAGTGATTTATCAATCTTCAGAACTTTCAGTTTCCCAAGAACCTTTTCCTTAGTGATGGCCACGGCACTCACCTGTGCCCCCTGATTCTCCTGGAGCTTTGGCATCCCACTGGTGTCTTTCACCACAGAGACTGATGCAAAGTAACTATTCAGTTCCTCTATCATTGCTTTGTTTCCTATTATTACTTCTCCAGCCTCATTTTCCAGCAGTCCAATTTTAGCCTCTCTCTTACCTTTTGTATATTGAAAACAAAACTCTTTTGATATTACTCGATGGCTTGCACTCATCTTTTATATTCTCCCCCTTATTGCTTTTTCAGTTTTCCTCTGCTTGTTTTTAAAAGCTTTCCAATCCTCTGGCTTCCCATAATCGTTGCCACATTGTATGCTTTTGCTTTTATGCTGTCCTTGACTTCCCTCGTTTGCCATGGGTGCCTCGTCCTTCTCCTCCTTGGATGATTCTTCCTCCTTGGGTTGAATTTCTGTTGTGCCTCCCAAATAACTCAAAAACTCCTGCCATTGCTCTTCCATTGTCTTCCATGCTAGGCTCCCTTTCCAGGCAATCCTGGCCAACTCCTCCCTCATGTCTTTGTAGTTATCTTTAATTATAATATCGTAATATCTGATTCCAATTTGCCCCTCTCAAACTGTAGGGTAAATTCTATCATACTGTAGTCACTGCTCCCTAAGGGTTCCTTCACCTAAAGTTTGCTAATCAAGTCTGCCTCATATCACCAAGTCCAGAATTGCCTGTTCCCTAATAGGCTCTGTCACATGTGTAGACTAAAAGAGCTAAGGATTCCTACCTGTGTAATTCAAGCATTATTTAGCTGATATGAAACTCACATCAATCAGTGTCACTGATTACTGGGAATCTCATACAGTGAGTTTATTATATTCCTTTTTATATTGTTGAGCTGAGATATAGTGCTGAAATTGAGATGCATTATTTCTATAGGGGGTTGTCTTTCTATCAGTACATAAAATTTAACGCTGAAAAATGTAAGGTGATACATGTTATTTCCTTGTGTCCTACAACAATGAATGGTAGAACACGAGAAAGTTCAGAGGAATTTTAGTGTGCATGTCTAAAGATCTTTGAAGGCAGCGGAACAGGTTAAGAAGCCATTCAGGAAACTGCCTTTATTAGCCGAGGCATAGAATAGTGGAGTCTGACAACACCAGGTTTAAATCCAACTGATTTATTTGATGGTAAACTCACAAGCTTTCGAGCATCTGGTCTTCAGATGAATGAGGTGTTCTGGTCTCAGAACACCTCATTCACCTGACGAAGACCAGAGGTTTGAAAGCTTGAGTTTACTATCAAATAAATCGGTTGGATTTAAACCTGATGTTGTCAGACTTCTTACTGTGTTTACCCCAGTCCAACGCTGGCATCTCTGCATCATAGAATAGAGGAACAGGGAGATTATGATGGAGCTGTATAAAACACTCATTAGGCCACAACTGGAGTACTGTGTACATTTCTGTTTGCCATACTATAAGAACATTGTGATTGCATGAGAAAGGATGCAGATAAGATTCACTAGGATGTTGCTTGGCTGGAGCTTTTCAGCTATGAAGACAGGCGGTTAAGCTGGATTGCTTTCCTTGGAGTAGAAAAGGCTGAGGGAGATCTAATTGGATGTGTACAAAATTATGAACTCTATAGATAAGAAGAAACGTTTCCTGTTAGTAGAGTGATCAATAACCAAAGGGTATAGATTTAAGATAAGAGCAGGAAATTTAAAGGGATTTAAGGAAAGGCTTTTTCGTCTAGAGAGTGATGGGAATCTAGAATACAGTGCCTGAAAGGATGGTAGCAGCAGGAACTCTCATAACATTTAAAAAACATTTAGATGAGAAAAGGAGCAGAATATAATGTTATAGTCATACCTATGGGATAGAGAAAGATCAGCTTATATGAGATATAACCATTCAAAAGCCTGATGGCAGCAGGGAAGAAGCTGTTCTTGAATTGGTTAGTACATGTCCTCAGACTTTTGTGTTGTTTTCCTGATGGAAGAAGATGGAAATGAGTATTCTTCACAAACTATTTGAGGGATTCAGGATGCTGAAATTGTCTCAGGAGTGCACAGACTAGAGGAACATGCTAAATGCAAGGTTTAACTCCCAGCCATGGATGTACTGCTGGAAGGAAAAACGACTTGCATTTACATAGTGCCTTTCATGACCTCAGGACATTTTAGTTATTTAATCCAATTAAATATTTTAAAGTGTAGCCACTATTGTAGGTTACATAATGGTCAATTTGTGTACAGCAAACTCCCATGAAGAGCACAGGGATAAATTACCAGACATATATTTGGTGATGTCGTTTGACCAGGACACCAGTAAATCTCCACTTCAAAATAGTGCCACGAGATCTTTTATTTCCACCCGAGAGGACAGGCAGGGTCTTGGTTTAACATCCTACCGACACTGGAGCATATCCTCATTACACAGTATAGTTACCATCGCTCCCACCCACCAACTTGAATGATGTGGTCAAGTCTTTAGTCTGAGATTTGAACCCAGATTCAAGAGTTGTACCCTTGTACCAAGGCTGACATTGCTAACAAACTCCCCCAGTAGAAGTTTTGTTATCAGTAAGCCTGGAATTACTGGTTATCAACACAATATAAGGTGAGAAGGATCAGCATAGGCATGTGAATAGAATGTTTCCCGAGCTATTGAGATATTAACCATTTCACAACAAAGAAAGGAAGTAGATGAATCATGTAAGAAACAAGATTCTGTCCATTGTATTCTGCTTCTTGGAAAGATCTTAAGTTTTCACATAAGCTGCTTCAGCTACTTGATGAGATAAATGTTACTAAGCTACTTTTCCATATCTTGTGGTTTTTATCTTTGGAGTATCTTCCCTACGTAGGCTGCAGCCAAAAGTCGATTGGCCTGGTGAGCCAGTAAAACAGGGGAAAAAAATGTGCCCTATTTCTCGCTCTCACAGTCTTTCCAGCCCTATTCTGCTGGTTGAAGTCAGCCTTGCACGCAGGATGTGTTGCATGTTATTATCGTGGCCGGGACACATTATCCAGGCCCACTTACCTTAATCCCCTCACTGATCGAAGTTCTCATCAGCAAGAATCACAGATGGCCCTCTCCAATAAGAACCAGATGTGATGGCCTCACCAGTAGGACCAGAGGCCATTGAAGTCCCTGGGTGGTTGAGGCAGAACCAGACAGTGTTCACGAGACACATTGCCAATTGCTGTGATCAGTGGTGGGTGGGAGCGATGACAACTATACTGTGTACAGTTGAAGTTGAGCATTAATTGCTTGATTAGCTTTGTGCCTGAGTTAATCCTAATTGTAATCATTGTAGGTGCATGTAGCTAATAATAGCCTAAAACTTTCAAAACAGGTTTGAACTAGATGGAAAGGAAGTGTAAAGAAAGAGTGATCAGACTTGACTCACAGCCTATCTTTGTGTGGTGGTGAAAAGATAATATTGCCCAATAGAGTTAATCAGATTGGCAGCATCATTTGAGAAATTCCCAGGTAATTCACTCCTACGCAAATCAGTCTCAAAATTAAAATCCATTTTTCCTCCAATTCCTAAACCCATGCAATTTGTGTATGGCTTTTCAAGGGTTGGGAAAGCTCCTGTGTGAAACACAATCTGCTCCTCTTAACTTCGGGTTTCCCAGTATAAGAGAGGAATGAAGATTGCGGGGCCAATGTACTAGCGAACCGAATAAATGTACGTATCCTCTTTTAAATCATGAAAAAATTTGTCAGGCTGGGATGGGGTTGTTAGTTAAATGCAGTAATGCAGTATCTCCGCCCAGGAAATGTAATTGCTCTGTTCACATTTAATGGTCAGTTAGCTGTTAATGGCCTGAAAGCAATATTTCTGCCCTCAAGAATGGCCAAATGGCTGGCAGCTCTGTGATTCCAGCTGTGATGTGGAGATGCCGGCGTTGGACTGTGGTAAACACAGTAAGAAGTCTCACAACACCAGGGTAAAGTCCAACAGGTTTATTTGTTTGTGAAAGCCACTAGGTTTAGGAGATCCCCAAAGCCTTGCTTTGATGCACAAGTAACTAAAGTTGTCAGACTTCCACATGGTGTGTGCCTGGATCCTATTTACTCTACTGCTAGTAGAATAGTGGTGGGGTCAATTTGAAGCCCCAGGTTGGTCAATTAAGGGCCACATTAGACCTCCACAGCCCCCCATAAAAGTTAATACAGGCTGAGGACCAGCAAGTAGGTGACAAAAAGGCCACACGCTGAATTTTTTTGAGCTCTCCCCACCTTCAGGTATGCTGATGGAGGAGTGTAAAATCCAGCCTTTATGCTTTACTGCAAAATTTAAAACCACCAAACACTGCTTTGGAGGCAAGTTGGCAAAGAGGGCAAAGTGGAAGGAGGATTTCCTTAAAGCCACATCCAGCACATCTGAACACCAGCAAGGAGCAGCCTTCTGCCTTCAAGCTCAACCTACTGAATATTAAGAAAAGCCCCCTGGCCCCATTGGCCCTGCCCGAGCTGGTCCCACTCTCATTAGCCCTGCCCCATCCCACTGACTAAACCCCCATTAGCCCCATCTCATGGCATTGGCTGCTGGCCATTGCCTAGTGTCAGTGTGGCACTGCCCTAGGGCAAGGGCACCCTCTCCTTGCCCTAGGTCTCCCTAGGGGGGTTTCAATGGTCTCTGGTTACACCAGCGAGGCCAAGTCAACTGCTCCCCGTTTATGAGAAGCTTTTTCAGCGAGATCATGAAGGGATAAGCAGGTGTTAAACAGTATTTTAATAAATTTGAATATTTTAACGTGCCTCTCGCCCATTTCCAGCACCAGAAATAAGGCACTTGTAAAATGGAATCAGTTGTAAAAGCCAGTGCCATCGCGCTAGTCACTTAACACCCCACTTTACATTGCTCCCAAAAACTGGTTCAGTGTGATGGTAAAATTGTGCCCATGATTTGATGGTGATGAAATTGGGATGTTTCATGTGCTCCTGCTTCAGTTTCATTTTCTACTCTGTCATAGGCAACAGCTCCTACAATAAGCCTCTTGTTATTTTGAATGTAAGTGTGCAAACCACATCTTTTTCTTTAAAACCCACAACATAGTTATGACACTATATTAAAAAAATTGGCAACGAGTCAGGATTTTGTTTGAAAACATTGTGCGTCCGTGGCTTTGAATGTTAGAAAGTTGGGGAAAGATTGTAGTAAGAAGTCTCACAACTCCGGGTTTAAGTCCAACCATTTTAAATTGGTTGGACTTAAACCTGATGTTGTGAGACTTCTTACTGTGTTTACCCCAGTCCAATGCCAGCATCTCTATATGAAAGATTGAAGTGCCAGTGAAAGAAAACCAAAAAAAGGGTAGACTTCTCTAAGATATAGGAGTCACACACGTGTTGCACTGTGTGATAGTAGAGTGAGAGACTCACAACGCACATTAAAAAAAGGTGGAAGCTCTCTGTGGTTTTAAAAGAGAGAGTTTTTTGATTAGAGAAGGTTGAGATTCCAGACAGCATCAGGCATATTTGAAAAGATGGAATGCTTTGCTGTATGCCTGGGACTATTTTAAAAAAAAGATCAAGTTAATGGTCTCCAGTGTCAAAAGGGGAATACTGGGAAACCAGTAAAAAAATACTGAGCAATCGCAAGTTACTAGTGCCTGCAAGAAAATTAGCAGGTCAAATTGCCATGCGTTCTTTTAATTAAGGAAATGAATCATGAAATCCCTCAGCAGAGCATTTTCAGTACTTTGTATTTTGAAGAAAAAGAAGGATTGTATCAATCCTGGATATGAATAAGAAATAAACCACTGCTGTTTCCTGTACATACATGGGAGTGCCTAGGCCATAATAATGATTACATGTAAATTTTGTTGCTTTGTTGGGAATTATATGTTCTTAGTCATAATTGATGCACGTTCAAAGTGGCCAGAAATTGTCACCATGAGATCTACTACATCTGACCAGACTATGGCAAAACTTTGAATTTTTTTGCAGGAATTGATAAACCAGAACAGATATTTGCTGATAATGGTTTAGATCGTATTTCACAGGAAGTTTGAGAATTATTTCAAAATAAGTTGTATTCAGCGTAGAAAACCTGCATTTTAACCATCAATCAATGGATTAACTGAAAGATTTGTACAATTATTGAAATATTCTTTAAAAGCTTCAAAAGAGCAATGTTCATTGTTACTTTATGTGAATAGCTTTTTGGTACCTTATAGAAACACTACTCACATGACCACTCAAAGTTCACCTGCATTGCTAGCCTTAAAAAAAAAAGTGAGAATTATGTTTGATTTGTTATTACCTCCAGGAACTTCAGAGATGGTAGAGCATCAACAATAATCTCAAGTTGCTGACAAAAAGTGAGGGCAAAACAATGTTCATTTCAACAAGGAGATCGAATGTTCGTGTGTAATTATGCCATAAGTGAGAAATGGGTACCAGCCATAGCAGATGATTATACATGTAATTAATTTTTTTGTTTAAGGGGAATGTTTAAAATTCAGCTTTATTCTGCAGGCAGGCAACGTGACTGGAAAACAATTAGCTCAGATGCTAGGATTTGATTAAATAAATTGAAGATGGGTTTATGTATGCAGGGTCATGTAACGATGTGATTAATGGGATAAGCTAGGTCTATAGCAGAGAAATAATCTTTCAGTTCTGACTGGGAATTGCTTGAAGATAGACGTTTTCAATAAACTGCCAAACTAATTTTCTCTCTGAAAGCTTCAAGATCATCAACACTCATTATAGCAAGTATATTTATGGACATTCACTATAATTGAAGTGACATTTGAAGTTTGTAAGAGGAATGTTGTTTATTTGGAACTTAAACAGTGGTGAGTTAGAATTAAAGTTGTTTCCTTTCATTGTAATTGTTAAACTGCTTGATTTGCAAGAATAATGATTAAACTATGTTATTAAATAAAGTTTGTTTAACCATAAAAGTTTCCTAATTTATCGGTGGAATTACTTCTGGAGCAAAGCATCTTATCACGTTTATGCCAAAATAGAAAAGCTGTTGGCGTCTGGTCTAGTTTCATCATGTACTTTGGGGTTCTGGTCCAGTCCTCAACAGCAAAAGCAGATCCAAATTCTTACATAGTTCAAACCAAGGTGGACTACTTTGGTGATGCGAAGGGTCAATTTTTGTCATCTTGGATTGATTTTCCGAATCATCTTTGTACCAATTACTTTGGTCCCAAGTGTTGTGAATGCAACAATGGAATACATGGCCAATCACATGATTTGATGGTGATGCCATTAAGTTTCACTTTCTACTTTGTACAGGTAATGGCTCTTAAATCTTATTATTTTGAATCTGCATGTGCAAAGAGACCAACCATGGCCAGGAATACATTTTCCATCCTCTCCAGGCCCACCAGGTCCATGTGCCTGACAGGCAAAAGATTCAGGCCAATGTTTTAGTAATTTTTATCATTAAATTCTCAATTAAATTTCAAGTAACTGTATATTAGGCAATCATAAAGCAGTTAATCAATTTCCTTAATGAATCAGCGTGAAGATTTATTGAATTTCATGTTTAATCTCTACAGTGGTGCCCTACCAGGACCCAGGAAGAGGGCTGCAAAGTTACCATACACTGGAGAGCTGGGCGCTCTAGCTGCATGTTTTAAACAATGTGTGCATTGTTCAAGCTGAGGCAGCTAGTGCCATAGACCTGACAGACCAGCTTTAAAATCTGAACCAAAAGACTGAGAATTTTGATCTTTTTAAAGCCGACCTGTTGGTGTCAGATCAGTTTCACTATTTGCAGCGCTGCTGTTTTCAACCTTCATGGTCGTGAGTGTGATTGAAGTGAGATTGGAGGGACCATTGCGATGGGGGGCATGGAGTTTGGAGGGGAGATTAAAGGGGGATTGGAAGGTTAGCTACAGAATTGAATTGTTTTTGTAAATGTAGTGATTTTTTTGTAGCCACTTTCCTAAGAGCCGTTGATTATTCTATAATTATTCTTTGAGAATTAGCATTGGGCTTGTTATCATTGCTATGATCACTCTGCTTAACTCTATGTAGATAAAACGAAAGAATGACACAATGAACTGGCTTACAATGAATCAGTAATTTGTTTTACGCTGAACACAATTCTCAAAAGTTTTTTTCCACTGACTTCAATCTTGCCCTTTCATCTACTTACCTATTATCCTACTCCATCTTGATGTTTGAGTTTTGAGGTATTGAAATATCATGATGAAGTTGTGCCACACAATAGATATTGAAAATATTTTGTGGTGAGAGACTGCAATCAGTAGAGTCTTCAGACTTGCTGATCAAGAAAACACAGCTACAGTTGTGAACTATTCAGTCTCTGTCCTCTAGCTTTTTAAATGTTACATTGTACAGACATTGTACTGATACACTTGAGGGCTCTAACTTCTCACTGCCAGTGAAGATGTGTATTGTTCAACTGTTCTACTTTGTTATTCAGGAAACATTTTATTTTTCCATCATGTGAAATTACTGATAAAATAGGATCCAATTACACCCCTTATACAAAATTATATTAAACAATATAATGTACTCAGGCAGAAGAAATTCTCTTTCTGTTTCTACAGAAAGGTAAAGACTTTGTGCAACTTATCTGTGTTGCAAGTATTGAATGTTCCCATTCAAATATGAATTTATTGTCACCATATATTGTAATGTGCAAAGCAAACATGTTAATGAGAGTTGAGGCAGTTTTCGGTATTGATGTTATCATCCGCAGTGGTATAGACATCTAAAGGGATTTAAAGTAAAATTTGTTCTTTCTGTTTTATTTAATAGTCACAGTGGGATCACCTGTAAGATGCATTCAAACTAACTCTGCATGATAGTATTGCTGCATATACATCAGTTGATAGTTGTAACCAGATACTGGTACCTTGGTAATTTTATGTAGTGGCACTTCGGGCATTGTCAAAAGATATCAGGAACAAGATATTTATGGATAAAGGGAAACTAGGTACAGGAGTTGCAGCTCTTGGATGCTCTAGAATCATGTTCCATTCTTTTTGATGTTAACTACACGGCTGATAAATGATAACTACCTGAGAGGGGATTCCCATCGGTTCCTCAGTCAGGTATCTTTTCTGCTGTGCTGTCAAAGAAATAGACACCATTCTTACATAATCTTCAATCGATTTGTTCTTTGTTCTTTGATTTATTTACTCAACCCACATTCTAAAATGAACAATATAGGCACAAAGTTAAACATTTGTGAATTGATGTACTGATTGCTTCAACTATGCACAGTTCCAAATATATCCTTTCATGG
The DNA here is from genome assembly GCA_024679065.1 of Sphyrna mokarran. NCBI lineage: Eukaryota > Metazoa > Chordata > Chondrichthyes > Carcharhiniformes > Carcharhinidae > Sphyrna > Sphyrna mokarran. The sequence continues at coordinate 18,262,882 of JAGIQG010000028.1, read as the reverse complement.
GGCTCTTCCATATGGGCTTGCTTCTTGAAGTTTTATCCTAGAACTATGTATTTTGCTCCAGAGGCAGCATCAATCCCCAATCCTTCATTTATCCTTTTTCTGCCAAGTATCTTATTACACAAAGTATGGAGTTACCATCACCACAATACAACAGTCTTGTGTCTTGACAGCTCATTCACAAACTTGGTTTGTAATGTAATGGTAATAGAAAGAGAGGAACTGAAAACAATTATCATCAATAGAAAAATAGTGATCAAAATTAAAGAGTTAAGGGCAACCATTTTGCATCCAGTCCTATAGTGTTACATAGAGCAGTGGTTAAATCAGATCCTCAAGATCAGCTTGGATGCAAAGATGAAGAGATAGGAATTGAGCCGATGGATTATATTTGTATTCAGACCAGAGGTGTATTCCAGAATATACAGGCAGGAGTTGACAGAGAAGGGCTCCTCTGTCAAATTAACCAAATAAATTGACAGCAGAGCCAGGTGGTATTGCAACAAATGGCTAAGCTGTGAAAGGAATTTTGCCAACTTTTCCAATCTTGTATTCAGTGAGTTGTTAAATAAGATCCTTTAGCTCCCACAGACACTTCACAATGGAAAGATGCAAAATGCTTACAAGAGCGTTATAAAACAAATATTCAGCCACATAAGGAAATTAGTTCAGTTGACCAAAAACATGAGTCAAAGAGGCATGTTTAAACAGTGCCTTTTAAAGGAGGAACATGAAGTAGAGGTGGAGTAAGATATCCCGAAGGGAATTCTAGAGTTTAGTGCCTAGGCAAAGCCACCAAAAGTGGAACAATTATAGTTGGGACTACACAAGAATTAGAGAAATGCCAAATATCTCAGTAGGTTCTGAGGTTGGAGTAGTTTACAGAGGTAGGCCAAGGAGAGACTTGAAATAAACCAGGATAAAAAAGAAATTATGTTGCTTAATCAGGAGCCAGTGTAGATCAGGAGTGATAGGGGAAGGGGATTGGGATTTTCTGTGAGCAAGATAATGGCAGCTGAATTTTGAGGAACCTCAAGTTTATGTAAAGTAAGATGTGGGAAACCAACTAGCAATGCACTGGAACAGTCAAACCAGACCTTCATACTTTCAAGAACACTAGTTTTTGAAATTATAATGAATTATTAACTCCTGCAGGTTTGGAAACCTTTTACCTGTTGAATTTAGTTGTGAGATTTTATCCAAATCCCCTCCCCATCATTTACCTTCCAATAAGCTGCACCATTCTAATAAGTTGCCCCTTTCTGGAGATAAACAAGTCCCAGGTATCAGATTGATATAGGCAGGGATGGGTTTCTATTTCCCTCAGTCTCCGATTCAAAACCTAATCTAGTTAAAAAAGTCTAAACTTTTTAAAATGTATTGTTTTGTGGGATGCATGTGTCACTGGCTAGGCCAGCATTTGTTGCACATCCCCAACTGCTGTTGCACTAAATGGCTTGCTGGGTCTTGCAGAAAGCAGTTAAGAGTCAATCATGCTGCTGTGGTTCTGGGGCCACATGCAGATCAGACCAGGACATAACCAACTGAATTCTACCCATATAAATAGAAAATACTCTATCAACAATTTTGGAACTTGTGCACTTACTACAAACCAACTCCTGGTTCACAAGAATGTTCAAAGTGTTAACTCCAATAATAGTTACTGAGCATGAGCATTAGGAGTTTTGTCATGATTCACTCAAACTTGGCCTCAATATTCTCCATCCACCTTCCTTGAGAATTACGGCCAGAATGGAGAAACCCAAAATCAGGGAGAGAAATAGCTGCTAATCTCCCTCTCCCACAATAATTTCAAAAGATAGAGGGCCACCAGCATTCTGAGCCATTATAAAATAGGTGAAAACATTTTACGTGGTATCACAATACCTTCAGGTCTTGTAGAGATCCAAGAACAATAGAGTCATAGAGGTTTACAGCATGGAAACAGGCCCTTTGGCCCAACTTGTTCATGCTGGCGCTTTTTTTAAACCCCTAAGCTAATCCCAATTGCCTGCATTTGGCCCATATCCCGATATACCCAAAGTATCCATATAACTATCTAAATGCTTTTTAAAAGATAAAATTGTACTCACCTCTACTACTACCTCTGGCAGCTTGTTCCAGACATTCACCACCCTCTGTGTGAAAAAATTGCTCCTCTGGACACTTTTGTATCTCTCTCCTCTCACCTTAAGCCAGTGCTCTCTAGTTTTAGGCTCCTCTGCTTTCAGGAAAAGATATTGATTCTCTAACTGATTTGAGCCCCTCATTATTTTATAGACTTCTATAAGATCACCCCTCAGCCTCCTGTGCTCCAGAGAGAAAGGTCCCAGTCTGTCCAGCCTCTCCTTATAACCCAAATCATCAAATCCCTGTAGCATCCCAGTAAATCTTTTCTGCACTCTTTCTAGTTTAATAATATCTTTTCTACAATAGGGTGACCAGAACTGCACACAGTAGTAGAATCAGAACTTGAATCCACACCTTCTGATGAGAAGTGGGTCCCCAAACTGCATGTTGTGTGGCCTTACCAATGTCTTGTGCAGCCTCAACAAGACATCCCAACTCCTGTATTCAATGTTCCAATGAAACCAAGCATGCCAAATGCCTTCTTCACCACTCTGAATGCCCGTGACTCCACTTTCAAGGTGCTATGAACTTGTACCCTAGATCTCTTTGTTCTGTAACTCTCCCCAACACCGTACCATGAACTGAGTAAGTCCTATCTGGGTTCAATCTACCAAATGTATCTCCTTGCATTTGTTTAAATTAAATTCCATCTGCCATTCATCAGCTAACTGGCCCAAATGATCAAGATCCATTAGAATTTCATTATATGCCATTGGGCATAGTAGATGGCCCATATTTTCCGAATAGCAGTGGAAAGCCATGGGCTAAACATAGTTGAATTTCTTGCCCACGTTCAAGAATCATGGTCCAACTCCTGACAGGAGCAGCAGCAGCCTTTGACAGGAAAATTTTTGCAGGCCCCAAGAGAACTCTGAGATGGACCAGCTTTGAAACAGCAGAAAACAGAGAGCAGAAGGATTTTCTGCTATTAAGGATATAATTGAAGTTTTTTTTAATATTTCTTTTTAATCAGTTTCCCATTGCTCAGTACCAGATGCCTATAGATCAGGAACATGGAACTGAAGTGTTACAGTTTTGTTTACAAAAGGTTCTTAAGAAACTGAGAAGGGAGTGCAGTCAACTACATAAACATGGTCCATGAACTTCACAAGACCATAAAAAGGGCAACTTTCTTAGGAGTCAGTGAACCAGTGTAACCTTCAGTTGGGGGGTGGTGGGTGGGGGGGGGGGGGGGGGGTGGGGGGGGGGTGGTGGGTGTGGGGGGGTGTGGGGGGGGGGTAGGTGGGGGAGGTGGGGTGGGGTATGGTGGAGGGGTGGGGGGATGGTGGGGCGGTGGGGGGAGGGGGGGGGGAGGTTGTGGTGATCAAACAGGAGTCCACCACATAGTTGCAACTCCGTTGAGACCACAAGTTGTCAGGTTCATGCATCACTATTTGATGTCATGGATAATATCAGTCAAAAGTTGGACACACTACCATCAATGTTCCCCAAAGGAGATCCCACTGAATCAAGCAAGAGAGCCCAGTCACATCATTTAAATATTGCCTACACTTACTTTAATTAGCCCCTCTTCACCTAATCAGCCCTTCTGCCCCTATCCATCCTCCATGACATACAATAATCAGCTGTTCCACCCTGTTGGCTCTAACACACACTAATCAGGCCTTCCCTCTCTCTTCCCCTGTCCCGTAAACTAACAGGTCAGCCAGCAGCAAAGACCAGGGATGCATTGCAGTTGATATCTCAGTCCCAACCAATGCTGGTGTGTGGCTATAGCCCTGCATGTAACATTTATAAGTGAACTTGAGAAGGCAGAAAGTCCTGAGGCTGAGGCAAACAAGACTGGAGAGGAGTTGGGCTTTTGTGCTGGTGCAGGGCACAGTCTCAGAGAAGGAGAGCTCACGACACCCCTCCTGGTGTTACAACATGCAGTTTGGAAACCATTTCTCATCAGAAGGTTGTGGATTCAAGTTCTGATTTTAGTACCTGAGCACAAAAGCTAAAGCTAAATTTCAGTGCAGTAATATGAGAGTGTCATAAACTGCCTTTATGATGTGAAACAAAGCTGAGTGCAAATTATCTCATGGCAGGAGATCAGGATAGTTATCTCTAGTGTCCACAATAGTTATGCTTCACCTAGCATCACTTAGCCCCTCATTATATTATATTACTGTTTCTAGAAATTTTATGCATAGATTAAATTTCTTACATTACAACAGTGACCACCTTTTATAAGTACTTCACAGGCTATAAAGAGCTTTGGAACATCCTGTGATCATGAAAGATCTCTTATAAGTGTGTGATGTTGCTATAGATCAGGCGCCATATAGGCAGAGTTCTAGGATACAAAAATCTGAGGACACAAAGCAACCAACTCAAAGACAGCTTCTTCCCTGCTGCTATCAAACTTTTGAATATGCCTACCTCACATTAAATTGATTTTCCTCTACACCCTGGTTCTGACTGTAACACTACATTTTGCACTTTCTCCTTTCCTTCATTACATACGCTCTGCTTTGTTTGTACAACATGTAAAAAACAGTACTTTTCACTATATAACAATACATGTGACGATAATGAAATCAAAGACACAACATAAATACCCAGAAATCCAATTCCAATGAATAAACAATTTATTAATTAACCTACATGAGGGCACATAACCATGAAAACAGAAAATAATCTAGTTACCAAGGCAGCTCTCACCCAGTACTTAGTCAAATTCCAAATTAGTCTTGTTCACAAAGCACACCATGAGTTTGCACACAGTGGCTGCCCTGCTCACAGCCCCCATCCACGCAGTTGATCCTTGCTTGCACTGATTCCTCATCAGCCTGTAAGGTGATTTCCTATGGCCATCTTGGTAGGCATGACGGTACTCAGCAACCATGTTTAATAAGGGATGGACATGATCTAGAAAACAGAGGGGTCAGTGTCAGAAAGACTGTCCCTTCAGCATCTGGCCCCTTGTGATGTCAGAAGTGTGAATATTCCTTTCACATGTGGAGCTGGCCATGGAATAATTTCATCTGCTTGCCTCACTGAACCATGAAGTGGTATGTGACGTAAGAAAAGACCTGGGGCGGGGGGGGGTGCTGAAATGAAGAAAAATAATTTGGTCAAATGCAAGAAATAAAGTCGTTTAAATTAAGGTGTCCTTTAATATAAGGGGAGTAAAATCTTTGGCTAGATTGAGAGGTGGGATTGTGAGAATATTTTTGGACTGAGTCTTTGTAAATTTTGTATGAATAACTCAGCATTGACCACATCTCGCAGGATCCAAAGGGATTCAAGAAAATCTTAAATAATTAGTTTGTTCTGTGCAGGTTTCCTGTAAGAACAGACACCCCTGTGATCTGTATCCATAATGATGGGCCCAGAGTGCCAGCCTGCAGCTGCGTGACACAAAGACACAGGCTGTTTAGTTGCTCCATTCAGCACTGATTCTTCCTTTGAACAGAAATCTGGCACAAAAGGAACTGAGTGGAACTTCGCCATGATCCCAGACCCTCAATTATTCCATCCTTTTTCTCTGCTCAGTTCAGGCTGCATGCTACATTCTAGATCGATAGGTTGGCCTGGAATAATGAGGAGGGATGGGGGTGGATCAATGTGCAATGGAGGCTGCAAATCACTAGGATCCTGAAGAACACACAGCTTTTTATGAAAGAGGTAATGCTTTCTGTTACTCAGCAACAAGGAGTAGTCAAGGAAAATCTGTTTGCCAATGGAATCCAGCCAGTTTGAGTTGGATAAATGCTACTTTGGAAGGTGAGGCGAGAGGAACAAACTGTAGGGTTTGCAATGGAGAAGACAGGAAGGAAGGGTGTATGAGAGGAAAGGAGGACAGAAAGGGGGATGAAGAGTGAAAGATGGGACGTGAGAATCAGGCAAAGGATGGAATTGAATTTGTTGCCTTTGAAATATTCTATACAGGCACTTCGACCAGCTTATTACTCAAAAACATGTTTACTCAGATGAAACAAACTAAGAACTGTGATTCAAATTTAGTTTTATTAAAACACTTCCAAGTTAAAGAAATAACTCTCGCACAATAAATTAACATTTCCTCAAACTGGGCTGATTGCCTAAAAAATTGAACTCTCTTTGGTGAACTTGACTGGGCTGTTGACTTCAATTCACTGAACTCATGGATGAACTCAGGATCTTCTTGGTATGAAGGTGGATCTTGCACATCCTAAGGAATATATAAATACTTTGGCTGCATTTTTCACAAAGAATGATTGTCATAACGGTGACAAAACTGGAGCGATCCACACCAGTCTATCAGACCCCAAATCATCTGACATTTTTTGGAAAAGTGGTGAGTTGTGTGCTGGTTCTGGATGGGATGGGCTTAAACACACTAGTGAGCCCAGCTGCAAAGTGATCAAGTGCCATTTGGAAAGGTGCCCTGATTTCATAATACATTAGGAGACCCTCTCCCTCCCACCATGGACGTCGGGACACCCTCTGTCTCCTCATCAACCGTATGTTTCCCCAAAGCCTCCCTCCCTATCATGGATCATAGGTTTCAGGGCATTGGGACCTTCCATGACCCTTGCCATTGCCCTCTTTCATGTTCCGCCCCGGGAAAAGAGCTGGAAAAATCCAGCGTCAAATGGACTAAGCATATTTAAATACTATTTTAAATATGCTAATTGTCCTTGCACCCTTTGTGGATCTGGTTTGGTTTGCACCATAGAAAGGGACCAACTGTAAACTGTTTGCCTTTGGGTGCAAAATCTGTTTTTTAGGCCTGAACGCAATTTTCCAGGTATGACATGATCTGCACCAAGAGCAATGTGCTAGAAAGTCAGCCCCAACATATTTTTCTGTTGTTTTGCTGCGTTTCAGATCATAACTATTCTCCCATTGTTAAGATTGAGCACCTCTGTTCAATTTTCAAGACAGATTTGGCAGTCCCTGTTGGTTTTTGACCTCTGGTAACCTTAGCTCATCCGTATTCCATTTGGTCTTTCTTGCAGAAATTATTTAGCTATCTATTAATATAAAAGTCCAATTTTATGTTGAGCTTAATTGCTTAGGCCATTGACCACTTGGCCACAGATTGTAAATTTGACATTGTTAGTTATAGGAGCTTGTCCACTTTTTGATGTCAATGCTTTCACTCACCAAAGGAGCAATGAATTAAAAAGCGTTTTATAACTTGTCAATGGACCAGTGCCAGAGACTATTCACTCTAACCAGTCAATCATCTTACCACGCCTAACCTCCCTATCTCACTTCATCAGTCCCAAAATGGCACCCAGATTTTATTTTGCCTCTTTGGATACACCTGCTGCTAATTTCAGCCATGCTAAGATTCATGTTCAGGTTAGACCAATATTTTCAGTCTGTCTGTGCAAGGTTAAATGAAGAGACAGAATGATCTGCAATTAACTATCTATCCCAATGAGAATCAGCACCTTCAGGACATAAGGGAATCTGAAACCCCAATAAGAGTCAATATCTTCAGAAGAGGAGGAGATAAAATTACCAGAACAAAAGAAACAAGAAAATATGTTGATAAATAGAATGTAATTATGCAATAACTTTGTGCAAATATGATGTCTAATGCTTTCACACAGAAACCACTAGTTTTCATCTTTTCTTGGTTCCTATTATACAGTAGGAAGAGACAAGTAACAACTCAGTGTTGCAAGGATCATGGCATTGATTACAGGCACATGTTTGGTAATGATTAACTCTTTTTTACTGCTAAGGATATTTAGAGCACATATAATTCTCAGTTCATAAATAAACCTGTGCTGTTTTTCTTAGCCAAACTAAGGTGTTATAAAATTATCTAATGTATCTCTAGTCTGGAGTTTGATATCAGCAGAAAGCACTTGCAGCTGGTGTCCTGCCACTCACCTGCCACTCTTATCACCAACACTTTATAAGTCACGAGGCATGTTTTCTTTCTCCAATTTTATTCTTTTCATGTCCAGCAAGACACTGTTTCCTGCTGGGGTTCCATCACTACCAATGCACTCTCTCCTCTCCAAGTTACCAATCTTGACATGGTAACTTCCCCTTTAATATTTCATCCAAATGGTTTTCTGCATTTGGCAAATATAGTGTGTCCCATCAGAATACTTTGGCAGTGAATAGTTTCTTAGACACTTACCACTCCTGTCCTTACCAAATGTCCACATCCTGGTTCTTCTCAGCTGGTGTAACCCGATGGCAAACATAAGCAAGAATCTTGGCTGATTGTTTCCTCCTTAACCATTGAATGCTCATACCAATTCAGCACTTCAACTGCTGCCCTAATTGAGGTCAATCAATTTAATACAAGCCAGGGTTTGGAAATGGAGCCTTCTGACACTAATGGTCAATGTGAAATATATCTGTTGAGTCACTAGAGGGAAGACTAATTTTGAGATTGCAAAGTCTTCTTTCCTCGTGTCACACAAGATGTGAAACTTTCCGTCACCCAACACACTTGCATTGAGGTACGAAGGTGGTCATTAAGGTGTCTCTTGCTGGAATGTTGACCTGTTTCACCTTTCAGAGGCTGACAGATTTGTTGTATTAAAGTGAAAGGTGACAAAAGGACGCCTTGCCCAATTCCCACCTGTCATATGGTATAACTTCATGCATGACATTCTCTAACGGTTAATTCCCGGAGTGAGCAGAAAAGAATCTTGGACAATTCCATGGCAAAATTCAGGAGATTTCTTACCAGCCCCATGAGGTGGTCAAGCAGGCCAGGAAATCTCCAGTTCATCCAACACACCAGGTTCACTATAACCAAATACAGAACATCAGTCATAACAATCTAACCAAGTCACACTGTAATGTCCTTTTCATTTATCAAGTTCCATCTTAACGGACTGGAGTATATTTTGCAATAACATAAACTCAAAGGTACAACCAGCTGAGAAAAGAAGTATGAACATCTAACCTGATTCTTTGCAGGCCTGATCTAAGTTGGGTGGGTGTTGGTTACAGAATTGTAGTTCTTATAGCAATCTTCATACTCTTCAGTAGGTTAACTGTAAGTCTTTGTCATCAAGTAGAACTATTTACAGACAGACTATAGAGTACCTGCTAAGGACTAACTTCATACTTATGTCCTTTTTCTGTTTCTGCTAAACACCACACCAACCCATGGATCTGGGTCATATGTGCCTTTTAGCATCACTGTGTGTGTAGCAATATACTCAGCCTTACATTAATCCTACTTATGACAGACCCTTTTCATACTATAGCCTTGAATTAAAATCAATGACCATTTCAAATATCTTCTCTAAGTCTGTATATACAGCAAACTTTGCATGGTGAGTCATAAGGTTCATTGTTTTATGTCAACAAAGGTGTTTTCAACAGAGATTGGCTGGAAGTTTTGCAGAAAATAAATGTAACAGTTTAAAGAAAGTAGGCTTGTAGCTAGCATGACCATCACATGCAAACACATCACATGAAACATCAACCACACCCTTATAGTCATAAGGAGGGGTGTTAAAAAAATTAAAAACATGGCTTGTCCCCTCCATATCTTCACATAAATATCATGCCCTAACAAGCCAAAGCTGACTGGGCAATAAAGCATATAAGAAAACTGGTGATTCCCTGTTGTGTCTTCAGATAACTGAGGAGAGGAACCAAGAAATTATCAATCTTGAGAAACTTTCAGCAGCAATTATGTTCCAGTTCACTTTAGGATATGTCTATTCAGACAACTTTCCTGCCTGAGCACAATCTGAAAGAAGTAGATCCCATTAAACATTGCCCTTCTTATCAGCTAAACAGCCACAGAAGATCTGTTAGCCGCATTAACACTTTGCACGTATTTTCACCAAGTGAATGAGTCTGTTCTCATCACTATAGATCAAAGTTTACACATTATTCTTGTTTTTTCTGTAAATGATCAACCCCATTACTGGTCATGAAGTCAATGGCCCAATTGTCATATCTTTACATAACTGGGCAAGCATTTTTCAAGATTTGGAATTCATTAGCTTTCAAACTATTTGGAACGATTAGTAGTTGTAGGAACCCTGAGAGAGAACATTCCAGCACTTTTTGTTTTTATTACTTATTTCCAGTACTATAATCACAATTAATCTTTTTAAAAATTCTATTTATTTTTGTGTTGGCTGCATGAGTTCCTCAACTTGTACTGTTTATAGAAATGCTTCCAGCAACAATTTTGTTTAAATTATGCATTTTTGGCCACAAGCTGCTTGATTCAGGTTGATTTTCTACAGTGACTTGGCTGCTGGTAGTTTACAGCTCCATAGTCTATCCAATCTTCTGCTCTCCTCAAATTGCTGATTCTTGCTTCACTTGCATTCCTGATACCTCTGTCAAGTTACCAGAATTAATGTGTGAATTATGTGTGGTTTCGGCAGGATATTCAGTTGTAGTAGTTATCAAGAAGTCCTATCTGACATCATCTGACTCCTACTTTATTTACTTTCAGGCAGAGGGCAGTGGCTAAGAATCAGGATCTTAGCTAATTTCCCTCTGATTCACTCACAGTATTGAGATGAGTAATGAATTACCCACTGTTAAATCCACAGCACTCTAACCACCCAGTCAAGTTATCAAATTGCTTCCAACAGAGGTCTGCCATTTCGCATGTCCTTCCTTTGAAGACACTCCTCTGTCAAGAAAGAGTCTGTGCCCCAGACCATTTAAAGGAAGAGGAGGAGTTTATAATTTCAGACTGGCCTGTAACTGATTCAGCATATTCAACACTGGAAAAGACCATGGTCAGCAGTCTTGAGACATATTTTAATATCTTGGGATTCTGTATAATGGGATTGAATTAATTATAAGGAGTTTAATCTAGTGAGGTTCTGTGCAAGGAAGTGAATGGGAAGAGGTTTGTCCATTGTATAGTCGCAGCAAATAGCAATCGGTCCATTAAGACTTTTTGATATGGGAGTTATTGGGAATTGTTTGGGACCAATGGGATTCTGTACAGTTGGTGTGAATAGAAAAAAAATTAATCCATTGGCATCATATACAATGGAATCAAGCCAATTAAATGAGTTTTGTGGTTTTTAAGATTTCCAGCATCCACAGTACTTTTTTGGCTTTTGCATTAGAATGAGTTCTGTATTGATCCTAATCATAGTTAGATCAGTGGATTAAAAAAATCTCTAAATTATTGCATTAGATGGATCTGAACTGTATCAGTAAACTGCCTTTTCCAAAGGAAAGTGATTGTATTGAATATCTGAAAAAAGATGATATATTCACTTTTCTAAGTTTTAAATTAAATAATAAGCAAGTCCACGTTTTTAAGAAGTAGAGCTTTGCTACGTATGTGTCTTGACATCACATGCTGAGCAGACCTGTAATTTTACATGACTGCCGCCCTAGTTAACAATATCATTAATCAACTTGCTCAATTTGATGACAAGCACGTTTCCCACAAACTACTTCCAGGTTGGTGGCTTACTGGATAAAAGCACAAGCTGTTGTGCTACTGATTCAAACAGTCAGGAAGGTTCCTGCTCATCACTGGCCTGTGCAGTGTTAGCTGATGTCAATTGGGGCAGCAGTGGAGACGTAACAGTTGATTTCAGAATCCCAAATTAGCTGGAAGGAAATCATTAGAATTGTCTTTTACTGATCATATCGAACAATCCATGTTGGAAAGTTCATGTGCATGGAGCTCAAATAAAGATAGGGTCAGGTTTGACTGAAACATTTCACTCCATCTGCTGACAATCAAACCTAAATCTAAGTTGGAAAATTGCCACTTCAGAATTCAAGGATTCCCTTAATAATTGGAATTTCAATCTATTGATTGAAATTTTCACATATTGATTCAAATTCCCATCCACAGTTGAGTTTTCAATCTATGATCAGAAAGATTACAGAAAGATTCCTTTCTGTAATCAAGATTCCTATTCACCACTTGAGACTGCTGTCTGTATGATTGAAATTTCCTTCTGGAAACAAGCCCTTTCATCTTTCCTTGATAGCTCTCAACTGGGAAACTGAATACTGTCTTTTTTCACATGGTTCAAAAATTTTGCTGGTAATGCAGCTAGTGTCAATCCAAGAAGCTCCAGCAATGATTCTTGGTCTGTGATGGGCCAGCTGATTTCTGACAGGGCATGAGTCTGGGCTTTTGTTGGCCTCAGTTCTCTTGGATTAAAGAGGAAAAAAATCTACCAGGATAGTAACGCTTCGTCACCACCCTGTAATATTTCTGGACAATGTGCAAAGCTCCAACAAATGTTGGGTGAGAATAGAATTTTACTGTGCTATGATACAACCAGTAATCAAGTAGCCTGTTAGCATTTAGTATTTAGTTTTATACATGAAGAATGGCCACTTGGTTGAGGTACTAGAAGCCCCTAGAGATCTTAGAGTTCTTCACCTGAGAGCTATTTTCAGGAGAGGAAAAGATGACGTGGGAGCTGGTGGACTCCACTGTGGCTCCCAGTGAGCACATCTGTAGTAAGTTTGATTACAGGATTCCAGCTTAGAGTGGATATGCTGGATTCTGAGCTTCGGACACTGACACATTAGGGAGGGGGTGGTACCTGGCCACTGTGTTTCAGGAGGCAGTCACACTCCTTAGATTAAATACCCTAAATTCAGCCAATGGACAAGGAAAGGAGAATGTGGCTGTGAGTGAGGCAGATAAAGGGATCCAGGAGGTAAGATTGCATTAGGGTTAGGGACTAATGCAGTCCATGAACTTATCCAACAAGTTTGAGATTTTTGCTCCTTGTGTGGATGGGAATGGGTACTGCAGGGAGGATGAGAAAACTGACCATGGCACTGTGGTACAGGGAGCCGTTCAAGTTGGACGAGAAGAAAGAAATGTAGTTTTAATTGAGGTAGTATAGTTAGGGGCATTGACGTTGTTCTTTGTGATCAGGATTGAGAGTCTCAAAGGTTGTGTTGCCCACCTATCACTTGGATTCAGGATATCTCATCTGGACTGCAGAGGAACTTGGAGTGGGAGGATAAAGCTCCAGTTGTTGTGTTCCATGTAGATACCAATGACATAGGTAAAACAGGAAAAAAGGTTCTGCTAGGGAGTGTGAACAGCTAGGAGCTAAATTAAAAAGCAAAACCAAAATGATAATAATCTCTGGATTACTACCTGAGCCACAAGCTAATTGGTACAGGATCTAAAAGATTACGGAAGTAGATGCGTGGCTCAAAGATTGGTGTGGGAGAAATGGGTTTGAATTCATGGCACATTGGCACCAGTACTGAGGAAGAGGGAACCTGTTCTAAAAGGACAGTTTTCATCCGAATCATACTGGGACCAGAGTCTTATACTAGTACAACTAGGGCTGTAGATAGATCTTTAAACTGAATAGTGGGGGGAGGGTCCAGTTGTAGGGAGAATTAGAAAATCAAAGTTAAAGGAGAGAATAGAAGTTCAGGTTAATGATGAGGACTTTCAAATAATTAAAGGAGCTGAGGGCTCAGGAGGGGTTAGTAAAGTTTCCAGACCATGTAATAGAACAAAGAGTATAGAAGGTGGCAGGAATCTAACCTCAGGCACAGAAAAAAAGGTGACAAGTATAAGAAGGAAAGTGGTCAATGCAGGATTGAGGGTATTATACCTAAATGTGTGCAGTATACGGAACAAGTGAACAAATGAACTTGTTGCGCACATTGAAATTGGCCAGTACAATACTGTGGGCATCACAGAGACATGGCTGTAAGGGGATCAGGACTTTGATTTAAATATCTAAGGATATGTGTCTTATTGAAAGGACAAGCAGATAAGCAAAGGGGACGGTGTTGCATTGTAAGGAATGAAGTTAAATCAATAGCAAGAAACAATATAGGACCTGAAGGCATAGAATCTCTGTGGACAGAGCTGAGGAATCACAAGGTAGAAAGACCTTGATGAGAGTTATGCACAGGCCTCCCAGCAGTAGTCACGATGTGGGCAGAAAATAAATCAGCAGATAGAAAAGGTATATAAAAAAGGCGATATTACAATAATCATGAGGGATTTAATTATGCAGGTGCACTGGGAAAATCAGGTAGATAGTGGAACCCAAGAAAAGGAGTTTGTGGAATGTCTGAGGGATGGTTTTTTGGAGCCGATTGTGACAAAGACTGCTAGGGAACAGGCAATTCTGGATTTGGTGATGTGTAATGAGGCAGACTTGATTAGGGAACTTAAAGTGAAGGAACTCTTAGAGAGCAGTGACTACAATATGATAGAATGTACCCTGCAGTTTGAGAGGGAGAAGTTGGAATCAGATGTAATGGTATTACAATTAAATAAAGTAACTACAAAGACATGAGGAAAGAGCTGGGCAGAATTGATTGGAAAGGGTGTTTAGCAGAGAAGATAGTGGAACAGCAATGGCAGGAGCTTATGAGAGTTATTCAAGAGGCATAACAGAAATTCATCCCAAGGAGAAGGAAATATGCTAAGGGAAGGACGAAGATCCATAGCAGAAAGAGAAGTCAAGGACAGCATGAAAGCAAAAGAAAAAACAAATAAAGTGGCAAGGATTAGTGAGAAGCCAGAGGATTGGAAAGCCTTTAAAAGCAAGAAGAGGACAACTAAAAAATCAATATGGGGGTGAGAAGATAAAATATGAGTGTAAGCTAGCTAGTAATATAAAAGAAGATGAGTTTTTTTCAACATATAAAAGGTAAGAGAGGCAAAAATATACATTGGACCACTGGAAAATGAAGCTGCGGAAGTAATAATAGGAAACAAAGCAATGGCAGAGGAACTGAACAGTTACTTTGCATCAGTCTTCATAGTAGAAGACAGCAGCGGGATGCCAGAACTCCAGGAGAATCAGGCAGCACAGGTGAGTGCAGTGGCCATCACTAAGAAGAAGGTTCTGGGGAAACTGAAAGGTTTGAAGGTGGATGAATTACCTGGACCAGATGGACTACACCAAGTGTTCTAAAACAGATAACTGCAGAAATTGTGGAGGCTTTGGTGGTGATCTTTCAAGAATCACTGGAGGTAGGGAGCATCCCAGAGGACTGGAAAGTAGATAATGTAACACCGCTGTTTAAGAAAGGAGGGAGGCAGTAGACGGGAAATTAGAGGCTGGTTAGCCTGACTTTGGTCATTGGCAAGATTTTAGACTCCATTATTAAAGATGAGATCGCAGAGTACTTGGAAGAGCATGATGAATTAGGACTGAATCAGCATGGCTTTGGCAAGGGGAGGTCATGTCTGACAAATCGGTTAGAGTTACTTGAGAAGGTAACAAGGGAGCTAGTTAAAGGAGAACCGGTGGACATGATTTATTTAGATTTCCAGATGGCCTTTGACAATGTGCCACATAGGAGACTGTTAAATAAGTCAAGAGCCCCACAGTGTTTAGGGTAAGATCATGGCTTGGATGGAGGATTGGCTGACTGGCAGAAGGCGGAGAGTGGGGATAAAGGGGTCTTTTTCAGGATAGCAGGCGGTGACTAGTAGTGTGCCTCGTAGTCATTGCTAGGACCACAACTCACAATATACATTAACGATTTGGAAGAAAGAATTGAAGGCATTGTTGCTAAGTTTGCAAATGATTAAAGATATGTAGAGGGACAAATAGTATTGAGAAAGCAGGGGGGCTGTAGACAGACTTGGACAGGTTCGGAGATTGGCAAAGAAGTGGCAAATGGAATACAATGTGGAAAACTGTGAGTTTATTCTCTTTGGAAGGAGGAATGGAGGCATACATTATTTTTTAAATGGGGAAATTCTTAAGAAATCAGAAGCATAAAGGACTTTGGAGTCATTATTCAAGATTCTCTTAAGGTTAATGTGCAGGTTCAGTCAGAGTTAGGAAGGCAAATGCAGTGTTAGCATTCGTATTGAAAGGGCAAGAATGCAAGGACAGAGATGTACTTCTGAGGCTGTTTTAGACTCTGGTTAGATGCCATTTGGAGTATTGTGAGCAGTTCTAGATCCCATATATGAGGAAGGATAAGCTAGCCCTGCAAAGGATCCAGAGGAGGTTCATCCTGGAATGAACAGCTTTTCATATGAGGAATGGTTGAGGTCTATACCCGTTGAAGTTTAGAAGGATGAGGGGGGATCTTAATGAAACTGATTAGAGTGAACGTGGAGAGGATGTTTCCACTAGTAGGAAAAAGTAGAACCATACAGCACAACCTCAGACTGAAGGGATGATCCTACAGAACAGAGATGAGAAGGAATTTCAGAATTTCTTCAGCCAGAGAGTGGTAAATCTATGGAACACTTTGCTGCAAAAGGCTGTGGAAGCCAGGCCATTGAGTGTCTTTAAGACAGAGATATATAGGTCCTTGATTAATAGGGGGATCAGGCATTATGGGGAAAAGGCAGGAGAATGAGGATGAGAAAAATATCAGCCATGATTGAATGGCAGAGCAGACTTGATGGGCCGAATGGCCTAATTTTGTTTGTAAGTTTTATGGTTTGATAGAAATTGAGGAGGAAACTGAAAGGTGAAAGCTAAAGAGAGTGGCAATATTTATGACTGCTTTTCATGTTTCACGTCCCTTTAAGAGAGATTGGGAGGAACTAAGTTCTTGTTCTAAACCACAGCCACTGTTATGGCGCCAAAGCTGAAGCTGAGTAAGTTCAGTGGAAATTAGGTGAATTAGGGTGGGTCTGTATCCATACTGCCCCCAGACTAAGTTACTAGGCAACACAGAGTCAGGCATAATAAATCCTGACGTGCAGGAAATGAAGTAATGCACTGGAATGTGCCACTGGCACTCTGTGTGGAGAAAGTTTTATTTTTAATCTCATCGCAGTCTTTCTCACTCATAAAACACATACCAGCTCTACTTTTAAGCCCCTTTCATCATTCTATTAAAAACGACCCACACTTCCGAATTTCCAGTAACCAAGCCTACTTTGACGTCTGAGGACCACCTCCTAGAATTCCCCCAGGAGTCGGGAGCAACCAGCCTTTCTAAATATTATACTTTGATTTTCAAACATATTTCAAATATTGCTCTATATGCAAATTCCATTGCTTATTTTGGTAATATTGAAAAAGACAACTCATTCTGCTCACTTCACTTCTTTGGGTTTATGCGACTTTTTAAATTTATTTCTAAATCTGATTCAAGCTTTTACTGTTCTGACTTTCCTGATGTGCTCAAAAGCTCAAACATATGTCTTCGAGCTTTCAAAATCAATCTGCTCAGAAACCAACACAGGGTGAATTTTTATATGCCTGATGAGGGGTGCAAACTCCTTTGCTACTTATTCAAAAAGGTGACCTTCTGAGCTGATGTTCACAGCCCAATTTATCCATTCTTTGCTATACCCCATTGAGAGCCAGTATCTTCAGAGGAGACCTGATCTACATCGAGAATCAACACCTTCACTGGGGAAACTTGAACCCCAGTGGAATCAACACCCGGACTGGAGGGAACCAGAACCCCAGTGAAAATCAGCACCTTTGCTGGGGAGGACCTGAATCCCAATGATAGCACCTTGACTAGGGAAACTCGAACCCCAGCGAAAATCAACACCTTCACTTGGGAGAATTGATCCCCAGTGAGATTCAGCACCTTCACTGGGATGGGTGGGATCTGAACCCAAGCAAGAATCAGCACCTTCAGTAGGAAGAACTTGAACCCAGTGAGAATCACTGCTTCACTAGTAGGGGTGGGGGGTGGGGATTGCGAACCCCAGCAAGAATCAACATCTTCACTAGAGGAAACCTGAACCCCAGTGATAATCAGCACCTTGACTGGGGAGAAACTGAACCCCAGCAAAAAATAGCAACTTCACTGATGGGGACCTGAACCCCAGCACCGTAATGGGGGGTGGAGAGGTTCTTAAACCCCAGCACGGTAACTGGGGGTGGGGAGGAATTTAAACCCCAGCACGGTAACTGGGGGTGGGGAGGAATTTAAACCCCAGCACGGTAACTGGGGGTGGGGAGGAATTTAAACCCCAGCATGGTAACTGGGGGATAGGGAAGACCTGAACCCCAGCATGAATCAGCACCTTCAATGTGGATGACCTGATTCCCAGTCAGAATCAGCACTTTCACTAAGAAACCCCATCCAGAGTCTACTTGATCTGAAAATATTTTGTCCTGTAGTAATTCATTAAATAAATCTATATTCAATAGTTAGTGGGGTTTTTTTATGTTCGCCTGGACTCCTTCACTTTAAGAAGTCTCACAACACCAGGTTAAAGTCCAACAAGTTTATCTGGTAGCAAATGCCACTATATTTCGGAGCACCACTCCTTCATCAGGTGAGTGGGAGTTGATGTGGGAGTTGACATTATGACTGCCTCACTTCCCCAGACCATTACTACAATTCTGAGGAGTGGTGCATGCACAGACTTGGTGTTGATTGAACTATGGTTTCATTCCATCTGAATCAAATTCCAGAACTAAAATTAGATTCTACATGGCCTGTAACACATTTTCTAGTTCACAAGCTACACCACAGGGTGAAGACAAATGAGTTAACTTTTTGTTTGCCAATTCTCACCTGTAGGAATTTTTATTTGATTTATTGTTGTCATATGTATTAGCATACAGTGAAAAGTATTATTTCTTGTGCGCTATACAGACAAAGCATACTATTCAGAGGGAAAGGAATAAGAGAGTGCAGAATGTAGTGTTGCAGTCATAGCTAGGGTGTAGAGAAAGATTAGCTTAATTCAGTTAAATCTGGCAGCAGCAGAGAAGCTTGAATCAGTTGGTATGTGATCTCAGACTTTTATATTTTTTTTCCCGATGGACGAAGATGAAAGCAAAAATGCCAGGGGTCTTTAATTATGCTGGCTGCTTTGCCGAGGCAGTGGGAAGTGTAGACAGAATTGCCACTTCTGTAAGATATTGAATTAAAGCATTGTTAAGAGAGTTTTAAAAAGTTAGAATGAAGTTTGGGAAGCATAAAATGAGAATAAAAAGATAGATTTTGAAAATATGCTGGACACATTTTGCAAGAAGTTGCCTTACAAATCACAAAGCTGATTTAATCCCCACTGGACAGGTGTTATTCAAAAGCTTTTTAATCCCAGAAAAAAGATTACTCACTGGAATTGACCAGTTCAACATTTAATGGACTTGAATGTTGGGAAATAAGGAAGGGCAGATGAGAGAAGTGTTCGTGGGGGATCGCTTTGGGGCTAGTGACCACAATTCTATTGTTTTAAAATCGCTATGGAGAATGAGAGGTCTGGCCCAAAAGTTAAAATTCTAAATTGGGGCAAGGCCAATTTTGATGGTATCAGGCAAGAACTTTCAAAGTTAATTGGGGAAGTCTGTAGGAAAGCAAAAGGATGTCTGGTAAGTGGCACGCTTTCAAAAGTGTGCTAACCAGGGTTCAGTGTAAACACATTCCTCTAAGAATGAAGGGCAAGGCTGGCAGAAGTAGGAAACCCTGGATGACTTGGGACATTGAGGTCCTGGTCAAAAAGAAAAAAGAGGCACGACATGCATAGGCAGTTGGGATCCAGTAAATTCCTTGATGTGAGGCTCACTGGTCTGTAATTCCCAGGCTTTTCCCTGCAGTCCTTTTTAAATAAAAGCACAAATTTGCCACTCTCCAATCTTCAGGCATCTCACCCATGACTATTTATGATTCAAATATCTCGGCTAGGAGACCCGCAATTTCCTCCCTAGCCTCCCACAATGTCCTGAGATACACTTTATCAGGCCCAGGGGATTTACGTATCTTGACGCACTTTAAAACTTCCAGCACCTCCTTCTCTATAATATGTATATTCTCAAGATATCAATATTTATTTCCCCAAGTTCCCTAACATCCATGTTTTTCTCAACAGTAAATACTGTGAGAAATATTCATTTAGGATCTCACCCATTTCTTGTGGATCCACACATAGCTGACCTTGTTATTCTTTACGTGGCCCTATTCTTTCCCTTATTACTCTTTTGTCCTTTACGTATTTGTAGAAGTGTTGTGGGAAAATCACCATGCGGAGTTAGATTTAAAGATTCAACATGCAGTTTATCGGACAAAGCTTCAGGAGAAGCGCTGGGCTCTCCACAGTTCTCACAGTCACCTTCTCAACTTTAGAATGGAGCTGAGCTTCTTTTACACAATTTCAAATAATGGACAAGTATGGACATTAACATTTATCACATTGTTATACATTTCGGAGAGTAGATAAGTACAGACATTAGCAGTTAGCACATCGTTATACATCTATGCCACCACCCCCATTAACAACTGATCTCGTTACGAAAGCTCATTGTTTTGGTTTTGCTTTATCTCAAGCTAAGGTGTTCATCTGAGCATCAAGGTCTGATTTATTTTCTTTAGTAAGACACTAACAGGATTTAACTTATTGTGCAATGTCTGTGCCTAAGTCCGAATGCCTTTTCAGAGTCCATTTTATGCCAGATAACCACCTTGTATCTTTTAATTTTGAGTTTATTCCAACAAAGGCTCATTGGATTCTCCTTTGCCTTATCTGTCAAAATAATCTTGTGTCCCATTTTCACTCTCTTGATTTCTCTCTTTACTCTAAATTGTGGGAAGGTATTTTGAGAGACAGGATCTACAGGCATTTAAAGACGCAAGACTGATTAGGGACAGTTAGCATGGCTTTGTAAGTGGAAATTCATGTCTTACAAATTTGATTGAGTTTTTTGAAAGGGTAACCAAGATGGTGGATGAGGGCAATGCAGTTGATATTCTCTACAAGAACTTTAACAAGACCCTTGACAAGGTATCACATGATAGGTTGTTGCATAAGGTTAAATTGCGCGGGATCCAGAGTGAGGTATCTAAATAGATACAAAATTGGCTTCTTGACACAAGCCAGAAGATGGTTGTAGAGAGTTGTTTTGCAAACTGGAGGCCTGTGACCAGTGGTGTGCCTCAGGGATCAGTGCTGGGTCCACTGTTATTTGTCATTTATATGAATGATTTGGATGAGAATATAGGAGGCATGGTTAGTAAGTTTGCAAATGATGTAGTTGCATAGTGAAGAACTACAAGATCCAATTGCAATGGGATCTTGATCAGTTGGGCCAGCAGGTTGACGAATGTCAGATGGAGTTTAATTTAGTCAAATGCAAGGTGATGCAATTTAGTAGATTGAACCAGGGCAGGACTTAGTTAATAGTAGAGTGTTGGGGAGAGTTATAGAACAAAGGGATCTAGGGTATATGTGCATAGCTTCCTGAAAGTGGAGTCACAAGTGGACAGGGTGGTGAAGAAGGCATTCAGCATGCTTGGTTTCATCGGTCAGAACATTGAATACAGGAGTTGGAGTGTCTTGTTGAAGTTGTACAAGACATTGGTAAGGCCACACTTGGAATACTATGTGCAATTCTGGTCAACCTATTATATGAAGGATATTATTAAATTAGAAAGAGTGCAGAAAAGATTTACTAGGATGCTATCGGGTCTTGATGGTTTGGGTTATAAGGACAGGCTAGATAGATTGGGAGTTTTTCCTCTGGAGCATAGGGAGCTGAGGGGTGATCTTATAAAATAATGAGGGATATTGATCAGCTAGATAGTCAATATCTTTTCCCAAAGGTAGGGGAGTCTAAAACTAGAGGGCATAAGAAACAGGTGAGAGGGGATAAATACAAAAGCGTCCAGAGAGACAATTTTTTCACACACAGGTGGTGAGTGTCTAGAACAAGCTGCTGGAAGTAGTAGTAGAAGTGTGTATAATTTTGACTTTTAAAAAGCATTTAGATAGTTACATGGGTAAAATGGGTATTGAGGGATATGGGCCAATGCAGCAACTAGGATTTGCTTCGGGGTTAAAAAAAGGGCGGCATGGACAAGTTGGGCCGAAGGATCCGATTCAATGCTGTAAACCTCTATGACTCTAACTGTGGATCCATGAGTGTGTCTGGCACTGTATCCTGTATGTAGCCACTAAGTGATCAATGGATTTGTAAAAATTTATACTCTATCCTTAAAGTTATAAAGCCAATGCTCAGAGTGGACTGGGCAAACCCAAATCCATTCCTTGCTTGCTCCAAAAATCAAATTCAAATTCCAATTATATCCAATTCAAGGTCTCCACAAGAGAGACAAATAAGATCTAAACTGACAAAATAAGGCATTACATCCCATCTTGGGCTTAATCTATTGCTTGATCACAGCTAAAGATTTGGGCTAGCTCACAGTGAACCAGCACACCCCTTACACTTACATTACTAGATCCACCTCTCTACAAATTGCTACTCTAAACACCTTGATGTGAAGGGATGGACACTGTGGTGAAACATTAGCAAGAAAAAACAAAAGCAGTGGGAGAGACACGTAGTACAAAAATAGGGAATAAGCCAGAAACAGGGATTAACCAGGAGTAAATGTGAGGAAGACTAATTGTTTGCAGTAAATGTGCATAAATGCAGGTAGAATGGTAAATAAGGTCAGCGAGTTACAGGCACATCATCACCTGGGACTATAAAATAATGGCAAAAATAAGGATCTGGCCCAAAAAAGGGGAATTTGTGAACAAAGTATTTTTAACCAAAAGATATTCAGGAAAGAAAGAGAAGAAAAAAAAGAAGAGAATGTGACAGTAATAATGAAATAAACTATTATAATACTAGAGAGGAAAGAGAGAGTTGATAAATTGGTTAAGCCACAGCTGAAATACTTTGTGCAAGTCTGGTCATCACAATATAGGAAGGATGTGATTGCACTGGAGGAGATGCAGAGAAGATTCACTAGGATATTGCCTGAGATGGGACATTTAAGTTATAAAGAGGGGTTGGAAAGAGACAGGTTGTTTTTGTTGGAGCAGAGAAGACTGAGGGATTACCTGACCAAGGTGTACAAGATTATGAGGGACATGGAAGGGTATATAGGAAGTAGCTATTCCCCTTAGTTGAAGGATCAGGGGACATCAATCCAAATTGAGCGGTAGATAGTTTAGGGGGGATTTGAGGAAAATCTTTTTCCCCAAAAGTGGTGACAGTCTGGAATGAGCTGCCTTTGAGAGTGGTGGAGGTGGGTTGCCTCACATCCTTTAAATAGGTATTAAACCTTATGAGCGCGTGGCATGTCATAACATTCGAGGATATGGGCCAAGTGCTGATAAATGGGATTATGTGGGGCCAAAGGGCCTGTTCTGCACTATATGATCCTGTGAAATTAAAGATAGAGGATCAGATCTGTCTTCAAGCCTCTGCCTGATTCTGACACCACCCCCCCACCCCCCGCCCCCCTTTCTGTTTTATGAGATTTTTATAGCCTCCTCAGATTTAGGTTTGGGAATGAGCCACACTTAGCACTGCTGTCCTTTCCTATTCCATTGTGGAAATTAACATTTAGAGCTCCTCTATTTTCGTAGAGCTCATTTTATGAGGTGATGTGATTCAAGGCATCTCAAAAGAGTTGTGAACCTCAGAGAAAGCTTGTTGAGGAGTTGGGAAACACGTAAAACTTAAAAGGTCTTATCCACTGCCATAGTTAGATGCTTTATGATAAGTTGAATATATTTTAATGCAATGATCAATCACAGGGATAAATGAACATTAAATTGATCAACATTGTATAAGTGTTCACATGCACTAATGTATTTTATACAGTGGATGAAATTTTCTTCAGCACTCAACAGTATTGAGAATCTGTATGATGGTCAATCCCAATTGCGGTCTCCTTCTGAACCATGATCCTGAATGCAGAATGTTTACAGAATTCTCACTACCTCCACCAATCACCCCACCCCTTGGCACTGCCCACTGGACAGTGCCAGTTTGCCCCTTGTGCAGTGGCATGGTATCAGGCTGGTATTGCCCAAGGGGTAAGCCCCCTTACCCCTGAGATCCTGGGAGACTCAATGATCTCTCTTCACTCCAGCAGGTTTGGCCACCTGTTTCCCATTGATGGGAAGCGGTTGTAAACTCCGCTGGAGTGAATCATTCCTAATGGTGGGGTGTAAATGGTTGGAGAATTCTGTCCTATGTTTCAATAACTGGTCAGATGGTGAAAAGGGATCATGGAATGAGCCAACTTACCATTTTTTGCATTTTAAGAATCTCCTTTTTTCCAGATTATTCAATACAAATACAAAATACATTGAAGAAACAAAACTTGTGAGTGAGATACGCACTCTCTGTCTCCATCCTGCCTGTAATTTTAAGTTCTGCCTGTTTCATTGCCCTCATGACATAGGCACATTTTAATAATCAGCCCAGCAACTACTACCTCAAAACCAGATATAGATTTTCTGTCAACATCTTTAAACTGTTTCAACACCGAAAACCAGCCAGTATATCTGATCTGTATATCTCTAACTTTTATTGGACTTTAAAAACTGCTTAATCGAATCTCCCACTTCATATCTTCTATGTGCCTGTGTGCATGTGAATCCTTGAGTGCATGTGCTTGTGAAAGTTGGAGCATTTTTATTATTTTAATTTAGACCAAATATTAACCATAAGAAACATTTTTTTTATTTTTGAAGACTATATAATAAACACTCATGGAATTGTCGATGAATCCTTTAAAAAATACTGTGTGGAGGTGAAATGAGTAGAAAAAGAGCAAACCATTCTACTCCACCCTTGATTATGGCAAAATATACAACATCCATTCAAATATTCTACTAAATATTCATAAAATTATCAAAATAAGCAAACATGCATTCTAAAACCACTGCAAAGAAACATAATTGTCTCTGTATTTCATAAAACTGTCAATCAAGCAAATCTCAAAGTTCCCTTCGTGACAGCGTAAACATTCTCCAAAGAGCTGAATCCATTATGGGATTTGAAGCTCAGTCAAGCATTCATAAGTTAATCACCCCATCATTTCGGCCTGTTCCTACTATACCGAACTGAATTATTTCTATCTCAACTCTATTTTTTCCTCCTTTTGTCTGGTCATTTCACCTGAATCAATGACTTCCAAAGTTGTCACTTCAACAGTTTCCAGTTTCCTGCCACAGCCATCTTCTATTCTCTCCACCTCCATCCTCGATAAGGACCATCCAAGAGTTTTCAATTTCTTCCTTGAACCAAGGCTTAATCATTCCTATTCATCATCACTCTCCTCTTCATGGCAAAAGTTTTCTCACATTGAACGACAGCTCTTTTAAATTCACTCTCATCCTCCAAGTGAAAAGTTTTTGCCATGGGTGAAGGGGTCTTGGCCATTCATGCCTTTTGTTGGGTATGTGAAACATCCTTTGTTCCAGTACTACTCAGATCCTCAATCTCACTTCTTTTCTTGGTATATTGTCGACTATATTGGTAATGATTCATAATCTCTAAACTGGGAAATCTAAGACTTATCTTCCAATTTCCACCCTTCTGCAACTCTTTTATTCTCTTTCTTAATTTTTCTGGGTAGAATTTTACATCCAGACATCATGGCTGTAATTTTCAATGGGAGGGTCCCACTGCCACTCTGCCATTGCGATGGATGAGGCCTGGAGGGAGGCCAGCACTCGGGAGGCTGGCAGGGAGGTCAGCTGTGGAGGCTCTGGTGGGGGCTGGAGATCAAGGTGGCGTGGAGGTTTGAGGATGACCAGGCACTAGTCTGGGGAGTCGCAATTGGGCCATGTGGAGAGGTTGGGGGGCAGGACTCTGGGGTCTGCAGTGAAAGGCTGACATTTCGGGGTCGCTGAGCATGTGCAGAAGCTTGCTGATTTCAGCCTCTCCAGCGTGAATAAGCTCTACCCTCTGAAATTAAATGCTATTCACATTCGTGGACTCTGCAGTGCACAGTGTGCAGAAGTTTCTAGTATGAACTCCCACTGAAAAACCAACATGAATTAGTCCAGTTTTCCAGTGAATTCAACACTTAGAATTTTTTAGGGGGAATTCCAGCCCACACCCTAACAGCAGAATTATATGGCAGAGTTCTGTGCTGGGCTCACTCAGGTGACTCTGTGTAAGTACTTTGGCACTCAGAGGGGTATGATTCTACACTTAGTTCCACCAAAACTACAAACTGGAAGGATTTGTAGCAGAGGCTAATGAAAGGTTTGCCTTGGCCCCTGAAAGGATTGATTGGAAGATTACAAGATGACAAATCTTTGTAAATATTGGACAGGAAATATTTTTCCCATTATGTGGTCATTATCAACAGTCACTTTGATTTCTTATTATTAGGGCAGGGATAAAATCCCCATCACTGCCCTCAGTTTTGGTTTATGGATATCCTATTTTTAGGAATATAATCTGAGGCTAATGTGTGAGTTGTGATTAAGGCTTTACCTTTACAATAAAAGGACATATAGTCCAGAGGTGTGCCTGGGGCTTTCCCAACACACCTGCGCTTTTAGAAGGAATAGTAACAGTAACAATGGAACATCAACTTGTAATAAAACATCTCAGGGTGCTTCACAGAAATGATTATCAAACAAAAAATTTGAAACTGAGCCACACGGGGAGACTCTAGATCAAGTGCTTGGTCAAAGAGATGGGTTTGAAGGAGCAACTTAAAAGCAAGTCAGAAAACTTTAGGGCAGGAAGGACCTAAGAAGATGAAAATATGGTGGTGGAATGAAAATTGGATGCATGCACAAATGTCAGTGGGTATAAGATTGGAGAGGTTGCAAAGGTATGGAAGGACAAGACCATCAAGCGATTTGAAAAGCGAATGGGAACTTTAGGACAAAGCTTCAAAATGGTGAAGTTATGAGCATTTGAATCACATTCCCCCTGTGATAGCAGACCAGTACATTTTACAAGGAGCTATACAGTCCTTATACTTTAACAAAAACGAAAGGGTCTAATTCTTGCAAACAAGTACATTCTGAGACCAAATAGAAGCTAATCATTTTTTTGAATGAAGATTTTAGTGTCACGTTCACTCACTATGAACTTATGAGTTGTAAATATGAAATTGTGAAGTAAAACAAAATGGGATTAAAATGTCAAATAATCTTTTCTTTTGTGTCAGTTAACATGCAAGGAACTCTGAACTAATTTTCATGTCTGGATCATTCTTGACAATGTCATTGAAATGCAAATTACCTTTTTGGACATAGCTTTGAGAAATTATTAAAATGCAAATGACCTTTCCTGTAGTTAATGATTGCACTTCTCCAACTAATTAAAAGGCCAGTTTAACAATACAGTTGCAAATTCTTTGACTCCAAATTTGAAATCCAGAAACAGGTGTGAAAAGCTCTATTTTGTCAAGATGCTATAAGGATATATGACATCTGATTCAGTTGTTTGATAATGCTTAGTTAATGGAGACTATTTATGAGGATAGTGGAAAGAGATCTTCAGGCCACATGGCAGAAAGTAGGAGCTGAGTTTATGGTCCCCATGGGCAGGTTTGCAGGTGAGTGGGTGAACCAGTAAAATTCCTTGCATGGCCTTCCTAATGGGCTCCCACCCATACCAACCTCTGTGCCAATTTACGGTGGCCCACCCTTGCCCTAGTTGATGTGTTCAAATGGCCAATTTACAACCAGTTCAGGACCATTGTTTGACTTGATTTGATTTATTATTGTCATATGTATAAGGATAGAGTGAAAAGTATTATTTCTTGCGTGACGTGCATACAAAACATGCCATTTATAGATTAATAGGGGAGATAAAAAGAATGGGGTGCAGAACATAGTTTTGCAGTTACAGATAGGGTGACAACAAAGATTAACTTAATATATGATAGAATCCTTCAAAAGTTTGATGGCAGCAGGGAAAAGGCTGTTCTTGAATCTGTTGGTATGTGATCTCAGACTTTTGTTATCTTTTTCCTGACGGAAGAGAGTGGAGGTGATTTTTACTGCAGCTGATTGTGGATTCCAGTGGCGCCTGATGCATAGGATCAATGCCGCACTACCTGGCCCGCTAGTGCCTCTCAGTGCCAGATTTAGAACATAGAACAGTATAGCACAGTACAGGGCCTTTTGGCCCTCAATATTGTGCCGAGCTTTGTTCAAAACCAAGATCAATTATCCCACTCCCTATCATTGTGGTGTGCTCCATGTGCCTATCCAATAACCACTTGAAAGTTCCTAAAGCATCCCACTCCACTATCATAGCAGGCAGTCCATTCCACATCCCAACCACTGAGAAAAGAACCTATCTCAGACATCCCTCCTATATCTCCCATCATGAACTTTAAAGTTATGCCCCCTAGTAATAGCTACACCCACTCGAGGAAATAGTCTCTGAACATCCACTCTATCTATCCTCCTCATCATATTATAAATCTCCATTAAGTTGAACCTCATTTTCCTCCGCTCTAAGTAGAAAAGTTCCAGCTTCCTCAACCTTTCCTCAAACTTTACTCTCCAAACCAGGCAGCATCCTGGTAAATCTCCTCTGCACTCTCTCCAATGCTTTCACATCCTCCTTATAGAGGGGTGACCAGAACTGCACACAATATTCCAAATGTGATCTCACTAAGGTCCTGTACAGTTGCAAATAAACCCACGGCTCTTAAACTCTAATCCTCACTAATAAACGTTAACACACTACAGACCTTCTTCACAGCTTTATCCACTTGAGTGGCAACATTCAGAGAACTGTGGATATGAACCCCCAAGATCTCTGTTCCTCCACATTCCTCAGAAACCTGCCGTTGACCCTATAATCCGCATTTGTTTTGTCCTACCAAAATGAGTCACCTTACACTTATCAGAGTTAAAGTACATCTGCCATATTTCAGCCCAGCCAGTTATTTATCCAATCGGTCAAATTTCCTTCTATCTCACACCTCCTTACTTTCTTCATGAGCCAAACATGGGGAATCTTCTCAAACGCCTTACTAAAATCCATGTATATGACATCAATTGCTCTACCTTCATCCACACACTTACTTACCTCCTCAAAGAATTCAATCAGACTTGTGAGGCAAGACTTACCTTTCATGAATCCAAATGATCATAATACTATCCCTCAGGGCCTTTTCCATTAACTTACCGTCCACCGAAGTAAGCCTATAATTACCAAGGTCATTCCTATTTCTTTTCTTGAACAGAGGAACAACATTCACTACTTTGTGGTCTTCTGACACTGTACCCGTAATGTGGAGATGCCAGCGTTGAATTGGGCTAAACTCAGTTAGAAGTCTCACAACACCAGGTTAAAGTTCAACAGGTTTATTTGATAGTAAATGTCACAAGCTTTTGGAACGCTGTTCCTTCATCAGATGAGTGGAAAGTTCTAATCAAAAACAGGGCATATAAAGGCACACAGAGTTTACAGAATACTGATTAGAATGCAAGTCTTCACACCTAATCTGCTATTCAAGTCTTAAAGGTACAGACAATGTGAGTGGAGATAATATTAAGCATAGGTTAAAGGGACATGTATTGTCTCCGGACAGGACAGTAAGTGAGATGTTGCAAATTCAGACAAATCATGGGGATTACAGATAGTATAACATGAACCCAAGATCCTGGTTGAAGCCATCCTCGTGTGTGGAACTTGGAATCAGTCTCTGCTCAGCGTCTCTGCGCTGTTATGTGTCATGAAGGCTGATTGGAGAACATTTACCCAAAGATCAGAAGTCAAATGCCTGTAACTGCTGAAGCGTTCCCCAACAGGGAGAGAACAGTCTTACCTGATGATTGTCAAGAGGTGTTCATTCATCCGTTGTCATAGTGTCTGCATGACCTCCCCAATGTACCATGCTTCAGGACATCCTTTTCTGCAGCGTATTAGGTAGACAACATTGGCCCAGTTGCAAGTGTATCTGCCCTGTATCTGGTGGATCCTACTGTAGTCTATTTTGCTCAACAGGCATTTGATAAGATGTCACATCAAAGTTACTACACAAAATAAGGGAGTAATATATTAGCAATAAGAGATGATTTGTTGGCTAACAAAAAGCAGAGAGTCATTTGCGAGTCATTTACTGGTTAAAATCCCTACAGTGCAGAAGGAGGCCATTTAGCCTGTTGAACTTGCATCAGCTCTCCAACAGAGCATTCTAACCAGACCTTATCCCCAAAATCCAATGTATTTACCCTGCTAAAACTCCTAACCTACGTATCTTGGATCACTAAGGATCAATTTAGCATGGCCAATCCACCCAACTTGCACATCTTTGGACTTGGAAAGAAACCAGAGAATCTGGAGGAAACCCACTTAGACATGGGGAGAAAATGCAAACTCCACACAGACAATCACCCAAGGTGGGAATCGAACCTGGGTCCCTGGCGCTGTGAGGCAGCAGTACTAACCACTGTGTCACCATGTTGACAAATTGTAAGTAGTGGAGTGTCACAGGGGTTGGTACCGGAGCCTCAGCTGTTTACTAGCTATTTCAGTGAATGAGATAAAAGGGTCAAATGTATGATTGTTATATTTGCTGATAATACATAGATAGGTTCCAGAGGAAATTATGAGGAGGACGTATTTTATTAACAGTCAGAAGTTCTCAACATTATAACTGGAACTATGTACCACTACAGCCTTCTCTCTTTTTGCCTTTACGCACACTGGGGGACAGGGTAGGGGGGACAATAATCATGTGCAAAATATATTTAAAGTACTTTAAAAAAGATCCAAGTGACTTACCTCTCTTCCCACTGTTTTCCAGTGTGGTCTCGACTGCGACTGTTCTCTGATTCTGGAAGATGTGCATGCGTTCCCGATGCATGCGTGAATCCCACAAAATGGCCAACATACTATTCTCCGGACTGGACCTGCCAGAAAATTTGTGGGTTATGATGGGAGAATCAGGCCCATGATTATGACAGCATACATGCAAAATACTTGCGATTTAATGATAGGGAAGTTTTTCACGATAAAACTTGCCATTGGCAGACTGAACTGCATCAATAAATGGCCTATTAAAGAGACTTCTGCTCAAACAGGGAGGCTGTGTATCATTGCCGGGACCCTCCAGTGATTGAAACTTCCATTCTTGTCAGACATGAGCGATCATTGAAGCAGAGTGGTCCTATGCTTTGGTAATGCGTCCACATAAGTTTTTGTCTGGGCTGTTAGGGAACCATACTTTCCACCTTTCCCTAAGGATGGTATAAAAACACTCTTCCTCCACACTAAGGTGGTCTGGACAGATGTGACAAAGGAGGTCACCAAGGGGCAACCAGACAAATCTGGCTCCAATATAGGAAAGGGGTGAGTGACCCCACAAGTTCCAGTGTCACGTCATCAACTGGAATCTCTCATTGGGTTATCAATAATGTATATGTATTAGTGATAGCTTTACCATATTCAGCCTTAATGTCACATGACAGTTCAGGCTGAATTGTGTGGAATTTTGCCTTTGTGTGTGTTTGGATGCAACATTTCAAAAACAGGACCTTATGTATATGTGTAATGGGGTTGCATGTAGACAAAGGTGTTAGATGTCACTAGAAATGTCACTAATTCTGTACTTTGTCATGCAGAACAAGCAATCCCACAACAGCAGGGAGAGGAGATGGACAGGTGGAAGTATGCTCAACTTTCATTTTCTCAAATTAGCAAGGAGAGAGCTCTGACTATAGCTGGCAAGAACAGAGGAGGTTCTATGGCAGATGGGGTGGCTGGACCAGCCAAGCATAAGGAGGACCAGGAGTTAGTGATAAATAGACATGCAGGATGCAAGCAGTGAAATGTGAAGCCCTTAACTATACGTCGTCATCAAGGACGAGGCCACAACTAAGATAGGAGCCAACAGATTCCACCTCACGATTCGAAGCAGCCAGTGCTCCAAAGAAAGCACCACTGTCTTCCTTATTCTCTATCTCTACCAGCTCAGATACAACCGCATGGTCCATGATAAGTTTACATATAGATTCAGAAACATAGTTTAGTGACCACAACATGACCCAGGAGCTGAGGAAGAGTGTGACAGCTTGGTCCTCTGATGAGTAGAGAATTGCTGAGAATCAGGCCCACCTTGAGCTCCACATTGATAATGGGTCTCTGGTTGCAGCCATAAGAATCTTGCTGGATATGTAAAAGTTAAGGCAAAATATGATGGAGATGTCAGAAATTATATGAGATATATAGAGGAGTCCATGTTAGCCATGAATTCCCCAGAGATGCAGGAAGTATGGTGCCTTTGCACATTAAAGTGGAGGAGAATCACATGGCAGTTGTCCTGGCACCTTCCTATCAGGATAGCCAGGTTACCGATATCTCCTCAGCCCCAACATCTCCAGCAATTGAGGCTGAGAGGGCCGCTCCTGCAGTAATACAGAATGTCCTCTGTGGACTGGAGCCCTCAAGGCCAAACATCTCCAGACAACACTCACCACAAGCACCCAAGGCTTCACATGAACAAACTGCCTACACTTTAGCTGATGATTTCAAGCCAAAACCTAGGCGTAACACTAGGAAGAGAAAACTTGAAAACAATATGAACACAAAGGTGGTGCAAGTGATTTTTACATAAAATTTGCATTGTAAATACACAAATGACATTCATGCTCTGCATCTGATGAACGGTCATAACACACCTCATGATTCTGATGGTGTAATGGCTAAAAAGCAGATGAGGACACCTACGGTTATCTTGAGTAACAAATGCTGCAATTTCATACATTCTTTATTAAATATTATATGAATTGTTAATTCTGTGGTAATCTCTTTATGGAACATGTCTTTAAATGCAGGTATAGCTGGCCTCCCAACTTTACACTCCAAAGATATTGGTTAACTTAACTCTCAATTGTTGTAAATGAAACCAATGTGGTCTAAGGCAACATGCTTGAACTATGGTGCTTTGGGCATGGATGGTGCACTTTTACTCCAAAAATGTCTTTGACACCAGCGTTCATTGGCAACTGTGTGCTTCCCACACCAT
Source organism: Sphyrna mokarran (assembly GCA_024679065.1). Taxonomy (NCBI): domain Eukaryota; kingdom Metazoa; phylum Chordata; class Chondrichthyes; order Carcharhiniformes; family Carcharhinidae; genus Sphyrna; species Sphyrna mokarran. The sequence continues at coordinate 18,230,185 of JAGIQG010000028.1, read as the reverse complement.
TGTAGGTGCCAAAGAATGCAGGTTTAGAGGTAACTCAGTATGGAAGGATGGCAGGGTTAGTTCTAAGGAAGGTGAATGAGGTCAGATAGCAGAGTGATGGTCATGCAGATGCATCACTGTTGTGCAAGCTTCATGTGAATCAGGTTGTCCCTAGCATCCCTTATACGTTTCTTCATGACCCTGTATCCGTGAAAGGCGAATTTTCATTAATGAGTTCCTCCTCATCTAAAGAAGGCTGATTCACTTTCTCTTCCTTGTGCAGCATCTGTTCATGTTGCAGTACCAGGTTGTGTAGCATACAGCAGGCTACTGTTATATGGGAATACACTATCTGGGGTGCACATTGCAGAGCCACTCCAGACTTGTCAAAACAGTGAAACCCAATCGTATGCTCTTTAATGTCTCTGGTAGAGGCATGAGTTTAATTGTAACACTTTTCTACATCACTCCACAGATGCGTCACTGGTATCATCAGTCTTGTAAACAAGGGATAACCCTTGTTACTGAAGATCCATCCACCAACCTAGTCTGGATTTCAAAAAACTCCAAGAGCAATGAGTTGTGCAAGATATATGCATGTGACATCTCCCTAGCAAATGCGCACATTATTTTTCTTGATTGCATACTAAATGTACAGTGATGGAGTGAAATCCTTCATAATTTACAAATGCAGCAGCCTGTTCCCGGAGAGCTTTTATGGTGACATGAATGCAGTCGATTATCCAGCATTGGCACCAAAAGCAATGTCCTTGCAGCCTAGCTGTCTTCATTGGTGGTGAAATGGATAAAACCATCGGCACAACAAAACAGGTTCACCTCCTTTATGTACTTATGTGTGACAGTCTGTGAGATGTCATATATGTGATCTGTAGCATCCTGGAAGCTCCTGGTGGCATAGGAATTGAGATCTTTGTAACCTTGTAGAGTTCTCACCAAAGCCACTCAATTCAACATCTTGATAAACGATCAGTGATCTTACTGAAACATATAAGATTCTGAAGGGAATTGACAGGATAGGGACATTGAGAGGATGTTTCTCCTTGTGTAAGAGACTAAACTGGGAGACAGTCACAAATAAGATGTCTTTTTAAGGTGAAGATGGTAAATTCATTTGTCATTCATCTCACTATTGTTTACACGATCTTGCTGTGTGTAAAATAGTTACTATGTTTACCTGCAATTGCATTTGAAAGTAGTTCCTTGTTTGTAAAATGCTTTGAGATTTTTCTAAGAGATATTGATGAGTCTGTACTTTGCTAATCTCACTAGATGCTGGTGTCTGCGTTGAGACTTTCAATGCTACAGGATTATCCAGTTCTCCTGTTTACATATATTAGGACATTTCTTTCTTTTGGCTCTCATCCTGCTCATTTTTCACTAGCGAGTGTTTGGTAACAGGCCATAAATATTTTAAAGATTGATCTTCACTTAGCACTAAAATGGGCTGCTGAAATTTCAAGAAGATATTTTACACGTGAAATCCAGTAAGATGGAAAACATAAATCCATTTGGAGATGAAGTGACATCATGATTATGATTATCATCAGTTCAGCACGATTGCTGAGGGATTTGTGGAGTCTATTAATGAATGACAATTAATGAATTGTCATCTCAGTTGCCAATACTTCTGTTCCTATAGATATTCCTTTTGACAACACACGATGGGATAGGGTGGTGAGGGAGTGTGGGGGTGAGGAGTTTGTAGACCCAGATACGTTTGCCTCATAGTCTGTGATCCCTCAGCTTTGGCCCTCTGAGACTGGGCCAAGCTCTGAAGCCCCTCTGCTACAGCCATGTGAGTGAGCCAGGCTCTGGAGCCTCTCAACATTAGCCCTCTGAGATTGGGCTAAGTTGTCGAGGCCCACAGCCACGACCTGCTATGTCTCCAGAATGCCAGCGGAGGAGTGTCTCAGCCATGGCCAACAGTGTCTCCAACATGCCCCTGACACCCATGACCACAAATCAATTTGCCCTCTGGATGTTGATGACATCCTTGGCTGTGGCCCACTGTGTCTCTGCCATGGCCAAATTGCGTCTCCAACTTGACCTGACTTTGTCATCCATGAGGCCTAATCCCTGACCCAGACGTTCCACTGCGGATCCCACCCTTGCAGTATTCTCATGCTGTGCCGGCATCACCTTCTGAGATAGCACTCTATTTGACTTCTCTAAACAATCTTCCAATTGCAGCATGGTTGCTGACAGCCCATCCATAGCTGCCTGGGTTTTCTGATGCATCTCATCAGCTTTGGGATGAATGAAACCTGAGGCCTGGCATCCGGCTTGGGGCCAGCTGATTCCTCGCCTCTGCAGACTTCCATGTGCATGAGTTCTTGGATGTGCCCGCTCCGCCCAATCAGTAACTGTGATGTACTCACCAGTAAGAGTCTCAGCACTAAAATGACCCACTGCTGTGATAGCCTCTGTGTTGGTGGGTTGATGCCTTGTCTTCAGAGAAATCTTTGAGGCCTCCCTCTGAAATGTCATCCAAGGTGTCCTCTGGAGTTTCTCCATGAGTAGCAGTGGGGGGACACATTCAAAGGGTATGGTGCAACAGGATCCAAGTCCGTAGCAAAGAACATACATTAGGGGAAGGGAGGGAAAGCAACCCACACAGCATAGCACTCACCTCAAAGAAGATTTAGGAAGAGGGCTAAGCTGATATTTACTTGCATGCCGGACACTGAACTGGTTGTCAGTCACCATTCTAGGTGTTGATTCTTCCCCCTGCCAGCTCCAGGACACGCTGTTCACAGACCATCCGGTGCCACAGCTCAGGCACATTCACTGGTTCTGTGCGCTTTTCTCCTGTGGAGAAGTAAAGGGAATTGAAAGCATAGATATATTAAAATGCATGGGGTGTTATGTGTGCCTGCGTTTTGGAGGTTATGTTGGCTGTTTTGGGGAAAAGGAACACCACTGGGCAGATGCAGATTGACGGGGGTGGGGGGGGAGGGCAGTGTTGGATGCAGTTCTTGGGAGGGTGGAGGTGGCTATTGTTGATGCCCTCCAAGTTTCTGAGCATGGTTTGAAATGGTTAGTCCAACATATGTGCAGGTTTCAGAATGGGATGCACACTCACCGTTGTTGCCTGAAGAAGATTGTTCAGTTTCTTCTGACACTGTTCCCCTGACAGAGGTGTCAAGGTCATGGCATTAACTGCATCTGTCACCTCCCCCCACAGTGCCTTTGTGGGAGGACTTCTTGGATGATGACCCTGAGTGGAGAACAGCAACTGGCACCTGTCCTCCATTGTGTCCAGCAGGCAGACCTGGTCAGCCTTGGAGAATCTTGGGATAGGTTTCTTTCCAGCTACCTTCCTGATTGGCTGTGTGTCCACTATTGCAGCTTATATAGCTTTTTGGTTTGTTAAGGGAATGCAGGTGCAGTCAGTCATGGACCATTAGGAAAAACTACGTGTAAGAAATGTAAAGGGAACCTGGTTTCAATAGAGAGTTAGCCATTTCCCAAGGTGGTAATTGGCTCTCATTCAACAAGGTATCCAGAGGTCACAATGTTCAAGGCTCTCATTCAACAAGAGGGAATGTTCAGAGGCAGGGACAGCACAGTGTTTTTTGTGTCCAAGGCAGCAGTGAGGCCAGTATGTGTGAAATGGGGGTTGGGGGGGGTGGAGGGAGGGAGGGAGGAGGGAAGGAAGGAATAGGGAGGAGGGAAGGAATGGGGTGCCAGAGGTATCCAGATCACTGGAGAAAATGGGGTCATTGTGGGGATGGGGGGGGCCAGTGATGTCCATAATGGGGCAGGAGGAGGGGAGGCCATGATATCATTGAGAGGAGGAGGAGGGAGGAAGCAGTGATGTGCATGGAGGGGGGGAGAAGTAGAGGCTGGTAGGCATGGTGAGAGACCAGCGATGAGGACAACGAAGTTTGTGCAGGATTGAGCTAGCAACCTCAATGCTCGAAGGTCTTTTTAGAGATTTCCCAGAGATGTGTGCATACGTGGGGTTCTGCTCTTCATGCTGATTTCAACCTCTTCAGCAGGACTAGGCCTTGTTTCCTGACTTTTAATGATAATCATGCTAGTGGCCTTTGCAGTGCATGGAGTGTGAGACATTCATTTCAGGAAACAGGTTGGAAAAAACAGCACAATTTACTACAATTTCCACATAAATTTGATACTTTGATTTTTTTGGGAGAATTCCGCCCAAGATGTGCAACATCAATACCAACATAGATGTGGTGGACCAAATGACCTGTTTCCTTGCTGTAAATTCCATATAAAGCTACCAGCAGGGAATACAAAGACTATGGCCAGAATGTTGTGCTTGCCGAGAAGATGCACAGTAAACATGAATGACCATGGGATGGGGCACAGAGATGTTGGGAAGTTTTCCTGCTGTTATCACAATTTTCCGTGAAGTTTTGGTTGGTGGGTGTACATAGAAGTTTTGCTGTGAGTGGTTTGGAATTGGTTTTGAGATCATATTTTGGCATTTCTTTTGGTGTTTTAGTGAACTCTCATTTTTAAGCATTTGCAAAGGCTTTCTGCAGAAAGACTTTTCAGTGCACAAACTTGTGCAACTATCTGAAAAAACATAGGGATTGTTCTGAGGGACCCCCTCAAAAAAAAAGAAGAGAGCCATAAGGGAGAGAAGATGACTTTTCTTCAGTCACTGTTCCAGAGTCAGCCCAATGGACCGAGAGACGTAGCCTTGCGCAAAGTATTGAAAATGCTCTACGTAGAAACTCTATGATTCATTTTCTTCAATGCAAGTTCAGTAGTGAATCAAGACTGCTCAGTATATATTTTTTAACAATCTTCCCTGTGTTCCTTTTTATATTCTGGAGACTGTTGATTTGTTCCTTTTTCAAACAGCCCCAACCATACAATAAATCATTGCTTCTTTTCAAATATGCCAGAGGCTGCCTGAAATCTCACCTGAAACCCTCTTTTAAAATCACATGGAGAGATGTCACCCTTTTTCAACTAGATAGTCAGTTACCCACTCCGCCTCTACACATTGCAATACGTGCATGGACCCTGCACCTTAGAGGACTTTATCTGATCTCGTTTTCTGGTAAGGAGCACAATATTTATTTTTTACACAATATCTGTTCATTTGACCCTTACCCTCATCCAAGGCCCTGCCTCTCCATGATCAGTGAAGCTGGCTGTATGTTTGTGGGTGATTTCCAGTACTTTCCTCTACCTGACTTAGGAGAAAAAGATTTTGGAATCCATCACCTGTCTGTCCTTGCTCTTGTGCATTGTGACTCTTCTTGTAAGAACAAAGGTGCTTCATTCTCGCTTTCATGCCAGAAAATCCCAGCCTCCTCACCAAAGACATACATTTAAGTTATCACAGTACTGCACTCATCCTTATATGCCAACCATAGCTTATCAAGATATAGGCTTATGTACCACTTTACACTCTATATTTCACACCCAAGAGCACCAACAAATATTACCATCCACTAAGACATCTGTTCAAGATTCCAACTGGATTCAGTACTTATCCTGTCAAAGCAAGAAATCATTGAACATTTTCTTACACTGGATCCAGGTCTTATGTACAACATCATGCCTGCTAACTAAACCATCTACCACTGTATAGGCTTCTTTGTCATGTGAGATGACCTTCTATTACTGACTCATGATAGCAAAATGTCATGTCAATCGCCGCTTTGGAAGGCAGACTGGCATGGATATTTCCAGACTGGGTATTTCCATTCTGCTGACATAGGTTCTAACTGCTGATCACATACTGCAGACACTAATAGCACAATAACTGAAGTAATGAGCCAAGTATTTCATTCAGCAAAATGTTTAGGCTCCTGACTACCGACTGTCATCCTTCAGGGAGCTCCATTTAAATCTCTGGCCACACCCTTATTAGCCCCAATGCCTCTCCTCTTCCTAGCCCCTGCTGGCAGCATTGAGTCTGTATCAGCAGACATTTCACATAGGCCAGCAATTAATTGGCCAGCCAGCATGAAATTAATATCAGGAGCCAATGGCAGGCATGGAGCAAATTTCATGCTCGTTTCCAGTCCCACCAATTGCACTTGGGCGACAAGCTAAATAATTTCAGACCCTATATACTGCACATCGTATCCTCAGGCCATCACAGCCAAGGAATTAATGTTCAGTAGGCAAACACAGTAGGGTGTTTGGGGATAATGATGCTGTTTAGATCCTGGAGCTTCAAAGAGCCTAAAATGCATGTTTATGAGAAAGCTATATGCAGGAATTTGCAAACTCTGGTTTTTCTACTTCTATTGCTGCTGCTGCACAATGACTGAAAAAGATGTTCAGCAGCAGCATGAAACCTCGGCTCCTGGGCCTGACTTCCCTCTGCCACCTCTTAATCTCTCCAGGTCCCAGATTCACAGCCACACTGCAAGCTGCGGACATTCCAGTCAACTCCTACCATGCGATCTGAATTCAAACTTCAGAAACTCGTAGCTAAGCTTACCCTTGTGCCCCATATAATACAGCAGATAGAATTCAGTCAACATAATTCCCACGCTGATTGTTTCTGCGTCACATATCACATTAGCTCTATTTTCTCTCCACAGATGCTGTCAGACCTGCTGAGATTTTCCAGCATTTCCTGTTTTTGTTTCAGATCCCAGCATCTGCCGTAATTTGCATCTATTTTAATGCAGCCTCACATGGTTGGGAGAGGATTTCCCTCCTATTCTGATTGTTGATGACAATGAAACAAATCCCCCTGCATGTGTTACTTCTGAAAACAAAAAAACGTCAATATCGGAGGCAGTGAGACAATTAATGGAGCAGATTCCACTGAGATTAGTGGAAAGGAAATCAAGTGGGTGGAATAACGGATAGCCGGTCAGCAAAGGAGAGTTTACTATCCAGTGATGAATATTAAAGCCTTTAAATAGGAGATGCCAGAGCAGTGATCTGATGTGCTCTGGCAGCTGCACCTCTAGTCTATAGGGAGATTTGCTCTGTATCTAACCCATGTTGTACTTGCCCTAGAGTGTACAGTGTCAAGGGAGTTTTATTTCTATACGTAACAGATTGGGTGAAACCTCTCTCACTGCCAAAATTGTCTGCCCTACATCAACTTTAGGCCCAAGAAACAAACTGAAGGAAATTAATTTTATTCCCAACAATGAGAACCAAACTGTTTAAACTGCTGAGTTTTCTTAGACCAACATTATGCATCAATGAGATTGTAGTGATTTAAATCAACAGCTGGCTCCAAATGGCGTAGGCAGAAACAAGATGTTCGAACAAGAAGCTGCTGACAAGCAGACATCGCCAGTGCATATGTACAAGTTTGTGCAGGTATTGTGTCAGCATCAAATAAGCAGGGTTTGGAAACAGATCCATTGATTTTGAACCTCTTAATTGAGCCCGCGTAACTGCAGCTGAGTCAATGTACTTATGATGATTTCATGACCTGCCATAGACTCAGTGCCTTTGAGGGCACTGAGGGGAGATTCTACAATTTAGCAATCTTGGCACACACTGTAAAGAGAGATCTCAATGTTGAAATTAATGAAAATTAAAATGAGATGGGATGTAACTTGGTTTGATAATTCACTATCACCCATTTTATATCATTGCATAGTTATCATCTATCCCAGTGAGTGTGTATCAAGAAATAATATGAAACAACTTCAACATGTGAGAATATAAAAAAAAAGAGGAAGAGAAAACCGCATGGCTCATATGTCTGCTCAATCATGGCTAATTTTACGTTTCAACTGCATTTTCCTGCAATTTTGTATTTAGGCTGTCCAGTAAAATTTTGTCTTCTAAAAAGCATTTAGGTAGTTACATGGGTACAACGGGTATAGAAGGATACAGGCCAAATGTGGGCAATTGGGATTAGCTTACGAATTTTAAAAAAAAGGACACCATGGACAAGTTGGGTTGAAGGGCCTGTTTCCATGCTGTAAACCTCTATGACTCTATAACAGCACATCTTCAAACCCCTGGAGAAGAAAATTCCGATGATTCACAATCTTTTGTATGAAAAAATATTGTCCTCATCTCAGTCCTAAATGATCAACTCCTTATTGTGAAACTTTGTCTCATTATTTTAGATTTCCCAGTCAAGGAGAACAACATTTCTCTATCTGCCCTGTCAAGCCTCAGCCTGGCACCTTGGCACCGTCCATCGGGCACTGGGCAGTGACAAGGGGCAGGTCCAGAGGAAGCAGTGCATAACTGGGCGGGTGAGACCTACTGGGGGTGATCAGTCGTGTGGGAACCTGCTGCCACTCTGCACTGGATTTGGCAGAGAAGGGAGGGAATGAGTACTGTTGGAGCTGACCATCGGGGTTGCGGGGGAGTCAGGGCTATCCAGAGGTTTTGCCGGGGTTGGCCGTGAGGGAGACGGTGGGAGAAATTGAGGCTGGTTGCAGGGAGGGACATTGGAGCTGGCCTAGGAGCAGGAGAGTGGGACAATGGGATTAGCCCAGGGAGGTCTGGTAGGCCACTGATCACTAGTGGCAGTGGGAGGGGGAAGGTCAGGAAGGCCAGTTATCGGAGTTTGGTAATGTTCAGTCCTAGGCACGCCCTGACCTCCATTCTGACAGATCGGGCGCATACGCAGTGGCCTGTCAACAGTATGCTTCCCACCTCTCAGGTGGGAATAGGCCCATCCCCTACTTTCTGAAAAGAATTGCGCTGAGGTACTCTGCACTCAGAGTGTTGAAGATTTGTTCTGGTAAGTATGCACAAAAAAACAGGCGGGAAATGCTCCCGTTTTATCACATGTTAGGCCCTTAGTTTTTTGGGGGAGAATCGTGGCCCTTGATTTTAAAATTCTCATCATTTGTTTTCAAATCCCTTTGGTGCCTTACCCTTCCCTCTGTAATATCCTCCAGCCTTACATCCTTTTGACATATCTGCAACCAAAGAATCTCTGCAGTGCCGAAGGAGACTATTTGGTCATCGTGACTCTCTGACAGTGCATCCCACACATGTCCTATTCCCATAACCTCACGTATTTACCCAGCTAATTCCCCTAACCTAGCCACCTTGGGAGGCCATGAGAGGAAACCCATGAGACATAGGGAGAATGTGTAAACTCCACACAGACGATCACCAAAGCCGGAATTATAAGTGAGTCCCTGACGCTGTGAGGGAGCAAGGCTAATTAATCATTATGCCAGCATGCCACCCTTCAACGACTTCAATTCTGCCCTCTTATGCATTCATGATTTTAATCAGCCCACGATTGGCAATTGTGCCTTCAGCTACCTTGGCACTAAGTTCTGGGATTCTTTTGTGAAACCTCTCTGCTTCTCTATCTTCTAGTCCTCCTTTCAGACACTCTTTAAAACTGACCTCTTTGACCAAATCTTTGGTAATCTGCCTTAATATCTCCTTACGTGGCAGAATGCGAAATTTATTTTTGATATGATTCCTGTGAAGTACTTGGGACATTTTGCTACATTCAGAATGCTATATAAATGCAATTTATTGTAGTTGTTGAAGTAGAAATGTCCTTGGCCTGCTGGAGGATGTTCTGATACAGTGGAGTTTGAATTGCTGAACCCAAAATGCCATAATTAACAAACACGTCGCATGTCATTACAGCAGAAGTTTGGCCAACATCAGCCCATGTCATCCTGATAAAACACTATTATTTTATTTGCTCAACTATGTAAAGTTCAAGGATGTAGTGCATAGAATTTACCCTCTGTAAATGTGTCATATTCTGATGAACCCATCCAGAACACAAAAATTTTGAGCCAGCGCATCAAATTTCCCTGTTACTGTTAAATGCTGTGGGTTTTCGGTATTTTCATGAGATTAGAGATAAACTCAAGGACTTCTGTTACTGTGATTTAATCTCCACAGGTTACAAAAGTTGACCCAATGAACCATTTAACAAATATTTGATAAGCCTCTCTCCTTTTGTGTTCCCACACTAGATAGATCTGAGAGATGGTCACAGGACTAAATCCATCTAATTCTGTCCCTCAGAAATAAAACATTTAATAAAATGTAACTTTAATCTTTAACAAACAATGTTATTTAGCTGATAGTCTAATTGGATCAAACACATGGATTATTGCAGCTACATACAAAAACTTTGACCTGAAAGAATAGTTTTTATCAGCCCCATATCACGTCTTTCAGAAATGTTAATCAATTAATCAAATCTGGTCCTGTACAGTTAATTTTGTATCTAAACCATGGGATTCCTGCCCTGGATGTGTTTCATAGCATGTGTACTCAGAGCTTTACTATGTATCTAACCTGTACACACCTAACCTGGGAGTGTTTAGCTGGGCATGTAGAAAGTGTTTTACCCTGGGGCTAACCTATGTTTCCTAATCCTGTATAATTTAATACTGTATATATTAACTCTGTATATCTCTGCTTTAACTGTGATGCTTTTTCACATTGATAATTTAACTAAATAATTCTAGTTTTATGAAACTTTTCAAGGTGAGAAGATATTGAAGAAAGGCACTGGTATTTAAGATGTATTAACCATTGTTGTTGTTTGCTATGGTTTAGTGTCTGCAAACTCCTCCTTCACTGAGACAGGATATAGGCTAGTCCAATCAGTATCTCTCACTTCTCATGTCACTTCATCTCAACTTCCTTTATCTACCATACATCTTTGTGGCCTGTTTTTGTTTGTCCCTAAGCTCTAAATGCACCATGTGTCACACTTTTCCTCCACCCTGTATACTCAGTTTTGCAATTAAAATGCATTACACTGTCTCTGATTCTAACCCGTAAAATCAGAGCTGGGAATTCCACCCCCTCCCCCACCTCTGAGGCTAATCACCATTTCCTGATTTAACAACACTCACTTTAGTCCAGAAGTTCTTGAAAGTGCAATAAATCTCACCACAGTCATGGCATTTCTGTTCCGGAATTTTGCAATATTTACGAGCTTGGGTCTAATATGTGCCCTTTAGTAAATAGATGCAGCCTTGGAGGATATTAAGAATTGAAATCTTAGGACTTAGATATTGTAACTACTTCATGCTAGGTTCTTGTGGTTTGTGATATCGTTTCAACCTGTTAATTACATTACAGCCCAGAGACTCCTTCCTGTTACCATGGTAATTAAGGTAAGTGTCTCACCCAGCTGAGGCTGCAGTGAACAATAAAAGTTGGAGTAGAGATTGCCAAATTCAATGGTGACATATCAATAGTCGCATCCAGACAGGGTGGTGTGGGATGGCTGTTGGCACGGAGACAGGCATCAAACAGATTACTGATCTGAAAGATAAAGCACGACACAAAAATACCAAATGGCTAAAGGCCACAGACAGCTCTGTAGCCACACCCAAAGGGTGCCATTCATCTCCACCAGAGAAACATACTCCCTTTGTGTCAGAGCAAGTAGCAGGGAAGTCAAGAAACCCATTTAAATATATTCCTACTGAAAATAATTATTAGAAATTAAAAGAAAAAAATATGAGAGAATGAGGAGTGAATAAGGAATGAACATAAGTGAACCAGGAGCAAACAAAGATTAATCGAGGAATAGCTGTTCCAACTCAAGTATTTAATAGATCAGTAATTCTTCCTGATTCTTGTCGAATTTTGCTATTTTCCACTTCCATGCCTTTGTCTTTCTCTCTCTGGTCAGGATTTCACATTTGTCAGAGGTGTTATGGTGGTGAAAGCATGTGACATGTTGCCCATTCACGCCAAATCCTGTGTTTCCACTAGGATTAAGTAACAGCAATCCAATTGGCATGAGTGCCAGCAATAAACTAAAAAGGCAGCAACAAGGATGGGCACTAGCAAAGAGCAGCTTCCTAATGTGATTTAAAGAGCTATCAATAGCATCAAGGCAATGGAGGGGCTGCATTAGAAGGTCAGCATGCAGTGGAGGGGCTATCAGTGCAGTGGAGTGGAGTGCAGTGGAGTGCAGTGGAGGGGATTTGCTGGTTAAAAGGAAAAAGGAGGCTTATGTCAGGATGAGGCTTGAAGGCTCGGTTAGTGCAATGGATAGCTATAGATTAGCCAGGAGGGAGCTAAAGAGCGAATTGAGGAGAGCTAAGAGAGGACACGAGAAGACTTTGGCTGATAGGATTAAGGAGAATCCTAAAGCTTTCTTTAGATATGTTAAGAATAGAAGATTGGTTAGGACAAGATTAGGGCCAGTCATAGACAGCAGTGGGAAGTTGTGCGTGGAGCCTGAAGAGATTGGAGAGGCACTGAATAAATATTTCTCTTCGGTATTCACGCAGGGTGATGTAAATGTAGTTATGGAGAACACAGGTACAGGGTTGCAAACTGGAAAGTATTGAAGTAGATAGGGAGGATGTGCTAGATATTCTCGAGGGTTTGAAGTTGGATAAGTCCCCTGGGCCGGACGGGATTTACCCTAGGATTCTCTGGGAGGCAAGAGAGGAGATTGCAGAGCCTCTGGCTCTGATCTTCAGGTCGTCGTTGGTTACGGGTGTGGTTCCGGAGGACTGGAGGATAGCGAATGTGGTCCCGTTGTTCAAGAAGGGGAAGAGAGACCTTCCAGGGAATTATAGGCCAGTGAGTCTTACTTCTGTTGTGGGCAAAGTATTGGAGAGAATAATTAGGGATAGGATTTATAGTTATTTAGAGAGAAATGAATTGATTGGGGATAGTCAGCATGGTTTTGTGAAGGGTAGGTCGTGCCTTACTAACCTCATTGAGTTTTTTGAAAAAGTGACCAAAGAGGTGGATGGGGGTAAGGCGGTTGATGTGGTATATATGGACTTTAGTAAGGCGTTTGATAAGATGGCCCATGGAAGACTTCTGCAGAAAATGCAGATGTATGGGATAGAGGGTGATTTAGCTAATTGGGTTAGAAATTGGCTAGCAGATAGAAGACAGAGGGTGGTGGTTGATGGGAGATATTCATCTTGGAGTTCGGTGACAAGTGGTGTACCTCAGGGGTCTGTTTTGGGGCCCCCTGCTGTTTGTAATTTTTATAAATGATCTGGATGAGGGTATTGAAGGATGGATTAGTAAATTTGCAGATGACACTAAAGTCGGTGGAGTGGTAGATAGTGAAGAGGGGTGTTATAGTTTGCAGAGAGACTTGGACAAGTTGCAGAGCTGGGCCGAGAGGTGGCAAATGGAGCTTAATGTGGAAAAGTGTGAGGTAATGCACTTTGGCAGGAATAATAAATGTGTAGAGTATAGGGCTAATGGTAGGATTCTTAATAGTGTTGATGAACAGAGGGATCTTGGTGTGTATGTGCATAGATCCCTGAAAGTAGGCAGTCAAGTCGATAAGGTTGTTAAGAAGGCATGTGGAGTCTTAGCTTTTATTGGTAGGGGGATTGAATTTCGGAGCCGCAACGTCATGTTGCAACTGTACAAAACTCTAGTGCGGCCGCACTTGGAGTATTGTGTGCAGTTCTGGTCCCCGCATTATAAGAAAGATGTGGAGGCATTGGAGAGGGTACAGAGGAGGTTTACCAGGATGTTGCCTGGTATGGAGGGCAGGTCTTATGAAGAGAGGCTGAGGGATTTGAGGTTGTTTTCGTTAGAAAGGAGGCGGCTAAGAGGGGACCTAATCGAAACATATAAGATGATTAGAGGTTTAGATAGGGTGGACAGTGATAGCCTTTTTCCTAGGATGGAGAAAGCTAGCACGAGGGGACACAGCTTTAAATTAAGGGGTGATAGTTATAGGACGGATATCAGAGGTAGGTTCTTTACCCAAAGGGTGGTTCGGGAGTGGAATGCCCTGCCTGCAGCAGTTGTAGATGCGCCAAGTTTGGTGGCGTTTAAGAGGTTAGTTGATAAGTATATGGAAGAGAAGGGAATGGTTTAGTTTGGAGGGGCATTGCTTTTTATATTGGTCGGCACAACATCGAAGGCCGAAGGGCCTGTTCTGTGCTGTAATGTTCTATGTTCTATGTTCTATGTTCTATCAGTAAAAATCTGCAGTAGACAAAATGGTTGCTGCAATGTTTGCTAATCTCAATCTTTCTGAGCTGCTCACCATGAGTTCCATTTATCCAACCACCTCATCCCTCCACTTCACCATCCCCACAGACCCACACCTTCACTAGTATTGATGAAGGAACAGCAATAGCACTGCATGCCAAAAACAACAACAGAGACAAGATCATAGATGGCCTATGATTTGCTGATAATTCTCAGCATGTCCTCTTTCAGGCTTTGGTGAAAAGGCAGGAAGTTTCTCTTTTATGGGATAGGAAGAACAGCCATTACTATCAGATTAAGCAACCCAGCTGAAAGTGGCAGAAGAGGTTTGTAATTGTAGTCATCCATTGGACCTTGCTCCAGTGCTGGAAATATTGGAAGACCTTTTCCATTCTGCAAGTTGAAGGTAATTAGGTCTGGCCTGTGAGAACTGCAATCATATCCTGGTGCTAACATAATTGGCCTCCAATAATCACAGCTATCTTCCTTTGTGCTAGGTATGACTCCAGTTTATTTTATTTATTAGTTTATTTACTAGTCACAGATAGACTTACATTAATACTGCAATGAAAATGTTGTGAAAATCCCCTAGTTGCCACACTCTAGTGCCTGTTTGGGTACATTGAGGGAGAATTTAGCACATCCTTTGGACTGTGGGAGGAAACCGAAGCACGCTGAGGAAATCCATGCAGACATGAGGAGAATGTGCAGACTCCACACAGTGGAATCACTCAATCTGGGAATTGAACCCGGTCCGGCATTGGGAGAGAGCAGTACTAATCATTGTGCCACTATGCACCCCCCTCCCATTATCTCCTGGGGCTGCTTGGTGCAATACTTGGTCAAATGTTGTCATAATGTCAAGGGCAGTCACTCTAGAATTCAGCTGTTCTTATCATATTGAACTAAGGCTATAACAGGGTTTGAAACTGTGTGACAGAATCAAAATGAAATGTCATGTCAGCAGTAAGTAACAGTTGATAACACTGTTGACCAATAACTTATTCTACTTTGCCAGATGCATGCCAATGTTGTAATAGGTTTGGCTAGTTTTGGAGTACATATCTTCAGCGTTGCAATTAGGATCATTTCTGTATCCAATGCACTCACCCATTTCTTGCTAAATTGAATTGTCTGAAGACAAGCTCTGTGATAGTAGGAACCTAAGGATGAGACTGAGATTGATCATCAACATGACACTTTTGGCTGAAAATAGCCACAAAACTTTACAGATTTGTCTCTTGTACTTGCCTGCTGGACCATGCTAGCATTGAGGATGAAGATATTCATGGAACCCCCTTTTCTACCAGTTATTTAATTGTTCACCAATATTCAAAATTGTACATGGTTGATAGCTTTCACTGCCCATCTGTGCAATTTCTGCCATTTAGACAATGTTAAAATCACTCCTGAAATATAGAGACATTAAGTAAGGAAGCTCATCTGATCTCACCCCTTGACAAAATAGTTGTTTAATTCTCACTTTAGTCAGATTGGTCACCCAGGTGATGTTGTCTTGGCTGGGTTAAATGAAGACACTGAGCATCTGCAGAAATGAACTGGAGCAAAGGTCAGTATTTTCAGGAGAGGAAAATTATTCAAGTGTAATAACACAGAAATCTGTGGAAGCAATCAACAAAGTCTTAGGTGTTTAACAAAAGTATAGGCTGAGTACGAGTAATTTAAACATCCTGTCAGTTGTTCACGCACTTAAGCCCAGAAAAAATTCTTACCCTACCCCACTGATTGTTAGTTTAGACATTGCAGTTCTCTGATTGCAGACTGACTGTCTCTTTTCTGCAGCACTATTCCTCATCCCAAACTGACTACTCCCTTCTCAGAACTACTCCCCATCCCAGAGTGACTGCACCCCAGCACCATTCCCCATTGCAGACTTACTGCTCCCCTGTTCAGAACCATTCCTCACTGCAGACTGCCTACGTCCCAATCCCTTCAGCATCATTTCTTACCCCAGACTGGCTGACACCCCATCCACTCAGCACCATTTCCAGACCAGACTAAGTACCCCTCTCTCTGAGCACTATTTCCCAATCAAGAATTGTGGGGTGGCACAGTGGTTAGCACTGCTGTATCACAGCTCCAGAGACTTGGGTTTGGTGTCTGGCTTGTGTCATTATCTGTGTGGAATTTGCACATTCTCCCCATGTCTGAGTGGGTTTCCACCGGGTGCTCCAGTTTCCTCCCAATATGATGTGTGGATTTGATCGATTGGCCATGCTACATTGCCCCTTAGTGTTCCGGGATAAGTTAGAGGGATTAGCGGGGGTAAATGTATGGAGATCCAGCGATAGAACCTGGGTTGAATTGCTGTCAGTGCAGATTCCATGGGTCCTTCTGCACTGTAAGGGTTTCTCTGAAGTCTATAACTGCCCCCTCAATCAATGCTACACTGACTGCTTCCTCTCTGAGCAGTGATGTTGGCTCAGACTAACTGCCCCCCCCTTCAGTACTATTCAGGTTCCAGACTGACAGCTCCATCCCTCAGTACCATGCCCATCCCAGACTGATTCTCATCACCCCAGCACCATTCCCCATCCCAGACTAGAAATCGTAGAAACCTTACAGTACAGAAAGAGGCCGTTTGGCCCATTGAGTCTGCATCGACCACAATCCTACCCAGGCCCTACCCCCATATCCATACATATTTTACCCACTAATCCTCTGACCTATGCATCTACAGTCAATTTAGCTTAGCCAATCAACCTAATCTTTGGACACGTCTTTGGACTGTGGGAGCAAACCAGAGCACCTGGAGGAAACTCACGCAGACACGAGGAGAATATGCAAACTCCACACAGACAGTGACCCAAACCAGGAATCAAGCCCAGGTCCCTGGAGCTGTGAAGCAGCAGTGCTAACTACTGTGCTACTGTGCCACCTGACTGACTGCCCTAGTCCCCCAGCACCATTCACCATCCCAGACAAACTACCCAGTCCCCCAGCATCATTCCCCGTTGCAGATTGAGTGGCCCAGCCCCTCAGCATCATTCCTCAACCCAGACTGACTGCATTTCCTTATCATCCCCATTCCTGACCAGCACTAATCACCATCCCAGGCTGACTGCTACCCTCTCAGCATCTTTTTCCACTTAGATTGACTGGTCCCCTCCCCTCAGCATTTCCTCATCCCAGATGTCTGCCCCCTACCCCAGTACCGTTCCCTGATCCTTTACTTTCTTCTGTCCTTCCCCAAATCAATTCTCAATCAAGTGTTTTGGAGATATGTTCCAGTATCTGTGACGTAGACAGAACTCAGAAGCTGTCATTGGATATCTGACTCACTCACTATGTGGGAGGACAAGTCATGCAGGAAACAATACTCAGCAGAGCCAAAATTATGGGTTTGAGAACAGGAGTCGGTTTGAGAAGCTGTTCAGAAATATTCAGGTTCAGTTTCATCTTGAATAAACAACTGATTTCCATTAACCAATTGAGAACTGCAACATTCAGATCTTCAATGAAATTCTTCACACTGAAATTAAGCTCAATGTTCTTTATCTTTAATGAAAAGTGCCGAGGCTGGTGTGAGACTTCTCCTGTGAAACTGCCAATCTCAGGACCCTAGTGACCAAAAATATGTCAATACAATCAGTGCCTTAGTGTATAAAATGCAGTGAGTTTGCCTTGAATCACTTATATTGAGTCAGCTGTGGCTCGATGAATTATTCTCTTGCCTCTGAATTGAAACAATGTGGATTTAAGTTCCACTCCAGATACATGAGCACAAAATCTAGATCAACATTTGTTGACAATCCCAGTACAGTACAGAGAGTACATATTGGTGGAAAAGAAATTTTTTTGATAAGAAATTAGAGACCACACCTGCCCTGTAAAGTGAATGGTACAATTAAAGGAAGAACATGGGAGTTCTCCCAGAACTAAAATAAACGAGACATTTGATTCATTATGCAAAAAATGCATGCTTCTTGCACAATTACAATGACTACACTTAAAAGTCATTCATTAGTATGAAATACATAGGGGTATTCTCAGGATGTGGTAAGATTATGTTTCTAAACATATTTCTTCTTATTCACCCTCTACATACTTTCAAGTATATTGCTTCCACAAAAGATCTAATTTTTAAGACAAACCTTAATAGTTCATTGGGTGAGTGGGTCACCCAGTGTCACACCAACCAATGCAGGTTCCAGCTGTGGACTGTGCTGAGTAATGTAGTCTCAACAAACAGGCCAAATAGGCAACTCCGATTGGTCTCAGTGCTTTTGGCTGGAGGTGATAAAATGACTGAGGGTTTCTGCTTTGATTAACTAAGCGTTGGAAAGAAAGTATGTTTGTGTGTGCATGCATATCAATGAGGACTGGATCAGGTTCAACTGTGATGCATTCTGCACTCAAATAGTTTGCCTGCGTTCTCTGCAGCTGATAAAAAGAAAGAATTTGCATTTATGCAACACCTTTCATAATGTCTCAAAATGTTTTTAGCCAATTAACTATTTTTGGAATGTAGTCGCTGCTGCAATGTAAGAAAAGCAACAAGAATTTGTGCACAGCAAGATCCCACAAAGAGCAATGGATGAGTGATGAGTTGTTTTAATTAGATTATAATGCTTCTTCAAGATCTTCTGTATCCAACTAGAGAGGGAGATGCAACCTCAGCTTAACATTCCATCTGAAAGGAAGCATTTCTTCAGGACAGTGTTTTGTGCTGGCCTTATGAGGACCAGGATTTGAACAATAAGAAAGTAGCAGAAATAAGAGTGGAATCACAAAATTCCTTTAATGATTATGGTATTGATATTGAGGAACTGTGTTAAAGAGCATTCTACATTTATCCAATGAGTTAATACTGGTAATACTGATATTTGTGATTATGTTGAAGGCTTGTCTTTGAAACTATTTGAGCACTTCCAAACACAGATACTAACTTAAACAGAATTGTAGCAAAGACAAGCTGCCACTAAAATGTCCAATAAAATCTCACTTGCTATCTTAATCATAGAATCATAGACTCCCCACAGCGCCGAAGAAGCCATTCAACCCTTCGAGTTCGCATGGACTCTCTGACTGATTACCTTACCCAGGCCCTCTTCCCTACCCTATCCCTATAACCTCACATATTTCCCATGGCTAATCCATCTAACCTGCATATCTTGAGACATGAAGAGGCAATTTAGCATAGCCAATCCACTGAACCTGCACATCTTTGGATTGGCACTCTGTGATCTCATGATTCACACTCTCAGCCTCAAACTCCCACATGATTCTTGCACAGCATTACAAGATCTTACACCCAAACTCTCAGACATCATCTTGGCACTGAATTAAGTCATAGTCCATGCAGAATCCCCGGAGTAAATCCAGGCAGACATGAGCAGAACATACAAATTCTGCACTGTCACCAAAGGCCAGAATTGAACCTGGGAGCTGTGAGGTAGCAGTGCTAATTATTGTGTGTCAATGCATCTTGAATCAACCGGTGTTGCCACCTTGGAAAGCCTTTCCCCAGCCTTCTCTCCCTCTACTTTCTGGCCTTCTTAACCTTTCCTCCAATTGCCTCAACTATCCTCACTTCCTCTTTTTTTCCTCTCTCTCCTCCATTCCTTCATTCACCGACCCTCTCCTCATCTTTCCATGACTTTCCTCGGTACTCTTAACCCTTCCTCCCTCAGCTGTCTCCTCACCACACACTCATCAGATTGGAATGGATATTGAACAAACTCCACTTGTTACACAGGCTAAATCAGATGATTTAGCACCTCCACCAACAGTACTCTGTTAATGGAAGTTTAGAGGAACTGAAAGGGTTAATTCTGGTCAATTTCACATGCTTAACAAGTCCTTGACGATGTTGTGGCAGTGTTCGGAAGTAGGAGAAGTGCCAGCAAAAGCGCAAACCTTATCTTAGAGTGGAGCAATAATTGCTTCTCCCTCAGGGCGGACTTTGAAATTTATGACTGACAATCACAGTTAAAGAACTGCACAATATCCTGATGACAGCTGGGAGGATCTGGTTCTGACACGTGCCAGGGTTACATTCCATTGCCTTCCCTTAGCCAGGCCCTGTATGATATGTGGCAGAGAAGTGGGTTTAGTATAGCTCAGAGGTGTGATGTCAAATCAGGAAACATGACAATTGAAAACAAAAAATACATAATATGCAGAAGTTATGTAACATGCCTCTCAGCTTCAGAAAGAATAAAAACAAGGGTCACGATTCTAAGGGAGAGAAATTAATTGGGAAGTTGTTCAGATTCAGGATAATTTGCACTCATAATGGACAAAGTACATGGACTGTGTCTTAATTCAGTGCCCAAATGATGTCTGAGAGTCTGGGTGTAAGATCTTATAGTTCTATATACTCAATGCTGAGCAAAAATCAAGTGGGGAGTTTGAGACTGAGAGTGTTATCATGAGATCACAGAGTGCCAACCCACTAAATCTCCTGCTGTTTCACCAGAATCTCTTGGATCCTAATTACAATCCCTCTTTCATTTAATAGTCTAGCCACTGCCTAACAAAGGCCCCAGAAGCATTTGTTGCAAAGGTCAGTTTGTGGACCATGCTGAAAACATCGTGTTTGTTTCATAAAGGATGAGGGTAAAAATTTGTTCTAAGAGCAAGTCAGGCACAAAACACAGTTCAACTTTCCACATTCTGGGAAATAATGATCCACTTCCTGAGGACCCCTATAAATAATCATATATTTCCCAAGGATCCCTGTAAATAATGACACTTCCTGATCTAAATAATGACACACTTTCCAAGGACTTCCTGTAAACCAGCAACATTGAAGTTAGTGAGAGCCCAGGAAAAAATCTCTCCATTAGTCAAGGTCATACCTAGCACAAAGAAAAATGGCTGTGTTTGATGAGGTCAATTATTTCAACTGCAGGACATTGCTGCAGAAATTCCTCAGAAAGTGTCCTACCCAACGTGCTGCTTTATCAATCACCTTCCCTCCATCATAAGGTCAGAAGTGGGGATGTTTGCTAATGACTGCACAATGTTCAGTACCATTCTCGATTCCTCAGATATTGTAGTAGTCCATGTCCATATGTACCAATATCTGGACGACATTCAGGTTTAAACTGATAAGTGGCAGAGAAGACTTACACCACACAAGTACTTCAATGACCATCTCTAACAAGAAAGAATCTAACCATCTTCCCTTGACATTAAATGGCATTATCTTCACTGAAGTCCCCAACATCAACATTCTGGAGTTTCCATTGACGAGAAACTGAACTGGTCTCGCTTGATAAACATGGTGGTTATGAGAGCAAGTCAGAAGATATGAATTCTGCCACAAGTAACTCACCTCCTGACTCCCCAGAGCCTGTCCAAAGCTCAAGTCAGTAGTGCAATGTCTCCACTTGTCTGGATGGGTGTGGCCCCAACACTCAAAAAAGGTCAACACCATCCAGGACAAAGCATCCTGCTTTATTAACATTACCTTCCACCATCACCTTACGCATTCATTCCCTCCACCACTAACACATGGTGACAACAGTATGTACCGTATACAAGCTGCACTGCAGTCACTTGTAAAGGCACCTCCAACAACATCATACAAACCTGTGACCATCTAAATGACAAGGGTAGTTGATGCACAGGAACACCACTACCTGCAGTTCCATTCCAAGCCACATATAATCCTAACATGGAAAGATAAAGCCTTACCATCACTGTTGTTTGGTCAAAATCCTGGAACTGCCTTCCTACTTTACACTGTGAGTGTATCAACATCAGGTGGAGAGCAGTAGATCAAGAAACCAGTCACCACCACCTTCTTAAGGTCAATTAGAGATGAACAATAAATCCTGGCCTTGTCATCAACACTCCACATCTCATGAAAGAATGATTTTTAAATATTTATTGAGAACCCTTGAAAATAAAAACTCACTTCCCGAGGACCTCTCTAAGGCAGCCCTGTGTCTATGCAATTAATGGAGTGTAGGTGATATGGAAATAAGCGGATCTTATGGCTGTCTCAGCCAAAAACCGAATAGTTATGGAAGTTTGGCTTTAATCCAAGACCTTGAGCCCACAATGATTTTGCAATCACAGATAGCTACATGTCAGTTCAGCTAGTCCCTGTATAGGCCATACTTGGCATTGCCTGACATGAATCTTAGCAGGCATATGCATTGTGAAATGATTTAACTGCATAAGTGAATGTTGCATTTTCCTCAACTTATTCTTTTTACATGTCAGCTTCGTTTGGTTTTCTGTGTTTTTCTAAATTTCTACTGGGGCACAATTCCATGCTAACTGTCCTCCAGCATATCATCAAATATCCACCTGCATATTGAAACCAGAAAGTAAAATATTAATAAGTTATTCATTTGTAAAGGATATCATCACCAGATCTGATTAGGTCCGCATTCACTTAGTACACACTTTCCAACTCTGAATAACAATCACAATGTGAATCCTTTCCATCTTTTGGAGGGAACATTAAACTAAGGCCCTGTATATTCAGGCAGATGTAAAAGATCCCATGGCATTATGTCGAAGAAGAGTTAGTGAGTTATTCCCTGGAATTTATCCATCGATTAACATTGCTAAAAGAGATTATCTGGTGATTAACACATTGCTGTTTGTGGGAGCTTGCTGTGCATAGATTGACTGCCTCCTTTCCTGCATTACAGCAATTATTGTACTTTAAATATACTTAATTGGTTGTGAAACGTTTTCGGATTTCCTGAGGTCATGAAAAGCACTCTATAAATGAAAGTGTTTTCTATTTTTCCTGCTCAGGGGTACAGAGGCTAACACTAGTGCCTTGCCCAGCCTTTCTTCAAATTACTTAGAATGACCCCCAGAACTGACTACACCCTATTCAAAGCTCATTCAGGGAATCAACTGGCCAATACTCACCAGCCAATTCTAGTACCTGGTCTTTTAAAGTTGATGTAATGGGGACATTTTTCAATTCTATAAGCATAACAGACAACCTTACTTCCTGTTCATTCAAGTTTTATTCATTCACAGGATGCAGGCATCATTGGTTAGGCCAGCGTTTATTGTCCACCCTTAATTGCCTTTGAGAAGATTGTGGTGACTTTCTTTCTTGAATCACTGCAGTCCATATGGTGTAAGTACAGATGTAAGTTGGGGTAACAACTATTTCATCCTGATCATCCAGTCTCCACTCCACTCCAGCATTGTTTGGAAGAATGGGATTAGGAAATGTCTTTGCTCTGACAGATGTTCAACTGGGACTGTCCACCGCAGATATCCTATTCTGCAAATGCTTGTAAAACTGTATTCTACATAAATACAAATTTATATTTAATATAATGTAAATACAACGGGAAAGAATATCAATGAGGATTTTTCCAACTACAATGAAAGATCAGTGGAAACCACGAAGAGACAGTATGAAATTTTACCCCATTTTACATAAAGACAGTGTACAGCTATAAATACGGTATACAAATACAGTAGTTTCTGTAAGTATTGTACATTATATAAATACTGTAAACAACCAACATTCAAATACTTTACATTCACTGAATATTGCACATGAAGCCATGAATAATTTTGCAAATAAAGTTAGATATTGTATTTTCTGCTTTTTAGCATTTGAATGTTCACTTGAAGCTGGATTTTTCGATCTGCCATTCTCTAGTCCCGCTGCTGTGTATGGAGGTTCGGCAGAACATCACATTCTGTTTTCTCACTGGCAGCCATAACAGGGGTATGTGAGGCTGAAGAATTACAGCTTTAGTTTCAAAGCTAACGCATGTACAAGAGAGAGAATCTGGACCAACAAGGACCCAACAACCAAGTGCCCACGTGCTTCAGAAATAGGTGTGGGGTTCTGTAATTTCACACTGTCTCTCCATGGTTTCCACTGATCTTTCATTATAGTTGGAAGTATCCTAGTGCATATTCTATCCCATTGTAATTATATTTAATATAAATATGTATTTATGTAGAATGCAGTTTTATAAGCACTTGCAGGATTGTATGTCTGTGGTGGACAGTCCCATTTGAACATCTGTCAGAGCGAAGACATTTCCCAATCCCATATGAGTACCTGGGGCAGCCACCTAAAGCTGATATGAAGCCTCTTGTACACACTGGTTAATATCTGTTTTAGAATTCCTCTAGAAAACTGTTCTGACTGATGCAGAATAGACCCACAATCATTTTAAAGTAGTATTAACTAAATATAACTGTTCAGACTTTAACTCCATATTGTATTTCTTCCTGTAGTTACGATAAATGCATCTTATAAATGCATTATACATAAACACAATATAAAACAAATTGTATAAATATACTATATATAAATTCATTATTTATAAAGGCACTACTTGTATAAATAACATTACATATGAATGTTATAATGATGTTTTTTTGTTTCACTTTTCTGTTGTGGTGATTGTGTGCTTTGTATAGAATTCCCTGATTTTTAGTCAACTGATTCTGGAGCTTCTGCATTGTCACATTTTAGGTCTCACTAGTTCCCATATGGGATAAAGAATAGTCCTAATTTATGCGATAGTCTGGAGGTGCTTCAGAGTAGATACTTCAGGATGAACACATTACTCCTTGTTGGTTTACAACAGATTACCGTTTCTTTGTGTTAAATGTAACATGCATAATTTCAACTGGAGTTAAAATCCCAGTTTCAGTTACAGCTTGTATATCCAATGATGACTCCATATTTACTGCAACTAGATTTAAGTCCCTTTGTAATTGAGGATAAAACGTAGTCCCAAGGTTCCACCTAGTGCTTATATTCTTGTATTACAGGTTTCTATTCAACACAGAACGAGAGAAAATTGTTATGAAGTTGGAAAACTGGAGGCCACAATGTGAGATGAACCTTCTCCTGCTTATAGCAAAACTACCAGGACACAAATTTTGTGCTGCCCATAATTTAACTGAGTATGCTGTATGATTGCATGCTTTGGCTGAGGTTTTCCATTCCCATTAACATTTGGCAGGTTTGGCAATGGGAATGAAGAATATAGCGCGCTGGCCGAAGTCGCATTTTAGGTCAGCATGAAAGTTTGCCACAATCATCTCCTCCCCCTATTAGTGGCAGCTTGTGTTTCCCACCGTTCAGCTTTGGGAACGTTATAATAACACATTTGAATTTTATTATTAGGCTTGTACATTGGATTTATACCACTCCATAAAAAAATCCATCTGCAATGGCATTTTTCTGGGAAATCGACCACTTCGGAGTGAGACTTGGAGGTTCAACACCAAACAGTTTTATTCAGACAAAGCTTTGGGAGAGGTGCTGGCACTCTGTAGTACAGGCAACTATGCAATGGTAGTTGAACATTTTTTATACTTTTTAAATAATAAACAGTATAGACATTTAGCCATTAGCACACCGTTACAAGTTGAGTAGACAGGTACGGACATCAACAGTTAACACATCGTTATACACAGTCAAGTATGGACATTGACAGTTATCACATCCTTATACATGGGGTAAATACATTTATGCACTTATGTCCTCTGTCAATGTCTGATCTTGTTATATACATTTATGCATTTATGTCCCCATCTCATTATCAAACTCATTGTTCTGGGTCTGCTTTTATTTCAAGTTTAAGGTGCCTCAAGATCTGACCTGGCAGTAATTTAAACACATCAGTTTTAACTCTTCGTATAATGTCTATGCCCAAGGTGAGTATCTCTTAATGTCCCTTCCCAGAGTCCATTTTGTGTCCAGGTAACCATTTTATATCCTTTACTTTGATTTCACTCCAACAACTCCCCCTTTTGGTCAGGATTATTATTTAATAATCCACAGATCAACAGCAGCATTGTTCACAAGTAGATGTTCATCTTCTCCTTTCCTTCCTCGTAGTCCTTGGTATTTGCGGTAGTTCCCATCATTTATTCTTCCACAATGATTATGCTAGCTCCTAGTACAATTCGAGTCATCATTACTTTGTAACAGATTTTGAGGCATCCGACAATTAGATAACAAACAATTATTTTTGCAATGAGAATGATCAGTCCATGCATTAAATAGGTCTCCCCACCCCCCATCACTAGCCATTCGAGCCAGCTAGTCCCTTTCTTGAGCCCTTGTCTAAAGCCACCAAGCTGTTTTCTTATGTTATTAATAACTTGGGTGATATTATAGGATTCATCTGTGATATGTGTTGTACAATTGTCTCCTATTATTGTGCATACATAGTGGGCTAACTGGTAGCCTACTGCATATCGGGTCTGCTGTGTATATAATCTTAATTCAGTTATTTCTTTGTTGGCAGCCTCCAGTGCTTTTGATGTACTGTTATGTACTGTTTCCCAGGAACAACAGATAAACTGGTTCCTATTTTTGGAACTAATTATTCCTGTTGCCCCCTCCCCCCCTCCTCCTCAGCTCCACCCCCCCCCCTCATCCACCAGAGATAAGTCTCCAATGAACCCGTATTCCAGTGATGTCTCTTGGACAGCCACATGAGCACTCTGCAGATAGAGGGATATATGAGGACTGTTTAAGTACTTTAATTGTTTCCACAGGCTATTCGGTTCACCTTGTTGACCAACAAGGTGCATGCATTCGGCAGGTCGTGCGAGGGCTGCTCTTGGATGTTACTTCAGGAGTGGCCTAGTGCTTCACGTCGTTAGTGTATGCTTAAACTGGACCATCAGATGGGCAACATGACAGCTCAGAGACTATCGCTGTTGCTGTGCAGACACATGGATTTGGGCCTGTGTCTGCGGGAGTTTGCGTGTTCTCCCCGTGGTTACGTGGGTTTTCTCCGGGTGCTCCGGTTTCCTCCCACATCCCAAAAATGTCCTCTTAGGCTGATTGGGTAACAAATTGTCCCTATATTGGTCTCTATGTGTCATTAAGACGTTAGGATGGCGGCGCGGGCTGGTTGGGCCGAAGGGCCTGTTTCCCGTGCTGTGTTGTTCTTTGTTCTTTGTTCTGATGGGTCCAGTGTGCCCAGGGTTTCCCAATCAGCATAGAATTCTTTGCTGATGGCCCAGGTTACTATCTTTCTCCAGATATGCCCCTTCTGAGAGCATGGAACAGCGAATGGTTCTGTTGTTCTCACCGTAAAAAGGATTAGGAGGGTTGGTGTCGCTGTTGTGTAAAGTGCTGTTGAAGAGAAATACAAATCTTTTCTTAGCCCAGTAGCATTTAATGTCCTGATTATTGGTTTGAGTATACCGCCAATTGCTCGATTTATTTGACTCCTCGTTTGATCCCACCACTTGGTAAGTATCAAACGGGTATGTCCATTTGGCTAAGCTGACAAATCCTATTACACCGTCCACAAATGAGCTGCCGACCTGTGGTTACATTCAGATATCTCTGCTCTTTACAGGTACAAGTAAAGTGACCTCTATTTACCCGACAGTGCTGACGGACATTCTGCACTCTTTGTCTCGCACTGTAAAGGTGAATTTATCTTGGGATTCAGGATCCAATGGTAGGGACCAGAATACATTGGCTATATCTAGTACCGTAAATACTTTATGCTCCAGCGGCAGTCCATTCAGGATTGTCGAGGGGCTTGCTACAATGGGGTACAACATTGACGTGACTTTATTTAGTCTGCTGTAATCTACTGAGTAACCGTAGGATTTGCTCATTGGCCAGGTTGGGGAGTTAGTGGTACTCGTGTTTTCCCTCAGAATTCCTTTTTCCACCAACTGTCTAACTATCTCCACTACAGCTGCCTCTGCTTCTGGTTTTATTGGATACTGTCAGTGGGGCTTATGCTCCAGTCCAGGTACCTTTATAGGATCCGTTTTAGTTAAGCCAGTATCTAATTTTGTTTTAGCCCATACTTGGGAGCAGAGGCACAGATGGCTCCAAGTCCTCCTGTCTCTAATTTCCAATCTTTGGTGATGGCTGTGGCACCTTAATAGTTTCAAGGTGACTTGTGAGTTTCCCTATTCTAGTTTTCCAACCATCCCATTTTGGCCAGATTAATTCTCCCTTTCTACAGTCTATCAAAACCTCATATTCTTTCATTAAATTATTTCTCATACCCTTGTTATTTTTGCACACATAGAATCTCATCGGTATATACAAATTATTTATTTCTACTAATGTGGTCTCGCTCAGGTGGGTGTTTTGTTCCCTCCTATCTCTGTTAGGTAGATCATTCTACTTATAGTGGATAAGGGTAGGTCGTTGACAGATCCTCTTGTGTCTACCAGCATCTCACATTGCCTGCCCCCTACGAGTGCAGACACATAAGTCCTTCCCTCCATCTTACGCTTATAAGTGGGGGCTGTGGACCGTCAATCTTGCTGACCTCAAGAGGTTCCTTAGTTCCTCCGATTCTGCTGTGTTTCTCTCCCTCTGTTTCACCCCCTCTGTTTCTCCCCATCTGATTCCCCCTCTGTTTCTCGCATCCTCTTTCTTGCCCACTATTTCTCACAACCTCTTTCTCACTCCCGTTGCTTGCCCACTGTTTCTCACCCACTGTTTCTTGCCTTCTGTTTCTCGCCCCCTGTTCCTTGCCCCCATTTCCCCCTCTGTTTCTCCACCCCTTTTTCTCGCTTCCTGTTTTCGCCACTGTTTTGTGCCCCTGTTTCCCACCCCCTCTTTCTTGCCCCCTCTTTCTCACCCCCTGTTTCTATCCCCCGTTTCTCACCCTTCTGATTCTCGCCTTCTGTTTCTTGCCCCCTGTTTCTCACTGCCTGTTTCTTGCCTTCTGTTCCTTGCCCTGTAACCCCCCTCTGGTTTCATCCCTGTTTCTTGCCCCCATTCTCGCCCCCGTTTCTTGCCCAACTGTTTCTTTCTTCCTGTTTCTTCCACTCTGTTTCTCCCCACCTGTTTCTCCAACTTTGTTTTTCCCCATCTGTTTCTCCCCCTCTGTTTCTCCACCTCTGTTTTCCCCCCACTGTTTCTCCCCCTCTGTTTCTCACCCCCTGTTTCCCACGCTCTGTTTATCGCCTCTTGTTTATCGCTCCCTGTTTCTCGCCTACTTTTTCTCACCCCCTGTTTTCCACACTCTGTTTCACCAGTCCTGTTTCTCGCTCCCTGTTTCTCACTCTCTGTTCTCACCCCTTGTTTTTCGCACCCTCTGATTTTCGCACCCTGTTTCTTGCCCCCCTGTTTTTAGCCCATTGTTTTTTGCCCCCTGTTTTTCTGGTCCCCTGTTTCTTGCCCTCTCTTTCTCAACCCCTGTTTCTCTCCCCCTGCTTCTGGCCCCATTTTTCTGGCCCCCTGTTTCTCACCCACTGTTTCTCGTCCCCTGGACCTCAGCCTCTGTTTCTCGTCCCCTGTTTCTGGTGCCCTATACCTGGTCCCTTGTTTCTCGCCCCTTGTTTCTCGCCCCCTGTTTCTCGCCCCCTGGACCTCAGCCTCTGTTTTTCCGCCTCTGTTTCTGGCCCCCTGTTTCTGTCCCCTGATTCTGGCCCCCTGTTTCTGGCTCTCTGTATCTTGCCACTGTTTCTCGCCCCCTGTTTCTTGCCACCTGTTTCTCACACCCTGTTTCTCACAAGCTGTTTCTCACATCCTGGACCTCACTCTCTTTTTTTCACCCTCTGTTTCTGGCCCCTGTTTCTGGACCCCTGTTTCTAGCTCCCTGTTCCTCGCCCCCCCCCCCCATGTTTCTCAGCGCCTGTTTCTCACCCCTGTACCTCACCCTCTATTTTTCACCCTCTGTTTCTGGCCCCCTGTTTCTGGAGCCCTGTTTCTTACCCACTGTTTCTCACCCCTTGTTTCTCGCCTCCTGTTTCGGGAACCCTGTATCTCACCCTCTGTTTCTCGCACTCTGTTTCTGGTCCCCTGTTTCTGGAGCCCTGTTTCTGGCACCCTGCTTCTGACCCCCTGTTTCTTGCCCCCAGTTCTTGGCCCCTCTTTCTTGCCACTGTTTCTCACCCCCTGTTCCCTGCCCCATGTTTCTGGCCCCCTGTTTCTTGCCGCCAGTTTCTGGCCCCCTGCTTCTCGCCCCCTGTTTCTTGCCCCCTGTTTCTCATCCCCTGTACCTCACCCCTGTGCCTCACCCCTTGTTTTTCGCCTCCTGTTTTTGGTCCCCTGTTTCTGGCCCCTGTTTCTGTCCCTTGTTTCTGGCCCGCTGTTTCTGGCCCCCTGCTTCCCCCTGTTTCTCCTGCCCTCTACTTCCCCTCTCTTTTTTGCCCCCTGTTTCCGCCCCCTGTTTCTCAGCCCCTATTTCTGGCTCCCTGTTTCGGGCCCCCAGTTTCTGGCCCCCTGTACCTCACCCTCTGATTTTCACTATCTGTTTTGGGCCAACTGTTTATGGCCCCCTGTTTCTGGCCCCCTCTTTCTGGCCCCTTGTTTCTGGCCACCCTTTCTGGCCTCCTGTTTATGGCTCCCTGTTTCTGGACCCCTCTTTCTGGCCACTAGTTCTTGGCCCCCTGTTTCTTGCCCACTCTTTTTCTCACCCCTTACATCTCACTCTCTGTTCCTCACCCACTGTTTTTCGCCCTCTGTTTCTTGGTCCCTGTTTCTGGCCCCCTGTTTCTCACCCCCTTATTCTGGCCCCCTTCTTGCCTATGCTTCTCGCCCCCTGTAGCTCACCCCCTGTTCTCGCCCCCTTTTTGCTGGCTCCCTGTTTCTCGCCCCCCCGTGCCTCACCCCCTGTTTTTTGCCCCTGTTTCTGGTCCCTGTTTCTGGCCCCCTGTTTCTGGCCATCCTGTTTCTTGCCACTGTTTCCGCTCTCGTTTCTCATGCCCTCTACTTCACCCTCTCTTTTCACCCCCTGTTTCTGGCTCCTGTTTCTGGCCCCCTTTTCTGACCTCCGTTTTCTGCCCCCTGTTTTCTCACCCGCTGTTCTCACCCCTGTTTCTCACCCCCTATTTCTGCCCTCTGTTCTGGCCCCTTCTTTCTCTTGTTTTCTGCCGTTTCTGGCCCCCTTTTATGGCCCCCTGTTTCTGGCCCCTCTTTCTGGCACTAGTTCTTGGCCCCCTGTTTCTTGCCCACTCTTTCTCCACACCTGTTTCTCACCCCTTTACTTCTCACTCCCTGTACCTCACCCATTGTTTTTCACCCTCTGTTTCTTGCCCCTGTTTCTGGCCCCCTGTTTCTGTCCCACGATTTCTCTCCCCTTGTACTTCTCCCTGTGTTTTACGCACTCTGTTCCTTGCCCCTGTTCCTTGGCCCCTATTTCTGGCCCCCTGTTTCTCACCCCATTATTCTGGCCCCCTGTTTTGGCCCCCAGTTCTTGGCCCCCTGTTTCTTGCCCACTGTTTTTTCACCCCCTGTTTCTCGTCCCCTCTTTCTCACTCCCCTTCGGCCCCTTGTTTTTACCCCTGGTTTCTGGTCCACTTTTTCTGGCCCCCTGTTTCTTCCTGCAGATTCTCAACCCATGTCTTGCCCCTGTTTCTCGCCCCCTTCTTTGTCCCCTGCTTCTCGCCCCCTGTAGCTCACCCCCTCTTTTCGCCCCCTGTTTATTGCCCACTGTTGCTGGCCCCCTGTTTCTCACCCCTGTGCCTCACCCCTGTTTTCGCCCCCTGTTTCTGGTCCCCTGTTCTGCCCCTGTTTCTGGTCCCTTGTTTCTGGCCCCCTGTTTCTGGCCCCCCTGTTTCTTGCCCACTGTTTCTCACCCTCTCTTTTTCGCTCCCTGTTTCTGGCTCCCTGTTTCTGGCTCCCTGTTTCTGCCCCCTGTTTCTCACCCCCTGTTTCTCGCTCCCTATTTCTGGCTCCCTGTTTCTGGCCCCCTGTTTCTGGCCCCCTGTTTCTCACCCCCTGTACCTCACCCACTGTTTTTCGCCACCTGTATTAGGCCGACTGTTTCTGGCCCCCTGTTCCTGGTGCCTTGTTTCTGGCCGCTCTTTCTGGCCCCTTGTTAATGGCCCCCTATTTCTTGCCCACTCTTTCTCACACCCTGTTTCTCACCCCTCACGTCTCACTCCCTGTACCTCACCCACTGTTTTTCACTCTCTGTTTCTTGCCCCCTGTTTCTGGCCCCCTGTTTCTTCCCCACTGTTTCTCTCCCCTGTACCTCCCCCTCTGTTTTACGCATCCTTGCCCCCTTGTTTCTTGGCCCCTGTTTCTGGCCCCTTGTTTCTTGCCCCCTTTTTCTGACCCCCTGTTTCTGGCCCCCATTCTTGGCCCCCTGTTCTTGCCCACTGTTTCTCACTCCCTTTTCTCACCCCCTGTTTTCTCACTCCCTCTTTCTGCCCCTGTTTCTGCGCCCTGTTTCAGGACACCTGTTTCTTGCCCCCAGTTCTTGGCCCCAGATTCTTGCCCCTGCTTCTCACCCCTGTTTTTCATCCCCTGCACCTCACCCTCTGTTTTTCCCCCCTGTTTCTTGGCGCCTGTTTCTGTCCACCAGTTTTTGGCCCCCTGTTTCTTGTCCACTGTCTCTCACCCCCTATTTCTGGCCCCCTGTTTTTCAACCTCTGTTTCTCACCCTCTATTTCTGGCCCCCTCTTTCTGGCCCACTGTTTCTGGCCCCTGGTTTCTGGGCCCTTGTTTCTGGGCCCTAGTTTCTTGCTCCCTGTTTGCTGCCCCCGTTTCATGCCACTTGTTTCTCATCCCCTGTTTCTCATCCCTTGTTTCTTGCTCCCTGTTTTTCACACCCTGTTTCTGGCCCCATGTTTCTGGCCCCCTGTTTCTGGCACCCAGTTTCTGGCCCCCCGTTCTCGCCTTCTGTTTCTGACCCCCGTATCTTGCCCCCTGTTTCTGGCCCCCTGTATCTTGCCCACTGTTTCTCGCCCCCTGTTTCTCACCCCCTGATTCTGGCTTCCTGTTTCTCACCTCCTGTACCTCACCCTCTGTTTTTCGTCCCTTTTTCTGGCCCCCTGTTTTTGGCCTCCTGTTTCTCGCCTCCTGTTTCTCACCCTCTGTTTCTCACACCCTGTTTTTCGCCATCTATTTCTGGCCCCCTGTTTCTCGAGCGCCTGTTCTGGCCCCCTTTTTTGACCCCCTGTTTCTCGCCCCCTGTACCTCACCTTTGATTTTACCCCGTTTTCTGGCCCACTGTTTCTGGCCCCCGTTTCTGGCCCCCTGTTTCTGGCCCCCTGTTTCTGGCCACCAGTTCTTAGCCCTCTGTTTCTTGCCCGCTGTTTCTCGCCCCCTGTTTTTCACTCCCTGTTTCCCACCCCCTGTAACTCATCTTCTGTTTTTCGCCCCTGTTTATGGCCACCTGTTTCTGGCCCCCTGTTTCTGGCCACCAGTTTCTGGAGCCCTGTTTCAGGTCCCCTGTTTCTTGCCCCCAGTTTCTGGCTCCGTGTTTCTCGCCCCCTGTTTCTTAGCCCCTGTTTTTCGCCTTCTGTACATCACCCTCTGATTCTCGCTCCCTGTTTCTGGCACCTTCTTTCTGCCCCCCTGTTTCTGGCCCCTTGTTTCTGGCCTCTTGTTTCTGTCCCTCTGTTTCTTTCAAACTGTTTCTCGCCCCCTGTTTCTGGACCCCTGTTTCTCGCCCCCTGTACCTCACCATGTGATTTTCGCCTCCTGTTTCTGGCCCACTGATTCTGGCCCCCTGTTTCTTGCCCCCTGTTTCTCAGTGCCTGTACTTCACCCTCTGGTTTTCACCCCCTGTTCCTGGCCCCCTTTTTATGGATCCCTGATTCTGGCCCCTTGTTTCTTGCCCCATGTTTATGGCCCCCTGTTTCTGGCCACCTTCTTGGCCCCCTGTTTCTTCCCGCAGATTCTCAGCCCCTGTTTCTTGCCACCTGTTTCTCACCCCCAGCTCTCGCCCCCTGTTTCTTGCCCCCTGCTTCTCACCCCCTGTCCTCACCACCTGTTTCTCACCCCCTGTTGCTGGCCCCCTGTTTCTTGCCCCTGTGCCTCATCCCCTGTTTCTTGCCCCCTTTTTCTGGTCCCTGTTTCTGGCCACCAGTTCTTGGCCCCTGTTTCTTCCTCAGATTCTCACCCCTATTTCTGTTCTGGCCCATGTTTCTTTCCCCCTGTTTCTGGCCCCCAGTTTCTGGCCCCCTGTTTCTTGCCCCCTGTTTCTCACCCCCTGATTCTGGCTCCCTGTTTCTCACCTCCTGTACCTCACCCTCTTTTTTTGCTCCTTTTTCTGGCCCTCTGTTTTTGGCCCCCTGTTTCTCACCTCCTGTTTCTCATCACCCCCCTGTTTCTCACACCCTGTTTTTCACCATCTGTATCTGGCCCCCGTTTCCGGAGCCCTGTTTCTGGCCCCTTTCATTTGACCCCTGTTTCTCGCCCCCAGTATCTCATCCTTTGATTTTGCCTCCATTTCTGGCCCTCTGTTTCTGGCCTCCAGTATCTGGCTCCCTGTTTCTGGTCCCATGTTTTTGGGCACCAGTTCTTGGCCGCCTGTTTCTTGCCGGCTGTTTCTCGCTCCCTGTTTTTCACCCTCTGTTTTTCGCTCCTTTTTATGGCCACCTGTTTCTGGCCCCCTGTTTCTGGCCACCAGTTCTTGGCCCCCTGTTTTTTGCCCGGTGTTTTTCACACTCTGTTTCTGGTCCCCTGTTTCTCGCCCAATGTTTCTTGCTCCCTTTTTTTTGACCCCCTGTTTCTGGCCACCTGTACCTCACCCTCTGATTTTGCCCCTGTTTCTGGCCCCCTGTTTCTGGCCACCAGTTTCTGGAGCCCTGTTTTGGGTCCCCTGTTTCTGGCTCCCAGTTTCTGGCCCAATGTTTTTTGCCCCCTGTTTCTTAGCCCCTGTTTTTTGCCCCCTGTACATCACCCTCTGATTCTCGCTCTCTGTTTCTGGCCCCTTGTTTCTGGCCCCCTGTTTCTGGCCCCCTGTTTCTCGCCCCCTGTTTCTCAATGCCTGTACTTCACCCTCTGGTTTTCATTTTTATGGATCCCCGATTCTGGCTCCTTGTTTCTTGCCCCATGTTTATGGCCCCCTGTTTCTGCTCCACTTTTTCTGGCCCAATGTTTCTGGCCACCAGTTCTTGGCCCCCTGTTTCTTCCCACAGATTCTCAGCCCCTGTTTCTTGCCCCCTGCTTCTCGTCCCTGTTTCTTGCCCTTGCTTCTCGCCCCTGTACCTCACCCCCTGTTTCTTGCCCCCTGTTTATGGCCACCAGTTCTTGGCCCCCTTTTCTTGCCCCCTGTTTATGGCCCCCTGTTTCTGGCCACCAGTTCTTGGACCCATGTTTCTTCCCACAGATTCTCAAACCCTGTTTCTTACCACCTGTTTCTCGCCCCCCGCTTCTTGCCCCCTGTTTCTTGCCCCCTGCTTCTCGCCCCCTGTACCTCACCCCTTTTATCCTGCCCCTGTTGATGCCCCCCTGTTTCTCTCGTCCCCTGTGCCTCACCCCTGTTTTCGCCCCCTGTTTCTGGCCCCGTTTCTCACCCCCTGTTTCTGCCCTTGTTTTTCGCCCCTGTTTCTGCCCCACTGTTTTTTCCCCTGTACCTCCCCCTGTGTATTTTTCACACCGTGTTTCTGGCCCCCTGTTTCTGCCCCCGTTTTCTGGCCCCTGTTTTTCTCCCCCTGTATCTCCCCTGTGTGTTTTTTGCACCCTGTTTCTGGCCCCCTGTTTCAGTCCCCTTGTTTCTCGCCCTCTGTTTTTGGCCCCTTTTTCTGGCACCCTGTTTCTGGCCCCTTGTTTCTTGCCCACTGATTCATGCCTGCTGTTTCTGTCCACCAGTTTTTGACCCCCTGTTTCTTGCCCACTGTTTCTCACTCTCTGTTTCTTACCCCCTTTTCTTCGCCCCCTGTACCTCACCCACTGTTTTTCGCCCCCTGTTTCTGGCCTGCATGTTTCTCGCCTCCTGTTCCTCACCCTCTGTTTTTTGCCCTCTGATTCTTGCCCCCTGTTTCTGTCCACCAGTTCTTGGCCCCGTGTTTCTCATCCCGTGTACCTCTCCCTCTGTTTTTCACCCCCTATTTCTGGCCCCCTGATTCTTGCTCCCTGTTCCTCACCCTCTGTTTCTCGCCCTCTGCACCTCACCCTCTGTCTTTTGCCCCCTGTTCATGGCCCCCTGTTTCTGGCTTCCTGTTTCTGGCACCCTATTTATCACCCACTGTTTCTCACACTCTGTTTCTCACCCCCTGTATCTTGCCCACTGTACCTCACCCTCTGTTTTTCACCCTGTTTCTGGCACAATGTTTCTGTCCCCCTGTTTCTAGCCCCCTGTTTCTTGCACCCCCGTACCTCGCCCTCTGTTTTTTGCCCTGTTTCTGGCCCCCTGTTTCTTGCCCACTGTTTATCGCCCCCTATTTCTCACCTCCTGTTTCTTGCACCCCCGTACCTCGCCCTCTGTTTTTTGCCCTGTTTCTGGCCCCCTGTTTCTAACCCCCTGTTTCCCACCCCTGTTTCTCACCCCCTGTTTCTTGCACCCCCGTACCTCGCCCTCTGTTTTTTGCCCTGTTTCTGGCCCCCTGTTTCTTGCCCACTGTTTATCGCCCCCTATTTCTCACCTCCTGTTTTCTGCCCCCTGTTTCTCACCCACAGTTTCTCACCCACTGTACCTCACACTCTGTTTCTGGACCCCTGTTTCTGGCCCCCTGTTTCTGGCCCTGTGTTTCTGGCTCTGTTTTTCTGGACCTCTGTTTCTTGTCCCTATTTCTCGCCCACTGTTTCTAACCCCCTGGTTCTCGCCCCCTGTACCTCAGCCTCTGTTTTTCATGCTCTGATTCTTACTCCTGTTTCTTGCGCCTTGTTACCCACCCCCTATTTCTCACCCCCTGTTTCTATTCCCCTGTATCTCTCCTTAAGTTTTTCGCCTAGTATTTTTGGCACCCTGTCTCTGCCCTCCTGTTTCTGGCCCCAGGTTTCTGCCCCCCGTGTTTCTGGCCCCCAGTTCTTTGCCCACTGTTTCTTGCCCGCTGTTTCTCACCCTCTGTTTCTCGCCCCCTGTTTCTCACCCCCTGTTTCTGGCCCACTGTTTCGTACCACCAGTTCTTGGCCCCTGTTTCATGCCTGTTGTTTCTCATCACCTGTTTCTGGCCCCCTGTTTCTCACCCATTGATTCTCGCACCCTGTTTCTCACCCCCTGCTTTTTGCCGCCTGTACCTCGCTTTCTGTTTTTCACCCTCTGTTTCTTGCCCCTTGTTTGTCGCCCGCTTGTTTCTCTCCTTCTGTACCTCCCCCTCTGTTTTTCGCACTCTGTTCCTTGCCCCCTGTTTCTTGTCCCTTGTTTCTGGCCGCCTGTTGCTCGCTCCCTGTTTCTGGCCCCCTGTTTCTGGCCACCTGTGTCTTGCCCCCAGTTCTTGGCCTCCTGTTTCTTGCCCGCTTATTCTCAACTACTGTTTCTCACCCTTCTTTCCGGCCCCCTCTTTCTGGCCCCCAGTTTCTCACCCCCTGTTTCTCGCCCCCCTGTTTCTGGTCCTTTTTTTCTGGTGCCCTGTTTCTGCCCCCCCTCCCATTTCTTGTCCACTATTTCTCGCCCCTGTTTCTGCCTCCCTATTTCTCCCTTCCTTCCCCCCCCCTCTGTTTTACGCACTCTGTTCCTTGCCCCCTGTTTCTTTGCACCTTGTTTCTCGCCCCTTGTTTCTGGCCCCCTATTTCGTGCCCACTGTTTCTCATTCTCTGTTTCTTATCCCCTGTTTCTGGCCCCCTATTTCTCACTGCCTGTAGCACACCCTCTGTTTTTTGCCCCCTCTTTCTGGCCCCCTGTTTCTGGCCCCCCATTTCTCGCCCCCTGTACCTCACCCTCTGTCTTTCCCCCCTGATTTTCGCACACTGTTTCTTGCGCCCTGTTTTTGGCCCATTGTTTTTTGCCCTTTGTTTTTTGGCCCTCTGTTTCTTGCCCACTCTTTCTCCCCCCTGTTTCTCACCCCTCTTTCTGGCCCCCGTTTCTCGCCCCATGTTTCTCACCCCCGTTTTTCACCCCCTGTACTTCACCCTCTGATTCTCGCTCTCTGTTTCAGTTGCCCTCTTTCTGTCCCCCTGTTTCTTCCTCCCTTTTTATGGCCCCTGTTTCCGGTCCTTTTCTGGCCCCCTGTTTCTTCCCGCAGATTCTCAACCCCGTTTCCTGCCCCCTGTTTCTCGCCCCCTGTTTTTCGTCCCCTGTTTTCTGGGCCCCTGTTTCAGGCCCTGTTTCTTGCCCCCTGTACCTCACCCTGTTTTTCGCCCTCTGTTTCTTGCCGCCTGTTTCTCCCCCCCTTTTTTTCTCCCCTGTACTTCCCCCTGCGTGCTTTTCGTACTCTGTTCCTTGCCCCCTGTTTCTTGGTCCCTATTTCTGGCCCCCTGTTTCTGGCCCCAAGTTCTTGGCCGCCTATTTCTTGCCCGCTGTTTCTCACCCCCTATTTCTCGTACCCATGTTTTTGGCCCCCTGTTTCTGGCCCCTTGTTTCTGGCCCCCTGTTTCTGCCCCCTTGTTTCCTGTTCTTTCCTTCTCACCTCCTGTTTCTTCCACTCTGTTCCTCCCACTCTGTTTCTCCCACTCTGTTTCTAAGCTCTGTTTCTCCCCCTCTGTTTCTCGCCCTCTATTTCTCTCCATCTGTTTCTTGGCCACTGTTTATCCCCCTCTGTTTCTTGCTCCTTATTTCTTGTCCACTGTATCTCAACCCCTGTTTCTCACCCTTTGTTTTTCCCTTCTGTTTCTGCCCCTCTGTTTCTCCCCCTCTGTTCCCGCCCTCTGTTTCCCACCCTCTGTTTTGCCCCCTGTTTCTCGCCCCCTGATTCTCCCCCCTGTTACTCGCCCCCTTTTCT
Source organism: Sphyrna mokarran (assembly GCA_024679065.1). NCBI lineage: Eukaryota > Metazoa > Chordata > Chondrichthyes > Carcharhiniformes > Carcharhinidae > Sphyrna > Sphyrna mokarran. The sequence goes on along the minus strand of JAGIQG010000028.1, from coordinate 18,191,848 downwards.
TGTTCCGTTTTCTCACCCTCTGTTTCTCCCCCTCTGTTTCTCGGCCTCTGTTGTTCCCATCCTGGTTGTTGCCCCCTCTTTCTTCCACTCTGTTTCTTGCCCTCTGTTTCTCCTCCTCTGTTTCTCCACCTCTATTTCTTGCACCCTGTTTCTCGCTCCCTGATTCTCTCCCCATGATTCTTGCCCCCTGTTTCTTGCCTCCTGCTTCTTCCCCTCTCTCGGCCACTGTTTTTCCCCCTCTGTTATCTCGCCCTTGTTTCCAGCCCCTGTCACTCGCTTCCCATTTCATGCCCTCTGTTTCTCCCCTCTCTTTGTCACCCTCTGTTTCTCACATCCTGATTATCGCCCCCTATTACTCGCCCCCTGATTCTCCCTCCCCCGTTTCTCGCCCTCTGTTTCTCCTCCTCAGTTTCTTGCCCCCATTTCTTGCCCACTGTATCTCGAGCCCTATTCCTTGCCCAGTGTTTCTCACCCTCTGTTCCCTCCCACCTCTGTTTCTCAGCCTCTGTTTCTCCCATTCTGGTTGTTGCCCCCCCCCCATTTCTTCCATTCTGTTTCTTGCCTTCTGTTTCTCCACCTGTGTTCCTCCCCTCTGTTTCTTCCCCACTGTTTCTCCCCTCTCTTTCTCGCAACCTGTTTCTCTCTCCCTATTTCTCTCCCATTGATTCTCACCCCTGTTTCTCGACCTCATTCCACCCCCTCCATTTCTCAGCCACAGTTTCTTCACCTCTGTTATCGTGCCCCCTGTTACTTGCCCCATGTTCCTCTCCCCCGTTTCTCCACTCAGTTTTTCACCCGCTGTTTCTTGCACCCTGATTTTTGCCCCGTGTTTCTCGCCCACTCTTTCTTGCCTCCTGTTTCACGCCCCCTGTTACTTGGCCCCTGATTCTCGCCCCCTGTTTCTCACCCACTGTTTCTCCGCTTCTGTTTTTCGGACTCTGTTTCTCCCCCTCTGTTTTTCACCCCCTGTTTCTTGCCCACTGTATCTCCAGCCCTGCATCTCACCCACTGTATTTCCCCCTCTCTTTCTTCCCTTCTGTTTCCCCCCCTCTGTTTCTCGCCCCCTGTTCTCACCCTCTGTTTCTCCCCCACTGTTTCTTGGCCTCTGTTTCTCCCCTTCTGTTTCTTGCCCCCTATTTCTTGCCCAGTGTTTCTCAAACCCAGTTTCTCGCCCTCTGTTATTCCCCCTCTGTTTCTCCCCCTCCGTTTCCCACACTCTGTCTCTCGCCTCCTGTTTCTCGCCACCTGTTTCTCACATCCTGATTCTTGCCCCCTGTTTCTCGCCCTCTATTTCTATCCATCTATGTCTCAGCCTCTGGCTCTCGCCCTCTGTTTCTTGGCCGCTGCTTCTCCCACTCTGTTTCTGGCCCCCTGTTTCTCGATTCCTGTTTCTCACCCTCTGTTTTTCCCCCTCTGTTACTCCTACTCTGTTTCTGATCCTCTGTTTCTCCCACTCTGTTTGTCACCCCACATTTCTTTCCCACTGTTTCTCGACTTCTGTTTCTCACCCTCTATTTTTTCCCCCTCTGTTTCCCCTCCTCTGTTTCCCTCCATCTGTTTCTCGCCCCCTGTTACTAGCCCCCTGTTTCTCACCCCCAGTTTCTCACCCTCTGTTTCTCCCTCTCTGTATCTCAGCCTCTGTTTCTCCCATCCTGGTTGTTGGCCCCTGTTTCTTCCACTCTGTTTCTTCCCCAGTATATCTCCCCCTCTGTTTCTCGTACCCTGTTTCTAGCCCCTGATTCTGTCTCCCAATTCTTGCCCCCTGTTTCTCACACCCCGTTTCTCACCCTCTGTTTGTCGCTCCACTGTATCTCGAACCCTATATCTCCCCATTGTATTCCCCCCCCCACTTTCTCTCCCTCTGTTTCCCGCCCTCTGTTTCTCACCCCCTGTTTCTTGCACCCTGTTTCTCACCCCCTGTTTCTAACCCTGTGTTTCTCCTCCTCTGTTTCTTGTCCTCTCTTTCTCCCCCTCTGTTTCTTGCCTCCTGTTTCTTGCCCAGTGTTTCTTGATCCTGTTTCTTGACCGCCGCTTCTTCCCCTCTGTTTCTCAGCCCCTGTTTCGCTCCATCTGTTACTCGCCCCCCTGTTTCTTTCCCCCTCTTTCTGACACCCTAATTTTTGCCCCCGTTTCTCACCTCTGTTTCTCCCCCTCTGCTTCTCGACCTCTGTTTCTTCCCTTCTGTTTCTCGGCCATTGTTTCTCCCCCGCTGTTTCTTGCTCCGTTTCTTGTCCACTGATTCTCGACCCCAGTAATTCACCCTCTGTTTTCCCCCTCTGTTTCTCGGCCATTGTTTCTCCCCCGCTGTTTCTTGCTCCGTTTCTTGTCCACTGATTCTCGACCCCAGTTATTCACCCTCTGTTTTCCCCCTCTGTTTCTCGGCCATTGTTTCTCCCCCGCTGTTTCTTGCTCCCTGTTTCTTGTCCACTGTTTCTCGACCCCAGTTTCTTACCCTCTGTTTTTCCCCCTCTGTTTCTCCCACTCTGTTTCTCAGCCTCTGTTTCTCCCCCTCTGTTTCTCAACCCCTGTTTCTCGCCCTTTATTTTCCCCCTCTCTTTTTCCCCTTCTGTTTCCCAACCTCATTTTCCCGCTTCTGTTTCTCACCCCCTGTTTCTTACACGCTGTTTCTCACCCTTTGTTTCTCGGTCTCTGTTTCTCCCATCCTGGTTGTTGCCTGCTGTTTCTTCCACTTTGTTTCTCGCCCTCTGTTTCTCGCCCTCTGCTTTTCCCCCTTTGTTTTTTCCCTAGTGTTTCACCCCTCTGTTTCTCCAACCCTGTTTCTTGCCCCTGATTCTCTCCCCCTGATTCTCACCTTCTGTTACTCCCCCTCTGTTTCTCGGCCACTATTTCTCCCCCTCTCTTTCTTGCCCCTGTTTCTTGTCCACTGTTTCTCGACCCCTTTTTCTCACCCGTTGTTTTTCCCCTCTGTTTCTCCCCCTCTGTTTCTTGCCCCCTGTTTCTTTTCCACTGCTTCTTGACCACTATTTCTGACCCTCTATTTCCCCCCTGTTTCTCCCCCTCTGTTCCTCGACCCTTGTTTATTGCTCACTGATTCTCAAGCCCTGTTACTCGCCCTCTGTTTTTTGCCCTCTGTTTCTCCCTCTCCGTTTCCCGCCCTCTGTTTCTCCCCCTCTGTTTCCTGCCCCCTGTTTCTCGCACTCTGTTACTCGCCCCATGTTTCTCAAGCCTTGTTTCTCCCCATCTGTTCCTCACATGCTTTCTCGCCTGCTGTTTCTCACTTCTTGTTTCTTGCACCCTGATTCTCACCCTCTGTTTCTCGCCCCCTGTTTCTCCCTCATCCTTTTCTCATCCCTGTTTCTCGCTCCCTGATTCTCACCCCCTGTTTCTTGCCCATTGTTTTTCGACCTCATTTCTCACCCTCCATTTCCCACCCTCTGTTCCCCTCCTTCTGTTTCTCACCCTTTCTTCTCGCCCCATGATTCTCTGTCCCTGTTTCTTGCCCCCTGTTTCTCACCCCTCTGTGTTTCCCCCTTTGTTTTTCGGCTTCTGTATCTCACCCCCAGTTTCTCAGCCTATGTTTCTGCCCCACTGTTTTCCACCCTCTGTTTCTCACACCCTGTTTCTCGCTCACTGTTTCTCACGCCCTATTACTCACCCACTGATTCTCACACACTGTTACTCACTCCCTGTTTCTCCCCCTCAGTTTCTCGGCCTCTGATTCTTCACCTCTGTTTCTTGCCTGCTGTTTCTCGCCCACTGTTTCTCACACTTTGTTGGTCGCCTCCTATTTCTCACCCTCTATTTCTCATCCCCTCTTTCTAATCCCCTTGTTTCTCCCAACCTGTTTCTCACCGCCTCTTTCTCACCTCCTCTTTCTCGCCTCCTGTTTCTGCCACTCTGTCTCTCCCACTCTGTTTCACCACTCTGTTTCCCACCCTCTGTTTCTCGCCCTCTGATTCTCACCCTCAGTATCTCCCCCTCTACTTCTCCACCTATTTCCCGCCCTCTGTTTCTTGCTCCCTGTTTCTTGCCCTCTGTTTCTCCCTCTCTGTTTCTCGGCCTACGTTTCTCTCATTCTGTTTCTCGCCCCCTTGTTCCTCCCCCTCTGTTTCTCGCCTTCTGTTTCTCGTACCCTGTTTCACGCACCCTGTTTCTTTCACTCTGATTCTCACTCTCTGTTTCTTGGCCATTGTTTATCCCCCTCTGTTTCTCATCCCCTGTCTCTTGCCCACTGTTTCGCTACCCCTGCTTCTCGCCCTCTGTTCCCCACCTTTTGTTTCTTGCCCTCTGTTTCCTGCCCACTGTTTCTCGACCCTTGTTTCCTCACCCTCTGTTTCCCCCACTCGGTTTCTCCTTCTCTGTTTCCTGCTCTCTGTTTCCCACCTCTGTCTCTTGCCCCCTGTTTCTTGCCCAATGTTTCTCGCCACATGTTTCATGGACCCAGTTTCTTGGCCTTTGTTTCTCCTCCTCTGTTTCTCGGCCTCCGTATGGCCCCATCTGTTTCTTGCCCCCTGTTTCTCGCCCGCAGTTACTTGCTCACTGGATCTCACACTCTGTTTCTCGCCCCTTATTTCTCGTCTTCTGTTTCTCAGACTCAGTTTCTCGGACTCAGTTTTTCCCCCTCTCTTTCTCGTCCCCTGTTTCTTGACTCCTGTTTCTTGCCCTCTGTTTCTCCCCATCTGTTTCTCGCTCCCTGTTTTTCGCCTGCTTTTTTCTCGCTCCCCTGTTTCTCGTACCATAATTCTCACCCCCTGTTTCTCACCCTCTGTTTCTCCCACTCTGTTTCTCCCCCTCTGTTTCTCGCCCCCTGGTTTTTTCCCACAGTTTCTCTATTTTCCCTCTCTGTTTCTCCCCCCTCTGTTTCCCACCCTCTGTTTCTCCTCCCTATTTGTCACTCTCTGTTTCTTGCCCCCATTATATGCCCCCTGTTTCTCACCCCCGTTTCTCACCTCTGTTTCTCCCTATCTGTTTCTCAGCCTCTGTTTCTCCCATCCTGGTTTGTTTTTTTCACTCTGTTTCTCCCCCTCTGTTTTTCACCCCCTGTTTCTTGCCCACTGTATCTCCAGCCCTGCATCTCACCCACTGTATTTCCCCTCTCTTTCTTCCCTTCTGTTCCCCCCTCTGTTTCTCGCCCCCTGTTTCTCACCCTCTGTTTCTCCCCCACTGTTTCTTGGCCTCTGTTTCTCCCCTTCTGTTTCTTGCCCCCTATTTCTTGCCCAGTGTTTCTCAAACCCAGTTTCTCGCCCTCTGTTATTCCCCCTCTGTTTCTCCCCCTCCGTTTCCCACACTCTGTCTCTCGCCTCCTGTTTCTCGCCACCTGTTTCTCACATCCTGATTCTTGCCCCCTGTTTCTCGCCCTCTATTTCTATCCATCTATGTCTCAGCCTCTGGCTCTCGCCCTCTGTTTCTTGGCCGCTGCTTCTCCCACTCTGTTTCTGGCCCCCTGTTTCTCGATTCCTGTTTCTCACCCTCTGTTTTTCCCCCTCTGTTACTCCTACTCTGTTTCTGATCCTCTGTTTCTCCCACTCTGTTTGTCACCCCACATTTCTTTCCCACTGTTTCTCGACTTCTGTTTCTCACCCTCTATTTTTTCCCCCTCTGTTTCCCCTCCTCTGTTTCCCTCCATCTGTTTCTCGCCCCCTGTTACTAGCCCCCTGTTTCTCACCCCCAGTTTCTCACCCTCTGTTTCTCCCTCTCTGTATCTCAGCCTCTGTTTCTCCCATCCTGGTTGTTGGCCCCTGTTTCTTCCACTCTGTTTCTTCCCCAGTATATCTCCCCCTCTGTTTCTCGTACCCTGTTTCTAGCCCCTGATTCTGTCTCCCAATTCTTGCCCCCTGTTTCTCACACCCCGTTTCTCACCCTCTGTTTGTCGCTCCACTGTATCTCGAACCCTGTATCTCCCCATTGTATTCCCCCCCCCACTTTCTCTCCCTCTGTTTCCCGCCCTCTGTTTCTCACCCCCTGTTTCTTGCACCCTGTTTCTCACCCCCTGTTTCTAACCCTGTGTTTCTCCTCCTCTGTTTCTTGTCCTCTCTTTCTCCCCCTCTGTTTCTTGCCTCCTGTTTCTTGCCCAGTGTTTCTTGATCCTGTTTCTTGACCGCCGCTTCTTCCCCTCTGTTTCTCAGCCCCTGTTTCGCTCCATCTGTTACTCGCCCCCCTGTTTCTTTCCCCCTCTTTCTGACACCCTAATTTTTGCCCCCGTTTCTCACCTCTGTTTCTCCCCCTCTGCTTCTCGACCTCTGTTTCTTCCCTTCTGTTTCTCGGCCATTGTTTCTCCCCCGCTGTTTCTTGCTCCGTTTCTTGTCCACTGATTCTCGACCCCAGTTATTCACCCTCTGTTTTCCCCCTCTGTTTCTCGGCCATTGTTTCTCCCCCGCTGTTTCTTGCTCCCTGTTTCTTGTCCACTGTTTCTCGACCCCAGTTTCTTACCCTCTGTTTTTCCCCCTCTGTTTCTCCCACTCTGTTTCTCAGCCTCTGTTTCTCCCCCTCTGTTTCTCAACCCCTGTTTCTCGCCCTTTATTTTCCCCCTCTCTTTCTCCCCTTCTGTTTCCCAACCTCATTTTCCCGCTTCTGTTTCTCACCCCCTGTTTCTTACACGCTGTTTCTCACCCTTTGTTTCTCGGTCTCTGTTTCTCCCATCCTGGTTGTTGCCTGCTGTTTCTTCCACTTTGTTTCTCGCCCTCTGTTTCTCGCCCTCTGCTTTTCCCCCTTTGTTTTTTCCCTAGTGTTTCACCCCTCTGTTTCTCCAACCCTGTTTCTTGCCCCTGATTCTCTCCCCCTGATTCTCACCTTCTGTTACTCCCCCTCTGTTTCTCGGCCACTATTTCTCCCCCTCTCTTTCTTGCCCCTGTTTCTTGTCCACTGTTTCTCGACCCCTTTTTCTCACCCGTTGTTTTTCCCCTCTGTTTCTCCCCCTCTGTTTCTTGCCCCCTGTTTCTTTTCCACTGCTTCTTGACCACTATTTCTGACCCTCTATTTCCCCCCTGTTTCTCCCCCTCTGTTCCTCGACCCTTGTTTATTGCTCACTGATTCTCAAGCCCTGTTACTCGCCCTCTGTTTTTTGCCCTCTGTTTCTCCCTCTCCGTTTCCCGCCCTCTGTTTCTCCCCCTCTGTTTCCTGCCCCCTGTTTCTCGCACTCTGTTACTCGCCCCATGTTTCTCAAGCCTTGTTTCTCCCCATCTGTTCCTCACATGCTTTCTCGCCTGCTGTTTCTCACTTCTTGTTTCTTGCACCCTGATTCTCACCCTCTGTTTCTCGCCCCCTGTTTCTCCCTCATCCTTTTCTCATCCCTGTTTCTCGCTCCCTGATTCTCACCCCCTGTTTCTTGCCCATTGTTTTTCGACCTCATTTCTCACCCTCCATTTCCCACCCTCTGTTCCCCTCCTTCTGTTTCTCATCCTTTCTTCTCGCCCCATGATTCTCGCTCCCTGTTTCTTGCCCCCTGTTTCTCACCCCTCTGTGTTTCCCCCTTTGTTTTTCGGCTTCTGTATCTCACCCCCAGTTTCTCAGCCTATGTTTCTGCCCCACTGTTTTCCACCCTCTGTTTCTCACACCCTGTTTCTCGCTCACTGTTTCTCACGCCCTATTACTCACCCCCTGATTCTCACACACTGTTACTCACTCCCTGTTTCTCCCCCTCAGTTTCTCGGCCTCTGATTCTTCACCTCTGTTTCTTGCCTGCTGTTTCTCGCCCACTGTTTCTCACACTTTGTTGGTCGCCTCCTATTTCTCACCCTCTATTTCTCATCCCCTCTTTCTAATCCCCTTGTTTCTCCCAACCTGTTTCTCACCGCCTCTTTCTCACCTCCTCTTTCTCGCCTCCTGTTTCTGCCACTCTGTCTCTCCCACTCTGTTTCACCACTCTGTTTCCCACCCTCTGTTTCTCGCCCTCTGATTCTCACCCTCAGTATCTCCCCCTCTACTTCTCCACCTATTTCCCGCCCTCTGTTTCTTGCTCCCTGTTTCTTGCCCTCTGTTTCTCCCTCTCTGTTTCTCGGCCTACGTTTCTCTCATTCTGTTTCTCGCCCCCTTGTTCCTCCCCCTCTGTTTCTCGCCTTCTGTTTCTCGTACCCTGTTTCACGCACCCTGTTTCTTTCACTCTGATTCTCACTCTCTGTTTCTTGGCCATTGTTTATCCCCCTCTGTTTCTCATCCCCTGTCTCTTGCCCACTGTTTCGCTACCCCTGCTTCTCGCCCTCTGTTCCCCACCTTTTGTTTCTTGCCCTCTGTTTCCTGCCCACTGTTTCTCGACCCTTGTTTCCTCACCCTCTGTTTCCCCCACTCGGTTTCTCCTTCTCTGTTTCCTGCTCTCTGTTTCCCACCTCTCTCTCTTGCCCCCTGTTTCTTGCCCAATGTTTCTCGCCACATGTTTCATGGACCCAGTTTCTTGGCCTTTGTTTCTCCTCCTCTGTTTCTCGGCCTCCGTATGGCCCCATCTGTTTCTTGCCCCCTGTTTCTCGCCCGCAGTTACTTGCTCACTGGATCTCACACTCTGTTTCTCGCCCCTTATTTCTCGTCTTCTGTTTCTCAGACTCAGTTTCTCGGACTCAGTTTTTCCCCCTCTCTTTCTCGTCCCCTGTTTCTTGACTCCTGTTTCTTGCCCTCTGTTTCTCCCCATCTGTTTCTCGCTCCCTGTTTTTCGCCTGCTTTTTTCTCGCTCCCCTGTTTCTCGTACCATAATTCTCACCCCCTGTTTCTCACCCTCTGTTTCTCCCACTCTGTTTCTCCCCCTCTGTTTCTCGCCCCCTGGTTTTTTCCCACAGTTTCTCTATTTTCCCTCTCTGTTTCTCCCCCCTCTGTTTCCCACCCTCTGTTTCTCCTCCCTATTTGTCACTCTCTGTTTCTTGCCCCCATTATATGCCCCCTGTTTCTCACCCCCGTTTCTCACCTCTGTTTCTCCCTATCTGTTTCTCACCCACTGTTTCTCCGCTTCTGTTTTTCGGACTCTGTTTCTCCCCCTCTGTTTTTCACCCCCTGTTTCTTGCCCACTGTATCTCCAGCCCTGCATCTCACCCACTGTATTTCCCCCTCTCTTTCTTCCCTTCTGTTTCCCCCCCTCTGTTTCTCGCCCCGTTTCTCACCCTCTGTTTCTCCCCCACTGTTTCTTGGCCTCTGTTTCTCCCCTTCTGTTTCTTGCCCCCTATTTCTTGCCCAGTGTTTCTCAAACCCAGTTTCTCGCCCTCTGTTATTCCCCCTCTGTTTCTCCCCCTCCGTTTCCCACACTCTGTCTCTCGCCTCCTGTTTCTCGCCACCTGTTTCTCACATCCTGATTCTTGCCCCCTGTTTCTCGCCCTCTATTTCTATCCATCTATGTCTCAGCCTCTGGCTCTCGCCCTCTGTTTCTTGGCCGCTGCTTCTCCCACTCTGTTTCTGGCCCCCTGTTTCTCGATTCCTGTTTCTCACCCTCTGTTTTTCCCCCTCTGTTACTCCTACTCTGTTTCTGATCCTCTGTTTCTCCCACTCTGTTTGTCACCCCACATTTCTTTCCCACTGTTTCTCGACTTCTGTTTCTCACCCTCTATTTTTTCCCCCTCTGTTTCCCCTCCTCTGTTTCCCTCCATCTGTTTCTCGCCCCCTGTTACTAGCCCCCTGTTTCTCACCCCCAGTTTCTCACCCTCTGTTTCTCCCTCTCTGTATCTCAGCCTCTGTTTCTCCCATCCTGGTTGTTGGCCCCTGTTTCTTCCACTCTGTTTCTTCCCCAGTATATCTCCCCCTCTGTTTCTCGTACCCTGTTTCTAGCCCCTGATTCTGTCTCCCAATTCTTGCCCCCTGTTTCTCACACCCCGTTTCTCACCCTCTGTTTGTCGCTCCACTGTATCTCGAACCCTGTATCTCCCCATTGTATTCCCCCCCCCACTTTCTCTCCCTCTGTTTCCCGCCCTCTGTTTCTCACCCCCTGTTTCTTGCACCCTGTTTCTCACCCCCTGTTTCTAACCCTGTGTTTCTCCTCCTCTGTTTCTTGTCCTCTCTTTCTCCCCCTCTGTTTCTTGCCTCCTGTTTCTTGCCCAGTGTTTCTTGATCCTGTTTCTTGACCGCCGCTTCTTCCCCTCTGTTTCTCAGCCCCTGTTTCGCTCCATCTGTTACTCGCCCCCCTGTTTCTTTCCCCCTCTTTCTGACACCCTAATTTTTGCCCCCGTTTCTCACCTCTGTTTCTCCCCCTCTGCTTCTCGACCTCTGTTTCTTCCCTTCTGTTTCTCGGCCATTGTTTCTCCCCCGCTGTTTCTTGCTCCGTTTCTTGTCCACTGATTCTCGACCCCAGTTATTCACCCTCTGTTTTCCCCCTCTGTTTCTCGGCCATTGTTTCTCCCCCGCTGTTTCTTGCTCCCTGTTTCTTGTCCACTGTTTCTCGACCCCAGTTTCTTACCCTCTGTTTTTCCCCCTCTGTTTCTCCCACTCTGTTTCTCAGCCTCTGTTTCTCCCCCTCTGTTTCTCAACCCCTGTTTCTCGCCCTTTATTTTCCCCCTCTCTTTCTCCCCTTCTGTTTCCCAACCTCATTTTCCCGCTTCTGTTTCTCACCCCCTGTTTCTTACACGCTGTTTCTCACCCTTTGTTTCTCGGTCTCTGTTTCTCCCATCCTGGTTGTTGCCTGCTGTTTCTTCCACTTTGTTTCTCGCCCTCTGTTTCTCGCCCTCTGCTTTTCCCCCTTTGTTTTTTCCCTAGTGTTTCACCCCTCTGTTTCTCCAACCCTGTTTCTTGCCCCTGATTCTCTCCCCCTGATTCTCACCTTCTGTTACTCCCCCTCTGTTTCTCGGCCACTATTTCTCCCCCTCTCTTTCTTGCCCCTGTTTCTTGTCCACTGTTTCTCGACCCCTTTTTCTCACCCGTTGTTTTTCCCCTCTGTTTCTCCCCCTCTGTTTCTTGCCCCCTGTTTCTTTTCCACTGCTTCTTGACCACTATTTCTGACCCTCTATTTCCCCCCTGTTTCTCCCCCTCTGTTCCTCGACCCTTGTTTATTGCTCACTGATTCTCAAGCCCTGTTACTCGCCCTCTGTTTTTTGCCCTCTGTTTCTCCCTCTCCGTTTCCCGCCCTCTGTTTCTCACCCTCTGTTTCCTGCCCCCTGTTTCTCGCACTCTGTTACTCGCCCCATGTTTCTCAAGCCTTGTTTCTCCCCATCTGTTCCTCACATGCTTTCTCGCCTGCTGTTTCTCACTTCTTGTTTCTTGCACCCTGATTCTCACCCTCTGTTTCTCGCCCCCTGTTTCTCCCTCATCCTTTTCTCATCCCTGTTTCTCGCTCCCTGATTCTCACCCCCTGTTTCTTGCCCATTGTTTTTCGACCTCATTTCTCACCCTCCATTTCCCACCCTCTGTTCCCCTCCTTCTGTTTCTCATCCTTTCTTCTCGCCCCATGATTCTCGCTCCCTGTTTCTTGCCCCCTGTTTCTCACCCCTCTGTGTTTCCCCCTTTGTTTTTCGGCTTCTGTATCTCACCCCCAGTTTCTCAGCCTATGTTTCTGCCCCACTGTTTTCCACCCTCTGTTTCTCACACCCTGTTTCTCGCTCACTGTTTCTCACGCCCTATTACTCACCCCCTGATTCTCACACACTGTTACTCACTCCCTGTTTCTCCCCCTCAGTTTCTCGGCCTCTGATTCTTCACCTCTGTTTCTTGCCTGCTGTTTCTCGCCCACTGTTTCTCACACTTTGTTGGTCGCCTCCTATTTCTCACCCTCTATTTCTCATCCCCTCTTTCTAATCCCCTTGTTTCTCCCAACCTGTTTCTCACCGCCTCTTTCTCACCTCCTCTTTCTCGCCTCCTGTTTCTGCCACTCTGTCTCTCCCACTCTGTTTCACCACTCTGTTTCCCACCCTCTGTTTCTCGCCCTCTGATTCTCACCCTCAGTATCTCCCCCTCTACTTCTCCACCTATTTCCCGCCCTCTGTTTCTTGCTCCCTGTTTCTTGCCCTCTGTTTCTCCCTCTCTGTTTCTCGGCCTACGTTTCTCTCATTCTGTTTCTCGCCCCCTTGTTCCTCCCCCTCTGTTTCTCGCCTTCTGTTTCTCGTACCCTGTTTCACGCACCCTGTTTCTTTCACTCTGATTCTCACTCTCTGTTTCTTGGCCATTGTTTATCCCCCTCTGTTTCTCATCCCCTGTCTCTTGCCCACTGTTTCGCTACCCCTGCTTCTCGCCCTCTGTTCCCCACCTTTTGTTTCTTGCCCTCTGTTTCCTGCCCACTGTTTCTCGACCCTTGTTTCCTCACCCTCTGTTTCCCCCACTCGGTTTCTCCTTCTCTGTTTCCTGCTCTCTGTTTCCCACCTCTCTCTCTTGCCCCCTGTTTCTTGCCCAATGTTTCTCGCCACATGTTTCATGGACCCAGTTTCTTGGCCTTTGTTTCTCCTCCTCTGTTTCTCGGCCTCCGTATGGCCCCATCTGTTTCTTGCCCCCTGTTTCTCGCCCGCAGTTACTTGCTCACTGGATCTCACACTCTGTTTCTCGCCCCTTATTTCTCGTCTTCTGTTTCTCAGACTCAGTTTCTCGGACTCAGTTTTTCCCCCTCTCTTTCTCGTCCCCTGTTTCTTGACTCCTGTTTCTTGCCCTCTGTTTCTCCCCATCTGTTTCTCGCTCCCTGTTTTTCGCCTGCTTTTTTCTCGCTCCCCTGTTTCTCGTACCATAATTCTCACCCCCTGTTTCTCACCCTCTGTTTCTCCCACTCTGTTTCTCCCCCTCTGTTTCTCGCCCCCTGGTTTTTTCCCACAGTTTCTCTATTTTCCCTCTCTGTTTCTCCCCCCTCTGTTTCCCACCCTCTGTTTCTCCTCCCTATTTGTCACTCTCTGTTTCTTGCCCCCATTATATGCCCCCTGTTTCTCACCCCCGTTTCTCACCTCTGTTTCTCCCTATCTGTTTCTTGGCCTCTGTTTTTCCCATCCTGGTTATTGCCCCCATTTTTTTCACTCTGTTTCTCCCCCTATGTTTCTTCCACCATTGTTTCTTCCCCTCAGTTTCTTACACCCTGTCTCTCACCCCCTGTTTCTCTCCCCCTGATTCTTGAACTGTGGTGTTGAGGTTTCTAAGTGAGGTTTTGGGACAATGTGAAATGTATTTAGTTCAGGTGGGAGTCCACCATGTGCTTGAACCACCAATGCTATACTAGCACATGTCAAATCAGTGTGATTAAGTTGTTTTTTACAGTCTGATTATGTCTTTGTTAACAGCCTGATTAAATGTTTCTTTACACAGGCCTAAGTACACATGAGATTGACAAGATACATATGTACCTTCACAACAAAGACGAGAACATATACAAGTACAGTTACACAACACAAATGCAGAAAACGACTTGTTTTCCCTTCATAAAGTAAAGCATTACAAAGCAGTTAAACTAAATACCCATAACAGTCACACATAAATACACACACAGTCACACATAAACACAGACAGGCACATACACACACAACATAAATAAACAACAGCAACAACTTAGCATCAATAAACTTCCCTAGTTCACAGGAGTATTATAAAACAAAGTCTAACTTCAAGCCACAATGAAATATTATTTGATTTGATTTGATTTATTATTTATTGTATTAGTGTAGAGTGAAAGGTATTGTTTCTATGCACTATACAGACAAAGGGCGCAAGGTCATAATACCTTCGTCTGTACAGACAAAGATCTTATGACAAATTACCAAACGTTTGGTAAAAGGGATAGGTTTTAAAGACTATCCTAAAGGAGGAAACTGAGTTAGACAGATGACAGCTGTCAGGAAGGTACGGCAGAGCTAAAACAATTGAAGATGCAGCCTCGAACAATGGAGTGGCTAAAATCACTTTTGTTTTAGATGTCCATGGGACATGGATGTTGCACCCCAATATTCTGTGATTGATGGGAAGGAAGGGGATGCTAAGGAAAGAGGCAGTGATGGGAGGGAGGCAGTGGTGGGAATGGAGGGAAGGGATGATAGGGCTGAAGAGATATTGGGAAGGGCAGTTAGCAGAGTTGTAGACCAGAGAGAACAGGGAAAAATAATTCTCCCTCATTGACTAAAATTCCTGCCTGTCCTCCCCTAATAATTGCTTCATCAATCAGATGGTTCTGATTCCCTCCCCACTGCAACTCTCAGGAACACTATCCCAATACTACCCCTGCTCCTGTCCACTCACACTTCACACACTACTCCCTCATCTTGGGCATTTCCTTAGCACCTGCCACTCACAAAGATGCTTATGTCAGACTACTATTTATTGACTACAGCTCTGCTTTCAACACCATTATTCCTATAAAACTCATCTGAAAACTTCATGGCCTCAGGCTCAGCTCCTCTCTCTGCAACTAGATCCCAGACTTCCTGTTGGAGAGAAAATCCTAGTAGGTTAAAGAAATTTCAAATAATAGGGATTTAAGTTCAACAAGGGGCACACATGTGATGGCTCGTGAGAGGGCTGCTCTTGCATTTCTCGAGAGTAGCCTAGTGTTTCACGTCATTAGTGTATGCTTGAACGGGACCAGTTGATGGGCAACGTGCAGCTCAGTGACTATCACTGTTCCTGTGCAGATGCATGGATTTGGGCCAATACCTATGGGAGTTTGCCAATTCTCCCCGTAATTGTGTGGGTTTTCTCCAGGTGCTCCGGTTTCCTTCCGCATACCAAAGATGTGCTCTTAGGCTGATTGGCAAAACAAATTCTCCCTAAATTGTCTCCTTAATTTGGTTCCAATGCAGATTTCTATAAACAGAGACAAAGGTCATGGGTGGAAGTGGGAACATCAAGATGGTGGCGCAGGCCCTTTGGGCCGAAGGGCCTGTTTCCCGTGCTCTGTTGTTCTTTGTTCTTTGTCCTTAACAAAATACTAGCAATAAGTGAAATGACTTCAGGTCGGACTAACAGTTTAACAGAGAAACCGCCTGCATGAAGGCACATAAGAATGACACTTGGACAATTATTTCTGATTTAAACATGTATTTTGGTATTTTAAATGTATTAACTGTATTTTATAAAATTAATTGTGCACTTTAGCCAAGAGCAGGGATGATGAGATGAAGCCTTAGCTGATACAGCCACATTCTTTGGAAACAATGAAACCTCAAAATGTGTACGTTCTTATCAGTGAAAGTAAGGTTTTCAGGGGTACTTATGAATAGAGCTTTTCACACTATCCAGATAAGACACGTCCCTTCTCAGATATGAGAATGTGCATCAGTTTCATTTGGCCAGGGATGTTGCAGGAGTTGGTGGGACCCTTAATTTTGACCTATGTATCTAATGTGTCAGGAATAACTAGGCAACAGAAGAAGAAGCATCAGCAATAGGGGGAGGAAGCATCTGGATTCTATGGACCAATGAAATCCCCAGCTGTCAGATGATAGGGTGCAATTAGCTAAAGTATGTGACAAGTGTTATTAATGATTGATTTATATTGAACATGATTTGATCATAACTAATGGAAGGCTAGAAAATTTGACATGAAAAATGTATAATCGATCAGTCTGGGCATTGTAACCTCAGAGTGGTATTGAAATGCTCAGAGCCTTTTCTTATAGTGAGGCATTGACTGCCCACTGCTCATTCTCCCATTGACTGTTGGTTAATAAAGATACATCTTACCTCTAGACACTGGCTTTTGTGAATATGTTTTGGCAATACCTAGCCTCTAGAGAACTCTGCAGCACCTCCTAACCCACAGACAGTAATCAGTAAGGACAGGCGAAGACACTTTCTCCACGATTATCCTCAACACTGATGCCCCACAAGACTGTGTCCTCAGCTCCTTATTCTACTCCTTATACACTCATGATTGTGTGACCAAATTCTGCTCCAAATCAACTTTCAAGTTTGCTGATGACACCACCATAGTGGGTCAGATCTCAAACAATATCAGACAAATTACAGAAAGGAAATAGAAAATCTGATTAAATGATGCGACGACAGTAATCTCTTCCTCAATGTCAGTAGAATGAAGGAAATAATGATCAACTTCAGAAAGTTTAATGGAGGGCATGCTCCTATCTACATTAACAGGGGCAAAGTGAAAATGGTCAAGAGCTTTACGTTTCTAGGTGTCCAGATCACCAATAACCTGTTCTAGTCCTTCCATGCTGATGCTATAGTTAAAAAAGCCCACCAACACTTCTACTTTCTCTGGAGGCTAAGAAAATTCAGTATGTCTGCTATGACTCTCACCAATTTTTACAGTTGCGTCATAAAAAAATCCTTTCTGGATGTATCACAGCTTGGTATGACTCCTGCTCTGACCAAGACCACAAGAAACTACAAAGGATAATAAGAACATAAGAACTCAGAGTCGGAGTAGATCATCTGGTCCTACAATTCAATAAGATCATGACTGATCTTTTCATGGACTCAGCTCTACTTACTCGCCCTCTCACAATAATCCTTAATTCATATACTGTTCAAATACCTTATCTAATTTTGTCTTTAAAACATTCAATGAGATCGCCTCATTGCTTCACTGGGCAATGAATTCCAGATTCACAACCCTTTGGATGAAGAAGTTCCTCCTCAACTCAGTCCTAAATCTGCTCCCCCTTATTTTGAGACTATGTTCCTTAGTTCTAGTGAAAGTAGCCCAGTCCATCACTCAAACCAGCCTCTGATCCATTGATCTATTCTTCTCGCTGCCTCCGAAAAACAGCTGGCATAATCAAGGACCCCAAGCATCCCGGACATACTCTCCTCTACCTTCTTCCGTCGGGATAAAGATACAAATGTCTGAGATCATTTATCAACCGACTCAAGAACAGCTTCTTCCCTGCTTCCATCAGACTTTTGAATGTACCTACCTTATATTAAATTGATCTTTTTCTACACACCAGCTATGACTGTAACACTATGTTCTACACCTTCTCCTTTCCTTTACCCCATGTGCTCTATGAACAGTGCGTTTTGTGTGTAAAGTGCACAAGAAACAATACTTTTCACTGTATCCCAATGCATGTGACAATAATAAGTCAAATCAAATCAAGAACTCCCCACAACAGCACAGTGGTTAGCATTGCTGCCTCACAGCACAAAAGCTCTGAGTTTGATTCCTAGCTTGTGTCACTGTCTGTGCAGAGTCTGCACATTCTCCCATGTCTATGTGGGGTTCCTCCAGATGGTCTGGTTTCCTCCCACAATCCGAAAGGTGTGCTGGTTAGATGCATTGACCATACTAATTTTTCCCTTGCTGTACCTGAACAGGTGCCAGAGTGTGGCAACTAGGGGATTTTCACAGTAACTTCATTGCAGTGTTAATGTAAGCCTACTTGTGATAATAAATGAATAAAGTACTCACTGCCCATACCCTTTCACTGCCCCGCAATTATATCTATCACATCTCAGTTTCCCCAACAACTTCTTTCTTTTTTTTTGCTTGTTGCTGCTCATTACTGCACTCTTCCTGTTTTAATTCTGTTCTGAAGCAGTCATATTGGACTCAAAACATTAGCTGGAATTCTACTGCCCTGGCGGGATTTTATGGTTTCAGCCAAACGAGGCTGTAAAATCCTGCCCGTTAACCCTTTATCTCTCCATAAGCACTATCAGACCTACTGAGTTTTTCTAGAACGTTCTGCTTTTTATTATTAATTCTGCAGGTCTTTAATGCTGGCGTTTGCTCTCAGCTCTGTGATTGGTAGATTTGGGAGTTATTGTCCACACACAGGCTTCGTAACAAGGGAGGTTTTTGGGTCTGAACTCTGCCTTTCCATTGGTGGCGGCTAAGACTGCACCTGCCTCTTGTGCTAGTATTAGTCCCCTGTTAGGGCCTGAGGCTGGCTACGGAAGCACTCGCTGCACTGTGATTGTATAATGCGGGAAGAGGAGACACAGAGATGGAGAGAAAATGAGTGACTGAAGAAAGGAAACATGCAGGAGGAGGAGGGGCAGGGCAGAACTCCCCACCCCAGGAACAGGATGTAAGAAGCAGCCTAGCCGGAGGTAATTACATCCAGTCTCAGACTGAGCTTTTGTGCGCAGGTTGTTGAGAAACATGAACAGCCTATACTGGTGAGGAGGATGGGTGATGGGGTTCCTGTTACTGTACAGCTTGTCTCTCTCTGTCACATGCTGAGCCTGCCGTAGGATGAGGGAGGCTGACAGACGAATGGGGCTTTTGTTAACTCTAGGCAGTTTGCAGTTGTCTTTTATTCAAGGCAAACAAATCAGAATTTTGAAATAATGAGAGAATGTGGGATCTGTCAGGAATGATCAGAGACAGCAAGAACAATCTGAAGGTGACGGCAAAAAACGGAAAGTAAATCAAGGTGTGAAATGCTGCTGTTTAAGGATTTACTTTAATAAATTACATGAATTATTACAGGGAGATTTTTTTTAAAAGTGAAAGTTATTGATTCTATCAATTGTAATGTGAATTCTCAGCGACAATTTTTTTTTTAAAGGCATGGCTTAAATTGAAAGAGAGCTTTGCAGATTGCTTGTGTGACGTTCTATTGCAGCAATGTTGCTGTGTGAACCGACCTATAGAGCAGCTCAATCGTGCCCTGCTCTGTCTCTGGTCTCCCTCACACAGCGATACAGCAGCAATGTGGCAGCTGTTCCCAGGGCAGTCAGATGTGGGAGTTGTTCATATTTTAGGCCTCACTAGACCATTGTGTTATTGGGCTCCTGATTCTTTATTGGTGATGTGTCAGCTGAGATACTAAAAACAATCTGAATGTTCAAATTAAACAAATGAGAATGCAAGTTTGCAGCATATACCATGTACAGATAGTTAAAGCTGTGTGACTACAATGTGGATCATAACCACCGTATCTATATATCATGGAATCTCTTATGTATTTGTGTGTGAGAGTGCACGAGTATGTGTGATATTGAGACCGTGAATTTGTGACTGAATGTGTTTATGAACATGTGTGTGACTAATGTGTACGTGAGAGTGAGTGGGCATAAGAAAGTGAATGAAAGAATTTATGCGAGAATATAAGTGTGTATGACAGTGTACAGAGAATGCGTATCCTGAGTCCATAACTCTGTATCTGTGAGCTGCACCAAGGTTAGAGAGCAGCTTTTATCCTTATTTATTGTCCTCCACAATGTATTGCTCCTCTTCCTCACTCCCTTCCTCCTTCCTCATACTCCCTCTGCTCACTGTCCCCATTGTACTCACCTCTCCTTCTGTTCTGCACTTCCCCTCCACCTCTCCCCCTTTTCCTGTATTCCCCTCTGTCCCACACTCATCCACATTATTCCACTCCTTGTACTCAGCTTCCACCCCCACAACTCTCTCCCCTCTTTTCCCCTGTGGTTCACACTCCCTGATACCATTCCCCTCCCTCACACTCATCCCCTCCACCATATTCCCCTCCCCCCTATACTGCCTCTGCTTCACACTCCTCTATATGCCTTCTGCTCTGCGCTCCATCCCCATCTAGAGCTCACCTGTGTGCTGCATTCCCACCACCACACATTCTCTCCCTCATTCAATCATTTCTGCACTTTGCTGTCATTTTGGTTTTGCTTGATGTCTATACTCAAGTCTCCAGCACCCTCATCAGAGATTGAGTTTGCTTCCTTTTTTAACCTGCTTTTGACCTCCTTGTGTCACAGATTCCCATGTTTCATTGGCAGATCCACTGAGGCTCCTAGATTGGGTAAACGTTTTATCTGTTGAGATTTCAC
The DNA here is from genome assembly GCA_024679065.1 of Sphyrna mokarran. Classification (NCBI taxonomy): domain Eukaryota; kingdom Metazoa; phylum Chordata; class Chondrichthyes; order Carcharhiniformes; family Carcharhinidae; genus Sphyrna; species Sphyrna mokarran. Next base: position 18,172,309 of record JAGIQG010000028.1, on the reverse strand, counting down.
TCTAAAGTTGTATACTGAGCTAGCTCATCTCAATCCGGCTGGGACGATATGACTGTCCAGGTTTGGAGACATGGGACCACTTTTATCCTTGACTCACCGTTGAATTTCAGTAGAATCCTCAATAAAAGCTGCATCAGACTCTTATCTTCAACAGTCAGTGAGAGGAAAGCAGAGGGTCCTCAACTGAAAGATTGACTGTCTTCACAGATGTTACCTCACTTATGGATTCTGTTTTCAGTATCTGCAACATTTCCATCTGTGAATGGAGAAGATCAGTTTTCATTTTTAATGGGGGAAGGGTGGGGCAGGAATCGTAACATTCCTATTAAACCATTAACCAGGTAAATATTGCTATCTTGTTTTGCCTTTGATGACTGAAGGATTCTTATCATTTGAAAAATACCTTGGTGCTGGTACCATGATAACTCTGCATCTTGGAATTGAATTAATCGTGCAGGGACCGTGCCTGGGGGCCAGGAGAGCTTCTCAGCATCTCCCCAGTGACATCAGGTTCAACAAGGAGCAACAAACTCCAAATGATGTCACCAGCAATCCTTATTCAACCTGAACAAAATTGAAAAGGATTATTGGACACAGAGCATTTGCCATCTGCAGTGACTCCAGGACTGAGTGCACTGTCATATCAGTGGCTAAGACAAACAAAGCAATCCTCAGCTTTAGTTCTGAATCTACCTGGGGAACATGGGTGGGCTTTAATTTATCACAGCATTTCTGAGGTAGGAAAGGAGTACTGTTTGTGATGGTTCCTCTTCCTGATCTCTGTCCACAGAATCCCTACAGTGCAGAAGGAGGCCATTTGGCCCATCAAGTCTGCACTGACAACAATCCCACCAAGGCCCTATTCCCATGACCCCACTAATCCCTCTATCCTGTGCATTCCAGGACAGAAAGGGGCAATTTAGCATTGCCAATGCACCTAATCCACACATCCTTGGACTGTGCGAGGAAACTGGAGTGCCCAGAGGAAACCTACGCAGACACAGGATGAACATGCAGACTCCGCACAGACAATGATCCAAGCCAGGAATCGAACCCTGATCACTGAGCTATGAGGCAGCAATGCTAACCACTCTTCCACTGTGTCTCCGTCCAATGAATTAAATAGAATTTATATCACAGAATCAGGCCCTTCTGTGTACACATACCACGTTAACTTCCTCCCACCTAATTTTGTTTAAGACAATATCTTTTTATTCCTCCCTCTTTAATGTGCTTATCCATCTTCCTCATAAATTGACCCAACATATGATAGTCAACTATTCTTGTTTAAGGCATTTTTTGGAATTTCGGAATGGATTTATTAGTGATTATTGTATATTTATGACCCCTAATTTGGTCTTTCCAAAAGTGGAAACAGTTTCTTTTTGTTTACCCTGTGTCCTCCTTACTCCTCAGTCTTCTGTTATTAGAGAACAGTGATACAGCTGGAAAATGCATGATGAGGTGAGGTCCCCCTCTTCAATCTGTCCAAATCAGCAGGACTGCAGCATAGGCTATGGAAACTGTCAGATGATGTAGCTTGGATTGTTGAGCAGTTTATGAATGAATTACCATGTACATAACCCACAGTTCTCTATCTTTTTTCTCTGCAGAAAGAATATAATTGGAAGGAAGATATCAGGACGACACAATGACCTCCCCAAATGCAACCACCCCCAGTGATGCACTCTTTCCAAATCCAACTTCTCAGGCAAACTGGTGTCCCCCTGCTTGTGCTTTCCCCCATTCCACCGCCCAACACATCAGTCACCGTGCCAACAATTACAAGCGGCATCCCAAAAGAAGAAAGTTCATCCGGCCTTCTCCTCCTCCTCCCCCCAATACTCCAATTCCCATTGAGCTCATTGATTTCAGTGAGATCCCACCGCGACATTCCTTCTTGGAACTGCTTTTCAATGGATGTATTCTGTTTGGGATTGAGTTCAGCTATGCAATGGAGACAGCCTATGTCACTCCTATCCTCCTACAGATGGGCTTGCCAGATGAACTGTACAGCATGGTTTGGTTCATCAGTCCCATATTAGGTATGGTACATTTTTTCAGTGTATATTCAGAGGTGTTATGTGTTGTGCCTGTCGCACAATCTGTTTTAATCCTTATACAGTGGACAAATAACTATGAATAGACATCTTGTTAGTACAACCAATATTTATTTAAATCCACACAATCAATAATCACCCACCCAACCAAAGATAAGTTATCTTAGACTAAAAGTTCAAGTCCAATACGAGATCTTGACTTAACTTTGCATGACCAAGCAGATATTGGCTTTTATCTGTGCCCTGGTCCTGGCAGCCATCTGCATAGTCTGGTCCTTTGGTCTGGCCTGGTACTCTGGCAAATGTTCCTTCCTTCCTTCTCGGGTGTGGTAGTTCTCCTTGTACTGGTTATCACTGGCAATGTTCACATTGTTGTAGCTCATTTGTGGGGCCAAGGAGAGAGAGAGAGAGATTTCAGGTTGCGCAGCACCCTTTGTACCCCGTTGGGCTTCATGCCCTTTTTGGCCATTGCCAATCAATCGATAAAGCCCAATCAGGTGATGCCACACGAATCTCTGGGTGTGTCCCGAACATGTCTGTAAGTGTTGGTGGCACATAGAGTTCATACCTTCTCCCCAAACAAGGGGCCATGGGGTCCTCATGTTTGGTAATCCAGTGTGACCAGAAAGTCTCTTTCATCCTAGAAATGACCCATATTCTGTTATTCACTCGTCAGGATTGTAGCCTGTTTGTCTCTGTCTTTAGGTTGCAGCCTGTCATTTTAGTTCTTATGATGTAGAGATGCCGGCGTTGGACTGGGGTAAACTCAGTAAGAGGTCTGACAACACCAATTTTAAATCCAACCGATTTATTTGATAGTAAGCTTGCTAGCAAGTTTACTATCAAATAAATCGGTTGGATTTAAAATTGGTGTTGTCAGACCTCTTACTGATTTTAGTTCTTGCCCAGTTGTCCCAGAGTGCTTTACAAATTGCCATTTCAGATGGCCCATTTGACCACATGTGTATAGTTACCCAGTGGAGTCTAGCTTTGACGTTGGACTGGCCAAAGTGGGAAGAACATATGACTAAATCTGGGGACAAATGCGTGCATATATCCCCTAAAAATAAAGACTTCTGGTACCCAGAGTGACCAATCCTTGATCAGGGAGAGAGAGATAGGGAGAGCTTGGATTTACGAAGGGTAAACCATAGCTGATGAACCTACTTGAATTATTTGTAAAGGTGTCTGAAATAGTGCTCAAGGGAATGACTTGGATGTTAACTGTATGGACTTCTACATTATGTTTGATGAAGTCCATTGTGAGAAACTGTTAGCTGAAGTTTAAGCTCATGGAATCAAAGGCAATTAATTGACCGGGTTAGGAAATTTGCTGAAATAGCAGGGGTCAGAGAGCAGGGATAATGGACAGATACTTTCATTGTGATTTCACACAAAGATCAGTGTTGAGGTCTAAACTATTCATCCTCCTTAGTAATGAGTTAGATGATAGGATGGAAAGTCACATATCAACATTTGTTGATGAAACAAAGAAAGGCAATATTGTAAATGGAAACATTGAATTACAAAGAAATATTAATCGATTAAACAGATGGGCAAAACATAAAATGCCTACAATGCAGAAAGAGACCATCGAGTCTGCACTGACCACAATCCCACCCAACCCCTACTCTATGTATTTACCCACTAATCTATACACTTCAGGACATAAAGGGGCAATTTAACATGGCCAATCAACCTAACCCGCACATCTTTGGACTGTGGAAGGAAACCAGGGAAACCCATGCAGATACAAGGAAAATGTGCAAACTCCACACAGAAGTGACCCAAGCCGGGAATCAAACCCCCAAATCCCTGAAGCTATGAAGCAGCAGTGCTAACCACTGTGCTATCCTGCTGCCCTAGTGGCAAATAGTTTTAAATATAGATAAATATGAGGACATTTACTTGGAGCTATAAAGGATAGAACAAGGTATTTTCTAAATGATAAAAAATTAGAATCGGTGAAGGTCCAAAGAGACTCAGGGTCCAAGTACATAGCTCATGAAAATGTCATGAATTAGTACAGAAAATAATCAAAAAGGAATAGTGGCATTTATATCTAGGGAACTAGAAAGCAAGTGAATGCCTCAGTTATATAAAGTTCTGGTCAGATCACATCTGAAATATTCTGCTCATTAAGGGCACTTAGGAATTAATATTGGTCTTGGAGAGAGTGCAGTGTAGATTTGATACCTCCTGTGGTCCTATTTCCAGTTCTAAAGCATCTTTCAAGACTCAGTTATAAGGAGAGATTAAGCAAACTATTCTCTTGGTGGGAATCTATAGCCTCAATCATCCTGAAACATTAAAATCCTACCTGAGGTCAAGAGATCTTCCTGTGCTCCACCCCTTGTCCACTCCAATTCGCGTGGCGAGTGAGCCACTAAAATTCCAGACCCATGTACATAGAGGGAGTCAATTTCTACTGGTTGGGGAGCTTCTGGCAAGATGAGAGTTTAAAAATTACAGCCAGAACTTTCTGGAGTGGAATTAGCAAACACCTTTACAGTCAAAGGGCGATGGACGTTTGGAACTCTCGTCCGCAAATAATAGATGATTGTTAATTTTTAACCTAAGATTAACTTTTGATTATTGAAGATTTAAGGGAGGAGATATAGGGCAAAGGATCTGTATACGGTTACAGATCAGCTATGATCTCATTGAATGGTGGAACAAACTTGAGAGACTGACTGGCTCCATCCTGTTCCTATGATCTATTTCCATTTCTAAAGCACCTTCAAGACCTCAGCATGTCCCAATGCACTGTAATGCTTTTGACATGTTATTTGGTGTATCACATAGTTGTAGGAAGGGGTCAATAGGGTCCAAGTATTGTCTTTTTCCTTCTCTCACACTCAGTTTATTTATTATTTATTTCTCTTTTTCTATTTTCCTGCAGATTTCTGATTGGTATAGTTCATCCAGACCAACTGGTCCAGGATTGTTCTTAGTCTACACGAGGTTCTTCCCATTTCTCTCACATCACCATCCTATCTGCATAACTTTGTATTCCTTTCTACCTCATATACTTAAATAGCTTCCACCTAAATAATGACATTCATGATGGTCACAAACACACTGATGTTGCAGTATCCTTAGTAATGGTAAAAGTACTCACTTATGAAGACAAGAATAGAAAGAGCATGAGGGGAGAAGGAATGGTAGAACAAAATGAAAGGAGAAGTGGATAAGGTGGCAAAGGTAGAATGCTCGCAGTACAACATAACCTTGAAAATGTGCAGCATTGCTGTTGGGATATTTGTGGGAGGTAGTTCACTGTTATGGACCATGGAGTATTTATTGGAAGTATTTCAGTGTTATGCAGTGTAGGGCATTTGCTGGAGATAGTTCAGTGTTATGCACTGTGGCATATTTATTGGAGGTATTTCAGTGTAATGCACTGTGGGGTATTTGTTGGAGACATTTCAGTCTAATGCACTGTGGGGTATTTGTTGCAGGTATTTCAGTGTTATGCACTGTGGCGTGTTTATCGGAGGTATTTCAGTATAATGCACCGTGGGGTATTTGTGTCAGATATTTCAATATAATGCACTGTGGGGTATTTGTTGGAGACATTTCAGTGTAATGCACTGTAGGGTATTTGCATGAGGTATTTCAGTGCAATGCACTGTCGGGTATTTGCATGAGGTAGTTCAATGGGGTATTATTGGAGGTATTTCAGTGCTTTATACAAAGAACAAAGAACAAAGCAGCATGGGAAACAGGCCCTTTGGCCCAACGAGCCCACGCTGCCACCTCAATGTTCCCACTTCTATCTATGATCCCTGTCATCCCTGTCTATGTTTATAGATCTATGCATTAGAACCAAATTTGAGACAATTTAGGGAAAACTTATTCTGCCAATCAGCGTAAGAGCACATCTTTGGAATGTGGGAGGAAACCGGAGTACCCGGAGAAAACCCACGCAAGCACGGGGAGAATGTGCAAACTCCCACAGACACAGGCCCAAATCCATGTATCTGCATAGCAATAGTCACTGAGCTGTCGTGTTGTCCATCAAATGGTCCAGGTCAAGCGTACACTAACGAGGTGAAGCACTAGGCTACTCTCGAAAAATCCAAGAGCAGCCCTCTCACGCCCTATCGCACGTAGGCCAATTTTTAGACAAGGCGGACCGAAGTACCTGTAGGATAAAACAAATACATCAATATCATTGACAATTTACACACTTCCCAGGGAACTCCCAAGGCTCATGATCCCTATTTTAAATCAGTTTTCTATATCCCTCCATTCCCATTCTGTTCATGTGCCCATCTAAGTATCTCTTAAATAACTCCAGAGTGCCTGCCTCCACCACTTTACTTGGCAACACGTTCCATACCCCCACCACCCTCTGTGTGAAAAAACTCCCTCTAGCATCCAAAATATTACCTTAGCCCCCTCACCCTAAGCCCTTGTGCTATTTGAGTCCATCCGAGGAAAAAGCTTAACCCTGTTTACTCTATCTATACCCCTCATAATCTTGTACACCTCTATTAGACCTCCTCTAAGTCTATGTCTTTCTAAGGAAAACAGCCCCAATTTGCCTAACCTCTCCTCGTAACTCAGACCTTCCATATCAGGCAGCATCCTGGTAAACCTCCTCTGCACTCTCTCCAGAGTCTCCACGTCCTTCCGGTAGTAAGGCGACCAGAACTGGACGCAGTATTCCAAATGAGATCTAACCAACATTTTATACAATTTTAACATTAAAGGCCAGCTCTTGTACTCTACACCCCTTCCTATAAAGGCTCAGCATATCATATGCTTTCTTCACAACCTTCTCCACTTGCTCTGCCACCTTCAGATACTTGTGCACCTGCACCCCAAGATCCCTCTGCATTTCTATACTCTTAATAGATCTACACTTTATCATATATCTCCCCCCTACATTCTTTCTCCCGAAATGCTGTGGGGGTATTTGTGGGGGTGGACAGTGTTACATATTGTGAGGGTTATTTGCTGGTCTCATCACCTGTTTGTTTGTGGTTGCAGGTTTCTTGGTTCAGCCTCTGTTGGGTGCCTGGAGTGACAGCTGTTCTTCACGCTTTGGCCGGCGTAGACCCTTCATACTGGTTCTTGCAATCGGTGAGTTACAAAGAGTTGGAACCTCTCAGAGGTACTTCAGTCTCAAGGAAAGGTTCATGGTTTTGGGCTGTGTCTTCTGAAGTGACCAAATGGGTACTTATGGAGGAATCGAGAGATGTGAATACATTATTATTTCCAGGAGATAAAGAATTCAAGATCTGGAAAAACAGTTAAACAGAAAAACATTAGGAGTGAGGGTGGACTTTAGGGGACATTCTGATTCAGCTGATAATTAGGTAGGAATAAATTATCAGGGGAAGACATTGTAACAGAAAGTAAATGGGTACGAGGCAATTAAATATGTTTTAGAGGGAGAAAGTAGTGAGGGAAATGGGGAGAAGGTGAATAGATGATATTGAGGGATGTGGTGAATTAGTAATGCTGCTCTGTTTTCAAAAGGTTTTGGTCTGTTTCTCTTGTGATGCCTGTTATTCCTGTTTCAATTTTATTCGAATATGCTGGTCCACATCCAGTTTTGATCCTAGTTTCATTCCAGCCCCTAGTTTGATTCTGTTCCATGTTTAATTTCCTGAGTTCAGGCACCTTTGTGATAGCTTTGACCTTCAAATGGGATTTGTGAAAGCCTGTGGTGTCAATCACGTATCTCAAATTCTTCAGCTAAGGACTGGAAGAACTTGCATTTGTCCTTGTGGACATACATAGTCTTCCATTCTTTGAAGAATGGCTTCCAAATTACAAAGATGTACTTCTTTGTCTCTTCCAGTGACTAGTGGACTCTGCTCAGTCCACTCAGGGACTGATCCTTTGCTCTTTGAAACAATGCTGGAGCTGATATATACCAAATGGTATTTTTTCGGTACTGGAACAAGCCATTATGTGTCACCATTGTCAGAAGTTCCTGTGACATCTAGTCTACACTTATTTGTAAGTAAGTTTGACTTAGATCATTTCTTAAAGAATTTTGGCTGCCTGCCTATTCTGCAAATAGGTCATCAATGTAAGGTTTAGGGTGACTTTGAAGTATTCACAAATCTTTACTGATGACTGTGTGGTGATACTACGTGTTTAAAAAAATATGTTTGCATCATGTTTCCTATGCAGGATTTTGTTCTAATATCGGTGCTGTTTTATCTGTAACCAACAGCCTACATGTTGTTACTACAGCAGCATAATTGATCTAATTGCTAAAATATTTGTTTTAATTTGGGCTAATATTGTTACATTATTTTAGTGTTTTCCACTGGGGATTTTCAGAGTGGGGCTTGATTAGGTTGATTGCCACTAATAAATAAACTTTAAACTTAAACGTTAGGTGGCTCTTTTTTGCCACAGCTTCTGCATACTATGCATTCTGCAGCTGAATCCTCTGACTTCTCACTTTGATGATATGTACGAGTTTCAAAACTCTTCGGTGTTGATTCAGCCAACATTTTGTGTTTGAGTGTACAAACTCAGTTGCTGAGCTTCTTTTGCAACCAGTGGGATCTTGATCACTTAGGCCAGTAGGCTTACAAATGGCAAATGGAATTTAATTTAGATAAATGCAAGGTGATGCATTTTGATAGATTGAACCAGGGCAGGACATACTCAGTTAATGGTAACTCAGTTAATGGGTCTCCACTGGGGAGAGTTACAGAGCAAAGAGATCTAGGAATACAAGTTCATAGCTCTTTGAAAGTGGAGGCGCAGATGGACAGAGTGGCGAAGAATGCATTTGACATGCTTGGATTCATCGGTCAGGGCATTGAATACAGTAGTTGGGGCATCTTGTTGAAGTTGTACAAGACATTGGTAAGACCACAATTGGAATATTCTGGTTACCCTATTGTAGAAAGGATATTATTAAATTAAAAAGAGTGCAGAAAAGACTTACTAGACTTGACGGTTTGCATTACAAGGAAAGGCTGGATAGACTGGGACTTTTTTCTCTGGAGCTTAGGAGACTGAGGGGTGATTTTATAGAGATCTAAAAAATAATGAGGGGCATAGTTCAGCTAGATAGTCCACCTCTTTTCCTAAAGATAAGGAAATCAAAAACTAGAGGACATAGATTTAAGGGAAGATATACAAAAGGGTGCAGAGGGGCAATTTTTTCACACAGAGGGTGATGAGTGCCTGGAACAAGCTGCCAGAGAAGTATCGAGGCGGGTATAATTTTGTCTTTTAAACAACATTTAGAAAGTTACATGGGTAAAGTGGATATAGAGGAACTTGGGGCAAATGTGGGCAACTGGGACTAGCTTAAGGTTATGAAAAAAAGGGCAGCATGGGCAAGTTGGATCAAAGGGCCTGTTTCTATTGCTGTAAACCTCTATGACTCTGGCTTCATTGAAATAGCAATTTCCATCAGCTTTTTCAGAGTAAGGCTACTCTCAGTAAGCAAATGTTTCTATTGCTTCATCTTGCAGACCATAGACAAATCTGTCCCGAATTGTGTCATTCAATAAATCATCAAACTCTTAATATTCTGCAAATCTTTTTAACACAGCCATGAGTCTTCTTGATTTCTTCTGTAGAATCTAAATCGCTCTGTCATAGAATCATAAAATTCGTACAGTGCAGAAGAAGCTATTCAACCCATTCAGCCTCCCCAATCAACAATCCTACCAGGCCTTAACCCCACATCTTTACCCTGCTAGTCCCCCTGATACCAAGAGCTAATTTAGCATGGCCAATCAACTTAACCCACACATATCGACCTTTATCACGCCACATTTTCATTAAAGGATCCATGCGCCAAAAACTTCTGCTATTTCTTACTAATGGAGATTCCCTGTATGCACACTTTGCAACACATTTTCAGCATTTTTTTTTCTCTTAAGCAAGGCAACGTCTGGAGTTTTAGCCCTTTTTTAAATACAATCATCTCTCTAATTGCTCTCCGGAGAATTGTTACTCACATCCACCTTGCCAGTTGTGTCTGGAGCACATGCAAAGTCTTCTTTTCCAGACTTTTTTGATAATTTTCCTCCTCTCTCCTGGCTAACAAGTGCTGTTTGAAGCCCTAATCATTAGTTTTTATGTTGTATATTGAAGAATTGCTATTAATACATAACAGCCTTGGTTAGGTCCTGTTACCATGTTGCCCTATTCTGGATTTGATTATGATTTGGATTTGTCGCTGCACTGAATTTGATCCTGTTTCCATCTTGTTCGGTTCTAGGTGCACTGATTGGCCTCTCGCTGCTACTCAATGGTCAGGACATTGGTTTAGTTGTTGCTGACACAGTCACCAATCACAAATGGGGCATTATTCTGACTATCTGTGGTGTTGTATTAATGGATTTCAGTGCTGACTCAGCAGACAACCCAAGCCACGCCTACATGATGGATGTCTGCTGCCCAGAGGATCAGGACCGAGGCCTGAATATCCATGCCCTCCTGGCAGGTGGGTCTCAATCCTTTATCATCATCTTCACTTCTTCATGAGCTTAAAAACTCTGTCAGGCTTTAGGGTCCGGTCAGACTCTGGGATCCAAGCAGAGTTTACCCCAGTATGATTTATTCCTGCACCAACCCTTCAATTAGCACCAACTTGGTTCTTCTCTATTTCCCTGCCCTTCCCCATTCCCAGCCCTTCCCAAGATTCCAGCAACTAACATATTATCAGGCACATGCCAACGACAGGCCAATGTTGAAATACCATCAATTTCCAGGTGCGGCACATTATTCGCTGCATGTGGCGACACAGTCACAGTCACAGACACAGTCAATGCAGACACAGTCCTGTGTGTCTGCATTCATCAAGACCTAGGCAACATTCAGACTTGGGCTAATAATTAGCATGTAACATTTGTGCCATATGTGTCAGGCAATGTCTATCCCTACAAGAGAATATAACTGTCTTCCTTGACATCTATATACACTACTATTGTTGAATCTCTTACCATCAACATCCTGAAGGTTACTATTGACCAAAAACTGAACTGAGCCAGCCATACAAATATTGTGGTTACAAGAGCAGGTAAGAGGCTTGGAATTCAGTAGCAAGTTATCACCTCCTGACTCCCCAAAACTTTTCCACCATGTATGAAGTACAAACTAGGAGTTTGATTAAATAATTGTTACTTATTGCATGAGTGCAGCTCCAACAATGTTCAAAACATTTGACACCATCCAGAATAAAGCAGCCCATTTGATCAGCATCCCTTCCATTACCTTACTCATTTAATCCCTCTTCCAGTAGTACAGAGTGGCAGATATGTGTATCATACAAAATGTCAACTTGCCACTGTTCCTTCAACAGTACTTTCCAAACCTGTGACCTCTACCACCTGGAAGATCAAAGGCAGCAGAAACATTGGAACACCAGCTACAAACTCCCTCCAAGCCACATACTATCCTGAATTGAAATTAAATTGCCTTTCTGTTCCTAAACCAAATTGACTGCAGTGATTCACCACCACTTTCTCAAGGACAATTAGGGATGGGCAATAAATGATGGCCTTGCCAATGATTCTGATGTTCCATGAATGCATAAACGGAATATTCTCCTGCCCTCTATTTACTATTATAAATGCTTTTATCACAGAAAATGGTTCATCTTCAAGGACTAAGAACATTGTGGAATAATTTGTGTTTTTTAAAAGACACTGTCCTTTAAAGGACTTTATTTGCTGTTGTTCCTGGAAAAAAGACAGCATTTTACAAGACCAGGTAATTCAGCAGTTTTCAAGAAATTGGAAATCTCTTGACCAGATGGATTCTTTACAAAAGGATCACATGTTGGTTTATAGAGTATCGAGCATAATGAAAGGCCCTTCAGTCCATTGCATTAGTGCATGTCAAGGACTAATTACTTTACTGTTTATATCCCATTTTCCAGCATTTGATCCATTGCCTTGTATGCCTTGGCACTCCAAGTGCACATCAAAATATTTCTTCAGTGTTATCAAGGTCACTGCCTCCACCACCCATTTCAGACAATGAGTTCCAGACACTCAGCACGCTTTGGATGAAAAGGTTTTTTCTCACAAGCCCTCTAAACCTCCTGCTTTTACTTTAAATCTATACTCTCTAGTCATTGGTCCCTCCACCAAGAGGAAAAGTTTCTTCCTGTCTACTTTATGTATGCCCTTCATCATTTTATACACTTTTATCAAGTCCGTCTTCACTCTCCTCTGCTCTGAGGAACACAACACCAGTCTATCCAATTTCTCTTCATAACTAAAACTCTCCCACACAGCCAACATTCTGGTAAAGTTTATCTGCACCCTTCCAAATGCTATCACATCCCCCTGATAATGTGGATTTCAGAACTGCACACAATACTCCAGCTGTGCCCTAACTAAATATTTTATATAGTTCCACCATAACCAGCTTGCTCTTAAACTCTGTGCCTCCGCTAATAAAGACAAGTATATCACATCCCTTTTTAACCATTTTACCCACCTAACAGGACCGGTGTGCTTACACACCAAAATCCCTCTGATCCTCGGTGCTTTCAGGGTCCTGCCTTGATCATGTATTCCCTTACCTTGCTTGTCCTGGTTTAGAGAAGGGAAGAAGATCAACTATCTGGGTAAAGAACACACTAGCCCCAAAAGCTCCAGACCCATTCCCAAAACAGAGTGGATAGATATGTGTGTATGTTATCTTTCTAGTTAAAGAATCTGGTTTTATAATAAAGTAATAATTTTGTTCTTTATTGAAGAAATCTGGACATTGAGCAGTCATTCTGTGATTCATAGATAAAGCATATATTTGGCTATATAGCTAGCTGGGAAATAATAAATAAATGGTGGTACTGGTGGAGTAGTGGAGCTAGAGACAGACAGTGCACACCTCCCATCTCCATTGCAACATTACCCTGTGGCTCCACTTGCTCTTGCCCTCCTCTTTCCCTTGCTTCCATTCACATTTATGTTGTGTCACTGGGGCCTGGAATGATACTTGCTGCATTACGTTTTTCTTTCAAATTGATCCAGGTCTGGGAGGTGGATTTGGTTATATCATCGGTGGAATCAAGTGGGACCGAACAAATTTTGGAAAAGCGTTAGGAGGTCAGCTCCGGGTTGTCTACATTTTCACTGCTATTACACTGACCATAACTACCATCCTGACACTGACCAGCATTCCAGAAAAGCGGCTGAATACACAGGGCAAAAAGAAAAAAGTGATGAAGAGCCCCAGCCTTGCTCTACCTCCCTCTCCACCGATGATTTTTGAAGAAGGTGGAGGCCAGACTGCCAGTCAGAATGCCAGACAGATGTACACCAGCATGACCAGTCCTATTTCCCCACTGAGCCCCTTGACCCCCAAGTATGGCAGTTTTATGAGCCGTGACAGCTCTCTGACTGGGATTAATGAGTTTGCCTCATCCTTTGGGACATCTTACATTGACACTGTCCTCATCGACTGTTACACGGGAGCTAGTGACCAATACATCAGCTTTCCCAGACACACACTGAGCGCCAGTCTTCCCCGGATACCTGACGAGGTAGAAAATGAGGAATTAGGTTCCTCGATGGTCAGTGAGAATCCAGGGAGCCTGCAGGTTGCCTCACTTGATGCCACAAGAAACCCAGCATCAGGAATTCTCAAAAGACCTGAAACTTTGAGTATTCCGAACAATTACCTTGGAAATGGTGGTGACAACAATCGGAGGAGGACTGTGACCTTCAGTCAACAGGTACAAATACTTAAGTACTTCAGACGGACAAATAACACAGTGAATGGAGAGAATCTGCCTCATAACGTTAACCAGCAGAGCGAGGGATAAACAAATCAGTGAGGGGCACAATCATTTGGGGTTATGTTGTGACTAATAATCTTGAGAATAATAGTTTAAATTCCATCAGGAGAGTTTGAGAATTTTGGATTAAAAAGTCAGGGGTAAAGAGTAGTGTCAGGAAAAGTGACAATGAAGCTGTCAAATTGTTGCAAGGTTCCTACTGATTCACCCATGTCTTTTAGGCAATGAAAGCTGTTATACTTACCCAGCCTGAGCCTGTACATGACTCCAGTCCCACACCAATATGGTGAACGCTTAACTCCCTACTGAAGTGATTACTTGGTTGTATTGAAACCATGAGTGAGTCAGTTGGACCCAGACATTATTATCTTTAGCCACAGAGTCCATCTTCTCAGGATTCTGGTCAATTACACTTTTAGTCAAAAAATTCCAGACTATTATTGGCACAGAAGCAAAATAATCTAAGTGCAGTAGGACATCTGAGCTGGAGTTGGTTCTGACTGGGTAATTTTCAGGCATCCTGAGGGAGGGTCTTCCCTCACCATGTGAGGCAGCTCAGGCAGTGGCTGCTGCTGGAAAGCCTTCCAGATTCGAGCAGGTGGAATGCACCTTGTCCATTTGGAAAAGCTTGGTTCTAACACTTGGAAAGATGTTGCCCCATATGGAAAGTAGCATGACTCCCCTCTGGAACCTTGGAATCCCCATGGGCTAGCTTCCTGGGGAATTATAAATCCACCCTTGGGTTTGAGACTCAGAGTTTCTCCCAATTTGAATGTCTGTGTTCTCTTCCTGTTTCAGCTCTTTTAGACTTAGAATGATCCAACCCAACTTTAAATTCATCACTCTTCTTCTGTCCTGTAACCATTTTGTTGTTACATATTTACCTATTTGTCTTCGCCCATTTCTGATGCAACTGCAACCCACATACTTACACAAAGTCAGATCTTACTGCCTTTCCAATCCAGCTGTGAAACATTACAACAGAAAGTTCAAACATCTATGAGCTGGAGATTGTGCACATTTGAAATCAGCCCATCAAGTGCTACTTACTGAGAGACAGTAAAATATGGAGAACGAGTTTCAACCATAAAAACGAAGAAAGCTATGTTCTATGGCCATCTCCCTATCACAGGCTTTGCATTCTCTAACATAGATGCTATACTTTACAAATATAGTTTTAATAACCATAATAACATGTAGAGTGATTATTATTAATAATCATAATAAATTTGACTATTAACATATTACTTTTTATGGTAACTTACTGCACACAGATTGGCTGTGTTTTTCAGAAGTGATATACATTTGAACTTCCTGAGGTTGTGAAAGGCACTATATAAGTGAAAGTTTTTTCTCTTAGGTGGAATCTGTTTCTAAGAAAAACCCAAAAGAAACAAAGGAAAGATTCCCGCTTCATATCGCTAGCAGGAAGTTACAGCCAATAGGTTGCTAAAAGTAATACACACTTCTTAAAAACAGAAGCAAGCGATACTGTAATTGAAACTAAGGAAATAGTGGACCTGCTGACTAATCACATTGTTTATAATGAAGAAGAAAAAGAGATAAAGAAACCAAGGCTGGTGAAACTCTAACCTTCTTGATCGATAGGAAAAGAAGGGACATGAATGAAATTTAGGAGCCAGAATGTAAAAGGCTTCATGTTATTAACTGAAAGAAGAGTAGGAGAGTTATCCCCAGTGTCCTGGCCAACGTTTTCCCCCCAATCAACATCACAAGAATAGATCATCCTGCCAGTCATTATTACGTTGTTATTTGTGGGAGTTTATTGAGCATGTATTTACTGCTGTGTTTCCTATGCTATACAACAGAATAAATATATATATATAAATATATTTTTAATATATGTATTGGGCTGAAGACTTACTCTGGGACTCCACTTGCCATATGCACATCATTGTGGATGAACATAACATCTGCTCTGGTACTAGCAAAAGGCAGTATTTTGGTGGTGCATTGGCTTCAGTCTTGCTCAAAGTCCAGTGAGGTTAGGCCATGGACAGATTGACATTCACTGTCATACTTAGATGAGATAACAGGGACTTTACAGAGACTAAAATCTTTAAAAAAATTCACCATTCCACAGTCTGGGCAGAAGCCTCTTAGTTATACATATGATTTAAGTGTTTTTCAGGTTACCGAATACCCCAGAGTACCAAAATCTTACTCTATTCATGTGTCATCTATAGTCTTAAATACTCAGTTTCTTATTGTTATGCTATCTTTTGCTGGCACTGTGCCAAGGCTGGAGTCTATTGTAAACTGATCATCAATCTGATGAGGGAAATATCACGCACAGCAGCAATCTCTAGTCCTTAAAACAAGTGAGCTACATGTGTTGATGTCAGTTGCTTTAGGATAATTACAAAGCTGAAAAGATTCAGAAAGGCTGTGTCAAGTATGGTGCCAGTTTGGTGTGTACATAGCACAAGATTGGCTGATAATTCAACATCAACAATTGTAAATTATCATGTTCAATCCTAGGGGGCCACAAGTTGAGACATGGAAATGTGTTACATTGGTAACTGGGAATTAGAAACATTGCTACAGCATAGAGGGTGATTTCTTTTGTACCTAACCAGTGCTGTATCTGTCTTTAAAGTGTTTGGTTTTGTTCTGATTTCAAAAATAGAGAAATGGCCAATTTCTTAGCTGGTAAAATTGTTCCCTGTAAATAGGGGATTCAAATTCTACAGACATGAATTAAGGTTAGGACCAAGGAGGAAGATGCAATAACATGTTTACCAAAAAGTATTAGAAGTTGTGGAATGTGATGACAGAGAAAGATATTAAACAGGTAGTGTAGATAGGTTCAGGAGACAACTATCGTAGATTTCAACATCCACAGGATTTTGCCTTTATATTAGTGTGGATGTGTGTCTGTAGATCAAAGCAACCATGGAATTTTGATGAGGTGAGTATGCAAGGTTGAAGGACTCGCTGAGCTATATAACCAGAATTTGCAGCTTCAGCAGAAAGTAAAGTTTGCATTTATAAAAACTCTTTCATAACCACTAGATATACAGAGAACTTTGATGAGAGATCACACGACACCAGGTTAGAGTCCAACAGGTTTATTGGAAACCACAAGTTTTCAGAACGCTGCTCCTTCATCAGGTGAAATGAACCTCATTAAAGCACTTTGTAGTCAAGTATTTCTGAAGCACAGCTGCTGTCAGGAATTTAGGCATAATAAATAAGTCAACAGTAAGACAATCGAATTGTAGCAAAATGGAAAGATTTATTAAGCATAAAATATGATCTAATAAACTAGGCAGTAATTAACACAGCTTAACAGTTCATATTTATTTTTGGCTGTGGACTGGATATGCTTTATAGATGTCTCAAACTTCTGTGGTCTCTCTAGTCTTCAGTGATCTGCTCAGACATCTGTAATTCACAGATCCTCGGTAGGATCAATTCCTTCTCTTTGGATCATTCTTCTCTCCAACACAACAAACAATTAATTAGTCCCTTCCTCCACAAACCACTTGAGCCAATTGAGCCAGGGCATGTAATTCATTCCTAATTCCTAGTGTTAGATGCTGATGTGTAAGATTTCAAAGGAAGAGAATTCATACACATCCAGGCACTTGACCAGGTTTTGTCTAGCTCAGTGCAGTTGCATGCATTTACAAACTAGGGTTACAAAGGTCCACTTCAGCCCAGGTTTTGTCCTTGGGTCAAGTACGCAGATTCAGGGGCTTATCCATCACAGTGAAATTGACCTTTAAAAATGTCTGCCACAGGTTGGATCTGGGGGTCTGGGCTGAAATAGGAGTTGGGGGTTGCTACCACATAACAAATATGGAGGCTGCTCAAGTTGGAGGTGGACTGGGCAAGACAGCTGCCTCTGTGTTCTGGCACAGTGTTTATAATAAAGCAAAAACAAACCTCTAACTCTCACCCGGTGACACATTCTTTATGACCCAACCATGCCAACCTATGCCATGATCCCTCATACTCCTGTGTTAACTCATGCCAACCAGTGTACCTCACACACCACATCTGGTCTTACCCACTCCATGCAAACTTATCTAGTACCCTTGGACACTTCCTTCATAACTTTGACACTTCCCTTGCAACTTGGATAGCTGGACTGTTCCAATGGATTTGTTTGTAAGAAGTGCATAATCGTGTTCACTTTTACCTCTCTCAAAGGATGCCTTATTTCTCTCAAAGGGACCCTGAAACCCTATCCAAAGGGATATCCTACCTCTCCAAAGGTGTACCCAGGCTATTCAAAGGAATCCACCAAGTTCAGATCTCCTCTTACCTGTTCTAACTTGCACGCTCAGTGTTTCACAGTGTTGGTTGACCAAAATTTCACTTCATGAAGTCAGCTGGTGATTTAAATGGCTATCTGCTTTTATAAACCCAACCTAACTCCATGTCTGCCCCCGTGAAGATGGGAAATCTTCTGGGGTTCAGGAAAGTGAATTAGAGATTTTGGCCATTTCCAGGGTTTTCATCACAGCAGAGAGCTTCTCCATCCTGGTGAAAATCTGAGGTTTACGTTCTAAGCTGGTGCTTGAGGTTGTACAGGCATGTGCTAATGCTGCAGAATTTGAATACATGATTTAATTTCCTTACAAAGCATGATTTTCTCACACACTATTGTTCTGTACAGAAACAAAGCAGCTCATTTCCACATAGCAAGCTCCCACAAACTGCAATGCAATAATGACCACAGAAAGTTTTTTGTGATGTTGAGTGAGGGATACATATTGAGTGTGCAACTCATATCGCAAACAATAGTGTGCATATTAAAGAAGGTCCACACTCTAATGTTTGGGCTTTGTTGCTCAGTCATCTTCTTGTAATAATATGGGATCTTTTACAAGCACCTGAGAAGGCAGACTGGGCTATAGTAATCTCCCAGTACTGCACTGCAATGTCAGCCTAAATTGAGGTACAACGTCATGGAGGCAGGGGACCTGAATGCCAGTGAGAGTCAGCACCTTCAGGGGAGGGGCTGAACCCCAGTGAGAGTCAGCACCTTCAGGAGAGGGGCTGAACCCCAGTGAGAGTCAACACCTTCAGGAGAGGGGCTGAACCCCAGTGAGAGTCAGCACCTTCAGGGGAGGGGCTGAACCCCAGTGAGAGTCAGCACCTTCAGGAGAGGGGCTGAACCCCAGCGAGAGTCAGCACCTTCAGGAGAGGGACTGAACCCCAGTGAGAGTCAACACCTTCAGGAGAGGAGGGGAGAAAACTGGAAAAGTTCAGAAAACGCAAAATGAACTGACAAACTCCTGTGTAGCGAGGATGTAGTGACTGAGTTTAATTTTGTTGCAGGTTGCGAATATCTTACTGAATGGAATGAAATATGAAACTGACTTGAATGGATCAGGAGAATTGTCAGAAAGACCTCTTTCCACGTCTTTCTTGTTCTCATCAATCTGTCAGATGCCAAAACCATTGCGGAATCTGTGTGTTAATCACTTCTTAGGTACAATCTCTCATTGTCTGTTAAGTAGTCATTGAATGTCAGACAGGTAAATGCTGAACTGGGAGAGTGGGTAGGGACAGATGAGGGAAATAGATACTTCCTCCCACCTCTCCCTGGACCGTGACCACACCACTGAACATCAAGCCATTATCTGCAACATCATTACTGACCTCATTTCCAATGGCTGCCTCCCCTCCACAGCTTCCAACTTCATAATCTTCCAATCCTGAACAGCCTGCTTCTACCTACTTCCCAAAATCCACAAAAAGGACAGTCCCAGTAGGTCTATTGTGTCAGCATGCCCCTGCTCCATCAAAAATATTTCCTCTTATTTTGATTCTATCCTCACTCCTCTGATCCATTCCCTCTCCACCTACATCCAGAATGCTTCTAATGCCCTGCATCATATTGACAGCTTCCATTTCACAGTCCTTAACTGCTTCCTATTCACCATGGGTGTGCAATTCTCTACATCTTTATCCCACAAAGGATGGCCTGAGAGCTCTTCATTTTTTTCTTGAAAAGAGGCCTCAACTATTCCCATCTGCCACCACTGTCCTTCGCCTGGCTGAACTCATTCCAGTTTCTCCTACTTAAAGAAATAGCAGTGGGTACCCGCATGGGTCCTAGCTATGCTTGTCTTTTTATGGGGTATGTGGAACATTCATTGTTCCAGGCTTACCTAGGTCCGATCCACAACTCCTTAACTGGTACATCAATGATTATTTTGGTGTTGCTTCACATTCTTATCCAGACCTGGAAAAATTCATCATCTTCACTTCCAGTTTCCATCCTGGGGCAACATAGAACATAGAACATAGAACATTACAGCGCAGAACAGGCCCTTCGGCCTTCGATGTTGCGCCGACCAATTAGGAAAAAGCAATGACCCTCTAACCTAAACCATTCCATTTTCGTCCATAAACTTATCTACTAACTTCTTAAACGCCACCAAACTTGGCGCATCTACAACTGCAGCAGGCAGGGCATTCCATAGCCTTACCACCCTCTGGGTAAAGAACCTACCTCTGACATCCGTCCTATAACTACCACCCCTTAATTTAAAGCTATGTCCCCTCGTGCTAGCTTTCTCCATCCTAGGAAAAGGCTATCACTGTCCACCCTATCTAAACCTCTAATCATCTTATATGTTTCAATAAGGTCTCCTCTTAGCCGCCTTCTTTCTAACGAAAACAACCTCAAATCCTCAGTCTCTCCTCATAAGACCTGTCCTCCATACCTGGCAACATCCTGGTAAACCTCCTCTGTACCCTCTCCAATGCCTCCACATCTTTCTTATAATGCGTGGACCAGAACTGCACACAATACTCCAAGTGCGGCCGCACTAGAGTTTTGTACAGTTGCAACATGACGTTGCGGCTCCGAAATTCAATCCCCATACCAATAAAAGCTAAGACTCCATATGCCTTCTTAACAACCTTCTCGACTTGACTGCCTACTTTCAGGGATCTATGCACATACACACCAAGATCCCTCTGTTCATCTAGACTACTAAGAATCCTACCATTCGCCCTATACTCTACACATTTATTATTTCTGCCATAGTGCATTACCTCACACTTTTCCACATTAAACTCCATTTGCCACCTATCGGCCCAGCTCTGCAACTTGTCCAAGTCTCTCTGCAAACTATAACACCCCTCTTCACTATCTACCACCCCTCCGACTTTGGTGTCATCCGCAAATTTACTAATCCATCCTTCAATACCCTCATCCAGATCATTTATAAAAATTACAAACAGCAGGGGCCCCAAAAACAGACCCCTGAGGTACACCACTTGTCACCGAACTCCAAGATGAATATCTCCCATCAACCACCACCCTCTGTCTTCTATCTGCTAGCCAATTCCTAATACAATTAGCTAAATCACCCTCTATCCCATACATCTGCATTTTCTGCAGAAGTCTTCCATGGGCCACCTTATCAAACGCCTTACTAAAGTACATATATACCACATCAACCGCCTTACCCCCATCCACCTCTTTGGTCACTTTTTCAAAAAACTCAATAAAGTTAGTAAGGCACGATCTACCCTTCACAAAACCATGCTGACTATCCCCAATCAATTCATTTCTCTCTAAATAACTATAAATCCTATCCCTAATAATTCTTTCCAATACTTTGCCCATAACAGAAGTAAGACTCACCGGCCTATAATTCCCCGGAAAGTCTCTATTCCCCTTCTTGAACAATGGGACCACATTCGCTATCCTCTTGTCTTCCGGCACTTTACCCATAACCAACGACAACCTGAAGATCAGAGCCAGAGGCTCTGCAATCTCCTCTCTCGCCTCACAGAGAATCCTAGGGTAAATCCCGTCCGGCCCAGGGGACTTATCTAGCTTCAAATTCTTAAGAATATCTAGCACATCCTCCTTATCTACTTCAATACTTTCCAGTTTGCAACCCTGTATCCCAGTGTTCAGAACTACATTTACATCTCCCTGCGTGAATATCGAAGAGAAATATTTGTTCAGTGCCTCTCCAATCTCTTCAGGCTCCACGCACAACTTCCCACTGCTGTCTCTGACTGGTCCTAATCTTGCCCTAACCAATCTTCTATTCTTAACATATCTAAAGAAAGCTTTAGGATTCTCCTTGATCCTATCAGCCAAAGTCTTCTTGTGTCCCCTTTTAGCTCCCCTCAACTCACTCTTTAGCTCCCTCCTGGCTAATCTATAGCTGTCCAGTGCACTAACTGAGTCTTCAAGCCTTATCCTGACATAAGCCTCCTTTTTCCTTTTAACCAGCGAATTAACTTTTTTAGTACACCATGGTTCCCTTACTCAACCATTTCCTCCTTGCCTGACAGAGACATACTTATCAAGGACTCGCAGTAGCTGCTCCTTGAATAAGCTCCACATTTCAGATGTTCCCAGTCCCTGTAGTTTCCTAGTCCAACCTATGCACCCTAATTCCCTCCTTATGGCCTCATAATTACCATTCCCCCAGCTATAACTACTGCCCCCAGCTTCATGCCTATCCCTATCCATCACTAAGGTGAACGTAACCGAATTGTGGTCACTATCACCAAAATGTTCACCAACTTCCAAGTCTAACACCTGGTCTGGCTCATTGCCCAGCACCAAATCCAATGTAGCCTCACCTCTAGTTGGGCTATCTACATACTGAGTCAAAAAACCTTCCTGCACACTTTGTACAAAAACTGACCCCTCTAACGAGCTAGAGCTATAGCTATTCCAATCAATATTAGTAAAGTTAAAGTCCCCCATAACAGTTACCCTATTACTTTCACTCCTGACCAGAATTGACTTTGCAATCCTTTCCTCAACCTCTCTAGAACTTTTAGGAGGTCTATAAAAGACTCCCAACAGGGTGACCTCTCCTTTCCTGTTTCTAATCTCAGCCCATACTACCTCAACAGACAAGTCCTCATCAAACTTCCTTTCTGTCACCGTGATACAGTCTTTGACTAATAATGCCACTCCTCCCCCCCTTCTACCTCCTTCTCTACTCCGACTGAAGCATTTGAACCCCGGAACCTGCAACAACCATTCCTGTCCCTGCTCTATCCATGTCTCTGAAATGGCCACAACATCAAAGTTCCAGGTACTGATCCAAGCTGCAAGTTCCTCCACCTTATTGCGAATACTTCTTGCATTAAAGTATACGCATTTCAAACCATGCCCTACTCCACCCGTACGCTGCTGTGCTTTACAGTTCTCATCTATGACCCCCCTATTCTCGTCCCTCTTAACATCCAAACTACTCAGGATCCCACCCCCCCCTCTGAATCAGTTTAAAGCCCCCTGCATAGCCTTTGCAAATTTTCCCCCCAAGATATTGGTTCCCCTCTGGTTCAGGTGTAGACCATCTCTCTTGTAGAGGTCCCACCTACCCCAGAATGAGCCCCAATTGTTCAAGAACCTGAACCCCTCCCTCCTGCACCATCCCTGCAGCCACGAGTTCAAACATTCCCTCTCTCTGTTCTTCTCTAAACTATCCCGTGGCACAGGCAAGAGTCCAGAGATAACCACTCTGTCTGTTTTGGCCCTAAGCTTCCACCCCAACTCCATAAATTTCTGTTTAATATCCTCTTCCCTTGTCCTACCTACATCATGTGTCCCTACATGAACTATGACTTGGGGTTGATTCCCCTCTCCCTTAAGAATCTTAAAAACCCGCTCTGAGACGTCCTGGATCCCAGCCCCTGGGAGGCAACACACCAGCCCTGAGTCCCGTTTATTACTATTTACTCTCCTATCTGTCCCCCTAACTATGGAGTCTCCAATTACCAGGCCCAATCTCTTATTCCCCCTACCCACCTGAGCATTCCCAGCAGGCTCACCCCCAGAGACCTGCTCCCTTTGGCCCTCTCCAGTTGATTCTTCCTCAACTGTAGCCTCCAGGACAGAAAACTTATTTTGGAGGGGAACAGCCCCGGGGGATTGTCTCCCCGATTGCTTCTTACCCCTCTTACTAATAGTTACCCAAGAATCTCTTTTAGGAGTGACTATCTCTTTGGAACTCCTGTCAATATCCGCCTCAACCTCCCGAATTATCCTGAGTTCCTCTAATTCCAGCTCTAGCTCCTTAACACGATCCTCAAGGAGCTGCAAATGGGCACACTTCCTGCAGGTATAATCAGCAGGAACACTACTGGTGTCCCTCACCTCGTACATACTGCAGGAGGTGCAACGTACTGCCTGCACTGCCATCCCTGATACTTTAATTTCTAGGAGAGAAAAAAAAACTTCCCACACACTTTTATTATTAGGTTAGAGGAGGGAGGAGGGTGGGATACTCTACCTGTGTAGAGTATCGGGTTTCCTCTCTGTACCAATTTATAGACTCAGAGAGAAAAACTACAACTACCGGCAAGCCATCTTATGACGACTTCCGGTTTCATTAGTTTTAAAAAAAACGGCAAAAAACTACCACCGCTCGCTACTTTAACCAAAAAGAAAATGTTAAAAATTACTTTAAACTCGAACTTTACAATCGCCCAAATCGCTGCCTCTCCGTGCTGCTCCACAGGAACAATGAATCGAAACCACAGGAACATAGTAGCAAATAATTAGTACTTCTGCTTTACATTGCCAGAGACCTCTGTTCGATTCCTGCTTGGGTCACTGTCTGTGTGGAGTTTGTACATTCTTCCCGTGGTAGCATGCGTTTCCTCTGGGTGCTCCGGTTTCCTCCCACATTCTGAAAGACATGCTGGTTAGGTGCATTGACCCGAACAGATGCTGGACTGTGGTGACTAGGGGAATTTTGCAGTAATTTCATTGCAGTTTTAATGTAAGCCTTACTTATGACTAATAAATAAACTTTATTTTACCCCTCCATCACCTTCACCTGATCCATCTGAGACATTTCCCTTCCTTGACCTTTTTCCATTTCTGGCAATAGACAATCTACCAATATCAATTGCAAGCCCACTGTTTCCCACAGTTATCTGGACTTCAGCTCTTCGCACACTACATCCTGTAAGAACTCCATCCTTTTCTCTCCTTCCTTTGTCTCCATTGCATTTGTTCCACTTTCCTTCTTCCTCAACTATGGTTTCCCATCTACAATTGTTGCCCATGACATGCGGTCCATTAACAGCAGGATACCACCACAAAACACATCTTCCCTTTACTCTGTCAGCATTCTGCAGAGATTGTTATCTCCAGGATAATTTAGTCCACTTCTCCATTATTCCCAACACCTCTCCCATCAGACATGGCATCTTTCCATGTAATTGCAGAAGGTGCAACATCTGTCCATTTATCTCTTCAATGCTGACCATCCAAGATCCAAAACATTCATTCCAGGTTAAGCAGCATTTCACTTGCATCTCTTTCAATTTGGTCCATTGCATTTGCTGTTTCCACTGTGGTCTCCTCTACATCGATGAAACCAAATGTAGATTGGGTGATCGCTTTGCTGAACATCTACAGTCTGTGCACAATCAGGACCCTGATCTTCTCGTTGCTTGCCATCTTAACACACAATCCTGCTCCTGTGCCTTCATGTCTATCCTTGGTCTGCTGCAATGTTCCAGTGAAGCTCAATGCAAACTGAAGGAACAGCATCTCATTTTCCGGTTAGGCACATTACAACCTTCCAGTCTCAATATCGAATTAGCAACTTCAGAAGATTAGCCCTATTGCGCCTCAACCCATTTTTAAATTTTACCTTTTATTCATTGTCTTTCTTTATTTTTCTTCCTTCCCCATTCTTTCTGCTATTTTATCCTCCTTTTTCTTGCCTTTTCTCCTTCTATGCTTCCCTTTTACCCCTTTTTTTTCCATTTTCCCTCTCTCCCACCCATTTCCCCCACCCCCTACATCTACATCTGTCACAGTTTACCCTCTGATTTCAGCTTCTCTGCCATTTGACTATTTTCACCTTCTATTCTTCTTATGGACTACATTTAGCATCCCTTAGCCTTTCCCCATGTTTTTGTGGCTATGACTCATCTTTCATTCCCTCATCCTACAGTATAAATATCTATCCCTTTTAGCTTTGACAAAGGGTCATCTGGACTCAAGACATCAGCTCTTTTCTCTTTTTACAGATGCTGCCAGATCAGCTGAGATCTTCCGACATTTTCTCTTTTGGTTTGGGAAATAGGAGAAAGGTTGAGCAATGACGTTCTCTTTCCCACATCACTGAATGAGTCCTATCCAAAGTCACAAATAAAATTCTCTGTGACTGTGACCGTGGTGCACTATCCCTCTTCATACTTTTTAGCCTGTTTGCAGCCTTTGACACGGATGACCACATCATCCTCCTACAATACTTCTCCCCCATTGTCTTACTTAGTGTGATTGACTTCTCCTTGTTTCATTCTTACCCATATGATCTTAACTAAAGCATCCCAAACAATGGCTTCCCTTCCTTCCCACAGGAGTCATAGGGGTTTTACAGCCTTGCTCATTCCAAAATCATAAAATCCTATCCAAGGTTAACAGACCTTCCAATGTTCCGCCCCTCAACTGCTCTGATTCCCATGGGGGGGGCGGTAAAATTCCAGCCATGAGCTCTATAAAGCTGGGTACATGGGATATAAATTTAAGTGTCATTTTGCAATCCCTGATTTGTTCATTGTGTCTGAGACTAGTTGTCGTTCTATAGTGATGCCAACATGTGTCAGCCAACCACAGGCAAACTTCTTCCCTGAGCACTGCTTTGGGTCCCAGCCCTGAGCACCACTCCCACACCACTAGCTGCCAGTTCCTCGTACCCATATCCTGCCTTCTGAATGTTCTGCACTATGTAGCAGTGGTGACTGTGCAGCAGGAAACTTCCTTTAATATGGACACTCTTGTTTTAGATAACAGTCCCATAACCATTGACTGTAAACATAAAAATGCTATGAGAAAATTGCCAAATTCATAGAATAAATTCATGTTTAATTCATAGAAAAACCAAATGTCTACACCACGTGTTGTTGAGGTGGTAGCAGATTTAATTTCCTAAAAAGAATTTGATAAATATTTGAAAGGGAGGAATTTGTGGAATAAGGGAAAAGAGTAGGAGACTAAGAATAATTAGACAGTTCTGCCAAATAGACAATGGTCCTCTATGATATTGACTGCTTGTATCCATCCTATTTTTGTGTTTTGTGTCTATTGCCTCATGTGCTCTGTCCCTGCAGGCTGGCTCTCATTTGAAGGCATGCTGCTCTTTTACACCGACTTCATGGGGGAAGTGGTGTATGGAGGGGACCCCAAGGCCCCTCATGACTCCGAAGCGTTTCGGAACTACAACACGGGAGTGAGTGTGGGCTGTTGGGGTATGTGCGTCTATGCATTCAGTGCTGCATTTTATTCAGGTAGGGCACTCAATCTCATAGTCTGTAGAATTTTGCTCCAGAGGTTCAAGTTTCCTCTTGCCAGGCATTATAGTTTTCACTATTTTGCCAATACTTTGTTAAGTACTTTTCCTGAGTATTCCATAATTGAGAAGAGGTAAAAATGTACATGTACTAAAGGTCTGTACATGCATCAAATAGATGAATTAAACTGTTATACCACAACTCAATGTTTGAATATTCTACAGCACAACCCAATGACTAGCCGTTCTGTACCATTACTGATGGACTAGGGCCACGATTCTCCCATCCTTCTGGGCTAATATTTTACTGCAGTGGGCCAGGAGAATCGCACATCGGCTGATTCTCAGGGTTCCCACAAGCATTTGTGCCTTGCTTGCATCTCCAAGGCCCGAATTTCCAGCAGCGTCTGGAGATAAGCTGGGAGATGGAGCTAGCATTTAAATAGTACTTCAAAGACAATTTAAATGCTATTAGCAGATCTGGGACTGAATTATCTGGGCCCGCTAGCATCTGCCACCCCGCTGGAGTATTTCACTCCAATGCTGTTTAGGGAGCAAGCGGCCTGACCTGCTGGATGAAAGCATGGCAATCAGGCATCCCCATAGAGTTGGGCAGCAGGGGTTGGTGCCCACTGGGCCGAGCAGTGCCAAGGAGACTTTATTGAAGGCAGAGCGTAAGGGCAATCAGTGGGGTGTCCCATTGCCATTCTGTCTGGTGATCGATGGGGGAGGAAGTTAGGCCAGTGACTTGGCCGGGCTGGGGAGGTAATCAGCTGGGAAGTTGGGGAGGGGAGGTGAGGGGTGAAGTGGGGTGGGTGGTGGTTGGATCTTCACTGCTGGGGGAGTGCTGGAGATCAGGGCAAGCGATAGGAAGGTGGTGGGGGGGGTGATGTGCTTGGCACTAGTCCACGAGTGCAAGGGTGGGTTGGGCTGCGATTGGGCCATAGTGTTTTGTGGGGACAGCACCGCTGGGATCCCAGGTTGGCCAGCAACTGAGCTGGCCGGCAGACAAGAGAATGATACATTGGGGCCACTGTGCAGGTGCAGAGGTCCACTGATTTCAGTCTTTCCAGTCTGAATAGGCCCTGCCCCCTGAAATTTAATGATATTCAAATTGGTGGCCTCTGCAGTGCACAGAATGTCGGTAATTCTTATGTGAATTCCCATTGAAGGAAACAGTGTAAATTATTCTAGTTTACCTGCAAATTCAACATTTAAAATTTTGGGGGGAGAATTCCGATGAAAATGTTCTTATTTTTCCTTTGTCATGGGATGTTGGCATTGCTGGCTAAGATTGCATTTATTGCTCATTCCTCATTGCCCTGGAACTGAGTGGTCACTTCAGAGTCAACTTCTGGAATCACATGTAGGCTAGACCAACTAAGAACAGCAGATTTCCTTCCCTAAAGGGCATTGGGTGAACAAAATGGGTTTTTACAATAATTGGCAATGGTTTCATAGTCATCATTAGACTTTTTAATTCCACATTTTTATTGAATTCATTACTAATTTAGTGAAAATATCAATGACTAGGCATTCTTTTCCACGACTCAGTGACTAGATGTATTATATCATGACTCAATGACGAGATGTTCTACACTATAACTCAATGGCTAGATGTTCTATTCTACCACCCTATTACTACACATTCTATATTACGACCCAATGACTAGATGTTCTACACTATGACTCAATAACTAGACATTCTATAACTACCTGCCAAACTTTGTATCATCCACAAATTTACTTCCAAACTCCCCACCCATCTCATCTGTAAAGATAAAATTGCCATATTCCGAGATGATCATAGGTTGCTCTTGTCCTCAGCTGACTGGTGGTGATTTAACCTGAGGATCACGACCCTCAGATAAGAGACAGTGCTGAGAAACTGGGCTTTCATGAATATCCTCAGTCAATATGGAAATTGAATCCGCGTTATTGCATTTGCTCTGCATCAGAAACCAGCTCTCTAGCCAGCTGAGCTAACCATGCTCCCATCATCTATAAAATGTATACATATCACAAACAATAAGAAACCACAGTGGACACTGATCTCCAATCACACAAACAGCCTTTTACCACTACCCTCTGTCTCGTACCACTAAGCAAGGTTTGGATCGATCTTGCCAAATTACTCTGGATCTGGTGTGCTTTTACTATCTTTATCAGTCTCCTATATGGGACTTGTCAAAGGCTTTGCTGAAATCCATGTTGTACCCAGACATCAGTTTCTCGTCAACAGAGATCCTTTACTGTATACCAAAAAGAAGAGCCAAACCCATGACTTACAGATAGACAGTAAACACCTCAGGACCTACAACACTGGTATGGGTTGAGCAGCAGGTCTATAAGCCCCTTTTGTCTATTTCTCATTGAGCGAGCCTCAACTCACTCAATAAGGGAGCTTGTATTCCACGAATCCCTCAGGGAGATCTATCAGTGATTCCCCATGGCTCATCATAACACATATAAACTACATTAACTACACTAGTCTCACGTACACAACCGGTCACAATCAAATTTTTTAAGAATGGCCACCTTCTGACAAAGCTATGTTGACTATCCCTGATCAAATCTTGTCTCACCAAGTGGAAGTTAATTTTCCCCTTCAGAATTTTCTCCAATAGTTTCCCTAACACTCTGTAATTCTCTAGTTTATTTCAGCCATTAGAACCCTGTAATTTCCTCTCTTGCTTCCCACAACAACCTGGGAATTCATCTGGACCTGAGGATCAGTCCACTTTTAAGCCTATCAAAACTTCCACTGCTTCCTCACTCCCTATATCAAACTGTTCAAGAATCTTACAGCCCTCTTCCCAAATTCTGAACCTACATCCTCCTTCTCGTGGGTAAAGATAGATGCAAAGTGCTCATTTAATATCCTACAGCTCGATGCACAACTCCGAATGGGTCCTACTCTTTATCTGGTTATCTTCTTCCTGTTAATATATTCATAGAATATCTTGAGATTCTCCCTAATCCTACTCACAAGTCCTTTTTCATACCCCAATTTTGTGCTCCTGATTAATTTCTTAACTCCCTCCCGCACTTTCTATACTCCGCTAAAGCTTCCACTGATTTGCTTCCTTTATGCCTGCCAAAACTTCTCTTTTCTTTCTTATCGAAACCTGGGTATTCCCTGATATCCAGGGTTCTCTGGGCTTGCTGCTCCTTTATTTCACCCTAAAAGGAATATGTTGGGCCTTTACTCTATCCATTTCTTTTTGAACTCTGAACTATCATTTGAACTTTGAACTACCATTGCTTAACTGTAAATTTTCCCACAAGAAGCTTTCTCCAGTTAACTTT
Organism: Sphyrna mokarran; assembly: GCA_024679065.1. Classification (NCBI taxonomy): domain Eukaryota; kingdom Metazoa; phylum Chordata; class Chondrichthyes; order Carcharhiniformes; family Carcharhinidae; genus Sphyrna; species Sphyrna mokarran. The sequence continues at coordinate 18,141,917 of JAGIQG010000028.1, read as the reverse complement.
GTCCAGTTCCTGTCTTATTCTAATAAAACCTGCCTTCCCCCAATCCAAAACTATTTTTTTGCAGAACATTGTTTCCCTTTCCCATAACAAACTTAAATTATACTATGTTATGATCGCTATCCCTAAAATGCTTCCTCACTGCCACATCAAACACTTATCTGACTTTGTTCCCTAGAATTAGATCCAGAATGATGCTGCCCCTTATTGAACTTTCTATATACTGATATAAAAAGCTCTCCTGAATACATTTCAAGAAGCTTGCCCCTCTAAACCTGCTACACGATGACTATTCTAATTAATGGTGGGTAAGTTGAAATCCCCCAATATAATTACACTATTATTAATTTTGCACACCTCAGTGAACTATCTACATATCTATTGCCCGATGACTGGGAATCTATAATACATTCCCAGCCATATGACTGATCATTTTTATTCCTAAGCTCTACCCACGAGCCTCAATTGAAAACCCTTCCAAGATATCATCCCTCTTCACTGCTGTAACTAACTCCTTAATTAATAATGTGACACCAGCTTCTTTATTACATCCTCCTCTGTCTTGGCTAAAGATCCTATATCCCGGAATGCTGAGTTGCCAGTCCTCCCTCTCCTTCAATCATCTCTCTGTGATGGCAACAATATCAAAATTCCATGTGTCAATTCATGCCCTTAACGCATCAGTCTTCCCTATAATATTCATAGTATTAAAGTAAAAGCCATCCAGCTTTGCCTTACTCCTTTGGAACTCAACATGACTGAACATTCTCTATCTTGATTCCTTTATTATAGTATGCTGTGTCCCTTTTTAATAATACCCTGTATCCCTTGCCTCACTGAACTAGTTTAAACTCCTCCCGATAGCACTAAAAAACCCACCCACAAGGATGTTGGTTCCATTCTGGATCAGGTGCAGACCATCCCGTTCTCCAGAAATGGTACCAGTGAGTCAAGGATGTTGGTACGATTCATGATTTCCCACACATAATAGGTCACATTTCCACTTAACTGACCTTACTTTTTTTTTTTTTTTTGGGTTGTGGGGGGTTTTTTTGGTGTTTGTTGTTTTTTTTTTGTTGTGTTGTGTGTTTTTTTGGTTACCTGCCATGTCTTACAGTTAAGCATGTCTGCTGTGGGCTGGCGGCCATGTTTATTGTGGACTGGGTGCCCATGCTTAATGAGGGCTCGATAGCTATATCCAATGTGGGTGTAGTAGTCATGTCTTCTCCTGTAGGCTGGGGGGGTTGGTCATGTTTACTATGCCCACTGGGTGCCCATGCTTAATGTGGGTTGGATGACTATGTCAGGTATGGGTGTGGTGGTCATGTCTGCTGTTGGCTGGGGGCCATGATTAGTGTGAGCTGGGGACTATGGTGGCCCCTGGGATGGATGGCCATGTTTATTGTGGGCCAGATGCTCGTGTTTAGTTTGGTGAAAATGTAACTCTGATAGTAAGGCTTTGCCTTAGAGATTTCTATATGAAAACAGGAAAAAATAAAAAACTCGAATCACAAGGAAGGAGCACCTGAAAATCTATATGTTTTCTGGGTCAAAGATTTCTATCCAACATGTTCAAACCTGTCTTTCCTCTTTCAGATGCTGATAGAACTACTGTGAATTTCCAAACATTTCTGTTTACATTTAAGATTTTCAACACTATTCTATTTTTGTATCAGCCTCATTGATGTGCACAGGCTGCGAGGGCACCACAGAGACAAGGATAATTCTCAATTGGCCAGTCACACCCCACAGCTCATCTTGGTACAGAGATTGCGAAACACATTTAACTGTAGAATTGAATATGACAATAAACAAAATCTGAAACTCAGGGAAATTGAAACAGAATCTCTTTCAGAAGCTGCTATTTGCTTCAAAATATGGACTTAAATCCAAGTATCATTATTTCAAGGAGTGTATTTTTGAAAAATAATTCCCTATTCATGTCTTAATTCCAGTACCTTATTAGGCAACTGATTTACACCCCAGTTATCGACTGAAGATCCCTACATTCCCCCAGATACCCATTAAGAATTGTCAGTGTACCACTGGTTAGTCACTGAGAATCTGCCAACAGTTGAAGACTTTAGCATTGAAGTTAGATACTGAGCTCTTCACATTGACACTGGTGAAAGTAGTGAAAGCGTGGATAGGATGTTGAATCACCACCTGATGATCAGCTACCTAACACACTGCACCGAACATATTGCCCCCAATACACTGCCCCTAACACACTGTCCCCAATATACTGCCCCCAACACACTGCCACCAAACACAGTGCCCCCAACATACTGCCTCTCAACTGCCACCAATACACTGCCCCCAACATACTGCCACCCAACACACTGCTACCAACACACTGTCCCCAATACACTGTCCCCAATATACTGCCTCCAACGCACTGCCCCCAACACACTGCCACCCAACACACTACCACCAAACACACTGCCACCAAACACACTGCCACCCAACACAATGTCACCCAACACATTGTCACCCAACACACAGTCACCCAACACACAGTCACCCAACACACAGTCACCCAACACACTGCCACCCAATACACTGCCAATCAACACAATGTCACCCAACACACTGCCATCTAACACATTGTCACCCAACATACTGCCCTGACACATTGCCACCAACACACTGCCTCCAACACTCTGCCACCCAACATTCTGTCACCCAACACACTCTCACCCAACACACTGCCACCCAACACACTGCCCCCAACACACTGCCACCCAACACACTGCCCCCAACATACTGCCATCCAACACACTGCCACACAATACACTGCCACCAACACACTGTCACCCAACACTCTGCCACCAACACACTGCCACCAACACACTGCCACCAACACACTGGCTCCTACACACTGACACCTAACACACTGCCACCCAACACACTGCCCCCAACATACTGCCATCCAACACACTGCCACACAATACACTGCCACCCAACACACTGTCACCCAACACTCTGCCACCAACACATTGCCACCAACACACTGCCACCAACACACTGGCTCGTACACACTGACACCTAACACACTGCCACCCAACACATTGCCACCAACACACTGCCACCCAACACACTGCCACCCAACACACTGTCACCCAACACACTGCCACCCAACACACTGCCACCCAACACACTGCCCCAACACACTGCCCCCCAACACTCTGCCACCCAACACTCTGTCACCCAACACACTGCCCCCCAATACATGCCCCAACACACTGTCACCCAACACACTGCCACCCAACACACTGCCTCCAACACACTGCCACCCAACACACTGTCACCCAACACACTGCCACCCAACACTCTGCCACCCAACACACTGCCTCCAACACACTGCCACCCAACACACTGTCACCCAACACACTGCCACCCAACACTCTGCCACCCAACACACTGCCTCCAACACACTGCCACCCAACACACTGCCACCAAACACACTATTATCAAACATGTCTCCAAGCAACACACAAGGATCCAATACACTGCTACCTAACAAGTTATAATTACATAAAAATTAACTTTCTCTCTACACTGATATATTGCCAGCATTTTCTGTTCTTATTCAGAATTTTACCTCTTGCAATATTTTACTTTTGCACTACCATCTGACACAGAGTATTCTGCACAAAACCACCAATAAACTACCATCTGAAATATGAAACGAATATACCTGAACAATGACCATCAACGTCTGTGTCGCTGGTATTCTATCACCTGTTTCTTATTTTCTACAGCACTCCTGGAGAAGTTGGAAGAACATTTCAGTATCCGAACTCTCTACTTTTTTGGCTACCTGTCTTTTGGGATTGGCACTGGCATTGCCACTCTGTCCAGAAACAGCTATGTTCTTTTATCGCTCTGTGTTACATACGGGGTGCTGTTTTCTTCACTTTGCACTCTACCCTACTCCCTGCTGTGTGAATACTATCAGAGCAAAAAGGTATAAACAAAACAAAAGCTGTATGCTAAAATTTAACAATTTATACACTTACAGTAAAATAACATCTAACTAGCATCTTCAGTATCTCGAGATTGTGGAACATTCTGGGGAAAAGGGGAAATTTTAGGTTCTACTATCTTGAACAGTTTCAGACTGGAACTGTCAGGAAGAAAGAGGCTTGTTCTCTCCATGCTGCTCCTGAAAGTGTTTAAGACAATGTAGAAGGAGCTTTACCATATATCTAACCCATTCTGTACCTGTCTTGGAAGTGTTTGATGGGACAGTGTAGACAGAGTGTTACATTGCATTTAACTTAAGTCATACCAGACCTGAAATTCTTTGACACTGACTCAGGGGCCAGTAATTTGCATTTTGTGGCAGAACTCTGACATTGGGAGCAAATGTGGGTTGGAAATAGTTAACTAATCTCGATTTTGCTTTGAATGGCCAATTAGCGGCCACGAAGTGGGCTCCAATAGAAGGACCTTCAGCATGTAAGGAATTGCAGCCTGTTCTACAGGTAAGGGAGAAAGATGGCGAGAGAGATGCGCTTTCGTCTTGAGTTGCCTTCTAGGCATTTTAAAAACTTGAACAAATAATTATCATAGTTGCTGGGCCATTGTGGAAGGGAAGCCCACCTCTGCCTCCATAGGTCTATGGCTGCAACCAAGACCATGTAAGTGGGCTCCCAAATCCTGTGGGAGTGCTGGCCCCCATCCCCACTCTGCTGCCAAGAAGTCTTCCCCAAAACGATGGATGAGATGGGTGCCAGTAATCTGGCAAATCAGCTGGCAGCATGAAATTAGATATCAACCCACCTCCATTTCCATCCCATCGACTTATGAAAATCCTCCCTGGGATCTTCTGGTTTCTCTGTATGCTCTGGTTTCTCTTCAGATCGTATAAATCTTTCGCCTTTTACTAAAGATTTCCGTGGAGAGGAACTCCCTAAATTGTCTCAAATTTGATTTTTAATTCATAGATCTATAAACATAGTTAGGGATCATGGGTAGAGGTGGGAACATTGGGGTGGCGACACAGGCTCGTTGGGCCGAAGGGCCTGTTTCCCGTGCTGTTTTGTTCTTTGTTCTTTGTTCTCTTTGTTCTGAAATTACATGTTTAATTCACCTTCAGCTTGATATGCAGAACATTAACTAGAGTGTTTAAAGGTTATCAAAGCTCCTTGTTTGGTGAGTTGTGTCATCGATCACTTGTAATGACACTGAATACTAATAGATACCTTTCTCTAACACACAAAATAACAGTTGTTATTTCTGTCTAGTTTGTAGGACCGAATGTGAATGGAACCAAGCGGGGCATGGGTGTGGACATTTCACTCCTGAGTTGCCAGTACTTCCTTGCACAGATCATCGTTTCCATAGTGATGGGCCCACTAACGTCAGTTGTAGGCAGTGCCAATGGAGTGATGTACTTTGCCAGTCTGACCTCATTCATCGGGTGCTTGTACTCTTCTCTGTTTGTAATTTACGAGATCCCTCCCGATGATAATGGTGAGGAGCAGACTCCCCTCCTCTTGAACGTCTGACTCTATGAGTTCAACTTTAACCTATTCAAGAACTAGTTCTCAAAACAATTTGAATATCCCCACTTTCCCCAAGATCCCACAACCTCAAGTCTTCATTTCTCAAACAGGAACAAAAGCAATGAAGATTATTTCCTCTTCTTTTATTGGTGCTGGTACCTCTCAGATATAAATATATAAATAAATAAATATATATATATATATATAAAAAAAATATAAAAGCACTGCTAATTAGTTAATTAGTGCCAGTAACATGCATGGGTTGCAAGTGATATGGTTCCACTCCATTCAGATATGTGTGAGAAGGTTAATGTGAGGCCCCAGCCACATGATAGTCATGAAAGAGATATCATGTTTCCAACATGAAGTCAATCAAGTATTGAGGTGGTGGTATGTTCCTGTTTCATATCCAATCATTAAAAATTCACTTTACATTTCCTAAAACAGTGGCTCTTTCTCAAAGTGAACACAATGGAAAGTGCTGGGATTCTGGTCAACTTTAAAAATGGTGGTATGAAATGTTTTCAATGGAAACATTTTTCAGTAAATCTTCATATCAGATGGTAGCGCACCTCAAAATTTTTCAATACTTGGCTATGTTATGCAAGATTTTTCAGCCTGTGCAAGAACTCAGAGTTTTTTCCTTACTGTGTCCATCGAACTGTGAGAAAAACCCATAATGGTGCTGAATTTGGAATAACAATTAAGCAGTCCCTGAAATTTTTGCAGTTTCACTCACTGAACACTCAAAAAAGGAACAATCCAGGCTTCATCTTAACTGAGTGGCAACAGCAGTTGCTGTTGGCCTCAATCGTGCCCTGGGTCAGAGAAAGCTCCCACTTAATGATTGTTTTCCATTGACTAGAACTCTACAATGAGACATTGGGTGAGGGCAGGATCACTGATGCTCTGTGTGAGCAGGTAGACTGTCAACATTTCAGCAATTTCAAAGTTGCTCAGTACCATTAACAGTGACTATTTCAGTAGATGTGTGGGAGAATGTCCAGAGAACATATCTAGGAGGGGGAGGAGAATGAGCATGATGGTTTATCCCCATTCTATTAAAGCTAAAGAAATCTAACATTTAAACAAGCTGTAATCATTTTTAAAATAAACAGCACTGCAAATACATTGAAATACATGTGTACTGTACGTATGTATCTACAGGTACATGTGTATATGTAGCTAAGGTATATGTACCTTAGCTACCAGGGCATGTGCAGCATGAAGTAAACAGAGTAAATGTCTGTCCGTAGTGCCCCATCAGACACTCACAAAGATACAGCACAGGTTCCTGCCGATGCTACAAATAATAAATTGAGCTTATCTATACTTAGCCACTTCTTGTGAGCATAGTTTCAGTTTCCTCTCTTATGGCAGGAATGGGGGTCGGTCACAGAGTGTACTTCCCTATTACTGGTGCAGGGAGTAGAATGTGAACCTCTTGAATTAGAGAGTGCGCCAATATTCATTGCCTCCCAGTACAACTTTCTTGGGATGATAAGGCCAGGGGAGAATGAGGGACACACAGGGAAACTGATAGGATTGCTTTGGGGATTGATTGACCTCCTCTTCCTTCTCCTCCTCCTACTACTACTCTTCCTCCTCCCCCCCCAACCCTATTGTGTAGATGTATTAAAGTTATTGCACAGAAAAGAAGCAGCTAACACTGTCCTTCACATTTACTATATGATTCCATATCAACCCTCATGGTTTTAATAAGAAAATCAAAAGATTGTCCATAAACGTACTCCTCTGTGCTCCCTGTTAGATTGGAGCCAACAGCACTTGTAAAAGGTATTTGACTTGAATATGAATGACACAGTAAGTATCTTGGTTAAAAAAATGAAATTAAAAAAAGACCTTGTACAAACTGTTGTTCTCTAATTCTATTTCTTTTTACAGAGCCATATGAACCATGCACTCCCCAGTTTCAATCCCTGGTCTGTGTTGAGTGAGTTAATCTCTGTAGCACTATGGTTTTTCTTAGTGCTTTTGCAAGTAGCACAGTGGTTAACACTGCAGCCTCACAGCTCCAGGGATCTGGGTTCGATTCCTGTCTTGCGTCACTGTACGTATGACATTTGCACATTCTCCTTGTGTCTGCATGGGTTACTTTTGGGTGCTCTGGTTTCCTCCTACAGTACAAAGATATGCAGGTTCGGTTGATTAGTCGTGTTAAATTGTCTCTTAGGAATGTGTATGTTAGGGGGATTAGTGAGGTAAATATGTGGGGTTATAGATAGGGCCTAGTTGGAATTATCAATGGCGCAGACTTGATTGGCCAAATGGCCTCCTCCTGCACTACAGGGATTTTATAATTAATGATGTAATCAGCCAGGGTTCTTGTCCCTGATTATTAACCAGTTAGTATATAGATATTGGGATGAGAATCTGATCTTGGATGCGATGCCCATTGAGGGTGATTTGCTCACAAAAGTGATTTGCACTTGTTTCTTATACTGGTCCATTGCAAATCTTCTGCTTCACACCACAGCCTGAATCACTGTCAATTCACCCTAGGATCAGACAAAGGAGCTTTGGTCTCTTTATGCTGAGATTTGTGCTTGCAGGTTATTGAGATCAGGTTGCACACATTGAAACTCTTCTTCAATGCAGCATTTGGACACCAGAGGGTGCTGGACATACCCTCTCTGGTGATTAACCTCACATTCAGTTGATATCAACCAGTTTGCTTTGATGATGATCCCAGGTAACTCCAGAGTTTTGGTTGCATTTTACAAAACTATAAACGGGGTAATTTGTCAATTTCCCAAAAGAAAAGTAGGAAAGGGGGAAAAGGCCAGTGGCTGTGACATACATCATTATGAAGTGCTTTGAAAGGTTAGTGATGGCATGCATCAATTCCAACCTCCCAGACTAACTGGATCCACTACAGTTTGCCTATCACTGCAACAGGTCCACAGCAGACACTATTTCCCTGGCCCTGCACTCAACCCGGGAACATCTAGATAACAAGGACACCTATGTCAGACCCCTATTTATTCACTACAGCTCAGCTTTCACTACTATTATTCCCACGAAACCCATCTTCAAACTCTGTGGCCTGGGCCTTGGCACCTTCTTCTGCGACTGGATCCTGAATTCACAGACCAATATCAGTAAGCATTCACTTCCTCCATGATCATCCTCAACACCAGTGCCCCACAAGGCTGCATCCTCAGCCCCCTACCACACTCTTTATACACCTATGACTGTGTGGCCAAATTCCCCTCCAATTTGATTTTCAAGTTTGCTGATGACACCGCCGTAATGAGTTGAATCTCAAACAATGACGAGGCAGAGTACAGGAATGAGATAGAAAATCTAGTGAACTGATGCGGCAACAATAAGCTCTCCCTAATGTCAACAAAATGAAGAAGATTGTCATCGACATCAAGAAGTGTAAAGGAAAACAAGTCGCTGTCGACATCTACGAGGACAAAGTAGAAGGACTTGAGAGCTTCAAGTTTTTAGGTGCCCAGATCACCAACAACCTGTCCTGGTCCCCCCATGCTGACACTGTAGATAAGAAAGCCCACCAATGCCTCTACTTTCTCAGAAGACTAAGGAAATTTGGCTACAACTCTCACCAACTTTTATAGATGCACTATAGAAAGCATCCTTTCTAGTTGTATCACAGCTTGGTATGCCCAAAGCTATAAGGGACTACAAAAGATCATGAATGTAGCCCAAACTATCATGCAAACCGGCCTCCCATCCATTGACTCTATCTACACTTCCCGCTGCCTCGGCAAAGCAGCCAGCATAATTAAGGACCCCATGCACCTCAGACATTCTCTCTTCTACTTTATTCCATCAGGAAAAAGATACAAAAGACTGACGTCACGTACCATCCCACTCAAGAACAACTTCTTCCCTGCTGCTGTCAGAGTTTTGAATGGATTCACCTTGCATTAGGTTGATCTTTACATCCTAGCTATGACTGTAACACTACATTCTACACTCTCACATTTGCTTTTCTGTGAACGGTATGTTTTTGTCTGAATAGCATGCAAGAAACAATACTTTTCATTGGAAACTAATATATGTGACAATAATAAATAAATCAAAATCAAATCATAGTGTTTCCTGTCATTTTTATTAGTTCTGACAGCATTACTTTTAATTCTAATTGCCTGACATTTGTCCATATTCCACAATACATTTACAGCTTGAGGGCAATGTACTGCATCTCCTTTCTTTCTTGTTCAGTTATGTAAGGATAATGGAGAATTCCCATATTACAGGCCACTGTCATCACTATTCTAATGCCTGGAAACCTGATGATAATTCCGTCAGTAGGATATTCCGTAATCTAGATAACAGAGTCAGGGACTGAGTTGACCAACTTTGTTATTTTTCTCAATGATAGACTTAGGTCGGTAGAGAGAAATAAAAGACTAAACAATATCAGAATCATACTATAGATAACAGACTTCAGTCAGTTGAATGACGAGGGAATCTGGTGATGGTCACCTCAGAGCAAAGATGAGTGATTTAATAGAGGTATTCAAAATGATCAGGATTTCAGGAGTGCGAAAGGTCTTGACATTAGTGAGATTCAATAATATCAGGAGAGGAACTGAACCTCAGTAAGAGTCAGCACCTTCAGAAGAGGAGCCGAACCCAGTGAGAATAAGCATCTTCAGGAGAGTAAGGTGAAAACAAAATAAAACATTAATGTATTGATTTAAAATTCTTGTCAATTCATGGTGGTCGTTTGATGAATATTTAGATCTGTCATCATTTGTTCAGTTTCCATAACATCAGAGTTTAACTTCTAGGATTTCCTATTTTGCCAGATCAAGCTTGTTTTCAAATTTGTGCCATCACGATTGCTTATTTTCACTTGCGTAACACCATCCTACTTCATCCTCGTCTCAACTCATCTGCTGCTGAAACTTTTGTCCATATCTTCCTTTGCTCTAGGATTGACTAATTCAATGTACTCCCAGCTGAACTCCCACATTCTCCCCTCTGTAAACCTGATATCATTCAAAACTCTGCTACCTGTCTTTTAACTCGCACTAAGATTTGTTCACCTCTCATCCCTTTGCCTGCTGATCTACTACCTGCAACATCTTGTTTTAAAATTCCCATCCTTGTTTTCAAATTCTTCCATGGCTTTGCTTCTCCTATCTCTGTAACCTTCTCCTGGCCCATAACTCCCTGACATATTTGAACTCCTCTAATTCTGGTCTCTTAAAAATGCCCAATTTTGTTTGCTTCATCATGAGTGGTCAAACGTAGAACATAGAATATAGAACACTACAGCACAAATAGGCCCTTCGGCCCACAAGTTGCACCGATCATACCAATACCTACTAGACCATAGAACTATGTGTAACTCCTAATCCCATTTAGTCCCATGTACTCATTCAGAAGTCTTTTAAAAGACTCCAGCGAGTTCGCCTCCACCACCACCGACGGCAGCCGATTCCATTCACTCACCATCCTCTGAGTGAAAAACTTACCCCTAACGTTTCCTCTGTACTTGCTGCCCAGCATCTTAAACCTGTGTCCTCTTGTAGCAACCATTTCAACTCTGGGAAATAGCCTTCGAGAATCGACCCTATCTATTCCTCTCAACATTTTATAAACATCTATCAGATCGCCTCTTAACCTTCATCTCTTTAGGGAGAAGAGACCTAGCTCCCTCAACCTATCTTCATAGGTCATGCCTCCCAATCCAGGCAACATCCTTGTAAATCTCCTCTGCACCCTCTCAATAGCTTCCACATTCTTCTTGTAGTGAGGCGACCAGAACTGCACACAGTACTCCAAGTGGGGTCTGACAAGGGTCTTATAAAGTTGCAGCATTATCTCCCAACTCCTAAACTCAATCCTTTGATTAATGAAGGCCAGTACACCATACGCCTTCTTGACCACATCCTCCACCTGCGAGGCTGATTTAAGAGACCTATGGACCCAGACCCCAAGATCCTTCTGCTCCTCAACACTGCTAAGATTTCTACCCTTGATATTGTACTCCTTCATCCCATTGGTCCTGCCAAAACGGACCACTACACATTTATTTGCATTGAAGTCCATCTGCCACTTCTCCACCCATTCTTGCATCCTATCTATGTATTGCTCCAACATCTGACATCTCTCCAGACTATCCACAATAACACCAACTTTCGTATCATCAGCGAACTTACTAACCTATCCTTCCACTTCCTCATACAGGTCATTCATGAAAATGACAAATAGCAAGGATCCCAGAACAGATCCCTGGGCACTCTACTGATGACCAATCTCCATGCAGAAAAAGACCCATCCACAACCACTCTCTGCCTTTTGCAGGCAAGCCTGTTCCAGATCCACAAGGCCAAAGCCCCTTAGATCCCATGCCCTCTCACCTTCTCAAGAAATCTTGCATGGGGGACCTTATCAAACACCTTGCTGAAATCCATGTAAACTACATCCACCGCTCTTCCTTTGTCAATGTGTTCAGTCACATTTTCAAAGAACTCCACTAGGCTTGTAAGGCACGACATGCCCTTGACTATTTCTAATCAAGCTAAACTTCGCTAAATGCTCAAAAATCCTGTCCCTCAGGATCCTCTCCATCAACTTACCAATCACTGAGGTCAGACTCACCGGTCAGTAATTCCCCGGGCTATCCCTGTTCCCTGTCTTGAAAATGTGGACCACATCCGCAATCCTCCAGTCTTCCAGAACCTCTCTCATCTCCATTGACAATGCAAAGATCATTGCCAGGGGCTCTGCAATTACTTCCCTCACTTTCCACAGTAATCTGAGGTACATCCCATCCAGTCCCGGCGACTTATCTATCTTGATAGAATTTAAAAGTTCCAACACATCCTCTTTCTTAACATCCACATACTCAATCTTTTCAGTCTGCTGCAAACTTGCAATACAACCTCCCAGATCACTTTCCACTGTGAATACTCATTAAGCAAAGTACTCATTAAGCACCTCTGCCATTTCTTCCGGTTCCACACAAACTTTTCCCCCTCACCTTTTAAAGGTCCAACCCTTCACTTCTCATCCTTTTACCCTTCACAGATTTGTAGAATGCCTTGGGATTCTCCTTAATCTTACCCACCAAGGCCTTCTTATGACCCCTTCTGGCTCTCCTAATTTGCTTTTTAAGCTCCTTTCTACAAGCCTATACTCCTCTAGATCCTTAACATCTCCTAGTTCTCTGAACCTTTTATACACTTTTCTTTTCTTCCTGACTAGATTCATCACAACTTAGGTGCACCACAGTTCCCGTGACTTATGAAAACCTCCTTGTCTCATCGGAACGTTATCGTGCAGAGCGCCAGACAAACATTCCTTGAAAATCTGCCACCTTCCTTCAGTACTTTTCCCCAAGAACACTTACTTCCAGTTTACTTGTCTAATTTTCTGCCTAATGATTTCATATTTCCCCCTACTCCAGTTAAACATTTTCCTATCCTATCTCTTTCCAATGCTACCGTGAAGGAGATAGAATTATGATCACCATCCCCGAGATGGTCTCCTATCAAGAGATCCGACACTGTCCTGGTTCATTAGCCAGCACAGGTCAAGTACCTTCAGTGATTCAGGCCCCAAGCTCTGGCATTCACTCACTACATCTCTTTCTCTCAACAATGTTTTTCTTATTTAAGACAGTCCTTAAAACTACCTCTTGATCAAACTGTGGGTCATCTCAAATATCTGCATACATAGCTCAGAGTCATATTTTATAATGCTTTGAGAAGCAACTTAGGATATTTTATCACTTTAAATGTACAATATTAATGCTAAGATGAAAGCACCTTTAGTCATGGAGAATCAGTGTTGTTAATTGGCAATCTCCTGTGTGATCGATCACAACTTAGGATAATTAGACACAGTTGTAAATTTAGCACTTGATAGAAAAACACACCCTTATTTTTCCGAAGAGACCCACCCAAAAAGCAGACTTATTCTTAGCTTTTGATAGAAGGTTCTCCTCAAGGTACTGACTTTCACTGGGATTCAGCTCCTTTCCAGAAAGTACTGACTATCATTGGGGTTCAACTCTCTTCCTCTTCTGATGATGTTGACTCTCACTGATATTCATGTTCAGGGCACCAGCAGCAGCAACTGTGTTTTATCTGTTTCTGATTTTTCATTGCAACTACGATTTAAGGAAATTTGTTGAATTAATTGGATCTGTAGCACCATGAAAGGACCATTTTTGTTTTCATAAAGAACAAAGAACAAAACAGCATGGGAAACAGGCCCTTTGGCCCAACAAGCCCACGCTGCAACCCCAATGTTCCCACCTCTACCCGTGATCCCTGTCTATGTTTATAGATCTATGGATTAAAAACCAAATTTGAGACAAGAAAGTAACAAGAATTGATCTATGGATTAAAAACCAAATTTGAGACAAGAAAGTAACAAGAATTTTCCATCAGGACCATTTTCTTTAAAATACTTTTTCAAAACAATGAAACTAAGTCTGGAAAACAATGCCTGTTTGAGTCCATTTATCCTCCAGATGCTATTGTCCATCCCTCATTGTTCAAGTTTACTTCATGTATTGGTTTGCTAGGCCATTTCAAATAGAAATTGGGAATCAATAGCTTTACTGGAGCCAAGTAAAGACTGCAGAACAGCAATAAAAAATCAATACAGCCATGCTCATTACATTCATATTGTGCAAACATATGTTCCATGGACCCATGTTCCACACATTGGTGTTCAGCATGTCCATACACTCATGTTCTGTACATCTGAGTTCCATAACTCTAAGTTCCATACGCTTGTGTTCTATAAGCCCATGTTCTATATGCCTGTGTTCTTTACACCTGTTTTCTGTTTGTCTGATTTGTACAAGCATGCTTTTGTACATTCGTGTTTTGTACTCCTTTTCATGTTCCAAGCTGGTCAGGCAGTGGAAAGCATACATGGGCATTGAATAGACTGACCCTGCTTTTATCAATTAAATTCATCATTGAGCCAGTTCCTGAAACTGAAAGCAATATGAACTCAATGCAAAAGGCTGAGTGTTAATCAAAGCAAAGAAAGCTAATGGATACCCATTGCGGGGGAGATATCACTGGGGTGTGAGGGCACGGCGGATCTGAAGTAAGTACGTCAAGGTGACAATGACTACCCTTGATGTCAAGACTGTATTTGACCAAGTGTGACATCAAGAACTGCTAGGCATTAACTAGACTCAATGACAATCAGTGGGAAAACTCTACTGATTGGAGTCATGCCTAGCACAGAGAAGGATGGTTGTGGTCAGTTATCTGAGCTCCAGGCCATTTCTGCAGGAATTTCTCAGGGTAGTGTCCTAGACCCAACTATCTTTAGCTACTTTATCAATGACCTTCCCTCCATCATAAAGTCTGAAGTGAGGATGCTTGCTGATGATTGCACAATTTTCAGCATCATTCGTGACTCCTCAGGCAGGCTAGGATTGCAAATCAGAGAGGGTCTGGTGGAATAAAGTGCATTTGTTTCAATGCGAGAAGTGTAACAGATAAGGCAGATGAACTTAGAGCTTGGATTAATACTGGAAACTATGATGTAGTTGTCATTACAGAAACTTGGTTAAGGGAAGGACAGGATTGGCAGCTTAGCGTTCCAGGATACAGATGTTTCAGGCAGGGTAGAGGGGGACGTAAAAGGGATGAGGAAGTTGCACTACTGGTTACGGAGAATATCACAGCTGTACTCTGGGAGGACACCTCAGAGGGCTCATACAGCGAGGCAATATGGGTAGAGTTCAGGAATAGGAAAGATGTCATCACATTGTTAAAGGTTTATTATGGGCTACCCAACTGCCAGCAGGAGATTGAGGAACAGATGTGTAGGCATATTTTGGCCAGGTGTAAAAGTAGAAAGGTTTTTGTGGTGCAAGATTTTAATTTCCCCTACATTGACTGGGACTCACTTAGTGCTAGAGGCATGGATAGGGCAGCGTTTGTAAGGAACAATACGTAGATAATCCAACAAGGGAAGGGGTTATACTGGACTTGGTATTGAGGAATGAGCCCAGCCAGGTGGTCAATGTTTCAGTAGGGGAGCAATTTGGGAACAGTGACCACAATTCAGTAAGCTTTAAGGTATTGATGGATGAAGATAAGTGTAGTGCTCAAGTTAAGGTGCTAAATGGGGGGAGGCTAATTACAACAATATTAGGCAGGAATGTAGATTGGGGGCAGATGTTTGAGGACAAATCAATATCCGGCATGTGGGAGGCTTTCAAGTGTAAGTTGATAGGGATTCCGGACAGCCAAATTCTTGTAAGGATGTAGGATAAATATGGCAAGTTTTGGAAACCTTGGATAACAAAAGATATTGTGAGCCTAGTCAAAGAGAAAAAGGAAGCATTTATCAAAGCTAGGAGGCTGGGAACACAAGAAGCAAGTGTGGAATACAAGGAATGTAGAAAGAAACTTAAACAAAGCATAAGATGAGCTAAAAGGGGTAATGAAAAAGCATTGGCCAGCAGGATTAAGGAAAATCCCAAGGCCTTTTACACATATATGAAGAGTAAGAGGGTAGCCAGAAAGAGTGTTGGCCTACTCGAGGACAAGGGAGAGAATCTATGTGTGGAGCAAGAGGAAATGGATGAGATATTAAATGAGTACTTTGCGTCAGTATTCACCAAAGAGAAGGACTTGGTGGATGATGACTCTGGAAAAGGATGTATAGATAGTTTGAGTCATGTTGAGATCAAAAAGGAGGAGTATTGGGATTGAGAAACATCAAGGTAGACAAATCTCCAGGACCTGATGGAATATACCACAGAATACTGAGAGAAGCAAGAGAAGAAATTGCTGGGGCATTGAGAGAAATCTTAGTATCCTCACCTGCTTCCGGGGAGGTCCCAGAGATTTGGAGAATAGCCAATGGCATTCCTTTGTTTAAGAAGGGTAGCAAGAATAATCTACAGGCCAGTGAGCCTTACATTAGTGGTAAGAAAATTATTGGAGAGAACTCTTCGAGACAGGATTTATTCCCACTTGGAAATAAGTGGATGTTATTAGTGAGAGGCAGCATGGTTTTGTGAAGGGGAGATCATGTCTCACGAATTTGATTGAGTTTTTTGAGGAAGTGACAAACATGATTGATGAGCGTAGGGCAGTGAATGGACTTCAGTAAGGCCTTTGACAAGGTCTCTCATGGCAGACTGGTGCAGAAGGTGAAGTCGCATGGGATCAGAGGTGACCTGGCAAGGTTGATACAAAGCTGGCTCGGTCAAAGAAGACAGAGGATAGTAGTGGAAGGGTGCATTTCTGAATGGAGGGCTGTGACAAGTGGTGTTCCCTAGGGACCTTTGCTGTTTGGAATATATATAAATGATTTGGAGAAAATGTAATTGGATTAGTAAGTTTGCGGATGACACAAAGGTTGGTGGATTTGCGAATAGCGATGAGGACCATCAGAGGATATAGCAAGTTATAGATCAGTTAGAGACTTAGATAGAGAGAGGAGGTTAATCCCGACAAATGTGAGGTGATGCATTTTCAAAGTCTAATACGGATAAGAAATATATAGTAAATGGCAGAACCCTTAAGAGTATTGATAGGATCTGGGTGTATAGGTACACAGGTTACTGAAAGTGGCAATGCAGGTGGAGAAGGTAGTCAAGAAGGTATATGGCATGCTTGCCTTCATCAGTCAGGGTATTAAGTTTAAGAATTGGTAAGTCATGTTGATGCTTTATAGATATAAATGTTCTATAATATTATCGAACATTAGTGAGGCAGCATTTGGAATATAGTGATCACTTCTGGTCACCACACTACCAGAAGGATGTGGAGACTTTGGAGAGGTAGAGAGGGGAAGATAGAGAAAAGATTTACCAGGATGTTGCCTGGTTTGGAGGGCATTAGCTACGAGGTTAGAAAAACTTGGTTTGTTTTTACTCGAGCGACAGAGGTTGAGGGGAGACATGTTAGAAGTCTACAAGGTTTATGAGAGGCATGGACAAAGGGATAGTCAGAAGTTTTTTCCCATGGTGGAAGAGTCAATTATTAGGGGGCATAGGGTTATGGTGCGAGGGACAAATATTAATAGATGTACAAGGCAGTTTTTTTAGAGTGGTGGGTGTTTGGAACTTGTTGCCAGGGGAGGTAGTGGAAGCGTCTAGAGTAGTGATTTTTAAGGGGCATCTTGACAAGTGAATGAGATGGGGATAGAGGGCTATGGCCCCCAGAAGCGTAGGAGGTTTTTGTTAAGTCAGGCAATATGGTCAGTGCAGGCTTGGAGTGCCAAAGGGGTTGTTCCTGTGCTGTAATTTTCTTTGTTTCTCAGATACTGTAGTCCATATCCAAATGCAGCAGAATTTGGACAATATCCAGACTTGGATTGATAAATGCCAAGTAACATTCACACCACACAGGTGTCAGGCAATGATCATCTTCAACAAAATGCAATCTAACCATCATTACTTGATATTCAATGGCATTTCCATCACTGTATCTCCACTATCAACATCCTGGCAGTTACAATTGACCAGAAACTTAAGACTGGACTAGCCATGTACTGGGGCTACAAGTGTAGGTCAAATGTTAGGAACCCTGTGGCAATTAGCTCACCAAAGCCCACCCAGCATGGAGTGTGATAGAATATTCTCTCTTGCCTGGCTGAGTTAAGCTCCAAAAGAACTCAGGATTGTCACCACCCAAAGCAGCCACTGCTTGATTGGCACGCTTACAAACATTCACTCTCTTTGCCACCAACTAATACTATCAATAAGATGCACTGCTGAAACTCACCAAGATTCCTTAGACAGCAGCTTCCATTTAGAAGGACAAGCTCACATGAGAGGAGTACTACCTAGTTCCCCTCCAAGCCCCACACCTTCTCAACTTGGAAATATATTAAAGTTCCTTTACTATCATTGGGTTAAAATGCTAGAATTCCATCCCTAAGAACTCTGTGGGTGCATCTAAAACATGGACTACAGCAGTTCAAGGCTGCAGCTCGCCATCACTTTTTTGAGGACAATTAGAATGGCGCAATGAATACAGGTCTAGCCAGCAAAGCCCAAATTTCTCAAATGAGGCAGTTACTCCAGGTGAGGCTGATTGACTGCTACACTAAAAATGACTTCTCAGCTGTCCAACGACTGTCCTTTGTCACAAATGGGGCAGACAGTAGGGTGGGATGTATGAGTTGCTACATGTTCCATTCACTGTCAGCACTTGACTTTAGTTTGTACTTGGTACTGAAACTCAATGTGTTCAGCTCCTTCAGCCCTCCACTTCAGTCTTATACCAAACAGATATCAGTGAGGATATTGTACTTTTTCCCAATGAGGCTTTGTGCATCTCTAACACATTTCCTCTGCACACATGGGGCTCACTTGCCATGTTTTACATCAGATATGCAAACACCATGGCCTACCCAACTTAGCTGATTTAAGTGTGATCACTGCTTCAGAGGGAAAACATTGACATTGCTGCATCTACCCTGCCAATGAATTTGCGTGAACTTGCAAGGTAGCACTAGCCCAAGGTGAGGTACCTGATATTAACTGTCTACATCTATGGCCCATATAGAAGGGCAAGTATCATAATGACCTGGATCCAGCTCAGAGCACAAATGGAAAGTGGGTTGCAGCAGGGAGTGAAATTGAAGTAAAAACTGAATACAAAAGGAGCTGTAGATTGATAAAATGGGAGTTGTTGTAATTTAATCTAAATTAAAATACAAATATATTGTAGTTTATTCCAAATATAAAGCACTTCATTTGGAAAGAAAAATGGGAACCAGCAAACCAGGTAATGCAGAACTCAAATAAATTGAATCCTACATATGAAACCAATCCTCCCTACAGCATTTTACCCAGATCCATCCACTGCCATGATGGGCTAACACCAGAGACTCAAAGAAAATAATGGTTAAATATGACTGAAGGGGCCAGGACTTTGTGTCCAATTTAGTCACCAACACAGGGGAAATTTATCAACCCTAAAGTAAATAGCACCTATTCCAATATTCAGAAAGTGGGTGAATCCATTATGTCAATTTGCTAAACTGATCATGTAATTATTTCTCCATTTAACAGTATAGCTGGCAAATTATTCACTAAGCAGAAAAGGATGTTTGCACCAGGGTCTTGGCTGTCAGGATCAAGAACTTTTATTTATCAATTCCTTTTCAAAATAACATGCAATATTATTGCACCTTAGAATGTAGTTAAATGTTTCCTGAACTCACTGGTTCTTTACTTGTGTCAGAATTGACAAATTGAAATCCTAATAGGTGCACCTCAGACCTTGTCCAGAGCTAATGATCTCACACCAAAATCTGAACTCATCCATCACCCCATCCTCACAACCCTCCAAATTCTGGATTTTTGTGCACTCATGCCTTTCTAAACCTAGTCACTAACCCTCAATATATTTTTCCTTCTCCAAGGCATATCAACTCCCTTAAAAACCCAACTGGGTTATTTGGCTTGTCCTTATGCCTCCTATGTAAAGGCACAGCCTGAAAACACTACTAAAATTAGACAAGGCAAGCTTGCTGTAGTCTCTAGTCTGCAGATGGAAGACTAAATGAAGTAAGCACTACACAAGACTATAGGGAAAAGAAGCAAAGTACACAAGTAATAAATTATAGTAAATGAAATTCTTGTCATACATACAAATTACTCAGACACTTAAAAAACCCAAAGATTTATTTATAGTACTTAACCAGAATATACAAAGTAGTGGTCAAGCATGAACTAATGAGGTATACAAATTTAACCTTGTTCAATATGGAAAAAAATGATACTACTTAATCAAATTACTTTTTTTAAACCACATACAGGGTTTTTAAGCATAGGTTACAATGAGTTCAAAAAGAAATTTACAAATTGAACCTGTCAATTTTTGCTGGAAGTTGTTTTCTGCACCACAAACAATATCAAACAGTGACAAATTGTGGAGCTTGAAGAATGTTAAATTTTTTTGTTACATTTTTGTATTTTTGTACAGAATAGAAGACCAGGTTTATCTCCCCCCACCCACCCCGTTAACAAGACCTATATCTTTGGTCTTCATTGCATAAGAAGCTCTACCCTAAACACAATTTACAAAAAGAAAAAAGGGCAGTTATTTATTTTCTTTTCTTGAAATAAGAACATGGTCAGTCAACTGTAAAGCATGTGCTTCTAAAATGTACAAATCCAAGTTCTAAACCCATTTCAAAACAGACCACAAAACATTTATTACAGCATTCAAACCCATTACAAATGTGGTTGTACAAAGACCATATAATAAATAACTTCATAAAAAACAAATATTCCCCAGAGCAATGCCTTGGACAGGTGTTACAGGAACCAGTTGTACAGTACAATATAAAACCCACTCTCTGCAAATGTACATTTAAAGAAAAGCACAATCTCTACAATGTGAACCTGACCACACCATCAAGATATAAAAATTCAAAAGGAATGCTTAAGCTTCTGCCTTGGGTTCTGTCGATTCTCCATTTTCTGACTTTTGCCTCTTCTTTTCAACATCATCCTGAAAGATAAAAAAGGGCAGAAAATGAAAATTTGGAAAATCATTTGAAGGCTAGTTTACTACCAAGGCTGCAGGAGGAAGTTTTCTTGCCACCAAAAGGTAACAAAGAAAGGCTCCCCCAGTGGCAGACAATGGTACAGCAGCATTTCAATTTTTAAAATCAACAGTCTTAACTTCTGTGGAACTTGTAACTTCATTTTCCTTTTAATTTAAGCTGCTTTTAAAATGCAATAAAAGGGGATATTTTGTACCTAATCCTATATCTCACTTTGTATGATTAAGACTGGAATGTCCAAGGACAGCTCTAAGTCCACAAAAATATTTGTTACATCCCTTGATAGCACTGCCTTGGGAGATCAGTGACTCTGATTATGCACCACTAAAATACATTGGTTCGTGTAAATCAGACTTATTGGCATATACCTGCTCCTCAGCTGGACGCTTCACTGCATGTCCACCGGCATCATCTTCCTCCTCAGCACCTTCTTCCTCTTCACCATCTTCCTCTTCACCATCACCCTCAGCTGAAGATAAAAGTTTATTTATCAAAACCTTCAGACAAAACTCAATGTGATCTTCCAGCTCATCAGCATAGGATTAAAAACAAAATAACTATTGCCATCCAAAGTATTTCCAGTATGTTGAAGAATTCCTCTTATTTGAGAGCAGATGGATTGATCAAAGTCTTATTCATAAGCATTTCCTTTTGCAATAAGGCTGGGGACTCTACATGGACAAATATACTTAAGGCTTACTGCAACATTAGCAATTGTCTGGACATTCCTCCTACTCACCATCTTCTTCCTCCTCCTCATCCTCTTCTACTTCTTCTGCGTTTTCATCTGTGTGCTCAGCCCCATTCTCCTCCTCCTGAAACAAACTAATCATTAGGGAGGGAAAAAACACAGTAAACCTGAACTTTCAGGCGTATGCTTGATTACAGATTGTGCAACTATATGTACTTCCCACAATTCAAAATATTAATGTCAACCGTCACTGACTCCGCCTCCTCACTATGCTATTTACATAGACATGCTACCATTGCATTTAGGCCTCATCACATTTCGCAGTTTATGTTTACTTCAGGAGATTATAAATTTACTCATTTACTTGTTTTAGGTGTTTGCCTAGAATACATCGCAAGAATGAAAGGCCAATTAGGACACGTGTAAGTGTTAACAACACGACTAGGAATCTATCCATACATTATTACCCTGCTAAAGACTACTGTGGCTGTACTTTCAGAGCAGACAGCAATTAGCGAACAAATTCGACAGAAAAACCACGAAGCCAAATCGACAAAAATGTTTGCTGGGTGTTGAATTCTTTACATCCGAGGTGAGAAACATTACCTGACGAGCCACTCAAAATGCCTTGGTGGGGTGGGTGAGAATTTTAGTTCTTGAAATTCAAACTAATTTGTTAAACCCGGCTAGATATTTAAAACACAAACATATACATATTTGAAGGGAGTTTCGATTCCGCCCGGCAATCAGCAAAGCTATTGAAATCCCGTTGCCCTCTCCACCAGTTTTCACAACGTTCACTACTTACTGTTCCATTTGGTGCATCTCCACTGCCGTTTTCCTTCTTCTCAGTTTCTACAACCTTTTCTTTCAGGTCCTACAAGCACAAGATAAAAACAACCAGCTCAAAAAACAGGCTGTGCAAATCGCGAACTATTTCAGAGATCACCAGAGCATTAGGAATTTTATACCAATATAGACATTTATTTTCCTCAGAGCTGAAACAATACACTGACGACGGACAACAGAGCACGTAGCAAAGCAAAGCCCGAGTTTCATATCACCCCTCACACCGGACACCACGGCCAACAGGCGACTCAAACTCAGCAACAAAATATACCGTGAACAGCCAAACTCCCAAATGGTTATTCCCCCCCCCCCCCGCAAAGATGGGATTAAAATGAGAAGCTTATTAACCTTCCCCCGCGCGCAAAAATGGGATTAAAATATGAGAAGCAACACCAACTTGGTGATAAATTGCAATAAAAAGTCACCAACTACTGACGCTAACTATACTTATTGTTTGTCTAAACTTTGCATCAATTTTGCATGCCGCTTCCTCTGTTCTCCAGGACAACAAACACATTATCCAATTCCCCCAATTGATTAAACCAGTGTCTCCAGATGCACCATCTGCCTCCCCACCACCCGGCTCTGCTCTCCCCTCCCAACTGACTGGCCGCAGCAGCAACGGGGTTGCAATGCTGCAGCTGCACAGCTGCAGATGGGGAGGTTGCAATGCTGCAGCTGCACCGCTCCCGCTGCTCCTTCCCCTTTCAGCCCATCCTCTCTACCCCCACCCCTCCGTCCAGGTGAAAGCGCGCCTGCGCACCAGTATGCCCCCCCCCACCGCGCGGAACAGAAGCCCCGCCCCCTCCGCGCACGCGCGCTTCTCCCGCCGTTTTCACCTCGAGCTGAAAAATCCGGCGGGAAGCGGGAGCGCGCGGCCGCGGCGGTTGTTTGACTTTTAAACGGAGCCGAGAGGCGATGCCGGGTGAGTGTGTGTCTGTCCCCCACCTCACATATACACACACAAACAGCCAGCTCCCAGGGGTGGGTTAGAGCCGGGGATAGAGACCCGCGGGAGGGAGAGAGATGACGACGAGCTGCCGGCTGAAGGAGGACTAAACCCACCCCCCCCTCCCCCCAGAGCGGGGAAAGCAGCTGGGGCTCTGGAGGGGGGATGAGCCGGGACGGGATATGGAGATGGAAGTGCGGAACCGGGGGAGTCCGAGGATGTTGGTCCGAGGAATGTTTGGGGGAGGGAGGATGAGAAGCAGCGTCCAGAGGATATTGAGGATGAGGAGCCGGGGTGCCGACGAAGTGTTGGGAGGAACGGGGGGAAAAGATGGGGATAGGAGTGTGTGAAAACACGGCGGGCGAGCCGAGCGATGCTGAGGCGAGTGAGAGCGCGGGAAGCTGGCGGTCCATTTAATCCCACGGCAACTTCAAAGAGCCGCTTTGCGCCATACGGAGCGCCCCAGCGTAAGACCCCCAAACCCAGACATCAATCAGATGCGGAGACCCGAGTCCGGGTGAGGAAAAGGGATTTTTTTAATCTCCAGGTTGAGGATCAATCCGAGCAGTCCACACGCCCAGCCTCACATTCCATCAGCAATAACTTTCCAACTTCAACAAAAAAAAACTTAAATCTCAACAAGCCCGGGGGCAAGGGGGAGGTAGAAAGAGACACAAACCCCGCAATCTCTACCCCCAAAATACCCCCATCTCCAAATCCGCCCACTGTAGGAAGCACGTTAATCCACATTTAGATATCATTACTTGTACATGCGCTTCACACAAAGAGAAATTTGAGATAACAAAGGGAACACGAGGAAGATAAAACATCACCAAAACCCAAGGAGAAATTTATTGTCAAATTACATTCTTTTTTTGTTAAATCAAACTGCTCACCTTGGATGTGACCTCTTTGGTGGTGTCCACTACGGTATCAGCCATTCTCAATAAGCTTAGAGTATTTATAAATAAATTATATATTTTTAAAAATGGACCTGAAAGTAGGCAAAGGCTGATTTATCCCTGGTGGCGATAAATAATTTCCGCTGTACCTCCCTTTAACTCTTACACGCTGTGAGGAGAAATGAGGCGCCGTGTGCCGCGCTCACACTCTTAATACCTCCGCTTCCAGCCATCCAACCCCGCCCTCCCCTCCAATTGGTTAAAGCATCTGTACATCAGCTAATAGATACAGCCTTCGCTTCCAGCTGATTGGCCCTATGCAAATTGACTGCGCCGTGATTGGCGCCCCTGCTTATGCCGGCCACGCCTCCGTCGCGCCGATTGGCTGTATGCTAATAAACATGTTCTGTTTTTGTGTAGTTGGCCCTGCCTCCCTGCGTTGTCAATCATCCGGACCAGGAAATATCTATTGGACTATTGGGATCCGTCCCGCCCCTGTATTGAAATCACCCTCCCCCCCAGTGTCAATCATCCAGACCAGATAATTCCTATTGGGACATCTGGATCAGCCCCGCCCCCTGTCAATGACCTCACCCCTTGGGTGTCAATCATCCGGATCAGGTAAATCCGATTGGACTATCAGGATTCGCCCCGCCCTTCGTCATTTGATACTGACTCCTTATGTATCAATCACCATTAGCAGGCAGTTGTCATTGGCCAATGTGCTTCACGCTGTGTATTGATTGGCTGATGTGGCAGCTCCGCCTTTAAGTGGCTGTCATTGGTCAATGTGCTTCACCCTGTGCACTGATTGGTTGCTAGCGTAGCAGTTCCGCCTGCTGCATGCTGACATGAGGCTGCCTCTTACTGGAGCATCACCTGTCACTTATTGACCATCTTCACCATCATTGGCACTGATATAAAGTCTCGCCTTCCTTTTCGTTCGCATTATCCCAGTTTGATAATTAATCTGATTGGTGCCTTTTTAAAGGTCATCTTCTCTAATTGCCACAGTCCAGAAAACTGTCGTGTCGGAGCTTTTTTTAAACAGTTTGATTGGCATTGGAATTTTTTTTCCTTCTTCGATCACTAATAAGATCCATTTCGTGATGTACTTATACCGTTATGGCAAACTGAGTCAATTGTTGCATTTTGCAAACGAGTAGCCAAAATACTAATGACTTGACCTAATCATATGTAATTATTATGTACATTATAATCTCGCGTTTGTATCATATAAACAATCGTTTAAAATTAACTTTTGTCAAGAATATAAAAGAAATTTCAACAAGTGAGTCATTAACATTGACAATATATTTTTACTCTAAATAGCGAGGTATTAAAAACACCATGATGCCGGAACTTGTATCGAACTTATAAATGCCAGGCTATTTAACAGTTACTATTAGTGGTGATTTGCAACGATATTTACAGACGAATCATAATTGTTGCAGTGTAGTCTCGGATTTTACAACTAGTTTAAAATTTAATGTGTAAAATTGTTGTAGTCTGGTTACTTGTTTCCTGCTTGGAGTGAATTTCGACGGTATATTGTGTTTACGCCACATTTAGTCAGGTGCGATTCTCACCTTTCTCACTCATCGCTGGAGATGAATTCACTTTTATGCAAGAAACTGTAACACAATTGAGGGTGGCGGTTAGAATGGGCAATTTTTCTTAGCAAATCTTAAACTTGAATCGCAGTCAAGTGGCCGTTTTAAAATATCCATGGCGACACTCTCTCTTTATTCTTTAAAAATTAAATTTGATTTTAAAAAAACCGTTTCTAACCGACGTGGAGTTAGCAAGAGCACGGTCATGATTTCGGCGATCGGGGACAAGTAACTTTTTACACGACACACTACGCTGGATAGTCTGGTGTTTCAAAGGGTCAGTCTTACAGTTGGTTTCACTTTTCTTCATCTTCGAATTCTTTTTAAATGATCTGCTCGCATTAAGTTTATTCCTTTTTTTGTTCACATTTTCTGTAGTGCAGGATACATTTCGAAGTTTATGATCTTTCAATACCTAATTAACGGACAGGAAGCCCTCGTTACCTGTTGCACTAACAGGCTTTACCTGACAATGGCCATAGTCTGAACACAGCGATTTGGATCACTCTTCTTCCCGCCTTTGGCAGCCTGCCCCCTATTTACTCGTGTGGCGAAGCTCCTTTTGTTTGATTATGAACATAGTTTCCAACAGTCACGCAAATCGAAACTGTTGCAATACTGCCTTGAACACCATTTTAGTAGTATATGTAAGAAAATGATAAGCTCAAACACATGGCTTGTGCTTTAACATTAATTAAAATGTATTTACAGCAAAGTACTTGTTAACTTTCCTTCACAAGCCAGACAACGATATCGCTGGGTGAGTTTGGTGGTTCTTTCATGTGCCCAACGAGTAAACGAACTCAAATTAACTTAGGACCAAACTAAGAGGGGCAGTCCCCTAAAAAGGAAGGGGGGACAGCCCAAACAGAAACCAAAGTCCAAAGGAAACTTAAAACATTAAATCAAAATGTGATGTAAGGGTCTATAACACACGCACCAGCTTCTGCAGTGCGCAGTGGGCGCAGAAGGTGTCAGTTGCGCCCGTGGGCACGCATGCTCCCTCTCCAGGGACACCTGGCCGCGAATGTAGCCGCAGTAGGTGGCGGACAGTTAGCCCCATCAACTGCCCACTGCCCTGGGTGATTTTGGTATGTCTTTTGACAGCCCAATGAGTAAACAAACTCAAATTAACTTAGGGACAAATTAAGAGGGGCAGCCCCCCAAAATGGAAGGGGGGATGGCCCGAACAGAAACGAAAGTTCAAAGGAAACTTAAAATATTAAATCACAATGTGATTGTTAGGGTCTATAACACACCCCAGACTCTGTGGTGCCCAGCCAGCGCAGAAGGTGTCAACTGCATCCATGGACACGCATGCCCCCTCTCCGGGGACACCTGGCCATGAATGTAGCCGCGGTAGGTCGGGATGGACGGCTCCGTCAATCGCCCTCTGCCCTAGGTGAGTTTGGTAAATATTTTAAAATATAGTCATTGTGAAGTTTCTAGTTTAAAATGCTTCTCAATGCACATGTTTTTCATCTGGACACACGTCACTTAATTTGATTCGAATCAGTTCATTAAAATCCATTCTCCCCTACTCTTAATGCATTCTTTCCCAAGATTTCAAACTTACTAAATTCCTCTTGGTAAGGTCAAGCACATTGATCAATGACTTTGTCAGGGTGAAGCACATTGACCAATGACAAAGTCAGGTTTGGCAATGATTTCAACTTGCCATCTCCCCGCAAATAGCTTGTTGACTCACTTTTTAAGTTGGCATGTGAAGAATGATCATTTGGACAAATTATGGGATTGTTGGGACTCCCTTTTGGAGAGGAAAACATAAATTGTAGACTGATGAGCTATTGTGCTGAAAAATCCTATTGGATCCTATGTAGAACATATAAATTAAACACATTAAACTTTATCTTCCGTCAAAGTGACTCAATTAACTCTACTTTCTCTCCTTAGAGATGCTGCCAGACTTGCCGAGTTTTTCCAGCATTCACTGTTTTGTTACACAAATCATATCTTATGCACATTTATTTTAATATTTGTTAAATAAATAGTCCATGTGACTTAACAGCGATGGTTTTCCTACAGTTTGTAGTACATAACCGTGAATGTGGTAAATCTCCATCATTTGCTTATTTCTTTTTGTCCCACTAGAATTGCCCCAATTATCATTAGCTATATATTCCCAGCCTATATCTCTCCATTTTTTGAAGCAGTGCTTTGACCTAATGCAATTCATGAATAATAACCAATTTTGTTACACACATCAAGTTTGGTGTTTCATCTTTATGCACCATAAGGGAAATAGTGTCACTCACTGACGTACTTTTAAAACAGGAAAACGGTCCCTGTGTGGAAAAAAAAATCTGCATGGTACCAGTCCAATTCCTGGTAAGCCATGGGCAGCACAAAACTATCCCTTATTTAAAAGCCAACACCATGCACAAAGGGAAGCTTGATGGCAGAGTGGTTGCCTCACAGGGACTCTGGTTTCATTCCAGCCTTGAGTGAGCCTGTGTGGAGATTGCATGGAATTCCTCTGGGTGCTCCAGTTTCCTTTCACAGTACAAAGATGTGCAGGTTAGGTGGATTGGCCATGCTAAATTGCCCCTTAATGTCCAAGATGTGAGGTTAGGTAGATTAACTGTGGTAAATGCATGGGATTACGGGGATAGGATGGGACTGGCTAAAAGATAAAATTGAGAGGATATGGGATAAGGAATAGAATCTAGCACTAAGTAAATAACCCTTTCAAGGACCTGGCACAAATGTAATGGGCTGAATAGTCTTCTATACTGTCAGCTGAAAGCACTTTATGCTAATATTAGCTGTCTAAAATGAAAAATGTTTCACCTCCTAACACTGACATCTCTTATCATTATAAGTATTAAACAGGTACATGAGCTTTGCCAAAGCCAGCAAATCACACAGCAGAAGGTTACAGGTTTTATTATTGACCTGATGACTTGTAAAAATTAGAACTCTACAGTTAACCTCAGCATCCTGGCTGGGGAGTAGGAAAGTCATCCTATCTTGAATGTCATCCAGTAACCCTTGCTGAATTGTGTATATCTGTATTTAAGCACTGATTTGAGTTTAACTATGATGCCCTCTATGGTTAAGTAGTCTGTCAACCAGAGGCTATTGACAACAGTGGGATTGTAACTCAGTAGTTAATACATTCAGAAGAGAAGGGGTGAAAAAAATTAGTGCAATATTTGAAAAATAGCCAACAACTTCAAAAATATGAATGCTGTCATTGTTGAACCCCGATTAGTAAGGAGCTATATGCAGCATGTGGTAAAGTGATCAGTTTACAGGTGGAGACTAGTTAAACCAAATTACAACATAGTCAAATCCAGATAGTCACTGCAGCAAGGTGAAAACAAGTATGTATTTTAATAGACTATTGTTTTATATGGAGACTGCAGTAAACTGAACCTGGGAAAATATTTATTCTGATATACAGTGTCGGAAAACTACATGGCACAATTCCATTTTCAGAATATGTGGACTTTGGTTAATTGCAGACTTAGTTATGTGTAAATTAATATTGGGGTGACCTTCCATTGTTTTATTTTTCTCATGCTCTCTATTACTTGCTCACATAGTATTTAAAACACTATGCTGTTTTAAATCTGTAAAATCCTAGTTGTCTTCACTAGATGATAAACAGTCCATCATGGCTATGGCACTTGTTTCCCTGTTTTGACTTACATACTTAGTGATTGCAGTGCTAAGGATTGTACAAATATAGTCCAGCCAAGCTTCTCCAGAAGCCAAACCTATGACAGCATGGACGCAGCTCGCAGAAACCAAGCACAGGAGGATTAAAATGCAGTTCAAGTCCAGGCCACACACTTCAGTTCTGTGTTTCTTGGTTGTTTTTTTCCCTTCCAGTAGGAAGGGTGTAAAATAACTGCTTTATTGCCCGATTTTGCATCCTGACTTAATAATATGTACTTTTTTTGTTTATTCTCTACAGTGAACTGTAATATAGATTCTCTAAATATACAGAAAATTATATAATTTTCTCTTGCTAATATTATTCCCTGCTCAAGACATTGGCCTCTCTGTGCTTCCTACATAAATGGCTACATTTTGTGTATAACTAAGATAGAAACTTTTGGAAAACTGAATAATTGTGGCAGTTGTCACAACTAAACTTTGTTAGATAACTCTCTGGAGTTGTAATCGTGGGTGATTTTTCTTAAACTCCCAAGGCCAATTATAGTTGAGATCAACTAACTCAACTTAGACTGAAAATCACATAGTCAGTATCGATATTCTTGTGGGGCATTTGCCAGTGCAATTGGCGAGGGTTTAAACTAACTTGACAGGGGTATGGGAATTAGAAAATATTAGCAAAGAAAAACAAAGTACAAAGAGAATGGGAGTGGAAGATTGCACTAAAGTAAGAAATAGTATGGTATTAGGTGGGGTCAGAGTAAGGGAATGAAATTAGGAATCTGTGCATGTAAGTGAACGTATAGAGTGTGTTAAGTAAGGTTGATGAGCTGCAGGGACGGGTGGTCAAATAGAAATGTGGTAATGGAGTCTGACTCAGAAAAGGAAAGTAGTGAGTACAGAATAATCTTAGATATAAGGTGTTCAGGGAAGTTATGGAAAGGAGGTGGATAGTGGTATTTAGTAAGGAGAACATTGCAGTGCTGGAGAGAGAGGATGCCACCAGTAGAATTAAGAATTAATAAAGGTACCATTATATTGTTAGGTGCATTTGTTAGTCCACTGTCTAGAGGAAAAGATATAAAATCACAGTATTCCTACAGTGCAGAAGGAGACCATTCAGCCCACCGATCTTGCACCAACAACAGCTCCACACAGGCCCTATCCCTGTAACCTCAAGTATTTGTCTTGCTAATCTCCTTGACACTAAGGGGCAGTTTAGCACAGCCAATCCACCTAACCCACACATTTGCAAGGAAATTACTGAAAGATGCAAGAACTGTAGAGTATTTATAACGGGACACTTTAATTACTATAGCCTTGCTTGTAATCACATAAAGGGCAGACAGAGGAAAGAAGTTTGTGGGGTGTGTTCAGAAGAATTTTCTAGTCAGTATGTTTATGGTCCAATGAGGAAGGAGACACTGCTCAGCTGTTTCTGGGGAATTAGGTAGATTAAGTGGAGGTACATTTAGGGGACACTGATGATAGTATTGAAAGGTTTAGGTTGATTATGAAAAATAACAAGGAGTAATTTAGAGTAAAAATGTGTAAATGGGGGACGGCCAACTTCAATGAGATGAGAATGGTCTGGGTAAACTGGAATCAAACATTGGGTAGCAAAATTGTAATGGAACAATATGCTGCCTTCAATAAGGGAATAGTTTGAGTATAGTCCTGGTACAGTCTCACAAGAGTGAAATGTAGGACAAACATATCCAGAACTCTTTGAATGATGATAGTGATAGAGAGTGTGACAAATTTTGACCTGACAACAGTAAGAAAAATGTGTTATTTCTTTAAAATGTTGTTTTTAAGAATGTTTGAAAGGTATTTTGCATCAATTGTAACAGGATCATTAGAAGAATTTCATATAATTTATTGGAATCCCTACAGTGCAGAAGAAACTATTGAGCCTGCACTGACTCTCCGATGGAGCATTCCACCAAGGCCCTGTCCCCATAACAGCATATGTTTACCTTGTTAAGTCCCCTAACCCATACATCTTGGGACACTAAGAAGCAATTTACCATGGCTAATCCCCTCAACCTGCACATCTTTGGACACTAAAGGGCAATTCAGCATGGCCAATCCACCTAACCTGCACATTTTTGGACTGTGGGAGGAAACTGGAGCACCTGTTGGAAACCCATGCAGACATGGGGAGAACATGCAAATGCCACGCAATCATAGAATCCTATAGTGCAGTCACCCAAGGTTGAAACTTAACCCAAGTCCTTGGTGCTGTGAGGCAGCAGTGTTAACCACTATGGAACTCTGTCACCCTGTAATTTTCCCAAAGTAAGAAATACTGCTCTATATGACCTAATGATCCTTGACCTGGAAGTAGTAGCCTCAGCAAAGCAGTTAAAAATTGTGTGGGGCTGGAGAGCTTTAGAGACAAAGAAGAACTGCAAGCAGAGAGATTTGAGGGTGGAGGTGATCAGCACACAGCTGCAGACATAATAAAGAGACAGAAAGAGGAACAAATAACTTGAGGGGAAGTCAGCAGAGCTAAAGCAAAAGGTCAGTTTTCTGTTTAGCTGTAAGAAGAAAAATAGAATTCCAGAAGCTCTTGAGGAAGCAAGGTGCAAGAAAACTAAAAGGGATTAAATTCTAAATGTGGTGCCAATACCTCAGGCATAAGAAAAAGCTGAGGATTTGTCTCAGAAACCAAATCCTGTACTAGAGTGTTACTGGTTGGCCAATTGAAAAGGAACTCTGGAAAGCTACATCATCAGGACTGTTATGATCCCAGGGGAAAGCATTTCATTGATGCGTGCCTTCCTGATGATAATTGTATCCATGAAACTTGGATAAGAAAGCTGCTGTCAGATAGAACTCCTGACTTACTCTATGCGATCATAGAACAATATATTGTGGAACTGTGTAGCTACTTTGTGTCATATGTCTGCAGGACTGATGCAGGTACTTGTGATTGTGCAAGACGTATCTTTGTTTTATTGATTATTTGAAATATCATTTGCCTATTCATTCATGTTTAATTTAAATTGGTTCTGATTCATATTAAAGTAAGAGGTATAAAAAGTGAAATCTTGCTCATAATTTCTTCTTTTTCTTCAAGGTTTGTAGTGGGGTCAGTGTTAGAACCCTCGTTCTTCTTGATATATATTAATGACCTAGACTGTGGTGTTCAGGGCATCATTTCAAAATTCCAGTTGACGTGAAGATTAGAAACATTGCCAACTCTGATGAGGAAAATCTTGAACTTCAGAAGGACACAGACATGTTGGTGGATTGAACAGAAGAAGTTCAATACAAAGAAATGTGAGGTAATTCATTTTGGCAGGAAGAATATGTGCAAGGTTACGGGGATAAGGCAGGGGATTTCGACTCAGTAGGAAACAATGCAAAAGTGACAGGACAAATGGCCTCCTTCTGCACTATAACGGTGATTTGGGAAGGGAGGAGTCATTCAGTAAATTTGGTTATTTTAGCTTCTAGTTTCTCCGTAGCGAACACAACAAAAGTAAGATAATGTAGAAAAAACACGCATATGTCAGGTGGATAATGCAACTGAAAACCAGGCTGAATATAGAAAATTCAGATGGGGAAGCGAAATAAGAAAAGCAAAGAGAGACTATGAGAAGAGACTGACAACTAACAAAGTGGATTGTAAAAGTCTTCTATAGGCACATAAATAGTAGAGGGTGACACACAGGAACACAAGAAATAGGAGCAGAAATATATCATGAGACCCACAGAATCTGCTCTGTCATTCAATCTTCAGCTTCAACTCCATGTTCCACCTCACTCCCAAATCTCTTTAATTCTCTGAGACACCTGATTTAAACGTATTCAATAATGGAACATCCTCAACCCTCTGGAATATAGAATTCCAAAGATTCACAACCCTTTCAGCAAAAATTTCTTCTAATTCTGACACTGTGCCTGACCAGTGGAACAATCTCTCTGTGTCTATGCTATCAACCCTCTTCAAAATCCTGTATGTTTCAATGAGATCACCTCTCATTTAAACTACAGAGAATAGAGATTCCCTACAGTACAGGAGGCAGCTGTTTGGTCCATCAAGTCTCACCAACCACAATCCCACCCAGCCCCTATTCCCATACATTCACTCTAGCTAGTCTCCTGACACTAAAGGATAATTTAGCATGGCCAATTCAACTAACGCACACATCTTTGAACTGTGGGAGGAAACTGGAGCACCTGGAGGAAACCTACGTAAAATGTGCAAACTCCAAACAGTGACCTGAGCTGGGAATCGAACCCAGGTCCCTGGCACTGCAAGGCAGCCATGTTAACCACTGTGCCACCCACTTAACTTAGTCTCTATCATAGGAAAACCTTCTTATCCCAGCGACATTCACTGCCATCTCCAATACAAGTATATTCCCCTCTTAAATGTGAAGACCAAAACTGCGCTCAGTATTCCAGTTCTAGTCTTACCAAATCCTGTACAACAATCATAAGACCTCTTTTTTTCTGTATCCAATCCCCTTGCAAGAAAGATCAACATGCCATTTGCCTTCTAAATTGCTTGCTGTACCTGCACGCTAATCTTCTGCGTTCCTTGTACAAAATGGCCAAGTCTCTTCGAATATTAACACTTACAATTTCACACCTTTTAATTAAAAGGAAGACTGCGACTGATTAGGGACCAAAGAGTGAATTTATGCATGGAAACTGGCATGGCTGAGAGACTGAATTACACTTTGCATTTGAATTTGTCAATGAGGAAGATGCTGTCCAACTCATAGTTAAAGAGGCAATATTTGAGGCACTATGTGAGCGAAAAATTGATAAATAGAACATATTGGATAGGTTGGCTGTCCTTAAATTTGAAAAGTCATCAGGCCTGGATAAAATGCATTCAAAGATACTCAGGGTGGTAAGGATGGAAATTTCAAAGGAATTGGCTATTTACTCACAATCCTCTTTAGTTACAGTGGTGATGCCAGAAGACCGGAGAATTGCAAATGTTGCACCATTGTTCTAAAATGGGTGCAAGGATAAGCTCAGCAATTATGGGCTAGTCAATTTAACATTGGTGATGAGAAAGATTTCAGAAATAATTTGGGACAAAATTATCAGTCACTTGAACAAATGTGAAATAATCAAGGAATGCCAGCATAGATTTTTTAAGGGCAAACCGTCTGATAAGGTAACCGTCTGAGGGTTGATGAGGGACATGTGGTATACATGAATTCCAAAAGTTTTTGATAAAGTCTATATCACAGCTTTGAGAAAGGCTTATCTGGACTCAAAACATCAGCTCTTTTCTCTCCTTACAGATGCTGCCCGACCTGCTGAGATTTTCCAGCGTTTTCTCATTTGATACTATACGACAGACTTGCCAGCAAAGTTAAAGCCCATAGAATAAAAGGACAGTGGCAGCATGATTACATATTTGGATGACAGTTAGGACAGTAAGAAGTCTCACAACACCAGGTTAAAGTCCATCAGGTTTATTTGGCACTAGCTTTAGGAGTCTCAGGTTCCTGCATTAGATTCACTCACCTGATGAAGTAACCTAAATCTCCGAAAGCTAATGCCAAATAAAATTGTTACACGTTAATCTGGTATTGTGATCTTCTTACTGTGTTTATCCCAGTGCAATGCCAGCATCTCCACATCATGAGAGACAGGAATCAGAGAGTGGTAGTGACCTGTTGTTTTCTGGACTGGAGGAAGATGTATAGTGAGGTTCGTAAGGGATCAATGTTAAGATCACAGTTTTTCTTGATCTATATTAATGATCTAGTCTTTGGTGTACAGGGCACAATTTGAAAATGTTGGATGATCCAAAACTTGAAAGTATTGTGAACTGTGAGGAGGATGGTGATAAAATTCAAGAACCAGGATGGTGGAATGGGAGGACAAGTGCAGATGAAATGTAATGCAAAGAAGTGTGATGTAATTCATTGAAATAATGAGGAGAGACAATATAAAATAAAGGTTACAATTTTGAACGGGGTGCAGGACCAGAGGGACATATGTCCACAAATCGTTGAAGGGTAGTAGAACAGATTGAAAAAGCAATAAATAAAGCATACAGTACAAATAGAGTACAGAGTAAGAAAGTCATGATAAACACATGTAAACTTTTGTTCAATCTCAAATGAAGTACTGTGTCCAACTGTGGATACCACACTTTAAGAAGTATGTAAAGGCATTTATCACAAGGAGGATGGAGAATAAAAGTAGGGGAGCCTTGCTACAATTCTATAGAAATTGCTGAGGCTGTGCCAGTATTGTGTATACTTTTGGTTTCTTTACTTAAGGAGGGACATACACTTATGTTGAAAGCAGTTCAGAGAAAATTAATTAGGTTGATTCCCAAGGTGAAGCAGTTATCTTATGAGGAAAGGTTGAACAGGTTAGGCCTATACTCATTGGAGTTTAAAAGAATGAGAGAGGTGACCTTAGTGAAACATGAAAGATGCTGAGGTTATTTCACTGATAGGGGAAATGAGAGGGAACAGTTCAAAAATGACAAGTCCCCGGTCTGAGATAGAGATTAGGAAGAATTTATTCTCTCAGGGGGTCTTTAGCCTTTGGAAATCACTCCCATAGAAAGCAGTGGAGGTTTGATTATTCAAAGTATCCAAGAAAGATGTTTGATTGGCAAGGGAATTAAGTGGAACAGAAAAGTGGAGTTAAGGCCACAATCTGATCAACATGATCTTGAATGGCAGATTGGGCTCAATAGATCAAATGGCTTACTTCTGCTCCTATTTCAAATGAGCTTATTAGAGAGGGACAGAAAAGATTCATGAGAATGATTCAGGGATAAGGAATTTCAGCTAATTGAATAGATTGAAGATGTTGAAATTGTTCCTGAAGAAGAGAAGATTAAGAGATTCGGTAGAGGTTTTCAAAATCATGAAGATCCTGGATAGGGTAGCCAGGAAGGAACTGCTCCCACTGCCAGAAAGGGCAAGAACCAAAGGACACCAATTTAAAGGTGATTGTTAAGATTTGAAATGTACTGTCTAAGAGTGATGGAGGCAGTGTCAATTTGAATCTTGAAAATAGAATTGGTTAATTATCTGAAATGAAAAAGAATGCAGGCTACAGAATAAAGCTAGGGAACGGGGATTAACTGAATTGCTCTTCCAGACAGCCAACACAGGCACAATGGGCTCAATAGCTTTCTTCTGTTTAGTAATCATTCTATGATTCTGTGCCACAGTTACTTTTACCCATTAGAGCAAATAGGAAACCTCATTATATTCCAGTGTTTAAGCATTCACTGATTACGTGGCCATGTGTAGATTGGACAGAGCATCTTGTGGCCATCAACAATATGGTATGCTTTTCTGTCTTGGCTAAATTACTGGACTAATAGTACAAAAAGTATGATTTCAAACCCACTAGGCTGATTGAGAATTTGAATTCAGTTTTTAAACAATGTGGAAATTAAAAAGGTGGTATCAACAATGCCATTGGACTGTTAACAGCTCTACCCAGTTCATCAACCTCCTTCATGAAGTAACCCTAAACTCTTACCTGGACTAAGAAGGACATACGAACAGGAACAGGGTAGATCACATGAAAGAAAGACAGAAATATTTGCATTTACAGAGCACTTTTCACAACCACCAGATGTCTCAAAGCACTTTACAGCTATTAAAGTACTTTTGAAGTGTAGTCACTGTTGTAATGTAGCAAATGTGGGCTGCGCAGCCAATTTGGCACATAGCAAACTTCCACAAACAGCAATATGATAACTGAAACAAAAAGATGCTGAAAATATTCAGGCAGTTTGGCGGAGAATTGGAAGCAATATCCTCGACCTGAAATGTTAACTCTGTTTCTGTTTTGACAGATGCTGCCAGACCTGTTGAGTATATCCAGAATTATTTGTTTTTATTTCAGATATCCAGCTTCCACAGTATTTTGCTTTTGTTTTAGCAATGTGATAATGACCAGATAATATGTTCTTTTGTGATGTTGATTGAGAGATAAATATTATCCAGGACACCAAAGATAACTTCACTGCTTTTTTTGAGGTAGTGTCACGGGATTTTTGCAGCCCCCTGAGCAGGCAGATGGGAATCTCAGTTTAACATCTCAACCAAAAGACAGCATCTCTGATGGTGACAAACTCGAGTGTCAGCTTTGCTTTTGTGCTCAAGTCCTGGAGTGGGCCTTGTGACTGAGCCATGGCTGACACCCCATCATCTATCATTGAATGTGATCATGGCTGTTTCAACTCTACTTTCCCACCCATCCCATGTCCCTTAATTCCCTAAACAACAACTGCTATCTATTTATTAGTTCTGAATATAAACCATCCAACTTTTTCTTACATAGTTGGATGTCATTGAATATATTGTAAATTATGTTAGGAATGCATTGACCAAATAGTCATAATTTTCTGAATTATAACAATTTAATAGTTGTTGTATTTGTTAACCTATAAGACTGACAATTATGTACATGGTGAGGCAAAGGCTTCCAGGTTCAATGTGATTGCAGCTTATGATCTCATAATCACACATATTTGATAAAAGGTAATTTCATAACTAATAAGTACAGAGAATTTGTCACCATTTCTCTTCATGAATTTATCTAATAAAAAAAATTCTACTAAAGAAGATTTTTCACATTATTGATAAGATTCCATTGTTGTCGGTAATTTTACCAAGGAGCTCCCAGGTACTCCATTGGCTCCCTGTACACTGTCATAAAATAGGTCTCCCTTATTAGCCCATCAAGACTGCCCACTATTCAATACAATCATAGCTGCTTATCCGCTTCAATGCCTTTTTCCCCATACTATCCTCATATCCCTTTATGTCATTGGTATTCAGAAATCTCTCAATCTCTGCTTTAAACATACCCAATCACTCACAACAAAAATATCATCTCAGTCTTAAGTGGCATTATTTTGAAATTGTGTCCTGTGGTTCTAGACATCTAGACTCCCCAAACAGGAAAAACATCTGACCTGCATCTATCCTGTCTAACCCTTTTAAGTATTTTGCAAGTTTCAATGAGATTATCTTTCATTCTTCAAAAGTCTACAGAATAAGCCCATGTGTCCCAAATTTCTCTTTATGGGACAGTCTTGTCTTCTTCGTGAACCTTTGCTGCTCTCCTTCAATGTCAGCATACTTCCTAAAGTAAGGGGACTAAAATTGCACACACTACTATAGTTTCACCAAACCTCTATACAACTGAAGCAAAACTTTGCTATTCATACTCAAATCCTCTTGCAATAAAGGCTAACATGCCTGTTGCCCCTGCATGCTATATTTCAGTGACATATTGACAAGGACACCCAACTCCGTTTTGTACATCTGCACTTTCCAATCTCTCACCATTTAAGAACTACTTTGCATATTTCTTCCTCCCATCCAAGTGGATAACTTGAACATTTTCCACATTATATTCCATCTGTCATGTTCTTGCCTACTCACCAAATGTATCCAAATCCCCTTGAAGCTGCTTTGCATCTTCCTCACAACACACATTCCCACTTAGCTTTGTGTCATCCACAAACTTGGATGGTCCCCACATTGAAATCATTGACATATTATGTACAGCTGGAACTCTGATACTGATTCTTGTAGTACCTATTAGTCACAGCCTGCCAACATGAGAATGACTTGTTTCAAAGAATCATAGAATCCCTAAAGTGCAGAAGGAGGTTATTCAGCCCTTTGAGTCTGCAATGACTCTCTGACAGAATATCTTATCCAGATCCTCTCCCCCCATCCTATCCCCATAACCTAATGTATTCACCCCGCTCATCCCCCTAAACTACACAGCTTGGGACACTAAAGGGCAATTTAGCATGGCCAATCCACCTAATGTGCATATCTTTGGACTGTGGGAGGAACCTGGACCACCCAGACGAAACTCATGCACAGGGAGAACGTGCAAACACCGTACAGTCACCCTAGGCTGGAATTGAACCCAGGTCTATGTTGCTATGAGGCAGCAGTGCTAACCATTGTGCCAAACTGCGACACATTCTGTCTCCTACTCTCAGTTTTCTGCCTGTAACTAATGCTTCTCAAATAGTGGAATGACATTTGCTACCTTTCAGCCTGCAGGAACCATTCCAGAATCTACAGAATTTTGGAAGTCGATCACCAATGTATCACTACTCTTTCAATACTCTAGGATGTAGAATGTCAGGATTTACCAACATTTTGTTTTTTGTTCAATACAACCTTCTTACTAATACCAATTTCCTTCGACCTAGTCCTATTCCTTTCCATCTCTAATTCTGGTTGATTTCTTATATCTTTCTCAGGTGAAGACAGAAACAAAGTAATTATTTAGCTTCTCTGCCTTTTCTCTATTCCCATTATAAATTCTCCAGACTCTGCCTGCAATGGACCCACATTTGTCTCAGCCAAGCATTTTCTTTTTACATACTATAGAAGTTTTTACAGTCCATTCTTATGTTTTTTGCTAAATTACATTCATATTATATTCTCCCTTTTATTATCAGATTCTTGATCCTTCTTCATTGTCTTCTAAAATGCTCCCAATCCTCAAGTTTACTAATATTTCTAGCAACTTGTATAAATCTTTTCTTTCAATCTTATAAGTGGCCTCTCCCAGTAAATCTATTTTGGATTTATTTAATATATGACTGGTAAGCAAACAGTAAAAGGCTTTATTAGTGTATGCTTCCACATTTACATGTAGGATATTTTTTGTCCTAAAGTTTGTTTAAAATCCATTCATTGAGTGCGAACATTACTGATGAGACAACCATTTATCAACCCTATGTGAAATGAGAGGATGTGCTGGTGAGCTAATCTTCTTGAATTGCTGCAGTCCTTGTAGGATAGGTACACCACAATGCTGTTATGGAGGGAGCATCAGGATTTTGATCCAAACAACAGTGAAGGAATGGCAATATATTTCCGAATGGGGATGGTATTGGACAGAACTTGCAGTAGCATTCCCATGTGACTACTGCCCTTGTTCTCTTAAGTGGGAGAGATTGCAGTTTGGAAACAGCTGTCCAAGGAGCCTTGGTGAGTTGCTGTAGTGTACCATGTAGATGGTATACACAGCTGCCATCGTGTTGTTGTTGATAGCGGGACTGAACGTTCAAGATAGTAAATAGATTGCCAATCAAGCGAGCTTCTTTGATTTGGATAGTAATGAACTTCTCGATGTTGTTGGAGCTGCACTTATCTAGATAAGTGAAGAATATTCCACCACACTCCTGATTGAGCTTTGTAGATATGTGGACACTAATGAGGAGTTAGGAGGCAAGTTATTTACCATAGCATTCCCAGCCACTGACCTACACTTGTAGCCACAATATTTGTGGCTAGTTACATCTTTAGTCAATGGCAACCCCTAGGATGTGGATTCCCATTGACTTCATAGTAATGTGAGAAGCTTGCTTTATTTATTGACTTCTCATTGCTGTTATTCCAATTCACCAAGAGCAGGTTCCAAATATACGCTGACAACACCCAGCTGTTCCTCACCACTACTTTATTCAACCCCTCTACTGTCTCTATTTATCACACTGCTTGTCCAACATCCAGTATCAGAGGCTCAGAAATTTCCTCCAATTAATTTTGGGAAGACCAAAACCATTATATTTCCTAGTCACCTAATGAATCTGATCATACAAGTGGAACCAGACCATTCATGATTACTTCTACTGCGGAAGGTGGGTGGGAGATATAATAATGTTTATGCCCATTTGTTAGTCTCTTCACCTGTAAATAATATATCTTTAAAAATTAATAGATGGATTTGAACAAAACTTTACACAGGAAATGGCTCAATGAAAAAAACTGATATTTGGTGAAGACAGAGACCCAAATCCAAAATCTGGAATTCTTTCAAGTGATCTGTTAACATTGGGACTTGAGCAAATTAACTTTTTTTGTTCTATTTAGAATGTTGTTGGGTTGTTTTAGAACATAATGAGTTGTCTCAGCTGTTACGATGGAATGTGTTGCAGTTGTGTAAACATGAGTGACGTTTTTAGAGCAGGTTGTTGGATGTAGATTGACCCGAGGCCTCCTCAGTGAATTGGAAACAGTTAATAAAAAAATTTGTTTTCAGCTTTTGAATTACTGAGCATCATCTAGGCAAGGAAATACCTCAAGGAAGAGCTGCATAATCATAATAACATTGTCGGCTGGAGGTATGGGCTCCAATGAATGTCCTCATTTATTTTGGCATTGTTTTTGACCCCATGATGAGCTTCTGACCACATATCAGCAAAAGGACCTACTTCCAGCTCCGTACCCTGACCTTGCATAGTTCACTTGGTGGTGGAATTCTCATCCATGTCCATTATGCTAGACTTGACTATTCCAAAGCCTCGCATCTCCCACTATCCATATGCTTTAGCTGATCTAAATCTCTGCTTCTCATACTTTGACTCATACCAAATCCCATTTAGCTTTCTTCCCTAGGCTCACTGACTTTTAATGTAATAAAACATCCGAAGGTACCCGACAGGAGCATTATCAAATAAAATTTGATACTAAGCCGTATTAAAACAGATGATCAAAAACTTGATCAAAGAGATTAAGCAACATTTTACAAGAGGAAACTAGAGTCTTAGTTATCTCAATGCACCCTTCACCTGCCTCCCACCATCTATCCCGTAAACTTCAGGTCATTCAAAACCTCTGCTGTACCAAAACATTAACTCACACCAGCCCATCATTCCAGTGCTTACTGACCTACATTGGTTCTTAGTCTGACAATATCACAATTTTAGAATTCCTCATCCTCGTTTTCAATCCCTCCATAAAGTCTTATAACCTCCTCCAGCTCACAATTCTTGTAACGTAATCCAGCTTTACAATCTCCCAGGAAAATTGCACTTTTCCAATTCTGGCTTTTTAAGGATCCTACATTTTAATTGCTCTACCACTGATGGCTATGCCTTCAGCTACCAAAGACTTAAGCTCTGGAATTCCCTAACTAAATCTCTGCATCACTCTTTCCTTATTCAACATGCTTTCTGACTCTTTTGCCTTTGAGTCATCAGCCCTAATATCTCCTTCTATGGTTTGGTTTCAAATAATGTAAACTTCAGGCTATAGAGGTCTTAGGACATATTCCTTTCTTTAAGAGTACCATATAAATACAACTTTCTCTTCCATTTTGTTTCTGTATAATTTAGCACCTGTCATGTTTCTCATGTAGATATCATTTGTTGTCATCCTTAAATGTAGATATTAGTCAATATTTTATTTAATCATTTGTAAAATTATAACAACAGCAATCCTAAAACTGACCCGCGAGTCTTCAATGGCAACCAGTTTCCACACAATGACATATCCCCACTTCCAAATTCAGCAGAAACTGGGAATCAAACTCAGCAAATTTTGCTGTGAATAGCCTATGCTTCATCATGTGATGCACACCAAAAGCCACTTTGGAAAGTGCTTTAATGTAAAAGTAAAAAATAAATTATGGACTACTTCATTCATTACAGTCATAACATTATACCCAAAAATTGTATTATTAATGCAGGTCTTGTAAACTGTTTGTTTAAACTTTTCATCTCTAAGCATTTTAATATCTTGCATCTTTCTGTATATTATTCTTCATTTCAAATACTCACTTCATAGACAGGGAACACATTTAACCCAAAGCTGAATGTTATCAGCCTTGATTTTAAAAGTAAACACAAGAAAGTATTCTATAATTGAGTGATTTCACACAGAATTGCAAATCTCTGTCACACTTCAGCAGTATACACCTGTGCTTATCAATTAAGAGTTGAAAAGTTTTAATAGTTTGGCAAGAAGTCCCTTGCTGAGCCAGCTTTTGGAATCTAGACTCATGGAATTATCATTAGCTCACAGAAACCCATTTCAAGCATCTGCTTATCCCAAAGTCCATTTCCCAGTCATGGATTTGGGAAGCAAATTTATATTTTAGGTTTATGTTAACTTGGTTACGAGTCCTCAGAGGCCAGATAGGTGAAGACATTATCCTGATATTGTCCTAACTTTGTTGTTCTTCTTTAAGTTCTCTGTCTGATCATTTGCCAAAAAAGACAAAGTGCTGTGATTATATTAGTACATATGTCTGCCTTGTCTTGAATTGGGGCTTGAACCCTATCCTGTTGATGTTAATCTGAGCCACACATGTCATCTAGCCAAGGGAGCTAACTGCCCCTCCAGTACTAACCTAAAGAGTTTCAAAGATTCTGAGTCTAGATTTTGATCTGTGCTGAACGGCTGACGTCATGCTAGTAGTTTGGGAATATGTGCAGATGTCGAATCAGAGCAGAATTGGATTTGGTCACATAATCTCTACAGCCAAAAAGCAGTAGTCACTAGTAATCACTGTCCAGCCTGCACATGAAAGATGGTCTTTTGGGCAGGGTAATGGAGCAAGCTGACCCCTTGGAACCATACAATAACAAGAGATAGACCTTCAAGAGAGGAAAACATTAAAATTACAGGAAAGAAACTTATGGTTGGTATTCAGCTTACTTTTGCTACTTAATTAAATTTTGTTGGAAGGAATTCCATCTTGAGTTATTACCCCCTTGATGAAATACACTAAAAATAATTTCCATTTTTATTAAAGTAGGTTCACCTAATTATCTTGACTAGTGTAAGACAGATGTCGGGTATTATCTAGAATAATTGTATTACTTTTTGCATTGGAAACCCAAGACAATTAAATCCTCTGACCAATTTAGGTTTAAATTGAATCTTGTTCCTTTTGTGTCTCTTAATACTCTGGTTGCTGTTAACTA
Organism: Sphyrna mokarran; assembly: GCA_024679065.1. Lineage (NCBI taxonomy): Eukaryota > Metazoa > Chordata > Chondrichthyes > Carcharhiniformes > Carcharhinidae > Sphyrna > Sphyrna mokarran. The sequence goes on along the minus strand of JAGIQG010000028.1, from coordinate 18,097,529 downwards.
TCTGGCATAGCTTTGTTGGCCTATATAGCCTAGATTTTAAAAGTAGCTACATTTAAATAAGTATCAATTTGTTTTTTTTCCCCCCAAACACCCCTAGTCTGACTAAAAAGTGTGTGGAATTTTAAGCAATGAGTGGGGAACCAAAGCAATGGCAGGTGCAGATTATTGTTTGAAATGTAGGACAGTGTTGTCTCAAGCAACATTGAGGATGCCTGTACATCTGCAATAACCCTCTTCATTTGTGAATGTGTTTTATGAGTAGATCGTTTAGAGTAAGATTTTAGTTTAATAGCTGATTTTCCAATATTCTGTGACATATACTTTTGTCCTATATCTCTCGTTTATCAATGAAAATTTTGACTTCACCATTTACTGGGTGAACGCAGTCCATTTCTTCTGCGACCTTGGTTTCAATCTAATTCAGACAAATAGGATGAACAAATGTCTGCCAGCTGTCAAGAATTCTAAGTGATGAATTTGGCCATTCACAATTTGGTCATTCACAATTTGGTTTACAGATCCAACTCCATAAGGGTGAAAATATGGCTGTTTAGACAAAGAAACGTCTTACGTAGGCACAATAAGTCTGTGTTTCTTCTACCAAGATTTATGGTGAAGTGGTACCCCAAGTACTGGATCACAAGTTTAATAAATTCTTCCCCTTTTGCGACCTCATTGAGGTGATGTTAGCAGGGAGGCATTAAATTAGAGGCAATAAGAGTGATTGTGTAATGAATTGAAAAAGAAAAGATAAGACACTTTGAATTTGACCCTTAATTAGAAAATATTTGTGACACAATGCTGATTTTTTGAGCGATTATCAGAATCAATTACATTGGCAATCGCTGTATTGCATAAATGAGATTCCGTTTTCCTAATTTTAAAGATGACATGGACGGGATTAAGGGGACAAAGATAAATTCTAATAAAACTCTTCCCACCATTCAAGTATATCCTTCTATTCCTTTCTCCTGCATGTTTTCATCTAATTGTCCGTCGAATGCATATACATTACGGACTTCAAGCACACTGTAATAGAAAATTCCATGTTCTCTGGGCAGAGGGACCTTGAATTCCCTACTGGATTTATAAATAACTATGTTTATAACCCCTAGTTTTGGTCTCTCCTACAAAATACAAAACACATTTTAAATTGCGCAGAAGAGTCAATATTGACGAAAATAGCAATACATTACAGAAGGACATTAGTAAAATTGCAGAATGGGCAAATAATAGGCAAATGAAATTCAGCAAGTTAAACATAGTACATTTTAGTAGGAAGATTAAGAATAAAGTTACTTGGAAGGTGCAAGTCCAAGTTGGATAGAGGAATAAAGGGATCTTGAAGTATAAATACAGCAATCAGTGCAAGCTGAGACAGGTTAGCAAGGCCATAAAAAAAATCAAGCATTAGGCTTTATACCTACAAAGTTTGGTTAGATTACATGTAATGTGCTATGTGCAGTTCTGCTTGCCATATTATTAAACAATAGAGAAGTCACTGAAGAAAATGTAGAGAAGATTTAAGGATGATACCAGAAATGTTCATGTATACATACCTGGAAAAGATGAAAGGGCTAGGTCTCTGTTCTCTTGAAAAAAGGCTAAGGGGTGACCCAATAGATCTTTAAAATCATGAAAGGCTTTGATAGAGTGGACCCAGGGAGAGTGTTTGCACTTGTGGGAGAAACATCACCAGAGGCCAGCAATATAAGATAGTCACTAAAAAAATCCAATAGGGAAATCAGAATAAATTTCTTTACCCACACAGTGGTGAGATTGTGGAATTTGTGACCTCAGGGAACAATAAAAGCAAACAGTATACATACATTTAAGGGAAGACTAGACTAGTAAATGAGGGAATAGAGTTATAATGAGAAATTTAAAAGGAGGAAAAATGGAAAGAAAGTTGTGGAGCATAAATATCAGTAAAGACTAGTTGGGTTTGGTGCCCTATTTCTGCACCATGTATCTGATATTTCTGAATTTGCTCCATAGTGTAAATGGGATGATTCAGTAGCAATGGAATATATTTTGGAACTACTTTCTTTGGAAGTTAATATTAATGAGATCAGTTTTAATAAAGAGGGGAAGACTCTTATATGAAAGAAATAATTGAATAGAAGTTAAAAGCACTGTTGTTTATTTGTGTTTTGCCATATCTTGCTGCACAATAGGTAATGCAATTGCAGCTTCCTGCTTGTACTGCTGCTGAAATGCTCATTGTGTATTAGTGTCAAATAAATGCAGCATTTAATAGTTGGCTACACTTTAGGTCAAAACTGATACTTTATCTGATTTGAGACAGAATAAACAGAGGAGGGCAGGAGTGTTCACAGTGTGTATCTGAACTGTTTAACTTGCAGTTTGAGCACTGAACTGTAGGTGCAGCAGTCACTGTACAGAGAAAAAATATAGCAAACTTTTCTTTAAAAAACTATTCCAGGCAGTACTGTATGTACTAACCGTCAATTACAGCTTTGTAACAATCATCATTTTTGACCTTTCATACATAATTCTTTTCCTCCTCCTTGCGAGAGTGATCATTCATGCTTAGTTACAATTCCATGGACAGCAGGACAGGTGGATATGTTAGATGCCAGTCACTTGAGGTCCACCCCTTTAGATGCCAGAATTTGCCAAGATTAACAGATATGTTCAGCTAGGGATTTCTGAAAGATTGGGGAATGATATTGCAACTGGGAAGAAGTTTTTGAATATTTGGGGCCTTGAGCTGGGACTTAATATGGACTGCCTATGGTACCCTTACATGTGGTGTCTACAGTAGTATATCATAGACAACAGCACAGAGGGAGAGGAGCAGAAATGGAAGTGAGGTAGCATTTAAGAAAGATATAGCCATAGTACATTATTCTGAAGCACCTTACATCATGCAGATAACAAAGGTCCTTTATTGGCCTCAGTGTAGATATGCATTAGAAAGATGTGGTTTACTAAAAAGGCAATAAGGGAGCTATGCCAGTTACTACACAAAAAAGTCTATCCAATGATCATCTGACTGCACGGCTGTCTGTGGCCAAGAAAATCATAGGAGCAATCAACTTTTATGGCAAAGGCTCATTCCAAGCAATATCTGCAATCTGTCAGAGTTTCTGGGAATACATTCATTACTTTAGAATAGTTGCTTTTCTATCTTCATAATCTTCTCAGAGAATGCTATGAAATAGTGGAAGAATTTGCAGACTGATTAACAATAGAATAGGTCACAACTCCTATGCCTGTGACCATCTCCTTTCTAGCAGATAATGTAATATGATGAAGAGTTTTACCAGTTCCCACAACCCAAACGATAAATACATACCCTGGCAAATTTTCTGTTGGACATTAACTGTGAATTCAGAGCCAAAACTCTGTCCAAAGTAGGCAACTCAGATGGGAATGCTACTACTAAGCCAAATGTTTGTTCCATTCATTAGATGATTGGCAAGTTTGGCAACACAGTAAGAAGTCTCACACACCAGGTTAAAGTCCAACAGGTTTATTTTGTTAGCACAAGCTTTCAGAGTCTCTCTCCCTCTTCAGGTGAGTGAGGAGTTCCCAAACAGGGCATATATATAGATGCAAATTCAATTTACAAGGTAACGGTTGGAATGCTCTGGGCTTTTCCACTACAGACGTCCTATAGAAACTCAGCACACATGGAGCAGTTGAACCAGGAGCACTCCTCATCAAAATGGAAATCTCAGCACTTTACACCAGCATCTCCCATGACAAAGGCAGTTGTTGGTGTTGCCAATCTCCAGATGCAATTCCACAACTCATCTGCTTTATCCTGGACCACTATCAAACTGTTTGTTCTGTCCAAATTTGCTATTGCTTAACTTTGGCCTTGCTAATTTTAACCAACCCCATCCCCTGTACACTCCTCACCACAAATTCCCTCCTCTTTACCATTTCCAAATATGATTCTCCCCCCACATTTATCTGTAAGACCACATTAAATTGAATAAAACAGCAACAAAAAAAGTTTTATTTTAGTTTTATTTTAACCCCATTTCCCCAAACGCTGTCATCTTTGTTCGGAATGGGAGGTAAAAAAAAATTGAGACTCTAATACCTCTTGCCATAAAATAAGTAAGATATCAGTTTTTTTGAAATAAAAAGGTGTTGTTTTTAATTTCTTACAAGTTTGATTCACTAACTTTTGCTTATTATTCAGTTTCCTCAAGGTATAATTATTTCATTTTTTCAAAACCAAAAGGTGTGCCACCTCATTTGCTGATATTGAATCTCACCCTACACTTAATTTCCTATTCCACCATCATATGATTATTCTGTTACAGATTCCTTGATAATTAGAATTGTCCACCAGCCCTACAAATTCAATAATGTCTGCAAAACTGGGCAGTACTTCCTCTTGCTTTATATCCAAAAGATGTTGGAAAGCCCCTTCTCTTGTGCCTTTGTGGACTCTGTGCCTGCTCTCCTGCAGAAAGAGAGAGATGAAGTAATAATAAGCAACTTGGGGCTGTGACAGAAAGTAGCACGATAAGAGATCTAATGCCACAAATTTGTTAAAATACAGGAAGGGAGTTTATCAATCTATGTTAATAGAATTTCCCTCTTAGCTACAGCACTTCAGCGACAGAAATCTGAGCTCCGAGACCCTCTTGATCTGTGCGTTAACATCACTCAGCAATGGAATAGCTCAATCACCTTGCAGGGTCCTTTGAGATATTTACAATTGTAGTGTTAGAATATTTTATCTGAAACGTGGAAAACTATACCGAATCGCCTCTTGCGACTTGAGGAGAAATCTGCAGTGGAGGTGCTGCCGCTAGTTGGCTCTGTCGCGCATATTTGCTTCGAGTCAAGTTATTCCCGATGGTTATAAATATTTCCTCTGCTCTATTGAATAAAATTTTCTGTTACTTTCTCTTCCTAAGGATTATATATTGGTGTACAATTTCTCGCTTGGTAGTTATCCTCCAATAAATAACCCAAATTATCATAATTCATATCGGAACATTTTCCATTTTCTATCGGTTGTTCCGGATAGGAGCAGATACAAATAAGGTCGGGCCAGAGCTAGACTTTGACCCATTGCTCTGGTCCAGTATCACGCAAATAATTTCTACAAAACTTGAAGCGTTGTTGCACCTGAAGAAGTCGAGGCCACAAGACCCTGACGCGTTAAGTAGGTAAGCCATCACTCAGGACAAATTGGTAGGCGGGGAAACTTCTACTCGGTCCCGTCCTCAGTCTGTCGTCTTTAGACATTTTTCTTCGAAACCCACGCACAGCATCAACTTTCACAATACAGTTTCGGACTGGCAATAAGAAGGTAATGGGAGGCTGAGCTCCATTCCCCCACGTAGTAGCGGAAGGTATTCGAGACGATAATAGAATGAAAGGCGGTTGTCCAATTTCTTTCACTGTCTCCACAGATTTGGGATAGGAGAATCCAAGCCTGGCTGTTCGCAGGTGATTTTATACATCTGAACCTTGATGCTAATCATTCAATCTCCACCAGGGGATAGTAATCAGCAGCAGGAATACTCGCTGATCATCTTGGTTCTGAGGCCAATTTATAATACCCACTCTATCTTACCAGGTTAACATCAGTTAATTTAACATCGAGCAGTCAGAACCTGATTCCTCGCTGAATGAACTAAATGAATCTAAGTGGGAAGCCTTTCTCTTTAGATTTCACTTTACCACTCAGTGACTGAGATCTAATCTAAACTCTGAGGTGTTACAGTTCGCCTCAGTTGAGTGGGGAAAATCCCAGAGTTCCTTTTAATCATTACCCAGTGACCAAAATTGAAAATGACACCATCAGTTTAAATCAGGTTGTGAAGTATATGCTTGTTCACATTCAATAGCCATGCTAATGGCTAACTGTGATTATAAAGAGAGCCTAGTAAGGAGCAAAGGTACCAATCAAGTGAGTTGAATTTTTCAAGTGGTATGGCTGCACTTAATCACACATGGGCGAATGGCCCATTACATTGATTCGAATCCTGTGGATGATGACAGGCATTTTGAGGGGAGGGGAAGGAAGGGAGGGGAAGGAAGGGAGGGGAAGGAAGTGAAGGGAGGGGGAGTCAGAAGAGGAGTCACATAACAACAAGAACATGCTGAATAAACTCAGGTCTGGCATTTCGGGGGGACAAACAAAGAGGTGGATTTGGGCTTGCACTGTCCCTCTACACATTGGCTTTGTAGCTTTATATTGGAGTAAAAAAAATTCAAGATCAAGTGCAGTGCTGTTTCTTGTCAGTTTGGATCTTGTTTGTCTCTCATTGGTGACCATGAATTGATTCAACTTGAATTTGGTTTTTGGAGCAAGCAAGGATGTGTATTCTGGTCTGCCTGCTCCACTCTGCACATTAAAGCCAATGAAGCATCTGTGAAGAGAAACAGTTAATATTTTGACTTCAAGTGAGACTTCTACAGAACTGTTCTACAGAAAGATCATTTGTACTTGAAACATTAACTCTTCTTCTTTCTCCACAGACATTATCAGATCTGTTGTGTTTATCTAGCATTTTCTGTTTTTATTTCCAACTTCCAGCGTCCACAATACTTTTTTTTAGAGAAGTCACATATTGCAAAGTATCCCGTCACTGCCCTGCTTTTGTAGTCATGTAGATCTGGCTGTATGCATTGAGTTTCTGGTCAAGGTGACTCTCAAGATGTTGGTAGTGGGTCTATTGGTGATAGTGATGTCACAGAAAGTCAGGTTTCCTCTTATTTGGGATACAAGTTTCAGAGATTATTATGATGCAGTTGAGAAAATTGGTCTGCTTCCTGTTCTGCACAGATGGTCAACATTTCTGCATCCCACCCAGATTTTTGCCCCTCAGGGACCCAACCCTCAGGATATGGGGTAGGCTATTTAGGAGTAAAATGAGGAGAAATTCATTCAGATGGGGGTGAATTTGTAGAATTCTCTACCATGTAATACACTGAATCTATTTAAGAAGGAAATAGATATATTTCTAGACTCTTAAAGATGCCAACTGGTTTGGAGAGAGGTGTGGGACTATGGTGTTAGGTACAGCCATGATCATGTTGAATGGCAGAGCAGGCTGAAAAGGTCCAAGTGGCCCACTCCATTTTCTGTTTTCTATGACCCTGCATCCACTGCATTCTGAGGCATCTCTGCCTCTTTTTCAGTTTATCAAAGTGCAGTTATTCACTCATTGAAACATTTTGATCAAATGTAATCAGCTGCTTTAGGAAACAAAATGATTTGAAATTGACCATCATAGTGTGGATGAAGCTTTTGTTGCTTTTTGGTGTTCCATGCTGAAAATCACTGAAATGCTTGCGGTGAGAATACATAAAAATGAAGGTTGAATTAACAAACTTGTGATTAGAGGTTTAGTCATCTCCTCAATATTACTGCATACGATATCTATAATTTATGTTCTTGCTTACAATAAGCCAGAATGCTTGTTTGTTTCGTAGAATCATAGAGTACCTACAAGTGCAGAAGGAGGTCATTCAGCCCATCGAGTCTGCATTGACTCTTCAACACAGCATCCCACCAATCCTTATTCTCATAGCCCTACATATTTATACTGCTGTTCCCCCGACACTAAAGGACAATTTAGCATGGCCAATCCACCAGACTTGCACATTTTTTATTTGATTTTATTATTATTATATGTATTAGTATACAATGAAAAATATACTTGTGTGCTGCAGACAAAGCATACCATTCATAGAGAAGAAAATGAGAGTGCAGAATGTAGTGTTAGTCATAGCTACGGTGTAGAGAAAGATCAACATAATGTGAGGTATGTCTATTTAAAAGTCTGACAGCAGTGAAGAAGCTGTTTTTGAGTTGATTGATACATGTCTTCAGACTTTTGTATCTTTTTCCTGACAGGAAAAAAGGTGGAAAAGAGTATGTCTGGGACATGTGGAGTCCTTAATTATGCTGGCTGTTTTTCCGAGGCAGCAGCAAGTGTATATGAAGTCAATGGTTGGGAAGCTGGTTTGACTGATGGGCTGGGCTTCATAAGTTCATAAGATCTAGGAGCAAAATTAGGCCATTTGGCCCATTGAGTCCGCTGCACTATTCAATCATTGCTGATAATGCTCCCCATCCCTATTTTCCTGCCTTCTCCCCATAATACTTCAACCCATTACCAATTAAAAATCTATTCCTTAAATTTACTCACTGTCCCTGCATCCATCACACTTTGGGGTTGTGAATTCCAGATTCACTACCCTTTGGGAGAAGTAATTTCTTCTCAACTCTCTTTTTTTTACAATTTGCTACCCCTTATCCTAAGACTATGACCTCTCGTCCTAGAATGCCCCACGAGAGGAAACATCTGTTTCACATCTACTTTATCCATACCTTTTATCATGCAGAATTCAATTTCATTTCCCCTCATTCTTCTAAATTCTAGAGAGTATAGGTTTAAATTGTTCAATCTCTTTTCATACGGCAAACCCTTCATCTCTGGAATCAATCTAGTGAACCTCCTCTGAACTGCCTCCAATGCTACTACATCTTTTCTCAAATAAAGAGACCAAAACTATGCACAATCTTTTGTAGTTCTTGTGGTCTTGAGTAGAACAAAAACCATACTAAGCTGTGATACAACCAGAAAAAGCTTTCTATGGTGCATCTGTAAAAGCTGGTGAGAGCTGTACTGTACAAGTCAAATTCTCTTAGTTTCTGAGAAAGTAGAGGTGTTGCTGGGCTTTCTTAACAATAGTGTTGGCATGGAGGCACCAGGATAGGTTGTTGGTGATCTGGACACCTAAAAATATGAAGCTCTTGACCATTTTTACTTTGTCCCATTGAAGTAGACAGGAGCGTGTCCTCCACTACACTTCCTGAAGTTGATGACTATCTCCTTATTTTGTTGACATTGAGGGAGAGATTATTGTCATTTTCCCTGTACACCGTATCGTCATTGTTTGAGATCTGACCCACAATGCTGGTGTCATTTGCAAACTTGAAAATCAAATTGGAGGGGAATTTGGCCACACAGCCATAGGTGTTTAAGGATATAGTATCTTTGAACAGTGGGAGGAAACAAGAGTCCCTGGAGGAAACCCATACAGACATGGGAAGAACATGCAAACTCCAGTAACCCAAAGCTGGAATTGAGCCCTGGCACTGTGAGGCAGCAGTGTTAACCACTGTGTTACTGTGCTGGTCAATTTGTTTAATTTTATTGGCAAATAATCACAAGTATATGCTTAAGTTCATTGAATCATAGAATCCTACAGTGCAAAATTGAATGGCAGTAACCTATTTGAATAGTCTTGCAGCATTAATGAGTATTTTGATAAGTTCTTTATACTCTTGATACAGTCATTCAGCTCTTCCAAGAACAGTTGCTACTGTTACTCTCATGGTTCAGGGGTAACTTCTTATTGCTTGTTCCAGAAGTCAAAAGTTTTTCTGTTGTTCAGTGTGGATTAATGCCACATTTGGGCATCTCAAATTTGTGTGAAATTTGTTGCCTTTTCCACTTCAGTACTGCATCCCTTAAATTTTAAAGAAAAGTTTGTTTTATCTTTTTGTTGAGAAAATGTTTTTGTAAATGCTTGATTCTGTTAATTGCATCATTGGCTGTCCTTTTGATTTGCTTGTTAGCTGCAAATTGATAGAATTAACAATTACTTCTCAACTTGCCTTAGTTTCTTTGTTCGGATGTATCAGATTATGAATGCTACATTTTAGCACGTTCATTGAAAAGAGGCTGTGGAATATACATTAGCTCCCTACACTGGATACTTCTTGGGTGGGCTAACAATTTATATGGTCACCTAAACAAACAAGTTGATTTGCAGTTCAAAGCAGATTTACGTGCTTTGATTTAATATATGGGTTTGAGCATGAGATATATATGTACTAAACAAACATGGATGTTACATAACTTGCACTGGATTCTATGAAATACTTCAGCTAAGATCAATATTATTTTATGGTCTTTGAATTTTACACCAGGTTTGCAATCTTGACCATGACATTGGGGACAAGTCCAAAGTGAATGCCAGATGATTCATTACAAAGAAATAAACATTAGAGGGAGAGGTGCTCCAGGAGATCTGTGAAGCTTCGGGGACAAACCATGTGCGCACACTCTTAATTGAAACGCTTAGGATGGATAGCAATTACATAGATGCCTAATATTACAGAATTTCATTGTTTGAAAAATACTCTTTATTTACCTCACTGTAAATGCTTATTTTGTTTGTACTTAGACTGTACTGCAGCAGCCATGTCTCGTTGTGTGGAGGTGCTTATAATTGGGGCTGGGAATCGGGGACAAACTTATGCATCCTTCTCAAAGGAATTTCCAGAGCGGATGAAGGTAAGTCTTGGGAATCTTTAAATGTCTGTCTGCTGTGGTTTCTTCTCTATGCTTTAGTTTCTTCCCTCATTTAAGCAATATGGGATAAAATTTTAAGCAACATAAATCTTTGCTTGTCCTAGCAAACTGTGACCTGTCTGCACAGACAATGACTATAACCACAGGTTAAAGTTTGTTTTGGACCATTTCCAGGGACATGACCAAAGTGCATCCAACTGGAAGGTCCAATGCCTGACCCAAATTGGGCCTCAGGCCTCATTTCATTAACTTAGATGAACTGTTGCGCAAAGACAGGTTGCCTGTAACCAGCCTTCCAATTTTTGGACATCTGTCTCACTGACAGTGCATCATCACATGTTAGTTGGCTATATTAATTCTACAGATGGAGGAGTGGTATGAAGCCAATAGAAGGGCCCATTTTTGAATATTTATCCATTAACCTAAAAAGTTTTAATATTATGTCTCCTGAGTCTCTTTTTTTAAACTAAGCAATACTAGGCTCTTCAACCTCCCTTCATACCTTGGATGTCTTAACTATGTGGCGATTTGGCTGCTTAGTACTGCTTCCAATACCCCAGGAGTACTGAGACCAGTTTTAATACCACATTTGTTGCCTCAACCAGTGATAGCTAATTCAACATATATAGCATATTTACCCACTAAGTCATCAAATGAATAGACACCATGAATTGATATAGTTACATACTAGTAAATGGAGTCTGCAAACAGCTCCAATGCATTTGATCCTTTAAAATATTGAAAACTATTGTCCTTTGCACCATCGAGTACTTTGTAATGCACATATGTCATCTATAAAATGAATTGCTATAAATCTTTGATCAATTTCCTGTATTTCTGTCTCGTTCTATTTCTTTTTTAATCATCAGACGATCTGTGGGCTCTCAAATCTGTATAAAAAAACCTGCAGATTTTTATCAAAAAAAAGGAATTATATAATATATTTGCAAGATTTAGAGGGTGAAATTAGTCCCAGAATGAATGAGTGGGAATGAGTCACCAACTCTTTCACAGTCCTGTTAACTTCAATGGAAAATAATTTTAGGCAAGGTGTATATCTGTCTGCTGACTCACTATCAACATCAACAACTTATATTTATAGAGCACCACTATCATAATAAGCCCACAGTGCTTCAGGAGCATTATAAAGCAAAATTTGATGTGGGGAATTTGGACAGATGGCCAAAAGTTTGGTAAAAACCAGTGCTAGGGACCTGGATTCAATCCTGGCCTCGGGTCACTGTCTGTGTGGAATTTGCACGTTCTTCCCATGTCTGCATGGGTTTCCTTCAAGTGCTCCGGTTTCCTTCCACAGTTCAAACATGTACAGGTTACGTTGATTAGCCATGCTAAATTAACCTAAATGTCAGAAGGATTAGCAGGATAAATATGAGGGAATAGGGTCTGCATGCAATTATAGTCAGTGCAGACTCGATGAGCCAAATGGACCCCTACACAGTAGGGATTTTGTGATTCTATGAAAAGAGGTATATTTTAAACAGTGTCAAAGAAAGAAAAGCAAAAAGGGAATTTCAGAGCTTACGACTTTGACAGCGAATGTATAGCCACTAAAAGTGCAACTTTTAGAAATGAGCTTGCTAAAAAGGCCAAAATTAGAGCATACAGTTTGAAGTGTTATAGGGCTAAGGGAGATTACAGAGAGAGGGTCGGGCAGGACAATGGAGGAGTTTGAAGATGAGAATCTTAAAATTGTTGTATTGCTTAACCAGGGGAGCTAGTGTTGGACAACAAGAACGGGTGATAGGACAACGGGACAGGGTGCACATTAGCACATGGGCAGTAGAGTTTTGGATGATCTCAGGTTTGCAAAGGATAGAATGTAGCAGATTGGCCAGGACTGCATTGAAATGATAATATTGCAGGTGAAAAATGGCATATATCAGGATTTCAACAAGTCACTGATGCAGGGATCAAGTCTGGCAATGTAATGAAGGCAGAAGATCTTAGTGATATGTAATCAGTGTCAGATATGATACTGAGGTTGTGAATAGTTTGGCGCATAGCAGAGGGGTTGAGAGAGTGGAAACTAACACTATTATCAGATGATGTCACTGAGAGGGGTGGGGTGGGGTGTGGGCAGTGGGTAAATGAGATGTTGGAAGTGCCAAGGATAGATCCTTTGGAGTCACCAGAGAAATAGTAGAAGAACAGAAAGAAAAGTCATAGTGGGTGATTCTCTGGCTCAGATCAAATAATGGACCCATCTAATTGTGGTGTGAATTTTGCATTGTCCCCATCCTGAACACCAATTTCATTTAATTATTTTAAACACCAAATTATTTAATTTATTTTAAATGCCAAATTATTTTAATCTCCTTGTCATCACTATGCCTTCTGTGCTCGGTTTTCTCAGATGGGACACACTAAAGCCTGTCTTATCTTTATGGGTGTGATTAAGTTCTGTCTTAGAATATAAAACATAGGAGCAGAATTAGGCGACTTGGCCCATCAACTCTCCTCTGCCATTCAATCATGGCTGATATTTTTCTCATCGTAAGAAGTCTCGCAACACCAGGTTAAAGTTCAACAGGTTTATTTGGTAGCAAAAGCTATCAAATCTATATATTCACAGTCAAAGCTCTGGAATTCCCTCTTTGCTTCTGTTTCTTTGACACTGCTTAAAATCTACTTTTTTTCATAAATTATAGAATCCCTAAAGTGCAGAAGATGTCCATTTGGCCCACTGAGTCTGCACCGATCACAATCGCATTCAGGCCCTGTTCCCGTAACACCTCATATTTATCTTGCTAATGCCCCTGACACAAGAGTTAATTTAGCATGGCCTATCAACTTAACCCACACGTCTTTGGACTGTGGGAGGAAATTGGAGCACCTGGAGGAAACCTACACAGATATGGGAAGAACGTGTAACTCCACACAGACAGTGACCCAAGGCCGGGATTGAACCCAGATCTCTAGCTCTAGTTTTTACCAGACTTTTGGCCATCTATCCAAATTCTCCACATCAAATTTTGCTTTATATTGCTCCTGGAGCACTGTGAGCTTATTATGGTGGCTTTTGCTACCAAATAAACCTGTTGGATTTTAACCTGTTGTTGTGAGACTTCTTACTGTGTTTAACCCCACTCCAATGCTGGCATCTCCACATCATTTTTTCATCCCTATTCTCCTGACTTTTCCCCATAACCCTGGTTCCTTTGTTAATCAAGAACCTATCTATCTGTGTTAAAGACACTCAATGACTTGGCCACCACAGCCTTCTGCAACAGAGTTCCACAGATTCACCTTTTTCTGGCTGAAGAAATTCCAACTTATCTCTGTTTTAAAGAATTATCCCTTTAGCCTAAGGTTGTGGCTTCTAATTCTAGTTTTTACTACTAGTGGAAAGATCCCCTCCATGTCCACTTTACCTAGGCCTCGCAGTATCCTGTAAATTTCAAAACCATTCCCCCTTCATCCTTCTAAACTCCAACAAGTACAAATCCAGAGACCTCAACTGTTCCTCATATGACAAAGATTTCATTCCAGGGATCTTGTGAACCCCCTCTAGACCCTTTCCAAGGCCAGCGCATTCTTCCTTAGATATGGGGTCCAAAACTGCTCCAAATGGGATCTGACCAGCCTCAGAAGTACATCGCTGCTCTTATTTTCTAGCCTTCTCGACATGGATGGTAACATTGCATTTGCCTTCCTAACTGCTGACTGAATCTGCATGTTAACCTTAAGAGAATCTTGAACAAGGAGTCCCTTTATGCTTCTGATTTCCTAAGCATTTCCCCAATTAGAAAATAGTCTATGCCTCCATTCCTCCTTCCAAAGTGCGTAACCTCACACCTTTTCACATTGTATTCTATCTGCCACTTCTTCGCTCACTTTCCTATCCTGTTCAAGTCCTTCTGCAGCCCACCCCACTGCTTCCTCAATACTACCTATCTCTTTACATATCTTTGTGTCATCTGCAAACTTAGCAACAGTGCCTTCAGTTCCTCCTTCCAAAGCGTATATTGTGAGAAGTTGTGGTCCCAGCAGTGACCCTGGTCTTGGTTTGGTCAGTAGAAGATGCTTTTTTGCCTTTTCCTATTTCTCCTTTCTCCCTTTTTAAATTGCCATCTTCAAGTCTAGTTTCTTTGCTTAGTAACAAGCTGAGATTGATATTGTCCTAATCCGAGTGTGAGTTCTCAGAGGTGGGCATTCAATCCAAGTTACCCCAGTTGCTGTACTGAATACATTTCCTGCTCCAGAAGATCACAATAAACGTTTTTTTTAAATAGTGCATTAACAATGGCAGTACTATGAAACATGTAAAACAAGCTTGTGGACTGTACTACAGTCTGCTTGTTTTAAAGAATATGAAGTTTTGTCTGAGTCTTTTTGAAACTGATGTAATTTTTTTTACTCACAGGCAAACCAAAGAAGCTAATCTGTAATTAAAATTTGGGAATTTACTGTTCAATTTTGCTCTATTCAGTCAAACAATGTTATAACAAAATGGCCTTGAAATTAGACAGTGAATGATAGAAAATGACTGCTTAACACTTGAAAACACTTTTTTACTTAACATTTTAAGATTGTGGAACAAGACATTTTATATCAATGATAATAGTATTCAAGAAAAATGTTTAGTACCTCACACCACAATTTAAAGACCTATACTTTTGCTTAACTTCACAGGCAACCATTGTATTTACAGACTATTTATCAACCACATGCTTAAAAGGCACTTTGTATGTGCTGTTTATTTATTTGTTGCTTGGGTATTGATAAGCATTGGTTGCCTGTTAATTGTAATATACAACATCCTGTTCTGTTAAATATTCTATTGTACAGGTAAACAAGTAACATGCAATGAGAGTAAGTGTGATGAAACTTGAATTATTCGGAAATTCCAGAGTGTAACAAATGAAGTATGCATAATTCAGAGATTACTGGGTTTAATTGTTTTATGTGATGCAGGAATGTTTCAACCACAGACAATGGGGAGAATTTTAACCCCTTTTGCCTGGTATAAATGGGCATGCAGATGGTTAAGCTACCCAATCTTTCAAATTTTCAGACAATAGTGCACAAATGCCTGCTTCTCATATGTACCAATAATATTAAAAGCAAAGGAAAATTTTCCAAAAAATTTCTGTGTCATGACAGCAAAAAATAATGAGGTGAACCCTTGCCTGTCTCTCAGACATACAACCCACAACTCTGCCATGCATCTCCCCTTCTGCGAGCCCCCCTCATGATCCACCTCTGTATGCACCCACCGCACACACACCCTCCCCCCCCCCCCCCCCAAAAAAAAAAACGCGTAGGGCCCCCAATCACCCGGCACACCAGTGGTGTCTGATGGATATTGCCCAGCCATGCCCCTGACCAGATCATCAAATTTTCACAAGTTATTTAAACATCTTTTTAACTTCCCAAAAACAGCCTGACAGTTTTTAATGGCTCTGATTTATAATTAGAAAATATTTCTCATTTTTATTGTTTTTGTGGAAGAAATGAAGATGTGTTTAATCTCATTTGTATAACAACTAGTCACTATCCAAGCACATACTTTTGTATTGATGCTACAGTTATCAGGGCTAATTCTCAGTTGTGCATTCCTGCAGGAGAATCTTTGGTCCACAGTGTCTTAATTTTCCATACTTTTAAATGAATGGACGTCCGAGCACTTTTGATTTCTTAACCAGTATCAAGTATTAGTGCCAGGAATGTCTAATTAGGAAATCTCTCACAACAAGAACACTTAGTTCGAGACTATCTTCTAGAGTCATGGAGGTTTTCATCCTGGAAATAGACTCTTCAGCCTATCTTTGCCCATGCCACCCTTCTTTTTTAAAACTCTTAAGCTAATCCCAATTGCCCGTATTTGGCTCATATACCCATCATATCCATGTAACTATCTGAATGTGTTTCAAAAAATAAAATTATACCCGCCTCTCTATTGCCTCTGGCAGCATGTTCCAGACACTCATCACCCTCTGTGTGGAAAAAACTGCCCCTCTGGACATTCTTGTATCTCTCCCCTCTCACTTTAAACCTATCCCCTCTATTTTTAGATTCCCTTATCTTTGGGAAAAGATATTGATTATTTACCTTACCTATGCCCCTCATTATTTTATAGACCTCTATAAGGTCACCCCTCAGCCTCGTACGCTCCAGAGAGAAATATCCCAGTCTATTCAGCCTTCTTATAACTTATTCTATCAAATCCCGGTGGCTTCCTAGAAAATCTTTTCTGCACATTTTCTAATTTAATAATATCTTTTCTATAAGAGGGTGACCAGAATTGCACACAGTATTCCAAGTGTGGTCTTATCAATGCCTTGTATAACTTCAACAAGATGTCCCAACTCCTATATTCAATGATCTGACCAATGAAACCAAACATGTCGAATGTCTTCTTCACCACTCTGTCCACCTGTGACTCCACTTTCAAGGAGCTATGAACATGTATCCCTAGATGTCTTTGTTCTATAAGTCTCCCCAGCACTCTACTATTAACTGAGTAAGTTCTGCCTTGGTTCAATCTACCAAAATGCACTATCCCGCATTTGTCTAAATTAAACTCCATCTGCCATTCGTCAGCGCACTGGCCCAATTGATCAAGATCCCATTACAATTGTAGAGCTTTCTTCACTGTCCATTATGCCACCAATCTTTGTGTCATCTGCAAACTTACTAACCATGCCCCCCATATTCTCATCCTCTTGTGTAAATCCAGTTTAAGACCAAATCAGGGCTCAATGTGACATTGGAGTGAAGTGGAACTCTCTGGATGAAGTTGTTAACTCACCATTTATATTATGCAGAAAACTGCTTCCCACTGATGTAAAACTTATAAATACATGCCATGAGATACTCTGCAGTCTTTTACTGAATATAATTTTTGTCAGCACCAGAGAAAAACAATTAAAATCAATGAGCTTCTGGCACTGGATTGTGTCACCAGCCTTTTCCTGGCATCTTCAGCACTGGGTATTACATCATATTTCCAGCTAAAATCGGATGGGAGTCAGAATGACATCACTGGATTTCTACATTTTATTTTTAGTGGGGCCCTTGCCTGCTTGTTGTAATCAGCCAATTAATTGTAGTTAAATTTGGTCCTGGACATCAGTGAGTCTGTAGCCCCAAACCACTATTTTAAACCCCTTGGCAATCCTGTTTCCGTTGGACAAGCAGTCTTAAAATTGAGGTTACAATGTTGAATTCCCACTAAATACACCCAATTGAAGTACCAGAGCTTGATTTGTACGTATGGAAGCATGAGGGGAAGAAACACATCAAGATTGGTGGGAAGCCCTCAATAAAACTGAACTTCCTCTATAATTTAAACTGAGTCAAACTGTAAGTTTTCTTGATTGCATTTCACAAAAAATGTCTTTGTCTCGCTGTATTTCCTGTTGTCTCTCTGCTAAAGTCTCCTCCTACTTCAGACATTATGGAAATCCCCTGCTGGTGACGGTACTTTCTAAATGTTTCACTTCCCTTTTGTCACACTGATATTCTAAAAGTATAACTTACCAAAAGTCACACTAGTTCTTGAGACTTTTCATCTTAAAAGTCTTTCAATTACAGTACTAACTTTTTAAATAAAAATTAATCATAAATATGAATTATCCATTGCTCATGAAAGCAAGGACATGTAGTCTATACATGTAACTAATTCCACCTGGTGTGCTGCTGGGAAGGAGAGTCATTTGTTTTGTAGTCTTTCTCTTCAATGTAACTCTAAACATAGTTTATTCCTTACTCTGCACTGAGTTTATTGAATTCAGGTGGAGTAGCAGTTGGGCGAATTACAGCTTACCTGGATTAAGTAAAGTAAAAGGCCAAAACAAAAACAGCAGGCAGGCTTCCAGTTTCTGATTAGCATTTATCAACCCCTGCTAGGAAGTGAGTACATATCAGGTTATGTGAGTACAAGAGAGGACAGCTGTGGTTACCCTCTCCAAGATGCATTTGTCTGTCAACACCTACAGTCTAAGCTCGTGCATCATAGTTAATTGGATGAGGTTCAGCATAATGAGTGGCTAGCTCCAATGGAACAATAACCTAATAGGATTCATATATTATTAGGGGGGCAAATAATGAGAAAATTGGCAAAAAAAGGATAGATTGGGGATTGAGCATGGAAACATGATGAGGAAAAGATGGGAGACTTGGTGTCTAGAGTAATGTAGATTGGTGGGAAGTGTGTTGGAGAGGGCCATGGTCAAGAGCAGTTGTGACTGGAGTGGCAGTTGGGAGCAATGGCAATTAATGGTGAGGGGGATGTCAGGAATGATTGCAATCAAGATGGAGGGAATCTGGAGAAGTGGTCATCAGGGCTGACAATGATTTTGGGCAGTGAAGCAATGACAATTGGCAGGAAAAGGAATCAGGAGAAATAGTGATAATAGGAAGAGGGATGTTGGGAGCAACAGCTGAAACAATGCTCTTCAATGATTGGGAGACATGTTTGACTGCAGTGACAATTCTCTTTAAACATGTGGTCAGAAAGAGCAATCTGCTCTTTCAGCCTCCATATCAAGGTAAGTAAATTTGAAAACTTTATCTTGTAACTTGTGAATGGGCGTCAGTTGCCTCAAAACAAACATGGGACTTCATATGGGCATTAACTCCTTACTTATATTTGTAAAAAGTTTAAAGCCTGTTTCAGAAGAATTTCCTGGATGCCTGTGTTTTCCCCCCACCAGAATTGCTTGTGGTGCACATATTGGAATGTGTGCATTATTCCCATCCACCATATTGGGAAGTTAGTAGGACATTTAACAACCTAAGTATATAGACCACTGATGTTTGGTGAGGTGGAAATGTAAGGTTGAAAGCGTCAAAGATTTTAGTACTGTGGTGCTTCTTGCACTAAACTGGCAATCTGAGTTTAAATTTCAAAGAGAAATTATGAAACTGTATCTGATAAATCTAAGAGATTGTGGACTCATACTGGGGGGAGAAAAAGACCATAAAAAATGCTGAAAAATTTTCCAGAGTTGTAGAAAAAAAATTGCCAACACCTTCATTCACATGGTCATCAGATGTTGCAAATATTATCCATAAAACAATTAACATAATATACAGGTTTTCCCTCTACGCTACTGTGATCCTGGGAAGTATGGAGGAATAGTTTTTCCTATAGGCCATTCTTATGTACCTGGAAATTTGACAGGACAGAGCAGCAAGTTGAGGAGCTTCCTCTGCATGGTTTGACATGTGTCCTAGGGGAAGGGAAGAAAATTGTGAAAATTGAAACTTGCAAATTAAATCTTTAAAATAACACGTGTAATAATTTTATTTAAAATTTTGTTAGGTAGTAGATTGTTTCTGCTAATCACTTCCTTCCATTAAAGTCTGTTTCTTTTCCCCCACAAACTAGATCTCTTCTAAAAGCAGAGGAAAAGTAGGCTGCTATATCCTGTATGGTAATTGATAGTGAAACTATTAGAAACATACATCTTAACACATTTTAGCAGGGTTAGTACAGTCAAGCAAACAACTATTGTAGTAACTAAACTCGCAGTTAATTGGGAAGCAAAACAATACGGAGACAGCAAGTAAGGGAATTCACTCCAGGGAAAAAATTTTCATGTTGGCATTCTGGCACATTGCCAGAGATATACATCAGGAAACTGTGTTCCCCGTCCAGGATTTGCGTTAAAATTAATAGACAGAAAATTACAGATTAGGGGTGCACACTTTCCTGATATACCTAGTGTCACCCTGGAACAGTGGAAAATTTCTCTTTCACTGCATGGGAAATCGCAGCATGTTAGCTTCAATAAACAATGTCTGAAAGAAGTAGAAGATGTATTGAGTCACATAACTATCTCTCTCCAGTTGTCTGAATGGTTAAATTAGCTGAAAAGATTCTTAAATTGCAATGTACTTCTTTTCATTTTCAATGTAATTTGTCACTTTCCCCATTCTTAGTCTTTTGTCCTGCCAAGCCTCTGCCAGCTTTAAAACTGACCTCCACAATGAACACAAAGATACTTTCTCTTTGATTTCTTTCCATGTTATCGCTCACTATGACAGAGTGGCTCTCAGAAATGAAAAACAGAAAATGCTTGGTAAACTCAGCAGGTCTGGTAGCATCTGTGGAAAGAGAGTAAAACACAGTTAACATTTTGAATCCACATGATCCTTCTATAGAACAGCTTTCAAAAGTTTGGATATCAGGTTCTCAGCTTGTTTTGTTGTGTACAGAACTTCCTCCATTGGCTTACCTGAGCTGTCAAAAGGAAACTTCCTTACTTCTGCTTCCATTATATTATTGGTCAACCAAGAAGTATTGTTTACTCAGAGTAAATGATTTTGACTTGTGCATTACACATGGGACTTAAGCCACATGTTTGCACGTGTTGAACCATTTGAGTAAACCTGCATCGCAGACCCCACCTACAAAATCTAACTTTTGTGAGATTGATTCTTGAGAGGGGTGTATTCTCACTATCTTGCTCTAAATAATGTGCAGCAGTCTCAATTGAATATATATATTCTTCTGAGATAGGAACAAATGCACAATAACTTCTGGATTCACTGCTATAATGATGACAAAATCATGACATTAACAATGAAACAGACTACAATGCATCTGTTTCAAAATGGTATTCTAAAAGAGGAAGAAATTTTCATTGTCCTTTGATAATTTACAATGCTTTTATGTAATGAATTTCAAACTTCTGAAGACTAAACTTAAATGCTCAGTTTAGTGTTGCTAACTTAATCCCTTTTTTAACTGCAGCAGTTATATTTTTACTGTTAGTTTTGAGTCTCAGTTCACAATATTTTAATGCCTGTGTCTCATTATTATTCTTTCAGATTATAAGTACCATTGGGAATTTTGACCAGTGAGTAGGTTTTTTTTTACTTTGTGAAACCAAGATTGGTTGGAGACGTTTAGAAGGATCAGTGCTCTCTGACCAGTGACCATGTTATGGTCTCCAAAATGTTGCCAAAAGTGTGCTCAATCTTAGATTTCAGACCAATATTGTAAGTTTAAACTATTTAAACAGTACTGAGGTGAAAATGCATGGCCTACTGACACTGTTTACCAATGTTCCAGATGCATAGCTATGCACAATGTTTAGCAATGCTGTAGACTCAGGCCCAGGACATGCAATTAGGTTTATTAGATCAGGAAAGGCATATGGTTCTATGGCATGGATCTCTGGCACATCATTCGCCGAATGCCAAGTTGTAGATTTATATGCATGTTGCATGACAGAGTAATCATAACAGAAATCACAAAAAAAAAGCCATTGGTCACAGAGAGGGAAATGGGAGGCTAAGTCACTCCAGTAATAGGGTAGTATTAATTTGGGTTGAGAAGTGAGGTCCACGCCAGTCTTTCAGCTTTTCCTCTGGTATGCTATGAGGGAAACATATAATTAGAAAAATAAACTTATGAGGAGCAAAATTGTATTTATTTGTTTGTGTTCTATTTTTCTCTCATTCTGTCTTGAAGATAGTGATCAGCCAGGATAGGCTTTTCACAGGTACTAACTATTCTCTGGCAGATCATTTAATCTGTTATTCTCCATGGGTGAAGCTAGAAGTGAATTGGCAGACTATTCAAAATGGAGGGCATCAAGTTCCTATTCTCTTTTCTATCCACAAATGTAGACTTTTCAGAACATCATGCTGATTTTTTTTTCTCTTTTTCTACTTCAATAGTACTTAGTACTGAAGCTTAATTGTATTGTAGTCCTTGATGTAGATCAGAACAAATGACTCAGCAGAGAATGGGACATTCTTTATCTGAAAATCTCAATAACATACCAGGCAAAATGTTTTTAATTGAGCTAAAACCAGATTTGTAATAAGGGGCCCTGTATCGTAATGTTTAAACACAATAGTTGTGGTGAAAATCAGTCTACCTGCGGCAGTAATTGGCTGATGGCTCTGTATGCTGAATTGTCAGTGTTTGTAATAATTGGAAGTGACTGATTCCAGTGATGCAGCCTTTTTAAACTTCAAATCATGTCTCTGTGCCAATGGTCTGTCAAAGTTTTGTAATTTTAAGTGAAACCTTGAGCAGACTAAGTTAAAAGCCTCAATTCAGTATTTGAGTGAATAAATCTCTATGGTGTTCAGTTAACAGTAATGCACTGTACTCAGAGCAAACACCTCGTGATGTTACATCCTTTATTTACCAGGAAAGTGATCACATAGCTTGGTAATAGTCAAAGTAGTCGGTGTATTTCTGCATTAGTGAAACAGAAATGTTACAGCTTTTTGCTGTCTTTGGCAGCCAGCTAATCTGCTTTTGGGACTTTCAGATGTTTCTAAAAGGCACAGCTAAATTACTGCATTACGGAATCACATCAAGAAAAGAAACAGAAAGCAAGTATTTGAGCAAGACCGCACCCCAGACGCAAGATAAACATGAACAAACCTTTTATTTATGTCAGGCACACATTTTATTTGTACAACATCTAACAGTTTCTCTGAAACTGACTCTGCTTCCCACCCTGAAGTAGTCATATTATTACTGTATGTAGTGCTAACTAATCTGTTAGTCACCAGATTGATCATTTTTTAAAATTCTGAGTTCCCCCACTGGTATTGTGGGTTTTGAAGTACTGAGGAATACAGAGCATGCAAGATTAAGTTTGAGTTATTTGATCTGAGTTAACTGATATCAGCTGAGGCAGTGGTTGGAACAAGCCAATTGCTTCAACACATGAGAAAAAGGAGGGAAGAAAAATAAATATATTTCAATCTTGTCTTGATCACCATCCATAGATGTTTGATGGCACATACTGGTTGGACAAGATTAGATTGATTATGATTTATAATCGATTATTAAAGGAACTAAGGATCTGAAGAGGAAGTACGAAAATCTGGGTGCCAAGTTAAAGAGGAGAACTGACAAGGTGGTTACCTCAGGATTGCTACCTGAAAGCACACGCAGATTGGCACAGGCTATGTAGGATTAAGGAGATGAATCTGTGGCGCAAGGATTGGTGTGGGAGGAATGGGTTTAGGTTTATGGGGCATTGGCATCAGTAGTGGGGCAGATGGGACCTGTTCAGATGGGATGGTCTACGTCTGAATCGTGGAGGGAGCAAAGTCCTGGTGAATCGCATAACTAGGACTGTAGATAGGGCTTTAAACTAATTTGGGGAGGAGGGTGCAAAGATGGAGGAAATTACAAAATCTGAAGTAAAGGAAAATGTACGTGTGCAGGTGAATGTTGAGGATGTTCTGCCTATGAGAGGAGTTGGGGGCATGGGAGAGCCTAGTAGTGTTTCAGCTAATAAGGTCCAGGCAAATGCTGGTATGAAGGCACTTTACCTGAATGCACGAAGCATTCAGAACAAAGTGGATGAACTGATGACGCAAATTGGCACCAAGGGATATGATCTAGTGGCTGTTATGGAAGCATGGTTGTGGGGGGACAGGGACTGGGAGCTAAATGTCCATGGCTATAAGGTGTTTAGGAAGGATAGACAGGAGGAAAAAGGGGGTGGGGTGGCTCCGTTGATTAAGGATAGTATCAGGGCGGTAGTAAGAGAGATATAGGCGCCAAAGAGCAAAATGTGGAATCACTGTGGGTGGAGAATTGTAAGGGGAGGAAGACACTGTTGGGTGTGGTTTTTAGGTCCCCAAATACCAACTTTAAGGTGGGGCGGGCTATAAACAAACAAATAAGAGATGCTTGCAGAAATGGAATGGTGTTAGTAATGGCTGATTCTAATCTGCATATTGACTGGGCGACGCAAGTCGAACACGGCAGGCTGGAGGAAGAGTTTTTGGAATGCTGTAGGGATGGATTCCTTGAACAGTATGTTACAGAACTGACGAGAGAGTGTGTTACCTTGGATCTGGTACTATGTAATGAGGCAGGTAGAATTAGGGATATTCATGTGAGGGATCCTCTAGGGACGAGTGACCACAGTATGGGAGAATTTATGATGCGGATGGAGGATGAGTAGTAGCGTCCTGGACCTGTGTACTATGTTTGAACAGAGGAGACTGTGATAGGATGAAAGAGGAATTGGTGACTGTGGATTGGAGGAGTGTGTTGGTTGGTAGGATGGCTGAGGAACAGTGGGGGATTTTTAAAGAGATCTTTTTTGATACTCAGCAAAAATATATTCTGATGGTGAAGAAGGACTGTAGAAGAAGGGAAAATCAGCCGTGGTTCTCCAAGGAAATTAAAGAGAGTATTAAATCAAAAGCTGAGGCGTTTAGAACGGCTAAAAATAGTGGGCGATCGGAGGATTGGGAAAGTTTCAAACAACAGCAAAGAGTGACTAAAAAGGTGATTAAAAAGGGAAAGATGGAATATGAGGCTAAACTAGCTCGAAATATCAAAAAGGACTAAGAGTTTTTATAAATATATGAAGAATAGGAGGATGGCCAGAGTTAATGTAGAACCCTTAGAGGATGAGAGGAGTGGTTTAATGATGGATGATAGGGATATGGCAGAGACCTTGAATAAGTTTTTTGTGTCGGTCTTTACAGAGGAGGACGTAAATAGCTTGCCTGAAATTAAGGATAGAAGGGTTTTAGGAGATGAGGTCTTTGATGAGATTATAGCCACTAGAGAGATGGTGCTTGATAGGCTAACGGGGCTGAGGGCAGATAAGTCTCTGGGACTGGATGGAATGAATCCCAGGTCCTCAAGGAAATGGCAGAGGTGATAGTGGACGCCCTGGTAATTATCTTTCAAAATTCGCTGGACTCTGGGAAAATGCCGGAAGATTGGAAAACGGCTAATGTTACGCCGCTGTTTAAAAAAGGTAGCAGACAGAAGGCAGGGAATTATAGGCCGGTTATTTTAACGTCTGTAGTAGGAAAAATGCTTAAATCTGTCATCAAAGCAGAAATAATGAGGCAGTTTGCAACACAAACTGTGTGATCAGGCAGACGCAGCACGGATTTGTTGAAGGGAAGTTGTGCTTGATGAATTTATTACAAGGAATTGACTAGTGCAGTAGATAGAGGGGAACCGATGGATGTGGTGTTTTTGGATTTCCAAAAGGCATTTGATAAGGTGCCTCACAAAAGATTGCTACAGAATGTTAGGGTGCAGGGAGTCGGGGGTAGGGTGTTAGATTGGATAGAGGATTGGTTGTCTAATAGGAAGCAGAAGGTAGGTATTAATGGGTGCTATTCTGATTGGCAGCTGGTGACTAGTGGAGTGCCCCAGGGTTTGGTGCTGGGGCCTCAACTATTTACCATTTACATAGACAATCTGGAGGAAGGGGCTGAGAGCAGGGTGATGAAATTTGCTGATAACACAAAGATGAGTGGAAAAGCAAATTGCATGGAGGGTGTGGAAAGCTTGCAGAGGGATCTGGATAGGTAGAGTGAATGGCCGAGGATCTGGCAGATGGAGTATAACGTTAGCAAGTGTGAGGTTATCCACTTTGGTAGGAATAATGGTGGGAAGGATTACTATTTAAATGGTGAAAAGCTGCATCATGAGACAGTGCAGAGGGACCTGGGAATCCTTATGCACGAATCGCAAAAACACAGTATACAAGTGCAGCAGGTGATTAAGAAGGTGAATGCAACGTTGGCCTTTATAGCTAGGGGGATAGAATATAAAAGTAGGGAGTTTCTGTTGCAGCTGTATAGGGTGCTGGTGAGGCCGCAGCTAGAGTACTGTGTGCAATTTTGGTTGCCGCATTCGAGGAAGGATATAGGACCTTGGAGGGGGTGCAGAGAAGATTTACTAGGCTGATACCAAAGATGAGGGTTTTGGATTATGAGGAGAGACTGAATAGGCTAGGTTTTTGGAGAATGGAAGGCTGAGAGGGGATCTTATAGAGATATATAAGATAATGAAGAGGATGGATAGGGTAGAGGTTGAGAGACTCTTCCTGCTTAACAAAGATAGCAGGACTAGAAGGCACAGCCTCAAGATTAGGGCAGGGGGGGAGCCGTTCAGATCAGAGTTGCGGAAGAGTTTCTTCACGCAAAGGGTAGTGAATCTTTGGACTTCTCTGCCTGATGAGGTGGTGGAGGCTTCCTCGCTGAATATGTTCAAGTCAAGAGTGGATAGGTTTTTGATTGACAAGGGAATTAAGGATTACAGGGAGAAAACGGGAAAGTGGTACTGAGCCACTACAGATCAGCCATGATCTTATTGAAAGGCAGGACAGGCTCGAGAGGCTGGATTTCTTATGATTTTCTCCACAGTGGAAAAACCTGTCAGACTGCACCTGTGGAAAAGTTATCATTTGTATGAGGCACTGAAGTGATGATGGTACTTGTGTAAGAATAGTCAGCACCTTCAGGAACTTAAAACAAATACTTTGAAAGTTCAGTTGAGTCTTGGAGTGGAACTCTCAGTTGCAGGCATTGTGGGCAGACTAAAAATTGGCCGAAGATTATTTCAAAAGGGTGTTCACCGAAATCAAGCAGCAATAGTGTATTTCAGATGGGACGGGGGAGGGGAAATGGGTGAAGCAAATGCTTCTGCCTGCCACTACTGTCTTGACTTTAGTTTGTGTCTGAGGGCGTTTCTGGGTTGCTGGAGGAAAAAAAAGCCAATACATCATCATAAAATGTAATGATGCCAATCACTACAGAAAACAAGTCTAAAAATTGGCCTTGAAAGAAAAATTCCCATAGACCAATCGCTATTTGAATGAGAGCCGATTGTTAACAAAGGGAAGATGTAGGAGGGCAGTAGTGTTTAAATGACAAAATAAATAATAGTGCAGAACAAAATAGGTAGTAATGGAACAAATAAAGAAATGAAAGATGAGTCGAAAGGAACTGATAACTGACAACAACAGCACTATTACCACCATTTGTGTCCAACAAAATGCAAGCAATAGTTATTTAAATAGTTAAAATCAGTGTGGAGTCCTGGAAGGTGTCAAGTACTCACTTGAAGCTTGGGTGTTCCTCAAGCTTCTGTTGCGGTTCACGAGAAAAATGAAAGAAGCTAAAAACATACATATGTATGTACAAAGCATACAAAATCCGTAAGAACAGATGTTAAGATGTGGAGATGCTGTTGTTGTACTTGGGTAAGCATAGTAAGAAGTCTCACAACACCAGGTTAAAGTCCAACAGGGTTATTTGGTAGCACAAGCCACAAGCTTTCAGAGCGCTGCTCCTTCATCAGGTAAGTGAGAGTCATGTTCACAAACAGGAAATATAAAGACACAAACTCAATTTACAAGATAATGGTTGGAATGCAAGTCTTTACATATATCAAGTCATAAAGGACAATGTGAGAGGAGAGAGGGTTAAGCATAAGTTACAGAGACTCATTGCCAGGACAATTAGTGAGATTTTGCAAGTCGTAGGTGTTACAGATAATGTGATGAATCATCCACCAGGTTCATGATACGTATTCTTGCAACTCGGTCAACATTGTCTACCTGATACGCTGCAGGAAAGGATGTCCTGCGGCATGGTACATAGGGGAGACCATGCAGAGGGCCATGGATGAATGAAGACCACTCGGCAATTACTAGGCAGGAGTGTTCTCTTCCTATTGGGGAACACTTCAGCAGTTATAGGCATTCAGCCTCTGATCTTCGGATAAGTATTCTCCAAAGTGGACTTCATGACAGTGCAGAAACTGATTGCCAGGTTCCGCACACATGAAGACAGCCTCAAACTAGCTTCTTGGGTTCATGTCACACTATCTGCAACCTGCACAACTTACAGATAGATGCTGCCATACCTGCTGTGATTTTGCAGCATTTTCTTTCTTGATTTCAAATGTTCTGCCACAAGTACCACATTATCAGGTATCATTGCAGGTTGTTTTTGAAGTTGATGCCTGTTGCTAAACTGCTGTAATGACTGATCATCATAATAATAGTGCATGCCAGCCCAGAGGTAATGTCACTATTTTCCTGTCACTAGCTGGTGTCTTGCAGGTGCATATGTCAATGTTTAGAACCTATATGTCACACTTGCAAGCATTCTGAAGCATGGCTTTCAGCATCCTGCTGGTTTTCTGATTCCAGCTACCCTGCCATACAGAAAATGGTTCCATTCTCATCCAGTGTAGGTGCTTCTATTTGATTAATGTCATCATAATTTGTCTTTGAGACAAATTCCACTTTCATGATTTTGTCCTTTCATGAAAGGCCCAGAACGTACCACACACACAGCGACCATGGAAGTTATTCAGCTTCATTTCTTGATAGCTGTAAATCATCCATATTTCATGTGTGTTTCACGGGCACACAACATGGCACTGAGAATGCAGGCCTTTGGTACTAGAATCCTGGCCCTGAGAATTAGCTTGATGTTATTACATGCATGTTTCATGAGTCAGCCAAATATGCTTGCTGCCTTCTTTGTATGTGCCAGTTTCTGTATCAAGAGATGGATTGTCTGTTACTGTAAATCCAAGGTAGCAGATTTTGCTAACCACTTTCAACCGGGTATTATTTTGGTGTGATCAAGAGGAGAGATGTGACACTCTGTTTTATAACAATGGTTTTTCTTTTGGTGCATGAGTCAGGGAAAACAAGTCACGACATAATAGAGACAATCCATGAGTTTTTGTAACTGGGTTTCAGGGTGAGCAACTAGCATGGTATCATCAGTTGAGAGGAGTGCATTGATCATGATGTGCTGTATTTTTGCCTTTGCTTTCAGTCAGGATCGATTGTAGAGCATTCAGTCTGATCTATTATGGAATGAACACCTTCCATAACTGTGGAGAAGGCAAAGATCAGGAATATGGTGAAGAAAATACAAGCAGGGACTAGAGTATAACCTGTTTTGTTCCATTCTTCACCCTAAAACTGTCAGAAGTGTTGCCTTCAAACTGCATATTTCTGTGCATAATGACATGAAAGGATTGGATGAGACTAAGGAGTTTGGCGTTGCCAATTTTTCCAAAGTCTTGTAGTGCCCTGTTCTGCTGACAGTGACAAATGCCTTGTGAATTCTATAAAGGTTAAGAAATATATTAGCTGGAATTCACTGATCTCGCCTGTAGCTGGATTTCTCCAGTTCTACTTGAATGAATGGAATTTTTGCTGAGCGCCAAGTTCTCCATTTTCATTGGCAGGGTATAGGGCAAATGGGACTAGAGAATTCTGACCATTCTGTTCCCTACAATTCTCTTGTAATCGGTGTCTGGAGAAGATCATGTCCACTGTATATCTGCTAGCACAGAAATTGTGCTTCCAGCTATACTCAGTCTGCATGTGATCAGAGCATTTTAAGCATAACCTGGACAAAGATCTTCATATCAATTTGGATTGGAGACATTAGCCTTAACACTCAGTGTTGAATAATGCAATAGCGAAAAGCTACATTTTAAAAATATTGCAAGCAGACATGTTTAGATCTAAGGCAAATACATAACAGCACAATATATCTGTAATAACAGTGAGGAACTGATGAACAACAAAGTAGATTGATGAAAAAAGCTTTATTTTAGAAATACAACTATGTGTATATAGTACAGCTTTAAAAATGCCTGTAAACTCAACAATTCCCAGACTCCAACTATCAATCAATTGCCACTCTGTGATTAGTCCAATGGGTCATATAACCACTGAGAACTGCCTCCCTCCCAAAATAAGAGGCACACCATCACAATGTTTATAGTTTCACTGGATGACAATCAAAACCAGATCCTGTAATTAATAAGATTAGTCTGTTATAGTTTTAGTGTTGGGTATATGTATGTAGTGGAGCCCCCAGCAACAGGTGGTAATGATACAGGAGAGAAGCCAATGGGGAACTAGTTAGCTCCTGTGGCCCCTCTGTGCAGGGAGTAGTATCTTTGGCAAGCTGAGGGGCAGAACCAGATGCCATGAGCTAAAGAAGAAAGCAGCAAGGACAAGTCTAGCACTTGAGTTGCATGTAATCCAAGCCAAGGCTATGAATAGAACAGCTTGAAGTCTCTAGTAATGGCTGGGAGACAGGAGAAGGAGAGCAGAGAAGTGGCAAAGAGCTGCAGCAGCAGCTAAAGATTGGTGAGTCAATGCATCGAGGAGCTGGAGCATCGGTCATTAATATTCACTCTAAGTAGTTTATCCCTGATGCTGATAGAATAAAAGGAAATTATTTTATAAACTTTTGCACGGTCCAAGTGTTAAATTCCTAATTGCATCATGGTGTCAGAAGTGTGATTCCATAACATAGGCATTGATTCACGTAGAAGAAATGGAAAGGTGCCTGGCTGAGATTGAGTGGATGGTGAAAGAACTTCAGCCTTCAGTGAGGGAGACTGAAGTAGCTGAGGTACTAGCAGAGGTACAGGGATGAAGCTGAGATCCCAAAGCAGCTTCCAGTGTGACCTCCTTGAACATAGTAGGAGAAGGAAGGAATATCCCAGCGTAAATACTCTATCTGCCAACAGATAGGGAATGCAAGAAGGGCAAAGTAGGTCCCCAACAAAGAGGTCTGTAGCATGAGGTGGAGAGGGGGAGGGTGTCCAGACATGACTGAGCCTTTAAAAGGAGGTGGGAGTGATCAGAAGGGGGTCAGTCAGAATCAAGCTTATGATAAAGACGACCTGTCTGCCCCAGATCTAACTTAGATTATTTCCAGATTTTCCCCAACCTAAAAGTTGTGGCTGGGTGGGAAGTAGTGCTTAAGTAGCTATCAGTTGGAGCAAGGGTGAACTTCCCATCCAAAGCCTTACCCACTGCAGCACAAAGTGACTGTGAGGTTGGGAACCCAGAGGGAATCCCTTCCCTACAATTTCACACTGCACGACCTCCCTCCCCGCCCCCACTGCCTAAAAACTCGCTGGTTGGGGTCGTGCCTTCGTCTGTGTTGTATCCCCAGCCGGCCTAGCCCAGGCAGGATCCCAGGCTTAGCTTTAAGTCTGGGCTCCATCACTGAATGCCTTTTTTGATTGTTCTTGCAGTCCCAGCAGTGACCGCTGCTCTCAGTAACATTGCTTGGACTGCCGGGCATTTGCTTTGCAGATCTCCTCCCTAATGGGGGTAGACAGCATGCCTCAAATTAATTGATGGCACTGTAAATGTGAAGTAGGCGCACACTTGATATTTACATTTGTGACAGGGATGAATTTCAACCCCAAATCTTTTTTAAAACTTTTGCGCCTGTACAATATTTCAGTATTTTGTTTTATGTTCCTTGATAAAGTAATTTCAGTTCATTTTTGCTTCCTATTTGTTTATTGTCTGCTCTTGTAGTCGCTTTGTATTTTATAATCTACAAATAAAATTTGCAGATACGGGAAATCTGCAATGAACACATCAAATACGGAAATCCTGTGAAGGTCAGGAGGCATCTATGGAGAGAAACTATGGAGTGTTTCAAGTTGATGATCTTTCATCAGAACAGGCTCTTTGCATTCTCTCTTGTCCTGCTGTGCTCTTCTGGCGATGTACTTGTATTATTTGCATTTCTGGGACGGCATGGTAGCACAGTGGTTAGCACTGTTGCCTCATAGTGCCAGGCACCCGGTTCGATTCCTGGCTTGTGTCGTTGTCAGTGTCGAGTTTGCACATTTGGGCTGTGTCTGCATAGATTTCTTCCCAGTGCTCCAGTTTCTTCCCACAGTCCAAAGATATGTGGGTTAGGTAGTTTGGCCATGCTAAATTGTCTCCTAGTATCAGGAGGACTAGCTAGGGTAAATGCGTGGGGTTATGGAGATAGGACCTGGGTGGGATTGTAGTCGGTGCAGGCTCGATGGGCTGAATGGCCTCTTGCTGCACAATAGGATTCTATGATCCTCAGTTTTTCCTTATTTTGTTCATCAATGATGATTCATTAATGGTGATTCCCAAACCCTGTCCACTGTTAATAAGGCACAAGTCAGGAGTGTGATAGAATATTCTTGACTTGCCTGGATGAGTGCAGCTCCATTAACACCCAAGAAGCTCTGCCACTGACAAACAATAGAAGCAGTGTGTACCATCCACAAGATGGTTAACACTGTCAACTTCAACAACTTACCGAGACTCCTTCAACAACACCTTCCAAACCTGTAATCTCTACTACCTCGATGGACAAGGATAGCAAATGCATGAGAACACCACTATCTACAAGTTCCCCTGCAAGCCACACACCAACCTCACTTAAAACTATATCATCATTTCTTCATTGTCACTGGGTCAAAATCCTGGAATTCCCTTTCTAACAGCACTGTGAGGGCCAGATGAACTTCAGTGGTTCAAAAAAGCATCATTACCTTCTCATGGGCAGTTAAGGACAGCAGTGTAGCACAACGGTTAGCAATGTTGCCTCATAGCTGCAGGACTGGGTTCGATTCACGACTTGAATCACTGTCTGTGTGGAGTTTGCACCTTCTTCCATTTCTGCGTGAGTTTCCTACCATAATCTAAAGATATGTGGGTTAGATGAATTAACCATGCTAAATTGCTCCTTTGTATCCTGGGATGAGGAGGTTAGGGGGATTAGCACAGTAAATAAGTAGGATTGCAGGAATTGTGTCTGGATGGGATTGTTGTTGGTGCAGACTTGATGGGCTGAATGGCCTCCTTTCGCACTGTAGCATTTCTATGGTATTCTACACTAATAAGGGATTTGCAATAAATACTGCCCTAGCCAGTGCCATCTGAACCACATGAAAAAATAAATTTTAATGTGCTTTTAGCATGGAAAAATGCCAGGGCTCTGGATATTGTTTTTATGCATTTTCCATTAATGTTCTATATCGTTGTTTGCCAATATCTGTCCATTTTATTTTTCAATGTTCAATACTCAGTCCTTGCAAAAGATAGTTCTCTAATCTGTCACTCTGGTCTTTATCATACATGCGTCCTTTTCAATTATTTACTCCAAACCATGTTATTTTATGGTTACTACTTTCTAGATGTTCCTCTTTTATTACTTGCGTGCTCTGTTTCATTCACCATTACTAAATTTAAAAGTGAGTTTCTCTTCTTTAGCTTCCATCTGCCTTAGAAACTTCTCCACAGTTATGACGGAGAGGCTTCTGAGGGACAAGATTTACGAGCATTTGGAGAAATTTAGGTTGATTAGAAATAGTCAGCACGGTTTTGTAAAAGGCAGGTCGTGCCTTACAAGCTTAATTGAGTTCTTCGAAAATGTGACTGAACACATTGACGAAGGAAGAGCAGTCGACGTGGTGTACATGGACTTCAGCAAGGCATTTGACAAGGTCCCACATGCAAGACTTCTTGAGAAGGTGAGAGGCCATGGGATCCAAGGGCTTTGGCCTTGTGGATCCAGAACTGGCTTGCCTGCAGAAGGCAGAGGGTGGTTGTGGATGGCTCTTTTTCTGCATGGAGGTCGGTCACCAGTGGAGTGCCCCACGGATCTGTTCTAGGACCCTTGCTGTTTGTCATTTTCATAAATGACCTGGATGAGGAAGTGGAGGGATGGATGAGTAAGTTCGCCGATGACACGAAGGTCGGTGGTGTTGTGGATGGTCTGGAGGAATGTCAGAAGTTGCAGCATGACATCGACAGGATGCAAGACTGGGCGGAGAAGTGGCAGATGGACTTCAACGCGGATAAATGTGTTGTGGTCCGTTTTGGCAGATCCAACGGGATGAATGAGTACACTATCAAAGGTAGGAGTCTTAGCTGTGTGGAAGAGCAGAGGGATCTTGGGGTCCGGTCCATAAGACTCTCAAATCAGCCTCCCAGGTGGAGGATGTGGTTAAGAAAGCTTACGGTGTACTGGCCTTCATTCATTGAGGGATTGAGTTCAGGAGTCAGGAGGTAATGCTGCAGCTTTATAGGACCCTTGTCAGACCACACTTGGAGTACTGTTCGCAGTTCTGGTCGCCTCACTATAGGAAGGACGTGGAAGCTATTGAAAGGGTGCAGAGGAGATTTACAAGGATGTTGCCTGGATTGGGAGGCATGCCTTATGAAGACAGGTTGAGGGAGCTGAGACTGTTCTCCCTGGAGAGACGAAGGTTGAGAGGCAACCTGATAGAGGTTTACAAGATGTTGAGAGGAATAGATAGTCTCTGAGAGTCCAGCCTATTTCCCAGGGCTGAAATGGTCGCGATGAGAGGGCACAGATTTAAGGTGCAGGGAAGCAAGTACAGAGGGGATGCTATGGGAAAGTTTTTCACTCAGAGGGTGGTGAGTGAATGGAATCGGCTGCCGTCGGTGGTGGTCGAGGCGAACTCGCTGGGGTCTTTTAAAAGCCTTCTGGATGAGTATATGGGATCCAATGGGATTGGGGGTTATAGATAGGTCTATGGCTGGGTAGGTTTTGATGTGTTCGGCACAACTTGTGGGCCGAAGGGCCTGTTTGTGCTGTAGTGTTCTATGTTCTAAATGAGTTCTATGCAGCTTATCCCTTTTACTAACCTCTTCTGGACAATGATATGCAGGGTAGTTGAAATCTCCCATGACTATCATTCTTTTTCTTTTACTTCATAATATGTTTACATATTTTTTCTCTACCTGCTTCCCACTATTCGGTGTGTATACAATTCCTATATTAAAGTGTGTTAAGAAAATCAAATTAAGAATTTATATTTGTGTTGACAAACATTAGAAATAAATAATAGTTTCAAGTGGGTTTAATTTAATGTTTCTGTGCTTGGGAAGGGTAAAACCTAGAATTGGATTCAAGCTGGTCAAAGGTGTGGAGGTTGGTTTGAGTTCTAACTGTGTTTCTATTGTGCTTAGGAAGGTTATGGTGTGAAGAGAAAAAGGCTGGCAAAAGTAACAGTGTCTTTTTAGCAATTGTGGGCCTTTTAGGTTTATTTGAGTTTAGTTTTAGCTGGATATATTGCAGTTGAACACTGGGGAGTGAACATCTGCCCTGATATATGACAAACTTATGCCCTGTTTGTGAACACAACTCCCACTCACTGATGAAGGGGCAGTGCTTCGAAAGCTTGTGCTACTAAACAAACCTGTTGGACTTTAACTTGATGTTGTAAGACTTCTTAATGAATAAACATCTGCCAGAAGAATTCTAGACACTGCCCTCTAGAATTCATCTGCCAGAAGAATTCTAGAGGGCTGTACAAAGTGGCAGGCTACCCAAAGAACAAATAACCAGAGAATTGGAACATAACATCAGTCTTATTCAAACATTCTTCAAGAGAACAGGACCAAGGTATTATCCAGCAGAATTCAAGGAAGAGTAAACAAAATATTGAGTGAAGAGATAATTGCAGTAACCAGGTTTACAGAGATAAATCAAAGTTTGACACCATTTTAATAGAGCCTGAGAATCAAGAGTTTAAAGCAATTGCAAACTGTCTGTACAGTCAAAACAAGAAATTGTTGTATAATTTTGTCTATTATAAAGCATTTAGACAGTTACATGGGTAAGATGAGTATAGAGTGATATGGGCCAAATGTGGGCAATTGAGATGACTTGGGGGTTTTAAAAAGAAAACGGGTGGCATGGATAAGTTGGGCCAAAGGGCCTATTTCCATGCTGTAAACCTCTGACTCTATAACAAATCTTATAGGGGTAGTATAAAACCTGGATACTGGACTTATTGTTAAAAGTGGAGCATAAGCTTTGTTTAAAAGAGTAATTTGGAAAACATAAACTGGATTTCAGAATACAAACCACAAAGGGAAAGCATTATTGTGAAAGAAGATTTTGAAGCATGTTTTTGGGAATGGAATTTGGAAACTCTCAAGGGGCAATCGTCTGGGGGAATTCTGAGAAGAAATCCACAGATACTAACATGGGTTCAGAACGGTATGTGTGCATTTGACCACAGCCAATTTGTGTGCTTAAAAAGGTATTTGTGTAATTGGAAAGTAAAGGAGTATTGTAACATAATCCAATTTTTTCATATTTAATATTTTTTTTGTTAAATGTAGTTAGTGGTCCTGTGACTCTATTCCTCCATGCTTTACAAAAAAAGTACAAGTTACAGTCTTCTGAACGAGGGCTCTATTCTGGAATCTTCCCATCCAGTTATAACGTCTACTAAGATTGCAACATGATCTTTCTTTACCACATCAATTCTATTCTGTCTTCTTGATGATAGCTGTGTTACTTTTTTTATTGTAATTATGTTATTTCTAACATTGGTTGCTCCAACATTTTGTTATTATCTGAACTAATTATTGTTATATTATCTGTATTCGAGGTTGTGGGAGTAGCAGATTGTCGCCTAATTGCCAGACAGAATTTGCAAATTAACTACTCAGTGCAAGATCGGAATGTCTTCAATCGTGAGTAACTTTAGTTGGCTGCTTACATTACTGTATGGCTATTAATATTGAATCGAAGTGGCTAATTATATTAAACTTTAAGTATATGGAGCAAAACTTGAGCTAATTTGAATTTAGAAATATACCAGTGCTGCTTTTTTTTCTACCTTATCAAAATAAATATACTGCTTACAGGTGTAAATGCTTGAAGTACTGCTCATCTGGAACAGAAGATAAATGTTCTGAATCTAGAGCAGGTGGAGAATGAACTGATTTCTCTGCCTTCTAGCTGCAGCACCACCAATCACATTATGACCAGTATAGAATCAAAGAATCTCTATGATCATAGAAGGAGGCCATTCAGCCTATCAAGGTCTCCACTGACCACAATCTCACCCAAGCCCTATTCCCATAACCTCTCATATTTACTCTGCTAATCCTGCTGACACTAGGGTTAATTTAACATGGCCAATCCACCTAACCTGCACATCTTTGGACTGCGGGGAGAAACCGGAATACCTGGAGGAAACCCATGCAGACACGAGGAGAACGTGCAAACTCCAGACAGCCAGTGACCCAGAATTGAATCTGATTTCCTGGTGCTCTGAGGCAGCAATGTTAACCACTGCTGTGATAGTACTGAGACTGGAGCAACAAGAAGATTGTATCTTGTTGAAAAGAAGAGGAAAAACTTGGTTTTGGCCAGCTCTGATCTTCATCCATTCTCTTTTCATTAGCTCATCAGTGTGGATTCACTTATGGCATGTTTTTATGAATTGTTTTGAGATCTTCAAGGAGCTTATGTCTGATTTAACGCTAGCACCCCACCAATTCAGCAATAATATAGTCCCCAGACAGAACTCCTTATATCTGAGTCAGCAAGTTGTGGATCAACTTCACTTGATACAGTTACGAAGATGCATTGTATAAAATGTTAATTTATAATGGCAGCTGGACATGTATAACTTTATAATGTCATCAGTTGAATATACATATGTATATTCATATGTATATAATATACATATGTATTGAACATTTCTGGAGAAGTCACTTCTTGTTAGGCAAAGAGCACTGGCTGTAGCAGTTATGTTGTATTTGCTGAGAATATAAGTTACTTTTATGGAAACGTAGAGACTACGGAGTTCTAAGAGGTCATGTGTTTTTAGAGAAAAAATTTGATTTGAATAGTCGAGAGAAACTGCCAAAGGCAACAGCCTTGCGTCATCTCTCTCTTCTGAAACCCCTCTCACCTAAGCTGAGCTGTTTGTGATTCAAATCACTCATGAAAAGACCTAATCGCTACAAACTAAGAGTCCTTAAACAAGAATTCTGAATCAACACAAATGTTTCCATTGAGAAATGCCAACTATCAACAACCAGTGAGGAAAGGTATTCTTCAGTTCCAAACAATCCTTGAAAAATTGTTTTCCTGACTTTACTTATTACTTGGCCAAGTTTTTTAGGTCTGATATTCTGCAGAGCTTTATTTGTTTTTTGCACGCTTGAGGGGAATTGTGTGTGTATGTGTGCTGTTTCTCCATTCATGGGTAGTTGAACATATTTGTACATTTTAATTCTTTTGTTAATTTCTGCATTTTCACTTGAGCTATTAACTTAAGGAACCTGGCTGGTTTTATTTCATGTACCGAGCTGCACACAGCTAAATATGTATACTAAATAGGCAATATAATCTCTTTTATAAATTCAAATTCTTTTAAAACCAACTCAGGAATGGACAAAGAGAAGAGTAGTTTATCCTTGCTGACCTGGTCTGCATAGTCCATACCTGGGTACGGCTATGAATTACTAGCTAACCGAGAGCAGGAAGATAGCATTTTCACTCACATTTATTTTATGCTAAGTTAGACCTCAAGGAGAAAGAAACAGCCAAATTATTGCCCATGATGACTATCGAGTTCCACTTACTGAAAAATACATTTGTGGCTGAAGAGAGAATCGGGCTTGGCAGTGATGTGAACATGGTTAAAAAGCCTGTCAAAAGTCTTTTAGTCTTGAGTGCAAAGAGTTGCTGGAAGGTATTTGGTGTGTGTGGAACTGTATCAAAGAAGAAACAGCAGCTTCCCAAGAAGAAAAATAGAAGCAAAGAAAATTAGTAAAATAAGAGTAAAGGAAATACAAAACATTTAATTTTCTTTCAAGGGTTGTGGGTTAGACCCATCCCTAATTGCCCTTTAGAAGGTGATGTTGAGCAACTGTCTTGAAGTGCTGTAGCCCCTTTGGCTAGGCACAACCACATTGCTGTTCGGTAGGGAGTTTTGGAACTTTGATCTGGTGACAGTAAAGGGACAGCGACGTACTTCCAAATCATGATTGTGTGCACTATGGAGGTGAACTCGAAGGTAGTGTTTCTCTTGTCTTTCTAGGTGTTAGAGATTATGGGTGGAATTTTATTGCCCCATCCACGATAGGAGTCAGAGCGGGTGAGGGGCACATAATGGAAAGCTCTGCTGACTTAGGCAGGATTTTATGGTTTCTGGATGAATGAGGCTGTAAAATTCCAGCAACGTGTTTTGAAGGTGCTGTTGAATGAGGCTTAATGAGTTACTGCAGTGCATCTTGCATGTGATAACAGTACTGCCAGCCCTGTGTCTGCGATGGCTGGTGTGCCAATCAAGTGGGCAGTATTGGCCTGGATGGTGATAGATGTCTTGAATATTATTGGAGTTACACTCATCCAGACAAAGGGAGAGTGTTCTATCACACTCTTGACTCATGTCCTATAGATAGTGGACAGACTTTGGGGAGTCAGGAGATGAGTTACTCGCTGCAGAATTCTCATCATATGACCTATTCTTGTAGCCAGTTAACAAAACTGGGCCAGTTCAGTTTCTGAGCAATGGCAACTCCAAGGATGATGATAGTGGGGATTCAGAGATGGTAATGATATTGACTTGCAAGACATAATGATTGAATTCTGTCTTGTTGAAGATGGCCATTGTTCAACACTTGTCTGACATGAATGTTACTTGCCACTTAGCAATCCAAACTTGAATGTTGTCCAGGACTTGCTGCATGTGAACATGAACTGTTTCATTATCTGCAGATGGTATTGAACATTGAGCAATCATCAGCAAGCAGTCCCAATTCTGACCTTACAGAAGGAAGGTCATTGATGAAGCAACCGAAGGTGATTGGGCCTGGAAAACTCGTGTAGTGATATTCTGAGACTGGGATGATTGACCTGCAACACCCACAACCTTCATTGTGCTATGTATGACTCCAACTAGTTGTAATTCAAAATACAGAGAGTGAAATTGGACAAAGTTGATTTATAGTCGTTTGGTAGTTCAGAACTTCAATATTGCTGAGAAAAAACTTTTGAAATGTTGATTCAATATTTCTTGAAGCTAAAGGACAGTTAATTAGACTTGGTTTTCATTAATACTTTTTGTTAACTCTCGCTTATTTTGTTTTTGGCAGATTGGAAAGATGCTGCAGAACGGGAAAAATTTGCCGATGCTGTTATCATAGCAACTCCAGATAGACAGCATAAGGTACACAGACAAAGTCATTTCCATGTTTAATGTAAATTAGCACAGATCACAGACAAAAACGAACAAATAAAAGGATAGCTGAAGCATCAGCTTAGAGCAATGCAAAACCAATGTTAAGTACCCAAATATTCCAATCTTAACCAACAGTCTGAGAATGCATGAAATGGGATCAGGAAGAAGTGATGTTAACGTAATGCTGCAAGTTGAATTTATCTGAATAATTATGGGAATATAATGGCAATGTATAAATTTTTAAATATTCTATATATGAGAATAATGGAGAATTGGAAATGAATTGTTATTTGAACAAATTCCAATGAGAGAAAAATTCTAAGGGGAGAGCCCACTAACTGGATTTAAGATACACAGACATGATCAAATTTTTTTAGAAAGTATATAATTGCACAAAGGCTGGAACAGGTCTTCAGATTGGAAAGAATATAAAGGAGAGAATGCCAAAATGGTTAATAAGGAGAGAAAAACTTGAGTAGGAGAGAAAGTTGGATAGTAAGAGTTTCCATTAAGGCTTAAATAAGAAAAGAGTCAAAGTGAACAACGCTGCAGTAGAAAATGCGTCTAGGGAATTGATAATGGAAAGTAGGGATGAAATAAACCGGGAATTTGCCTCAGTATTCACTAGAAGGGTCATTTACAGGCAGAGTTCATTTTAAGGCAGAGATGAGGAGAATTTTTTTTTTTGAGGGTCAAAAGGCAATGGAAGCAAAGTTTTATATTTTTATGGCAGAGATTGTTGATTAAAGATTATTGGGAATTGGCAAGAATGAGGGGTTGAAGTTCCAATCCGATCAGTCAAGATCTAATTGAATGGCAGAGAAGGATTGAGGAGCTGAATTGCCTACTCTGTTCAAAACAGATCAGAACTATTTAGTGTGGTACAATGGATTAGAAAACTCCAGGGTGCAATCCCCAGTTTATGCTGAGTTAGCTTTTCTGATGATGGGGATGATAATATTACCTATGTTTTTCTGGCAGAGGGATGGGAGAAATAACCAATGAATCTAGCTTCAATGTCTGTTTTCAGTGACACCTACAGAGAAATATGTATGCCTACACTTTGGGTAACGATCAAATAGTTTGTTGACATTCATTATCTCAATTTCATTAAAAATTTGCATTTGTTGTCAACGCCATGCATGCACAATTCCAGTTCTCCAACCAGTCAACTGTCTGCTTACGATTCAATTCCAGGTTCTATTCCATTGCATGCCATTACCCTCCCAGACACATTGGGAATTTTTCTAATACCTCTTCCAGCTGAATTAAAGAGTATAATGTGCATCCTGGTTCCAAAAAGACAAGAACATCTCTATTTTATTGCTGAGGGGAGAAGAAATTATATGTGGGTGCAGGTTGCAACTGACCAGGAGCTCTAGATTTACAGGGCAAAAGTTCCATTTGAAATCTAGTCCCAGCAGTGGGACAGGGATCAGTTGATTAGGGATCAACTATTTTCTGGAAGATGTGAATGGCTCTGAGAAGAGCCTGTGGGTTTGAGTTGTTTCACTTCTTGCCTGGTGCTGATTTCTTAGCCTTTGCTTTTATTTTGGGTTTGGCCTTCAATTTATCAACTTATTTTATGCCTATAACATTTTGGAAGACACTTCACTGTAGTGAAGTGACAACATTAAATTTTTGTGTATGTGTGGACCAGTGCACAGTGCTCTTCCATATTGGTGGCCATCTTGCAAAGCCATATTACTTTGGCAGGAGATGGTATTTGATGAGAAGAATTTGATATTTGTATTAAGATTTGATATTACCAATACTTTTAGATTTTGAAAATATTATTGCATGGGGCATGGGCATCACTGGCTAGGCAACCTTTATGTTGCCAAACCCTAATTGCGCTTAAGAATGTGGTCCTAAGCTACCTTCTTGATTTGCTGTAGTTCATGTGGTGTAAGTACACCAACAATGCTATTAGGGAGGGAGTTCCAGAATTTTGACCCAGTGATGGTTATATAGCTCCAAGTCAGGATGGTATGTGGCTTGGAGGGAAACTTGCAAGTGGTGGTGTTCCTATGCATCTGCTGTCTTTGGTCTTCTAGGTAGTAGAGGTTGCCAGCTTGGAAGATGGTGTCAAAGGAGCCCTGGTGAGATAGTGCAGTGCATCTTGTGGATGGTGCACACTGCTGTCACTGTGCATCAGTATCAGAGGGAGTGAATGTTGAATGTGGTGGATGGGGTGCCAATCAAGTAAACTGCTTTGTCCTGATATTGAGCTTCTGGAGTGTTATTGGGGCTGTGCTTATCCGGGCAAATGAAGAATATTCCATCACACTCCCAACTTGTGCCTTGTAGATGGTGATGGACAGGTTTTGGGAGGGGGGGGGTGGTGCGGTGGCGGTCAGGACATGAGAGATTCTGCACGTAATTCCAAGTTTCTGACCCACTATTGTAACCATACTATTTATATGACTGATCTAGTTCAGTTTCTGGTCAATGGTAACTCCCAGGATAGAACATAGAACATTACAGCGCAGAACAGGCCCTTCGGCCTGTTCAGGCAGTACGTTGCACCTCCTGCAGTATGTACGAGGTGAGGGACACCAGTAGTGTTCCTGCTGATTATACCTGCAGGAAGTGTGCCCATTTGCAGCTCCTTGAGGATCATGTTAAGGAGCTGGAGCTGGAATTAGAGGAACTCAGGATAATTCGGGAGGTTGAGGCAGATATTGACAGGAGTTACAAAGAGATAGTCACTCCTAAAAGTGATTCTTGGGTAACTATTAGGAAGAGGGGTAAGAAGCAATTGGGGAGACAATCCCCCGGGGCTGTTCCCCTCCAAAACAAGTTTTCTGTCCTGGAGGCTACAGTTGAGGAAGAATCAACTGGAGAGGGCCAAAGGGAGCAGGTCTCTGGGGGTGAGCCTGCTGGGAATGCTCAGGTGGGTAGGGGGAATAAGAGATTGGGCCTGGTAATTGAAGACTCCATAGTTAGGGGGACAGATAGGAGAGTAAATAGTAATAAA
Source organism: Sphyrna mokarran (assembly GCA_024679065.1). Lineage (NCBI taxonomy): Eukaryota > Metazoa > Chordata > Chondrichthyes > Carcharhiniformes > Carcharhinidae > Sphyrna > Sphyrna mokarran. Next base: position 18,054,655 of record JAGIQG010000028.1, on the reverse strand, counting down.
CGGGACTCAGGGCTGGTGTGTTGCCTCCCAGGGGCTGGGATCCAGGACGTCTCAGAGCGGGTTTTTAAGATTCTTAAGGGAGAGGGGAATCAACCCCAAGTCATAGTTCATGTAGGGACACATGATGTAGGTAGGACAAGGGAAGAGGATATTAAACAGAAATTTATGGAGTTGGGGTGGAAGCTTAGGGCCAAAACAGACAGAGTGGTTATCTCTGGACTCTTGCCTGTGCCACGGGATAGTTTAGAGAAAAACAGAGAGAGGGAATGTTTGAACTCGTGGCTGCGGGGATGGTGCAGGAGGGAGGGGTTCAGGTTCTTGAACAATTGGGGCTCATTCTGGGGTAGGTGGAACCTCTACAAGAGAGATGGTCTACACCTGAACCAGAGGGGAACCAATATCTTGGGGGGAAAATTTGCAAAGGCTATGCAGGGGGCTTTAAACTGATTCAGAGGAGGGGTGGGATCCTGAGTAGTTTGGATGTTAGGAGGGATGAGAATAGGGGGGTCGTAGATGAGAACTGTAAAGCACAGCAGTGTACGGGTGGAGTAGGGCATGGTTTGAAATGCGTATACTTTAATGCAATAAGGTGGAGGAACTTGCAGCTTGGACCAGTACCTGGAACTTCAATGTTGTGGCCATTTCAGAGACTTGGGTAGAGCAGGGACAAGAATGGATGTTGCAGGTTCCAGGGTTCAAATGCTTTAGTCGGAGTAGAGAAGGAGGTAGAAGGGGGGGAGGAGTGGCATTATTAGTCAAAGACTGTATCACATTGACAGAGAAGAAGTTTGATGAGGACTTGTCTGTTGAGGTAGTATGGGCTGAGATTAGAAACAGGAAAGGAGAGGTCACCCTGTTGGGAGTCTTTATAGACCTCCTAAAAGTTCTAGAGAGGTTGAGGAAAGGATTGCAAAGTCAATTCTGGTCAGGAGTGAAAGTAATAGGGTAATTGTTATGGGGGACTTTAACTTTACTAATATTGATTGGAATAGCTATAGCTCTAGCTCGTTAGAGGGGTCAGTTTTCATACAAAGTGTGCAGGAAGGGTTTTTGACTCAGTATGTAGATAGGCCAACTAGAGGTGAGGCTACATTGGATTTGGTGCTGGGCAATGAGCCAGACTAGGTGTTAGGCTTGGAAGTTGGTGAACATTTTGGTGATAGTGACCACAATTCGGTTACTTTCACCTTAGTGATGGATAGGGATAGGCATGAAGCTGGGGGCAGTAGTTATAGCTGGTGGAATGGTAATTATGAGGCCATAAGGAGGGAATTAGGGTGCATAGGTTGGACTAGGAAACTACAGGGACTGGGAACATCTGAAATGTGGAGCTTATTCAAGGGGCAGCTACTGCGAGTCCTTGATAAGTATGTCCCTGTCAGGCAAGGAGGAAATGGTCGAGTAAGGGAACCATGGTGTACTAAAAAAATTAATTCACTGGTTAAAAGGAAAAAGGAGGCTTATGTCAGGATGAGGCTTGAAGGCTCAGTTAGTGCACTGGATAGCTATAGATTAGCCAGGAGGGAGCTAAGAGTGAGTTGAGGAGAGCTAAAAGGGGACACGAGAAGACTTTGGCTGATAGGATCAAGGAGAATCCTAAAGCTTTCTTTAGATATGTTAAGAATAGAAGATTGGTTAGGGCAAGATTAGGACCAATCACAGACAGCAGTGGGAAGTTGTGCGTGGAGCCTGAAGATATTGGAGAGGCACTGAACAAATATTTCTCTTTGGTATTCATGCAGGGAGATGTAAATGTAGAACACTGGGATACAGGGTTGCAAACTGCAAAGTATTGAAGTAGATAAGGAGGATGTGCTAGATATTCTTGAGGGTTTGAAGTTAGATAAGTCCCCTGGGCCGGACGGGATTTACCCTAGGATTCTCTGGGAGGCAAGAGAGGCGATTGCAGAGCCTCTGGCTCTGATCTTCAGGTTGTCGTTGGTTACGGGTATGGTTCCGGAAGACTGGAGGATAGCGAATGTGGTCCCATTGTTCAAGAAGGGGAAGAGAGACCTTCCAGGGAATTATAGGCCAGTAAGTCTTACTTCTGTTGTGGGCAAAGTATTGGAGAGAATTATTAGTGATAGGATTTATAGTTATTTAGAGAGAAATGAATTGATTGGGGATAGTCAGCATGGTTTTGTGAAGTGTAGGTCGTGCCTTACTAACCTCATTGAGTTTTTTGAAAAAGTGACCAAAGAGGTGGATGGGGGTAAGGCAGTTGATGTGGTATATATGGACTTTATTAAGGCGTTCGATAAGGTGGCCCATGGAAGGCTTCTGCAGAAAATGCAGATGTATGGGATTGAGGGTGATTTAGCTAATTGGATTAGGAATTGGCTAGCTGATAGAAGACAGAGGGTAGTGGTTGATGGAAATTATTCATCGTGGAGTTCGTTTACAAGTGGTGTACCTCAGGGATCTGTTTTGGGGCCCCTGCTGTTTGTAATTTTTATAAATGATCTGGATGAGGTTATTGAAGGATGGATTAGTAAATTTGCAGATGACACTAAAGTCGGTGGAGTGGTAGATAGTGAAGAGGGGTGTTATAGTTTGCAGAGAGACTTGGACAAGTTGCAGAGCTGGGCTGAGAGGTGGCAAATTGAGTTTAATGTGGAAAAGTGTGAGGTAATGCACTTTGGCAGGAATAATAAATGTGTAGAGTAGAGGGCTAATGGTAGGATTCTTAATAGTGTTGATGAACAGAGGGATCTTGGTGTATTTGTGCATAGATCCCTGAAAGTAGGCAGTCAAGTCGATAAGGTTGTTAAGAAGGCATATGGAGTCTTAGCTTTTTTTGGTAGGGGGATTGAATTTCGGAGCCGCAACGTCATGTTGCAACTGTACAAAACTCTAGTGCGGCCGCACTTGGAGTATTGTGTGCAGTTCTGGTCCCCACATTATAAGAAAGATGTGGAGGCATTGGAGAGGGTACAGAGGAGGTTTACCAGGATGTTGCCTGGTATGGAGGGGCAGGTCTTATGAAGAGAGGCTGAGGGATTTGAGGTTGTTTTCGTTAGAAAGGAGGCGGCTAAGAGGGGACCTAATCGAAACATATAAGATGATTAGAGGTTTAGATAGGGTAGACAGTGATAGCCTTTTTCCTAGGATGGAGAAAGCTAGCACGAGGGGACATAGCTTTAAATTAAGGGGTGGTGGTTATAGGACGGATGTCAGAGGTAGGTTCTTTACCTAGAGGGTGGTAAGGGTATGGAATGCCCTGCCTGCGTCAGTTGTAGATGCGCCAAGTTTGGTGGAGTTTAAGAGGTTACTAGATAAGTTTATGGACGAAATGGGAATGGTTTAGGTTAGAGGGTCATTGCTTTTTCCTAATTGGTCGGCGCAACATACAGGCTAACAGGATGTTAGTAATGGGAGATGCAGTGATGGTAAGGCTGTTCAATTTTAAGTGAAAATGCTGGTTCCTCTATTACTGGAGAGGAAAATTGCCTGGCACTTGTGTCATTCAATGACACAATGTTACTTCCACTTATCAGCCCAAATCCAGATGTTATTCAGGTCTTGCTTTTAAATTGGCAGATAATGGTTCAGTATCTGAGGAGTCACAAATGGTGCTGAATATTGTATAATCATCAACGAACATCCCTACTTATAACCTTTATGATGGAAGGAAGGATATTGATGATTCAGATGAAGATTGTTGGGCTTCAGATACTATCCTGAGGAACTCCTGCAGAGTTATCCTGGAACTGAGATGACTGATCTACAATCAAAACAACCATCTTCCTTTTATGCCTGGCATATAACTTCAACCAGCGCTGTATTTTACCCCAATGTCAAGGACAGTCACTCTCTACTCATCTTTGGATATCAGCACATAGGCCCATGTGAATAATACACACAAATCAGATTGTGCCTTTGCATCCAACTCAAATTCCTGTGGTCAGTAATCCATAGAATCCAAATGAGTATTCTACATTGGTCCACCTCCAGCCTTATCCCCATAATCCCATGCATTGATCATAGTAAATCCACCTACCCTGCAGATTGCTCAACTGTGGGAGGAAACCCACACAGACAATCACCCAAGGTCGGAATTGAATATGAGTCCATGGTGAGTAGAGATCTGGTAGATATTCTGTTTCTAGCCTTTAAGTATTGAGGTCGTTTGTATCATGGGTACTGATACCTCTTCCAGCTGAATTAAAGAGTATAATGTGCATCCTGGTTCCAAAAAGACAAGAACATCTCTATTTTATTGCTGAGGGGAGAAGAAACCCTGCCAGAGATCAGCTAATTACATTCTGATGAGAACTCGTATCAAGCCTGTTTGCTCAGTTACTCATAGTTTTAAACCACTTGAACCATCCACACAATTAAGTGTCCGTGCATTAAGTGTAACTTGACTGGAATATCTGTGCATATGTCAGGAATAGGTTGAATTTTGTGTTGATGACATGGTGAGATTTGATTTTGTTTTTAATATCCTGGATGGAATTCATTTTCCCAAACATTTAATGACAGAACACAGTTTATATTTAATACTTAATATAGTCTTATAAATTATAATTAATAATGTGCAAACAATTAATGCCATTAACAGCCAGCTTCTTAATTGCTGAAATATTGTTTCATTTAAATTTGCAGGATCCAGCAGTGGCATTTGCAAAGAAGGGCTACCATATTCTGCTGGAGAAACCTATGGCAGTAGGTCATCAACGTATTATTACTACAAGTGAAAAGGTTATGGTGCAGCAAAATATGGTTGCACCAGATACAGAGAGCATATTTTGCTGTTTTATATGGCCAAACTCAAAACAAATCTTTAATTATATAAGTGAAGAATTTCAAAGTAATGTGGTTGCATCAGTAATTGATGTTGTTGCAAGCATTAGCTGAAGCTAAATACCTTCCTGCAGTTTTAGAACATAGAAAAACTACAGCACAAACAAGCCCTTCGGCCCACAAGTTGTGCCGAACATCTCTGCCTACTAGGCTTACCTATAACCCTCAATCCTACTAAGTCCCACATACTCATCCAGAAGTCTCTTAAAAGACCCTATCGAATCTGCCTCCATCACTACTGCCAGCAGCTGATTCCACGTACCCACCACCCTCTGAGTGAAAAACTTACCCCTGACATCTGCCCAGTACCTATTCCCCAACACCCTGAACCTGTGTCCTCTTGTGGCAGCCATTTCAGCCCTGGGAAAGAGTCTCTGAGAATCCACCTGATCAATAACTCTCAACATCTTATACGCTTCTATCAAGTCACCTCTCATCCTTTTTTTCTCCAAAGAGAAAAGACTGAACTCTGGCAACATACCCTCATAAGGCATGCCACCCAATCCAGGCAACAGCCTCGTAAATCTCCTCTGCATCCTTTCAATAGCTTCTGCATTCTTCCTGTAATGAGGTGACCAGAACTGAGCACAGTACTCCAAGTGGAGTCTGACCGGGGTCTTGTACAGCTGCAGCATTATCTCCTGATCCTAAACTCAATTCCTTGATTAACGAAAGCCAGTACACCATATGCCTTCTTAGCCACATCCTGTATCTGTGAAGCTGATTTGAGAATCCTATGAACCTAGACCCGAAGATCCTTCTGATCTTCCAAACTGCTAAGAGTCTTATCCTTAATATTATATTTCTTTGTCCCATTTGACCTGTCAAAATGAACCACTACACACTTATCTGGGTTGAAGTCCATCTGCCACTTCTCCGCCCAGTCTTGCATCCTATCTATGTTTCGCTACAGCCTCTGACATCCCTTCAATCTATCCACAATACCTGCAACCTTCGTGTCATTGGCAAACTTACCAACCCGTCCCTTCACTTCCTCATCTAGGTCATTTATAAAAATCACAAACAGCAATGGTCCCAGAACAGATCTCTGGGGCACTCCACTGGTGGCTGACCTTCATGCAAAAAAAGACCCTTCTACAACCACTCTTTGCTTTCTGTGGGCAAGCCAGTTCTGGATCCACAAAACAGTTTCCCCTTGGATCCTATGCCCTCTCACTTTCTCAATAAGCCTTGCATGGGGGCTCTTATCAAACGCTTTGCTGAAGTCCACATAAACCATACCTACTGCTCTTCCTTCATCAATGTGTTTAGTCACATCTTCAAAAAACTCAACCAAGCTCATACAGCATGATCTGCTTTTGACAAAGCTGTGCTGACTATTTTTGATCATATTATACTTCTCCAAATGTTCATAAATCCTGTTTCTCAGGATCTTCTCCATTAACTTATCAATCACTGAGGTTAGACTCACTGGTCGATAATTTCCTGGACTATCTCTCCTCCCTTTCTTGAATAGAGGAACCACATCCGCAATCTTCCAATTCTCTGGAACCTCTCCTGTCCCCATCGATGATACAAAGATCATTGCCAGTGGTTTTGCAATCTCTCCCCTTGCCTCCCGCAGTAACCTGGGGTACATCCCATCTGGTCCTGGTGACTTAACTAACTTGATGCTTTTCAAAAGCTCCAAGACATCCTCTTTCTTAAAGTCCACATACTCAAGCTTTTCAGTCCGCCGCAAACCTGCACTACAACCACCAAGATCCTTTTCTACCGTGAATACCAAAGTAAAGTATTCATTGAGTTCCTCTGCTATTTCTATTGGTTCTGTACAAACTTTCCCATCTTCACATCTCATCCTTTTGCTCTTCACATACTTGTTGAATGCCTTAGGGTTTTCCTTAATCTTACCTGCCAAGGCCTTCTCATGACCCCTTCTGGCTCTCTTAATTTCCTTCTTAAGTTCCTTCCTACAAGTTGTATACTCCTCTAGATCCCTAATATTATCTAGCTCCCTGAACCTTTTGTACACTTTTCTTTTCTTTTTGATTAGATTCATTACAACTTTTGTGCACCATGGTTCCTGTAACTTAGCAAAACTTCCCTGTCTCATCGGAACATTGTCACACAGAACTCCAGACAAACATTCCTTGAAAATCTGTCACATTATTTCTGTACGTTTCCCCAAGAAAACCTCCTTCAATTTATGCTTCCAATTTCTTGCTTGATGGCTTCATAATTCCCCTTACTCCAGATAAACATTTTCCTCGCTTGCCTGATCCTATCTCTGTCAAATTCTAGTGTAAAGGAGATTGAGTTATGATCACTATCCCCAAAATGCTCTCCCACTGAGAGATCTGACACCAGTCCAGGTTCGTTACCCAATACCAAATCACGTACAACCTCTCCTCTTGTCGGCTTATCCACATACTGTGTCAGGAAACTCTCCTGAACACACCTAACAAACTCTTCCCCATCCAAATCCCTTACCCTAGGGAGGTTCCAATCAATATTTGGGAAATTAAAGTCTCTCATCACAACAACTCTATTAATACATCTCTCCAGGATCTGTTTCACTATCTGCTCCTCAAAATGCCTATTACTGTTGGGCGGCCTATAAAAAAACACCGAATAAAGTTATTGACTCCTTCCTATTCCGAAGTTCTACCCACAGAGACTCCATAGACAATCCCTCCATAGCGTCCACCTTCTCTACTATACCTTCTCAGGTAATACTATCCCTGATCAACAGTGCCACTCCCCCACCTCTTTTGCCTCCCTCCCTGTCCCTTCTGAAACATCTGGTACGCAGCACTTGGAATATCATGTCCTGTCCCTAAGTCATCCAAGTCTCTGTAATGGCCACTACATCACATTTCCAAGCAGCGATCCACAGTCTAAGCTCATCCACTTTGTTGACAACACTCCTGGCTTTAAAATAGACAAATCTCAAACCTTCAGCCTGAGCACTCCCCTGCTCCGTCACCTGCCTATTCTCCCTCTTGCACTGTCGACATTGTCACGTGGTGAATCCTTAATGTCAGCAAAATGGAAGTCATCCACACGGAAAAAAGAAAAACATTTAAGTCACCTAAAGCCATGACTGTAGCTCCCCATAGACAGCTGAAGATCAGTTTTGGAGAAAACAGCAAGTTTTCAGACATATGATAAAGAAATCCAAACTAGAAATAAGAATGAATGGAAGTTATTAAATTGAAATGTTAAATGTATTAAGTCTTTTATTGGTGGAGTGGATTATATAAAAAAAATTATTTTAGAGTTGATTTTGAAAATTGGATGAACATAATTCACTGATCCCTCTTCATCTCCCAAATGACTCTCCTGACCTCAACCCCTTGCTCTGAAATTTATCCTTACAGCATCATTCAAAGAACAAAACAGCATGGGAAACAGGCCCTTTGGCCCAACGAGCCCATGCTGCCACCTCATTGTTCCCACTTCTACCCGTGATCCCTGTCTGTTTATAGATCTATGCATTGAAACCAAATTTGAGACAATTTAGGGAGAATTTGTTTTGCCAATTAGTCTAAGAGCAATCTTTGGGATGTGGGAGGAAACCGGAGCACCCGGAGAAAACCCACACAAGCACAGGGAGAATGTGCAAACTCCCACAAACACAGGCCCAAATCGATGTATCTGCGATAGTCACTGAGCTGTCGTGTTGCCTATCAAATGGTCCAGGTCAAGCGTACACTAACGATGTGAAGCACTAGGATATTCTCAAAAAAAAAATCCAAGAGCAGCCCTCTCACGACCCATTACGTGTATGCTCCTTGTTAGACAACAAGGCGGACCAAAGTACCTGTAGGATAAAAACAAGTACATCAATATCATCATCTATTTACACACTTTCCCGGGACTCCCAAGGCTCATGATCCCTATTTTAAATCAGTTTTCTATATCCCTCCAATCCCATTCTGTTCATGTGCTCATCTAAATATCTCTTAAATAACTCCAGAGTGCCTGCCTCCACCACTTTACTTGCCAGCGTGTTCCATATCCCTATCACCCTCTGTGTGAAAAAACTCCCTCTAGCATCCAAATTATATCTTACACCCCTCACCCTAAGCCTGTGCCCCCTCGTGCTATTTGAGCCCATCCTAGGGAAAAGCTTAACCCTGTTTATTCTATCTATACCCCTTATAATCTTGTACACCTCTATTAGATCTCCTGTAAGTCTATGTCTTTCTAAGGAAAACAGCCCCAATTTGCCTAACCTCTCCTCGTAACTCAGACCTTCCATACCAGGCAGCATCCTGGTAAACCTCCTCTGCATTCTGTCCAAAGGCTCCACGTCCTTCTGGTAGTAAGGCGACCAGAACTGAACGCAGTATTCCAAATGAGATCTAACCAATGTTTTATACTACTGCAACATTAAAGGCCAGCTCTTGTACTCTATACCCCTTCCTATAAAGGCTAGCATACCATATGCTTTCTTCACAACTTTCTCCACCTGCTCTGCCATCTTCAGAGACTTGTGCACCTGCACCCCCAGGCCCTCTGCATTTCTATACTCTTAATTAGTCTACTCTTTATCATATACTTTCCCTCTACATTCTTTCTTCCGAAATGCATCACCTCGCATTCATCAGGATTGAATTCCATCTGACATCTATCTGCCCAAATTACCAGCCTATCTATGTCCTGCTGTATTGCCTGACAATGCTCCTCACTATCCGCAAGTCCAGCCATCTTTGTATCGTCTGCAAACTTGCTGATCACTCCACTTACTCCCTCTTCCGAGTCATTTATGTATATTACAAATAGAAGAGGTCCCAGTCCCGAGCCCTGCGGCACACCACTACTGACTGACCTCCAGCTAGAAAAATACCCTTCCACTATTACTCTCTGTTTTCTATTACCAAGCCAGTTACTTATCCATCTAGCTACCTGTCCTGTATCTCATTAGCATTGACCTTCTCAACTAACCTCCCATGAGGGACTTTGTCAAATGCCTTACTGAAATCCATATGGACAACATCAGCGGCTCACCCTTCGTCGACCGTTTTCGTCACCTCCTCAAAAAATTCTACTAGGTTCATAAGACACGACCTCCCCTTAACAAAGCTGTGGTGCGCGTCCCTAATTAGATCGCAACACTCTAAGTGCCTATACATCCTATCTCTAAGAATCCCCTCCAACAGCTTCCCTACCATTGACGTCAAACTCACTGGCCTATAATTTCCAGGGTTATCCTACTACCCTTTTTAAACAACGGTACAACATTAGCTATTCTCCAGTCCTCTGGGACCTCGCCTGTGTCCAAAAAAGAGACAAAGATTTGCGTCAGAGGCCCAGCAATTTCATCTCGCACCTCCCTAAGCAGCATGGGATAAATGTCATCAGGCCCCGGAGATTTATCAGTTTTAATGCTACCTCGAACCCCTAACACTTCCTCCCTCGGTATGGATATTTCCCTCAACTGGTCCACAGCTCCCTCAGAGACAGGACCGGTCAACAAGTCCCTCCCCTTCGTGAATACCGACGCAAAGTATTCATTCAGGATCTCACCCATTCCCTCGGGCCCTAAGCACAGTTCCCCTCCTCTGTTCCTAAGAGGTCCAATTTTTCCTCTAACCACTCTTTTATTCCTAACACAGGAGTAAAAAGCCTTTGGATTTTCCTTGATCCTATCTGCTAAAACCATTTCATGCCCCCTTTTTGCCCTTCTAACTCCTCGTTTGAGCTCCCTCCTGCTCTCTCTATATTCCTCCAACAGTCTCTCCATTCCCAGCTGCTTTGGCCTAACATACGACTCTCTTTTCTTCCTAACCAAGTCCTCAATATCCCTAGTAATCCACAGCCCTCTAATCCTACCTTTCCCATCTTTCCTCTTAGCAAGCACATATCTTTCTTGCAATATTTTCAGTATTCCCTTGAAAGACTCCCACATGCCTAGCGTGGACTTATCCTCAAACAACCGTTCCCAATCAGTTTCCATAAGTTCCTGCCTAATCCGACTGTAGTTAGCCTTCCCCCAATTCAGCACCCTCCCTATGGCAACAAACATCCATTTCCATCTGTATCCTAAAGTAGACAGAATTAGCCACATGTTCCCCTACTATAACATCAACCACCTACCCTGGCTCGTTACTCAGAATTAAATCCAACGTAGCCCCCACTCTAGTCGGGCTAGCCACGTACTGCTCCAACGATCCTTCCAGTATGCATTTTACAAATTCCTCCCCTTCTGAACCCCCAGCTCTAGGTACCTTCCAATCCATCCTAGGAAAATTAAAATCTCCCACTATAATGACTCTGTTCTTTCTGCACCTATCCAAAATGTCTTTACATATGCCTTCTTCAACTACCCACGGGCAGTTGGATGGCCTATAATACATCCCTAGCATAGTAATTGCCCCCTTCCTATTCCTCAACTCCACTCACAGCGACTCCACTCCTAATTCCTCTGTATTGTCCTCCCTCTGCACCGCCGTGATGCTCTCCCTAACTAACAATGCCACTCCCCCACCTCTTCTGGACCCTCCTCTGTCACGCCTGAAACACATACCCAGGAATATCAGCTGCCACTGCTCCCCTTCCTTTAACCACATCTCTGTCACTGCAACCACATCCAAGTTCCTCGCAAACATTAAGGCCCTAACTTCATCCGTTTTTCCTGTTATGCCCCTCGCATTGAAACAGACACACTCCAGACCTCCAAGCGCACTCGGAACCTCCTTGTCCCTGGTGTATTTCCTCTTATCCAAGCTTACTCTATCTCCCATCTTGCTCCCTACCAAACTATTGGTCTCATCCCCTCTCCCCCTCCATATTAGCTTAAACCCTGCCAAAACACTCCAGCTGGAAGCCAAAGAGGTTACTTCAAAGAGACTTCAAGAATCACTTTAAATGTCCTTTTGTGCCCCATCCAGTAATTTAAGTTGGAATTCTGCCTAGTGGATGAGTAGAGTGCAGGGTCAAGATTGACTTTTTCTATGATTTCAGCGATAGGGTCAGGAAAATCACTACCTGCATCATTTGCCATCAGGTCCATCCTACTGGCTGTCAGACCTAGACATTGACTTTACAGTCAGCAGTATCCTGGCAGCTGAGTACCTTGACCCAATTATTCATCTCACAAAGACTATTAACCACACAGTTCCTTATTTTTGAAATGCCGGAGGAGTCAGATTGGGAACTGATGCTAAATGAAATAGCACAGAAGTGAATAGTGGAAATCCCCAGAAAAGGAGGCATATTTATTTGTGGAGTCAAAGCCTGATGGATGAAGCCCACTCCAGACCACCTACATACCTGAGCACAGCCCGAGTCCTCCCAGCTTTTATGTACACAATGCTCAGTTTTCATAACTCAGATAGTTTTTCAGTTTGAGCTCTCCAAAACTCTCAAGCTATGACTGTAATATTATATTCTGCACCCTCTACTTTTCTTCTCCGCGATGTACTCTATGAACGGTGTTTTGTCTGTACAGCTCGCAAGTAACAATAATTAAATCTATAGAATACTTTGTTTCGGTCTAATGAAAATGAACTATATTATTATACTTTGTAATTAATTTGTCAGTTCAGTACAGAATGTTTCCTTCCAGTGAAATTTTCTTTGAAAATATTGTGCTGTATGCTTTTATCTTTATTGCTAAATGAATTCTAACTTGATGAACCAAAACAAAACTGTTTCTGTTGAATTGGATGAGTGGGTGGGTAGTGTACCTTGGTTGTCATGTGCCTCTATCACTGTCAACACTTGGGTTCAATTTCTCTCAGTGATGAAACCCAATGTTCATCTCCTTTCCAGATGCTTTTCCTCCAATTCACGCAGTTTTCAGCCAGATGTTCTCAGGTGTCAGTAGGATGATTTAGCTTGATAACATTGCCATGAAGTGCCTTGTATCATAGAACCCTACAGTGCAGAAAGAGGCCTTTCCGCCCATTGAGTCTGCACCGATCACTATCCCATCCAGGCCTTATCCCCATATCCCTACACATTTTACCCGCTAATCCCTCTACCCTAAGCATCTTAAGACACTAAAGGGCAATTTTAGCATGGCCAATCAACCTAACCCACGCATCTTTGGACTGTGGGAGGACACTAGAACACCCGGAAAAAACTCACACAGATATAAGGAGAAAGCCCAAACTCCACACAGACAGTGACCCGAGCTGGGAATCGAACCCAGGTCCCTGAAGCCGTGAAGCAGCAGTGCTAACCACTGTGCTACTGTGCTGGCCTAAGATTGTTGCAATTTTTAAAGGAGGCTTTGAGCATGTCCTTGAAGTACTTCCTCTGTCTTTTTGCAGTTATTTGCCATGTTAAAGCTCTGAGTAGAGTGTTTTGGGAGTCACATGTCAGGCATGGTCAATGCTTTGATGCTGGGGATGTTGCCCTGAGCAAGACATGCCTATCCTGCCTTTGGACTTACTGGTGGTACTTCTCAAGGGTTTTAAGGTGCTTGCTGTAGTCTATTTTTCTGAGCCATCTGGGAAGTTGGTATCACAACTGCTCTGTTGATCATGATCTGAGCGCAAATGGGGTGTGGTGAAGTCTGAGAAAGCAGTCAAGGACTGCAAACCTGGTCTGCAAATTTCTATTCCTTGCGCAACTGAAGGCTGCACTAACATACAGAAGGCAGTGTTGAATCTCGTTGTTGATGTCTGACCTTGTTGACAGTAGGCTACCAACGTATGGAAAGTGGTTCACATTTTCCAAGGCAGCCTCATGGATTTTGATAGCCAGAGGGAAGTGCTGTGTAGTGGTGTAGGTTGCTAGAGGACTTTTTTTTTTAAAACAACGATCAGCATAAGGCCTTTGCACACATATGCCTCAGTGAAGGTGTTGATGATGGCTTAGAGCTTGGTCTCAATGCATTGAAATAAGCATTGATGCATACTGTATTTCAATGACAAAGGATGAGGTGACCTTGGATCTGGTCTGCAATCAGCAGAGATTGAACATATTCCCCCATTTGTTCTGTAGTTTAGCTCCATTCCAGCATGGTGAGATGGGCCATTGCAGCATGAAAGATCGAGTGGAGTATCGGTGTAAAGACACAGCCTTGCTTGACCCCAATCTGAACATGAATTGGGTCTGTATTAGATCCGTGGTCAGGATCACAGGTTGCGTGCTATCTTGGAACAGACAGAGAATGGTGACAAACTTGTAGGGGCAGCCAAAATGGAGGATAATGTGCCATAATACCTCACAGTTGACAGTGTCAAAGTCCTTTTGTGAGGTCAAAGAAGCCATGAAGAAGGATTGGTATTATTCCTGCAATTCTCTTCTAGTTGCCATGTGGTGAAGATCATATCTGTTGTACCCCTTAGAGGATGGAATTGTCACTGAGACACTGGCTGAAGATTTCCTCCTATAGGGAGAAGACAATTAAGGAGAACTGTTACAATGACCTTCCCTATAGCCAACACCCGTAAGTTACTGAACTAGTCACCTTTCTTGAAGATGTTCACAATGATGGTGTCTTTAGATCTCCTGGCATGTTCTCCTTCCAGATAAGGAAATGTAGCCAAGTATTTGTGGCTAGTTTCTCCGCCATGTTTTAGTGCTTTGGAAGGTATACCACTGATGCCCTATTGTTCTCCAGCTGTTGGATGGCCTTTCCTACCTTGTGCTAGGCTGAGGTTGTGATAGAATGGTGGTGAGTAATATGCTCAAGATGGAGTTTAGAACACTTATGTTGATGAAAGAGTCTCTTGGCCAGCGGTGGGATGCTTGGATGCTTGAGTTGTAGGGGTGATCTTGATTGCGCGAAAGAAACCTTGCACATCATAGTTGTTGGCTGACTGCTAGATCTCCTGCACTTCTTTCCACCTGTCAACTGTCCTTTAGGTCATGGGTTTTTTGCTGGACCTCAGCCTTCAGCTGTTGATTGAGCTGTTTTCTTGCCTTCAATTTGGGTTGCTGTTTCAAGTTCAAAATATCTTGTGCTTGTGTCTTATTAGCTCCTGGATGTCCTGATCATTCTGATGAACCAGCCTTGGTGTTTTCTGGTTGAGTGAACAAGCATCCCTTTGCAGATGCAAATTATGGAGGCTTAGAGGGCAGACCGCACTCTTGTAAACTCTCGGCGTCTATGGGTCACCATGAATTATCAGGTTGGCAGTGAGGCACTAACTGAATAAGGATCTTTTATCAAAGACTTTTGAGTGCCTCAACATTGTTTATCCTGTAGTATTGTTTCTGTTGCCATCACTGCTTTAGGGCTATATTGATAATCGCAGATTAGACAATGGTCCAGCAATCGCTGGCTCTTGTAATGATACGGATGGTATCTTGTCCTTGCAGTCTCTTGCTCAGACGACAGTGTAACCGAGCAGGTGCCAGTGCTTGAAACAAAGGATGAGACCTTGTCTGCCTGATGGAGTAAGGTGTTGATTATGACAAGACTCTGTTTTAAGTATTTTGTTAGGAGTAGAGTGCTTTTGGTGTTGGTTTTTCCCATTCCACTATCTGCTAATTATATTTCCCCAGAAATCTGTATCCTTTTCAGCTCAGTTGTTCAAAGATGATCAGCTTGTTGGCCATTGTGATTTGGGCCAAGGATATTTTGGGGCTGGAGAAAAATTTCTCTTTGGATGCCTGTAGCTTCCACTGTTGAGATATATGCACTGAGGATTGTAGCGCACTAGGGTGAGCTGAAGTGTCATGAACCATTCATTTACCCTGCAAGGGGAGACTGAGAGATGGCCAACTAATTTGTTTTTAATGGCAAAGCCAATCCCATGGAGGCAGTGGTGATCTTCTGGCTTACCGTTCTGAAAGAACAGATTGGCGTGACGGCACACTGGTTAGCACTGTTGCCTGACAGCACCAGGAACTCAAATTCAATTCTGGCCTTGGGTCACTGTCTGTGCAAAGTTTGCACATTCTTCTCATGTCTGCATAGGTTTTGTCTGGATGCTTTGGTTTCATAGAACATAGAACATTACAGCACAGAACAGGCCCTTCTGCCTTCAATGTTGCGCCGACCAGTATAAAAAGCAATGCCCCTCCAAACTAAACCATTCCCTTCTCTTCCATATACTTATCAACTAACCTCTTAAACGCCACCAACTTGGCGCATCTACAACAGCTGCAGGCAGGGCATTCCACTCCCTAATCACTCTTTGAGTAAAGAACCTACCTCTGATATCCGTCCTATAACTCATACCCCTTAATTTAAAGCTGTGTCCCCTCGTGCTAGCTTTCTCCATCCTAGGAAAAAGGCATCACTGTCCACCCTATCTAAACCTCTAATCATCTTATATGTTTCAATAAGGTCTCCTCTTAGCCGCCTCCTTTCTAACGAAAACAACCTCAAATCCCTCAGCCTCTCTTCATAAGACCTGCCCTCCATACCAGGCGACATCCTGGTAAACCTCCTCTGTACCCTCTCCAATGCCTCCACATCTTTCTTATAATGCGGGGAACCGAACTGCACACAATACTCCAAGTGCGGCCGCACTAGAGTTTTGTACAGTTGCAACATGACGTTGCGGCTCCGAAATTCAATCCCTCTACCAATAAAAGCCAAGACTCCATATGCCTTCTTAACCACCTTCTCGACTTGACTGCCTACTTTCAGGGATCTATGCACATACACACCAAGATCCCTCTGTTCATCAACACTATTAAGAATCCTACCATTAGCCCTATACTCTACACATTTATTATTCCTGCCAAAGTGCATTACCTCACACTTTTCCACATTAAACTCCAGTTGCCACCTCTCGGCCCAGCTCTGCAACTTGTCCAAGTCTCTCTGCAAACTACAACACCCCTCTTCACTATTTACCACTCCTCCGACTTTGGTGTCATCCGCAAATTTACTAATCCATCCTTCAATACCCTCATCCAGATCATTTATAAAAATTACAAACAGCAGGGGCCCCAAAACAGACCCCTGAGGGTACACCACTTGTCACCGAACTCCAAGATGAATATCTCCCATCAACCACCACCCTCTGTCTTCTATCTGCTAGCCAATTCCTAACCCAATTAGCTAAATCACCCTCTATCCCATACATCTGCATTTTCTGCAGAAGTCTTCCATGGGCCCCCTTATCAAACGCCTTACTAAAGTCCATATATACCACATCAACTGCCTTAACCCCATCCACCTCTTTGGTCACTTTTTCAAAAAACTCAATAAGGTTAGTAAGGCACGACCTACCCTTCACAAAACCATGCTGACTATCCCCAATCACTTCATTTCTCTCTAAATAACTATAAATCCTATCCCTAATAATTCTCTCCAATACCTTGCCCACAACAGAAGTAAGACTCACTGGCCTATAATTCCCTGGAAGGTCTCTCTTTCCCTTCTTAAACAATGGGACCACATTCGCTATCCTCCAGTCCTCCGGAACCACACCCGTAACCAACGAGGACCTGAAGATCAGAGCCAGAGGATCTGCAATCTCCTCTCTTGCCTCCCAGAGAATCCTAGGGTAAATCCCGTCCGGCCAGGGGACTTATCTAACTTCAAACCCTCAAGAATATCTAGCACATCCTCCCTATCTACTTCAATACTTTCCAGTTTGCAACCCTGTACCTCACTGTTCTCCACAACTACATTTACATCTCCCTGCGTGAATACCGAAGAGAAATATTTATTCAGTGCCTCTTCAATCTCTTCAGGCTCCACGCACAACTTCCCACTGCTGTCTGTGACTGGCCCTAATCTTGTCCTAACCAATCTTCTATTCTTAACATATCTAAAGAAAGCTTTAGGATTCTCCTTAATCCTATCAGCCAAAGTCTTCTCGTGTCCTCTCTTAGCTCTCCTCAATTCACTCTTTAGCTCTCTCCTGGCTAATCTATAGCTATCCATTGCACTAACCGAGCCTTCACGCCTCATCCTGACATACGCCTCCTTTTTCCTTTTAACCAGCAAATCAACTTTTTTCGTACACCAAGGTTCTCTTACTCGACCATTTCCTCCTCACCTGACAGGGACATACTTATCAAGGACTTGCAGCAGCTGCTCCTTGAATAAGCTCCACATTCCAGATGTTCCCAGTCCCTGTAGTTTCCTAGTCCAATTTATTTTCTAGTCCAATCTATATTTCCTCCCACAATCCAAAGATGTGTGGGTTAGATTGATTGATTGATTGGCCGTGCTAAATTGTCCCTTAGCGTCAGGGAATTAGCAGGGTAAATATGTAGGATTATAGGAAAAGGGCTGGATGGGATTGTGGTCAGTGCAGACTTGATGGATGGAATGGCCTCCTTCTGCACTATAGAGATTCTATGATTCTGAAAAGGTGTAGCCACCATCTTGTTTTCGAGCTGGCTTTCCCTGCTGCCAGATCTTGCTTAGGATGGTGATATCAGTGTTCATACATGACCTCCTGGGAATTGATAGCAGTACACCATTCTGGTCTCTCACTGTTGGGGTTATCCATGAGGGTCCTGATGTTCTGGATTCTGGACACAATATTAAGAAATGGAGATGCTTTGCTCTATTAATATGGTGGGTGTTGAACACCAGCTACCACACAGGCTTGATAGAGCAAAAACCTGGTCCAGTAGCAAAGGGGTCCAAGATGACTGGAGACCAGGTTTTGCTGTATGGGCCTAGAATATTATTGCACACACATTCCTGCTGTTCTACTTTCTCCTTCCCTGGGATTTATAAAATACAATGGTGGGCTCATGAGGGTGGTATTGGCCTCTAACTGTTAATGATTGTGTTTCTCCTCTCGTCGTGAATGGCTCCACTACTTCCCTCTTGAATGTTCTATTGTTCCTCTTGCTGCTGATGGCCTTGATGCTCCTCTCTCTTCAATGAAGGGAGATCAAATTGAGTTATATGAGATGATAAAAGGTATAAATAAAGTAGATGTGGAGCGGATGCTTCCGCTGGTGGAGATTGTAGGATGAGAGATCTGGGATAAGGGATAATAAGTTTACAACAGAGTTGAGGAGAAACCTTCTCCCAAAGAGTTGTAAATCTGTGCGGTGGATGCTGGGGCAGTGAATCAATTTAAGGAAGAGTTAGACAGACTTTTAATTGGTTATGGGGAGAAAACAGGAAAATGGGAATGAGGAGCATATCAGCCATGATCGAATGGCGGAGCAGATGCGATAAGCTCAATGGCTTAATTCTGCATCTTTATCTTATGAACTTCTCAGTGGTGGCTACCACCTTGGTCTTCTTCACACCCTCTTCTTGTTGGTGGTTACTACCTCTGGATCTTCTTTTCATCCACATCACTACGGTAATAATAAAGATTTATGCACCAGAACCAGGTTTTGCACCAAGCAGATCCTGAAATGGGATTGAGCCAATCTTAGGGATTATCAGTTAGTTGGCCAAACTCAATCTGCTCATGATGAAAAACTACCTGTTTTAAACTCCTCACAGAGTTGAGGAGGAACTTCTTCACTCAAAGGGTGGTGAATCTCTGGAGTTCTCGGCCCATTGAAGTGGTAGAGGCTATGTTGTTGAATATATTTAAATCACGGGTAGATAGAATTCTGGTAGACAAGGGAATTAAAGGTTGCAGGGAGAAAGCGGGAAAGTGAAACTGATCCACTTCAGATCAGCCACGATCTTATTGAATGACGGGGCAGGCACGAAGGGCTAGATGGCCTACTCTTGCTTCTATTTCTTATGTTCTTATGTTCCTAAATTTGAACTCTATTCAATTTTATCAACTAGCATATAACAAGTAAACTTTGAACCTAGAATGGTCAATTATTATTGTTTCAATATTAAATATAACAATTCCATCTTAAATAGCACTTTGGATGCTTGTGAGTCTGAAAAGCACAGCAGCCTAGAGTTGAAAATCCCCTTAAATCATCAAAGTAGTCCTTAAATAAGACAGGTGGCATGACAACAACTATCCTTGCTGGCAATTTGTTCTGGTTACTATTCACTGTAAAAACTACTTCTTAAAGTCTGACTCAGTGACTTTTCAGACTGCTGAACCTGTGCTCTGTTGTCCTGCTTCTCTGGTGTATTGTTATTTCAGACTATTTATTTTATATCCCACTATATATGCTATATTTCTCTATGCCACATGGTATATTCTTAAACACTAGTCTTTTTTTTTACTGTGAGCTTACGTGCAATTCTCAAAGTAATACATTCAAACTTTGATCCAAAAACTGCAAGTGCAGAAAAGGCTTTAATAAGCAACAAATATTCTCTTAGTAACCTTGCTACTGCCAACAGGAAACATAAAGAATTTAAAACAAGCCCAGATTACATTCAAAAATATGATTAGTTATAGAATCAATGCTTCTTTGCTATTTTAAGGTAACAGGATAGTATATATAATAGGATGTCTGGCACTTAACCATATTAATCACCAATGAATTCACCTCACTTATCATTTCTCAGTTTTTTCATGCATCCCCACCATGCCTCACTGCCTCCTCTCTGTTCTGAAGGTATTAATTCTTATTGTAGTTAAATTTTTCAAATGATTTAAGTTAATCTTTTTTGTTTTGTTAACCAGGTGACTGTGGCTGATTGTAAAGAGATTGTTGCTGTGTGCAAGGAGAACAATGTGATGCTTTCGGTTTGCCATGTCCTGCGTTACTCCCCACCGATTTTAAAAGTACAGGTACGTTTACCTGAAAGCTGAGTTCTGATAAATCTTTATGTGCAGGAATATCAAAGATCAGATCTTATCACAACTGACAACCATAAAAAAGTCTTAACATTTGGGCGGCATACTGGCAGTGGTTAGCTGTGTTGCCTCACAGCTCTAGGGGCCCGGATACAATTCCGGTCTCAGATAATGGTGTGGAGTTTGCATGTTCTCAAGGTGTCTGCGTGAGTTTCCTCCAGATGCTGCGGTTCTAAAGATGTATGGGTGAGGTTGATTGACTGTGCTAAATTGCTACTTTGTGGCAGGGGGAATTAGCAGGATAAATATGAAGGGTTATAGGAATAGGGCTTGGGCAGAATAGTTGTTGGTATAGGCTCCTCCTGTATTATGATAACTTTATGATTTGATTTTCCTCTTTCACTTGTTGGTGCAAAATCAATTGCAAATGCATTCAATGTCCGTTCATGCATTAAAGTGGAAAGTGATATACTTTGTTCATTGGGTTCAAAGGCTTTTAAGGTTGAACAGTTGTGTTTATTGGTAACACCTAACTATTTACATATGTAAAAGGTATAGCCCAGACAATGAGCTTAGTTCATACATCTACACAGGTCTCTACATATTTTTTGACTG
Organism: Sphyrna mokarran; assembly: GCA_024679065.1. NCBI lineage: Eukaryota > Metazoa > Chordata > Chondrichthyes > Carcharhiniformes > Carcharhinidae > Sphyrna > Sphyrna mokarran. The sequence goes on along the minus strand of JAGIQG010000028.1, from coordinate 18,033,713 downwards.
ACTCAGGTCTCTTGTCATCACAAAGAGTGGTACTGTTCTCTAGTCCCATGTTAACTCTGGCTATGCCAAACACTGTTGTACTAAATTTCTAAATTTCTTCTACAAAAGCAAAATACTGAAGATACTGAAAATCTGAAATTAAAAGCAGAAAGCGCTGGAAATATTGAGCAGGTTTGGCAGCATCTGTGGAGGGAGAAACAGGGTTAACATTTAAGGCTTGTGAGCTTTCATCTGAACTAGGATAAAGTAAGAAATGTAATAGATTTAAATGAAAGGGGGAAAAGTGGGAGCAAGAAAAAAGGGGAAATGACGATTTCATCCATATCTGCCTCACTGCCAGCAAGAACCGAGGATTTGGTGCTCAGCTAAAACTCCATTCATTGCAGCACCACTAGAGAATAAAGTGGGGGGTTTCAATGTAAATTACAAAAGATTTCATGTTGCAAGGCCAAAGAGAATGGTAATGTGACAAGCAAAGAAATAAAAAGTGTGTCCAGAGGAGGTATGCTGCAGTCCTCATTGTGATTGTTCATCTATGATGATACATGAAGAATTAAAAGATTTTGGCATGGTTTCCATCAAGGTACAGCAATATATTTTAAATAAGTCGGGGAAGGAAACTTTAAGGTCTTTTTTCCCTGGGTCATTGCTGTTCTTGTTCTTTTTGGAGAGCTGGGAGTGCTGTCAACGTAAGGTCATTCTATTGTGGAATGTTTCCTGTAGATCATACATGGAGCAAGATGATGTATTGTTCATGGAGGAGGTGGATATTGAGTTTTGTAATGGGATAAAAGAAAAAGGGATTACAGGAGATCAGTGTCATCGGACTAAAGGGTGCAGAGCAGGAAGGAAAATCAGGAAGAGATTGAGGAGGTTAGTTTGCTAAGAGCCATGTAGGATTTAAACACTGAGTCAAAGATTTGAAATTTAATGCTATAGAAGTCAGTAAACCAGCATATACTATGATGATATGAGTGATAGGTGACCAGAGTTTGATGCAAAACAGGGAACTGGCAGCTGTGTATTGAATATGTTGGAGATTATGCAGAACAAAGAGACAAGAGCCTCGTGTCTGGATTTTAATGAAGTATGGATAAGGGTTTTTCCAGTAGTAATCAGAGTAAAGGGGGTGGAACTAAAAAGTTTGGTGCTGATAAGACTGTATGATATGGAGTTATGATATAGAGATAAAGACACACACAGTTTATAGAATACTGATTAGAATGCAAGTCTTCACAGACTTGCATTCTAATCAGTATTCTGTAAACCGTGTGTGCCTTTATACGCCCTTCTCTGATCAGAACCTTCCAAACATCTGAAAAGGAATGCCGTTTCCGAAAACTTATGGGATTACTACCAAATAAACTGGTTGGACTTAAACCTGGTGAGACTTGGTGTTGTGGAGTTGCCAGCATTGGATTGGAGTAGGCACAGTAAGTAGTCTCGCAACACGAAGTTAAAGTCTAACAGGTTTATTTGGTAGCACAAGCTTTTGGGGCATCGCCCTTCATCAGTGAGTGAAGAGTCCAGTTCACAAACAGGACATATAAAGACAAACTCAATTACAAGATAATGGTTGGAATGTGAGTCATAGTAAATAATCAAGTCTTTACAGATGCAGACAATGTGGATGGAGAGAAAGTTAAGCACAGGTTAAAAAGGTGTATATTGTCGCCAGCCAGGACAGTTAGTGAGATTTTGCAAACCCAGGCAAGTCGTGGGGGTTACAGATAGTGTAACATGAATCCAAGATCCCAGTTGAGGCTGTCCTCATGTGTGCAGAAATTGGCTATCAGTTTTTGTTCAGTGATTCTGTGTTGCGTGTCGTGAAAGCCACCTTGGAGAATGCTTAACTGAAGATCAGAGGCTGAATGCCCTTGACTGCTGAAGTGATACCCAACAATAAGGGAACACTCCTGTCTGTTGATTGTTGAGCAGTGTTTGCTGTTGCGTTGTCGCAGCATCTGCATGGTTTTGCCAATGTAAATGCCTCGGGACATCCTTTCCTGCAGCGCGTCAGGGAGACAATGTTGGCAGAGTCATAAGAATATATAATGTGTATTTGGATGGTGTTCTCACGTGAAATGATGGCATCTGTGTTGATAATTCAGCATGTCTTGCAAAGGTTGATGTGGCAGGATTGTGTGGTGTTGTGGTCACTGTTCTCCCGAAACTGGGTAGTTTGCTGCGTATAATGTTCTGTTTGAGATTGCGCAGTTGTTTGATGGCAAGTAGTGGGGATGGCCTTGGCAAGATGTTTGTCTTCATAAGATAAGGCTGTAGTGGTTGAAACTCAGCTTCAGGTCAAATTAATCTTCTTATTATTCAAAAGCTCCAATACAGATTTAATATTATCAGAATATTTAACAATTATACAATTAATTTCTGAATTGGAGATTGGAAGTTGATTTTACACTATGTATTTCTGCTATGAAAATGGTGCTATTATCCACTTCTTTTTCTTAGCTTTCTTACGAGCCTCTGTTTATTTTTCTTCTCTTCAATGTAGTATCAGCCAGTACTGTACCCTGTGTAAACACATTGTTTAATCCATGTCGTTCTCCCTGTGCCATTTATTTTTCACTCTGACAGTTTCCCTGCATGTGACACTGTTCAAACCATGCTGTAATAATCTATCATTCATTGCACAGAAGCTGTCCTTTGTAACATTGTTTTGACTATGGCACCCTTCTATTCATTAGATTTGTATTAATGTATGGATTAAACATTTATTCTCATTACCATATCATTTTGAACAATTTATATTGTAGTTTCAGGAGGGTAAAAACAGGAATTGATCAACTTTGGTAATCATATTTCACAAAACTCTTCAGAATGGGGACCCTTGTAAGATAATTTTCTGCTGGGTAAGAAACTATTGCTAAACTGATTTCGAAAGTTTTACCTGTAAAAGTGCGCTGAACAAAATGTAATTGATGTAATAGACTATGAGTAGCACTTTCCCTCCAGTATAAAGAAACAGATACCATCAGGTGAAGAAGGAAGATGAAAGTAGTTACAGACTGCAACTTTTACAGAAATGGGGAGCTAATTGGATGGTGAGTTAGCAAATATTGGGACAGGAATGGAGGTGGACTAAAGAAGTGCATGCCCGTTTAAACACACATCAGGCATTACTGTTGGCTGGAGAAAATGAAAGCTGTCCCCGGTCAGTGGCGCTGATGACATAGAGATGTTTGGAGTGGATGCCACTTGCATCTCACTGTTACACCATTCCATTCATTCATGGCACAATTTTAGGGCTCAGGCAATCACCAAACAGAATGATGGTCTCGTCCCTTTTGGGAAGCCAACGTCATTTTCAGCTTCTTTGACCTAACTGAGTGAGGAACCATCTATTCAGAAGGGCCTAATGACTGAGGCTGCCCTGACACTAACAGCAGCAATCTCTTTAGGAGGAGTACAACTACCTAGTGCATTTCAGCTATAATCAGAGACTGGAGGAGGCCACAAAGGAACAACATGTAGATACGTCTGAGTGCGGCAACAACCTGTCAGGCCACACCAATTTGTGGATCACCAGGTTATGCCTCATCGGTAACTAAGCGGTTATGCACATTTTGGATAAAATTAAATATGGACACATGATTCAGATGTGTGAGCTTCTATTTTTTAATGGCAAAATTTGAAAAATTGTGAAGTAAACAAAGGTCTTCGAATGGGGACAGTGATAATGTTATGACCAAGTGATGAGGAAGTTGAATGACTCCCCTCTTTGTCCTTCCTACGTTTGACCCCAACAGGTTATTTTGTTTGAAAAGCATATACTTGCAAATTCAGCGTGTGCTTCTCTGTTTACCTGGTGTGATTATAAAGAATGAATGGGACTGGTTTTCTTGAGTTTTAACTTCATTCTTCGTTATCTTTATTAAACTTAAACTGATCAAAATAAAAAGTAACACACTCACTCATTTTCAAATGCATACCTATCTGCACAGACACAAATAAATGCAGATCACAGAGTGTGGAAAGGATAGGTTGGCCAAATTTAAATTCATTCAAAGTAAGAGTACACATTCTGTAGTCTGGTGACTCAGCTGGCTTCAAGATGAATTTGATGGTTTTAAAGATGCAGATGACTGAGTTATTTGTTCTTCAGGAAATGGTTGTATGGGGTTGAATTCCTTTAAGAAATCTCGATCTGCTTTCCCTAGGTGTTCACAGTTAGCAAACAGAGCTTAAAGCTGTATTGGGAAATAAAAAAGGCAGGAGGGTCACAGCTTAAATCTTGCCCCTAGTTGCTTGTGCTCAGTTCAGCTGAGAAAAGCTGTACTTAAAACATAGAGAGGGTTGGTTTATCATGTGACTTCCCTCTCCCAACTGCCATGAGGAATAAAAGAAAAGATATTGGCTTGAACTTTTTGGTGTTCATGTTGGCGGAATCTTCCAGTCCTACCAACACACACCCCTGCTGCAGGTTCCCCAGCAATGAGGATACATTCAACAGGAAACCTCATTGACAACAGCAGGACCAGGAGATCTTGCTGCTGGCCAATGCAGCTGCCTCCAGAAGTTGCTTGCTAAATTCCACCCATTGCCAATATATCCCAAGGGTTACTTGATTAGCTTACATCTGCATGCTATCCAAGCCAGGCTCCATTGCCCAGATGATTAGGCTCCAATAGTTGAAAACTTCAACTGATTATTGTAGATACTTTGCTAATGAGACAGCAGATGTAATAATGTCACACTCCTCTGAAGCCATTACCTTTGATGGGTTTTCAGGCAGACTGACCACTCCAATGATTTGGAATGTATGGTAAGGAAACTGGAATTAGCCATCTTGGGCTGTGAGTTCAAGTCTCTTTGATCTCTGTTTCTTAAAATATCTGTTCCTAAAACCTCTGTTCAGGTTTCCAATGTAGATTAAAAATCATTATTTAGCATGAATATATCTTAACGATAGATCTTTGGACAGATCTGTACCATTCATCCATTCAAGACTGGAATCCCACTGGAAGTATTATCACAAGCAGCTCAACATCAATCCCGGAGCATGCTATTCCCCCTGATTAGAAGGACTCAGCTGAAATGTGCCTAGATCAGATCACCCCTGACACTGACAACATTATGATGAGACCGTCAAGTCCATTGAAACTCATTTGTTCTACATCATCTTCCTCAAAAAAGCTGTTATTCCAGTGTTTCATCCTCTTCAAGGTACACTCCCCTCTGGATGATCATGGTATAAAGAGCTCAAGAAGCCATCAAAATGTGTGAAACCCTTGCAGGGGTATATTCAGGTGTTATCCAAACAGTCCAAGCACTGGAATTGCACCTTCAAAAGGTTTGCGGCCTAATTGATGGTTGCCCTTTTGAAAAGACAACTTTTCAAAGTTGTGACTCTGTTTTAGGATCAAATAGAGTTGATAGTCAGCTGTTCATGGATTAACACTTGCCCACTCAAAGCCATCCATATAGTATGGGGGATAAAATGAAGAACTGTGGCACCTTCGATTGCCAGAGAACAAAAGAGTGATAGCAGCTGCCAGGAAAATGCACAAACTGTTGTGGTTGTGGTCATAAATCAGCTGAACGTTGAGAGGGTGGCAGCCTTTCTTATTGATAAACCTCACTGACCAATCATTCAGTGTCTTGATGGCAACATGAGTGCAATCAATGATGTTCTACAGCTGGAGGAATCCAGCAATAGATAGAACTGACCTCTGACTCTGCAAGGGCCCATCTGTCTTTTGTGAACACAGATTTCTGTAACTGTTTGCCTGGATAGGCACACACCGCCATGCCCTGCTCTCCGACTTGCTCGGGTGGTTTTGTCTTCAATGGTAGATTCTGTTCTGAAAATATGATCTTGCCGCTCTAGCAGTGCTACGGACCGGGAACTCACACGGACGCCATGTAGCGGGCTTCCCACTGGGCAGCACAGCCTCCGCCAGTTTCCGGCCACCAGACGTCACCATCCACTGGGGTGGGGGGTGAAGGTTTACAATAGCTGATCAGGGGGATGGGAGGGGTGGTGTCTGAGTGTTGCCAGATTGGCTTTCTAGCACTGCCCAGGGTGTAACTTGGCAATGCCCACCAGGCATGGGCAGTGCCAAAGGGTGTGGCTCCTGATTGCAAGGGGTGGTGTTTCTGATTGGGAGGGGGCAATCGGTGAGGGACAAGCCGTCACTCTGCACTTTGCTGGCCTCCTTCCCTCTGTCACCAAGCCCAATTGGGACTGGCCATTGGGTTTGGGGGGTCGGGTTGGCCTGCCAGGGGTTCAACTGCAAGGGGACGGGAGGGGGAAGGTTGAAGCTGGCTTAGAACTTCTAATAGGTCAGCAATCAGATAGTGGGGAGAGTACCACTGCCAGCAACCAGGGTGTGGGGGATTGGTGGGGCAGCGATGCGAGGTCACAGTGCTGCCCAGCAATCAGGAGGCGGCAGGGTGGGGCCACTGCACGTGTGCTGATCTCTGCTATGACAGATCAGCGCATGCGCAATAGCCCCTTCAGCATTATGCTGCTGGCCTTTCCAGCAGAATCAGGCCCTGCCCCCTGATTTTTGTATAAATCATTCATGCATTCTCCTTATTGTCTTTATTGCAGTCCACAGTTGCTTTCAACTTTCAAAAGGTTCCCATGCTTCCATTTCACTGAGTAAAAATTTCAAGCAAGCATTTCCAGGTGGTTTCCTTAGTTTTGGGGAGAAACTCTTTAAATCTATTATGAGTCGTAAAACTGGTTTCTATTATTATTTTCCTCCCAGCCATGTAGGGACAAATATTCTGAAGTCCAGGTAGAAGTGATGAATAGCTATTCTAAATGAAAGGAAATTGAGGTTAAGAAGTAAATGGGCAGTTTTCAGCACCACTATTTATACCTGATATCTACAACACCTTTCTAGCTGTTTGGGAGACTTAGAGTCCACCCATTGGCAGTAGTCTCAGTGAATATACTTTGACTCCAAGTTTCTGCAGCTGCTTCTCAGTAAAGGAATCAACCTTTTATATCTAACAATCAAACCACGCAGGCTTACTGTCAGTCAGACTGCAGTAAAGGTTGCCATGATCCCACTCATTTACTTCAAATTTGAAGTTACAGTTGCAAAATGTCAGCATTTTATATAGCTCACATTTGGGATGTCTCTAACTTTAATTGGCCTCTTGCCTGAATCAGGTGGGTTTCTGGGCACTGCCTTCTTCTATCCTGAGTAACAGTGACAAGAAACTGGCTGCTATTTTTAATGTCTATTCTCTTCAGTTTCTGAAATTTACCAGGATCTAAAACTTCTGCCTTTTACGTCAATCAATCAAATAAAAGCTGATATTCCTCCTGATCAAATTATATGACTTGATTGAAAGCCTGCTGTCCATTAGAATCTGCCATGATAGCCTAACTGGCAAAAAAAATCATTACAATTCTACAACTAGAAGAACTTTACTGGAACTGCTTGTAGTAAATAAATGATATGGAGACGAATATTATACAATGGAGTATAGAATCTATTTCTCTGCTGCTAAAGTGAAGCTGTGCCTCTTTAAGGCTGCAATGTTTAATTGCTCTTAATTAAACCCTAAAAGTGAATTGTTCTCCAGACTATGGGTTTGGAGTCCTGGCTTTGTTCCTGGAAAGGACATTAAAGGAGCTGCAATTCAAAAAGACAACAGCGATGCTGGTGGAGACAGCCTGCCTTTGGCTAGTGGTAAAATGTTCTGGTCCCGTGGCTGTTGATAAAATTTCTATGCACATCTTGCTTTTGGGAAACTGCCGTGAGATCACTGATGGTGGGACCTGAAAATCCCGCCATGAGAATAGGCTTAAGATTCCAATCAATGTTTTGGCACCTTCCAAGATGTTGCCAACAATTCAACCCAAAATTTGCAAGTAATTATTCTGTGCCAGCTGTGACAGGAATTTCTTGCTTAATATGCCTGGAAGAGCAGACCAAATCATTTTTTTTTACTCTGCTGGTGCATAGTGAATGTGTAGAGCAGGTTGAGATATGCTCACATTTCACCTTCCAATAAATATACAGAGACAGCTCCAAGATAAGCAGCATGTAGAAAGAAGATGGTTTAATATCTTTGCAGCCTGACATACTAAGAATTAGCAAACCCTTTTTTACCAGTCAGCATGGCCCCTCAGTCCTTTCCTTTATCACTGAGGCCCTAGCCACAATAAATGGGAGTGCCTGGACAAACTGTGAACTCTGAATGAGCTTACAAAGGCGTGTAAAGACATGTAAAATTCCTGGGAGTGGCAGTTTACTGGCTGAGTTATATTCAATTAGATTGGCTGCAACCTGCTGGAATTGTACAAGAGCATGCTTCTGGTTGGCAGCATGTCAGAATCCATGCGGAAAGATATTATGGTCCTTGTCTACATTCGAAGAAGAAAATGCAGGAAATTAGAAATTGTCTGCACATTCCACTGTGTGATTGGGATTACAAAATTCAGTCCAAAGTCATTATCAACTGTATCATGTCTGCTCTGGAGATGGTGATCCACCCTGACTAGACCTGCACTGTATCCAGGAGGAAGATCCCAGATGGGCTCAAGCTTCTCCGGAATATAATTCCCCTTGTACAGGATATGCCTACTCAAGTTGGACCAGGAGAAGATCTTTAGAAGAACATTGCACAACTACATGATATATATGCTTTGCAAGATGATTTTGGGAGAGAGGGTCTAATTGGTTCCAACTGCTTCCCAAAAACATCAATTTCTGGCTTGGAATCAAATGGTTCTTGATCAACTCTGAAGTCAGGAAAGACGATCCTCCTTCTTCTGTTTAGTGTATGCACTGTATCAAATCTTTTTCCAGGTCTATCAAAAAGGATGCAGGCATAATGACAATCACAATCCCAGGTAATGGAGGTCTCAGATCCTCCATGTACGTAGATACTGCCGCTGTTTCTGCGCAGATCTAAACTGGTCTTGGGAGCCAGGGTAAATTGTGGAAAGAGCAAAACCATTTCATTGAAAACTGGGCTGACTGAGCCTACCTGAAGGTGCTGCACAAATGCTTCAGAGTGGCTAGGGCATGCATCAAACACTGGGAGGAACATTTAGCCAGTCAAATAGAAACTAGACAAAGGGGAGCAATGCATCCTCTCCATTACTGGTCATCAGGAGCAAAGCGCACTTTATATGTTCTTATACACGTGCAGTCCGACATCAAGCAATCACTTGAACCATCTTCCTCTTTGTCTCGCACCATTTTCAATCTTCAGATAATGTACAAATCTCTGTTGCTGGACATTACAAACTTAATGAAAGATGCTCTTTGATCTACCAAAAACTTTATTAGTTTGGTACAGAGTTGTCTACAACGGGCACATTCCAAGGTCCAGAGCTATGAAGCTTGGGCAAAGAAAAGGCTCAATGGCAAAAGGCCACAGTTAAGACCTTCCCATTGAAGTGTAGCAAGGGGCTAAGATGTCTCAAGCTTTAGGCACCAAGGAATGTTTGATGTGAAATATGTAATGTTTATGAAAAAATATAATACGTGACTGCAAGGCTAGTGAGACATCTCAGAGTGCCATGTGTTTTATTGAAAGTACAAAGAACAGCACAGTACAGGAACAAGTCCTTCAGCTCTCCAAGCTTGCGTCTATCATGTTGTCCTATCTAGGCCAACTGTTTATATCTCTTTATTTTTCATTTGTTCATATGCCTATCAAGATAACTTCAAATGTGGCTAATGTAACTGCCTCACTTGGCAATTCATTCCAGGCATCTACTGCCCTCTGTTTAAAATAAACTTCCCTGCACATCTCCACTGAACCTCCCCCCATCCCTGTCCTTATCTTGAACTTGTACCCCCTTGTAACTGTCATTTCCACCCTGGGAAAAAGCTTCCAACTGTTCCTTCTATCAGGTCACCCCTCTGCCTCCGTTTTTCCAGGGAGAACAATCCCAGTTTATTCAATCTCTCTGTATAGCTAATACCCTCCATACCAGGCAACATCTTAGTAAACCTCTTCTGTACTCCTTCCAAAGTTTCCACATCCTCCTGGTAATGTGTTGACCAGAATTGGACATAGTTATCTAACCAATGTTTTATGCAATTGTATCATAATTTGCCAACTTATATATTCGAAGTCCCATCAGACGAAGGCAAGCATGTCATATGCTTTCTTCACCACCACCTTTTCCATCTATGCTGCCACTTTGTAAGGATCTGTGAACCTGTACTTCCAGATGTCTGTGTGTCATTTGAATTGGATCTACCAAAATGCATCATCTTTTATTTGTCCGGATTCAGTACCATCTGCCATTTTTCTGCCCAATTTTCCATCCTATCTCTGTCCTGCTGTGTTCTCTGACTATCTTCATCACTATCCACAACTCTGCCAATTTTGATTTCATTAGAAATTGAACTGTATTGTACTTTATTGATTAAATTTGTAAAAGTACAGATGTAAAGAACATTTTTGGATACAAAATTAGTAAATTTAAGTGAGAGCAACAACATTTCAGGAGCTTCCATTGAAATGTGTTGTCTACTCAGGACAGCACATGGCTCAGTTATGTTATTTTCTAGTTGGATGGCTTGCCATCCTCACTTGTTAGTAATACATATGTACGGAATAGCAACTTGAGAACAGATACTCTTGGAACTGTGCCTCAGCAAAAGTCAAAAGACAGTTTAAAAAATGGCATTAAGAATGCATAAATTTGTACATTGTACATATAATTAGTTAATAGAACTCTGCACTTTTAGTTTGAGGGATTGAGATTATTTCACAATATTTTACTGTTAAAACATACTACAAATTATACGTTATATATTTCTTTGAACCCAAACCATTTGGTATGGCAATAAAAAAAATTAAGTGTAAAGCTGCATGATATCAACAAGGCTTTTTCAACCTAATTATCTGTTCAGCCCTTTTTGTTACAGCAAAAGTTCACAAACTGACCCTGGTTGCCACTTCATATTCTTCTGATTTTGTAACATGTTCATTCCATGGTAATTTATGGAGAATTTCCAAAGCCTTTGATGGAAGTGTGTGTGTGATATTTAAGGTTTCCTTTGATGTACTGAATTAAGGATAAGATGTGCATCTGTCTGTACTCTCATATCTCACACGTGGGATAAAATTATAGGGAAATGTAAGCAGAATGACTTGGTGCTGCAGGAAACATTTTGGGACTATTTTTGTTTTTGTCCTGATTTTTTTCTTTCCCCTTTCTTTCAATCACTTGCAGTTCAAAGAGTTAATAATATTCTGGTTTCTCTGTACCATCAGCAAAATGGATGTGCACTATAGGATTATAATGAATGCACGTGAAAATGGCACTTCCATTGGCTTTGATTTAGACATTTAAGCTAGGTTCTGCTCCTCAGATTAAAATTTGTGTGCTGAGATTGTGGAGGGACCAGAATTTGGCTCAGCAAACTTTCTGACTTTTGCAGCTGCAGAAATTTATATTTGCTTTCCTCCCAGTATGTCCTAACTGAGGTTAACCTCCAAAAAGCCCCATGGTACTTACATTAGAAATCATTCTGGTGATATTCCAGGGCCTACATAGGCCTCATCATCAGCAAGAATTTGAAGGGGCTGATTGTTATCTGATTCTCCGCTTACAGTTGAGGGAGCAGTGTTCTGGAAAAAAAAAGGTTCTGTTGTCTTTGGGTCAATTTGTTTTCACGTATATGACGATTTCTTTTTTAATGTCAAGAGTTGCATTCTTAAAGTATGACTTTAAGTGAAACAATGTTAAGCGAATCAGATTTTCCCATAGGAATTAATATATAAATATAGTTGGGTCCTTTTGGGCTTTTGGAAGTGTTTAAACTTGGACACAATGTATTATAAATTCCACCAATAGATATGCTGTTAACAATCCAAAAACATAGCAAAAGTGCAATTATGAAATCAGAAATAAACACAAAATATTGCCTTTAGTTGCCAGAGAAAAAAAATTGAGAAGAGACTGAACAATCTTACAAAGGCATCATAACGTCTCCATGGCCACCACACTTAAAAAAAACTACAATTTTAAGATGCATTGCTTATGCTTAAAACTGTTGTTAATATTAGATCCCAGCTTTCCAACTCTTATTGCTAAAAACTTATATACCAGTATCAGATATATGATATATCAGTATCATATATCTGATACTGGTATATGCCCAGTATCAGATATATGCTATTGTGTTGAGATCTGCGGCTCACGGCATAGCAGTTACATCTGCACTACTTGAATGATGCACTAGGAGCTGTCGCCATCTCCTCTATTTTCCTTTCCACTCTGTAATAAAATCTTCCAGAAAATTGGAATAATCAGCACCAATGCAGAGTAAATGACATAATAGAGGATGTCACATTGTTAAAAGTATTCCACTGTATGTCAGCGATGTTATAATGAAATAATGTTGACTGATTCAACGTTAAATGAAGAATTAGTGTAATGTCTTAATTAGTTACAGTATGGGTACTCTTGTAGTATTGAAATGGTATTTTGAAGATTAATTTGTATCAAATGTTGATTTTTAATCCTTTGGTAGAAACTGGACTTATATTGGACTTGGCCATGCTAAGTTGTCTCTCAGTGTATGTGAACAGACGCCAGAGTGTGGCGATTTGGAGCTTTTCACAGTAATCTTTGTTTCCCTTGCCTAACAAGAATTCATCTATCTCCACCTTAAAAATATTCAATGACCCCCTCCCCCAACTTCTACAACTTTCTAAGACAGGCAGTTCCAAGTCACACAACCTTCTAAGAGGAAATCTTCTCATCTTGATCCTAAAAGGTCAATAATCAAACTATTCCTTATAGGTACTTTTACATTATTGCAGCACAGTCATTGAAAAACCTTTTGAGTGATCCTCCACTGACCCCAATTCACAGCATAATCATCTTCAAATTTGTAGTAATAACTTGGAGGAATGTAAATTGGGCTTCAAAATTTGCTAACTCTTAAGTACTAGTTTGAGGAATATCAACTTGCAATTTTTACACTTTTTTCCACAGAGGGAAATATCACTTTTGCTGTTTGCTTTCCATTGGCAGGACAGCTGGGGAGTTACAACTGTGAACAATTGTGGGACTCTGTTGTTTCTAATGTATCATTTTAAGTTTATTTACTAACGTCACAAGTAGGCTTACATTAATATTGCAATGAAATTATTGTGAAAATCCACTAGTTGCCACACTCGAGTGTCTGTTCAGATATACTAAGGGAGAATTTAGCATGGCCAACATGTCTTTCGGGTTGTGGGAGGAAACTGGAACACTAAGAGTAAACCCACACAGACACAGAGATAACATGCAGACTCCACATAGGCAGTGACCTAAGTCTGGAATCAAATTTGGGTCCCTGGCACTGTGAGGCAACAGTCCTAACTACTGTGCCACCATGCCACCCTGAAGAGCTAATGTTAGGTTAACTTAAAAGTTTTGTCATGAGGTGCATTTTGAAAAAGTGTTCTGTTCTGCAACTCTTGTAACAGTCATTGCTTCCATTCCTCTTTCTCTTGGGAAAAAAAGACTGGAGAAAGTTGTAGGAGTGTTGCAATTTGGAAACTAGAAATGAAAGCCAATAACCTGAGGCAATAAAAAAAACTACCAATTGATTGTAATTGAAGGGTGTATCTCTTAATTTATTAAACATCAGCAAATGCTACAGTAATTTATGGCTGGTGCAGTCATCTTCAAACCAGTTTCTCTGCATTTCTGTTTGATGTTCCAGCTAAAGAAAGCAGTAAAAATATTTTTCATAAGTGATTTTTCAAGTTCTGTTCAGAGGTAAACCATTTTACTTTGCTGGCAGCCTGGTCATTCTTGGAAACATTTATGTTTTGAAATGAAATTCTGGGATGAGATAGTAAATATTCTTAAGCATTTTAATTATAGTAAATTTATATCTATAAAGAAGTTAAAATAAGACTTTCATAAATTAGGTTTTTGTATGTTTGTACCTGTTGCACAAAGATAATTTTTTTTTTGTGGTCTCGCTCTTCAACATAATAATAATGTTTCTTAGGGGTTCCTCCAGAACTTTAGAGAGTAAAGGGAACTCGGAGTGGGTTAGCTCAGTTGGCTGGACAGCTGGTTCATGACGCACAATAACACCAACAGCAGGGCCTTGCCTTCACAACTTTGCTTCTCGCTTGAGGTGTGGTGATCCTCAGGTTAAAAGCATTACCAGTCTGCCAGAGCAATATATAGTCATTTGGGACTAAAAACAGAAAGAAGTCTCACAGCACCAGCTTAAAGTCCAGCAGTTTATTTGTAGGAAATGCCACAAGCTTTCGGAACAGGCTGTCCCTTCGTCAGATGGGTGGGAGTTATGACACCAAACAGGGCACAAAGACACAAACTGAATTTACATGAATAATGATTGGAATGTGTATCTTTGCAGCTAATCAAGTCTTAAAGATGCAGACAATGTGAGTAGAGAAAGCACTAAGAACAGGTTAAAAGGATGTAGATTGTTTCCAGACAGGAAAGTTAGTGATGTTTTGCAAGTCCAGGCAAGTTGTGGGTGTTAAGAGTGTGACATGAACCCAAGGTCCAGTTGAGCCAAGTACTGCACACATGAAGGTGGTCTCAACTGGGATCTTGGGTTCATGTTACACTATCTGTAACCCCCACAACTTGCCTGGACTTGCAAAATCTCACTAATTTTCCTGTCTGGAAACAATACACATCCGTTTAACTTGTGTTTAATGTTCTCTCCACTCACATTGTACCTTTAAGACTTGATTAGCTATGAAGACTCACATTTCCAATCATTATTCATATAAATTGAGTTTGTGTCTTTGTTCCCTGTTTGTGATCAGAACTCCCTTTCACCTGACAAAGGGACAGCCTGTTCCAAAAGCTTGTGACATTTGCTAAAAATAAACTTGTTGGACTTTAAACTGGTGTTGTGAGACTTCTTTGTTTTTATCCAAGTCCAACGCCGGCATGTCCAAATCTGGGACTATGGTAGATTTTTCTAGGAGATCAAAAGTGTTTCCAAACTTTTACTGGCCAAGTTGAAGATCTGGAAAAAATTAGTAAATCTTATCCTAGAAGATGAGTACGTTTTAGGTACCATAAGCCCTCCCTCTATTAGCAGCTGATTTTTCCTGTTTGCATTCCTCGGAACAGTCTGTAGAGGATGGAGTCTTGTGTTAGAGCATGAACCTCAACAAAAACCACTGCATCAAGAACAAATTTATTTTCAACAGATGTATTTAGGAAGATTGGTTGTCACTGCTTGATCAATTTAATTTTTGTTTTGGGGATGTGGCCTTTGCTGGCTGCTTCTGGTTGCATTGGCGATATAGACTGCCTCCTTGAAAAGCCACTGAAACATTTGAACACTAGGCCAGTAGTTAAATGTTAACATGGGATTACATAGGATACTTGGCACTGAAACAAGCCATTCAGTCCAGCCCAGTGTTTACGTTCCACTTGAATCTTGTTCCATTTTTTCTCCAAATCTATCATCGTAACCATCTATTCTGTTATTCTTCAAATAATTGTCTACTTTCCCCTTAAATACATCTACATTTTTCACTTCAACTATCCCCTGTGTTAATGATTTCCTTATACTTACCAAGCTCTGGGAGAATGAGTTTCTTCTGAATTCCGATTGGATTTCTTGGGATAAGATTAAGGCTGGTGAGCGACCAGCATTCACCATCCTAAGAGTCCATGACAATCGGATTAGCCAACAGCTCTTCAACCCGGCCAGGCACAGCATTTACTGACCAGAAGTGGTACTGCAGTCCTCTGCTTGGAACCAAATGCCAAGACTTTTGAAAAAGTAAGTCTCAGAATTTCAGGGAGCTAGGGGATTAGGAGGGTGATTGTGGGGGGATTGGATTATGGAGCTCCAATGTCATGAGGGGGAGGGCATCCCAACTCCAAGGAGGCCTTCAGAGTGTGGCTCCTTTCCCTGCATCTTTTCTGCCCAAAATGGGGAAAAGGTTTAATGTTACTTTCCCACTATACCTGCATCTGCCAGTCGAAAAACTGAGGCTGGGTTGGTTAAGGACCTTAAGTGGCCACTTAATGGCCTTAATAGGTGAGCAAGCAGGTTTTCTGTCCAAGGCTTTGTATGCCCAAGTGTGAAATTGTGTTGGGTTTGGTTAGGTGAGTTCTGAGTGAATTCCATCCATTCACTGTTATGCTGCCTTCATCTACCTCAAACCCACCTTGGAGGAACATAAAATTCTACCTTTCGTGACTATCTTATATTGATGGCTGCTAGTTATGCTCTTTTAAAAAGAAAACATTCTCACTTCATCCACTTTATCAAAACCTTTCATAATTTTGAAAACTTAAAAGACATTATAAGGTCTTTTTTCAAGAGAAACGAAATATAGTTTGTTAATCCTTTCTTAACATGTATACCCACAAATTTCTGGTGCTGTATCATCCATGTTAATCTTCTTTGCACCCTTTCCAGTGCCTCTGTACCCTTTTTATAACCAGAACTACACATATGGTCTAAGCAAGATTCAAATATTCATTTACCTTAATTTCTCTACTTTCCAGTTTTGTTCCTTTGGAAAATGAAACCTAAGCTGTTTGCTTTTTTCATGGCCTTGCTAGCCTATGGTGCAACTTTTAATGATGGATGTATTGGAACTTAGAGAATCCTTTGTTTCTCTACCCCATGTGGACTTGCATCTTCCAAGTAATAAGAGATCTCCCTATTCCTCCTAGCACAATGTACTATGTACATTTATCTGTGTTGAACTTTATTTGCCAACTGTTTTCCCATTCTACAAATGTTTTAATATCCTCCGTTAACATGGTGCTATTCTCCTCAATATTGACAATCATCCCAATTTTGTGTCATCTCCAAATTAAGTGAATGTGTTTTTAATTTTGCAAGTGAGATCAAAACCATCAGTCAAAATTATAAGACTTATAAATCCAATAGGGAGTTCGAGGCCTCTTTACCCAGAGAATGGGGAATGTGATGTCATCCACAAATTTAGAAATTATGTTTTTGAATTTAAACTCCAAATCTTTAATGTAAATTGTGAACAATAGTGGTCCCAGCACTGATCCTTGTGGAAGACCACTTCCTAAGTTCTGCCACTGAATAGCTATCATTTATTTCCACGATCTGCTTTTGGTCTTGAAGCCAGCGAACAATCCACTCTGTCGCTAGTTCCCTGACTCTACATTCTCTGACCTATTCATTAGTCTATTATGGGGTGCCTCATCAAAGATCTTTAGGAAATTCAAATAAATTAAGTCTACTGCACTACTATTGTCTGCTCTCTCTGTTACTACCTCAAAAAATTTAATGAAGTTGATCAAGCAAGAGTTTACCTTTTGAAATTCGTTATTTTATATCTAATTTCTAGATATTTTTCCATTCTCCCCTTTTAGTGAGAATTCTTACTACTGATAAGTTGACTGGTCTAAAATTCCTTGGATGTAATCTGTCCCTCATGTAAACTTGGGAATTACATTAAGTATCTGTTAGTACTCTGATGCTACACTTTTTTCTAATTAAATAGCCTCTGCTGTATTTTTCCGAGATTCTTTTAAAACGTGGAGGCAGTCCATCCAGATCAGGCAGGGCATTATCCTCTTGGAGTTTGTTTAATTTATTCGATGCATCCCCTTTTTCATTTTAAATGCATTTATCTCATTACTCACCTCTTAACTCATTTCATTATTCAAAAACAATCTACATATTCTACGTCCTTGGTAAATACAGAAATGAATAATTATTTAATATTTCTTGGTATACATTTGTGATATTAGCCTGCCTGTATTTTAATGACTCTATTCCTTTTTTGTTAATATGCCTTTAAATATTTTATTATTTTGTTTTATATTCTTTGATGATTTTGTTTCATAGTCCCTCTTTGATTTCCTTTTTTTACATCTCTAATCTGTTTGTATTCTCCCTCATCCTGCACTCCTCTGCTGTCTTTGTACTTAATGTAAATCTCTTTCCTAGCCCTTAATTATGCCCTTTTGTCTTTATTCAACCATGGAGTTCCACTAGTGTTTATTATGTCCTTTTAGCAGAATATATTTTCCCTACATACTGTTGAATATAATTTTAAATGTTTACTATTTGTGTTCTACATCATTGTTTGTCAGTATAGTTGCCCGTTTTATATTCCTGAGCTCTATTCTTAGCTCTTCAAAATTAGATTTTCTTCAATCTGTCTCTATCATCATCTTAAAGCATATATTATGGTCAATATTGCCAAATGTTTTCCCCATTTTGACTTCTCTATCATTTTCTGTCATTTCCCATTACTAGATCTATTAGCAAATCTTACCTTGTTGAACATTTTACATATTGACTTTAAAAAGAGTTCTGAGCACACGATAGGAACTCCATTTCTTTTTCCACTTTAGTACCTCTTTATTCCAGTTCTTATCAGAGTTGTTGAAATCCATCGTGTTTTTTTTAACTCAAATCTTTAATTTGCCTACATTTTTCCTCCACCTCCTTTCCTCTGCTTGGTGGTCTGTAGTCTACATATGTTAGTGTGATGGATGTTTTATTATCTTTTAACTCTAACCATATGGATTCTATTTTTGTCTTGTTGGTACTGCATCATTTTCTCTACTGTCATTATCCTGAATAAACAGAGATATTCCATCTCGTTGTTTCCCTCCCTATCTTTTATAAATATGTTATGCCCTTCATTATTTAATTCCCTGCTCTGATTTTTCTGTAACTATTTCTTAGTGTCCTCTACTTTGTCTGAGTCCTCCCAACGCAATGGCCTCTAACATACTTGCTTTCTTAGGGTTTCTGTGTCCATTGCTTTACAAACATTTTAACACACTTTTAATAGGATTTCAGTTCAGTTTATGTTTAACTGCCTTTTTAGATATTTTAACCAAGTCGTCTATATATAACTCTACTTATTCACTTGCCATCAATGTCCTCTTTATTTTATTCTTCCTCATGTTCTCGTGTTCTTTTCTGTTTGTTAAGTTGCTGACATTTCTTGTAGGTCCCTTTTCGTTCCTATGCTTTTGCCACCCAAACTGGCGCCAGAGTGTGGTGACGAAGGGATTTTCTCAGCGACTTCATTGCAGTGTTAATGTAAATCTACTTGTGACACTGATGAATAAACTTAAACCACTCTCTTTTCTCTTTTTGCCAGCACACGTACCAGCTCAGTTAGAGTCCATTCTAATGGTGCAGCTTCTTTCTGTCCTATTGTCAATTTCCCATGAAGAGAAATCCCTCTTTTCTACATCAGCCTTTTCACCACTTGTTAATTCTCCTGATCTGTTTGTGCCTATGCCAGTTTGCAAGTGGCTCACACAAAATTTTTACTCTTGAGATCTTGCTTTTTAATTTAGAGTTGAGCCTCTGAAACTCTTTCACCAGAACTTCCTCTGTATTTCTAATGTAATTTTTCCAAAATAGACCATGACAACTGGATTTACTCCACCCCTTCCATCGGTCATGAGTTATCCTTTCCTTGGCACTGGACAGACAGCATTGCCTCTGTGATTGTTGTGCTTGGCTTCAGAGAATACTATCTAACCCCTAATTATTAAATTCCCAATGACTACCACATTATTTCTAGTCTTCTCTTCCACTCCCCCTACCCCTCTCTAGCCTTCTGAACCATGGTACCTTAGTCTGCATTATGGGGTCATTTTGCAGTGTGTCTCCTTATCCTCACAGATAGTATGCCATACCTGTTGGATACGATTGGTATCTGTGGGATCTCTTTCTCAGCCTTTTCTCAATTTCTGCTACTTGGCTCCCTATCAGTCATACCCTCCCTTTCTTGGACCTGTGTTTCCCTCTGGTTAAGATTGTATTCTGGATAAAACTGTACATTCAGAAACTCCTCCACTAATTACGTATCAAACTCTTTACAAATTTCACTTAAACACAATAATCCTGAGCAAAGAATTCTGAGATGGAAGTATCAGCTGGTGTGCTTGCTTGCAACAGCCTCATCCATCACAGACGCCCACAATCTGCAATCCAGACACATTAGTGCGGGAGTGGAGTCACATGTAGGCCAGACACTGTATGAGTGGCATTCTTTTTATATAAGGGCATTGGTCAACCAGTTGAATTTTACTGATTCTACCTTTTTATTTCTAGTTATGAATTCTACTTTCTACTATAAATTGAAAATTTAGTTGTTTTGGTGTAATGCACAAATTATCATCAAGGCTTGATGTTAATGCCAATGAATATTCTTTGTTTCCCTTTTAAAGTATTACAGCTCCAATAGCAACTGCAGTTATCCTAATGGACCACTTTTATTTACAACCAGCTGTGCATTATGACTCATTCTGTGAACTGTGTGGAGACATAACCTCTTCCAGTGAAGTAATGTCAGCAACAATTTGGTAGATACACCTCCCTCCCCCCCTCAGTGTGGCCTAGCTTAGTCTATCACTGCTATGTGACCTCCTTCCAGAGGATATTCTAAGTGGCCCAGGGTAGCACTGTTTCCACGGCCACTCTCAGAAGCATTTGATAGTCAGTTGAATGATCTATTGACAGAGGTATACTTGTAGCTGAGTAAAGCAGGACAACGAATGGCATGATTTGGATGTGAAAGAATTCCTCCTTATGTTTCTCTTACAGTTATTTGATTCATTTCAGCACATCAGAGATGGGGAAGCTGAATTAAAATTTAAAATGCTTTTTTTCAGATTCCTGAATTCATGGTCAGATTCTCGATTTTTGAACTAGCCGCTTCCTCATATTTTAACATTTATTTCTCTTGCCTCCTGGAGTGAGGAATCGCAACTGTATGGGACAGGAGGAAGGATGGACCAGTTGTTTTTTTTTGTATATTTGAATGTTTGTAAGAAGTGTCTTTAATGTACAAAAGAATGGCCAACAGGTTTAATTGAGGGAAATATACAAAATAGTAGATGGTGAGGGAGCTTGATGAGGTTAATGGAAAGCAAATTTGAAAAGGTGAGCTTTAAGAATACAGATTGAGAATAAGTAATGGGAGAGATTGGGGTTTAGACCTAATTCACCCAGAGTGAGTAGCTAGCTAAGGGTTAGAGTTATTATCCATGGAATAATAAATTACGATTTCTTCTGTTTTACGCCTTGCAGCACATGAGCAAACCATTTCTTCATTGCTTTACATTTTGCAGACTGTGCTCTGGGTAGTTTCCATAACACAATCCTTGATTGCATAGATTCTCCATTCTGTAGAAGAAAAGTGGATGCCAGCTTAGTATTTTGAGATCATGGTTAGATATTCTGTTTGGATTTGGGACTCAAAAGGCAGGATAAAATGTAGTCCTGATTTTGTATCATATTGGAAAACACTTGACAAGATTTTGGTGAGCTGGCAAATTATTGGCAAGAGGGTGCACTTTCCATTCAAATATGAACTCCTGGAGAACTAATAGGAGGCCTTCTAGCGATGACGTATTGGCAACCCAAGCACAGAAGTGGGAGCTGCCAATATCTGTACAGGGAGGGCGCTTCACTATGAAGGTACCTTCTGAAAACCAAATTTTAAAAATTGATTTAAAATGGTCCAGTATTCTTGGGGAGGAAGTTGCAGAGGGGGTGGGTTCGCTGGTAGCGACTGTTGGTGGGGAGTCAGGGGAGAAGGGCCCAATGTTCAGGGGGAAAGGACGGAAAGGGTGTGTGCTGGAACTGACTGATGGCGAGAAGTATGACTCTGAGGGGGAGAGTCGGGGGGGGGAAGAAGTGCTGACTTTGATCAAGTGGGGGCAAGGGAAGAGAAGTGCCAACTCTGATTAAAGTGGGCGGGGGGGCCTGAGCTTCTGTGGTGGGCTGGAGAGGGGAAGGAATCATTCATTCGTTCTTATCAGGGTGCCTTTTATATATGGTGCCCCTATTTCAGTGCAGCAAGTTTTCTGGCATGTTTTGACCCCACTTCCCTGGTAGAATTTTTTGAGGTGACGAAAACTGTTGACGAAGGGTGAGCCGTTGATGTCGTCTATATGGATTTCAGTAACGCGTTTGACAAAGTCCCTCATGGGAGGTTAGTTGAAAAGGTCAAGGCTAATGGGATACAAGGACAGGTAGCTAGATGGATAAGTAACTGGCTTTTGATAATAGAGACAGAGAGTAATAGTGGAAGGGTGTTTTTCTAGCTGGAGGTCGGTCACTAGTGGTGTGCCGCAGGGCTCGGTACTGGGACTTCTATTTGTAATATATATGTAAATGACTTGGAAGAGGGAGTAAGTGGAGAGATCAGCAAGTTTGCAGATGATACAAAGATGGCTGGACTTGCGGATAGTGAGGAGCATTGTCAGGCTATGCAGCAGGACATAGGCTGGTAGCTTGGGCAGATAGATGGCAGATGGAATTCAATCCTGATAAATGCAAGGTGATGCATTTTGGGAGAAAGAATGTAGTGGGGAGGTATATGATAAAGGGTAGACCTATTAAGAGTATAGAAACGCAGAGGAACCTGGGGGTGCAGGTGAACAAGTCTCTGAAGGTGGCAGAGCAAGTGGAGAAGGTTGTGAAGAAAGCATATAGTACGCTAGCCTTTATAGGAAGGGGTATAGAGTACAAGAGCTGGCCTTTAATGTTGCAGTTGTATAAAACGTTGGTTAGACCTCATTTGGAATACTGCTTCCAGTTCTGGTCGCCTTACTACCGGAAGGATGTGGAGACTCTGGAGAGAGTGCAGAGGAGGTTTACCAGGATGCTGCCTGGTATGGAAGGTCTGAGTTACGAGGAGAGGTTAGGCAAATTGGGACTGTTTTCCTTAGAAAGACGTAGACTTAAAAGAGATCTAATAGAGGTGTACAAGATTATGAGGGGTATAGATAGATTAAACAAGGTTAAGCTTTTTCCTAGGATGGACTCAAATAGCATGAGGGGTCACGGGCTTAGGGTGAGGGGGAGTTTTTTCACACAGAAGGTTGTGGTGATATGGAATGCACTGCCAAGTAAATTGGTGGAGGCAGGCCCTCTGGAGTTATTTAAGAGATACTTAGATGGCACATGAACAGAATGGGAATGGAGGGATATAGAAAACTGATTTAAAATAGGGATCATGAGCCTTGGGAGTCTCCGGGACGTGTGTAAATAGATGATGATATTAATGTATTTGTTTTTATCCTACAGGTACTTTGGTCCGCCTTGTTGTCTAACAAGGGGCATACACGCGATGGGTCGTGAGAGGGCTGCTCTTGTATTTTTTTTTTCGAGAGTATCCTAGTGCTTCACGTTGTTAGTGTATGCTTGACCTGGACCATTTGATCAGTGATTGTCACTGTGCTGTGCAAGATACTGTGTCTGTGGGAGTTTGCGCATTCTCCCCGTGCTTGCGTGGGTTTTCTCTGGGTGCTCCAGTTTCCTCCCACATCCCAAAGATGTATTCTTAGGCTGATTAGTAGAACAAATTCTCCCTAAATTGTCTCAAATTTGGTTTAAATCCATAGATCTTAATAGATTAAGCTGTTGAGAGGATGCAGAGGAGATTTACAAGGATGTTGCCTGGATTGAGAGGCATGCCTTATGAAGACAGGTTGAGAGAGCTAGGTCTCTTCTCCCTGGAGAGAGGAAGGTTGAGAGGTGACCTGATAGAGGTTTCTCAGATGTTGAGAGGAATAGATAGGGTGGATTCTCAGAGGCTATTTCGCAGAGCTAAAACGGTCGCTATGAGAGGACACAGGTTTAAGGTGCTGGGGGGCAAGTACAGAGGTGATGTTAGGGGTAAGTTTTTCACTCAGAAGGTGGTGAGTGAATGGAATCGGCTGCCATCAGTAGTGGTGGAGGCGAACTCACTGGGCTCTTTTCAGAGACTTCTAGATGAGTACATAGGATTAAATGGGATTGGGAGTTACAGATAGTTCTATGGCCTGGTAGGTACTGACATGATCGGCACAACTTGTAGGCCAAAGGGCCTGTTTGTGCTGTAGTGTTCTATGTTCTATCTATAAACACAGACAGGGATCATGAGTAGAAGTGGGAACATCGAGGTGGCGGTGCGGGCTCGTTGGGCCAAAGGGCCTGTTTCCCATGCTGTTTTGTTCTTTGTTCTTTGTTCTACGATGTTGTGAAACTCACCAAGCAGTTTTTTGTTTTGTGTGTGGTAAGATCTGGAGAGAAAACCAACATGTTTCACTGGAACCAACACTCTGCCAAATTCTAGTGAGATCATTCTCATCATCTACAGATCAGCAGTGAATCAATGTAGGATGCACATGGCCTCGATTTGTACTAGCAATATACACAGCTGCGTTGACAGTACCAGTGTGTGGTGGGCATTTTACTTTCTGCAGCAAGATCAGAGCAAAGTATTTGCTCAAAGACATTTTGATCATTTGTACAGAACATAGTAATGCAGAACAGCTGCAGATTGAGGACAAAGCCAAACAGGCATCTGACAATCAAATACAGCTTTTGCTTCTCGACTGGGAGGCTTGATATTTCACATAGGTTTATGATACCAAGTACTGTGCGTTGTTTTTAATAGATTTGCCTTGATTTTTCAAATGGGTAATTTGGGATTTGCTCAATGTGAAACCTTTTTTTTGAATAACAACAAAAGGGATACTGTTTCTTCAATTCAAATCTTTTAATTTTAAAATTGCAATGAATATAATTGCTTCCAGCTGTTATATTACTTTCCCAGAACACTGAATATAGCAGCAAATACAGGAAGTGTTTGTTTGACTGAACTGATGAATAGTTTGAAGACTGAAAAGCTAAATTAGGCAACGTAAACTGGAAAGGAATGGGTGATATATGATATCTACAGAAATGGACAAACTCTTCATTTACTACTATGTAGAAGAAAGTTTTTTATTTGAAATGCTGTTAAAGCTAATTCTCTGTCCTCAGCTGAACTGATATCAGCAATCCTGTGGGTAGTAAGAAAGTTCTAATTTATGAAAGGCTATTGTTATGTCTGCTGAGAAAAGGGTTGCATTTATATAGCGCCTTTCAATACCTTGGGATTTCCCAAAACCAATCAGTGCAGTACTTATGAAGTGCAGTTACTATTGTGATAAGGAAACACAAATGAATTTGTGCATTGCAAGGTCCCACAAACACAAGATTATTGGCAGATAATCTGTTTGTGATGTTGATTCAATAATAAATATTAGTCTGGAAGAATTCCCTCACTCTTCAAGTAGTGTCATGGGTTCTTTGCCCCCTCTGTTGTGTGTAAGACAGGGCCAAGGTTTAATGTCCCATCTCAAAGAATGCACCTCCAACAATGCAGTACTGCCTTGGTCCTGTCTCCGTTGGATTATAGGCTCAGGATTCTGGAATTGTATTTTATGACCCACTGTTTCAAAGGCAAGACCATTTCCACTGAATGAAAGCTAATATCACTTTGTGGATCCATCAGAAGATGTGTTGAACTAATGCAAAATAGAATTTGCTCTCAGTCACGTTCTCCTGATTAAACTTGGGCAAGTGTCAAACAATGCTTGAACCACATACTGTGAACTTGTTAAAATCTATTGCAATACAAACATCAAGGTTTGCTTGTGACAAATCTAAGGATTAGAAAATTAGTCTGGTGAATTTCTGAGTTTATAGTTGAGCAAGGTTCCAGATTCAAACTCTGTATATGTAGAGCTACCTGATTTTAATTAGAATGGTGATTGGAGAATTACAGAAAGCCTCAATTCCCCTAGGCCATGTGCCATTATTATCATAGCGAATAGCTCATATACATCACCTGCACCCAAAAGCTAAAGAGGTGTGATATCATAGGATGGTTAACACTAATAAGAATATGAACCAAAGCCTTCAGGATAAAAGGAGGGAAGGAAAAGAAAGGGAAAGAATTTTGGAAGTACCTTTTAGCAATGTCAGGAATATTTCTGCTGTTGATGGGGTGCAATGGAAAAGTGAATTGTTCCAGAAGCTGTTCCAAAATTACAACCTCTTAATTAGATTTAGTGTAAGGTTGACTGGTTTTTCTTAAATATTTTCTGCATCTTAACATCAATGAATTGAGTGTGGACCACCCAGAAGCAGAGGTAGGCAGACATATCGATGTTTTTGGGTGTGTTATATTTTTCTTTGCTGCAACATGCTTTAATATGTCAGCCGTCTTTAAATATCAGCACCATTTTTTTAAAAATAGAAATGTATAAACTTTGTTCCCCAGTATGTTTACTATTACTTTGTGCTTTAATGTCGCCTGGAATCTTACATTCCTCTCACCCATTCTCTTCCTGTATTGTCCCTCTTCTTTCCTTAACTTCTCTCCTTTTTTCTGCCCTTCCACCCACTCCTCTCCTTCCCACTTCCTCCTTCCCTACCTTTTTCCTTTTCCTTTTAATTCTAAATCCCCTTGTCTTCACTTCATCCTCCCTCTCTCCTGCCTTCTCTGACTTGGTCCAATTATCTCCCTGCCACCATTTTCTAAATGAACTCAGAGTTATTCACTCCAATCTGCAGACAGATGTCAGAGGTGCATAGCTGTTCTGAAAAGAGGATTTAAAAGTACTACATCTCCACCAGGTTGAAGTTGGATTTTTAGTACTCAGCCAAAGGTAATTGATTTTCTCTGAGAATGGTGATTTTTGTTTAGCAAGAATTCCTTTATGCCTTAAAAGGGCATGTTGGTTGGAATTCCTCAGATAATTTTGAAGCTTTCCAGAGATGCTCTCTTGACACAGAAACAGCTGGATGGAACATTTGTTTGCCATTTCTCCCACTGGCTGTGGGATTTGCATTTCTGTGTATGACAGTTAATTTTTTTGGAGAACATTTGATTTTTAACTTGGGTGCCAACACTGTTAAATGTTATGATACCTGAAGTTTTGTATAAAGGCTTGTGAGTCACATGGAAAATGTGAAATTTGATTACTTTTGGTGTGTTTTAAGTTTCTCACATATATTGCGAGTCAATTTGAAATAAAAAAATCTATCAATCACGTAACTTGATGTGCACTGCAAATGTTGGCAACCATGGGTCTTGATAATTTTTTGCATTAATTTTGGGTTGGAAATTAAACTTTCTCAATTTTTCAGGTGCAGGGATTCGATTTGAAGTGTGTTTGCACCCAATCAGATTGACATAGTAGCATCTGATCTAATGGGTCCCACATAACTATCATCTTCTTAATGCTCCTGCCTGCCTCTATGCACCAGGGAGCCCAGTAGTAATATTCAGAAAATGAGCAAACTTCTTTCTTCAGGCAGGTTAGCCCTCTTAACAGGAAAGTCCACAGCAGAATATTGCTACAATTTAAATAATAGCAATATGAAGAGCAGTCAGAGACATGGTTCCAGGGCGGTGGAGACATTATCGTTGGAGGTAGGCAAGAGGATAAATGTTGGAGGGGGGCTGGAAGGCTCTTCAAGGATGGGCTTCAGAAAGTTCAACTTCTGAGGATGGCAACAATGCAAC
This sequence comes from Sphyrna mokarran, assembly GCA_024679065.1. Lineage (NCBI taxonomy): Eukaryota > Metazoa > Chordata > Chondrichthyes > Carcharhiniformes > Carcharhinidae > Sphyrna > Sphyrna mokarran. The sequence goes on along the minus strand of JAGIQG010000028.1, from coordinate 18,006,443 downwards.
AAGTAGTCCAATAACCTCAGTTGGGTTGGTCAGTGAATCCATTTTCATGTGACACATCTTAACCGACACATCTTAACCAACACATCAATAATCTCATGCAGCTCAATGCACCCTGCCAGGTGGGACTCACAACTAAAGTCTAGATATACCTCTTCATCCTCGGGCAGCCTTCAGTTTTGCCAGCCTTGTAGCCATCTCTCTCTGCCTTCTCAATGCTCCATCTATTCAACTATGCAGGCACATTGCCCAAATAAAGTGAAATATAATCACTGCCATCTTGCCCCCTCTCTTGCTCAACAAAGTAACAATCAATATATGGGACAATAGAATCAGTGTAAAAAAGAAGCCTGCATGTCTTCAATCCTACACTGGAAATGGTTGTCTGCATCATGGTGTTGCTGGCATTGATGAGGACACTGCGGGTGACAAGATATTCCTACTTTCTATCCCTTCTCAACTTCTAGCACACTATCATCCTGCTGTCTGGCATGATGAGCAAGCTGCAGATGGTATGGCATTGAATCTCTTGCTCCCTACCCCAACCTCCTTCCTCACACCAGTTCTGAATTCCTGCTTTCAGGTATCTTAAAACTGCCACCTGCCCAGTCATAGCAGCCCAAAGTGGAAGTAATAGCATAGTATCTCCAAGAATTTTATGGCCCTGCTCGCCTGAGCCCAAGGGCCTTTCCGTGGTCTGCCCCTTGCTCGCTCCAGTTCCCATGGGACAGTAAAATTCCAGCCTATGTCTTTTTTCGGAAGGACTTTGAAGGATATTGGGGGTGACACAGTAGCAAAGTGGTTAGTATTGCTACTTCACAGTGCCAGGGACCTGGGTTCAATTCCTGGCTTGGATCACTATCTCTGTGGAATGTGCATTCTCCTGTGTCTGTGTGGGTTTCCTCAGTGTGCTGTGGTTTCCTCAGAGCACACTGCTCATTAAGTGCATTGAGCAGGTGCTGGACTTTGGTGATTAGAGGAATTTCATAGTAACTTCATAGCAGTGTTAATGTAAGCCTGACTTGTGACTAATAAATAAACTTTAATAATTTAGAATTTCTTGCAAAAACACCTGAATTTCTTTTAAATGTTAACAGATCACTTTGGACTGTGAGCAGACTTTCATGGCCAGATAAGAACCAATTGTTTACTTGAGTTATTTGCCGGTGGAGGGAAGAAAAGCTGTTTTCAGATTGTGAGCCTCTGCTGACTTTCTGGAAAACACCTGACCTGAGATGAGTTCTGTTTGAACATGTCTTTTTGAACTGTGTTTTGACAGTAAACTGAAAAGGAAAATGTCTCTTTCTGTCTTACCTGGAGTTCAGTTTTAATATCCACCTTCAGCCAGAAGGCCCCCCCTTTTGCAATATTACTCACCTGTATTTTAAACCTAGAGAAGCTACAACGAGAGAGAAATTTCAAGGACAGAGATTCACTGAAGCTTCTCTGGAAGGAACTTCCAGGCATCTACCATGACTAGTGAGCTGCCTTCACATGCAGGATCATCAGATCAACAGCAACAAAACTCTTTGAAAGTTATCCTCTTTCATAAAGTATTCCCACTGCGAAAAGTGTTTTTTCTCTATGCCAATTTCTGCAGAGAGCCTAATTGTTTTGTCATTTTGTGTGTGTTTTTAACAAGAAGTATCACTACATAATAAATTAATCATTAATATATTTTGAAAGAAACCTAGTTAAAGTCCCTTCTATTTTGGGTGTAACATTAGTGAAAGTAAACATTTGGCCATTTTGGCGAGTGAAGAAAACATTTGGTGATAGTGATCTCTGGAATAATGGGACTAGAGAAACTGTGCATTCCTTCCACTTTGGTCCTAACACAATAGAAGATCATAATGACTCTCAGAGACAAAATTCCTCTTCTTCCCTGTCTTCAAAGTCAAATCTGAATGGTTAACATATATGTCCAACCGATTTATTTGATAGTAAATTTGTGAGCTTTCGACACTCTGTGTCTTCGTCAGGTAAATGCAGTGTTCTGGTTTGCAACAGCACACATATCAACACAGACAGTCACAGATTGCTGATTAGAATGCGAATCCTTACATCTAACCTGCTATTCAAGTTTTAAAGTGGCTAACAATGTGTGTGAAGGGAATCCTGAGCATTGGTTAGAGAATTGTGTATTTTCTCCAGACAGCACAGTAAGTGAGGTTTTTTGCTAACCCAGGCAAGTTACAGGGGTTACAGATAGTGTGTCATGAAGCCAAGATCCCTATTAAGACCGTCCTCATGTGCGGAACTTGGCTATCAGTCTCTGCTCAGTGACTCTGCACTGTTGTGTGTCATGACGGCCCCCTTGAAGAACATTTACCCGCAGGTCGGAGGCCGAATGCCCATGACTGCTGAAGTGTTCGCCCACAGGAAGGGAACTGTTTTGGCTGGTGATTGTTGAGTGATGCTCATTCATCCGCTGTCGTAGTGTATGCATGATCTCCCCAATGTACCATGCTTCTGGACATCCTTTCTTGCAACGTATTAGGTAGACAACGTTGGCCAAGTTGCAAGAGTATGTACCGTGTACCTGGTGAATGGTATCCTCACGTTTGATGATGTCGTCCATGTCTATGATCTGGCATGTCTTGCAGAGGTTGCTGTGGCAGGGTTGTGTGGTATTGTGGTCACTGTTCTCCTGAAGGTTGGGTAGTTTGCTGCGAACAATGATCTGTTTGAGGTTGTGCGGTTGTCTGAAAGCAAGAAGTGGGGGGATGGGGATGGCCCTAGCGAGATGTTCATCGTCATCAATGATATGTTGAAGACTCCAGAGAAGATGTCGTAGCTTCTCCGCTCCGGGGAAGTACTGGACAACAAAGGGTACTCTGTCCACCGTGTCCCGTGTTCGTCTTCTGAGGAGGTCAGTGCGGTTTATCGCTGTGGCACGTCGGAACTGTCGATCGATGAGTCGAGCGCCATATCCTGTTCTCACGAGGGCATCCTTCAGCGTCTGGAGGTGTCTGTCACGATCCTCCTCATCTGAGCAAATCCTGTGTATACGGAGGGCTTGTCCATAGGGAATGGCTTCTTTAACGTGTCTAGGGTGGAAGCTGGAGAAGTGGAGCATTGTGAGGTTGTCTGTCGGTTTGCGGTACAGTGAGGTGCTGAGGTGACCGTCCTTGATGGAGATGCGTGTGTCCAAGAATGCAACTGATTCTGGAGAATAGTCCATGGTGAGTCTGATGGTGGGATGGAACTTGTTGATATCATTGTACAGTTGTTTCAATGATTTTTCACCATGAGTCCAAAGGAAAAAGATGTCATCAATGTATCTAATATATAACCTTGGTTGAAGATCTCGTGTGGTGAAGAAGTCTTGTTCAAACCTGTGCATGAAGATGTTGGTATACTGAGGTGCGAATTTGGTCCCCATGGCTGTTCCATGTGTCTGGATGAAAAGCTGATTATTGAAGATGAAGACATTGTGGTCCAAGATGAAGCGGATGAGTTGTAAAATTGCATTCGGAAACTGGCAGTTGATGGCATTGAGTACTGAGGCAGTTGCAGCAATACCATCGTCATGGGGGATGTTGGTATATAGCGCCGAGACATCCATTGTGACAAGGAGTGTCCCTGGTTCAACTGCTCCATGTGTGCTGAGTTTCTGTAGGAAGTCCGTAGTGTCAAGACAAAAGCTGGGGGTTCTTCGTACAATGGGTTTCAGGATGCCCTTGATAGAGGTTCTCACACAGGGTCCCATTGCCCAATACGATGGGACGGCTGGGTATGTTTGCTTTGTGTATCTTTGGGAGGCAGTAGAGATCTCCAATGCGGGGAGCACGTGGAATGAGAGCCCGGAGGGTGTTCTGAAGGTCCGGATCAAAGGTTTTGATCAGAGTGTTGAGTTGACGAGTGTGTTCTTTGGTCGGATCTGCTGGTAACTGTCTGTAGTGTTTCACATTGTTTAGTTGTTGGTACACTTCTTCACAGTAGCCCGTTCTGTTCAGTATGACGGTGGCGCCTCCTTTGTCTGCTGGTTTGATGACAATGTTGCAGTTGGTCTTGATGGCCTTGCTTTGTGCTTGGATGATGTTCGGGACTGTCTTGTAAGTGCGGTTGATGAATCTGGTGTTCACGCACCTCCTGGTGGCTTGGGCATACATGTCCAGTCGGGGGCAGCGGCCTTCCGGAGGAGTCCAATTGGATTCATTCCTCTTCGGTTGCTGCACTGCGGATCCCTCTGTCGGCTGTTCTGGTTCATTAGCTGTCTCATTGAGTCCGCCATTGGCCTCTTGGGGTTTGTGGAAGAATTCACGCAGCTTCATTCGCCTGATGAATTCCTCTGTGTCTGCTGCAAGACTGATGGGGTCCATTTTGGTGGTGGGACAGAAATTGAGCCCTCAGCTGAGAACTTCGATTTCCTCTGATTGAAGTGTGTAGTCCGACAAGTTAACAATGGACCTCCCTGCGGTAGTGTTGTTTTCTCGTGTGGTTCGAACAAGACTTCTTCACCACACAAGATCTTCAACCAAGGTTATATATTAGATACATTGATGACATCTTTTTCCTTTGGACTCATGGTGAACAATCATTGAAACAACTGTATGATGATATCAACAAGTTCCATCCCATCATCAGACTCACCATGGACTATTCTCCAGAATCAGTTGCATTCTTGGACACACGCATCTCCATCAAGGACGGTCACCTCAGCACCTCACTGTACCGCAAACCGACAGACAATCTCACAATACTCCACTTCTCCAGCTACCACCCTAGACACGTTAAAGAAGCCATTCCCTATTGACAAGTCCTCCGTATACACAGGATTTGCTCAGATGAGGAGGATCGTGACAGACACCTCGAGACGCTGAAGGATGCCCTCGTGAGAACAGGATATGGCACTCGACTCATCGATCGACAGTTCCGACGTTGCACAGCGATAAACCGCACTGACCTCCTCAGAAGACGAACACGGGACACGGTGGACAGAGTACCCTTTGTTGTCCAGTACTTCCCCGGAGCGGAGAAGCTACGACATCTTCTCCGGAGTCTTCAACGTATCATTGATGACGATGAACATCTCGCTAGGGCCATCCCCACCCCCCCACTTCTTGCTTTCAGACAACCGCACAACCTCAAACAGATCATTGTTCGCAGCAAACTACCCAACCTTCAGGAGAACAGTGACCACAATACCACACAACCCTGCCACAGCAACCTCTGCAAGACATGCCAGATCATAGACATGGAGGACATCATCAAACGTGAGGATACCATTCACCAGGTACACGGTACATACTCTTGCAACTTGGCCAACGTTGTCTACCTAATACGTTGCAAGAAAGGATGTCCAGAAGCATGGTACATTGGGGAGATCATGCATACACTACGACAGCGGATGAATGAGCATCACTCAACAATCACCAGCCAAAACAGTTCCCTTCCTGTGGGCGAACACTTCAGCAGTCATGGGCATTCGGCCTCCGACCTGCGGGTAAATGTTCTTCAAGGGGGCCTTCGTGACACACGACAGCGCAGAGTTGCTGAGCAGAGACTGATAGCCAAGTTCCGCACACATGAGGACGGTCTTAACAGGGATCTTGGCTTCATGACACACTATCTGTAACCCCCGTAACTTGCCTGGGTTAGCAAAAAACCTCACTTACTGTGCTGTCTGGAGAAAATACACAATTCTCTAACCAATGCTCAGGATTCCCTTCACAGACATTGTTAGCCACTTTAACACTTGAATAGCAGGTTAGATGTAAGGATTCGCATTCTAATCAGCAATCTGTGACTGTCTGTGTGATATGTGTGCTGTTGCAGACCAGAACACTGCATTTGCTGACGATGACACAGAGTGTCGAAAGCTCGCAAATTTACTATCAAATAAATCGGTTGGATTTAAAATTGGTGTTGCTAGATTCTTACTGAGTTCTTACTACCCCAGTCCAACGCTGGCATCTCTACATCATAACATATATGTGTCAGGGTTAATGTGGGGGAAGGGGACCATGAAGTAAGAAGTACTTAAGAGAGACAAAACTTCTAGCTGGAGTAGAATGTGTTAAACCGTTAAGAAAATCTTCTGTTTGCAGCTGCTGTGGTCTTGCCACAAGCAAGACATTGTTACTTCAAGTGGTTAGTCTTATTCTGCAATGTGCCTTTTTTATCTGTACTGTTTAATTTCTCCAAAAACTTGTCACTTTTAAAATATTTCATCTGTCAAACCTTGCGGCACAAACTGAAAAGGTACATAGCCAGCTGAGCATAGCAAGTGTAGCTCTAGTCAATATTATAACTTAACTATTTCAGCCCTAGTAAATATTCAGTAATATATTTCAATGGATGAATATCTTTTGAAGCAAAGTTTATTGTATATTTTTATAATTGGAGCCTTGAATTGGACTGTTATTTGCAGATAAGATAACTAAATATAATTGTTACCATATTTTAAACGGTCATTTAATGGAGTTAAGTCAAAGCAAAATACTGGGATACTGGAAATCTAAAACGAAACAAATCATAAGAAATACTCAACAGGTCTGACAGTTTCTCTGGATAGAAAAACAAGTAAGTGGCAGGGTTTCTCTTCACTGCCAGCTGGGAAATTGGTCCACAGTTATTGCCTGACCAACAGCTATTTAATGCTCCAATAAGCATTAATTGCTGGACGTGGGACTTCCACACCTCACCCAGGAGGACCCCCACCTCTAACATCTGCTGGCCAATCAGTGAACAGGACTGGAACTGCATACGTTTTCTGGAGCCTAAGACCTGAGATTCCAAGATCAGATAAATGTGGGTATCTCAGAGGTGAGCTGCCTAGGGAATTAGGTTAGGGGAAGGAGGGAGGACCTGCAGTAGCTGGAAAGTTTGGAAGAGAAGGCAGGAGGAGGAGGAGAAAGGGGAGATTATATTCTTAGGGATCATTTCTATAATGGCTTCCTAGAGAAATGTGTCTCTAAAGGATAGTATCTGTTCTTATCAGAGCAGATTTCAGGCATCAGAGCAAGTTTGGATCTACTAGAGCATGAGCGACTACAACACTCTGCTGTTATTGGTGGATCTTCATGCTGGTTTCAAGCCTCTGGCTTGGACCTAATGCTGGTAAAGCAAGACTCTGTTTTTGAGTTATGGCTGCAGCTGCTCTGAAAGCTACAGGCCAGGGACTGCCCAACACCATTCAAGTGAAGCCTTCCGGAGGAGGCTTGCCTGTGGGCCACGACTATCACGTCAAGAAGGTGTTATTCAAGTGCTGCGCGTTCCAAGCAGCAGACATCTACAGTGTGGCTGAATATAGCAACCAGCCCTACGTGGACGTCAGTTTCAGGAACCTGATAGGATGTGTCAAGTTCCTGACAGCCTTGAAGGAGAAAGGCAAAGAGGGGCCCCTCTCTATCCTGACAGCGGAACCCCTGTTCACTGTACTGTCCCAGCGGAACCGGGTTATCACATTCCAGATGTATAACCCCTACATCCCTGCGGATGATGTGCTGACGTTCCTCTCCAGGTACGTGGAGGTGAAGGGAGAGAATATGGACATCATGGACAAGTATGGGATCTGGACCTGCAAAAGGCAAGTGAAAGTTACTCTCGACTGAACCCAAGGGAGGTCTTCTGCACCCACCCTCCAATTTCTCCATCGGGGGGAATAGAGGCTTCCTGTACTATACAGGGCAGCCAAGAGTGTGCTGCACCTTTCCTGCAAGCTGCAGCACCACCTTCTGCAGAAACTGCTTGAAGGAAGGACATGCGACCAATGACTGCAAAGACAGCAAATTTTGCAACCTGTGTGGGGAGGTTGGCCATGTTTACAGTGCCTGCCCCAAGAGGAAAGTCACCTACGCCCACATCACCAGAGGCGAAGCAAGGAAGGCAAATGCTCCTACTGCCTCAGGAAACAAGAAATCCACCACAAAAGAAGCTGACCCAGAGAAAGCTCCTCAAGCAGAGGTGGGCCACCCTCGCCCCCCTACCCCCTGCAATGCAACAGGATGACACATCCACACCACCAACAACAGAGGACACAGAGGACATGGAGCACGAGAACGCAGGCCCCAAGAACCCCTGGCAGGACGCAAGGGCAAGGGAAAACAACCGGAAAAGGAAATCCTAGAGCCTCCGGTGATGACATTCTTCAGATGAGGAAAAGAAAGCTGGCAGATGACGAAATGTCAAACGGCTCAGTGTAAAAGCGACACGGGAACCACAGCAGTCACAAACTACCACCGACATCGCAGCAGATGGGGTCCATTCAGGCGATAGAGGCACCAGTGCTGCCGAGGCTAGCCTGACCCTGGAGAACAGAAACAAGCACATTAACAATGTCCAACCTGCATGATCGACCTGCAACCCTGGCACCAGCCGATGGCGGCACAACATCGACAATGTCACCCAGCCACTGTTGGGGACCTGAGGCAGAGTTGGTCAGCTATCTCAGCCCAGCAGCTCTGTAGTTTCGTCGGCGCCACAGGGACACGACACCTAGAACATGCTGACAAGAACTGACAAATCCATTTAAATTGTAAAAATGGCATTAAAGTTTGCCACAATAAACGTTTGCAGCATTAAAGATAGCTTGAGATGTGCGGCCACCTTGTTCTACCTGGTCATTGTCAAGGCCGACCTGCTCTTCCTGCAGGAGTGTGGGATACCTCACCTCAGCAGCTACAGGCGTTGGTCGAGTGCGTGGTCCCATGGACTATCCATCTGGTCAGGTGGGAATGACTGCTGTTCCTCGGGCCTGGGCATCATGCTGCGGGGAGATGGCTTTACCATCTCCGAAGTTAGAGAGGTGGTGAAGGGTCACCTCCTCGTACAGACATCATGTACAAAAGCTGTCCTCTCAGGTTGATTAATGTGTATGCCCCTGCCGTCAAGACCGAGCGGCTGGTGGTTTTTGAGCAGCTGCCAATGTTGTTCACCATTTCCAGGCCGATCATTCTGGGTGGGGATTTCAACTGCATCATCGACAAGGCTGAAAACAAACTGGACGCTACATCTAGAGCCCTGCTGGAGACGGTCGAAGATGCCAAGCTGCTCGATGTCTTCAGCAACCCAGCAGGCGGAGGGCAGTGCAAGTACATGTGGTCGCGGCCCAATGGGTCTGTTCGCTCCAGGATCGACTTTGTTTGTGTCCCGCACGCTCACGGTCAAGCCCACCAATATCAAGCTGGTGTTCTTTTCTGACCACTGCCTCTTGCTGGCCGACTGTCAGCTAGAGGGAAACCAGAAAATGGGCAAGACGTCCTGAAAACTGAATGTAGAACTGTTGACCCCAGAGAACCTTGAGGAACTCAGGAGGGTTTACCACAGTTGGAGGACTATGAAATCCTTCTTTGAGTCTCCGTCACTCTGGTGGGAAACCATCAAAGACAACGTCAAAAGGTTCTTCATTCGCAAAAGGGTTCAGAAGACCAAGAAAAGACGGGGGGAAATGTCCCAACTCCAGAAAAGTATGCAGGAACTACTGCACCTCCTGGAGATCCTCTCTGACATCCACCCCCGTCGACTGCAATTGAACAGCCAGCAAACTTCGCTCTTTGCCTCCGAGGCCACGAAGGTCATCTTCCAGTCCAGTGTTCGCTCAGTGGACTAGGACGAAAAGTGTACATGTTTATTCTTCCAGAAGGTATACAGAGAAACCTCTGTGATCAGCAGCCTGAAGGAAAAAGACGACTCAGTAAGATCATCGCAGTCTGACATTCTGAGGATCTGCAAATCCTTCTATGCCGGACTATATGACCTGAAGCCAACAGACAGTCTGGCTTCCCAGTCATTCCTGTTGTCTATCATGCAGATCTTAGACAACGGCGAGCGGGACAGTCTGGACAGACCGGTGTCTCTGGATGAGCTGACGAAGGCCGTCGAGTACCTTCACAAGGGTAAAAATCCCGGAAGCGACGGCTTACCGGTTGAGTTTTACTTTGCGTTGTCGGACTTGACGGGTCCGGATCTCCTGGAAGTATATGAAAGTATGCTTCTGGAAGGCAGGATGTCAGAATCCACGAGGAAAGGCATCATTACCCTCATCTACAAGCAGAAGGGCGAAAAGGAAGAAATTAGAAATTGGCGACCCATTTCACTATTGAATGTGGATTATAAAGTTCGGGTCAAAGCCATTGCCAGCCGGGTCAAATCTGTGTGGGGTCAGTGATCCATCCTGATCAAACCTGTGCTATTACCCAGCTGGAAGATCTCTGACAGCCTCATACTACTCAGGGATACAATTGCCTACATGCAGGACAGGCAGGTGGATATGTGCCTCATCAGATCAGGAGACCAGAGAAGGCGTTTGACAGATATCGTACAGCTACGTGATGGATGTGCTCTCCAAAATGGGCTTTGGGGAGGGAATCCGCAATTGGATCCGGCTGCTCTACACAGACATCAGCAGCGCAGCTTCAGTCAATGGGTGAGAATCAGATAGTTTTCAGATCAGGTCTGGAGTCAGATAGGGCTGCCCTCTCTCCTCCATTCTTTTTGTGTGTTGCATTGAACCCTTTGCCGAGGCCCTCAGAAGCGACCGAGGCTTTAAAGGGGTGACAATCCCAGGCAGCAAAAGCACGCAGATCAAAGCCTTCCTGTACATGGACGACATGGCTGTCTTTTGTTCGGACCCCTCATCTGTTCGCAGGCTCCTCCAGGTCTGTGAGCAGTTCGAGCTGGCCTCGGGAGCCAAAGTCAACCAGGATAAGAGTGAGGCCATGTTCTTTGGGAACTGGGCTGACAAATCCTTTGTCCCCTTCACCAGCAGGGCAGATTACCTGAAGGTGCTGGGGATTTGGTTTGGAGTGGCAGGGACATGCGCCGAAAACTGGGACGAGCACATCGCAAAAGCCAGGCAGAAACTGGGCTTGTGGGAGTAACGCTCCCTCTCTGACAGGAAAAAACCTGGTGCTCCAGTGCGAGGTGTTGTCCATGTTGTTGTATGTGGTACAAGTGTGGCCTGTCCCCAAATCCTGCGCTGCAACAGTGATGCAGGCCATCTTCAAGTTTGTCCGGAGATCAAAGATGGATCGTGTCCTGAGGGAGGTGATGTACAAATTCACAGAAAATGGAGGGAAAAAAGTTCTCAACGTCGCCTTCATCCTGATGGCCACCTTTGTGTGCGGCTGCATCAAGCTGTGCATTAGATCCTCAGCATACTAACAAGAAATGCCACTACTTTTTGAGGTTCTACTTGTCCCGAGCTTTGCGGGGGAATGGGTCTAGCCACACTGCCTCAGAACGCTGCAAGTAGTTGGACCGTACCACAGCACCTGTCCTTCGTGGAGAAATTTTTCCACAAACACATCTTTGACCTCATGGCAATTAAGCAGTGGTCAGCGCGTAACATCCTCGAGGCCCTGAGAGAAAAGGAGATGACGGACCCTGTCGGATGGTTCTCTGAGCAGACTGCCAGTGTCATCTGGCAGAACGCCTCATCAACAGAACTTACAAACAAGCACCAAGATCTGGCTTGGCTAGTGGTGAGATAAACACTCCCTGTCAGGTCCTTTATGCACGCTCGAGGTCTTGGCAGCACCGCACGCGGCCCTCAAAGCGGCTGTAGGGCTAATAAGATGATTACACATCTCCTTGTGGAATGTGCCTTTGCAAAGAAGGTCTGGAATGAGATGCAGTGGTATTTGTCAAGGTTCGTCCTGAGCAGCTCGGTGACGTACGGGCTATTTCCAGGGACGCACACCAAAACGAATATCAACTGCTGCTGGAAGGTTATTAGCTCAGTGAAGGGCGCACTTTGGTCTGCCCGATATTTGCTGATCTTCCAGCTGAAAGAACTGTCCTCGACCGAGTGTGGCAGACTGGCACATTCCAAAGTCCAGGACTACATGCTGACAGATGTGCTGAAGCTTGGAGTAGTCACTGCAAAGGCACAATGGGAAAAGGCCACACTATAAGGCCTTTAACAAAGGCAGACCAAGGGCCCAGGAACTGCAGAACACCCTCGACCTGCGTAACTGTGTACCAATTTGAGCAATAATGGCACACAGTAATTTTTGAGGCATCTATATAGTTGTAAGTTTGAAATGTTATGACTGTAATTTGAATAGAACTGTAAAAAAGTTTTAATTCTGCACTGTTTGCAATTCAAGGACATAAATTTGCATGGTTTATTTGAGATTTTTATGAATAAAGTATTTTATGAATAAAGGATAGGGGGTTATAGATAGGTCTGTGGATTGGTAGATGTGATCAGCGCAACTCGTGGGCCAAAGAGCCTGTTTGTGCTGTATTGTTCGATGTTCTATGTTCTAAAACAGTTTGGGGGAGGAGGAACCTGATGTTAAAAGGGAGACACACCCCCCCACACCTTCCCATGCAAGACCTGAATGCAATTTATTTTCACTCCACCCCTGCCATTCCTGAACCCATCATGCCAGCCTGAACCCCTCTCGCCAGTTTCTACCTGCCATCCTTGAGCCCCCCCCACGTGGCCTCTACTGAGGCAAGGATGGGTGAACCACCCTAGGCTTCCCCAGCCAAGTGTAATATTGCAGAGAGACCAGGATGTTCAAGAACCCAGTGGGAAGACCATCTGAGAAATTTTTGGTCACCAACTGCCTAAAACCTGCTGGTGAATGTAAAATTCTGCCCAGAGTTTCAAGTCAAGTATAGTTCTTCACAACTGCAAGGATGTTGAGCATCTTGGGTTACAGGAAGATATAGACGAGATGTTCAAATAAGCAGATAAGTGGCAAATAGAGTTTAACATTGAAAAGTGTGAGGTGATGCAATTTGGAAGGTGTAATTTGACAAGGAAGTATATTATGAAAGATTTGACAGTGGAAAGTTCCAAAACCAAAGGAATCTTGGTATGTTTGTTCATAGATCTCTGAAGGCAGAAATCTGGTTAATAGGCTGGTGAAAAAGGCATATGGCACACTCGCTTTTATCAATCAGGCTATAGATTACAAAAGCAGAGAGCTCATGATGGAATTATATAGAATTTTGGTGAGGAGTGCTGTGTGCAGTTCTGGTTGCTACTTTACAGGAAGGACGTGTACGCACTGGAGTGGTGCAGAGGAGATGTGAAATTCCGGCCATAGTGTCTACACCTGCTTTTTGTCAGTGTATCCAAAACTAAACCCATTGCCCTGTTTCTTTCCCATAGTTCCAGTATTTTCCTCTGCCTGAAATATTTGAGTTTCTCTTTCAAAAAAAAATGCAGTGATTTGTCCATTCATTGTCCAAGAAATTTCACTTAACTTATTTCTATTCAAATATTTCAGTGTCTTAAGTCATCTCTGCCCATTACTATAGTTATCTGTACTTCACATCAACCTGATGGAACTACAAATAATCATAGTTATTGCTCCATGATTGATTGTTACTTGTAAACTAGCTTTTGAATCACACATGGGGCCCATTTCAGCCAGGATCTGCCTCTACCTATGTTATCCAGGCACACTTGACATTGGGGTGGTATAGCAAATCTCAGTAAAGCTGTTTCTCATATCAACCTCAAGGAGATTGCAAGAAGCATCCAGCCTCACTCTTGAAAGAGAGGAATAGTGGCCCTAGCCTCATGTTTTGATCACACGTGATTGTCAGTCAATAGCCTGCTAACTTTCTCGACACCAAATTCTCAACAGTTTCCTTGGTTGTTTAACATCCGATAGGAAATAACTCTGCCCATTTGGAGAAGTCAGTGAATGCTAATAAAGAAGGAAAATTTACTTTTATATAGCTACTTTTATATAGTTTCACTCATAATTTCAAGACATTCCAAAACATCTTGCAACCAATAAAGTATTTAGAAAGTGTAGTTGCTGCTATAATGTAGGAAATATAATAACTAATTTTCTGCATAGCAAGATCTCTCAAATGGCAAAGTGATAAATGGCCAGGTCACCTGAACCTGTTGAGAGATAAATACCGGTCTGAACACTCTTCTTTGAACAGTAATAATTTATTGATCGGAGATGAAATCCAGCTACTCCTGTTGCAACATCCCATGTATTAGTATACAGTGAAAAATATTGTTTCTTGTATGCTGTAAAAAGCATACTGTTCATAGAGAAGGAAAGAAAAGAGGGCAGAATGTAATGTTACAGTCATAGCTAGGAAGTAGGTAAAAATCAATTTAATGCGAAGTATGTCCATTCAAAAGTCTGATGGCAGCAAGAAACAAGCTGTTCTTGAGTCTGCTGATATGTGTTTTCAGACTTTTGTATCTTTTCCCTGACAGAAGAAGATGGGAGAGAGTATGTCTGGGTTGAATAGGGTCCTTAATTATGCTGGTTGCTTTTCCGAAACAGCAGAAAAGAGACTGTTTGGCATGATGGACTCAGTTTCATTCATGACTCTCAAGGGGTAATACTGGAATTCTTTCAGATACTTGTAACTTTACTAACACATGGAGTCAGGTCTGCCTTCACATTCATGCCTGTGTTAGTTTACTTAGTACGGACTGTCCACAAGAACTAGAATTATACTTCCCTTTTTACATCAGCTGACCTGCCAACACTGCTCTTCATCTTGCAATTTTTTCAGCTATTCCTTATTTTGGAATTGAAATGTTTGGAACACCTGAACATTGAATATGTGAATCAGGAGCAGAAGTAGGTCATTTGGCCCTTTGAGTTGTACCACCATTCAATAAGATCATGGTTGATCTGGTTATGATCTCAGCTGCACTTTCCTTTCTGCCCCCATAAGCCTTGACTCTCTTGTTTAACAAAAAAAATTTAACTCAACCTTGAATAAATTTAAAGACACAGCTTCCCCTACTTTCTGGGGAACTGAGTTTCACACACTAAAGACCATCTGAGTGGAAAAAAATACTCCTCACCTGTGTCTTAAAAGACAGACCTCTTATTCTTAAACTATGTCTCTGAGTTCCAGCATCTCCCAAAAGAGGAAGCATCCTCCCAGTGTACAGCCTATCCAGTCCCCTCAAGATCATATTTGTCTCAATAAGAGATCTCCTCTCATTCTTCTAAATTCCAATAGGTGTAGGCCTAATTTTTCTTCATAAGATAGGCCCTTCATTACACGAATGAGTCGAATGAACCTATTCTGAACTTCTTCTAAAGCATGAATATATTTTATTCAAATAAAGACACCAAAAGTCTCAATACTCCAGGCCTTGTACAGCTACGATAACATTTCCCCACTTCTATATTGCATTCTCCTTGCAATAAATGCCAACATATATTCTTATTCACTCATTATATTTCCACGTACCATTTGATTCATGTACCAAGGCACCCAGATCCCTCTGTATCACCAAGTTCAACAATCTCTCCATTTAAATGAAATACTGCTTTTCTATTCTTCATGCCAAATTGGATAAGTTCACTTTTACCACGTTATACTCCCATCTGTCAAATTTTTGCCTATTCACTTAACCTGTCTATATTGCTTTGTTATCTTCAACAAATTTAACTACCATACATTTAATCTTTCATTCAAATTATAGATTGCAAATAGTTAAGGACCCAGCACTGGTCCCTGCAGCACTCTACTAGTTATTGCTTGCCAGTTGGAAAAAAAAGACCCATTTATTCATACTGTCTGCTTCCCTTTTATACATGCTAATATGTTATTGCTTACACCATGTGCTCTTATCTTTTGTAGAGCTTGATGATGAAATAACATATTCATTTCTCTCTGAAGCCGAACCTCTAGGGGTAACTTTCAAAGTTTGGATTTTTGTAGAGAATGCTGATTACACGTGTTGAAAACTTGTGAATGCACAGCCATGCTTCTCAGTCCATTCAAATGAAAGGTCAAAAACTCAGACTGCATATTGCAACTTCTTGATATGCAGGTATGGGTGGAAATTGTGAAGTGCCATGGAATCATAGAAAAATGGGGTTTTATAGTTTTTTGGAAAAAACTTCAAACATTGATCATGTATGTAGTGTATTTAGTCATAATCAGTAACAAATCTATCAATTGGTAAATGTAACAACACTTCAGTCTCTGTCTGTCTCCAATGATATCACTTGAAACTCAAAGTTAGAATTTCTGCAGTGGTTCTCCCAATTGTCCTTCGTAACTTGGTAGAAACTCCAGAGAAATTATGTATATGACCATTTACACTGTTTCTGCGATTTTCTACCATTTTTTTACAAATTCTATGGTGAATGATACAGACAATGCTGTGAAAACTCTATCTGTAAATGCTTTAGAAGTAGCTTAAAACAAAAGGAATCATTTCCGAGATCTAGTAATAAAGGTTGGAATGCCCATTACAGACCAATGATTCTAGACACCAGAAATTTTTCTTTACAAACTGAATAATTTCAAACATGATTCAATTGTGTGCATATTTCCATAATTACATTTTACTCAGCTTTTCTTGGCTGCTGTCAACCATGCATCCTTTCCAGCTATGAATGAGTGCTAACAAGATACAAATTTCCCAATAGCTGGAGCTCTGCTCTCACTTCCTGTTTGGCTACGTTATGTTATAATCCAAACACAGGCAATATTAGGTAAACTCTAACAAGAGTAATATCCACTAAGCACACAGGAAGGAAAACCAGACTCGATTAGCATAATTCAAATGGATTTGATAAACTCTTTTAATCTTCCCTCCATTAATTACATTCCAAAACAGTTTGACTAACAAATGCAGTTATACTAATTACTCTATACTAATTGTACCAATTGTACCACTCTTATTTAGCTATGGTCAATTAATTGATTGCATAGTGATCAAATATGGGACTTAGTGGTTTAAGTTGCTTACTCGTATGTCGAGCAATTTCTTTACCAAGTCAACAGGAAGCTCATGTAGTAAGAGAATTAAATAATCTTGGATATGTGCATCGCACCACTGTACCAGCCCTGCAGTGATGCAATTTATGTCATCAATTTAAGAATTGGAATTGGTATGCATATGTGGTATAAAGCTGGACTACATTAAACAGGTTTTAATTTAGATGAAGGGTTTACAACCCAAACCTATGCTGTCATAACAAGTCTGTTCAGTTATTTATCCAACAGCATTGTTTAATTCAGAAACAAACTGGTCAAATTATCAAGTCGATTCAGTGTTTCCCCCTTATCATTTTCGCTCTTCCTTTGATTCTGTCTCTGCGTATTAAATGTTTGTTACTTTGTTGGACATGAGCCCAAAATAATAAATATCGCAGAGGCACAGAAAATTGAAGTGTATCTTTAGGCCTGTCACGGGTACAATTTATCAGACCACTTTGGCAACATTAGGATAACAAGAATAAAGCTTACAATGTGTCTTGAGCTTTGTCAATATAAAGACTCCCCTATTTAACAAATGCAATTCTCGGCAGCAGTGAATATGAGATTGTATAGCGGTTTACAGAATGGTGCCATTACTGGTGAAAGATCTGCAGGTTTGTTATTTCTCTGACAAATGTGTTGTCCCTTCCTCACCAGAAAGTGTTGATTCTTCGCAGGGATGTAGCTCCAAAAGCAATAGGGGACTTTTTCGGTTCTTTACCAAGATTGTTTCAAAATATCTCAAAGCAAAACTGGCTCCCCATCAGTGGATAATTGCAAATTTGTAACTCCTAGTTTGAATTTTTTGTATTCTGTATATATTTTATACTTTTTGCAACACAAACTTGTAACTCAGGCAAACTTCATGGCTTGTAGATACGAGCAGGATTTTTTGGAAGCCCCCACAGTATGTTTTCTGGCAATGGGGTTTTTTAGCCCCACCAACATCTACAGCATTTTGCATGATTTGTCTGTCCCGCTGCTGGGGAACCTGCCACGGGCATTGCCTTCAGTGGAACTGGGAGATCCTTGCAGGGAGAAAGGGTGGGATTTTTCAGACCATCTAGAGTCATGGTTTAATAGTTTAAAAAACGAAGTCAAAATCCCACCACAGTCCTTTGAAAATTTGTATTTAGTTCAGGAAATAAAAAGTTGGTATCAGTAAAGTAACTGCAAAACAGTCAGATTTTTAAAAATCTCACCAGTCTCTTCAAAGTCTTTTAGGGAAAGGAATTCGTTGTTGCTACCTAAACTGGCTTATTGTGACTGCAGTCCCATGCACATCAACATAGTTGAGTCTAAATTACTAAGCAAGATACTCAGTTATACTAGAACACTCACGATTCAAGGAGAAATGGTTGGTTTTACTAGTTGTGTTCATAGTCCAAGAATGAATTTGTACAAATCTATGGTGTGATATCATTGCATAATTGTCAGTTATGTACTGTATTGGTTGCCCCTGCTGGAGTGCAGGAAGTCTATGGTTATCAGTTCATTTTACTTTGACCAGCTGTTAATTGCATCATTAGAGGTATATATGCTTGCTTGACCATGGAGGTCAATCATTTTGACTTCCTCCTTCATTTAAACCTATCAGCATATTGATTTATTCCTTTCATTCCTTTCTCCCTCATTTGTTAATCAAGCTTGCCTTTACATGCATCTATGTTATTTAACCATTTTGTATGATAGTAAATTCCATACCATAATCAGTCAGATTAAAGAATTTTACTAAATTACTTCAACTTTTCTTCTCAGGATTAAACTATCAGTTCACCATCATAGCAGACAGTGCTTTTGTTAATGTATTTTTAAATAGTGGCCATGGCTCAAATATGATATTGAAAGTTTTTAATATAAGCTGAAATGTTTGTAGTTATGAGAGAATTTAACAGGCTAGATACTGAGATATTAGCTGGAATCTTCATTCTGGAGTCAAAGTTTGATTTGAATACGATGGTTGAAATGATTTTTGCTGGGGAATGCAGGATGGTTGACCATGGTGTGCTGTTTAGTTCTTTACATATGCAAGGAGCTCACCAATTCTCACCATGGAGACAGGCAGGAAGTTGCCATCGCCTCATGGGGTTGAAGGTCCTGGTGTTATATTTAAAAATCATTGGACAGCTATTAATTCACGGCAAGCTGGGAACATTAGTCTGGCTGTTATTCAAGATTCTGCTGAGATCAGAATGTCACAGAGAAAACAACATGTTCAGTGAATCCTCCTTGTGCTCCACTAGGGTAAGTGGCATTGTCTACTAAGGGCATCTGAATGGCCTATTGCTGCTGCTGTGTTCCTAGCCTCTTATAAGGCAATGTAAATGTGCGAGTGCGCAGGAATGTCAGACAAGAGTTAGGATTGCAGGACTCAGCAGTCAATAGAACATGTCATAGAATCATAGAATCCTTGCAGTACAGAAAGAGGCCATTCAGCTCATGGAATCTGCACTGACTACAATCCCACCCAGGCCCTACCCCCACATCCCTACACATTTACCACTAATCCTTCTATTTTACGCATCTAAGGACATTAAGGGCAATTTTAGCATGGCCAATCAATCAAATCCACACATCTTTGGACAGTGGGAGGAAACCAGAACATCCAGGGGAAACCATAGTACATGTGTATTGAATGTGTGTCAGCCACAATGTTCAATCCTTTTGCAGGACATTCTGCTTGTTAATCACTTACTGGGGAGGACTCAGGATCTGGCACAGACATACGTGTTCCTAAACTGCTCACGCATCCATTGAGATGACATCCAATCCTTCTGTCCTTCTGCAGGGCAAGAGCCCATACAACTGGAGGGAACAGGGCAAGATTAGGGCAGCTTGCCAGAACCTTCACCCACCCTTTTAGAGGTGAGATGATCAAGCTATTTGAGGAGGAGCAGGACAACGCCTATGCTGAAGGCAGGATAGAACTCCCGCAGAAGCCAGTGAGTAACTGCCTGTAGCTGTTAGAAGCGCACAGAGTAACACATGGCTTTAATTAAGGAACCTGCTTAGACATTCACAAAATCTTTATTTTCTCCATTCCAGGCACCAGCAAGGGAGACTATCCACAGACCCATCTCCAACCCACCTCTTGAGGATAGTGCTTCAAAGGATGCATTGTTACAGTGTTCACTTGCATCCTCCATGAGCATAGACATTCACCTCGGTGGGTGCACATTTTTTGAGCAGGCTTGATGTCACTATCTGTTGGCCACAACACTGACGAGCTGGCAGAGGAAGTGACAGCAGAGGTCTCTGACACTCAGAACTGCTGGTGACCAGGCTCCTGCTGAGCCCCATATAGATAATGAACCTCTGGTCTTGGCCATAAGAGATCTGATTGAGATGAGAAAGGCAGGGAAATATCAGGTAGAGACAATGGATGCCATGTACAGACTAGAAGGCTGGAGGAATTTGTACATGTTCTGTCTGCTGTTGTGGTTTCAGCATGTGACCTCTTGGCTGTCTCCATGGAAAGAGTGAAGGCAGCTTGGAGATGCAGGTCCAGTAGGACACAGTCATACTAGATGTGCACTTGGACCTATAGTCCATTGCTCTAGCGATTGCCTTTCAGCTCCAGGATTTAGGGATGTGCCACTGAGCACCCACAGGGAGGAGGAGCACCAGTCAGGCACTCTGGGGCTTCAGACCAGCACACTTTGAGGGTGCTGCTCCACCCCTCCCTGCCAGTCAGCCTATTGGCTCCAGCAGGTGACTCTGAAATTCAATCCCTCTACCAATAAAAGCTAATACACCATACACCTTCTTAACAACCTTATCAGCCTTGGAGCCAACTTTCAGGGAGCTATGCACATGTACACTGAGTCTCTTTGCTCGTTGACTAAGAGTCCTTCCATTAGCCGTATATTCTGTACTCTTGTTACGCTTACCAAAGTGAATCACCTCACACTTTTCCATATTAAACTCCATTTGCCACCTCTCAGCCCAACTCTGCAGCCTATCTTTGTCCCTCTGCAAACTGTAACATCTATCCTCACTGTCTACAATTCCACCGACTTTGGTGTCATCAGCAAATTTACTAACCCATCCTTCTACACCCTCGTCTAGGTCATTTATAAAAATGACAAACAGCAGTGACCCCAAAATAGATCCCTGAGGCACACCACTTGTAACTGGACTCCAGGTTGAATATTTCCCATTAACCACCACGCTCTGTCTTCTATCAGCTAGCCAATTCCTGATCCAAACTGCTAAATCACCCTCAGTCACATGCATCTGCATTTTCTGCAGTAGCCTACCATGGGGAACCTTATCAAACGCTTTACTAAAATCCATATACACCATGTTAACTGCCTTATCCTTATCCACTTCTTTGGTCACCTTTTCAAAAAATTCAATAAGGTTTGTGAGGCACGACCTACCCTTCACAAAACAGTGTTGACTATCCCTAATCAATTTATTTCTCTCTAGATGATTATAAATCCTATCCCTTCTAATTCCTTCCAAAACTTTGCCCACAACAGAAGTAAGGCTCACAGGTCTATAATTCCCAGGATAGTCTCAACTCCTCTTCTTGAACAAGGAAACAACATTTGCTATCCTCCAGTCTTCTGGCACTATACCTGTAGCCAATGATGACATGAAGATCAAAGCCAAAGGCTCTGCAATCTCTTCTCTAGCCTCCCAGAGAATCCTAAGGTAAATCCCATCCAGCTCAGGGGACTTATCTATTGTCATACTTTCAAGAATTGCTAACACTTCCTCCTTATGTACCTCAATCCCTTCTAGTCTACAACCCTGTATGTCAGTATTCTCCTTGACTACACTGACTTTTTCCTGCGTGAATACTGACGAAAAATACTCATTCAGTGCCTCTCTGATCTCTTCAGGCTCCACACACAACTTCCCACTGCAGTTTCTAACTGGCCCTAATCTTGCCCTAACCAATCTTTTATCCTTGACATACCTATAGAAAGCTTTAGGGTTCTTCTTGATCCTATCCACCAAAGTCCTCTCATGTCCTCTTCTACCTCTTCTTAACTCTCTCCTTAGCTCCTTCCTGGCTAATTTGTAACTCTCCAAGTTACAATGGAATATAATGCATGGAAGTTAACAGGCTGTCTCCACTTCACTCTTAGATGTCGGGGCTGCATCTAGCCACAGTAAGGTGAAAGAAAAGGCATACGGATGGAACAGGTGTACGTTCTGGATTGCACTTGGCTGCTGGTTGTTTTGATGTGTATGTGTCGAGGAAGGATATATTGGCTTTGGAGCGGGTACAGAGAAGGTTTACTAGGCTGATACCAGAGATGAAGGCATTGGATTATGAGGAAAGACTGAATAGGCTAGATTTGTACTCTTTGGAGTTTAGAAGGCTGAGAGGGGATCTTATAGAAACGTATAAGATGATGAAGGGGACGGACGGACAGGGTAGAGGTTGAGAGATTCTTCCCGCTTAGCAAAGATAGCAGGACTAGAGGGCACAGCCTCAAGATTAGGGGGGCGGGGCGGTTCAGATCGGAGTTGCAGAGGGGTTTCTTCATGCAAAGAGTGGTGAATCTTTGGAATTCTCTGCCTGATGTGGTGGTGGAGGCTTCCTCACTGAATATGTTCAAGTCAAGAGTGGATAGGTTTTTAATTGAGAAGGGAATTAAGGGTTACAGGGAGAAAGCAGGAAAGTGGTACTGAACCACTACAGATTAGCCATGATCTTATTGAATGGCGGGGCAGGCTCAAGGGGCTGTATAGGCCTACTCCTGCTCCTATTTCTTATGTTCTTATGTGCCTTTAAAGGTGTGGAAGTTGGGCCACCATCAGAATCCATTGACTTTTATAGATTCTGTTCTCTCACATGATCAACATAATCATTACACAATAATCCTGCATATGCATGATTAAGCACTAGCCATCATTTGTGACTGTGTAGCCTGGGCATATATCATGCAAGTGTTATGAAACAGAGGTGGATTCCCCCTCTGGGAATTAATACCTAACTGCTCAAAGAGGAGTATCTCGCCTCATAATCTGCTAATGTGAGAGGGAACGAGTATGATATAGTGCTTCAGCAACTTTTAGCAGTTAAATCAAAATAACTCCCTGACACTGTTTAAAGTTAACAAATAACAATTTATCATCTAACTAACAGCGAACAAGTTAACTAAACTATTAAGAAACCGAATAACATATTTTCTAATGAAATGCTGTTTAAATAAGTACAATTCTCACTTATTAGCTAAAAAATTAGAATTTTAGTCGCTCTGTAAATTACAATCTGGTTTGGTGGAATATTCTGGGCTTTCTCTGTTGATTCTTCTGTCTGGAACTTCTGTCTTCTTTGGTATCTTCGCCATAGAGGTGAGGCTTTCTGTTAAGGTATAAATGAGGCTGTTACTTTGGCAGATGGCAGTTGCTCTCTGTGCCTATTGTCCCACTGTCCTCTTCTTTTATACCTGTGATAATATATCAAAATATCCCACAATACTTTGTCAACAATGTCAAATTTAAATCTAAAAGGTTTCTGGTGTCCAAGCGTCTGATTTAAATTGATTGAATTTTTAAAAAATCAACAACCCTGCTACTTGGCCTTCCAATACAAATATGTCATCCTGAGACCTCATATACGTCTGCATTTTTGAAAACTTTCTAAGCACAGAAAAAAAACTATTTTTTAACACTTTCATCTTTTAGCATTTTACAATTTTTTTATAATTTTACAAACTCCAAATTCTGACACTATTCAACTTTGCAACACAAGTCGATCATTTGCAGTTCACCATGTTCTGACCTTTGAAAATGATGTTTGCACAGTGTTCAACAAGCTCATTGCATCACCTGCTGAAGTTGTCCGATTAGGTGGATGTAAAGAATATTCAAAGGGAGTTAAATATGCTGTGTCAGTGGCAAAGAATACTATAGATGCAATTTTAATGTTGAAAGAACAAAACTTTACACCGTTGTCTTAACAATAGAAAACGAGAGCCTTGCCAGGAGAAAGTTGTGGTGGGCATGTCCAATTGTTACTGGCAGTCCTTATAGTGATTAGTTATTTTGAGCTAACAAGCAGGTGAAGATTGCAAATAAGGAGGCAATGGGCAAGTTAGCCTTGACTGCAAGAGGGCTTGAATGTAGGATTAGAGAGGTGAATGTATAGTTGATTGTTAATTTTTTTTGAAACCTCACATGGAGATTTGTTTGGACTGTTTTTCCTGATCAAGGGTTGCAGTAGATCTCATATAAAGGATTTGCATCAAAGTGCACTGGATCTCATTCAATGATTATTGTATTAGTCTGAGGTAAGAGAGAGTAGAATGGGCCTGTGTGTTGACCACGCTGAGGACTATGAGGCTATCCATTTGAAGCATCAGCTACTCTAACAGTCTCTGCAAGGCCCATGCAGAAATGATATTTACCTTGACTGAGGTGTCCAGAATGACAGATCAGAGTCTCACACTAATATAACTGATACTTGTAGGAGTCTCTGTAATAGGAGAGTCCATGAGGTCTGTACTCAACCCCAAGTATAGGAGAGGCCACCTAATGAGTGGACTCCAAAGTAACCTTGAAGATTTTGGCTTGATTACAATGTCAAGGGAAATGCGTTTATTATGGGCAAGTAGGGCAGGGGTCAGTAATCACACCCTTCCTGGCTAATGAGCAAAGAGGAGCAATCTGGAGAGGCGAAATGGTATTCTCATGCTGCTCTTCCTGTGCACCTATGTTTCTCCTATAAGAGCTTTCTGCAAGGTCTGACCTCCATCGGGATCAGCTAAGAGGATGACTTGAGTGTACTACTGAGGTAAGAGTTGATATTGCTTCCAAGGTGCCACACAATTGGACTTTGGCAGGGCATGGGAAAAATCTCATATCTACTTACAAGTGCTCAAGGTTATGGATGAATAGAGTACTTTGCTGGTTTTGATGGACACATTTAGCACCAGGATTGTTTATCAGCAAAGGTTCAAAACAGCAGCAAGACAGATGTTAAGTAGTGCAATTTAATTCAGTTGTCATAAATCAATGTACATGAGAACAAAATGTAATGTCTGTTAGCAAAAAAGGGTTGGGACTGTTGACTAGTATAGGATAGAAAACCAAATAATAAAGAAAGTGTCTCAGCAGTTTACATTGCCTGAAATCTGTTAGCTATCAGATTGTTGTGGGCTCTCTCACAGTCATATCTTTGCAATAGTCTCTCAATGTGCCTTCATAATATTCTGGGTCTTGTCACCACTGTCTTCTTCACTGCCCTCCTTTCCCAAAACAGCCTCCCTCATGGCTTGGATAGTCTGTCTTCCTTCCCCAGCCTCCCACTTTTGCCTGCCTGCTGTGTTCAGCCTCCACTGATGATAAAAAGTGTTGTTGCAATAATAATCCTGCTCAGTCTGAGAGAAACCACAAGTTCAGACATTTCGTTGTATGTGCTTGGCTGACAAGCCAGTGGTATGAAGGTACTACCTGTGGGTTTATGGCTGAATGCCTCTACATCTCGGCTTCCCACATCCAACCTCTGCTCCATCTTTAGCATGCCTCTCATGTCCAGTCTCCAATCTACTCTTGCCCATTGGTCATGCCTCCCATGCCAGCCTTTGCATAGCTTTTTTTTAAATATTTTACTCCATTCTTAAAGTTACAAAGCCAATGTGCACAGTGAACAGAACAAGCCCTTAATCCAACTCTTTGCTTGCTCCAAAAACCAATTAAAATTAAAATTTAAATTGAATTCAATTCATGGTCCCCACAAGAGAAACATACAAGGTTCAAGTTGACAAGAAAATGCATTTCATCTTGATCTTAGCCAAAACGCCAAGAAGATTTTGTAGTTTCTTTGAAAAAAAATATGCTTTGTTCCTATAAAATCTAAAGACGCACTACAAAACATCTTAAATTGTTATAACAGTAAAGTACTGGTATATTCAGATTTTCTCAGAGATCAAGGTGCACTCTGAGATGTTTCAATTCAGTAATGAAAACATAACAAACATTTCAATACTTTCATTACAGACAGCTCAATTCTTTTCAAATTATATACATCATTCATATTGCGCTTTGGTGCTTTAATACAGTAATATATGGTTAGGAATAAAGCACATAGTGTGAGGTTACCATTCCCTCCATGAACATTGGTTGAATGGCCTTATGCAATGGTCTTTCCCCATTGTGCCTTGGTGGCAGCTGCCCCAAGCTCAACTGCTTTCCCCGACATGCAGCCCTGGATCTTGGAATGTGCCAATCTGCATCACATGATCGAGGTCAATTCTTTGCTCTGGAATATCAACGTTTCGAGCAGACCAAAGAATATTTTTCACCAAGCTGATGATCCTGAAACAGCAATTGATATTTGTTTGGTGTACTACATTGCAAACACCCTGTAGAGCACAAAGTCCTGTATTTCAGAGCTGCTGGGGTTGAACCTCCCCAGGCCTTTTTTGCAAAGGCACGTTCCACAAAGAGGTGTGAACCATCTCTTCGCCCCCGCCCAAACCCAACCCCCCCCACCCCCATTCCCCTCACCCCCCACCCCCACCAACTCCCTCACCCCCCCACCCCCCAGCACCCTCCCCCTACCCCACCCACCTTTCCCACTTACCCCCACCCCTCCCCACCTACCCACTCCCCACTTACCGAGAAGGTGGAAGAGAGTATGTGTAGTCTGCATAAGGTGCTTGATTATGCTGGCTGCTTTTCCGAGACAGTAGCAAGTATGAACAAAGTCAATGGATAGGAGGATGTTTATGTGATGGACTATTAGTTTAGTTCATGACTATTTGTAGCTTTTTGCAGTCTTGGACAGAGCAGAAGCCATACCAAGCTGTGATATAGCCAGAAAGGATGGTGCATCTGTAAACATTGGTGACGGTTGTAGCAGACATGTTGAATTTTCTTCACCTCCTGAGAAAATAGAGGTGTTGGTAGGTTTTCTTAACTATAGTGTGGCGTGAAGGGACCAGGACAGTTTGTTGGTGATCTGGACACCTGAAGCTCTCGACCATTTCCATTTCATCAGCATTGATGTAGAGCGGGGCATGTCCTCCATTATGCTTCCTGAAGTTGATGACTATCCTGACTGAGCGTAGGGGCGGTACAGTGGTTAGCACTGCTGCCTCACAGCGCCAGGTATCCAGGTTCAATTCCCAACTTGGATCACTGTGTGTGTGGAATTTGCACATTCCTCCCATGTCTGTGTGGGTTTCCTCCAGATGCTCTGGTTCTCTCCCTTGGTCCAAAGATGTGCAGGTTACATGGATTGGCCAAGCTAAATTGCTTCTTAATGTCAGGAAGACTAGCTAAAGTAAATATGTGGGTTTGTGAGAATGAAGTCTGGCTGGGATTGTGGTCGGTGCAGACTTGAGCTGAATGGCCTCCTTCTGCATTGTGGGATTCTATTCTAAATTACATGGTTTTTCTTTGTTTACTGACAGTGAGGGACAGATTATTGTTATTGTAATAATCCAACAAATTCTGTATCTCTTTCCTATACTCAGTCTCATCATTGTTTGAGATCCGACCTCATGATAGTGGTGTCATCAGCAAACTTGAAAATCGAGATGGATGGGCATTTGGCCATGCAATCATAGGTATATAAGCAGAGTGCAGCCTTAAGGATAATTATGGAGAAGATGTTGTTGTCTATTTTTACTGATTATGTTTGGAAGTTTAGGATACATTTGCAGAGGGAGAAGCTGAGCCTTAGGCATGGAGTTTGGAAATGAGTTTTGTAGGAGTACTTGTGTTGACGGCAGAGCTGTAATCAATAATAAGAAGTCTTTGTTATCTATGTGTTCCAGGGTTGAGTGTAGGGCCAGGGAAATGGCATGTGCTGTGCTCCTGTTGATAGGAGTGAACTATCGTGGATCCAGGCAATCTGGGAGGCCAGAATATGCTCTACCCAGTTTTTAACATGAGGATAAAGTATCAATCAGTCCAGTTCTAAAAGAACACGGTTGCCACAGTTTATCTTGGTTCCTGCAGCTAGCTGAAACTGGTTGTAGATGTTCATTGTATGCACACTGACATTGTATCCGAGCAGAAGACAGCAATGTCATTCACATACAGGGAAGCTATGACCTGCATGTCTCCGCTGCCTGAAATCATTACACGTCTTATGCTCGGATCCTTCCTGATAGAACTTTTTGCTGAGTCTATGCAACACACAAACTGGACAGAGGAAAGAATGTAGCCTTGTCTGGCACCAGATTTGATCTGAAAGCTTTCTCATTCTCACCTATTGATTAAAACTGCACCATTGATATTTGTGTAGAGCAGTTATATCCAATTGTGGATTTCCTCCCCGAACTCCATTTTGGACAGCACATCTATCGTGTAGGTGTGCGACCTTCTATCAAGTGCCTTCTTCTGGTTCAGGCTGATGAAGCAGGTGTTCATTCCCCTGTCTTACATAGCCTCATGCTACTGAGGGATATGATTGCTTATCAGAGATCTTCCATGCCAGGTACAGTGCAGGCTTGGTCATTGTGGATCACCGATTCTGGAGCAGATCTGATCCAACTGGCAGTGACCTTGACTAGAATTTTACAGTCCACATTCAATAATGAAATGGGTCATCAATTTCTAATTGCTTCTGTTTCCCCCTTCCACTTGTGATGAGGGTAATTTACCTTTCATCATGGATTCTGACATGCATCTGGCCAGAAGCATACTCTAGTGCATCTTTAGCAGGTCTGGATTGATCCAGTTCTGCAGAGCCAAATATGACCCAGTTGATAAATCATCGCTTCTGTGAGTTTTATTCATCTCAAAAGACTTGGCCATTTTTGGCAGCTCATCCAGAGTGAATGCTTTGTCCAGCCTCTCCCATTTCCTGTTGTCTAAGACCTTTGTGATAGATAACAAGGACCTAGGCTATGCTTTCTGTTGATTTCAAATCATAGTCTGGCAGAAGGATTTGCTGATTCTTAGATATCAAACTTTTATCAATCAATGATTTTACTGAGTCATCTTCGTCCTTTTGCATCATTTGGAAAAAGAAATGCGAGCATGTTTTATCCTGCTTCATGGAGTGGACTCTGGACTAAAAGATGACTTTGGAGGCCTCCAAGGCAAAGAGCTGAACTTGCTGGCTTTTCATCTCTTGGAGATGCTCCTTGACATTAACTCCTATTGACTGCAGATGGAGAAGATTCTGCATTTTTTTCTGGTTGGGACATTTCTCCCTGCCCCTCTCTCGCCTTCTGAATACTTTTAAGGATGAGAAACCTCTTGATTGCTTCCCAACAGAGTGATGGCAATTCAAAGAAGGGTTTAACAGTTCTCCAACATTTGTAATCCCTTTTGAATTCCTTGAAGCTCTGTGGTCAACAGTTTCACATTCATCTTTCATGTCCCCAGCTTATCCTCTGGTATTCCTGTGGGTGGCAGTTGGCCATTAAGAAGCAATGGTCAGAGAAGAACACTGGCTTGACATTGCTGAACTAACCATGAATGCATGGGACACAAAGAGGAAGTCTATCCTGGAATGAATGGACCTGTCCAGCTGCAATTATGTTATCTACACTGTGCTCCCTCTGTAAGATTGCTGAAGACATTGTGCAGCTTGGCATCTTTAACGTTTCCATCAGGAATCTAGACATGGCATCCAATTTGCTGTCAGCCCTGCCAGATCACTCAGCTGCATTGATGATGCAGTTGAAGTCACTGCCCATAATGACCGGTCTGGAAGTGGATGGCAGTAGTGGGAGCTGCTGAAGGACTGCCAGTTGCTTAAGGGCTGAAGCATACACAAGAAGCCTTTGCACTGCTTGGCCCACCAGCCCCTGATCTGAGTCAAGACGCTGTATTTTGTGAGCTGTCCTCAGGAAGATCAAAGCAACAGCTATTCACTTCAATGTCATGGAAGAAGCCAACTGCACCAGGGTGTACCCCATTTATATAAAGTTCTAATTGTGAAGACTTAATTGCTCACTAGTGCAAAACTTTAGAGGGGAACTTTATTTTTGGTGAGCTCATACTACATCCTGTTTCATGCTAAAAGGCTTCCTGATATTATCTGCGGGAAAGTTCAACCAGCCTTTAAAGGCCTGAGAACTTGATTGCAAAAATTCATCCTGCCTTTGGGAAATGATTTTTGGTCTCTCGCCAAATTGAGCTGCCCTGCTTGCTAAGCTTTCTGCTACAAACTTCAGAAGATTCTGCCTGGGAAATAAGGAGCTGATCGTTTAGGACAGTTCGAAACGGTTGTCAGTGTCTGGGATTCTCAATGCCCAAGGGCTGTGAATCATTTAATATGTTTAAGGCTGAAATAGACAGATTTTTGGTCTTTCAGGAAATCAAGGGAAAAGGGAAATGAGTGGGAAAGTGGAATTGAGCCCAAGATCAAGCATGCCCCTACTGAGCGATACTGCAGACTTGATGGGCTGTATGGGCTCCTGCTTCTATTTCTCATGTTCTTACTGTCAAAGAACCTCAGTCAGATTATGTTTTCCCATGCAAAAGGTCACCAAAAATATTCTGCAGTGGCAGTTTTCATTCTTTTATTTGTCTATATAAACAGAAATGTTAATTTACAATATATCAAGACACATTCAGTTGTCAGAAATGTAAACAAACAGAGCCCCATCAATTGGTTTGGTGAATAAATGCACCTTGTGACCTAACAGACTGCATTTTATTTCTCACCCGCCAGGAAGGCATATGCTGTAAGAGGCCAACCATATACACATGACTCAGGAGGTGGGCTAAACTACGAGAGAGAGAGTGATACTTCTGCCCCTTAATGGGAGGGAGTTACATCCTCAAAAGGTTCTGGCTAGTCTGACTGGCCAGTAGCTTTAGCAGACTGGGCAATGCCAGAGCTAAGTAGTGAAAGCTGCCAAGACTGCAGGAAGGAGTACGATGGACAGCTGCAGAAATCTGAGACTCAGGACTCAGGGAAGGATCTGAGAACTTAGGGAGAGAGGATGTGGGGATAGGAGGGAGACGAGACATCTTGGGCAGTGAGGGGGTAGCTTCTCCCCATTCCATACAGGGGAGACCCTTATGGCACCCGTCCTTCCTTCCATTTTTTTCATTCAGGTCAAAGAAAACTGCCTGTTCACTCCCTTTCATTTGTCTACATCAACTGTGATTTGTAATGTTCACAAAACGAACTAACCTTTGATTAAAACTATAGAACCCTACAGTACAGAAGGAAGCCATTTGGCCCATCAAGCCTGCACTAACAGTCCAACCCAGACCCTATCCCTGTCACCCCACACATTTATCCCACTAAGTCTTCTAACTACATATCCCGGGACACATAAGGGGCAATTTTGCACGGCCAATCCACCTAACCCGCACATCTTTGAACTGTGGGACGAAACTGGAGCACCTGGAGGAAACTCATGTAGACACAGGGAGAATGTGCAAATGCCACACAGTGACCTGAGCTGGGAATTGAACCCGAGTCCCTGGAGCTGTGAAGCAGCAGTTCTAACCACCTTTGCCATGGGAAGGTGATGGCAAATGCTAGATTATTTAATTATTAATTTAAAAATAGCAGGCTACTGATTTTAGCATCTGCCCACCCAGAGTTTTGAGGTGTGGTTGGGAATCTAGCTTCAACATATTTTACATGTTGCCCCTCCCCACCCCAATGAAAACATGGCTCAATAAGCCATTAAGATCTACAAAGAATAAGTTTATTTTTTATCTATTGAACTCAGTGTGAACGAGGCCTACATAATGGAGAGAAAAAAATTTGATTGGGTTCCTGTTCTAGATCAATATTCTGGGACTCTTCACAATGTACCAGTGCAGATGCTTGCTGTGGATAAGATGAAACTCATCTGTAATGCCATTAAGGGAAGGAAATTTGCCATCCTTATCTGGTCTGGCATACATGTGACTCCAGAACCACAGCAATGTGGTTGACTCTCAACTGCTTCCAACAGCAACTAGGGATGGGCAATAAATGCTAGACAGCCAGTGATGCCCAACTCTTACAAATGAATAAAAAGAAAGAATAATACAAATAGCTTGCTAACTCACTTTTCAGGTTGCTGAGGTGCTAAGGCCACCTGGCATTTGTGGAATTACATTTCAGTACCTGGAAAAGGGGAGGTGGTAGCATAGAGGTGTTGTCACCGCAATAATAATCCAGAGACCCCAGGTAATACTCTGGGGACCCTAATTCAAATCCCACCACAACAGATGTGGAAATTTGAAACTGGAAAAGTCTGAAATTAAAAGTCTAATGATAACCATGAAACTGTTGTGAATTGTTATAAAAGCCCAGCTGGCTCACTAGGGAAGGAAATCTGCTATTGTTACCTATATGTGACTCCAAACCCACAGCAATGTGGCCCACTCTTAAGATGTCCTCTGAAATGGTCTAATATGTCACAGTTCAAAGGTAAATAGGGATGGGCAATAAATGTTGGCCCAGCCAGCAACACCCAGAACCCATGAACAAATAAAAAGAGCAAGGGAAAACAAACTAGACTGAAGCAGACTTTAGTTGAGGTCAATCTTACACAAGTCAATTCCACCCATACTCAACTCCAGAAATACCATGCACTATTGAAGGTTCCGTCCTCTGGAAACTTTACCCAAGATCCCATTTGATGGCACATGGAAACATTACCAATCACATGATACTATGAGTCTTTCTGCACGTGAAATGATTGCTGCATTTACTGACACAAGAAAAATTGTAATTAATTTTGTATAGAGAGAGATTTAGGATATTTTTTCAGACACAATAAAGCACTTTACAAATGTCTTTCAAAAGGCAATACTTAAATAACTTAGTTATTTAATCCCAACAGTAAACTGTTCTCACACACCTCCTGGTGGTGGGCTGATAAGTAGCATAAAGATTTCTGAAAATGGGTTATCTGCCAGTTCTGTTGGCAAATATAGAACAAAGAACAAAACAGCACGGGAAACAGGTCCTTCAGCCCATCGAGCCCACGCCGCCACCCCGATGTTCCCACCTCTACCCGTGATCCCTGTCTACGTTTATAGATCTATGGATTGAAACCAAATTTGAGACAATTTATGGAGAATTTGTTCTGCCAATTAGCCTAAGAGCACATTTTTGGGATGTGGAAGGAAACCGGAGCACTTGGAGAAAACCCATGCAAGCACGGGGAGAATGCGCAAACTCCCACAGACACAGACCCAAATCGATGTATCTGCACAGCACAGCGATAGTCACTGAGCTGTTGTGTTGCCTATCAAATGGTCCAGGTCAAGCGTACACTAACGACGTGAAGCACAAGGATACTCTTGAAAAATCCAAGAGCAGCCCTCTCACGACCCATCACGTGTATGCCCCTTGTTAGACAACAAGGCGGACCAAAGCACCTGTAGGATAAAAACAAGTACATCAATATCATTGTCTGTTTACACACTTCCCAGGGACTCCCAAGGCTCATGATCCCGATTTTAAATCAGTTTTCTTTATCTCTCCATTCCCATTCTGTTCATATGCCCATCTAAATATCTCTTAAATAACTCCAGAGTGCCTGCCTCCACCACTTTACTTGGCAGCGCATTCCATACCCCCACCACCCTCTGTGTGAAAAAACTCCCTCTAGTATCCAAATTATACCTTACCCCCCTCACCCTAAGCCCGTGACGCTTCGTGCTATTTGAGTCCATCCT
Source organism: Sphyrna mokarran (assembly GCA_024679065.1). Taxonomy (NCBI): domain Eukaryota; kingdom Metazoa; phylum Chordata; class Chondrichthyes; order Carcharhiniformes; family Carcharhinidae; genus Sphyrna; species Sphyrna mokarran. Next base: position 17,973,209 of record JAGIQG010000028.1, on the reverse strand, counting down.
AGGGAAAAGCTTAACCTTGTTTACTCTATTTATACCCCTCAATCTTGTACACCTCTATTAGATTTCCTCTAAGTCTACGCCTTTCTAAGGAAAACAGCCTCAATTTGCCTAACCTCTCCTCGTAACTCAGACTTTCCATACCAGGCTGCATCCTGGTAAACCTCCTCTGCACTCTCTCCAGAGTCTTCACGTCCTTCTGGTAGTAAGGCGACCAGAACTGGACGCAGTATTCCAAATGAGGTCTAACCAACGTTTTATATAACTGCAACATTAAAGGCCAGCTCTTGTACTCTGTACCCTTTCCTATAAAGGCTAGCATACCATATGCTTTCTTCACAACCTTCTCCACCTGCTCTGCCACCTTCAGAGACTTGTGCACCTGCACCCTTCAGATCCCTCTGCGTTTCTATACTCTTAATAGGTCTACCCTTTATCATATACCTCCCTTTTACATTCTTTCTCCCGAAATGCATCATCTCACATTTATCAGGATTGAATTCCATTGCATGTTGGAGGGGAAAGGAAAGAGGATGTGGGTGAGGGGCTCAGAAATAAATGTGTGGTCTTGTTGCTTGGCTAACGATCATATAGCCCACTACTGTTACATGGAACCCTGAGTATTCCACATTAGGCATGATGACTGCAGACACATCATGCTGGATCCTATACAGCCTGGTGGTGGGAACCATGGTGTTTGGATCCATTTAATCATGAGATAGGCCATACGTCAGTCTTCCAGCAGCATTAAAACCTGCCCTTAAGTTGGATGGAGAAAGGGACTGACGTGGGATTCCCAGCTGTGAGTGACAGGATGTAAATTAGGCTTATTAATGAACGAGTATTTTCACACCCATCAACCATCAGCCCATTGCAATTTAGTGGTGGCTCAGGAATTAAATGACAGCCATACGGATCTCCCACATCTCTGGAAGGTTTTGCTGGGTGACCTACCAGGTTTGCCTCCTGGGATAGTTTCTCACAGTCAGGCACTCCATGCCTAATCAAGGGATTTGACATTGGACCAGGCTCGCTCAAATCAACTGCAGTTGCCTCTGAAGGGTTCTTCCATGGTCCTGGGTTTCAGGTGGGTGTAGTGTCACCACTAGCTCCTGGGATAAGCAGTTGTCAGTCAATTTCCCAGTCGATAAGAGTTCAACCACAAGAGAGACACAATAACCACCTATCAGGCATTTGATTCAATTAAACTACCCATTGGAACTGAACAAGTTCCCAGCCAGTTCTCTGACCGGCGGGCAGATCCCTTGTCGGCCTAACAAATCTCAGCAATACAGTGATAACTTCAGTTATGCCAAGGTGTCTGTTTTTATTTTAAATTAAGTTAATTTACATTTTAACATTTAATACTATGCTAGTTCCCATCTGGTGCCCATTTTTTTGGAGGTGCAGATGCTTGGTGGGAGATGCTTCCCAAACCTCAGCAGCTCTCCAATGGAAACTAGCATAAAGTCCAAGATGAAGGTGAACAGCAATTAGTGTGGGAAGAAAGCAGATGATTTTGTAGAGTGGAGCTCAGAAAGACTGACAAGTATCGACTTGGTTTCCCGCCCTTTCCAGTTCTTCAGCACAGTATTGACAATGCTGCTATTAAACTTGGCTTGTTTGCCTGTTCTAGTGGAAGACAAAAATCGCATATTATTTAAAGAGGACTGAGAATTCATCTGACCAACATTCATCCCTATGTCAACACAGTTAAAACAAATAAGTGAATAATTTATCAAATTAATTATGAGAATTTGTGCAGATTGGCAACTATATTTGTCTACACTCTACAACATAATTGTTTAATTGGCTATGAAACAGATCTCCTCAGAACAAGAAAGATATATAAATACAGGTTTCTTTCTGTTAGAAAAGTCTGGTTGTTACAGATTTTAAAGATAATTTTGCAATACTGTGTTTTATAATCTATTAATAGTCTCATCTGAGGAATTTACTCTGGTGGTATAAGCTTTTGAAATGAGGAGCAATGTGTTATTTTATGAACCAGGGACTTTGAAGTTCTTTGATTTTTTTTGGATTGAATGGGATTTTTCTGAATCCAAAGAGGTTGGACTAATTTCACTCTTATGCAATACTTCCTGGTATTTGTAGCAAATTTGGTTGTTGTATTTAGATCAGGATAAAACACGTATAAATGAAAAATTAGAAAAAGCTGTTACAAGGAACTGAGAACAAAAAGGAATCTAAAACATCATATATATTGTACAAAGATGCAGAACTACACATTTTTAATGTAAACTTTTATCCAAGTGTTTTGCGTATGGATGCTTGATCATCTTGTGATCATACATAACTGTATTGTATAAGATATTTGTTGTGAAATTATCAAACCAAATTATCAAAAAAACTCTTATGACACACAAAAACTAGTTTTTATGTAGTTCTTTATCTAATCCTCAGGATGTCCTAAAAAGTTTTAAATATGGATTATTTTTTATGTGCGGTCACTAGTGGCATAGAGACAGATACGGTAGCCAATTATGTACAGCAAGATCCTACAATTGCATGTGAGATTAATAATCAGATAATCTTTATGATTGTGATGATATCATAGAACCCTGCAGTGCAGAAAGAGGCCCTTCGGCCCATCGAGTCTGCACTGATCAAAATTCCACCCAGGCCCTGTCCCCATATCCCTACATATTTTATCCACTAATCCCTCTAGCCTACGCATCCCAGGACACTAAAGGATGTTTTTTTTTAAACATGGCCAATCAACCCAACCTACACATCTTTGGACTGTGGGAGGAAACTGGAGCACCTGGAGGAAACCCATACAGACACAAGGTGAATATGAAAATTCTGCACAGACAGTGATCCAAGCCAGGAATCAAACCCAGATCCTTGGAGCTGTGAAGCAGCAGTGCTAAACACTGTGCTACCATGCTGCCCCATCATGTTGAGTAGAATGTAGGTCAAGATGTTGGAAGAAATCCTTGCTGTTCATGAGATCTTTTGCATTCAGCTGCAGGCAGATGGAGTTTGTTTTAACAACACATCTGAAAGGCAGCATCTCTGACTAGATGGTACTCCCTCATTATAAATGAGCACTGCATTATCAACCCATCTTGAAGATACTGCATTCAATCATAACCTCACTGACTGAATTAACTTCTCAGCTTTTTGACTAAGATCAAATGTAGTTGAGCATGCTGTGCTAGGTTGAAGTCATTAGGTTACACTCCAGCTTCATTTGAAGCAATTTTTAAAAGCGGCATCTCAGCCTTTTGGCTAAGATGCAAATGAGATCAAGCCTTGGAGGAGGAACTATGTCTACACAAATCAGCTCGGATCATATAGATCAAGCCCAATACAGGAGCGAGAGCCCTGTCTTGTCAGCTTGGATTAGGAATGTCTTAGCTTGTTGAATTGAATTGGACTTGATTAGATTGAATTGGAATAAAAACAAAAAAATTAACTGCTAATTTCATCTCCCTAAACTACTTCCTGTTATTCTGCAATACCCTCCCTCCTTTAAGATTCTCCTTAAAACCCACCTCTTTGATCCACCCCACCTCATCTAACTTAGTGTGCTTTATTGATTATGCCTCTGTGAAGCTCCTCAGTTGTTTTTCTGTGTTAAATGATTAACACAGATCAAGGATCAGACGAGTAGTTTTATCAAATCTAAAATGGATGCGCTGTACTGATTTTGTTCAAATCTATATATAAACTTGAAGATTAGAAAAGATGCTATCAAGTTTTCAAACAGCTAATGTAATGTTTTCGTTTGTCAAATATTAATAGCAGATTCTTGCTAGGGACAAACATGAGATGGGAGAGGCACTGAGTAATAAAATAGGCAGCAAAGAACAGCTAATCTTAGTCAGGCTTGACTGTAATATTTGAGATAGCCGGTCAGTCTGTCATCAAAACCAGGCTGCCTGGAGACATCACAAGACATAACTCTCTCTTCCCTGCCATTTCAACAGATGTCTGTCTGTTGACATTCTTCCCATGCATAATCCCATCATCAAGTTTAGTCATCCAAGCGGTCCTTTCTATGCTGAGACCCATTCAATCACCTAAGGAAATTAGTTATCAACCTCATAGAACATAGGCCAATCCAATCGCAACTGTCCAGTCACAAGCTGCTATTATTTGCAGCCACTCCTAACTAATTAGTTTTTCTTTATACCTCCACATCATTTCTTCTGTAGTAGCAGGGTTGCACAGTTGGGGACCCCGATTTGATTCCAGCCTTGGGTGACTGTGTGGAGTTTGTTCTCCCCATGTGCGTTTGCTCTGGATACTCTGGTTTCCTCCTACAGTCCAAAGATGCATGGATTAGGTTTGGCCATTATAAATTGTCCCTTACTTTTCAAAGATGTGTGGGTTTGGTGGCTTAACCATGATAAGTCCATGAGATTATGGCATTTAGGCTGGGGTGGGATGCTTTCCAGAAGGTTGGTGCAGACTCAATGTGCCAGAGGGTTTCCTTCTGGATTGTAAGGATTCAATGGTACACGTCTGATGAGTTTGAAAGAAAACAATAAGAAAAACAAAAGAAGCCAATAAGTAAGGACCAAGTTCCAAAATAAAGGGCCATAGAAATTAATCTGGTTGTATTTTGTTATCTGTTGATGGGTGAAGACCAGACACACTTTTTCCTAAATACCTTTAAGTCCATTTGTAATTTTAAATTGTGTTTCTATATTACAATAGTGACTATACCTCAAAACTATTTCATTGGCAGTAGGGACGTCCAGTGGTGGTGAAAAGCATAAAATAAATATCTTTTAGTATAAACCTCTTGTAAAATAATTCAATAACAAAACTGCAGGGCGATCTCTTGGTATCCCACTGTTATTGTAAATTAACTTACAGCTTTATATTCAGATTTTAAAAATTGCAAATGCTGTGAATAAATAAGTGTAGGTCTGTCACTATCTAATAACAAAAAAGGACAAGTTAAACTTTCGGTTACAGATCCTTCGTCAGAATAACAAAATACATTTTTTCTTGGTGTTACTTTAGTATATTCACACCACATTAATCATGGTTTCAAAGGATATCGACCTCACCTCCTGTGGAAAGTACCGGTAGATGTATCAGCGTTGTGGGTCTTTAGAGATATTTTGATAATGTGGGTAATTTCGGGTGATATTGCTTTGTATATTTGCGTAAGCGATTATGATTTTATTCCTAAGTAAAAAACTGCTAACAAGGGTCTTAAATGGATTTCATGATTGGCAGATGGAGGAGAAGTATTGTGTAATGGCGGACAGAAAACCCTGAAAATTGCCTTTAGATGCTTCAGTTCTCTGCGTGTTTACGCAGGCTGTTTCCTGTGGCAGCCCAATGCATAGTTAAGCGACAAGATTATTCGTGTTTAATGTCTGAATCCTAGTCCCACCCTCTCTTGCTCAGTTGGTGAAAAAAGTGGAATTTTCCATTGTGTTCACAAACACAGGAAAAGAAAACGCGGATAACCCGAACGCCGACTGACATGTCCACACTACTGTGGAGGGGTTTCCAGAGCTGCGCTGCATGGGCGAGCTGGCTCGCGCCCTCGGGAAGCTGATTTGCATGCTGCTCTCTGATAGGAAGGTGGTGCGATTGATGTCATCGATTTGCGGAAAATTGATTGGAAAATGCAAATAAACTAAGTGATGTCATGCTCTATTTATGTAGGAGCTGCTATGCCAGGGGCTGATAGGAGAAGTGGTCCACATCCAACATCTGGAACCTGTGAGTACAGCTCAGCTCTTCACCAAAGGCTTTTATATCCGCTTGCTGGGATTTTATCCCCCACTCTCCCATCCATCATTAAAGGAGCTGTCAGGCTGGTTGAATTCAGCTGCTTGCTGCATCTACAAACTGGGCAAGAAAATACCAAGTTAAACAGCCTCCAAATCAAAGATTTCACTGAAAAGTGAATAAGAGATTTTTCTTTCATTAATAAACACTTTACAATTTTTTTTCTCTGAAAGCATACAAAACAGATTTTTAAAATCACATTTCTGCCTTTTGCCCTAAATCTTTAACCTTTTGCTCCCTCCAATCCCTTTACATTGCACTTCTCTCCATATGATATGAATTTTGTATCGATATTCGTATGTCTGCAGAACTGGACATGAAGATGATGCCAGAAATTACACAACGGTTATTGGGTGAGAGTGGATGTTGGCTGCTGGTCATCTTATGGAGGATTGAAAGTTGAAAAAGCTGCCTGGTTGCAAACACGGTAAGGGTCATATCTTTTTCAGAACTAACATATGTACAGTAATCTTATGGACATAAAGAACTTCAATTTTAATTACCTCTTTAGGGACAATAGTGGAAATGGCCTCTTTAAATGCATCTTGGCAATTTTTCTGCAAATCTAGAACTTTTATGTTTAGAAGTTGCATAATGTTCCACTTATTACGAAATCTTAAGAAAACTACTTACTAGGCATGTGTGCCACTAATTATTCTTAAGGGCATATAAATTTGAAACTTTTGGTTCCCCCCCCACCCAAGATGTTCCAGAATATGATTTTATTTTGGAAGATAATTAAATAAATGACTAACTTGGTCTAAAACATTTTCCATCTTGATTTGGCTGGCAGTGAAAACAAATAATTGCTGGTGCAGAATTACATAAAAATTTTGAAATGCTATCAGTTAAGAGGTCATCTCAACTAAGGGAAAATTGTAAGTTTAACCACACAATATAGAGAATTATGTTTTTATAGCTGTCTAGTCTTTAGATGTTGGAATAATTGGTTTCAATTTGGATCAGTTCTGATCATGTTTTTGTATTCTAAATACTGTACATGTGTTATTCTAAAAAGATATTCCTGCAGTTTGCAACATGTTTTTAATTAGGCCCAATGCAAAATACTATCGTTGCTGGAAATTTGAAATTAGGACAAAATGCTCCGCAGCTCAGGCACTGTGGAGATAGAAACAGCTTTTTGGTCATCAACCTGAAATATTAATTGTTTCTTTTTTCACAGATGTTGCCATAACCTGCTTAGTATTTCCAGCATTTTTCATTTTTATTTCTTTTTAATAATAGTAAGCTTCCTAACCCTCAATGATTTTCAAAGAAAATGTTACTGAAATTACACTGAGTGAATAAAGCATTATCCAAGAGCCTGTAGTTTCACTGCAATAGACAGTATTGACATTTCTTGTCCATGTGACAGAAGTGACCACATGAGATAACAGTATCTTGACGTCTTAGTAGTCATATGCCCCAGTTAATATGGTACAGCCGAGGAAGGTGCCCAATATAATCCCTGGTTTGCTTGATGATCTCATCTGAGATGGCATTGGAATGCTGTCATTGACCTCAGCCCCTTTACTTCAGAAGAAGAAAGATTTATGTCTGATTAATTTCCAGCAGCCCTTTCTTGGTATGAGCATGGGGATATCTGATGAGGACAATCAATCAGGTTTGGATGTGATGTGTCTTCATGCTCACAAACCTCCTGATACTCAATGTTTGGGGTGACATTAAGAATGGGTAATATACAGGAGGGTGGTTTGATATCTATGACATTACACCTAGCAAGTGTTGGCATCTTCAAGCAAGAACATATACCTAACAGTTGTTAAAGAGAAATTGTTTCACTTCCTTTTAAAACTGATATTTCAAGTGGATGAGAAATTCCACCATAAAAAAAATTTCGGTTTTAATATCCAAGTACATGCGTTCTTTTTGAAATTCAAATAGTTGAATGGTTCCTTCATATATGCAAGGATCTTTATTTCAGCTATTTCATCCATTTATTTTGAAACAAATAAATTTTTTAAAAAAAGTGTGTGTGATCATTCTTTGACTATTTTACAAAATCCTTGTTGCTCATTAGTTAGAAATGTGATTAAAAATGATGGCATGAGTTCAGATTATTTGATTAGCACTTACATCCTGAATAACTGCAGGGAATTCAGCTCACCAACATTGAAATATCACTAGTTTTATAATAATAAAGCTATTTATTGTCAGAAACAGTTTTCACAATTATCTTTAAAGCTCTTAATATGTTTATATATACTGTCTTTTTTTTTCCAATTATCTTCTTTCCTCTTTCATGTTAATTTCTGTTTCTATATCTTTTACCTATATTAAAACATTTATTTTAGAATATTTTTATTAAATTCTAAAGCCTGTATATTACTGTGCAGGATATTAATGTATTATAATGTTTTTATGACATTACTTGCCATGATTTCAACAAGGTATTAACTTGGTTACTTCAAGTGGATTATTATCTCCATTAAGAACAGAAAAAGTATCATCCACATTAATTGTACACTAATATTTCACAGTAATTTTTAGTTTAAATAGCTCTTTTTCTAATCCTTTAAAATCTCATTGTGCAAAAAAGACAATTCCACTTGCTTGAATTATGCCAAAAAACCAGCTGACATCAGTTTCTAGCCAGAACTCAATATTTAAAAACAAACATGTTCTATCTTCCCATTACCCATAAGAATTATGTAAGATACTGAACATGTACGATTGGTGGAGAAGGGAGGGGTTCATAGAATCCCTGTAAGGGAGGCCATTTGGCCCATGAATCTGCACCAACTCTGACAAAGCATCCTATCCAGGTCCAATCCCAGTAACCCTACATATTTACCTACTAATCCTCCCAATCTATACATCTTTGGACTAAGAGGAAACACACAGACAAGTCACCCAAGGCTGAAATTGAAATTGGCAACCAGTGTTGCTATGTCATCCTGGTTGATGTTGTATTGTGTAATGTTTGAATGGGATAGGCTCTTGCCCTTTTTCAAATGTTCTTATGAATCCTTTTAATTGTGTGATACAATGCTAGATATGGATTTATCTTTGGTAAGATCCACGAGAGGGAAGGGATTCATATTTTCCAGCCCTGGATGTCATCTTGTGCTCAAATACAATCCAAGTGTATAGTACTAGTGAAGATGTAATAAAAATGTAGATAAAATTCAATTATTTCAATTCACTCATGAGAAGACAAATTTCTCCTCATTTGTTTGTTGTAACTTCAGACAATAGCCAGTTCTCCAGCTTCTGACTGCTCCTGATATCCTAAGTGGCCATCATCATTATCTGTAAACCTGGACAGAACTGTTGGCAGGTTAAGTGGGAACTGGCAGCTGTGTGATTCAATATCCATGTTATATCTGCACAAATTGTAGCGACCTTACTGTTACATTGGCTGAACTCAGTCAATTCAGCTGGGAATATTTTGTCCTGTATTAGTTCAAAGCCCACTAGGCTATGAGAAATGTTTGATTAATTTTCTGTTTGTATCTCCAATTTCTGTACAGTATTGTTTTGTCTGCACTTCCTTATTTTCTGCTCCACATTTTTCTATCCTGATTATGCTAACTCATTTTCCTACTTGTGTACTCCTTTTTGTTTTTTTTCATGTTTGAGATGTATTCCTGCATTAAAGAAATTATGTTAATGTGAGCTTTTCACTTTTTTGTCCTTTTTTCCCTCCCCATTGTAACAGACACAATGTTAGCTGCCACAGGAAGTCAGCGCAAATGCAGTCCCCAACAGGGAAGCTTTAAAACCAAGGCTGAAGTCGTAGGGAATGGAGACCAAATTCTTACTTCCCATACTTATCTAGTGTCATTACTATAAACTTTTATTTTCAAAATGACATCAAATCAGAAATGAGTTATTTTCCCATAGGATTTACTTTAGAAAAAGGACAGTTCATAGAATAGAATCATAAGCTTTGATAATATTACACACACACTAATGACGCTTCACGATATGTACTGGCATTTTGAAAGAACAATACCATTAGTCCCAATTGAGTTAACCTGGTTCCTGCTGCTTATAAATTGAGTCCCTTGTTTTTCAAGAACCGAAAAATTTTAATTTAATTTTTATTTACAAACTTTTAAAATGGTGAATTATAGTTTTTAAGTTGCTCTAACAATGCTAGTGGCAGCTTTCTGTTGTGAGATTTGATACCCTGAACTGATTGGTGCCTACAAACCACTTGGTTAATCATAGCATGTAATTAGCACAGGCCAATCCAAAAGCCATGAGGAATTCAACAACATTGTTTTTTTTAAATCAGAGAGATGAGAATGAATGCTTTTCCCTCCTTCTCCTAGGTTGGTTTTTATCATTTTGCTCACTCGTTTGTCCGAGGGAATTGGAGAAATGAGCAGGAAAGCACCTTCTCACTTTTGGCAAAATCTTGTCATGACATTGACATCATCAACAGTTTGATGTTCGGAAAGAGGTGAAAAACAATTACAAAACCCTACATGTAATGGAAGGTGATATCTTTGACACTTACACTATTTGGTATAATAAAAATAATAAAAGATTCTAGGTTCACTTTCAGATTTATGCTGAAGGTAGACTTCTTGCCCCACTGGGTTAGGAATTGTTTCTGATGCTGATCACTGTTAAATGACATCTGCTGGCAGATGTACATTGGTGAACTTTGTGTGAAAACAGAATTGAGCTGAGCTGTGACACTGTGCTTGATAGAGCAGCTTGCCAACAGTCACTGTACAGATTGACACATGAACATTGATCAATTCCAGTAAATTTTTTTTTCCAGGTGGGAATGATGGAGCAGGCCAAGTATATAATGATTGTGTGAAGGGAAACTGTTCTTTTGTTCCCTATTGGTGAAAACAACAAACGCCTCATACTTGGTTTCATGAAAGTTGCAATAAAACCCACTGGTGAGGTTTACCTCACCATGGCAAAGTTACATTTGTGTTCTGGAAGATGTTTAATTTGTCTCTTAACTAGCTGCCTGCTAGGTTCATTTAATACCATCAAGTAAAAACTTTTTTTTTTAGAAGTTTTTTTTGGTGTTACATATGTAATAAAATCCCTACAGTGCAGAAGGTAATTCAGTCCATCGAGTCTGCATTGACAACAATCCCACACACCACCCAACCCATATCCCCATAACCCCACATATTTACCCAGCTAATTCCCCTAACCTACACATTTTAGGACACCAAGGGACAATTTAGTATGGCCAATCAACCTAACTTGCACATCTTTGGATTACAGGCTTACATTAACACAGCAATAAAGTTATTGTGAAAATCCCTTTGTCACACACTGGTGCCTGTTATGCACAGCGAGGGAGAATTTAGCATAGCAAATGCACCTAACCCTCAGATCTTTCAGAGGGAGGGGGGAAACCAGAGCACCTGGAGGAAACCCATGCAGACATGGGGAGAAAGTACAGATTTGGCACAGACAGGAGCTAGGAATCAAACCCAGGTCCCTGGCACTGAGACAGGAATGCTAACCCCTATGCCAGTAACATATGTATGATTTGATGGCAGCTGTTGTAACTTCTGTTTTTAAGGTGCGTTATCATTTGAGGACTACTTAAAATAGTGTTGATTAGTTGTGAATCCCAATCCATTTGGTTCTACTGCTGAAAGATTTGCTGCCTCCAGTTTGTGAATCCATTTTTACTGATTTTGAACTCTGTAATTGTGAGAAGACCTAGCTAGTTATCTTGTAGTTGGAGCAGCAAGAGATGAAAAAAACTAAGGTATAATTCTGCACTAAACCATTGTTAATTTAGCAGCCTTGTGTAACTGGCCAGAAGGAAAAGTGGTTATGGCAGCAATTGGGAAAAGAGATTAAAGAGGAAGATTAGACTAGTAAAAGCAAACTACTTTTACTTTATTTAGGTATTGCTTAATCTTTAGAGAGTGCACACATTCTAGACCTGCCTCTGAAACCAAGTATAATTTGCAGTCAGTTCCCAGTGGCTCTTTGCATATTAGCTATAAAGAGTCCCAATCTGTGCTACTTGCGCTGATCTCAGTCAAGGTAAACGCCCACAGCAACTGGGTCATGGAGAGGGAAATAGGATAGTTGCTTAATTATCTGTGACAGGAATTGCTGTTGCAATTCTTAATGCATGTAAATATTCAGTTTAGTATTGTCCATATTTTGTCACAGATTGGTACAATATTATTTATTCTTGGGATGTGAAGGTCACCAGAAAGCGTATTATCTGCCATTAGCAGATGATGGTGACCCTTCCCTGAGCAATTAATTTTTAGTAACAACTGATTAGTTTTCTAAAGCCACTTCAAAGGTCAACCACATTGATGTGGGACTGGGGTCATGTGTTGAATAGACTGGGTATAAGGGTGGCAGTTTTTCCCCAAAGGCATCAGTGAATAAATTGCGTTTTTAAAATTGGCCTGAAAGCTTCATTGTCACTTTACTGATACTGGCATATTGAGATTTTAATTTGTTTATTTAGATTATCAGTTCAGACATGTGGATCATTAGTCATGACATAATCACCATGTTACTATATTCCCATCTAGGCCACAAAAATGGCTGGCATGAAAAAAACAATGCTGCACTGGTGCAATAAGAAGCCAGTTGATCAGACATCTCATTTTCCTTTTAAGGTGCATCAAGATTTCATCATTTGGATCTCTCTCACACTTTACCAAAGACAACAAGGTTAGTTTAAAAAAAACTATAACCAAGCTAACCCACAATTTCTAGACCAAAAGTCCCATTAAAAATCATGAAAATTTGCAGCATGGAAATAAGTATTTGGCTTATTATGCTTGTCAACTCTTTTGCCTCTTCCCATAATTCTGTATCTTCTTCTCTATCAAATATTCCTGCTATTATTTACAAGTATTGTGTTGTTAAATATATCTCCTAGCGTGAAGTGAAGTAATATAGACAAGAGGCTCTCAAGTTATTTCTTGCTATGTGCAGATGTGGGTGATTTCTCAGGAATCATTAGGGCAATTAGCTCTGAGATTGAACTGTGGTCATGTACTCAGTTACTGGATAATCTGAGTTGAGTACCAGCATTTAAGATATCTTGAAGACTGCTTTTAATATGCACTGTGTAGAATTTGTGCCTCAGTTAAGGTTCCTGGTCCTGATTATTATGGAGTGATCTTTGGAAAGTATATCTACGGGAATGATAGTTTAAAAGTGGATAGGGTTGGCTATAATGATTCTCCCCTCACAGTTGATTGAGCTGTAAATATATTGTTTAGTATCACACATGTAGAAGGGCCGAGTGGGTAAAGTATCAGAAAGCTACTTGTATACATGTTACTTTGTACAATCATAGATCATAAATTTTGAAGGGAGGAAAATAGAGTTGAATAGACAATGATTTATATTAAAAGATACAACTGAGTAGTTTTGTATACTTTGAGTGTTTTGAACTCAATGTCCCCTCTTGATCCTTGTTAACAAGCTTCAGTCCCCTCTTTGCCTGGAGCCAGGTTGTAAATGGGAATACAAAATGGAATGCACAAAGTGCAACTTAGCTGAAGTAATGAGGTCTGGCCAAAATCCAGAGGAGGCACCTCTCAATCCCCTAACTGTTTTTTCTATTTTCTTGCTGTGATTGCTAATTTAAATGATGCTCTAAATTGCAATTCCACAACTTTGTGACACCAAACTTGATGGACCTTCTAATTTTTTAGAAGTTTTACATAGTTCATGTTCAGAGCAATATCTGAATAGCCTTTATTTCTCAAAGAATAGAAAGTCAGATAAAAATTAGTAATCTGGTTAAACAGTCCAATCCAATTGTCCTATTTCATTTACCTAAAAGCATAAGGCCCAGAGAGTTTATCATAGAATTCCTACTGTGAAAAGGAAGCCATTCAGACCATCGAGCCTGCACTGACCACAATCTCACCCAGGCCCTATCCCCGTAATACCACATATTTATCCCTCTGACACTAAGGGACAATTTTAACATGGTCAATCCATCTAACCTGCACATCTTTGGAATGTGGAAGAAAATTGGAGCATCCGGAGGAAACCTATGCAAACTCCACACAGACAGTCAACCAAGGTTGGAATTGAACCCAAGTCCCTGGTGCTGTGAGGCAACAGTGCAGACCACAGTGCCACCCTGCTGCCCCACACATAACTGAGCTATGAAGACTAAGTCGTCTCTGGTTTAATTCTCATATTTGCAAAGTCACTTGATCCCTGGTCTGGGGAAAATTTCCATACCTGTTCCCTATCTATTTGCCCCTATTGCTTGAAGTGCATATCTGTGAACATAAGAGTGAAATCATGATCAGGCTTAGCAGTGATATAAAACAGTTGAACAGCCTGCAAACAAACAGTGAAATTTCAACAATGAATAATAGCTACTTAGGCAAGCTACCAAATGCAAAACCTGTGACAGTGGAATTGTACTGCAGCAAATTGGTCAATATCTGAGGGGGGAGAGAGAAGATCGCTGAACAAAAAGAAACATATTAAGTAATTATGCTGAATAAATGTGTACAGTCACTTACAGAAAAGTGATAAAAGTTATAATATAGGATAATATAACTGTTGATGACTTGATGTAGGCAAAAATACTAACTATAAACTATTAGTGCCAATAACAATATCCTTTCTACTGTCTGTCAGTTTACTCAACAATGAAACCATTTCAATGGAAGTTTAATAGTGAATTTTTAGGCCAATGACAATTTTTAGGTATCCAATTCCAGTTGTGCCAGCTATTAAGGCAATTGACTTTTCTTTGCATGTGTATATTCATAGGCTAATTGCCAAAAAAGCATCACCAAAAATCCCAATGCTGTTCTCAAAGCAGCAATTCTGGCTTATTTCTCCCTTACCCATGCTTGGTGGCACTGAAACAATTTGCCATTAGATCCAAGATCCACCATCTGAGCACAGCTATGTACTTTCAAGTTGATATAGCTTAACTAAATGTTGTCTAGTACTATGTTGTCAAGTTTTTGTATAGGTGAAAACAATGATAACTAAAAGGGCTAACAATTTCCCTTTCTCTATGTAGCCTGAAGGTGCTGCTGACCGATGCTTAGATTGTGCTGTGGAAAAGTGCTGTCCATACTCTGCCAAGAAACTTTATCTGGAAGGCGTCAAGAATGTGAGTAGATTTACAAACATTAGACTGAGCAGATACAGGATACCAAGCCACAACCTTGTTTAAGTTCCGCACATGCCTGTGGTGGAGGGGCTTGGGATATAAAGCAGAGCTTATAATCTTTCTGCAGACTACCCCATCTCTCCTTACTTTACTGATTTTACATAGGAAACATGGGGCTAAATTTTATTGCTCCCTGCTTTTTCCCTTTTTCATCAATGTGGGGGAGAAGGAGCCACATAAATTCAAGGGATGCATAACTGCTCACTTTTGATTTGTATGCCATTTAAAATAAATAATTAAAGGTCAATTGGGCTTGTTACCAAGCCAATTAATCAGATATTAGGCTGCACATGGCTTAAAAGATGCTGGCATGTGCAACGGGGGGAGATTAAGGCCAAACTCAAAAAAGGCAGAGGGGGAGGCACACATTTTGTAGGTGGGGTGGGGGGGTGGGGTGGTGTCCTGTGAGCTCTCTCCCTCATACTTCATGACCTGCCCTCAAAAGTCTCTGTTCCATCCATCTCTGCCCCCTTCAGCTCTCTGATCCCTCTCCACCCCAAAGGCCAAGGACTTAGCTGTCTCTGACAGTGACCACTCATGTTCCCACTGCTCCTTTCTGCTGTTCTCTGCAGTGCCCACTATTGAGCTATGGTGCTCCTGAACTGCTGTAGTTGTCAATAAATCTGCTTGGCCAACAAGCTCTTGTGGTGGGATTTCCTAACCACTGAGCGGTGGCAGTCTCTGAGTTAGTTTTGTTTCTTCTAGGTGCATCAGGGGCTGACTGACTCCTGTAAAATCCAGTCCATGGTAGTTTATACTTAAATTAATGCTCCTTTGTCTGTAATCAGCTAACAAAGTACAGATGAAGGATATAATGTGTGACATCTTGATCTGTATGATTCATTGTATCAAGCAATGTCTCTACTTAACAAGAAAGTATTGCAACATATATTAGAGATACTTTGTGCAGGATTATGTGGTTGGGATTTTATTTCACCTAATGAAGTCACGATAAAGTTAAAGTACAGATGAGAAACCCCAATGTATGTTATGAAACCTGACTAAACCCGAACAATGTTTCTTTGTTGGCATTAGTGTGGGGATAAAGTGTTTCTGTTTTGGTGTGATTGTATTGATACACTAGGAAGTTATTTTTCAAAACAAACTCTATTTAACTATAAGTTTAACTATAATGAATTAACTGTTTTAACTTTTATCAATTGAAATACTTAAAACATGACAATACTGTTTTATACAACTGCTAATCTATCCTATTAGTTCCAATTCAGCAATATTTTTCTTATAGACTTAAATGCCTTTTCAAAATCAGTTAACGCCACACAGGCTTATGCGCTGTACTTGAGCTGCCAGTCTTCAAGCCTCCAGAACACCTCTTAGAGAAAGACAGAGGGAGAGACCCGTTTCCCCTAGCAGGTGCTAAACAGCAGTGTCCAGAGAGAGAGAGAGAGAGGTGCCCCTTGCTTTTTTCAGAACCCAGCAGTAACTGCCTGCTTTTCCCTGTAAGTCTAGCTTCTTCCCCCAACCACAAAATCTGTCAATCAACCTAATGAATGCCCCAGTCTGAAGCTCCAGGGGAAAACTCAAATCAACAGAAATGCATTAACTCAGATTAAAATAAACATATTCCAAGCTAAAACCCATCGTTAGCCTGCATTCCCAGCACGTGAACTGCTTGGTACCCAGTCAAATTGGTGTAAAACAGAGCTGAATTTTGAACATACTCTTAACAAGAAACATGATATAAATACAGTTTTTAAAGAGACAGTGTCATTATAGTACCTCTCATTGGTAAAAAAGTGGTGAGTGAGTTATGGTCAGATTCGCCAGGGACAAATTATTGATCATTCTGTTTTTCCTTTTTCTCTCCTCTGAAGATGGTGATTACTGAATTGTGGTGAATACATCGGGCACAAATTGATTCTGTGTACTTGACACAATTGGCCATTTTTGCATATGATTCTAGACAGACAGGGCGAAATTCAGCCTTGAGTGACGAGCTTTGATGCAGGGAAGGCTGGGAAAAGTGGGGAGAGTTGGAGGGGGCGGGACAGGGACAATGTGTTGGATCTATTCCTGCCACTAGGGAACTTTCCAGGGAAGTGCTGGGAATAGGATTAGCTTCCCACTCCATGAAGAAAACCAGATTGGTATTTTGTGTCTAACAACTTACGGAGCTTCCAGCTCATTCCATTGGAGCCCCAATGGTGGGACTGTGATAGGAAAGCCTCCTCACATTGCCTCAACAATGATTCCTCCAAGTGGATTTCCCCTCCACTCCGAAGAGCGTAACAGTTTTGACCATCCTAATTGTACTTCTGCTTTGGCACCAACCATTTTGAAGAGTCTATGTCATAGAGAACTCGACAGTTGTTACTAACAAGGCAGCATATGCAGAGGCAGCCAATTAGGAGGCCATTCCAGGAAGATTGCAGCTTTGGACTTGCTGTTGGCAAATCCGGATTCAGAATCCCCATTTAGTCTTGGTGGGATCCGGAAATTCATTTTAACGTTCAATCCTGACTACTGAGTGTAAGCAAGCTTTTCCGTGTTAATCAAGTCTCACAGATGAGCCTGGGACTTCCCACAGCTGATGTATGTGCATCCAAGCTTTCAACAGGAGTCATTGAATGTAATCAGGAGGAGGCTCCCAGGCTGATGTTCTTCTCTTCAGTCTAGACCGCAGGGTCTGAGGCTACTTACATCCTCCAAAACCCTCCTTACTTAGATAACTAACTCACGACAGATCAAAAATCAAACATTTAGACTATCCTAGTCTATATGGCGTTGTGTCCACAAAGAAAATGAGAGAATTAATATCTACTGAATAGTTAATGTGCAATTGCCATAAATTGGAATGACTGCTGACCAAAACCTGTCCACAATCTTGATAAAGTTCTTTTTTATCAGCCTTTGGTTTCTTTAACTAGTGTAGCCTGCTATCTGAAACACTGCTACATGAGTAACTAACAGCAATGTGACAAAAGCACAGGAATAAATCTGTTACCATGGAGAAGGGCTTTGCCTTTGTCAAACTAATAGTATAAAGGTCATACAATTAAGGACTGCTTTGTTCAAAGTTTTTACAGGCTACCCAAATGTGGCCATCTGCTCGTTAAACTTGTGCGGGCCCCCTAATACTGCATGAATGACAAATGGACATTAAAAAAGGAACCTGAAAGGGAGAGCAAAAGGCCAGGGTTTGAACAGAGCAGCACAAAAGCCCTTGCCTTCTGCCAGGAGAGCAAGGGGATGCTCATCACGCAGCTGCTGAGCATGACCGATCTGTCTGTGCCAGTATAAGAGGACATCTGGTGAAGCTCAGGCGGTCGACAGCGAAGCCTATCTCTTTAGGGCTGCATTGTAGCAGCCTGGCACTATCTCTACCAGGTGGAACATAGTATATAGATAAAGGGCAAACTTGATAGGGAAGAAAAGGCCAAAAGGAAACTGTATGATCCAATTAGCAGGGCTCCAAATATTGTTTAAACAGTTTTGTCCGCATGTGTCAGATAACATACTGTATTAAATCACTTTCAATAGAGGACCAGTGGCCCAGCCAGCTCTCTTTATTCAGCCTTTTCAATATTCACAACAAATAAAACACTACCTTATTTACGCTGGCAGTCAGCTTGGCAGCAGCAAGGGGCGAGTGAAGGGGAGCTGCGTCTGTCTAAATCCAACCCCTTACAGTCAGTACAAATGCATCAAATACTGCATTTCGTACAAGGCTGTGCTAGCAAGATGAGCAACCTCATTAGAATATTTCGACTCATGTTTTGCTAGACAGGGCCTTGATTTTATTGCTTTTTTGAGGCTCCATCCATTCCACATGTTACAAAGTAGACTGTATGGGAACTTGAAGGTCACTCAAAAGGAGCAAATAATTTTTTTTGAGAAACATGTATTTGTTATGTTGGCTCTAGACTATTTGGCTTTCTGTGCATTTAATTTTCTTCATTAGTTTTATGTTTGCTATGGCTTAACACTTTTACGAAAAGATGACATTATTGAATACAATGACTCTTTAAGATTTAAGGTGCTTGGCAGCAAGTACAGAGGAGATGTTAGGGGTAAGTTTTCACTCAGAGGGTGGTGAGTGAATGGAATCGGCTGCCATTGGTGGTGGTGGAGGTGAATTCGCTGTGGTCTTTTAAAAGACTTCTGGATGAGTACATGGAATTAAATGGGAGTTACAGATAGTTCTATGGCCTGGTAGGTATGGGTATGATCGACGCAACTTGTGGGCCGAAGGTCCTGTACATGTTGTAGTGTTCTATGTTAAGATGCTTTGGCTATTCCAGTCACCATCCAGGGCTTGCATCTGAAGCCATGGGAATCTCATATTCCCTACCTTTGCTTTGTGAGAATTTGCCTCAAAGTTGTTTCATCTGATGTCCAGTCTCCAAACAACATCTGGATCAGGAATGCCTTATCTGGCAGAAGAGCAAAGCTTTCTTGCACCACAAGCTACCGTAAGAGATGCATGTCATTTCGGGCAGTTTGCAGTGCACATATTTTGGGAAATAACGAATACTTGTTTTTCACTTTTCTCATGGGTTGGAGGCATTATCTAACAGGATTGCATAGCTTTCACGAGAAGGCAGAGTTCCTTGATATACAAAGCATTGTAGATGACACCTATGTGATCATCAGGGCTTTTCATATCATCTCCATGGCTTTTATGAGCAGAAGGCATTTACACCAGATTAATGCTTACATGGCGTGCGAACACTAGGTTATCATTCATAGAATCATACAACACAGAAGAGGCCCTTTGGCCCATTGAGTCTGCACTGGCATGCGAGAAACACCTGAACTCCCCCTTAATCCCATCTACCAACACTTGGCCCAAAGCCTTGAATGTTACAACGTGCCAGGTGCTCAAAAAAAAATAGAACCTGGATGAAATTGTGGTCGGTACAGACTTGATGGACTAAATGGCCTCCTTCTGTACTGTAGGGATTCTGTGATTCAATAGATTCTATGATCCAGATAATTTTTCAAGAACGTAAGGCAACTTGCCTCCACTATCCTCCCAGGCAGTGCATTGCAGACTGTCACCACCCTCTGATAAAAAAATCTTTCCTCACATATCTCCTGACCCTACAACTCAAAGGGACAATTGCTCCTTATTCACTCTGTCCATGCCCCTCATAATCTTGTACACCTCAATTAGGTCACTCCTCAGTCTTCTCTGCTCTAACAAAACAACACAAACCGATCCAACCTCTCTTCATAACTTAAATGTCCCATCCCAGGCAGGATCATGATAAATATCCTCTGCGCCTCCTCCAGTGCAGTCACGTCCTTTTTATGATGTGGTGACCAGAACTGCACACACTACTCTAGCTGTGGCCTCACCAATGTTTCATATACAATTCCAATGTGATTTCCCTGCATTTGTAATCTATGCCTCAATTGATAAAGACAAGTATCCCATATGCCTTTGTTGTCACCCTACTAACATTCTGTTCGTCTCCAGAGATCTGTGGACATACAGCCAAGGTCCCTTTGTTCCACAGACCTTCCTAGTGTCATACCATTCATTGGATACTTCCTTGTCAAATTGTTCCTTCCCAAATGTATCACCTTATATTTTTCAGGATTAAATTCCATCTGCCCGCTTGACCATTCCATTTATACCTTCACGTAGCCCAAGACACTCAGCCATGTTGTTAACCACTCGGTCAATCTTTGTGTCATCCGCAAACTTACTAATTCTACCCTGACACATAGTCGTCTATGTCGTTTATAGAAATGATGAATAATGGGGGACCCAATATAGATTCTGTGGTACACTACTGGACATTAGTTTCCAGTCACTAAAGCAGCCTTCTGACATAACCCTCTGTCTTCCACAACTGAGCCAAATTTGAATCCACTTAATCAAATTACCCTGTATCCCATGTGCATTTACCTTCTTTACAAGCCTCCCATGTGAAACCTTGTCGTAGGCTTTGCTGAAATTCATATATCATCATTGTGTAGATGAGGCATTACCCTCATCTACACAACTAGTCACTTCCTCAAAATATTCAAACAAATTTGTTAGACATGACCTCCATGTGATGAAGCCGCGACTACCCCCAATCAAGCTTTGCCTCTCCAAATGGAGATAGATGCTTTTCTTCAGAAGTTTCTCTAATAGTTACCACTGATGTGAGACTCACTGGTCTGTAATTTCCTGGATTATCTCTACAACTCTTTTTAATTAGCAGAGCTGTTCTCCAGTCGTCTGGTACCTCCCCAATGGCCAGAGAGGAATTAAAAATTTGGGTCAGAGTCCCTGCAATCTTCTCCCTTATCTCCCACAGCAGTCTAGGGCACAATTAATCTGGACCTGGAGATTTATACATTAAAAGTGTCACAAGCTCCAATACGTTGTCTTTCCCTTTATCAATTTGCACAGGAAGCTTACAGTCTGTGTCCCTGAGTTCCATACCTTCTTCATCACTCTCTTGGATTGAATTATTCATTCACCATTCCATCAATATTCTCTGGCTCCACCCACGGATAGTCCTTAATGGACCGTACTGTTTCTCTGGTTATCCTTTGCCCATTGATGTACTTATAGAAAATCTTGGAATTTTCCCTACTTTTACCTGCCGGGCTTTCTCGTATCACAGCTTTGCTTTCTTAAGCTCCACCTTGCACTTTCTATGCTTCACTAATACCTCTGCTAATTTTTTTCCCTTTTCAAGATTAAAGTCTTCCTTTTCTTTCTCATCATATCCTGAATATCTCTGGTCGTCCATGGTTCTCTGGGCTTGTTACTCCACTTTATCGCTCTAGGGGGAACATGCCATGCTTACACCTTCCATTTCTTTTTTGAATGCCACCCACTGCTCTTCAGTAGATTTCCCTAGTAGTTGCTGTTTCTAGTCTACCTTGGCCAGATCCTGCCTTATTTTACTAATCTCTGTTCTCTTCCAATCCAAAACCTTTTATTTTGCAACTTGTCTATTTCCTTGTCCATAACGAGTTTATATTGTACCACATTGTAATTGCTATCACTAAAATGTTCCCCCATCATCACCTCAACCCTACCTGCCTGGCTTCATTTCCCATAATTTGGTCCAGCAGAGCTCATCCCCTTGTTGGACCTTGACATATTGATCTAAAAATCTACTCCATCCAGTGTACATTATTGGGTGTACTTATCAGGAAAAATTGACAAGCTGTGTTTCTTTTTTCTTGAAAAAAGAAGGCTGAGGAGTAACTATTAAAATATTTAAATTAAGAAAAGTTTTGAAAGAATGGACACGGAGCGAATACTTCCTCTTGTAAGAAAGAACCTAATTAGATGTCATCAATCTAAGATCATCACCAAAAAATCCCATGGAAAATTCAGAAGAAACCTCTTTACCTAAAAAATGGTGAGAACTCACCAGCATAAAGAGTGAATGAAGCAAGTAGTATGGATACATTTTAAGAAGAAGCTCAACAAGTGTATGAGCAAGAAAGGAATAGTGGTTACAATAGGAGATTTCAATGAGAAAAGATTGGAGGAAATTGATGTGGAGCATTAACACCAGCATGGATTCGTTGGGCCTGTTACAAACCAGAGAGAGATTAATTTAAACAGCGTTGATTTCTCCTCTTGCCACTCATCTGTAAACAGAAAGATGTTTGGATTTGCCTTCCCCATTATCAGCAGTGGTGTGTTTCCCGACCTCTCAGTTCTGGAGTGATCCAATTTTTCATAAATAACCCCACAGCAAACTTAAGAAAGGATGAACTCAGAGGGTTAGTTTATTTGCAGGCACTCAAAACATGTGAGGAGACGTATCATCATATGCACTTTTACATTAAAGAAGGATAGAGAAAGAAATACTTACAGGGAAAAGAGCCCAGAGAAAATAATTATTATTTCACACGTGTCCCAAATCAAAATCTTAGAAACTGAGAGGCTAAACGGAACCTGGATTATTCGCAAAAACTCCAGTAGAAACACTGAAGATGAAGCTGGGCTTTGATACCTGAAAAGAACTCCTTTTCTGTGCTGCTTGGAAGATGGAAACGGGCAGAGATTTGAAGCTCCATAATACAATATTACAGATTCCACCAACTAGTGGGGTCATGTTACATGTCACCTACATTTTGGCTTTGATAAAGGATGTATAAAGGGTGGTTATGATCTCTTTAGAGATAGCAAGGTATCAATTCTTGCAAAACTGTCACTCTCATTGTTCAATGGTCACAGAAAGACATAACTTCAAGATTTTAAAAGTAATTTTTGCCAGTGTATAAAGTTTTAGAAAGTAGCCATGACGAGATATCTATATAACTGGTTCACTGTGGTTTGACACCATAGCATCTGTTGGTTGATCTGCTGTCACAATCACCTTCAAGGAAAAATTATCCTTCAGCATCAACATTGGCACAGTGTGTGCAAAAAGGCAGTAGCTGTGTACTGTACTTGAAATGGCATATCCCAGAGGTTGCTGCACAAGAGCAGTGAGAAAATTAACCTTTTTCTTCTGATAATAACACATATCTCACTCATTTACAATCAATTAAGAGGGACCTAGATAACATCAATGGCTCAGCTTCAGCATTTCTCCAGCTGGATTTTGTAACTTTTTTGTAATTCTCTGAAAGTGGACATCACTACATGGTTATGTTTATTGTCAATATGTAGTTTCTCTGAACTGTTGCTACCACCATATAGGGTTGTTACAATGCATCCTGTAAATCATACGTACCAGATTTACTGTGTATAGTGGATAAAGAAAACTGCTCTGCCTTGGATATTGACAAGCTTCTTGAGTGCTGTTGAAGTTTCACACATCTAATTGAATGATGAGATTTCCATCAAACTTTGAGGGATCAGAAATTGAGCCAGTTTTTGCAGTGTACCAACTTCTGACCTCTTGTAATTGCAGTGTTCATGCATTTAAGCTTCAAGTCAATGGTAATTTCTAATTCATAGTAGGGAAATGCAATAGCAGTGCTGTTATCTGTTAAGGATTCCACTTGTTTTTGTTTTCTTGAGCAGGGTAAAAAAGGTTGGCCTATTTCGGTGATCTGTGAAGGGTCCGTTGTTGACATTGAATCAGTTACGAAAGCACTTCGTGAAGGCCCATATGGGAGATGTGTTTATGAATGTGATAACGATGTTGTCACCCATCAGGTAATTATATTTATGAATTCTTATTAAGTGTTAACTTTATTTACATTTATAAATAAGTAGTACAATAATATAAGCTGTAGCAAAATACCTATGATGCTCTTTCTATGCATTTAACAGTGCATTAACACTTGGAATTGTAGAAATTTCAGCAGTTGATTCCACCTCTACCAGTGCTGGTTCCAAGCTGGAGCAAACTATTCTAAGCCTCTTTATCCTTTATTATTTTACTTCAAATACTTTATATAATTCCATTTTGAATAATTATAATTCATCTTCAATATCTTTAGCTTCAATCACAGAAATGCAATTTGTTAATTTCTCTGCACTCCTGAGTTTAGGATGATTTATTGTACAGTATAATGTAGATGCCATAATGTAAATTTGTATAATAAATTATTCAATCATGTTGATTATTGTATTTCAGTATTTTATAATATGAATAGAGGTATCAGACATTTTGGAAGGATAGACAGGAAGGAAAAGGAGGCAGGGTAGCTCTGTTAATTAAGGGTAACATCAGGGCAGTAGTGAGAGACGATATAGGTTCTCAGGAGCAAAATGTGGAATCAATGTGGGTGGAGGTAAGAAATAGTAAGGGGAAAAAGTCACTGGTGAGCGTGGTCTATAGGCCCCCAAATAATAACTTCGAGTTGGGGTGGGTTATAAGGAAGTAAATAACAGATGCGTGGAGAATGCAGAATGTCTGCAGAGAGGTTTGGATAGGCTAAGTAAGTGGGTGAGGATCTGACAGATGGAGTATAATGTTGGCAAGTGTGAGGTTATCCACTTTGGAAAGAATAATAGTAAAATGGACTATTATTTAAATGGTGAAAAATTACAACATGCTATCGTGTAGAGGGAGCTGGGAGTCCTTGTGTATAAATCGCAAAAACTCAGTTTGCAAGTGCAGCAGGTGATCAAGAAGGCAAATGGAATGTTGGCCTTTATCACGAAAGGGATGGAGTATAAAAAGAAGGAGGTCTTGCAGCAATTGTACAAGGTACTGTGGTGAGGCTGCACCTAGAGTACTGTATGCAATTTTGGTCCCCTTATTAGTGAAAGGATATGTTAGCTTTGAAGGGGGTGAAGACATGGTTCACCAGATTGATTCCGGAGATGAGGGGGTTAGCTTATGAGGAGAGATTGAGTAGACTGGACCTGTACTCATTGGAGTTTAGAAGGCCGAGGGAAGATCTTAAAGAGACGTATAAGATATTGAAGGGGCTAGACAGAGTTGAAGCAGAGAAATTATTTCTACTTAGAAAGGAAGCAAGAACTAGAAGGCACAGCCTCAAAATAAGGGGGAGTCAATTTAGAGCAGAGTTGGGGAGGAACTTTTCCCAGAGGGTAGTGAATCGTTGGAATTCTCTGCCCATTGAAGTAGTGGAGGCTACCTCGTTAAATGTGTTTAAGTCACAGTTAGATAGATTTTTGACCAATAAGGGAATTAAGGGTAATGGGGAGCTGGCGGGTAAGTGGTACTGAACCACTATCAGATCAGTCATGATCTTATTGAATGGCGAGGCAGGCTCGAGGGGCTGCTTCTGCTCCTATTTCTTATGTTCTTAATAAATATGTATCATGAGGCACAGGCGCTGCTGAAAAGAACTAAAATCTAGTTACAGGCTGGAAACTACATTAATCCCTTTTTGAAACTTGGATATTTCTTAAGTTCTCACTAAGTAAATCTTTTTGACAGGTTGTCAACATGGAGTTTGAGGAAGGAGTAACAGCAGCTTTTACCATGGTGGCCTTCACTGAAAAGCTGGCATCTCGGAAGATAACAATTTATGGAACGGAGGTAGGAGAGAAACAAAAGGAGACTGGATGGCTTTTCCTGGGATGTGTTATTTTGTATTCTGTGCTGTAACATGATGAATTGCAGGATAGTATTAAGTGGATTTGACTCCTGGGTAGCAGACCAGCTAAACGCCTGTCTGAGTGATGGAGAAACAGTCATGATTTGAGTCAGCAGCCTCGTTTTCACTGTGGCACAAGAACTTCAGATCCCAAATGGGCATTCTCATTATTATCTTTAATTGTCAGCATAAACAACCCAACCTCTGGTAAACCTATGATATCACAGCTGCATAGAAATATTGGTCTATGAACCTTTGTCAGACCCAGTGCTTCTTATTGTATAAACTAAAGATAAGAGCTGTTCCTGCATGTTTTCACTGCTCTGAATTAGTGGGATACAAATTGCATTTTACAAGCACAGAATTCATACAACAAAGGCCAATATTGGGGACCAACGACCTTTGCTTGAATCATACTTGCTAGCTCTGACATGACATTCAGTTAGGCTATTTTTCAAATATTGGTATCGGTCATATAAAACAGATGTTCCCTCAGTTAATATGTAAATGACCTAATGCCTGTTCTAGCCCCCCCACTGTCAACAAAAAATAAGTTTAAAAAACGTTCTTCTTTAAATATCCCTTTAAATCAGGAGGAGCTGAAATATTCTCTCAACATCAGTATCTTGATGTCCTCCCTGTAACATTGCCATTCCACTGTTCCCTCATCCCAGGATTCACCTTTAGACAGCTGGCAATTAGGTTAGTAGCATAAGATTCACCTTTTTCAAATGGGCGAGTTGCCTTGGAGATACGGCAGACACTGGTATTGTTAAGCAAGCTCAAGATGCAATTCTGGTCCAATCTTGAGCTGATCTCAGGCCTCCCAGTTGGAGCAGGTGCCTTTTGGGTGGTACCCATTTCAGTGATTATGTTATGGAGCTAGTGTTCCAGAAACCATGGGTGGGATTTTATGGCCTCGCTCTGGTAAGACGGAAATTTCCACCTGAGGGCAACAGAGAATTTCCATTGTCAGACCCTTGCCTGCCTTGATTCCATAACGGGCAAAATGCTATAGTTTCGGCCCATGAGTTTAAAATCTCAGCACATCGGTTGTGAAGTTTAAATTTGATTAAAATACATTTGGAATAATAAGTTAGTATTAATGGTAACCATTAAATTACCACATTGTCATAAAAGCACATCTGGCTCAATAATGATCTTTTAAGAAAACAAGTCTGCTGTCTTTATCTGGTCTGGCCAAATCTAATTCCAAACCTACAGCAATGTAATTGGGTAATGACTGCTGAATGAAATGGCCTAATAAATCAGAAATGTCCACATCCCATAAATGAGTATTAAAGAATTCTCCTCTTGTTTAATATATTAATGCTGCATTAAGGTATTAACCCTTTTAAAACAAACAAGCTAACACTTGCGTAAAAAGAGCATACAGGAATGTAGTATGAGCACCTTGAGTTTGATGGGCAAAGTTTACTTATCAGAAATTCTATCTATAGTTTCTTCAACATTTTGCTTGCTCAGTTTTGAGACAAAACGTTGCACACATTGAATAAAAGACAAGATCATACTGGAGCTATGCTAAAATGTAACCATGTAATGTGGTGTCTGATTGCACTTAGATTTTTTTTAGAAGTTTTCTTTGTGTAGTTTTGAAGTTAGCAACAGGTGGTTTCTTTGTCTTACCTGTGTAGTGTCAGGTTGCACTAGGCGTTATTTCATTGGTTATGTGAATGGAGTGCTTATTGGTGAGACATGGCTTAATGGTCTCTGTGTCAGATGTTCATTTGAGCTGTCATTGTTCTGTTTTTTCACACTGGCTTTACTGTATACCTTTTGTCAGTTGCCTATATTTAAGCATTTAGTTTTATTAAAATTTCATTCAGTTAATGTTTGACATGAAATTTCATGCAATTACAGCCTTTTTCACACATGGTGAAGCTGGTATGCTAAAACCAACATATATATGCATGCACCTTTATACTCATTAAAAACTTTGCCTTGTATACAGTGGACATATTTTTGTTTATAATATCACTTAATTTTTTTTTCCAATTTTCTTCTTCCTCTCTTGAAGGTGTTGAACCTGCTGCAATATGATTCTTCAAATACCAAGAAATTTTTTTTAACCTTACCTACATTTTTTCCATCTGTTAGGTGGGAGAGCAAGTCACGCAACTATGGCATTAAAGAGGCATCACAATAAAATCCAAATATTTGTTAGAATATAACCCATGACAACTTTGTATTGGATGTAATGTGATTAACGGGAACAAGATGTAAGGGTCAGCTGATCTAATAAACCATGGAACCAATTAGAGTGATGTAATAGTCAGCTGACTAGCTGCTTCACCATAAATAAGGAACTGTATAGAATTGTGGGGAGCTTGGTGTGACCTAGGATGAGGTGTCAAGTTTGGAATAATGATGTTTCTTTGTTAAATCCTTTCTTTGATTTATAAGTTAGAGTAAGTTTTGTTGTATTTTCATTAGCTGCATTTTGAAGAGTCCCTTCTGAAAAAAAAATACTGTCTTCATTTAATGTCACATATGTTATGTCAAATCATTAGGTAATCACCAGCAGTGGTTGCACAGTGTGTAGCTCTATTTACAGTTTTTCAAATAATAAAGCCATCCATGCATGCATCCCAAAAGATTTGAATGACATCCAGACTTTATTTGAGAATGGCATGTAACATACATGCCAGAAAAGACTAGCCCCAATAAGAGAATGTAGCCAACTCCCCTTGATATTCAATGGCATTATCTTTGCTGAGTCTTCCACTATCCACTCAGCACTGACTAGAATCTGAACTGAACAAGCCATTTAGTTCGTATGGCTGCAGGAACAGGTCAGAGGCTAGGTATTCTGTAGCAAGTAACTTGTCTCCTAATTTTCCAGAATTTCTCTACTGTCTGCAACACACAAAGCATGGGTGTGGTTGAACACTGATATTCTGAATAATTGCAATTCTTGCAACACTCTAGAAACTCATTGCCATCCAAGATGAAGCAGAGATCTAGATTGGCACCTACCACATATCTAAATAACCAATCTGCTCGCTAACAGCTAGTCCTTCACTAGCTTAAAGGACAAGGGCAGTGGGTGCATGGGATCATCATCATCTCAAAATTTGGCTTTAAGTTGCATGTCATTCTGACTTGCTCATATTTCATAATTCCTTAATTGTCACTGTTTCAGAAACATAGCAGTTCCTACCTCAGAGTATTGTGAGAGTGGGAGCTTCACCGTATGGACTGCAGCAGTTCAAGAATGATACCTACTGTTTAAGGGCAGCTAAGGATGAGTTGTGAATGGCTAACTTGCCAGCAATACCAATAATGTAGGATTGAATAATTGACTTGAAAATGTTTCTATCCACAGAAAGTGCAACCTAGGTGGCCATGGTCAGCAAACAGAATTCTAAAGCTTGTAGGTGGATTGGGAAAAACAAGAAAGCCAGAGTGAATAAGGTGGGAACCTATTTGGGACTTCTGTAATCAGCATCTCAGTTGCTGCTTCATCTACTGCAGAGCAAGCAAAAGCTTAAACACAAAAATAGAATCTGTAGAATACCTACAGTGCAGAAGGAGGCCATTTGACCCATCAAGTCGGCACCAATTCTCCCACTAGAGCATCTTACCCAAACCCTGTCCCCATAAACCATGTATTTACTCCATTAATCCCTCTAACCTATATATCTTTGGACACTAAGGGCCAAAATATCACAGCAAATCCTTCTAACCTGCACATCTTTGGAGTGAGGGAAGAAACCAGCGCACCTAGAGGAACTCACGCAGACATGGGGAGAATATGCAGACTCCACACAGACAGTGAGCCGAGAGTTGAACCTAGGTTCCTGGCGTTGTGACGCAGCAATACCAACCAATGCGTTGTCCTGGGAAGGCCTATTACGTGACTGTCGCCCAGTAATTCAAACATAGCTATTACTAACACAATCCCCATTATAATCTAATCAATTAATGGTTCGTATCTAGAAATCTTCTGTCTCAACCAGTGTTTGATTGTTCAAATGATTGGGTTGAAAGTATATTCCTGTTGTAGCTTGGTGAGTTCATGTGATGCAGTGGTTAGTACTGCTGCCTCACAGTTAGGGACCCAGATTCGATTCTGATCTTGTGTGTAGTTTGCACATTCTCTCTGTGTTGCATGAGTTTCCTCTGGGTACCCCGGTTTTCTCCCATTGTCCAGTAATATGCGGGTTAGGTGGATTGGCAATGCTAAATTTCCCCTTAATGTCAAGGTAAATATGTGGGATTGCGGGGATAGGGCCCCTGGGTGGGATTGTTGATGGTACATGCTTGATGGGCCAAATTCCATTTTTCTCCATGATGGGGATTCTGTGATTCTATGTCTGGGAAACCCCTGTTGAATATGGTGATTGTCTGGGGCTCACACACGTTCTCCTGAGGTCATTGTAGTTGGTGGGACTTTGCAGACATGGTGTCTCCATCTCAGTGGATTGGAAAGTGGAGGGTATGGTGAAATTGGGTAGTTGTCTTTGGATGCAAAATCAAGTCACACATCGGGGGGGATGTTTTCCCCTTGCCAGTGGCAGGAGTTGTGGTGCTGGGGAAGAGGGGCAGAGTTGTATTAAATTGAATGTGATGGGAAGAGGCAGTTTTCTGCTGCTGTGAAATTAGTTTGGAGTGTCTGTTTTCACAGCTTTTATGACAGGTTATAGGTGAGTTTCCTGCTGATCTATGTCTGGAACCGCTGTTGTATTTATTTGCATCTCATGAATACTCATTAAAACCACCTTGCTGGAATTGCATTTCTCCCTGCAAGTCAACTAGCCTGCCAAGAGATTATGAGGATGGTCTATTTCCGAACCATACATATGCGGCATTCTCCAGGTGAGCTTCATTTCATCACTTACTTCAAGATAGATAGATGCTTCTTTTGTCTTCCTTTAAGAGTATCGCGACAAAATTTCAGGTGCTTCTATCACAGACTGCACAAACCAGTGGAGGCTGGCTTATGGGGAAAAGGTGGGAAGGGTATGGGAGGGAACATATAAATATATGAACATAGGAATTATGAACAAGAGTAGGCCATTTGGCCCTCAAGTTGGTTCCACCATTCAATAAGATTGTGTCTGATTTGATTGTAATGTAACATCCTGTTTCTCCCTAATAACCTTTTACTCCCTTGCTAATCAATAATCTAATTATCTATGCCTTGAAATATTCAAAACCTTTGCTTCCACTGCTTTGTGAAGATTCATGACCATCTGAGAGAAAACTTTCTCTTTGAGGGTGACTTCATGAGAAAAATTCTAAGTGTCTAGCTAGCATGAAAACAGAGTTTCAGATCCGTTTTTTGGGCGAGTCCAAATTGCAGATCTTATGCACTTAACAGAAGGAAAAAATGGACTAGACCATTTTGAACCATCAGAGGGAGGGGGCAGGTCTTAACTCAAAAGGAAAGTTGCTGCAAGAAGAGAGGGAGCCATTGTGCATGTTCAGACCTGTGACTGTACATGTGCAATGGCAACCAGCAGATAGCCAACAGGTTGATAGAGATTTGTCAGCTCTCTGCTACTGTAGCCAGTCTCAATGAACCCTCTCCAATGCCAACAATCCCAGGTGCCCATGGCCGATTGGGAACACCCCCCCCCACCACGCCTGGAAATATCACCACCACAACCACCAGTCGTAATGCAGAGTGGCAGCAGGGCCTCCACTCAGTACTGGATTGGCCTGCCTCCTTTGGACCTGCTTCTAACCTAGCCCCTGCACCTCCGGGCACTGTGTGGTGGGAACTGCCAGGATGCTAGGCTTGCAGTACCTAGCTGTCATTGCCCAAGGGGCTACCCTCCCCTGCCCTCAACTTCCCAACAGGTCCTCAATGGCCTCTGGTTCTACTGGTGAAGCCATTATGACTAGTCCCCATTTGTGGGGACATATGTAACCCTCAACAGAGAGAACTTCTCCCAGCTGCATCCCGGTGTCATTAATTCTATTCAATTGAAGATTTAAACATATTTAAATAACATTTTCAGCCTCTTGCAGAAATGGATATCTGTGCCAGTAAGATTATGAGAGGCAAGAAATTGGACACGAACCTGATTTCTCAATTCACTTGCAGTTATACTGGCTTGCCCCTCCCATTGATGGGTGGAGCAAAGTGGTAAAATTGCTCCCTTTGTCTCAGTTGAGTGACCCCTTATTTTTAAATAGTGATCTCTAGTCTTAGATTCTCCCACAAGAGGAAACATCCTCTCTGCAGCATTGTCAAGACTCATGATAATGATATCTTGTGATATAAAAGGATTTAATAAAGTTGCCTCCTAAACTCCAGTGGAATCAAATCTAGCCTATCCAGCCTGGTGGGGTGGGGATGCCACATCTAGATGGAGACCAGTTAAACAGCTTAGCACTTCCCCATTGGCTTTAAAATGGAGGGAAACCTGTAAAGGATATGGTATAATACTTTAATACTTCAGTTTGTTCATATGTGCACTGAGGAATTGATGATTCAGGCTGAAGGCAGCCCTACCTTCATGATGGCTCTCATCCAGATAAGGAGATGGAGGGCCCATTACCGATTGGGACGGGGTCATGAGGAGAAAGGTTCTAAACAGCAAGAGGCAGCAGGGCCTCTAAAGTCAATAGACTGGTGAACATGGATCACTGCACCAGCAAGCATTGACCCAACCATGGGTGTAATATAAATTGTACTTTGGTCTAGAGATGAGTTAAAGGCACGGCTCTCGTATACAGAAGCTGTCCCAGGATTTGATTGCTAATGCCTCCAATGATTTGTGACCACAAGGATTCTGGAGGAGTAATGCAAAGTTCCTGGCCTGCAATTAGTGAACGTCGGTCCGGGTGCTGTTAAGTATAGCGCCAGGACCTTCGACTCCATGAGGTAAGGGGATGAGGTGGGGGGGCTGATGACTTCCTGTCCACCCTATCATGGAAATCAACATGGTCCTCACTGATCCATAATTATTGAGTTGAAAAGTAGAAGATCCCATGTGTTCACCTGTCCCATTGCCCAGTGAGAATCACTCCCACATTTCGCAGCCATCACTCACTTGGTCTCCAGATTGGAAAATTCAGCTGTAAGTCTGTTTTAAAGCAAGATTTTAGCTGGGACTTTCCAGCTCCGCCATGATGGGATCTGCCATGGGAGATTTGGCAGAGCAGCCTTACATCCATTGACTTCCAGTGGGACCAGACGATCCTGGTGGCAGGTGGGGCCGGAGAACACACTACCCCATATTCAACCAGTCAACAATTTAATCTCTGGTGAAGCAACAGCTCATAAACAAGTTTGGTTTTGTATTAAGTTATAAACACACATTTTCTAGTATCAGCTTGCCTCAGCTAGTAACACGATTGCCTCTACCTCTGAGTCAGAAGGCTCTGGGTTGAAGTTGCACTCAAAGATAACCTGGCAGACATTTCAGTACAGTAACTAGAATGTTACGTGGTCAAAGGTGCTGTTTTTCATGTTCATTTGGATGAGTGAGAAAACCCATTATATAATTCAAAGGAATAAGAAGTCTCACAACACCAGGTCAAAGTCCAACAATTTATTTGATAGTAATCACACAAGCTTTCGAAAACAGTGTTCCTTCATCAGGTGTATGGAAGGTTCTGATCAGGGAAGGGCATATAAAGTCGCACACAGTTTACAGAATACTAATTAGAATGCAAGTTTTTATAGTTAACCTGCTATACAAGTCTTAAAGATGCAGACAATGTGAGTAGAGATAGCATTAGCATAGGTTAAAGAGAAGTGTGTTGTCTCCAGACAGAACAGTAAATGAGATTTTACAAGCCCAGGTGAGTCATAGGGGTTACATATAGTGTGACATAAACTCAGGATCCCGGTTGAGGCTGTCCTCCTGTGTGCAGAACTTGGCTATCACTCTCTACTCAGCGACTCTGCACTGTCGTGTATCATGAAGGCAACCTTGGAGAACGCCGAAGATCAGAGACCGAATGCCTGTGACTGCTGAAGTGTTTGCCAACAGGAAGGCAACAGTCCTGCCTGGTGATTGTTGAGCAGTGTTCATTCATCCGTTGTTGTAGCGACTGCATGTTCTTCCCAATGTACCGTGCTTAGGGACATCCTTTCCTGCAGCGTATTCGGTAGACATTGTTGGCCGAGTTGCAAGAGTATGTGCCATGTACCTGGTGGTAGGTGTTCTCACGTGAGATGATGTCATCCATGTCGATGATCTGGCATGTCTTGCAGAGGTTGTTGTGGTCACTGTTCTCCTGAAGGCTGGGTATTTTGCTCTGAACAACAGTCTGTTTGAGGTTGTGTGGTTGTTTGAAGGCAAGAAGTGGGGGTGTGGGAATGACCCTGGTGAGATGTTCATCTTCATCAATGACGTATTGAAGATTCCGGAGAAGATGTCGTAGCTTCTTCGCTCCAGGGAAGTACTGGCTGACAAAGGATACTCTGTCCACCGTGTCCCGTATTTGTCTTCTCAGGCGGTCCATGCAGTTTTTCGCTGTGGCATGTTGGAACTGTCGATTGATGAGTTGAGCGCCATATCCTTCCATACATCTGATGAAGGAACACCGTTACTGACAACTTGTGGAATTACTATTAAATAAACTGGTTGGACTTTAACCTGGTGTTGTGAGATTCTTACTGTGTTTACCACAGTCCAATGCTGACATCTCTACATCATAATTCAAAGAAAACAAGGTACTTCTTAAGGTATATTGGCCAACGTTCATGTTCAACACTATGTGGAAAAGTGTGAGGTTATGCACTTTGGTAGGGAGAATAAAGACGTAACCTATTTTTGAAATAGGGAATGAATTCAGAAATTGGAAGCATATTGGTTCAAGACTCTCTTAAGGTTATTTTGCAGGTTGAGTTGGTAGTTAGGAAGACAAATGCAATGTTGGCATTTATTTTGAGAGGACTAAAATACTAAAGCAGAAGTGTATAAGGCTTTGGTAAGACCATGTTTGGAGTAATGTGAGCAATTTTGAGCCTCATATATAAAGAAAGATGTGTTGGCCCTGGAGGGGGTCCATAGGAGATTTACAGAATGATCCCAGGAATGAAAAATCTGACATATGAAGAACGTTTGAGGACTCTGCATCTGCATTCGATGGAGTTTAGAAGGATGAGGGGGAAATCTTATTGAAACTTACAGAATACTGAAAGGCCTGGATAGAGTGGATCTGGGAAAGATGTTTCCATTGGTAGGAGAGATTAGGATCCGAGGGCACAGCCTCAGCATAAAGGGATGACTCTTTAGAACTAAGATGAGGAGGAATTTCTTCAGCCAGAGGGTGGTGAATCTGTGGAATTCATTGCCACAGAAGGCTGTGGAGAGCAGGTCATTGAGTATATTTAAGACAGAGATACATAGGTTCTTGATTGGTAAGGGGATCAAAGGTTATAGAGAAATGGGGTTGAGAAACTTACCATCCATGATCGAATAGTGGAGCAAACCTGATGGGCTGAATGGCCTAATTCAGCTAGCTTATGGTCTTGTCTTAACCGACATCAACAAAACTGATTAACCAGT
Source organism: Sphyrna mokarran (assembly GCA_024679065.1). Taxonomy (NCBI): domain Eukaryota; kingdom Metazoa; phylum Chordata; class Chondrichthyes; order Carcharhiniformes; family Carcharhinidae; genus Sphyrna; species Sphyrna mokarran. Next base: position 17,937,833 of record JAGIQG010000028.1, on the reverse strand, counting down.
GATTTGTCTCATTGCCATTTATTAGACCTTGCTGTGTGCAAACTAATCGATATAAAACAATGATGATTACACAGAAAGAAAGACTGGCTGACTGATTTGCATTTATAGTACTTTTTGAAATGTGCTTATCATTGCAGTGTAAGGACATGTGGCAGTCAATATGCACATGGCAATATCCCACAAATCACTATGTGGCAGTTTCCAACTCATCTGTTTTACTGGTGTTGTTTGAGCAATAAATGTTGTCAGGATACCAGGAAAAACCTTCCAGCTCTTCTTTGAAATAATGGCATGGGATGTTTTACACCCACCAAACTTTAAGCACTGCATATCGACCAGACAATTCTACTATTTGTTAGCATTCAAATCATCTGTTCATGTTGAGCCACACAGTTGCAATTACAAGATGTAAACCACATTAAAACTGCCAGGCAGCCTCTCATTTCAGATTCCTGGTCACTGTTTCAGTTGGCCAGAATTTAAAACAAATTCTTTGAAGGTATGCACAACATGTACATAGCATTTGCATTTACATAGCACCCTGAAAGATCTGGCAGAAATGCCCCAATGTTTAAGTAACGCTCTAGGAAAGTACTTTCCTTCATTTTAATGCCTTTTATCTGACCCACAGAGTGAAAATTTTGATGAGTGGTTTGGATATGAGAACAGTTGAACGGGGGAAGGAGGTTACAGCTGAGTGTGGAACAGAAGTTCAATGTTAGGGAAGTTGCTGGAAAGGCAAGGTTTCTACAAAAAAAATCCTTTCCATACGCTTTTTCGCAGCAGCCCAATGAGGACTTAGAGAGCAGTCCATTAGGCCACACCCAGGAATAGAAAGAATTGTGAAGATTTAAATGGACCTTGCAGTTGTCAGAAAGTAATTTGAGCTCTGTGGCAGACATTGCTGCTTTGGAGCACACAATCCTAAAGTCTCTTTTGTGAACTACTGGGTGTCACAGTCCACAATTTGGGAAGCCCTGGTCCACGGATTTGAATACTAAATCTGGGCTGACACTTCATTATAGTATTGAGTAACGTGCTGCATTGTCAGATATATCATCTTACAGAGTTCCTCCATGTGTTTAAATATTTGTCAAAAGTACTGTGGAATTATTTAAAGGTGAGCAGGAGTCTTTTGCTGATGTGTTAGCCACATATGTGCTCTTTTTCTCTCTCACACACACTCACACACGCACAAACTCATGTTCCCTCCCTCTCTTTCTCTCTCATATTCTTTCACACACACACACGCCTGCACACATACACATTCACCCTACCTCTCACACACACAATCATCCACTCGTCTCTCACATTTACTTATGCTCCCTCTTTCTAACACACAGACTGATGTGCTCTCTTTCTCTTTCTCATACATACACATTCATCTTCCCTTAACACATGCATACACACACATACATGTTCATTCTAGCTCTCACATGCAATCATCCCTGAACTCCTCACACAGTCTCCTCTCTCCAAACTCTGACCCCACTTTTTGCAGATCACATTCTTCCACCCTCACTGTACCCACTCTCCTGAGATACAAAAGTTCCCACCCGTCATAGGCCCTGTTCTCCTTTACCAAGACCTAAAATGTACCCCAATCCCACTGTCTCCACTCATTTGATGAAGGAGCAGTGTTCTGAAAGATCATGATTCCAAACAAACATGTTGGATTTTAACGTGGTGTTGAGATTTCTTACTGTGCCCACCCCAGTCCAATGCTGGCATCTCCACATTACAAATTTAACTCTGTCATTAATCATTTTGAGAATCTGGATATTTAAAGACGTGTTGTCTGCGGTGGATCGCGATTGTGCAATTGAAAGTTTGCAAAATACCCTTTTTTTTTAAACCAATGATAACTGATTTGGTGTATTTTATATGTCTGCTTCACAATTTTCTTTGTTCTTTGAACAAATTGCAAGAATCATGTGCAAAAAGCTGTATTCTCTCAATGTGCTTTCTGTACAATATTTAACATTTATTCAGTAAATGTGGCTTTGCATTAACTCTTACACTTTTAAACAAACCAATCAATGGCTGCTGCATGAGGAACTGTTTGTGATTGCTACCTCTGAAAGGAAACAACATTATGATTGGTGCAGTGAAACAAATTGTAAATTACACTTAGTTGCTTAGCAACTGATATGGAGGCAATAAAGAGAGTTTGGAGAGCAAAGTGCAAGCTGAACGCCAGAGACAGCTTTGTATTTAAAGGCACATTTTCTGCCCAGAATATATCATTGAACTGTAAGTGGTTAACTCTTGACATGTTTTAGCATGTTTATTAATTCAGGAAGTTAGTGTTGATATTGCTGGCAAGGCCAGCATTAATTGCCCATACATATGTATCCTTGAAAAAGTGGCAGTTTCACTTATTCCTGCTGCCTCTATTCTTTGGAGTTATGTATTTGAGAAGTGATATCACAGCAACTCTGGTGAATTGCGTCTTGTAAAAAATATATGTGAAGATACATTGTGCTAGTTGTGGATGGAGCTGTTTATGGTGGTGGGTTGGGTTCTAATCATGAAGCCTAGTTTGTCCTGGAACTTATTGTTATTAAAGCTGTACTTATCTCAGGCAAATGTGACTGACCTGATTGTGCTTTGTGGAAAGGCTTTGAGGAGTCAGGCCATGAAACACTTGCCACAGAATATCCAGCCTTTTCCTGCTGTTATAGCCACAGTATTTATGTGGCTGGTCAATGGTAAACATCAGGATGTTGACAGTGGAGGATTGCCACTGAATATTAAAGGAAGGTGGTTTAGACTTTTGATTGGAGATGGTCATTGTCTGGCACAAATATTACTTAACACTTACCAGCCCAAGATTGAATGTTGTCCATCTCTTGCTGTAAGAGCAACCTGATTGCTGCTTTATCGGAAGAATTGTGAATGAAACTAAAGGCTGCAATCATCAGTGAACATCTCCACTTCTGACCTTATTTCGAGGGAAGGTTATTGATGAAAGTGGTTGGATCTAGGACACTGCCGTGAGGAATTTGAAAAATAATGGCCTGGAGCTGAGACAATTGGTTTCCTCCATCCCCTTTGTAGAAGGAATGCCTCTAGCCAGTGCAGAAATTATCTCAATTTTACTAGCACTGGCACAACAGCAGGACAGAGGCTGGATATTCTGTGGCAAGTGAGTCATGACCTGAGTCCTCAAAGCCTTTCCACAAAGCACAAGTCAGGTCAGTCACATTTGCCTGAGATAAGTACAGCTGTAATAACAATAAGTTCAACAACATCCAGGACAAACTAGGCTCCATGATTCGAACCCAACCCACTAACATACTGCCTTGACTGCCCTTGACATCCCTCATTTCTGAAGTTCATCTCTTTTGTAAATGCTTGGCCTGAGGCTGTGGTATGGTAAGAGTTTCTTTTTTGATTTCATATTCAAATTTAACCATCTACTGTGGTGGGAATTGAAATTGAAACCCCAGAGCGTTGATTTGGGTTTGTGGTTCACTAGTTCAGTGACCCATACTACTAGGCCACAGGAAGAATCCAAATGGAGTTTGGATGCAACTGGACTGAGATGCCTTATTCAAAATGGTCATGCAATGTGACAACAAGGAACTTGGGACTAAACATAACAGGAGCCAAGATTGCATATGGACAGGCAAATCACTTTGGCCAGTATGAGGAACTTACTCACTATCTTGGCACTATTAGCAGCTGAATGATCCTTAACCCAAATTGAGTATTTATATGCAGGTTATCAATTATAGGCTCCTTGCTGGCACTGGTAATGCCACCTTCCATCCCTCTGTTGATAGTAGAAAGTGGACCTTTGGGTGGTAACTGGATTGGATTTGTCCTGCTTTTTGTGAACAGGATATACCATGGCAATTTTCCAGTCATTAGGTAGATGCCAGTATTGCAGTTGAAGGGCTTGGCTAGAAACCTGGCTGATTCTTGAGTACCTGTGGATGGTTTTTCTGCCCCACTGCCAATTGAAGCCCGTAATGGGCAATTAATGCCTACTTAAGGGCCTCTCCCCACCACCACTGATATTAATTCAGTGGCAGGTAAGCTGTCTGTGTGGGTCCCTGGGAAGGGGGGGGAAGAGGAGTTTCCTCATTTGAAAGCATAGATTGAGGGACCCGCTGGGAGCCATCCCTCAGGTGTTGCTGCCAACCCTCTACGTCCCCCTCCCCTGCAATCTCCAGCTCATGAAACCCCTACCACCATCATTTAACCTCTGCCTTGGGTTGCTTTGTGATGATGGGCCTCTGGTGAGTGTTGTTCCTGCAAACCTTTGGTAGTCAACCCCTTTGCCTAAGTTTTCCTAAGTAGCCATCAAGTCCTGAAGTTGGGCTTGTGCTAGAGATAAGGGTGCTATCCACTGTGCTACAAAACTTCCTTTTAATACCACCATCAAAACCAATCACATTCTAAGTGTAGGTGAAGAATGGTAATTTTGGGAAATATGCTAGAAATCTGCTGCTATTTACTAAACAGTACCCCAGCAAGAGTCAGTGAATTCAGGAGAGAAAATATACATCATGAAAGTACTAATAGTTTCGGAAAGGAGAGCTGTTAACCTAATATACTTATCCACAGTATCCTCCTTGGTGCATTTGTAACTGGAAGATCCTGTTGGATTGAAGGACCAGAAAGTCTGGCCTATGTATTTGTTAAGCCTGTAACTCAGTTTCATTAAGTAAACCTATATCCTTGGGACAAGATCGATTGGACTTTTATTCAGGCATAAAGAATTTTTTGTAATTCTTGGAATCCAAAGACAGTGCCGTAGTAAATTTGGAGATGATCCGGCATCTGTAAATCATACCTCAACTTAACCGGTGTCTTTCATAACAAAATGGGAAATTTGGGAGATCATACAAAAATGCTGGAAATGCACAGCAGTTTTATCTTCATTTGAAAGAAAAATAGCTTCATGTTTGTTTTGATCCTGAAATATTTGTCTATCTTTCTCTTCCAAATCTTCTTGAATTTTCTGCCCTAAGGCAGGTTCAACCCACAGCCCAATGACCTCTACCATGTGTTGGGCAAAGAGACAAGTCCCACCCCATCTGGAGTGAGGATTGAATCCCTTCCTGTTGGCACTAATCTAATCCACACTGACTGTCTATCTAGCTGAGCCAGCCAAATGATGCTCTCCCCTTCCCACTATAGGTCTGGCTTGCTATAGTAAACTATGATTAGTGATTGTAAAGGCTGCAACTTGTTTTCATCACGTGGCTGACCAGGAATCTCTCCCACCTGCTGTTGGCATATGTTAAGATGGATTTACAAGTTGTTATACAACCTGGCATATGTTATGAATGCACCTTCCTTGGCCATCAAGTCCTGGAATGGGACTTGAACACAGAACTTCCAGCCCTGGGGCCACCCACTACCACAAGACATTCCTTTCTCCTAGAAACTGCCACAAATTTCCAGCATTTTATGTTTTGATATTGAGAAATGATTAGCAGAACTTTTGAAGAGATCAGTTTAGAAAGGTTTTTAATACTGGGAAGAGAGACAAAGAAGTGTAGAAAGAGAGGCAAAGAGTGCAGGTCTGTTAGAGGATTTGTCACTATTGATGGAACAGAGGAAGAGATAAACAATAGAACAGAGGGTGGAGGAGGAAGAAACTGTAGGCAGGTAGGTTTAGAGAAGATTGCCACTTAAATGCATGAAAATGTTGGAAGACAAGATGAAGGATTTTGAAATCATAACATTGAAGAACAGGGTGTCAAGTGGAGGGGGCAAACATAGAAGTGACTGGTGATTGGAGGTAGAATATAACTTGGACTGCTGTGTTGTCAATAAGTTATAGCTGGTTTAGTGTATATATCCTTGTCTGTCCCTGGAACTCCCACTTATCCAAACCACAAGGGTTCTCATTTTAAAGAAGCATTATTGTTGTCAAGGATTTTGAATGTGGGAAGGTAAATTTAAAGGTGGATCCAATCCCTTAGTGCAGAATTAAAAGGAGGGATGACCAAGAAATAGTTAATGTGATTAGATTACATTAAGACTGCATTTTAAAAGCCTGCAGTTTTTAGGAGAAAGATGTGAGTGCTGAGAGAAGTTCTGTAACGTTTAGGTCCTAACAGTGAGTTAAAGTAAGCAAAGGTCAGTAATTCTTGATTTCAACAGATCCAAATTCCACAGAGGCAGAAATAGTACATAGTTAGAACACAGTGGGGTCAAGAATGAAAAGATCATGTTACATCATATTGGGAAGGACCTCTGGGCTTTGAAATTGCCTCCTGGACACTGGCAATACCTGGGGTAGCACTGAAGTATAGAGCTATGGTTCCAGCTTGATTACTGGATGGAATTTCATTGTAAGGGGTCTCATCACCACTGGGTTAGAGAGGGCCAAAAATAAGCTTGGGTTCTTGATTATTATAAGTATCATGTTGTGACCAGATTGGAAAATGAATATTGTGATGATACTGCTATCAAACAGTTTATCAATACTCACTGTATAGGAAAGGTACAGAGATGGTTGTTGTGTTTCCTTGTGGCTTTAGTAGTGAAGAATACTTAAGAGAATCAACAGTAGCAATAATGAAGCCAAAGCTAATCTCTTTAAATCTTGTATAATGTAGCATCCAAATGTTCTTTGGAATGACTTAAACCTCTCAACATTTGTGGTATAACCAGAATTCTCGTCACACTGGGGTGTTACAGAATAGTTCAGATATCAATTCTGATGAAACAGTTCAAAGCAGATATAATATATGTGAAACCCTGAGGCTTACCCATGTAGAATGTTTAACTTTCTTTATCCTAATTTCCAGCCGTCCTTTTCTGGAAATACTGACTGACACTGAGGTTTGGCTGAATGAGGACTGAGGCGGGCAGCCTCTGCTACAGAAACAAAAGAGAATTTCTTCACATGGGAGTGTCGGCAAGCAGCTTGGTACCTGGGGAAAATTAGTGCTCCAAAGCCTGATCAATTTAAATCATTCTGCAGTGCTCTGGCTGTAAAATGAGGACATTATTGAACTCTGATGCAATCCCCTCATCTAACATCTGCGTGCATGCACTTTCCAGATGGCCAACAAATTGATGTTTAAAAATCAGGGTTCATTTTCCCCAAGTGTTTGAGGATAAATTCACTGTAAGATCTTTTAATTGAAATCCAATTTCAACAAAAGCCAGAAGGTAAAGAAATATCTTGTTTGACTGGACAGAATCTGCAAAATCTAATGATTGAGAGCACTCCAATGATTAAGAGTTAATGGGTAAATACAGACTGAGTGTGATGTACATCACAAAGATTAAAGGCTCAATCCCTGGTCCTTGTTGAGTGAGCTGTTTTGAGTCGTCACAAGAGTTAAGGGTTACAATTGGCCTGAACAATCTCAGAATAGGGAAAGGAAAAGTATCAACCAGTTCCCTTGTTCATGGATCAGTATCTATTGAGCTCCATTGAAGAGTATGAATGTGATGTTTGGCAAGGACAAATCAAGCTGTAGACTAAAATGATATGTCTACACTTCTCTGGATTGCAGCAACATGTTCTCAAAGTATTTGAGAAGTAAAGTCATTAACTTCTCTCTAACAGCTGGTTAATGTTAAGTGATAAAAGGGAGCAAAATTAACCTTTGAACTGAAACTAACAAGCTGTGGGTTGTGTCTGTTGTGCAGCAATACTGGAAGTTATATAAAATGTGTTCAGCCAGCCATGCTTATTAATATTTGCACATGAAAGGAAAATGATAGAACTCTGAAAAAAGGCAAGTTTTCCAGCAAATGACGGCAAAAAAACTAATCCTAGTTCTGATAAAGATTGCTATTTATACTGTTCTTCACATCTCTTAGAAATATCCCAAAGCATTTCACAGTGAATTACATTATGCACAGTCAATGTCATTACACAGCCATTTTCCACACAGCAAAGTTACATTCCAAACGAAGGACGTAAGAGTCATAGAGCAATACAGCATGGAAACAATACAGTTCGGCCCAACCAGTCCATGCTGACCATGTGCTCTCCCTGCTAGTCCCAGTTGCAAGTTTGGCCCATATCCCTCTAATCCTTCCCCATCCATATAGCCAGAACCCCCTGCAACTTTGAAGTATCTTCTGTTTCTGCAGCCATTACCCTGCAACTGTTGAAGAAAGTATCACAGATAAAATGAATGAAATGTGAATCAATCAGAACAAGGCCAAAAACAAAAAAAAAATCAATGTTCAGCAACATGAAATCTTAGGGAGGTTTCTCATTCACATAAATTAATTTCAGATGTATATGTATACCTTTTAATACAATGGCATTTTACATATGGATTGGGAGAGTTCAGTTACTTCTCTGAAGTGACCTTCCCTTTTAAAGACATTGGACATGGATAAGGCTTTGAAGTTGAATGGTAAAGGAATATTGAATCTAAAGACTTTCATTGGCATTATCATAAGAGATTAAACACCTTGTTAATAATATACAAATAAAACCTTGACTGCTGCCTTTGTTTAAAGTAATCTGAAAATCCAATTGTAGATTTGCTTGCATACCATTTGAAAGTAATTCTTGCATTATCTCCTGGCTACACAGTTTTACACTGTCTTTATAAGACTATCCATTGCAGTGTCCAGGGAATACATGAAATTTAAACAAAAACCTGCTTTTATATTGATTTTCAACTTTAGCCTGGGTCTATTGGAGCCACTGTAAGAAGTCTCATAACACCAAGTTAGAGTCCAACTGGTTTATTTGATAGTAATCTTACAAGATTTCGCAAACGGTGTTTCTTCGTCAGGTGTATGGCTGTTGGAGCCAGCAGCGATTGAAGGTTCAATTGATGGATTTGTTAAGACTTAGCCAGAAGAATCTGTCTCTATTTTTGTCTTGTTACTTGCTGCCCGTCTATTTGCCTTGTGGCAAATAAAAACTCTGCATCAGTGACAGCACATCCTTGCCAAATTTTAAGTTTGTCCCCCTGCTGACATCGCTGCTTTACTTCACTTGGCCTCTATATGCCTGTCTTATGATGTTCTGAAGGAGCAGACTGGAACATTGATGTATTTTCCTGTCTGTGCACAGCAGCCAATTTGCCATGTCAGTCTGCGCTTAATTGTATGTCCCTTAGAACACTTTTTACCCCAGCTCATGAGGAGAGTGACAGAGTAGGAAGTGATCAAGCCCAAGATGGGGTGCAATGTTTTATCTTATCAGCTTGGATCTTGTTTGTCTCTTTTGCAGCGACCTTGAATTGGATTCAATTTGAATTTGATTTTTGAAACAAGCAGGGAGACGGAATTGGGTTTGCCCAGTCCATTCTGAGCTTTGACTTTGTAACTTTAAGAATGGAGTAAAAAAAGTGTCCCACTTCCCAGAGATTTGCCTGTAATATGAAAGATAGTGGAATGCTTTTTGCTGGCTTTTACTATTCATTTCTAATTAGTGCAGACAGCTACAAAGGACATTAACTTTATCATCCCGAAAGCGTAAAATCCCACTGGAAGTCAACAGACCTTTCCATGGCCTGCCCCTTGCCCACTCTGATTCCCGTGTTGGACAGGATGGTAAGATTCTAGCTATGTCTTGAATTACATTTTACCATTATTCTGTATTGACTTCCTGTTCAGCTTTATTTAGCCTAGCAACTCCCCGATGTCTTGTCCAATTGGTCACATTTAATACATATGGCAATTATGTGGCCCATTTGGCCTCAAATCACCTAACAATAGATCAGTGCTACATGTGCTTTGTGGAAATATTAGAACATATCTTGTTCCAGTCCTATTCAGATGCCATGCCCCTTGCCTCTTTTTTGAATACATTGATAACGGAATGATGCCATTTCCTACTCTCACTCTGAATTGCGAAATTTTGTTAATTTTGTTTCTAGTTGCCACTCTCCTCTCATCCTTACTTGTTTTATCTCCTACTCTTTTCTTCCCTGGTTTCTCTATTTCTGTTCTTGGTTAATCGGGCCTGCTGTTGTGTCCATCCCATTTCTGTCACTTCTGCTCTCACCTCTTCCCTTTCCTTTTGGAGACCATAGAATTTCCCTTTTCCTCACCTTCCACTCTATCAACCTCCATATTCAACAGATCATCTTTCTCCATTTCCGCAATCACCAAACACATCTTACCTTTACCCTTCCCTTCCAGCGACAACCTGATTCATTCCTCAGTCACCCTCAGCAGCCCATTATCTGTCCACAGCACCTTTCCATCCAAACCCAGAGGATGTAACATCTTTCCTTTTACTTCTTCCCACCTCACTATCCAAAGTCCCAAACATTCCTTTACTGAAACAACAATTTACATGCACTTCTTTCCGTTCAGCATAAGTGGTTGCTTTTATGTGTTTTACTTTGCAAATACATATTTGCTTTGCAGAACTCCTCTGTTTAGTCTGCAAACATGACCCCGAGCTTCCACTGGGCAGAAGCAACTCATTGTAATCTACGAATGCAAAAACAGTGGAAGGAATTGGTTGACTTGTGTCATGCACAGAAAATTTGCTGCTCCATCGGTGATTGGCTAAAATAGCATTGAACTTCTTGTCTTTCTGATGTCAGGCTCAATGCCACATAGCATAGGATGTTATGATCTTCTTGACGCAATGAAATGTTCTAATCTACCACCATTATTGTTTTAATTTGTTATTTTAATAGTCAATATTATTTTATTCTCAAGTGTAATGCAAGATGCTATGAGCAACTGAGAGGTATAACCCTCTCCCCTTGTGGTTCACGCATGAAGAAATCTGCTTGGACAAAACAATGCAGAGTGCCCAGTGCCAGTGAACCATTCTTCAACACAAATCAGTATCATTTGGATTGGGCAGGAGGGAAGGAAATTGGAAAGAAAAGAAAAATAAGAGAAGTGATTCAGGCTTGAATCTAGAGCTATTTATTAGGAGAATAGTAGCACATGTAACCAATCCCCCAGAAGAGGATTTGTACTCCACCAATAGCTTTGGTTGGTTAAACCATCCACATTAGCACTTTGTATATGAGGAAATATGTAACTAAGAAAAGTCCTTTTCCAACCAGTTCCTATAGCATAATACCTCCTTATCGATTAAGATCAGTGTCAAAATGCTGGAAAACATGGACCATTATCTGCAACTAGATAACCTCCTCTTGATGAAGGCAGACGTAGATGACAACATTCACCTTCACCTCCAATGTGCCAGTTCAATCTTTAGTAATTGAGAGGAAAAATGTTTCAGGACCAGAATCTTCAATATGAGACTGAGGTCAGAACCAATATGCTTCAGAGATTTGGCTGACCCACAAAAGGCACCTCAAACCACTGGAAAAATACTGTCAGTGTTGTCTTTGCAAAATCCTCCAAATCTGGTAGCAATAAAGATGGTCCAGCAGAAGCATCCTCTCCTAAGCCAACAGATCTAGTATTATGACTCTAGTCACTTGAACTCAGTTTCATTAAGTGGGACATGTCATTTGAATGCCTAACACCATACTCCTGAAGCAACTATTTTAATTGGACAGTAGAAACACTTTAGGGGTGTCTTCAAAGCATCCCTCAAAAGATCAAATATCCCATGAACACTTTGGTTTGTGACGAATCAAAATGTATAAGGTTTATTCAAGATGGCACCAAATACATCAAGAGACGTCATGGGAGCATGCAGAAAGCCAAGGCATGAAAAAGAACGTGCAAGCCTCCAAACATCTAATCTGCCCAAGCCTTTTAGCATCACCTCTCCAAAATGCGGCAAAGTCTGCAGATCATTCATTGGACTTAACAGCCAAATCAGGCCCATTGAAATGGAATGGAAGTAAGTTATCCACAATCCTGAGAGACTTCTTAAAAAAACTTTGATGAATGAAGCAATCTTAGCTGGGTTATTAATGGGGCGGCCTTCGCTCACACAGAGGTACTTGGGGCCCTACAGTTGTGGCAGCTCACCTGGGCTATGGAAGTAAAAGGAACAGCAAGAATTCCTAAAAACTTTACTGACCATACTGGAAATTATGCACGTGTGTGGATGGTGAGGGTTTTGTTGCAATGCCTGATATTAAGCATTGAAGAATATTGTTTGCAAATGACGAGTGGCCCCCTGGAGGGAAGCATAAGCAGACATTTGGAGCAATTAAAATCGTACTTCAGAGAGTCGGCAGTTCCAGGAGAAAACTTGTAGCAAAAAAAAGGGAAGGACTTAAACTATATGGGTTGATACTGTTAAGTGGCTGTACAAAAGCGCTACACTCCCCCGTGTCCTTACTTGCGATGGTATGATCTGTTGCTGTGGTTACTGGCTGAGGGAAGTCAGTGCAATGCTGTTTTCTGTACACTTTTGCGCACTGCTCAATTACATATTACTATATGTGGTTAGAATCATGCTGTGATGTCGAAAGCCAGCCTGAGACAAATTGTGCTTGCACACAAAACCCAGAGCATAGCACCACCAAACGGTAAACTAATAAAATTGCTCCTAAAATTGCTTCTTTGCCTCAACACTTTTTGTTAAGGCAATATATTTTTACCATATGTACTCTAAATCAAGTAAAATATATTCTGTCGTTTGTGTTCAAAGTAGTAAGTGAAAACCGATTAAAACGTACAGAATGGAAACATAGACGTAAGTGAAACCTTGTAAAGTTGCTGCTGGGGCAAGTCCGAGATGTCTGCCGTGGTTACACAGGTCCTATGCATTGATTAGAGCAAAACACTAGATGGGGTACTGACCATTCTTTCTGTTGGTGTCATTTTCTTTTCGATGTTTTTTAAATAGGATAAGGTGTCACGTAAAATAATGTTACCTCTTGGTAGTTCTGCTGTCACCTCTATTTGATACTAAGAATTGTTGGACTGGACCTATTGCAGCATTTTATTTTCTGACACTACTTATTCTTTAATTTATCCTTCCTACCTCCCTTGAAGGCATTGACACTTGCAAGGTATCGTTCAAGCTCCAACCCTAGTCAGTATTGTGAAGCTATTTTGCCTATGATGACAAGGGATGCAGGAAGCACAACTCACTTCTCAGAAGAGATACACAATAATGGCTTTTTCTATAACCAAATACAATGAGGCTAATTATAATACCTCTCTCTTGCTGACTGTGATCCGCTAACTTAGCAAAGACGAAAGGTGGAGCATCGAATCTTGTCTGCAAGGCTTAGTTACTCAACAGATAAACTTGCTGAGCTAGTGGGATACCTCACGATACTAGCCTTTATTATCAATTGACTTTGTGGCTCATCCCCTTTTTCTAACTTTATGGAAATAAATATAGAAATAAAGATCACAGCAACCGTGGACAACTATGACGTCCTTCATATTTTGTCATGCTGTTGATAAAGGCAACTATTTGACTTATTCAGTCTGATTAGACTAGGCTGGGATTAGTGAAATTGCACTGATGTAAATTAGATTTAACAGGACTAAATCTATGTTGCCTTGGGAGCAAGGGATAAAGAAGTTTAATTAGAGTTCATGTTGGTCTTTAATGCCTGTCTATCTAGGAGTGTCTTCACACCTGTTTCTTGGCAAGATGTTAGGGTTATATATTTTGCTCTGGTTAAAACTGAAATGCAACTGCACAGTGAGGCCATAGAATTTGAAACTGGCTTCTGAAAATTGTATTGTGCAAAAGCGTTCCAGCTGTAACTAACTACTATGTTCCCTGTCTAGACCAATCCATTAGGACAGGGATCTCTTCAAAAGCTTGTGGATCTTAAGGCCCTTTGCAGAATTACATTGATAAATTAGTGAGGTACTGAGGAACTGCTACACTATCAGTCATGCTGTTTTTTGGATGGAACGCTAATCCATTAGCTCTTTTTATGTTAAATATACAACTATACTACTCTGAAGAGCAGTTACTCCTTCAACCAATACACCAAAAGGAAAAGATAGGATAGACGTTTAGTAAAATGGAAATGAAAAATAATCTATCATTTGTACTTAAATTCTTGCTGAGAAAAGAAAGTCTTGAATTTATAAAGCATCTTGTAATGTCTTGTAATGATTCAAAGAACAAAGAAAATTACAACACAGAAACAGGCCCTTCAACCCTCTAAGTCTGCACCAACCATGCAGACCTATTAAACTAAAACCCCCTACCTTTCTGGGGACCATATCCCTCTATTCCCATCCCATTCATGTATTTATCCAGACGCCCCTTAACACTCAGTATTGTATCTGCTTCCACTACTTCCCCCGGCAGCGAGTTTCAGACACCCACTATCCTCTGTGTAAAAAAAAAAACTTGCCTTGTACACCTCCTTTAAATCTTGCCCCTTGCACCTTAAACCTTTGCCCCTAATAATTGACTCTTCTGCACTGGGAAAAAGCTTCTGACTATGCCCCTTATAATCTTTAGATTTCCATCAGGTCGACTTCCATCAAATTGGTTGAGAATAAACCAAGTTTCCCCAATCTCTCCTCATTGCTAATACCCTTCATACTGGGCAACATCCTGGTAAATCTTTTCTGTACCCTCTTGAAAGCCTCCACATCCTTTCTGGTAGTGTGGCAACTAGAATTGAACACTGTATTCCAAGTGCACATCAAATAAAGTACCTTGACTGTTGTTTTCTTAGTGCGTTTACCCCAGTCCAACACTGGCATCTCCACATCATGGTGTTAGCAAGGCAGACAGGTCATACAAAAACAGGATCTCATAAACAATAATAAATGTTCTTAATTTTTCTTGGATGAAATTGGTAGAGGGAGGAATGTTAGCCAGGGCAGTAAACTCTTCAAAATAGTACCATGGAAAACTTTCACCTGAACTAAAGGCACAGGCAGATGAAGGCCTTGATTTAATGTCTCAGCCAAAACATCTCTGATAATTCAGTGTTTATTCAATGCTTCACAGACATGTTAGCCTAGATTGTGTACTTCAATTCATAACATTCTCCCTTGTGTTCACCTGAGTCTATTATTAAATCACATGGATAGAAAAAGCTGCTTCCACTGTTTGGGAAGTAAAGAATGATCTATTTAAACATGGTCTGCAGCTTTCCTTGGGTGTTCTATGTTTTTTTTTTATTAGTGATACAAGTAGGCTTACATTAACACTGTAATGAAGTTACTGTGAAAATCCTCTAGTTGCTACAGCTTTATTAAGATGATGGGATTGGAGATGCTAAATTGTTCCTCTTTCCTCACTACTGCCTAGTATCAGCTAGGCAGGGGAAGTTAAATTTGGGTCTGAAGTGTCAACAGACCATTCATTTTGGGAGGGCATCACAACTGAGCCTATTTCTGACCTCCATTGGTTACGTGAACACACTTTTTTATTGGCAGGAGTCACTGAGTAAAAATAATTGATAGCAAGAGCCCTGATTGACTTCCCACTTTATAGCCCAGGAGGTACTGAGGCTAATCCTAGCACAATGGCTGGGATCGGCTAACTCAGCATAGACTGGTGATGAAACATGTATTTGCCAGTGATCAAGCAGCCCTAAGAACAGATTGCTAATCACCAAGATCCAAACAGTCAAATGCAGCGCTGATGCCAGCATAAAATATTACAGCACATTGAGAGAGAGCAGCCTGTGGGAAGGGTCCCCAGTATAGCTATGATGAATTTACAACACACCTGCTACACCCAGTCATTATATCAATAATTCAAACAGTTTCATCTTCAGAAATGCTCTTAGACTTTGTGGAATATTAAGTATCTTTTTAAATATAGAATGTAATGCCCTTCTTCACTGCGTGGTGAAAAGCTACTTTGGTACTATTAGTAGTGCTTGTTCAAGTTTGATGATGGGAGATCATGGTTTGTGAGCCAACTCCTGTTTATAAAACTAAGTTTCTTATTCCAGCAACGAAATTATACACCAAGAAACACAGAATTTAACATTCTACCAGCAGGATATGAGAACTGGATTTAGTCAAGCTAAATACCTGATGGCTTCTCATGAGTATTGGTCTCCCAAAGTCTGATTAAAACACATTTGCAGTGTTACAGCAGCTGAAGAAACTGCTGCAAAACTCCTACTGTAAAATTCAACAGATTGTTGGTGGTTCATTTCCAAAAAGTCATTGCATTTTAAAGCTCATTTTGTTCATGTCAGAGTTGAGATGGCAGCTGACTGAGTATCGATTCTGCTGCTTTAATTTGAACATAAATCAGCCTATGTCTGAGGTGAAATACTTTGTCAGAGACTTCAGACTGTTGTGTCAGAACTGAAGATTGCAGATAATTGGACTTGGCCTTGCTGCAGGAACTCTGCTTAACTTACAAACATACTTGGCTTTCTTCCATTTCTGACCCAACCCTTCTCAGTTCCTGTAAAAAACTGAAATTATACAGTTTCAACTCAAAGCTGAGCACTTTTTTAAGTTATGTTTCTATGCTGTAAATGTTTAAGTTCACTGCATCTTGTTTCAAGAAATAATTGCTTTTTTACTTCTGTCATGTGCCTTACTTTTCATTCCTTTATCCAGTTTTTTCTCCTGAAAGTACTGGCTTATTGACAGTCACATTCCATGGGTACATAATGGCCACTCTTCATTTGTAACCTCATTCAGTGAATGTGAGAGGTTGTTTTAGCATAGGGAATATCACAGCCATGTTCAATTGGTCCTTGTTCAAATCGATGTCTGTCGCTGGAGATTAATCAAGAGTAGGAACTCTGCCTGATAGGCTCCATAACAAAATGGATGAATTGTTGACACAGATAGAGATAAATGTGTATGACCAGATATTCATTATCCATGGATGCAAGGTTCCCAAGGCTGGCACCTAAATATTGAAAGGCGTTTCAAAAAGATAGGAAGCTTTGAAAAGGTGGTGGGATAGGTCTGTTAATTAAAGGTGTCATTAGTATGGTTCTGAGAGATGTCCTTGGCTTGAATAGAGATTTTAAAAAAGTAAAGGTAAGGGGTGGAGTATTCTTTAAGCTTCCTAACAGTAAAAAGTAAAGTTGCTGTAATTCCAGATCACCAGAGACTACTCTCTCCTTTGATGGGGGAGTACTGACTGATGGTGATTGAACCCAATTGCCCTCATACCTCCAGTGAGGGACAAAGTAGAGATGCTGGCATCTTTATAAATAATCTCAATTTGTAAGGAAATTGAACCTGTGCTGTTGGTGCTGCTCTGCATCATAAACTTGCCATCTAACCAATTGAGTTAAACTGACTCCTTAATAGTAATTACATAGTGGAATGGGATATATATCCTTTTTGTGCCCTTTTTGAATTGTCATCTTTTGTGCAAAGGGGACCTTTATCTTCAGTTCCAGGTCTGATTGGTCTAACACTTTAGCCTGAGCAACATAAAAATCTAAACCATGCATTTCCTGCTCTTTCCCAGCAGCCACATATGTGGACAGCCCAAGATTCGTCGGGTCTTGGAGCTGCCAATCACAGAACTGAAGACGAGGGTTAGTTTTAGTTTATCTACATGAATTTTAAATTATGTGGAATCTTTTCTCATTGCGCTCTTGGTGGGCTTTGCACAACACACCAGTATGCCAGGACACTGAGAACTACTGAGTTAGTGTACGGATACAAAAAGATGAATGGAATGTTGGCATTTATTGCAAGAGGAATAGAATATAAGGGTTGACCTCCTTATTTGAAAAAATATAAAATTGCAACAGAAGCAGTTCAGAGAAAGTTCACTCGACTCATTCCTGGGCGAAAGGTTTATCCTATAAAGAAAGGTTGGACATGTTAGGCCTATACACTTTGAAGTGTAGAAGAAGGAGAAGTAATTTTATTGAAATGTATAAGATCTTAAGGGGACTGGAGAGAGTGGATACTGGAAAGATGTTTCCACTTGTAGGAAAAACTATTAAGAAAACAATTTAAGAGTAAGAGATTTATCCTTTAAGGCAGAAATGAGGAGAAATATTTTTTATTAATAGGTCACTAGTATATGGAATTCTCTTTCCCAGGAACAGTGAGAAGTGGATCATTGAATTTATTCAAGGCAAAGTTAGATTTTTGAAAGACTGGAATCAAGGGTTATGGGAAGCAGATGGTGAAGCAAGTTGAAACACAACCAGATCAGCCATCATTTCATTGAATGGTAGAGCAGGCTTGAAAGGCTGAATGGTCTACTCTTTTTCCTAAGTTTTATGTTCTTATATATATTTCTGTTTTTGGCTTAGGATTGCTGAATCAAATTGCTGTAATCTCCAAATATTCTTACATGGACCATGGACTTTAGCTGGCTGTTGCAAGCTGCCTGCTTTAGCATCACATCTAGTAGTGCATTTAACTAATTCCATTTTATTAAGTGTGTTCATAGGTAATGGCTGTAAAGTCAGACTCTGTACAGAAATCTGACACTAGTGAGCAACAGTCGCAATAATTGACAAGAATATAAGGTATAGCAATCCAAACATGTAATGGCAGGGTGTCACAGATGCACGTTCAGATTATTAGTTAGATTTCTGAAAGTGTGATGTTGGTTTTTCTGGCTGAACAAGTTTCCATGACAACCCTGAAGTCAAGTACTCAGCACATGGAGCAACCTTGGCCAGAGTTTTCATTCAACCATTCCATAGTACAACATGGTAAGGTTCAAACTCTGCACCAACATATTGCTATGTAGTAATTTTACTTTGCATGTGTTTTAAGATTGGGCTGTCAGTTATCAAATTTACTAGCTCCACTCTAGTTTAGGGAAGTGAATAGAAGTTAAATGCTTATGTAATCACTGTGGTGCTGTTGCTCCTATTATTCAAGTGTCCTTTTACTGTTACCAGATATAACTAGAAGAGACTTGCTGTTCCAACCTTCTACACTGAAATTGAGGATTACTGCCAATGTTTCTTGACTCTAGTACTTTTATTTATAATCCAAAATATTGACTAAACTATTTAACACATTATCTTGACCAGACAATGCAAAGTGAAACAAATAGCACCTGGGAATGGTTCATCATGGAAAGAAACCAGGAGAGAGTTCAGTGGTAGGTAGTTCATCAATGCCAATTGCCATGCAGAAAAGAAGTTGCTGTCTGCTGCTCCATAAAATAAAGAAAAAACAATTCTGCAGTGCATTTCATCATTTCAAGATATTGACTGCAATTTAATGCTTTAGATGTTGTATCATAGGAAATATGGTAGCCAATTTTCAAGTGGAAAGGTTTGACAATTAGCAATAAGATGGTGACCAGAGGAATAAATATTGGCCAGGTTCTTTGTTAAAATCCTAACAGCAGTTGATAAAAGAGGAGACCAGAAGTAAATCCTTACTTGGATTTATCCACAAAATAGAACATGACAAATATATAGTTCCTAACTCTACTACTCACTACCTGTATCAATAAGTGTCTCTTTATCTATGTTCAAGTAATTATCTAATGCTCAAGTAATCATCGAATGAATGCCCTCCACCTACAAATCCTGAAATTTAATTTACACATTTTACATCTTCCTGTAATATGGGACCTTGACTTAACATTTCAGCCAAAACTCATACCTCTAACAAGTGTATCATGCACTCATTACTGAACCGGAACATTTTCACTCCAGTCTGTGGAGTAGAGCTTGAATCCATAATATTGTGACTCAGATGATGCTGTAACACTGCTCCAGCAAATGGGTGCCAACCATGGATTGAATCATGGGGAGAAGGGAAATTGAATGTTACCTCTGGTCACTCTCCAATATCTCCTGTTAAAAGGTTTACATCTGTGGACATCTGATAAGGACATTAGGCTCAGCTGTGATGTTTCAAAGAAGAATAGCTTAATAATACTTACATGTATGTATGTAATATGGTCATCTGGATGAGGTACATTGAACAGTACTCAAAGCAAAAGTCAGTTCCTTAAGGAGAGGAAGGAATACAACAAAGTTGTACAGCGCAAAAAAGGTCCTTTGAACTTTAAAACAGTCCCTCTAAATGGAAAAATATATTGTATATCCATAGCGATAATGCTGTATCAACATTAACATGCATTGTCCAACTACTGTGTTCACTGAGCAAAGGCTTCGTTTATGTCGCTTCTGTGACCACAGATATTCAGGTTACAATGAGAAGGAAATGAAAGCCTGTTAAAAAAAAAAATACAAGGGGAGAAAATCAGTGGAGGTTTTAGTGAGGTATAGAAAGTGCTTAAGAAAACAATTAGAAATGTAAAGAAGGGAAATATGGAAGTTTTGGCTGGTAAAAGTAGGGAAAATCCCAAGATATTCTATAAGTATATCAATGGGAAGAGGATAACCAGGGAAAGAATAGGGACCAAGCAGGCAATCTATGAGTGAAGCCAGAGGACATTGTGTTAAATGAATACTTCACTTTTGCCTTCATCCGAAAGAATGAGGACGATGGTTTGGAATTCCAAGAGCGACTGAGAGGTTCTTGAATAAATTGACATAAGGAAGGACAAGGTATGGAGATGTTGGCAGCCTTAAAAGTGGATTAATCTTCAGCTCCAGATGAATTGTGCCCTAGATTTCTGTGACAGGAGATTGTAGGGGTGTCATCCAAATTTTCAATTCCTCTCTAGCCACAGAGGAGATAAACACAGTAAGAAGTCTGACAACACCAGATTTAAGTCCAATCAATTTATTTGATAGTAAATATCAAATATATTGGTTGGACTTAAACCTGGTGTTATCAGACTTCTTACTGTGTTTATCCCAGTCCAACAGTGGCATCGCCACATCACAGAGGAGATGCCAGATGATTGGAGAATAGTTAATGTGGGCTCTATTATTTCAGAAGGGTTGTAGAGGAAACCACAGATCAGTGAGCCTCACGTCAGTGAAAGGGAAACTATTAGAGAAACTTCTGAAGGAGAGCATCTGTCTTCACTTGGAGAGGCAAAACCTGATCAGGGATAGTCAGCATAGCTTTGTCAGAGGGAGGTTATGTCTTACAAATTCGATTGAATGTTTTGAAGAGGTGGCCAGGTGTGTAGACAAGGGTAGTACAGTTGATGTAGTTTATATGGATTTCAGCAAAGCCTATCCAAGGCATAGACAGGGGGTCTTGTAAAGGTAAATTCACATGAGTTGTTTGAATAAGTGGATTCAAAATTGGTTCAGTTGTAGGAGATTGAGGGTGATGACAGGAGGCAGCTTTAGTGACTGGAAGTCAGTATCCAGTGGCGTACCATAGGGATCATTTATGTAAATTACATTGATGTCTATGTGTGGGGTAGAACTGGTAAATTTGTGGATGACACAAAGATTAGCCAGGCAGTTAACAGTGAGGTGGATTGAGTGTTGTGAGCTATAAGAAGGTATAAATAGAATGGTCAAGTAAGTGGTAGGTGGAATTTAACCCTGAAAAATGTGAGGTGATACACTTTAGAAGAAGTAATTAGACAAAAAAGTGCTCAATGAATAGTAGGACACTAGGAAGTTCTGTGGAACAAAGGGATCTCAGCGTGTTTGTCCACAGATCTCTGAAAGCAGAAAGGCATGTTGTTAGCAGGTGGTGAAAAAGACATATGGGATACTTGCCTTTATCAACTGAGGAAAAAATTACAAAACCAGGGAAATCATGTTGGAGTTGTATAGAATTTTTGTGAGGTTAAGTATCTGGGATTTCAGGGATAGGGTGGGATTGCGGTCATTGCAGACTCGATGGCCAAATGGCCTCCTTCTGTACTGTAAGGATTTTATGAGCTGTTCCCCTTAGTTGAAGAGTCAGTTACAAAAGGACATAGTTTCAAAGTGAGGGGTAGGATGTTTAGAGGGGATGTGAGAAAAAACATTTTTACCCAGAGGGTTGTGATGGTCTAGAATGCACTGCCTAGGAGGGTGGTAGAGGCTCACATCCCTTAAAAGGTACCTAGACAAGCACTTGACACATCATAACATTTAGAGTTATGGGCCAAGTGCTAGTAGATGGATTAGGTGGGAGGTCAGGTATTTCTGACCTGAAGGGCCAAATGGCCTCTTCTGTGCTGTATAATCCTATGGTTTTATGACATAAAGGTAAGTAATTGAGCTGAGATTGAAGAAGACACCACAGATCTGTGGGACATGATGGGAATACTTGAGAACAGGGTGCATCTGTTTCAGTTGAATGACCTTGGAACATTACGTCATATGGTAGTGCCATTCACTAGCTGAGATTTTGAGACAGAAAATCAATACATATTTATACATGATTAAAATATACACAGTGGGAGAGTATCTGTGCCACCTTTGTGCTCTCAGGAATTCTTACACCACTGCTACATCTGAGTGCATCCCGGCACCTGCAGCAGAGGTGGAGGCAATCTGCTGACTGCTGCACCCTATTGTTCGACTTGACCTTAGTGAACATCATATGGTGGCCTGAGACTTGGAGGCCACAGCCTGATAAAGGCTACTCCAGGACAGGTGCATCCTCCTTGGCTTGAATACCTGACATTGATAGAGTCACAGGCAGAGGGAATTTGAAGCAGTTTGATATCTTTAGGATGTCCAATATAAAATTTTTAAAGTTTATTTATTAGTATCACCAGTAGGCTGACATTAACACTGCAATGAAGTTACTGTCACCACATTCCAGCACCTGTTCAAATACACAGAGAATTTAGCATGGCCATTCCACCTAACCATCACTTCTTTCGGACTGTGGAAGGAAACTAGCAAGCGAAGGAATCCCATGCAGACAAAGGGAGAACATGCAGACTCCGCACAGACAGTGACCTAAGCCAGGAATCAAATCTGAGTCCCTGACACTGTGAGGCAGCAATGTGACTGACACTTCGCCTAGTGGGTGTGTGAGGGCCCCAATCTGATTCCTTGAGGATAAGGAGCAGCTGGAGAAAGGTCGAGGGGTGCTGTGTACCCTGATGTATTCTTCTCATTCCTGCTGCAATGATGTGCAGGTTTGAGCATGTATCTGGCAGAAACTGCTGGACAAGAATATCCAGTGTGCGTCACCCTTCCAATGGTGACCTTGGTGCGCTTGCATGCCGGAGCCACAACATCAGATAGAACATGGAGAGGCACATCTTTTCTTTGTTCTAATCTGTGGAGCTGTTTCTGTGCTGTACTGACCACGATGTAGAGATGCCGGCGTTGGACTGGGGTAAACTCAGTAAGAGTCTGGCAACACCAATTTTAAATCCAACCGATTTATTTGATAGTAAATCTGCTAGCTTTCGGCGTTTGTGTCTTTGTCAGGCGAATGAGGTGTTCTGGTCTCCAAAAGCACACATATCAGCACAGACAGTTTACAGATTGCTGATTAGAATGCAGAGCCGCTGAGCAGAGACTGATAGCCATGTTCTGCACACGAGGACGGTCTTAACAGGGATCTTGGCTTCATGTCACACTATCTGTAACCCCCATGACTTGCCTGGGTTAGCAAAAAACTGTCTGAAGACAATTCACATCTCTCTAACCTGTGCTCAATGTTCCTTCCACCCACATTGTTAGCCACTTTAAGACTTGAATAGCAGGTTAGGTGTAAGGATTTGCATTCTAATCAGCAATCTGTAAACTGTCTGTGCTGATATGTGTGCTATTGGAGACCAGAACACCTCATTCGCCTGATGAAGGCACAAACGCCGAAAGCTAGCAGATTTACTACCAAATAAATCATTTGGATTTAAAATTGGTGTTGTCAGACTCTTACTGACTGTACTGTCCAGGCAGTGATCCAAGTCTGCTCTAAAACTTAGATCCCAATCAGGTGTGTCTTTTTGAATTGGTGGAATGTTCAGTGAATGTAGTGATAGGTATTTTTTGCATTCTTCCTTAGGATCCTCATCCAAGGTGCTCTGAGGGCTGGTTGCCCCTGTTCCTTGTTGATAGCTGCAGTGAAGAGAAGTGATGATCAGTGATTAGCTACACAGTCAACTACATTGAAGAGCACTCAGCATCTTTGGGTGGCAGATGACTACTGCATGGACCCTCATTGATTGTTGGCAGACACTAATCTTGCCACTGGTGCGGAAACAGTCACTATCCTTGCCAACCAGCTCTGCCACCTGCTCCTTGAGGCGGGTAAGTGGCCTCAACTCCGGCATCCACCTGGAGTTTTTGTGGGCAATCTTGCCTGCATTAAAGACATTGAATGGTCTGTGAGCAGCATAGATGCAAAAACAAATCAGACCTGCTGAGTGTATTGAATTACTCCCCAGTAAGAGCTGAAGACATACATGTGCAGCTTGTCACAGGAGATAATGATATTAAAATGAGAGAGAATCAGTGGTGATGTCCCTTCTGCTATTAGTGTATGAGATCACTATAACCTTTCGAATGCCTGATGGCCTCATGAGAATGAGTTTGAGACGAGGAGAAGGTTGACTTGCCCTGCTATAGCAGATAAGATCATTCATGTTCTTCCTGCACTGCACTTGGTTTCCTTTTGATGCCTACAAGTCCTAACCTCCCTGGATACCTACCTCCAAGTTGGTGTCATGAGGTTTCTAGGCTTCCAGCCTCCATCCTGAATCTTCGGATTACTAATCCAGTGACAATAGCACTGTGCCACTGCCTCTCCTTGAATCATACTGACTTTTCCACCTACCACTGCAGTTAATCTCCAGAATGGAAAATACTACCCTATCCATGGGGAAGGATAAAACAAATATTGTGAAGTAAATAAACCAAATTAATAGTGCTCATGCTATTAGCAATTTACTAATTTACCCATATTAAATGGAGCAGTCAACTTGTTAGTTTGGTTATCAGTGTTTGGCTGCTTAATCCAGCTTGCAGTACAGCATTGTGGTTACTTTGTTCAATTACACACTCAACATTAGCATTTAAAGAACTGGCAGTATCTGTGACTGTGTACATGTTGCAACTTGCTTGGGATCTTAAGCAGAACTGACCGTTGAACCAGAAGACTGAGCAAACGGAAACCTCTAGTTCCTCTGTAGAAACTGAGAAGTGGGCTAAAAACAATATTGCTTATTCCTTTCTTGAAAAGGCAGTGCACTGGCCAGCAGTTATTTTAAAATCATTTGAAAAGTGATGCTAGGTTTCAGACAGGAAAATTGCAGTTTCTGCCTATTTTACTGGATACAGAGTTGTTGACTTTGGACTGATCAGTTTCAGATAGAACCATAGAAAATTACAGCTCAGAAACAGGGCTTTTGGCCCTTCTTGTCTGTGCCAATTTTTTGCCTAGTCCCACTAACCTGCACTTGGACTACATCTCTCCACATCCCTCTCATCTATGAACCTGTCCAAGCTTTTCTTAAATGTTAAAAGTGACTCCACGTTTACCACTTTATCTGGCAGCTCATTCCACACTTGTACCACTCTCTGCATGAAGAATTCCCCCCCCCTAATTTTCCCTTTAAACTTTTCTCCTTTCACCCTTAACCCATGCCCTCTGGTTTTTTTCTCCCCTAGCCTCAGTGGAAAAAGCTTGCTTGTATTCACTCTATCTATACTCATCGAAATCTTATACACCTCTATTAAATCTCCCCTCATTCTTCTACGCTCCAGCAAATAAAGTCCAACTAACTTATTCAATCTCTCTCAATAACTCAGCTTCTCAAGTCCTGGCAACATCTTTGTGAACCTTCTCTGCATTCTTTCAACCCTATTGTTCAGTTTCTTGTTTATGACTAATCACTTCTTCCAACTTATTTGCTCCATGCTCTTCACCATTGTCTCCAATTCCAAGTTCAAGCATCTTATGTATTTCTGTTTTTGAGATAATCCATGTAGCTGTCTTTGTCACTTCTTCCCCTCTCCTTTCACTTTTCTGTTAACCTCCCTACTTTGCCATTGTCTACATTTGGATAAAGGAGGATCCATGCAAGGGCAATGCTATGGAGCTGGAGAATTATGAGGTGATAGAAAATGAAAGTGTTATCAACCATTTTAAACACTGCAAAATAGACATGTTTCCCTCCCTTTCCATGGTATTTCAAGTTATTCTGGTTTACTCCATGTGTTATTATTGTCCATTCTGTCCCACCCTCTTCAAGAATGTTAGGCACTACTGTTGCAGGTCAACTTGTTGATTTCTAGATTGTTTTGGTGCCTAGGTTCTTTTTATTTTGTCTTTCCATTCCTTGATACTGATCCATTCTTTGTCCATTTGGCAGTTGTGTTGATAGGTAATTGTTTTTCCATCCTGTTTATTGTAGGGTTGGCGAATGTTGTGTTCACCTCAGTGTTGTTTTTTCTTTCTTTTCTGTGTTGTATGGGTTGACATGATGTCCTCCGTGATGGAAGATGGCCATTCCTGTTACGAGGATGCGTTTTTTTTTAGTAAGTGTATCTTTGTGTTTGACTGTGTAGTGTGCTGTTGGCAATGAGCGGCTGCTCATTTGTCCCGCGTCATCGTGGTTCTGTCATGCTGGCTGGGTATTGCAGTGTTTACTCTGTGTCGCAGTGTCAATGGTGTTGGAATTGGAGTTTGAGGCTTTTCTCGTTGTTAGTTGCTTTCTTATCTATCTTCCACTGGAAGTGTTGTCCTAACCATCTGAGTGGTTGGCTACTGTGACCAATGAGGGCTTTTCAGTGCCTGTAACAATAGCTAAAATCTCAGTTAAGATACTTCTTTCTTGTTCAGCCTCTCAGGAAGTTACGGTTCTGAGGTGATTAAGGACGACACAGGTATCTCTGCTTAAGAGAGAAAAAGGACTGGTTATGGATAATGT
Organism: Sphyrna mokarran; assembly: GCA_024679065.1. Taxonomy (NCBI): domain Eukaryota; kingdom Metazoa; phylum Chordata; class Chondrichthyes; order Carcharhiniformes; family Carcharhinidae; genus Sphyrna; species Sphyrna mokarran. Next base: position 17,911,381 of record JAGIQG010000028.1, on the reverse strand, counting down.
TCATCAGTTCAAAGATTTGTTTGCTGCCATATCTTAGTGACTGCAGAATCACGCTTCTGACCAGAAGTTGGATTACTCCTGGCCCATAGAGTAGTGTGTCTGTTGTTCAAAGCCAGAGATCTCTAAGCCATTTTGTCCAGTAGGACAGTAACACTGGCTGCTGTGTCCAAGTTAAAGTTTCAGATTTAGCCATTAACTAAAATGTCTGCATTCTAATGTGAAAATCCAGGATCGTTGACCTCCTGAAGAAGCACGGCTGTGTGTGTTCATAGTGTGCAGTCTCGGCCTCATGAATCCCTTTTGGATCTTCAGTGCATTTAGATGTTTTGGGGCTTTGCACAGTCTGCCAGAAGTGTCCAGTTCTGTTACATTAGAAGCATTGGACTGAAATTTCAAGACGTTAATACAACTTGTCCACTGGTTCCCTTAACTTGGCGAGTCTTTGTTTCTTTGCTGTTTAACTAACTGGACTGTGGGGTTTCCTCTGTACCACAATTTATTTTCTCCGCTTCAAATGGTTCTGTGCTACACAAGGAATTCAAACTGCCTAACAATCTGGATAGCTTTCTCAAGGGTTAGAGATTTTCCTTTGTTTGCAGTATGTCTGAGAGTGCATCGTCTGCTACTCCTACAACTATTCTATCCCTGATGTGTTCAAATTTTAGATTTCCACATGAACAGCCTTCAACCATCCTGTACAGATCATTCATGAAGTGAGTCGACAACTTCTGTTGGCTACTTGTCATGTTCATAACTTTAGCCCTTTTGAGGATTTTGTTGTTTAAAAGTTAAAATAATCAAATGATTTTAGTAATTCTTCAAACGTAACAGGTGATTTGTTATGCCCTTGACTTGCAATGTGCCATCTGCTATTGAGCTTACCAAGTAAAACAGTGTGTCAACTTTTTCAGCTTCTATCTTTTCATCCCAATCTGAAGCAGTCATGTATCTAAGGATTCCTTTTCTCCAAAGTTTCCAAATATCTGGGCCTTGGATAAGTTCAATTTGATCAAGAAAGGTGGATTTCTGATCTATGGTTAAGAATTATAAAGTGTAGGTTCTGCTTCTCAGGCCGGAATACTTCCCTCAATTTTTCTTCAGTCTTGCTGGATTTTAGTTTTTCTTGTATTTTATTGCAAGGTTTTAAGTTTTTCCATTCACTTCTACCATGTTGTAGAGTATTGGATGTCATTTGGTCGACCTTAATGAAGGCTTCATAGCCTTAACTTAGTTACCTCTATGTATTTATCCACTTCATGATCTATGTACATATATATAGTAAGATGCAAGCCAGGAACAGTCTCCGTGCTTGTTTGTGCACGTGGCTCTGTGCAATATTAGACTGATCCCTAGGTTGAGTCATGGATTGTCTTACATCACTTTGAGGGTAGTACTGTACTCAGTCCAATGTTAACCCAATATTTGCTGGACTCTTATACTACATATGCCTTCCTGGTTCTGTATCCTTGACCTTTTGTGCATCTCCCCCTCCCTGTGTTCTCCCCAATTCATTTGCCAAGGTCAGGGTCATATTTTGATCATGGCAGGCTCCATGAAATTCTTGCTCTCCAGAGAAACCACTCCATCCCCTGCACCAATCCCACCATGGCAACAGAAAAGGTGTTTAGGGATCTTAAAGGGCTAAGTACGCAGAAAATTACACCATAGCTCTCACCAAAGCACATGTCCAAAACTGGGATCTTTAGCAGATTGGTGCTGAGCCCAACTTGAAATAAGAGGAGGCCCAAAACAAGACCTACTCCGACCATTCGGAGAAACTGTTTACTGCTATTTCCTGGGACTTATCACCAGTCTTCACAGCAGCAATAAATGGGGTGGATGAGAGTTAAAGTAAAGCTTATTTATTAGTCACAAAGTAGGCTTACATTAATACTACAATGAAGTTACTGTGAAATTCCCCTAGAGAGAGGGAATCTGCTGGATGCTCTAGTACATCCATGTCACTATTTGAATATATTGGGCTTAGAAACCATGGATAATTGTGATCTAGTGGCTAGAGTGTGAAGGAATGGCAGATGGATCAGTGAGGTCCTGGCAGGCCTAACTTTCTTCATTTTACCACATTACCTGCCACAATTCTACCAGATTCCTAACGAGAATTCTTCTTTTCATTGTCTGGTTTACATATAAAGACCAATATTTGAATACTATGCTTAGTCCATACTCCAAAAGGAAACATAAGATTATGATGGGGGGAGGATAAAATTAGACAAAAAGCATAGGTAGATAGTGATTAAAAATATTTTTCATGGGATGAAATAAGTTTACTTAGGACTTTATCTTCTATTAGCTGCAGTTCCCCAGCCAAATTCATTTTGGATATGCATATTATTGACAGTGTACTAATGGAATAACACATTCTACATTTTTTGCAGAGGGAAGTGTAGTTGGATCATCTAATCCTGGGGAAGATTGGTGTACGCCTCCTGCGGTGCTGATTATTGTCCTTCTTGTCTTACAGATAAGCACTTAGTTTTGTTGGAAAGTGCTTTAATTATTGCTAGAACGATAAGAGCCTTTATATTTTTCTTCAGGACCACAAATTCAGTTAAAAAGTCAGTCACACCAACGTGTCCACGGAGATATCTTGCATTCAAAAGCTGAAACGCTATGTATTTCAGTGAAAAAAACTTTTTCTGCTCTTCAAAGCAGTAAGTACAGAATAATCTGATCTGTTTCGAGAAAAATTACTAAAATAAATACAACATTTCTCTCTCAAATACACTGAGTCTTGCAAAATTGTTGTACAGGCACTATCTGCCTTGCAGTACTTTATCTAATTTACATTTTAATGACTAAGCCTGGACAGCAGGCTATTCGATTGCACAGGGCAAGTCAAGTCTGATTTTGCCTCACTTAACATCCACATTTTCTTGCATTGGTCACTGGATACCAGTGAGAAGCAAGAACCTTGTTACCCCTCCCATTCCCGCAGCATTCCTACAGCGATTAGCTAAATAGGTACAGACTGATGATAAAAAAAATACTACACCAGAGGATGTCTTTATATTTAGAAAAAAAAATAGTTTCTGGAACTATCAAGTAGGATGTGATTCAGAAAGTGAGTCATTGTGTAATTTTGGCTTCAGGTATATGTCCATGTGACATGGGACTGTTTTAAAAGATGTGTGGTATGTAATTTGGGTTGTAAAGAAGCCGAATTGTAGACATGGAGCTATTCAGTGACTCGGCAGATGTTAATAAGTGATTAGCTCAATGTGAAATGAACCTTACAGAGGAGGAACATCCCAGGCGAAACATAGTCTGTGCTGTTAGCTGACCTCAGTTGAGGCAGCATTTAGGTGCACAATAAGCTTCAGTGCCCTTGAATCAGGAATGGGCAGGGATGTTGCATTAGATGACACTTGCTGGAAAATTCACTTGCGGATTTTGTATGTGTAAACTGAGACTTTATCATAATACCCTTCCTGATGAATATTTTGCTGACAGAGTGTAACTCAGAACGATATCAAAAGCCTGCTTTCACCTTCAGGTAAAAAAATGACAAAGAAAACTGCTTTAAATTAACTTTGATCCATTTTTAAATTAAATGTAGTTGAAAATCATGTTTAGATTATTATTGATGTGAAACATTGATTGCTCAGTTAACAGGATATGTGCAGCAACCTGGAAAAATCTAAATGCATACACAAAAAGAACATTCAGTTACTGTGCCAGATGTACCCCACACTGCTGGTGTCGCCTTTAATGCAAACTGTTTGTAAATAGCAATTTCTGACTTGCAAAGTAAAAATTCCTGGCAATGCCATTTCTCCTTGCCTTCTGATGCTACTTTAGTGCTGGCTCCAATTTTAGTAATTTAAAACAGACTTGTAAACAATCAGATTTGAATTCCCAGTCAGTTAGTGCCCTGAGGAAACCCACTACACATGCAGCAAGCTGATAATACAATGATGTTTTGCACATGAACAGGACGAGGGGGAGGGGAGGAGAAGAAGAGGATGGGGAAGAAGTGAGTATCAGGGCTGAGAGAGATCTATTTAGTCTGAACTGAATGTGAGCTCTCAATTTAAACTTAGTTAAAAGAAAAGTGTGTGGAGGGGAGGACTTTGCACCTCACTGCAGTGAATTGGTTCATTTCCTTTCTATGTATTCCAGTAATCTGTATGAGAGTTCAGTGTTCCTTTGAGTTCTGGCATTATCCAGAATTTTATATTCACTGGTGTCTGAGATCAGCCCTTTCTACTTGTGTCTAATAGTGTTTTGAAAAGTTTGAACGGAAGCAGCTAGGAACAGACATTTTAGTGTCAGATTTCCTGCTACATTGAGCTCATGAAGTTCTATTCCAATAACATAAAGGGGAGAAAGTTGTAGGTCTGTGGGACGATATAGTGACTTAGCTTTGAATTTTAACACTGACTCAGTAAACCTGACTGAACAGAAATGGAGTTTATTACAGAATGCAATGTAAAACCACTACCACCGCTGCCCAGTCCTGGGCCTGTCTTATAAAAGGCTCAGGTAATGAGTTCCAGCAGGCCACTGCCTGTAACCAGGGGAACTCGTACTCAACAACTAAGGGTTCCCTCCTCACTCCCATGACGATGGCGCCTTCTCTGTTCCATTGCCTGTGGCCTCATCTCCATCATATTTAGGGTTTGGTTGGGTGCCATGTAATGAATAGTGAATGGCTCTTCTGCAAAGAGCGTCAAAGAGCTACTATAAAAGTCTCATCCTTAATGGCAATCCTTGACTGGGTGTCTGCCATGTCTGTCTCCATGACGTAGAGATGCCGGCGTTGGACTGGGGTAAACACAGTAAGAAGTCTGGCAACACATCTCTTTAACCTGTGCTCAGTGCTCCTTCCACTCACATTATTAGCCACTTTAAGACTTGAATAGCAGGTTAGGTGTAAGGATTTGCATTCTAATCAGTAATCTGTAAACTGTCTGTGCTGATATGTGTGCTATTGGAGGCTAGACCACCTCATTCGCCTGACGAAGGCCATAGAGCCAAAAGCTTACGAGTTTACTATCAAATAAATCGGTTGGATTTAAAACTGGTGTTGTCAGACTTCTTACTGTCTGTCTCCATGTCAGAGCTAGAAACCTCACCGTCCAGATGGCTGACTGTTGCATTTTTAGAGGGCGGAATTTCCTGTCCACAGGCTGGTGTGAAGAATGCCAATGGTGACGAGTCAATAGAAACAATTGTCTCCGTGGAGGGTTTCCTATGATGGAAGTGATCTACGTTTTTCTTTAAGATCTTGTCCCTGGTTTTTACCTTGTAAAACACCAGTCTGATTTTCTTGAGGATAATTTCTGGAAGTAACAGGGAGCTTTCACCCCAGTTCCTCATGTGGACCATATCTCCTTGTTTGAGATCATTATCTGATCTCTGACTATCTTGGCCACTTTTCTGAGCTTCTTGTTTTACTTCGATATTGCCAGTAAAATTTGGGAATATCAGATTAAGCCTCATCTGAAGATGTCAGTACAACAGTAGCTCCGCTGGAGCTACTCCTGTTGTCTAATATGGTATAATCCTATAGTTACAAAGGGAAAGTGTGAACTTTGTTTCTAGAAAGCCTGTGGTTTGTTTCTTCACTTTGAATATCTTAACTGCCCATTCAGCCAGGCCATTTGGGGACAGGTATAGGGTGCCATGTGGCTGTGCCTTATTCTGTTCATACTCATGAAGGTCTGAAACTCCCTGCTGGTAAACGGTGTTCTGTTGTCGGTCACGAAAACCATACAACTAAAAGATTGACTGGGCTTCTGTATTATAAGAAGTAATAGAGACCATCTGGTGTGTGTTAATCCATTTTGAATGGATGTCAATGGAAACTAAGAACATGGAGCCCATAAATGCCCTGTGAAGTCTGCATGTTTTTGCACCTGGCTTTCCCAAGGATACAATGAGGCTTCTGGTGGGGCCTTCTGGTTTTCCTAGTAAATTTTTCACCGCTCAACTCGATCTTTAATATCACTATCAATGCCAGGCCACCAGAGTATTTTCATCTTAGAAATTCCTGGGTGGTTGCCATTATGCAATTCATGAAGTATTGATTGCTAGCCTGGACGTGGGACAACTACCTGGGTTTTTCATAAGATATTATCTTCCATAGTCAATTCCTGATATTTAGAGAGACAAAGCTTCAAATCCTCTATTGGACATCCTTGTGATCGACCACTTAAGGTGACATGATGTAGTTTCACCAATGTAGGGTCTTTTTGAGTCCATGCCTGGATTTGCTTGGTGGATAGTGGCAGCATGACCATGATGTTCAGGGTCATAATTATTTCATCCATCTTCAGAGGCGCAGGTAGATATTGGGTAGTGGCAGATGGCTCAGGGTATCTACATTGGCTATATGTCTCCCTGATGATGTTCTACAGTATGTTTATAGATACATAACAGCAATGCCTGACATTGGATCCGTACTGCTGTGATGGGAGGAATCTCCTTGTATCCTTTGAAGTGGCCCACAGAAGTTTGTGGGTCAATTGCTGTGGTGAAATGCTGACATAGATATACTGGAGGAACTTTTTCACTGCAAACATCATGGCCAAACCTTTTTTAATCTAGGAATACTTCCTTTCCACAAGTGCCAGGATTTATGATGTGTACACAATTGGACATTCCATCTCAACGGTCCAATAATACCACTGCTATCCCATAAGGGGAAGCATTGCAGGTTACAGTGATAGATCTCAAAGAGTAATCATAATTTGTTGACAGTGATTGTTGCTTGCAAAAGACTTTCTCTTATGGCCTTTGCCATGACCATTTTTAATTTTTTTTTTAAACAGTACATGGAGGGTGCCAGCAGAGTCACCAAGTTTGGTATAAATTTTCTACAGTAATGTGTGAGACCTAGAAAAGACTTCAACTCTGTTTCTTGGAGTCAGAACCCCTTTTATGGTCTTCACTTTCTCTTCGATAGGGTATAATCTATTTTTGTCATCGAGTACCAGAGATACATAACCACGTTGACCTAGAACATATTTTTCCCTTTTCAATCAGATGCCAGCAACAGAAAAGAGCTATAAAATCTCCTCCAAACGTTCTTTTGCAGTAGCACCTGAGATTAAAATGTCATCCAGATAGACTGCCACTTGGCACCCCTTGAAGGATGTTCTCCATCATCCTTTGAAAAATGGCAAAAGCCAAAGACACCCCAAAGGACAAACAAGTGTACTCATAGTCCTTTGAGTATTTACAGTGACATACTTCTTGGATGGCACCTTAAGCTGCAGTTGGAGGTAGGCGTGGCTCATATCTAATTGAGAAAATTAATGGTTCCCAGCCAGCTTTGCATACAGGTCTTCTACGTGTGGCACAGAGGATCTGTCTAAGCCTAAGGCTCTGTTGACTGTCAACTTATAATACCCACAGAAATGGACCGAGTTATCAGGCTTTAAAACTGGCACTATTGGTGTGGTCCAATCAGCAAATTTTACTGGTCTTATAATGCCAAGTTCCTTTAGACTTTCCAATTCAGCCTCTACTTTGGCAAAGGGACCAGCTATACCTTGAAGTGTTTAGGTCGGGCCTCTGAGTCCATGTAGATTTTGGCCCAAGACCTCTAATCTTCCTGAGGCTTTCATGGAACACTTTAGGATACTTCCCAATGACTGTATAAATTGCCAGTACTCATTTTAAAGATCTGTTACCAGTCCCTTCCCCAAAGGCTGGGCTCTGGTATTATTAGGAGCAATTGGACTGTCTATTGCCCCTGCATAACTGGGGTTACAGTGGTTCCAAAAATACTTAAGAGCTCCTCAGTATATATGGTCAATCTAGCCTTGATGTTCCACAGGCTTTAATGCCTAATCAGAGTTTGCTCCCCAACAATAGGTTTGCTGTCCAATAATAGATATAGAGACTCCGTGTCTAGGGGATGGCCATTTACCTGGAGCTTAATCTTGATTGGAGCCACTTTGGGTGTGGCAATGTAATTTAGTTGCAATAATTTCTTGTTTTCAGGTTAATTTGTTTGCAAAGCCCTGTCCTGAGATGGCTTCACTGATATGCATTTTGTCTGTTTCGACAGCCTTATCTAGGGCAGACCCCATCTGTAAGTGCAGGATGGATATGCTCACTCCTCACTGTACTGGGAGAGAGATTTCCCATCTAGTTCTGGGATCTTGCGGCCTCTGGCTCAAATTATTCTTCCTTGGCAAATGAGCACTATTCACTGGGAACTTGGTGCAGGTTACCCAAGGCTGAGGATGGTACCATCAATAGACTGCTGAAGCTCTTGGGCCCCTTTTTCATACTTTCATGGAAAAGGGCTAATTCTATAGCTTAATGTCCAGAATTGGTTCAGTCAGTAACTTCCGTTAGGTCACAATATTATTAATTCCTCATACTAAACAATCCCGAAACATTTATGCAAGTGTTGACTGGTATTTAGTGTTCTGTCAATCTCCACAGTCTTGTCAAGAATTCAGTGAATTATCCTAGGGAGTTTTGTTCCTGTGTTAAACATGTAGCATTGCAATATAAGAGATGGTTTAGGGTTGTAGTAGTCCCACAACATATCTACCAGTTCATCAAAAGGTTTTGAATCCAGGGTGCCGGGTAGGTTAAACCTCTTACGATGCTGAAAGTTGAGGCCCCAAAATTGGTTATGCGGATGACATTTTGCCAGTTAACCTCTTCTATTCCATTTGCCCATGAGAAATACCTTTTAGAATGCTGAGACCAATCCACCACACCCATACCATAAGTTCCCAGATTCCCGAACAGCAGCATTTTTAATATCTCCTCATCACTGTCTTACTGAGTTCTTGAAAGGCAAGGCTGTCCAAAACTTTTCTTGTCACCAATATAATTATTCAGGAAGTCTAACGGGAAAGAAATGTACTTTATTACAGAATGCAAAGTAAAGCTACTACTATGATGTACACATTGTAATACCTGCCTGGGATTAGCGTTTAGCCTGCCTTATAGAAGGCTCAGGTAACAAGTTCCAGTTGGGCTCACCACTGCCTGTTAACGGGGCAATTCATACTCAACAAGTTTCACAGGGAGATCATCAGTGATTCTTTATGGACCATGTGGGGGGTTATCACACGGCTGAATTTTCAGAGAGGTGGGAAACCTGAAAACTTTGGAGTTAGCCAGTATGTCTGTTTCAGATACTATTCCTGATACCAATTGGGTGGGTGCAGGGAGGGCAGAAGACTGACATCCCACTCTCCTCCATATTTAGGCTAATTAAAGTATTTAATAAGCTTGTCAAAAGCTTTTTGGAGAGGGAGTGAAACAATTTTGAAGGCATGCATGGGTTTCAGGAGGTGTCTTACAGATCAGCTGAAGGGAAACAGATATAAAGTGGGCTGCTCTAGGGAATCACCCTGGCTCTTTAACAGGTGAGCAGGATGAAAGGTGCCTTTTTCGCTGCTTAAATAGCAGGGAGACTGGCAGTCAATGTTTGGGTATTGAACACTCTTAGTATCTTGGGGAAAGGCTGCCAATCTCAACATCATGGCAACAAACTCTACAGCTGAAACTGAGGGCTAACAGAATTTAGGCTCAATGGTGACGAGAGGAAACTCTCTCACCTTTTGCTAGAAGCAACGAGGAGGACGTGGAAAAGAAAAGAGGGATAAAAGGAAACAAAGGTCAGACCTTTACCACAGGATCTATTGGTGAAGACAGAGCTATCTGGAGATGAGCAAGACCCAGCAGTGTAGGAGTCTGGCACTATCTAGGCAAATGGCACTTATTGCTGAACACCTCAAGCATTGGCTGCTAATCCCTGTCAGTGACTGTCAATGTCACTATGATCTTGAACAACTTTGCTATTGGCATCTTTGTAAAATTCACTTTCAGGATCTATGCGTTGCTGTGTAGGTCAGCATTTATTGCCTATCCCTAATTGCCCTTGAAGATATGGTGAGTTGCATTCTTAAAGCATTGCAGCCCCTGCGGTTTAGGTACACCACAATGCTGTTAAGCAAAAAGTTCCAGGATTTTAACTCAGCGACAGAGAAGGAATAGCATTATTCCAAGTCAGGATGATGAATGACTTAGACCTATCATACATCAGCGGTAGGCCTAAAGTATTATCTCACGTATGGCTGCACAGCATAGCATCTCATTGGTCACTAATGGCTTCATTACCATGGTTGGACAGTACATTATATTTATGCTAGTGTTTCATCACGTAACTCAAACATCTCAAAAGTGCTTCCCGTACCATGATTCAGATTTAATAAGTGACCAGCTATCCTCTTTTTGGTACAATTGAATGAGGTAGGAATAAAAGCCAGAAAAACACACTGTTCTATACTGTCATAAGTTCTTCACCATTACTCACCAAAAGGTAATGCTTTGCCTTTTTGATATTGTTGACTATGGGGGACAATATTCCCATTGGTGCAGTCACCTCCAAGTATAAATTTCTTCACTTTACCTTAGTATGCGGTTGTTTTGTTGGAAACCAACAAAGGAGAGCTTCCTCTCAGTGATAGTTCAGGTTCTAAAGCTGCTGGATTATGGAGTCACTTCCTTTTGATTAATAGATTAGCATATAATCAAGGTTAAACTGTCATTAAATTCACAATTTGCTGTCACCATCGTAAATCAAAGAGAATTTACAGAAGGTTATCCACTTGGAAGTTTTTCTTCTAATTACTCATCTCCCTGAGGACATCAGTATGTCATATGAAGCCTATGATTGGGAGGTTTGTATGTGGTGTATAGAATATATGAGCTTAATGGCCCACATAATATTTTTCTGAATCCATTTTTTTTTATCCTAATGTGTGTGGGATTGTATTACAGAACTACTTAACAGGGGTGATACCACACAGCATAAGAACATTTGTTGGAGCTTGTATAATATTCAGATTGGGTATCATCTTTCCTATTTCCTGCCACACCTGAGGGTTTTTCTACTGCCTGTTGTGTTAATTGAAAACAGATGTTACCTGTTTAACATAAGAACTAAAAGCAGGAGTAGGCTGTTTGGTCCTTTGAGTCTGCTCCACCAGTCATTTTGATCATTGAATTCAATATCCTGATTCTCCCTTCCTTGCATATCTCTTGATCCCTTTAACCCAAAGAACCAAATCTAATTTCTTCTTGAAATAAGAGAGCATTTTGGGCTCAACTATGTTCTGTGGTAGTGAATTCCACACATTCACCAACTTCTGGGCAAAGAAATTTCTCCTCACTTCAGTTCTAAAAGGTAATTGGGAATTTTTCTGAATCTATCCAGTTTAACTCTGTTAGAATTTTATAAGTTTTATGAGATCCCCTCTCAATCTTTGAAACTCCAGTGAATATTGTCCTAACTGTCTTAGCCTTTCCTTATACAACAGATCTGCCATCCCAGGATTCAGCCTGGTAAACGTTTGCTATACTTCCTCGATAGCAAGGATATCCTTCTTGAGATAAAGATACAAAACAGTACACGGTACTCCAGGTGTGGCATCACCAACAGCCTATACAGTTACAGCAAAATATTCTTTATGCCTATACTCAAATTAGTTTAACAGTGATATGATGGAGAGACTTTTTTCATGAGGACAAGCAAGGTGGCAAGACCATGTTACTGCTGAACAATGCACTCCCTCTCAATGTTCAACACGTATTTGCTCTCAGTGGAAGTATGGTGTTGATTAACAATATCCAAGGGAACAATTTGACCGTTAGAATTGGTGCACTAGTTAAATGGTCTAAAATAATTGTATATTTTTGTGATGGTGTTCTTCAGTGCTGAAGGTACATTTTTTTGAATCCTCATGTTGAAAAGAAAATTTGATTTGAATGGGTTTCACAAGCACCATTTTGTTTCTAAAATAAATTCTTGTACTGTCATGTTGGAGCAAACAGCTTGACCCTGCCAGTGAGCTGTGCTGGCTGTTAGGGGTGGGGCAACACAAAGATGACTAATGACAATTGGCTCAGAGTGATTCTTTGCAAACCTGATGGGGCTGTGCCAATGTTATCTCCAAGGCAACTGGAGGAGGGGAAAGGGGGAAATGAGATTATGTTTAGATTAAACCCCAGTCTATTGCCATGGTAATGCCCAGGAAGGAAAAAAGTACTCCAAGAAACCTCTGGGCCTCAGCACTGATCAATCTGAAGGAAGGTGTCAAATTTCAAACCTGTAGTTTCAACATGCTGGGAGTAGGAAGTGAGAATTGAGATCCTAGGCTAACACTAAGAAATATTTTATCTAGCACAGTGGTGTATTTCATGCTGTCCCTCTTTACATCTGCCCTGCGAAAATAGATTTAGAAAATGATTGTGGAACTGTTGTGAACATTCTTTCATTCAAGGCAGTGTGTGACTGAGCGACACAGACCAGAAAGCCACAAGTTAAATTTCCTGTCTGGGTTGCTCTTAAGTTGGGGGAGTTCTGACAATAGTGGATTCACAGCCCTCCTACACCTCAGGAACTTACAAATGTGAGGGAGGTCGAGTTTCAGCAGCATGGCAGCTTCAAATTTTTGTGGTTTGAAAGAAGTGCTGGAAACACTCAGCAGGTCAGAGAGAAGCAATGTTAACAGTCAAATTGATGATCTTTTGTCAAAACCAGGGTCTTGCAATCTGTTGTGGGCTCCTCCTGTCCTAGTTTTAGTCACCTCTTCTAACTTTCTCAATACGGTAGCATTTATTTCTGCTTGGTGAAGTATAATTTAGATATGCATTGCATCTGTTATTGTTGCATCCTTGGGGACTAATTAAATGAGTCCATGCTATGTTAGTGCCATTTACCATTGTAATATGTTGTTAGTAGTTAAATATGAGCTCTGTATCCTTGCCATGGACTCCATCCCCTTCCCTGGCCACTGTCTGAAATTGAAAATCTCACATTCCTTTGTCACCTCAGGACTCGATTACTCCAGTGCCCTTGTGCTGGTCTTTCCATCTCCCTCTTTGCATACCTGCAGCTCATACAAAACAGTGCTCCCTGTATCTGAACATAAGAAATAGGAGCAGAATTAGACCAAAAGTCTTCTGAACCTCCTTCCCATTCAATAAAAATTGGCAGATTATGCTATAGTTGTATAAAACTTTGGTTCAGCCACGTTCTGGTCACCATACTACCAGAAAGACATGGAGGCCTTGGAAAGAATGCAGAAAGTTTACCAGGATGTTGTCTGGTATGGAGAGTATCAAGTTATGAGAAGAGAATGAATAAACTGGCATTGTTTTCCCTGGAAAGATGGAGGCTGAGGAGCGATCTGGTACAGGTTTATAAAATTATGAGAGGTACAGATAGAGTGAACAGTTGGAAGCTCTTTCCCAGAGCAGAAATGACAGTTACAAGGGGGCACAAGTTCAAGAGAAGGGAGGAAAGATTTAGTGGAGATGTGCAGGAGAAGTTGTTTACACAGAGGATGGCAGGGGCCTGGAATGCACTGCCAAGTGAAATGGTTGAGACAGTTACATTAGCAACATTTAAGACTTTATTGATAGGCATTTGAACAGACAGTAAAACCACGGCTGATCTTCTACCTCGATTCCACTTTCCCATTCTATTCCTAGGTCTCTTAATTTCCTTGAATATTCTCAACAACTGAGCACCATGGGCGGCACAATGGTGCAGTGCTTAACATTGCTGCCTCACAGCTCAAGGACCTGCGTTCCATTCCTGATTTGGGTCACTGTGTAAACTCCACACAGACATTCTCCCCATGTCTGCCTGGGTTTCCTCTGGGTGCTCCAGTTTTCTTCCATAGTCCAAAGACGTGCAGGTTAGATTAGTTGGCCATGCAAAATTGCTCCTTAGTGTCCTGGGATGCATAGGTTAAAGGGATTAGTGGGGTAAATATGTGGGATAGTGGGGATAAGGCCTAGGTCGGATTGTTGTCAGTGCAGACTTGATGGGCTAAATGGCCTCCTTTTGCACTGTAAGATTTCTATGATTCATAGTTCTTTGGGTGGAATATTTCAAAGATTTGCAATGTTCTGAATGAAGAAATTTCTTCTATTCTCAATAATAAATGACCAAACCACAATCTTGATTCTGTGAGATCTAGTTTTAGGCTCCAACCAGGAAGAAAGTCCTGGTATGTATCCAATCATTCACAAAGCCCTGTTTGCATGTCACACCTCCCCTTACTGACTTGCAATGAATTCCAACTCATCAATACATCAAATTTAAAATTCTCGTGTGGATATTTCAATTCCTCTTTGTTACTTCCCCCAATCCTACATCCCCATCAAACTGTCCATTCCTCTGATTTATGGCTCATGTATCTCCTCCCTTTGCCCAGCTATTCGCTGTGATGCCTTTAGCCGCCTCCATTCCGTGGGATCTCTCCCTGGAACACTCAGCCACAATAATTTACTTTTCTATAGTGCATTTAATGTAGAAAAATATCTAAGACCCTTCATTGAGGTTTAATGCCAAACCATTTGTCTCCTTATTGAAGGCCATCCTTAAAATTCCAGCTTTTGTACACTCCACCAAAAGATTCCTTATAATTTGGTGTCGTCTTACGCTTTTATGGAGTGCCTTGGGACATTTTTCTACTCTAAAGGTATTATATAAATACAGATTGTTTGTATTGAATGCTAAGGATAAAAATTAAAAGATCATTTTGTTTGTGAATAATTCCAAGTCTTATCGTGCCTTTCTCTCCACCACACCCGTGAGGGATTCTGTTCCTCATGAGGTCTCCAAAGGAACAAAACAGTTTAAAAAATGAAACTTTAGTGGCTTTCCTTATTAGTTAACTGCAACAGACATATTACACTGTGAATAGGAAGGTAAACTACCTTAGTTAATCTTGTTAGTGTTTTTAAAAAGGCTGGCAACTACTTAAAAGGCTGGGTGTGGACTTTACAAAAAAATTGAAAGTTACATTTCAGGTTTGTTGAGTTACTGTAACTCACAAAACATTAAACCCAGCTGTGTGCAGTTTGTAAAGCCCATAATGGAGAGATGCAACTGAGATGAATATAGTTTCGTGCTTTATTTTATTTTTACATTTATCTTTTGTTTTGTGCCCACTCTTCTCCCCGTTTGAGTGGCGAACAGCTCTACGTTGCTGGGCACCCTCTAGTACTGTCCTAAGAGGGTGATCTTTCTTTGTGTCACAGACTGGAGACACTGAGGCCAATGTTGGTACTCGAGTGCCACCTCAGATCAGAGTGGGCCTTTGACTGGAGCATAAAAATAGATGTTTTATTATTAGCATCCTTCAGTGGTGGGGATTGAGACAGGCTTGCAGTTTAACCTGTTGAAAAGTCTGCTGACACTCACTATTGAAGCTTGCTATAAATAATGTCAGTTGAATGAGAAACTGGAGAATAGCTGGTAGCTGTGGAACCATAATTGGTCTTTGGAGCTACAGAGATATGGTGCAAGAGTAGGCTAAGTGGGACAACTGGAATGGAATACTTTGGAAAAAACTGCTACAAAGGGTGGTGGAGGCTGGATCATTAAAAGCATTCAAAATGGAAGCGGATAAATATTTGATAGATTGAGAAATAGAGGGCTGTGGGGACATGCCACAGAAATGAGCTGAGGCCAGCATAGATCAGCCATGATCGATCTGAATGGTGGGACAGGCTTGGTGGCCTATTCCAGCTTCTGTTTCTAAAATTCCAGTACAGGTTAATCAAGTACAAAAGGCATTTGTCTAACAGTTATTTTGTACATGAAAATATAATAAAGTGTTGTATTGGAGAATTGTTGATAAAACTGGTAAAACATCTTATCCAAAGGACAGCTTCTGTAATAGCTCAGCACTCCCTCAAAAATACACTGTAGCATCAGCCTAAATTATGTGCTCAATTTCTGAGCAGGATAGAGCCAAACTATACAAACCATTTATTAGGATGCATAGTATCCAGTTTTAGATATTTTGCTTTAGGAAGAACAATAAGGCCAATGAAAATCTACAAAGAGATTTATAAAGATAATATGAGATGTCAATTATTAATTTTTTTGATAATATAAACAGGAAAAAAATATTTGAAGTGTTCAATGATCAATTAACGTGGGAGCATAAATTCAGAATCAAAAGATAGATTAGCTAGACTACATAAGTTTGTTTGGATATGGAATGACTT
This sequence comes from Sphyrna mokarran, assembly GCA_024679065.1. Classification (NCBI taxonomy): domain Eukaryota; kingdom Metazoa; phylum Chordata; class Chondrichthyes; order Carcharhiniformes; family Carcharhinidae; genus Sphyrna; species Sphyrna mokarran. The sequence continues at coordinate 17,895,352 of JAGIQG010000028.1, read as the reverse complement.
AGCAAAAACAATAGTGGAAGCAAAACCAGTTTTAAGCAGAACAGGTTTTAAAAAGAAAATAAAAATTGAGTTTTGGTTGTCATTCTATTCCCCCTCATGGCCTTGCATGCCCATGAGACCCAGCTCCTGCTCCCTTGATCTAATTCCCATTAAACTGAGTATCATTGTACTTCTTTTCCTGGTTCCCATATCAGCTGACAATCTAAATTTTTCATTCCTCATAGGCTGTTCCCTTTCAGAGCATCGATTCCCACTACAATTCAAGAAATTCTCTAGATTGCCAAGTCCTCGTAAAATATTGACCCATCTTGAACTTTCCTTCCCTCTCCAAAGTCCTTGAGAGTATTGCTGCCTCCTCAGTCTGTGATCATCTTTTCTATAATGACATCTTTAAATTTCTCCAGTCAGATTATGTGCCACAGCACATAATCCTCATCAGTCACAGATTTTATCCTCTGTGACAATGACAATGGTGCATTATTTCAATTTGACTATTCAATGGCCTTTGACACAATGGATCACCTATCTTGCATTGTGAAACTCAGTGGGGCTAGATTTGCTTTATTCCACTTTTGCCTATTTATTTTTAGCCAGTGTATCTCCAACTACTTTTCCCGTTACGTCTGAAATCTCCCAAGGACTTGTCTCTCTCTCTCTCTCTCTTTAATCCACATGCTTTGGCAAGATCATCAGAAAGTGTGGAATCAGTTTTAGCTTGTTTGTTGACAACTTCTTCCTGTACCTTTGTAGCACCTCCCTCAAATCCCTCACTGCCTAGGCATTGTCAGACCGCTTGCCCAACATCCAGTTTTGAATATACTGCAACATCCTTCAGTCAAACATTGGGAAGAATGTGGCCATTGTCTGCAACCCATGCTACGTAATTCATGCGCTTTCTGCAGATTCTGGTCCTCTTGCTAATCTCTATCATACGTTGAACCATATTGTCCAAAACCAATTTGACCTCGAGCTGACTTTCTGACCCTAATCCTCTGCAACATAAAGACTGCCCAATTCCATCTCTGTAACATTGTCTCCACCCTTGCCTCAATTTATCCAATACTAAAATTCTCATCCATGCCTTTGTTTTATTTTCTATATTTCTTGGGGCTACAAGGGTTAAGGGAAGGCAAGATCAGGATATTGAATTTGATGATCAACTATGATCAAAATGAATGGCAAAACAGGGTCAAAGGCCAAATGACCTATTGGTCTTTATGCTTCTAGTTTCAATGTTTCCGTTTCTAAGTTAATTTCTGACTATTCCAATTCAATCTTGGCTTGCATCCCATCTTTAACCTTCCATAAATTTTAGCTCATCCAAAACTCTGCTGGCGAATTTTTATCTTTTGTCAATTTTTGTTTACCTATCATTTCTATCTCTGTTGATCTACATTGGCTCTTGGTTTCACAACTTCCATCTTTCAGGTGAAGTTTTGAACTGCCCTGTCTGTCTTCTCAGCTGGATGTAAAAGATCTCTTTGCATTATTTTGAGAAAAAGCTGGAAAGTTTCCTGGCCATTTTACCCTTCAATCAATACCACTAGAACAGCTTATCACACTGCTGTTCTGGGAGGTTGCTGTGACCAAATTGACCACTGTATTTCCCATGTTATAAGAATGACTAAACTTTAAAAGTACCTAATTGGCTGTAAAGTATTTTGGGACTTCCTGAGGCCATGAACGACACAAGTCTTTCTTTCTTTTCCTAAGCTCTCGAATTAAAAAGGTTCAAACTTATATTACATTCATCCCTTCATGGCTATTCTTCTCCCTGTATCTGGGACTTTCTCCAACCCAAGGTCTCCTTTTCAAAACTGTACCCAGCCTTCAATTCTTTTGCCTGCCTCTGTGACTTACAATTGGCAGTTTCACAATGCCAGGTTAAAGTCCAACAAGTTTATTTGATAGTAAATGCATAAGCTTTCGGAAACATTGTTCCTTTGTCACACCTGACAAAGGGACACGTATCCAAAAGGTTATGGGTTTATTATCAAATAAGGTTGTTGGACTTTAACCTGGTGTTGTGAGATTTCTTACTGTGTTTACCCCAGTCCAACGCCAGGATCTCCATATCATGCTCACAAATGACAGCAGTGCTTTCAGTCATCAGATCCCTGCACTTTACTGGCTCGCTAAGTTCCTCTGTCCTCTAGCAGACTCTAGGAGCCTCCTTAAAACTATGGTTTTGATCATCCTTTTCAATACCATCTCCAGCTGAGTATCTGATTTTGTTTGATTGAACCTTTGTGAAGGTCCTTGGATTTTGTTTTTACATTGAAGGTGCAATTAAAAATGCAAGTGATATTGTTGAAAAAATATATTTATTAGAGGATATGCAGAAACTGGGATAACACTTTCAGAGTGCTGGCACGGGCCTAGCTTTCTGAATGACCTTTTCTATGTTGTTAACTTCTCATGATCCTCTGAAAGGAGGTCTCTGGTTTATAGTATCACTGAGATCCACGTAGTGGAGTGAGCTAACAGGGGTGCTATTTATCCAGTGCTCCTCACACAAGAACCAGGGTTTAGTTGTTGATGATAAGTAGTACTGGTAATTAGTTAACACTGGACTTGGAATTCTGGAACATCAATGTGGCTGACATTGGCACAAGAGGTGTACCATGCCTTCCAGTTGGATCCGTGTCACGTAGTCAGTGAGGAAATTCCAAGACTTGCAATGAAAGTTGCTGCTGGATATTACTCAAAAGATTGGAACACATACACATTGATTCAGGGTTTGTTATCTACCTTGGTTGGTAAGTGTTCCCAGAAGAGTTGGGAAAAACAGTCTGATAAATTGCTCAATTAAAATAAATGCAACTCCTCCATCTTACCACATGGTGGAGCAGCACACTGGTGCTTTTGTAAGTTGCCGTTGGTGAAGTGTTTTGAAGTTGCAAGCTTCATATAAAATCTGGTTGCAAGTGCGTCCAGTATTCACATTTCCATTACTGCCATCAGGAGAGAAACGTAGAAAATGAATTTTAAAATTACAGCCTGTTAAAGCCAAAGCTAAAGATCATTAGGATTGAATTTACTGTCTTATTTCTTCAACTGGGTATTTTTGTGTAATGGTACGTTGATGTCACTGAGAGAATGAGGGAGATTTCTCAAAGCAGTTACCAATTTCTCAGTATGGTGAAAGCAAATCAAACTCAGTAGATAATCTGTGTTCTTTAGCATTTATATTACTTCAGTCACATATGGAACTTTAAAATATGGCCCCAATAACTACTTTAAGCTCTTGGACAACTCCTAGTGGGAAGTCTCACAACACCAGCTTAAAGTCCAACCAGTCTATTTGATAGTAAACCCACAAGCTTTTGGGGTTTGCCCCTTCGTCAGGTAAGTGGAGAGTTCTGGTCTCAAACAGAACATATAAAAGGCACACACAGTTTACAGAATACTGATTAGAATGCAAATCTTTACCGCTAACCTGCTATTTAAATCTTAAAGATGTAGACAATGTAAGTGGAGCTAGCATTTGGCATAGGTTAAAGAGATACTGACAGGACAGTAAGTGAGATTTTACAAGGTCATGGGGGACAGAAAGTGTGACATGAACAAGATCCTGGTTGGGGCTGTCCTCGTGTGCGGAACTTGGCTATCAGTCTCTGCTCAGCGACTCTGCGCTGTCGTGTATCGTGAGGGCTGCCTTGGAGAATGCTTACCCAAAGATCAGAGGCCAAATGCCCGTGACCACCGAAGTGTTTGCCAACAGGAAGGGAACAGTCTTGCCTGGTGATTGTTGAGCGATGTTCATTCGTCCGTTATCTCCCCAATGTACTATACTTCAGAACATCCTTTCCTGCAGCATATTAGGTAGACAACATTGGCCAAGTTGCAAGTGTATGTGCTATGTACCTGATGGATGGTGTTCTCATCTGAGATGATGGCATCTGTGTCGATGATCCGGCATGTCTTGCAGAGGTTGCTGTGGCAGGGTTGTGTGGTGTTGTGGTCACTGTTTTCCTGAAGGCTGAGTAGTTTGCTGTGAACAGTAGTTTCTTTGAGGTTGTGTGGTTGTTTGAAGGCAAGAAGTGGAGGTGTGGGGCGGCCTAGCTAGATGTTGAAGACTCCAGAGAAGATGTCATAACTTCTCCGCTCTAAGGAAGTACTGGACGATGAAAGGTATTTTGTCCACCATGTTCCATGTTTGTCATCTGAGGAGATCTGTGTGGTTTTTGGCTGTGGCATATTGGAACTGTCGATCGATGAGTCGAGTGCCATATCCCGTTCTTATGAGGGCATCTTTCAGCATCAGACATCTCCAAAAGCTGAAAGATGCCCTCATCAGAACAGGATATGGCACTTGATTCATCAATCGCCACAGCAAAAAACTGCACCAACCTCCTCAGAAGTCAAAAATGGGACACAGTGGACAGAGTACCCTTCATCGTCCAGTACCTCCCCAGAGTAGAGAAGCTACGACATCTTCTCTGGAGTCTTCAACAGATCATTGATGAAGAAGAACATCTTGCCAGGGCCACCCCCACACCCACTTCTTGCCTTCAAACAACCGCACAACCTCAAACAGACCATTGTTTGCAGCAAACCACCCAGCCTTCAGGAGAACAGTGACCACAACACCGTCACAGCAACCTCTTCAAGATATGCCAGACCATCGACATGGATGCCATCATCTTAGATGAGAACACCATCCACCAGGTACACGGCACGTATTCTTGCAGCTCGGCCAATGTTGTCTATCTAATACACTGCAGGAAAGGATGTTCCAAAGCATGGTACGTTGGGGAGACCATGCAGACACTACAACAATGGATGAATGAACATTGCTCAATAATCACCAGGCAAGGCTGTTCCCTTCCTGTTGGCAAACACTTCAGCAGTCACGGGCATTTGGCCTCTGATCTTCGGGTAAGCATTCTCCAAGGCGTCCTTGACACATAACAGTGCAGAGTCGCTGAGCAGAGACTGATAGCCAAGTTCCGCACACACAAGGACTTCCTCAACCGGGTCTTGGGTTCATGTCGCATTTTCTGTAACCCCCCATGACTTGCTTGAACTTGTAAAATCTCACTTACTGTCCTGTCTGGAGATAATATACATCCCTTTAACTTTTGCCTAATGCTAGCTCCACTCACATTGTCTGCATCTTAAAGATTTAAATAGCAGGTTAGCTGTAAAGATTCGCATTCTAATCAGTATTCTGTAAACTGTGTGCACCTTTTACATGTTCTGTTTGAGACCAGAACACTCCACTCACTTGACAAAGGGGCAAACCCTGAAAGCTTATGGGTTTTCTATCAAATAAACTGGTTGGACTTTAAGCTAGTGTTGTGAGACTTCTTACTGTGTTTACTCCAGTCCAATGCTGGCATCTCCACATCATCTCTTAGTGAGCCAGGCTAGAACAGCTTTAGCAGAAAGCTGGGAGGTTATGTATCATTTCATGGAGAGAATGCTGTTTTCAATTGATTACCTCTACCACCACCTCCCTGCCAGCACTTAGAGAAATATTGATCCAAAATTAGATCTCATTATCTTTCTTTATAAATGAGAGTATGATGTGACTTGTGAGCTTAGAGAATTAACAAGAACTTTTGGGGCCAATTTTTACCCCCTCTTTTGTTATAAAACTTCTATTTGTAAAGGCTACTCTGTAACTGGCAGCCTCCCACTGCTAAATCTAGAAGGCACAAAGGGATAAGCAGATGGAAAATGACTACATGGTACAATGTATTCTTAACTGTCGTGTATAATAGAGTCTGATGTTTCTGTGAGTTTATCTGTGAATAGGTGAAGCATTAGCACTGTAAGACTTGGATTAAGGAAGGGGGAAATGTCAGACAATATTCCTGCTCCTGATTGTTATCAGTGGCATATGAGGAAATTGTCAGGAGCTAGACCATCCTCAGATTTGATGCACTCCATAGCTGAACAGCCCACTAGCACTTGGTGGTGTTGAGTTTCTCCAGTTCTGACTTGTGGCTATTTGGGCAACATACTGAAGGACAAACCATTGGAGCTGAGCATAATATTTTGCTTTAATATCTCCTGCTCCATTCTGCCAGAAGATAAATGTTCTCTATCCACAGATGCTGCCAGACCTACTGAGATTTTTCCAACATTTTCTATTTTGATTTCAGATTTCCAACATTTGCAATATTTTGCATTTATTATAAATTTTCTTTCCTTGGGACAACCATCCTCCCAAACCTACCATGTGCAAAAGGAGGACATGGTAGATGATGACCTCCACCCCTTTCTAATCTTGGTATCATGCACCTATCTTTGGAGGATCTAGTATCTGTTATATTCTACACAACTGCGGCACTTGCCATCATCAAGGCTCTTCTGCCTCAAATTTGTCATCTTTTCGAATGCTGCAATGGTAGCACTGCCTAGTCTTACAGGCTTCCCCCTAGTGCTGGTAATCTACTGGGAGCACAATATAAATGAATAATGCACTTCGACCAAGAAAACGTGCCTGAATTACTGTGGACTGCCAGGCTTAATTACCACTCTGATGGAAGAAGTTTACGGGAGGGTTGAGGATGAGCTACACATCCCTGATGGAGAACGGTTACAGGGTGGGGAGGATTGGAGGCACGCTATGCCCCATTCTGATAGGGGAGAGATGGGGTGGGCTTAACCTCACCCTAATGGGGAAGGGTTGGATGAGGGTTACTGGAGGGTTGGGGTGGGCTACATTCACCCTGATGGCAGAGGGTTGTGGGGGGGAGGGTGCAAGGAGTGGCTACATCTTAGCCTGATGGGTGAAAGTTACAGGAAGATTGGGGTGGTCAGTGGCAGGTGGAAGTCCAACTCTGAGATGTTAAGTGTTATGGAAGGTTTGGGTAGTAAGGCTTTTGGTTCTAAGAAGGTTGGGGTCAGAAGTGGAAGATCGCAACCAAGAGGAAAATCCAAGCCAGGAGTAGGGGGCATTTAGCAAGTTGGTGAGAGAAATAATCAAATTAGGATTGTGTGAGTCACATTTTGAAACTGTCTGACAACTCGTCAGGAACCAACTCCTTCCTCTTGCCAGAAACTCAGTTGTTGTGATGAATGTTTCTGTTATTAAAACAACAAAGGAAGAGTGTTGTTGGCTCAACTGAAGACTGTATGGGGTGTGTTTCCTGACAGCACGATTGTTTCCCAAAATTTCATTTCTAAATACAAAATACTATAAATAGAGCAAACAGCTGAGTTGTCTCAATATAGTATTTGTCCATTATGGCCTCTGAAATAGTTCTGATATTGTGCTCCTAGCACAATTATTACTTGAACGCCTACAATCAGCTTTTCTTTCCTGATTTTGGCTGCAGTGTTAACACTTAAAATACCAAATGATTTTCGTTATATTTTCTTTCTCCTGTGGTGAAGGCACTGATTCTTGCTGGCATTCCATTCCATGTTTGCTGATCATCCTTCAGTGTCTCCAAGTCAATATTGGCAGGCCATTTAATTCTGGAAGGCTTCATGACCTGAGGTTGTGAAAGGCAGTAGGTAAATGTGAACCATCCTCCTAGATTTCAGTCAAGCCTAATCAAAACCTGATTTGGAATCCCCATAAGCATTTCTACACAGAGATCACAGGGTCACAGTTCATCAAGGTTCAGACTGTAGTTACACAGTATGGTGAAGCTGCATCATTAGAATGTTGGTTTTCAGATCCCAGTTGATGGTCAGGATGGCAAATATAGGGGACAGTAAATATCCCAATGGTTCACTGAGCAAACTTTGGTTTCACTTATGTCCATGTTCTTGCCTTTTTATACACGTCTGGATGAATATTTGCATGTATGTCTGCATCTGTATTCTCGTGGACATTTGTGTGGATGAATGAGCGCAATCCTGCTGTTTATTTTGAGAGGACAATTTCACTTTTCCTGTAGCAGGTGTGCAGTTCTATCACTGCGATGGGACAGTATGTTCACTATCTGTCCTCACCCAGTAGATGCCCATGTTGGTTTTAGATATCTGTTGTTATGGCATTATTTCTTCCCTTCTTACTATTGTGTATAACTGATCCATATTAAATACTACAAAATTCATAAAACCAGCAAAAGATTAGATTATTTTACTCATTTATGTTGTATTTTTCTGTGCCACTACATTCTACCAACTATGTGTAGCACTCCCTCACTTGCTTTCACTGTATGTGTCGCTCTCCATTTTAGAGCCAGCCTGAATCAATGCATAAACTGAGGCTGTCACTGTTTTAGCATTGCTCTCTTGGGATTCAATCACAATGTGCTGAAGCAGCCAACAGCTCAAAAGGAAATATCTGCCTCGGTATCATCTTTCCCATTAGAAATTAATGGAAATGCCTCCCAAGAGGGAATGAGGAGGCACTTGTTATTGTGATGTTCAGCCAGGCTTGGAGCAGATGGTGCTTTGGGAAGTTTATCTGTACTTAAGCTGTGCTGGAAGCTGACTGAAAGCAAATCAGCTATTTGAACAATAAGAAAGGAAGAAAATAAAAAAAAATCTAGCATCAGCAGAGAGCTTTAACACAAAAGGAGAGATGTAGTGGAATCGATGTGATCAGAAAAATACAACTGACAACCATCTAAGTTGATATATATTTGAGCCTAAGCAGCTTGATCCAAAAACATGGACCTTGTGACTTTTTTTGGGGGAGAATTTTGGGAAGTGCAAAATAATAAGAGATGTTTGGTGGGGAAGAGAACTCCTGCCATATTTTGCAACAAGTGCTAAAATCAGAAACCACCATTGTAGGTACAGCACAGGTTAAATGCAGAGAACATCTCCCTCTACACTGTCCCAGCAAATATTCTCAGGACAGGTACAGCGTGGAATGGATACAGAGTAAAGTTTCCTCTTCACTGTCCCAAGGCAGTTTCAGCATGGGTTTGATCAAGTACTGCCTGATGCACTCTGACATCAAATCCCCTTGAAAAGTAGAATTGACTTCATCACAGTTTTTTTAAAATAATTAATTCATCTTCTGACTTCACACTGTAAGGCAGCAGTAGCCTACATTAGAAATTAAAATGCACACTTCACACAGCTTTCTGTTCATTTCAAAGAGGATTTGGAAAATCATACCGATGCCTGATTTTTGATGTGCATTGTCTTCACCTTGCACCTTCAGATGATATCTCTGATGGGCAGTGGTTCTGATTATCTTCATTCTTTCTAACCTTACCTTGAGAGACTATTGTCTAGTCAGTCATTCCATTTTTAACTGTGGTGTCCCACTGCTGTTGAAAGTATGAGCTATTGAGTGATAGGCTATCCTGATCACTTTCCCTCATGTAAGTGTCATTGTGTTAACAGTAACAAACACAGTGCCCAAGTGCATGAATATCCCCGACACTCAGCAAGGATGAAGATAGCAAGATAATCCAAGTAATTACAGCCGGTGAGCCTGACGTCAGTGGTAGGGAAATTATTGGAGAGGATTCTTCGAGACAAGATTTACTCCCACTTGAAAACAACCGGACGTATTAGCAAGAGGCAGCATGGTTTTGTGAAGGGGAGGTTATGCCTCACTAACTTGATTTGAGTTTTTCGAGGAAGTGACAAAGTTAGTTGAGGGTCGGGCAGTGGGTATTGTCTGTGTGGACTACAGCAGGGCCTTTGACAAGATTCCTCATGGCAGATTGGTGCAGAAGATGAAGTTGCATGGGATCACATATGAGCTGGCAAGGTGGATACAGAACTGGCTTGGTCATAGAAAACAAAAGGGTGTGTTTCTGAACGGAGGGCTGTGACTAGTGTCATTTCTTAGGGATCAGTGCTGAGACCTTTGCTATTTGTAATATGTATAAATGATTTGGAGGAAAATGAAACTGGTTTGATTAATAAGTTTGTGGATGATACACAGGTTAGTGGATTTGCAGAAATTGATGAGGAACATCAGAGGATATAGCAGGATATAGATTGGTTGGAAACCTGCACGAAGAGATGGCAGATGGAGTTTAATGCGTTTAAATGTGAGGTAATGATTTTGGAAGGCCTAATAAAGAAAGGAAATGTATAATAAATGGCAGAACCCTTAAGAATTTTGATAGGCAGAGTGATCTGGATGTATAGATCACTGAGAGTGGCAACTCAGGTGGAGAAGGTAGTCAAGGTGTCATACGGCATACTTGCCTTCATTGGCTGGGGCTTTGAGTTTAAAAATTGGCAAGTCATGTTGCAGCTTTATAGAACTTTAGTTAGGCTGCACTTGGAATATAGTGTTCAATTCTGGTCGCCATACTATCAGAAGGATGTGGAGGCTTTGGAGAGGGTACAGAAAAGATTTTACCAGGATGTTGCCTGGTAAAGTCGTAGAATTACAGAAAAGATTTGCCAGGATATTGGCTGGTATGGAAGGCATTAGCTATGAGGAGAGGTTGAAAAAACTTGGTTTGTTCTCACTGGAACGATGGAGGTTGCGGGCGACCTAATAGAAGATTATGAGGAGCATGGACAGAGTGGATAGTGAGAAGCTTTTTCCCAGGATGTAAGGGTCAGTTACTATGAGGCATAGGTTTAATGTGTGAGGGGCAAGGTTTAAAGGAGATATATAAGTTTTTTTTACATAGAGGGTTGTGGGTGCCTGGAACTCGCTGTCAGGGGAGGTAGTGGAAGCAGATACAATAGTGACTTTTAAGGGGCATCCTGACAATTACATGAATAGGATGGGAATAAAGGGATATGGTCCCTGGATAGGTGGGGGGTTTTAGTTCAGTCAGGCAGCATGGTTGGTGCTAAAGAGCCTGTTCCTGTGCTGTAATTTTCTTTGTTCTTTGATTTTTGTTAGCGTTTTAAAGTTATATATAATTGGGCTGTTCTTGCAATTCAGAAAGTTGATCCAGTAGCTTGTATATTAGGCAATTCCCACACTGGAAGCCTTTTAGGTTCTGAATTGTACAATGTTCAGCATCATTCACAACTCCTCAGATACTGAAGCAGTCTGTACCAGTATGCAACAAGACCTGGGCAACATTCAGGCTTGGTCTGATAAGTGGCAAGTAACTTCTGTGCCACACAAGTTCCAGACAATGACCATCTCCAACAAAAGAGAATTTAATCATCGCCCCTTGACAATCAATAGCATTACCGTCGTGAATTCCCTATTATCAAGATCCTGGAGGTTATCATTGCAGCAACTGAACTAGACTAGCCATGTAAATATGGAGCAGTCATGATATGGCGCTTGACTCATCGATCGACAGTTCCAACGTGCCACAACGATAAACCGCACTGATCTCCTCAGAAGACGAACACGGGACACGGTGGACAGAGTACCCTTTGTTGTCCAGTACTTTCCCGGAGCGGAGAAGCTACGACATCTTCTCCGGAGTCTTCAACATATCATTGATGACGATGAACATCTCGCTAGGGCCATCCCCACCCCCCCACTTCTTGCTTTCAGACAACGGCACAACCTCAAACAGATCATTGTTCTCAGCAAACTACCCAACCTTCAGGAGAACAGTGACCACAATACCACACAACCCTGCCACAGCAACCTCTGCAAGACATGCCGGATCATAAGACATGGACGACATCATCAAACGTGAGGATACCATTCACCAGATGCACGGTACATACTCTTGCAACTCGGCCAACGTTGTCTACCTAATACGTTGCAAGAAAGGATGTCCCGAAGCATTGTATATTGGGGAGACCATGCAGACACTACGACAGCGGATGAATGAGCATCGCTCAACAATCACCAGGCAAAACAGTTCCCTTCCTGTGGGCGAACACTTCAGCAGTCATGGGCATTCGGCCTCCGACCTGCGGGTAAATGTTCTTCAAGGTGGCTTTCGTGATACACGACAGCGCAGAGTCGCTGAGCAGAGACTGATAGCCAAGCTCCGCACACATGAGGACGGTCTTAACAGGGATCTTGGTTTCATGACACACTATCTGTAACCCCTGTAACTTGCCTGGGTTAGCAAAAAACCTCACTTACTGTGCTGTCTGGAGAAAATACACAACTCTCTAACAATGCTCCGGATCCCCTTCACACACATTGTTAGCCACTTTAACACTTGAATAGCAGGTTAGATGTAAGGATTCGCATTCTAATCAGCAATCTCTGACTGTCTGTGCTGATGTGTGCTATTGCAGACCAGAACACTGCACTTGCCTGATGAAGACATGGGAGTGTTGAAAGCTCGCCATTTTACTATCAAATAAATCGGTTGGATTAATAATTGGTGTTGCTAAATTCTTATGGAGCAGATCAGAGGCTGGGAATTCTGTGGGGCATGACTCACCTCCTGAGTCCCCAAAGCCCGTATACCATTTACAAATCCAAGTCAGGAGTGTGATTGATACTCTTCATGTGCCTGAATGAGTGCAATTTCAACAACACTGAAGAAGCTTGATACCATGCAGGACAAAGCAACCTGCTTGATTGGCACCCCGTCCTCCATCTTAAACAGCAACTTCTTCTGCTGCTGACAAACAGTGGCAGCTGAGTACCATCTATAAAATGCACTATGTTCATCACGTCACTGGTAAGCATAATGCCTTAATTACGGCAATTGCTGAGTGTCAGTAAATTTTATTTGTCGATGTTACATAATTCAACAGGTTTGCAATTGCAGCATAGTTGTCTATCTTATTAGTGTCATATTCTTTCAGTAGGTTCAATAGGGCAACACAGTGGTTAGGATTGCTGCCTTACAGAGCTAGAGACCTGGGTTTGATTTCAACATTGACTGTGTGGAGTTTTCACCAGTGTTCCAGTTTCCTCCCACAGTCCAAAGATATGCAGGTTAGGTGGATTGTCTTTGCTAAATTGCCTCTTAGTGTCCCAAGATGTGTAGGTTAGATAGATTAACCATAGTAAAATATGCAGAGCTATGGGGATAGGGTAGGTGTTGGGCTTGGGTAAGATGCTCTTTCGAAGAGTTGGTACAAACCTACTTTACTGTAGGGATTTTATGGTTCAATGATTTTTAGGCTAAATGTAGCTGATTATTTATTGCCAATTATTTGTTTTTCCTCCCATTCTCATGTGGTGTGCCCTATATTTTTCTTTATTTGAGGAATGCAATGGAAATATAAACTGTTGTTAGTATTACCATTCAGTTCATCTATTCTGCCGTAACCAGAAGATTGTGGCATGCAGCTAGGAATCTCTAATAGGGGTAGGGTGTACTGTGAAGGGGTAACATTAAGAAATGCAAACCCCAGTGTGAATTGTTACCTGTCAGGAAGATGTGTCGGGAACTTGCATGCTAATTTTTCATATTTTTTGTCCATTAAAATAACAAATTTGTTTTAAAATATGATAGAAATATCATATTTCTTTGTTCTCTGTTATGTTTTGGGAGTGTTAATTATTGAAGCTATTACTAAACTTTTATCATCATCTAAATTAGGCTCAAATTTGAGATATAGTCCTGGTTTATTCCTCACCCTTATACCAACAACAACAGTGATGGGCTTAGCAAAAAGCACCACTGTTGTAAAGGTAGAAGGTAAAACTTCAATACACGTAGCCATGATAGCTCAAAGAGTTTATCAAATGAGTTGCTAAACCATACAGATTATAAAAGTAGCTGCTCCCTCTGTATCTATGGAGTTAGCTGATTTGATCCAGTGTAACAATGAGGACATTCAGCTCTGTCCTCACCCATACAATTGAATAATAACACCCACTATTAGCATAAATCAGAATGTGTTAGATAAGGTGTTAGAGGAGGGCTAATGCTGATGGGTTCTTAACTCCAACATGATGTGTTGCCTCGAGGAGGGGGAGAAAATTGCAATATAACTCATTTCACATTGAGTCACCTGCACTACAGTAGAACTTCAGGTAGTTGTACTTGCAGCAAGAATAAGATGACAACAATGATGAAGGTACATTTTAATACCTGTCTAATAAAGCACCACATTATAGCCCCGATTTTCACCCCTTCTCTCCTGTTTCATGTGGTGGCACAGTGCTGCAACTACTGATTACACTCTAGTAAGTTGAGCATGTGGCCAGTCTTCACGTGAGGCTAGGCAATGAATGTTGGAAGGATATTCAACTATGAAACTATCACAGCTAATCCATGGTCTGTCTTCAGTTGATACTTGCATGTGTACTTTCCATTAAGGGTTGCTGTATAGCAATAAGGAGTAGGAATCTAGGCAGTCCATAAATCAAGCTGAGATTAATGAGAGTATTGCCAGGCTTAAGATCAGCTAACTCTAAACAGAGCATGGATCAAAGCTGTGATTGTCCTGATCTCTTTGGCTCAACACCATCTCTGGAGCTGCTTAGCATAGATTGTCATGGACTATTCTTCAGTTATATTCTTTATAGATTGCAAAAACTGGTCCATCATCACCTTTTTGTTTGCTGTTATAGGGGGAACTGATGAGTGAAGGTCAGGATCCAGTGACAGTTTTTGATTTCCTTACACAAACAAAGACGGAATATCCATTGGACTTTTCTTCAGTGAAGAAAACACTTCTGGGAGGACATGGAGGAGCCGACTACTTCCTAATGGACAACTTCATACAGGCTATTGCTGTATGTGTTCTAACAAAAATTGAAGTTTCTTTATCATTTCTTTCTTTTATTTAATTATGCATCATTGCTTTCTATCAAGTTTAATATTTTTAATGTGATTTTTTATTCTAAAATAGAATTGTTGCGTGGATACAACATGGAACGTGGCCGTTCAATCTGCTATGTCTATCCAGGACTTCTGAACAAGCAATTCACCTGGTGCCGCTCCCCTGCCTTTCCCTGCAAATATTTTCTTTTCAGATAACAATCTAATTCTCTTTTGGAAGCATCATTTGATCCTGCCTCCAACACACTGTCTGGCAGTGCATTTCCAGATCCTAACCATTCGCTGCATGACAATGTTTTCCCTCAAGTTGCCATTGATTTTTTTGCAAGTACCTTACATCTGTGCCCAGCTGTATTGAGTACTAGTTACGTTCAGTGCATGAACTATTGATTCTCAAGTAAGAACGTTGTGAGTAAAGCCCCACTCCATAAGCACACAATCTAGGTTGTCAGTCCAGTATGATACTGAAGTGCTGTGTTGTTGGAAATGCTGTGCTTCAGTTGAACTGTTTGTAATGAACCCTGTTTTGATGGTTGATGTTAAAGATCCCTTGAAACCACATGAAGAGGATCAAGGAGTTTTCCAGGCCAGTATTTCTTAAACAACAGTACCAAAAGCAGATCATTTGAACTAAAAACAAAAAATGTTGGCTAAACTCAGCAGGTCTGGCAATGTCTATGACACATTTCTCCTTGATGAACTGCTATGTGTTTACAAGTCATTCTTTCCCCTCTATCTCAATGGAGAGAAACAGAGTTAATGTTTCGGGTCTGAATGAACCTTGAATTGTTTGGATCTTTGCTAAGTGTAGAACATCTCCTGCGTTCGCTTACGTAACAACTTTGCTGATCTTCAAATAACTCATTCAAAGAACTCGCACATTTCTCCTTGATGAACTGCTATGTGTTAACAAGTCATTCTTTCCCCTCTGTCACTGCAGTGACTACATCCCTGAAGGTGCTGACTAGCTGGGTTATGATTCTCTGGGTGCCCCCCAGTAGCTCACTCAAGTGGGAATTCTTTATCTGAGACTAGACCGAGAATATTGACAGGCATCACAGTTGAGGCATTACTGATCTTCCGTCCTGCAGAATCCACACGTGCTTCCAACATGTTCACTGTACTGATCAGGAGAAGGAGCCTTGTGTGAAATCTAAATTCAAATAATTTGAAGACAATTTGAAAAATTTTTGAAACAAAAACAGAACCTACAAAAACAATTCTCCGCACTTTCCTTATGAATCTTTGAACTTTCAAAGAATCCTGGAAATAAGCTGATCCTAGAGAAAGCCACTTTAGGACAGTAACTTGGCCCATTTAATCTTTTTGATTTGGGCTGTCATAACTGAGCAGTTATCACCTCATATTCTGATTTATATTTCTTACAAATTTAATCCTTTTCTGTAATTTTTTCACTGATTTCCTTTCCAATTCTCAGGATTCTTACTCTGATTTTAATAGCGAATTATACAGACCCAGCTATTGGATCTGACACTGAGTGGTAGCAGGGCCGCATCAACTGCTAACTACAGCCTTGGGTTCGAGGAGAAAATAAATCATGGTTTAGGTTGTGGAAGCAAAGAGTGACTGATACCTATTGGTATGGACTGAACTCAATAAGAAGTCCAACAAGTTTATTTTGTAGCAAACGCCACTAGCTTTCAGAGTGCTGCTCCTTCATCACCTGGTGTTGTAAGACTTCTTGTGTTTTCCCCAACCCAATGCTGGCATCTCTACATCATGGACTGGTCAGTTTAACTCAGTTGGCTGGACAATTGATTAGTGACACCAACAATGTGGGTTCAATTCCCTTGCTGGCTGAGGGCATTCATGAAGGCTCAACCTTGCCCCTTATCCAAAGTATGGTGACCCTCAGGTTAAATCACCACCTGCCACAGCCTATGGTCTTCTGAGACTATGGCGACTACTTTTTTACTGAACTGAAATCTCAGCTTCTACATTGGTCTTTTTTTGCTCCATTTAAACTGGCGAGTGTCCACATATTTTTGCACCATCACTAAGGCCAATTTCTATTTCCAAAACACTATCTAACTTTTCTCCCCTGTCTCAGTTTATCTACTGTTGAAATTTTCAGTTGTGCCTTTGTTAACTCCAGACTTGACTATTCCAGTTTACTTCTAGCTGGTGTCCCAAATTCTACCCTCTGTTAACTTGAGGTCATCCAAAACTCTGCTGCCTTGGTCTTAGCTCGACCAAACCCTACTCACCTATTACTCCTGGGGCCCATTGATCTTTCCTGGCTGCTGGTCAAGCAATGTCAGGCTTGTTTTCAAATCCTTTTTTGACCTTGCTGTGTGCTATCTCTGTAACCTCCTCCAGCCCCAAAATACTGAGATAAACTTAATGAAGTGCCATACAACAGACTTGGGAGGAAAATTACAGATCATGGAATCAAAGAGACAAGAGCAAACTTGACGCACAGTTGCCAGAATGCAGAGAATAGAAAGCAGTAGTTCATGGTTGCTTTTTGATTGGAGGAAGGTTTTTAGTGGAGTCCTTGCTTGGTGTTAGGACCTCTGCTATTCTACATCCCATAAATGAATAAAAAAATCTAGATGTACAGGGCACAGTTTCAAAATCTGGGGATGATGCAATACTTGGGAAGTTTTGTGAGCTGTTAGGAGATCACTGGATGGACAATAATAGACAAAATTTAATGCAGAGAAGTATCAAGTTTCAGCATGATGAGGAAATTACCCTCTAAATATTGAATCTTAAATCAGACCTTGGGATGTGTCGGGGGGGATGTCAGTTCAGCCATTGGCTGAATTGCTAGTGGGTGATATCAAGAGGGACAATGGAATCAGGCCCAAAGATACATCAAAAGCACAAATGTCGTCCAGTAACTAATCACCATCTCCAATGGAGACAATGGGAGGGAATTGAAGATGAGTATTTTCTCAGCAGGAATGATATCCTGTGAGCTGGGTCCCATTTGGATTTATGGGTTTTGCCTCCCAGGAATACACACACACTGGGATTAAAAACTGGCTGCAATCTTGTCAGGATTGACTGGTGCTGGGTGTGTCAGCATGTGACACAAGAGAAAAGACAACAGACCTCTGAAAAAGCTTGCAGTTATTCTCTCTCTGATTGTTGAAGCAAATCAAGTCAGCCAAGACACAGCTGAAAAGGCAACTTCTCAACCAATCTGCAGAACATTGGAATTGTGAAACAATTATTCACTTACTGAATGAAGTCAGTGCTCCTTGAATCAAGAATTGTAATGGCCCCAACATCCTATCATCTGCTCCTGTCTGACAAGTCAAGGATTGCTTTGTGTACTTTCTTCAATTCTCATTTAATCTGCATGAGTGTATATGTGTGTGTTTTATAACTTCCTTGCCTTTAGTGGTTGATAAACTCATTCTCTCTTTAACCCAGGAAAGCCTGGTTAAATTGATCTCCTTTTAAATAACGGGACTGGGAAAAGATTTCTGCAAAGGGTGAGATTTTGTTTTAGAATTAATTTGTTGATACCAGCCACTAAGAATGTTGAATAAAGAGATAGAGCTAGTTCATTCCTCCTCAGCAGGTCATAACATTTTGGGGATATCCCAGCTGCAAGTTAATAAATTGAGGGATCTTGTCCAGGATATAGCTCCTGTGGAGGGTAACAAATTTGGGGAACCTTGTCTAGGAACCAGTCATAACAGAAGTAATTCATTTTGGTAGAAAGAATGAAGAGAGACAAAATAATGGGTACAATCTAAAGGGAATGCAAGAGCAGGACCCTGCGAGTTTGTGCACAGATGATTAAAGGTGGCAGGACATGTTGAAAGAGTATACAGTATTTTAGGCTTTATAATTAGGGGCACGGAGTACAAAAGCACAAAGTTAGGTTAATCTTATATGAAACACTTTTTGGCCTTAACTGAAGTATTATGTCTGGTTCTGAGCATTACACTTTAGGAAAGATGTGAAAGGATCAGAGAGTGTAGAAAAGATTCATCAGAATATTTCCAGGTAGCATGGTGACACAGTGCTAGTGCTGATGTCTCATAGCCCCTGGGAGCTGGGTTTAGTTCCAGTCTAGGGCGACTGTGTAGAGTTTGCATGTTCTCCCTGTGTCTGTGTGGGTTTCCTCCAGGTGCTCAGGTTTCCTCCCACAATCCAAAGATGTGCTGGTTAGATTGATTGACCGTGCTAAATTACCCCTTAGTGTCCCAAGATATATAAATTAGGAGATTAGCAGGGTAATTACAATGGGTTATGGGACTGGGTTAGATGCTCCATCAGAGAGTCGGTGCAGAATCGATGGGCCGAATGTCGTCCTTCTGCATTGTAGGGATTCAATGATTCCTGTATGGAACCTCGGTTACATAGTATGAAAGAATTGGGACTGTTTTCCTTGGAGGAAAAGGTTGAGAGGAAACTTAATGGAAATAACCAAGTGGTTCAGTGGTTAGCACTGCTGCCTTACAGCTCCAAGAACTTGGGTGACTGTTTGGAATTTGCATATTCTAGCCATGTCTGCGTAGGTTTCTTCTGAGTGCTTTAGTTTCCTCCCACAGTCCAAAGGTGAGCAAGTTAGATTGATTGGCCATGCTAAATTGCTTTTTAGAATCAGTGGAATTAGCAGGCTAAATATATGGGATTGCAGGGGTGGGACCTGGGTGGTATTGTTGTTGGTGTGGGCTTGATGGGTTGAATGGCTTCCTTCTGTTGTAGTGATTTTATAAGGGCTGAGATAGGGAGAAATTGTTGCTTTTGGTGGAAGGATTGATAAACAAAGGGTGCAGATCTAAGGCAATTGGCAAAAGAGACAATGACAACACAGGCAAAAGCTTTTTCAGGCAGCAAGTAGTTAGGATCTGGAACGTGCTGTCTGAATGTGTGCTGGAGGTAATTTAATTGAGGCAGTCGGAATTATTATATAGAAGGGAAGAATATATGGTGGGGAGAAGGTGAAGGAGTGCCATTGGATAATTTACTTCTTCAGAGAATCTGCATTGACATTACAGTCTGAATAGTCTCCTCCTATGTTGTAACTGTTGTGTGATTATATGATCTACACTCTAATTCTGGCCCTTTAAACATCCCTGTTTTTAATTGTTTCACTGTC
Organism: Sphyrna mokarran; assembly: GCA_024679065.1. NCBI lineage: Eukaryota > Metazoa > Chordata > Chondrichthyes > Carcharhiniformes > Carcharhinidae > Sphyrna > Sphyrna mokarran. The sequence goes on along the minus strand of JAGIQG010000028.1, from coordinate 17,875,753 downwards.
AGCGGTTTAATCTTCAGTTGCCTAAGTCTCAACATATGGAATACCCTCCCTATATTTTTCCAGCTATTTCACTGCTCCATTTAAGGCACTCATCAGTAGCTCCATTTTATATAGAAAACATTTTAAGGAAGCAAAATGTCAGCAACTGAGACCTTGCTCAGTTGTGGTACTGTGCTGCCACCCGGTGCTTTATATTGTTCATTGCGAGTGCTGATTCCTTCCAGTCTTGGGAGAACATGACTTGCTGCCCATTCAGCTTCAGTTTGACTTTAGAACTCAAGAGCTTTCTTATCTGGACTGAACAGCTAGCCCGTGAGTTTCCCCTGACCTTGAAGGAATATATACAATTCATGCACTCCACCTAGTGATGACGGATACATAACCTAACTTCAGTGCAATAGAAATGAAATTCTTCCACCCCATTATTGATAGAGGCATTCAAAATCATGAGGGGCCTGGAGAGGGTAGATAAGGAGAAACTGTCCCTAAAGGATTGAAATGAGAGGGCACATTTAAATTAATTGGTTTAAAAAAAGCAAAAAGATTTTCATGCTGTAAGTGATTTGGGTCTGCTGCACACTGCCCAAGAGTGTGTTGAAGCACTTTCAGTAAGACTGTTATCTGAAAAGGGATACAGGGCATAAGATGGAAGAAAGAGCAGTGCACTCGGTACCAATCGGAGTCCGTGCAGTCACAATGGGCCAAATGGCCTCTACCTGCACAAAAACATTTTTGTGATCCATGAACATCATCAGGGAAAATGGATTGATCTTTTTCCAGCATATTGTTAGTGAGGCAAACATGTCCAATAATGGAATTAGCAGTCACATGATCCACTACAGTTTGCCTATTGCTGCAACAGATCCGTAGCAGATGCCATCTCCCTGGCCCTGCACTCAACCCTGGAACACCTATTAACAAAGACACCTATGCCAGACTCCTATTCATAGACTACAGTTCAACTTTAACACCATTATTCCTACGACACTCATCGTCAAACTTAGTGGTCTGGACCTCAACTCTTCCCACTGCAACTGTATCCTAGATTTCCTAACCCACAGACTGCAGTCAGTAAGGATAGACAACAACACTTCTCCATGATCATCCTCAATACTGCTGCTCCACAAAGCTGTATCCTTAGCCCCTTATCATACTCCTATGACTCTGTGGCCAAATTCTCCTTCAACTCAGTTTTCAAGTTTGCTGATGATACTTCTATAATGCATCAGATCTCAAACAATAACAAGACATAGTACAGGAAAAAGATAGAGAATCTGGTGGACTGGTGCGATTATGATAATCTCTCCCTCAATGTCAACAAAATGAAGGAGATTGTCATCGACTTTAGGAAGTGTAGGGGAAGGCATGTCTCCATTTATATCAATGGGAACGAAATAGAAATGGTTAAGAGCTTCAAGTTTTTAGATGTCCAGATCACCAATAACCTGTCCTAAATCCTGCAAGCAGACAGTATAGTTAAAAAGCCCACCAAAGCCTCTATTTTTTTCAGGAGACTAAGGAAATTTAGCATGTCTCCTACAACTCTCACCAACTTCTACAGATACACTGTAGAAAGTATTCTTTCTGGTTGTGTCATAGGTTGTATCCTATGCTATCCAAGACCGCAAGAAACTTCAAAGAGTCATGAATGAAATCCAGTTCATCACTGAAACCAGCCTCCCATTCACTGACACGGTTTACACTTCCCGCTACCTTGGGAAAGCAGCCAGCGTAATCAAGGACCCCGCACACCCCAAACATATCTCTTCCATCTTCTTCTGTTGGGAAAAAGATACAAAAGTCTGAGATCATGTACCAACCAACTCCAAAACAATTTCTACCCTGCTGCCATCAGACATTTAAATGCATTCAATAGATCTTTCTCCACACCCTAGCCTTGACTTATAACACTACATTTTGTATTCTCTCCTTCCATATATACAGTATGCTTTGTCCCTATATTACACAAAAAACAGTATTTTTCACTGTATACTAACGTGATGATAATAAATCAAGTGAAGCACAGGTAACAATCTTGTACTGTTTAGGAAACAGTCATATTTAATCAGTGTCATTAATTCACTGCCTTAAGATGCATTGTAACCTGTAAATAACCTATAAATCCCACCGTTACATAATTCAGAAATATATTTTTATTTTATTCTTTGGATGTGGGAATTGCTGGCAATTTATTGCCAATTATTAGTTGCCCTTGAGAAGATGATATTGAGGTTTCTTAAGTAGTTTTTGTAGTGTCAGTGCTTCCACAGGGCTGTGAAGTAGAGAGTTTTAGGATTGTGATCCAGCAATGATGAGGGAATGATGTCCAAGTGAGGATAGTATGTAACTTAGAGGGCATTGCCTGTTCCTATACACAACCCAATCCTGAAAGAATAGAATCTATAATTGTACTCAGGTGTTTTTCAGCTCAAATGGACATGATGCAAAATGTTCACATGGCTACCATCGAACTATTGAAATCCAAGTACTAGCATAAGGGAAATAAACACATGCTGCTGTAGTAATAATGTGTCAGTGTGAAAAGCGCAGAAAGATCCTGCTAGAGACAGTGTTCACCAAAATCAAGGATCCAACCTACTCATTGAGCCAATACAACCTGTGGCATGCAGTAAAAGACAAGTAGCACTTGTAATTCATCAGATTTCTGCTGGGTGTCCTAATTCTGTCATCAACAGGGAAATAATGACCCACCTCCCGACACCAGGAGGAGCTTAACTTTAACTATCTCAGGAATATCCAAGATCAGTACTGATGGCGTGGTGGCTCAGTGGTTAGCACTGTTGCCTCACAGAAGTCGATTCCTGGCTTGGGTCACTGTCTATGTGGAGTTCGCCTGTTCTCCCCATGTCTGCATGGATTTCCTCTGGCTGCTCCAGTTTCTTCCCACAGTCCTAAAGATGTGCAGGTTAAGTGAATTAGCCCTCAGTGTGTCTGAAAGATGCCAGAATGTGGGACAAGGGGATTGTAACTTCATTGCAATATTAATGTAAGCTTACTTGTGACTAATAAATAAACTTTAAACTTTAACTACCTATGAAAAACAGGCATGTAAAATGCTTCCTTCTTAAAACTGATGTTTTTTTTTGGCCAGGTTTTTGGCTTTTGTGTTCAAGGCACTGCATTTCAGTGGCATTTGGCTCCATGTGTACTGACATCCATTTGATTCTTCATTCAAGTGACCATTTGTTATGCGTGAATGCAGATGGTAAATGTTGGTAGAATATTTGACCAAAAGTTGCATGCTGATGCTATTTCCAATTCACGCAGTTACGATTAGGGATCCACAGATAATATTCTAATGATGTCTCATCAGTGCACTCAGTAAATTCACCGGCTGTGATGCCCTTTGAATTAATGTTTAACAAAAACCAAAAACCTAAAATTCTGACCGATTGCATCTAATTATGTAAAACAATGTTCAGTAGTTTAGCAAATCACCATTGACAAAGGGCATTACCCCTTGCTTAGTTTCTGAATGGTAATCAGAATGAGGAACCTTTTGAATTTAACCTTCTTTAGCTCAAGCACTAACATTAGTAATAAGATCTGTAACTGTGCAGCTTAATTATTGCAGCCTATTGCAAGGTCTTTGCTCCTGCACTCTAAGGCAGCCATCTCCATGCATCTTCTAGCTGTGTTAGTGAAACACTGAGCCTCAAGAGCCATGTAGCTTTGGATGCTTCTAACAATAGAACAATTTCTTGTTTATCGCACAGTGCTTTGTGGCAGTTTACTGAGTGCAGCTTTACTTGTGTGGAATCTTCCATTGTGTGATTTTTTTTTTCTCCTTTGTCTCACAGGAGAACAATCCATCACTGATCAGGACAGGTCCTGAAGAGACCCTGGACAGCCATCTGCTGGTGTTTGATGCTGAACGTGCGAGGAGAGAAAGCCGTATTGTTTACTGTTCCCATACAGATTAGTCAATAACTGTGATCACCTCAGTAAGCAGAAATATTCAGGAACAATTTTATTTTTAAGCACGTTTTTGCATTATTCATGTTCCAGGTTTGCCTGCCACTCAATTCCTGAAAACCAGATTGGGGTTTGCACCTCAAGCTCTGATAGCAAATACTATCATTTTTAAAAATTACCATCCTTTGGATTGAAATGACAACTGTGGAATCAAACCAAATATATTAAAATCTAAACAGAAATTTGTGGGCAGCACATTAGAAATTCCTGATATTTGTACCTGTCGAGTGAGAATCAATACAGACTGGACCATGGAAAATTAACTTCAGGCACAGAATGGATGCAAGTGAATCGGATAGCTGCCATAATCTCATTATTAATCCCAACCATTAAAAACACTGCTCATTTAACTTGCACCTATTATAAATTACATCCATTGTAAATCCCTTCCAATTATATTCCTGTGCAGCACTAGCAGTATAAACCCCTCCCATTATAAACTACATCCAGTATAAGGCCAATTGTACAACTGCATCATTTTAAATTCTTCCCATTGTAATCAACATCCATTATAAACCACACCTGTTATAAACCTCTCCAGTACACCCTGTCCATTATAAACCCAACCATTACATACCAGACCGCCATATACTACTCCCGTTATAAATCCTGCCTGTAGACCTCTCCCATATTAAATCCAACCCATTATACGCACCATCCATTATAAATCCCACTCGTTAAACACAGTCTATCATTAGTCCTGCATATTACACCAATTAAAAATCTCTCATTATAAACTCCATACACTTTACATCCCACCTGCTTTACAACGTGTCTGTTATGAACTACGCACATTATTCACACTAATTGTTTGTTATACACCACATTTGTTAAATATCCTGCATGACATGCACTCACCTTTTAAACACTACAACAATTATACAGTCTGCCTATTCTATACTGTTGTCATGCATGTGCCTATTATACATTTTGTCTGTTTTATAGCCCATCTGTTATGCACTTCATCCATCAAACACCCAGCCAGTTATCCCTTTCCACTGAAGCTAATTTTCCAAAGATGTTGAGTGTGAGTCAGGAAGTTGCAGCCTCCCCTCTTGATTCAGAAAATCATAGATTCATATCTTACTCCAGTGATTTGAGCACATAATCCAGTCTATTAGTTCAGTGCAATACTGAAGCTGTGCTGCAATGTTGGAAGTTTCACGTGAAATGCTATATTTTTGACCTTATCTGCATGTGAAAGTTTCATTGGCACTAGGAGGCCTCTAGCATTTATCCTTCAACCAATATTACTAAAACAGATTGTCTGATCATTTGGTTCCATGTTTGTGGCATTTAGCAGTGACTGCATTTCAGAAATACATCATTGGTTTTGAAGCGCTCAGGATGTCCTAAGGCTGTGAAAGCTAGTATGATGCAAGTTCTTTTGGTCTTTTAAAAATAAACAGGGCACAATTGGATCTGAATGTGGAAAACGTGAAAACTCAGCTGACAAACCTCAAATAAAAATGATAAATTGTTAGAAAGAGACGACAAGTCCATCAAGATTCAAAAACAAAAAGATGAGTAAATGTTTTGGTGAAAAATCTGTCTTTGGAACAATTTGTATCAAATCAGTAAGAGTACATCTTCCCTTTGGTGAAGCTGATTATGATATTGCAAGGATATTTAAGGAATAAGAATATTTCAATTACAATTCCAGCACTTGGGGGAAGCCAGATAGTTAGCACCAGATTTAACTGTTCATTATTCAGCATAACCTTTCTCTGAACCCAGGAAGTGATTGATGACTTTTTACAAAAACTCAATGCCTATCACATCTCCTCACTGAGATCTTAATAAATCTGTTGATTTCCCATCAGACATTTATACAAGATCAAACAGTGAGCAGGTAAATTACAATGTTTAATTTCTAATAAATTATTTAAATTTTAATACAAGTGCTAATTATGTGTAATTGTCGATTTGTTGTATATTTTCTGTATCTGATTTACCACAGAGCAATGCAGAAATGACATGTTTCAAGTCTACAAGAAGTTTATTTACGGTACTTTAAAATTCTCTGCAATTAAAAGATGTCTCCACACACATTTACAGCTCTTGCTTTTTTCTGGAAGCTTCTGTTTATTTTAGCTCTCAGATCTAAACTCTGGTTTAATTAATCTAGCATAGTGAACATACATCAAGCGCATCATGGTATTATTGCTAGATTATTAATCCAGAAACTCAACTAATGTTCTGGGAACCTGGGTTAGAATTTGAATTCAGTAAAAAGTGTCTGTCTGGAATTAAGAGTCTACTGATAGTCATGAAACGATTGTCAATTGTTGGAAAAACCTGCTTCACTAATGTTCTTTCGGGAAGGAAATCTGCCACCCTTACCTGGTCTGACATACATGTGATCTCCAGAGTCATAGCAATGTAGCTGACTCCCAACTGCCCTCTGAAATAGCCTGGCAAGCCACTCAGTTGTAAGAATCGCTACAAAGTCAATAAAAAGGAATAAAACCAGATAGATCACCTGGCATCAACCTTGGCACCAGAAAAGATCACAGCAAAACAAACAGCCCCTTTGACCCTGCAGAGTCCTCCTTATGAACATCTGGGGGGCTGGTATCAAAATTGGGAGAGCTCTCTCGTAGACTAGTCAAGCAACAGCCTGCCACAGACAGCCATTCTCACAGAATCATATCTTACAGATAACACCACAGATGACACCATCATTACCATCCTTGGATATGTCTGGTTCCACCAGCAGGACAAACCCAGCAGAGGTAGTGGCATAGTGGTATACAGTCGGGAGGGAGTTGCCCTGGAAATCCTCAACATTGATTCTGGTCCCCGTGAAGACTCTATTCCCTCTACAGTCTCATGACTTCAGGTTAAACACGGGCAAGGAAACCTTTTACTGATTACTGCGTACTGCCCACCTTCAGCTGGTGAATCAGAATTATTCCATGTTGGAAAATACTTGGAGGAAGCACTGAGGATGGTAAGGACACAAAATGTATACTGGGAGTTAGTTTTCAATGCCCATCACCAAGAGTGGCTCGGCAGCAGCAGTACTGACTGAGTTGGTTGGGTCCGAAAGGATATAACTACTAGACTGGGTATGTGGCAGATGGTGAGGGAACCAAAAAGAGGAAAAATATACTTGAGCTCATCCTTACCAATCTGCCAGCTGCAGATACATGTGTCCACCATTCTTATTGGTAAGAATGACCACTGTACAGTCCTTGTGGAGACAAAGTCCCATCTTCACATTGAAAATAATTTCCATCATGTTGTGAGGCACTATCACCATCACTATCACAGACTTCAAACAGATCTAGCAACTCAAGACTGAGCATCCATAAGACACTGTGGGCCATCAACAGCAGCAGAACTGTACTCCAGCACAATCTGCAACCTCATGGTCTGACATATCCCCCACTCAACCATTGTCATCAAGCCAGGAGATCAACCCTGGTTCAATGGAGAGTGCAGGACAGCATGCCAGGAACACAAGGCATACCTAAAAATGAGGCGTTAACCTGGTGAAGGTACCAAATAGGACTAATTGCATGCCAAACAGCAACTGATAGACAAATTGAAGTGATTCCACAACCAATGAATCAGATCCACACTCTGCAATTCTGTAATATCCAGTTGCGAATGTTGGTGGACAATTAAGCAACTCATTGGAATAGGAATATCTGCATTATCAATGATGGAGGAGCCCAGCAAGTCAGTGCAAAAGATAAGGCTGAAGCATTCACAGCAATCTTCAGCCAGAAGTGCCTAGTGGATGATCCATCTTGGCCTCCTCCAATATCGGTCTCTAGCCAATTTGATACACTCCATGTGATATCAGGAAATGGTTGAAGGCACTGTATATTGCAAAGGCAATGGGTCTTGATAATATTCTGGCAATAGTACTGAGGACTTGTGCTCCAGAACTTGCCACTCCTTTCATCAAGATCTTCCAGTACAGCTACAATACATGTATCTGCCCAACAATGTGGAAAAATGACCAGATACGTCCTGTACACAAAAAGCAGGATAATCCAACCCAACCAATTATTGCCCCATAGCCTATTTTCGATCATCAATAAAGTGATGGAAGGTGGGGCTGGGGAGGAGGGATCTCATCAACAGTGCACTCAAGCAGCACCTAGTTAGTGATGCCCAGTTTGGATTTCGCCAGAAACAAACATTCAGCTCCTGAACTCTTTGATTAAAACAGAAACAAAAGACCCGAATTCCAAAAGTGAGGCAGGAATGACAGCCCTTGACATCAAGGCAACATTAGAACAAGCGTGGCATCAATGAGCCTTAGCAAAACTGTAATCATGGGTATCAGGGGGAAATTTCTCTGCTGGTTGGAGTCATATTTGGTACACAGGAAGACGGTTATGGTTTTGGAGGATCAGTCATCTCAGCTCCAGAACATTCCTGCAGGAGTCCCTCAGGATAATGTCCTAGGCAGTAATGTCCGAGTCCTAACTCAGCTGCTTCATCAATGACCTTCCCTCCATCATAAGATCAGATTTTACTGATGATTGCATGATATTCAGCACTATTCGTGACTCTTTAGATACTGAAGCAGTCCATGTTCAAAAATAACAATATCTAGATGGTATACAGGTTTGGACTGACAAGTGGTACATAACATTTGCACCACACAAATGCCAGACAATGACCATCACCAATAAGACAGAATCTAACCACCGCCTCTTCACATTCAATGGTGTTACCATCACTGACCCTTCCCCCCCCCCAACAACTGTCAACATTCTTGGGGTTACCATTGGCCAGAAATTCAACTGGACTCACTACATAAATATAGTACTACAAGAACAGATCAGAGGTTAGGAATACTATGGTGAGTAACTCATCTTCTGATTCCCCAAAGCCTGTCCATCATCTACAAGACATAGTCAGGAGTGTGATGGAAGACTCTCCACTTGCCTAGATGGATGCAGCTCCAACAACACTCAAGAAGCTTGACACCATCAAGGACAACTTGATTGGCATTGCATCCACAAACATCCATTTCCTCCACCACCAACACTCAGTACACACTGCTGCTACTATCTGCAAGATGCACTGCATCAATTCACCAAAGATCCTTAGACAGCATCTTCCAAACCATGACCACTCCCATCTAGAAGGACAAGGGCAGCAGATATATGAGAACACTACCATCTGCAAGATCCCCTTACCATCCTGACTTGGAAATATATTGCCGTTGCTTCGCAGTCACTGCATCAAAATTCTGGAAAACTCTCCCTAACAGCATTGTGAGTCGTGAGTACGTGGATTGCAGCCTTTCAAGAAAGCAGCTCACCATCATCTTCAAGGGCAATTAGGAATGGGCAATAATTACTGGCCAGCCAGCGATGCCCATGTCCCACGAATGAATAAAAGAATACCACATGAAGATTTGCAACCACAGTGTGATGAGCGATGGAGTTCAAACAAGTGAAATTAGTATTGAGAACTGCAGTTTGGAAGAGCTCCTTCACACAAGCTCAGATTGATTTTCTGCAAGAGCTGGAGGTAGAAACCATAAGAGTCAGCCAGGAGCCAGTTAGACAGCATAGCAAGGATCACGGATATCACTCTGGACACGTAAGCATGTTTATTTAGTGAACTCGTACTCCAGTACATTAGAGCAACATATTGTGAATGCCAGAGACAATGGTTATATGTGATGTCACACTGAGTTTTCAGGTTAATTGCTGGTGAGTAAGGCAATCAGCCTGATCTCTGACATTGAAATTAACATGGGAGGGCACTTCCAACCAACTCAGGAACCGATTGGTTCACATTCGGAAATCAATGGAAAATAAAATTGGATCAAATGTAAAACAGGTGGTGAGAAATTCAGACAGCTCAATTTTGGCTCTACAGCTTCCCATCAGGTAAGTTAAGTTAAAATGATCTCCACAAATCTAGAAGTCAACAACAGAATAGAAGAGGCATCTGCAGTGAGTCAGTTGTCCCTCGCCAGAAGCTCCGAAACTGACCTCTGCACTATGGTGAGTCACTGGGCAAAAGCTCAGGGAAAGGACAACGAAAACTGCCAAATTTAAATGCCAATAAATCGTTCTTTATTGCTATGAGAAGTGAATTTATTTTTAAATGACAAAAATCAAATTAATATTGAATATGAAAGATTGGGTTTTCCAATTTTTAAATTGCAAATTAAAACAATAACATTTGGAGTTTTCATGATTAAAAATGTCCTTTGTCAGTCTGCGAAGGATTGCTGTGACTGAATGGAACTGGTGGGGAGGAGAGATCAAGAGGCATTCCCTTGGGGTTTCAGTACCACTCCAGCCAGATGACCTGCCCCTGAGTCACACAATAACCGCAGTAAAATGAAAATTGTAGTCATGGCACGCAATACTTGCCTATTTTAAAACTGCTTTAAATTTAAAATGCGTGATTAGAATGTACTCTACGTGGAGATTATCTGTCTTCATGGTCGTCACATGAACATCATAGGCAAACCATGATGTTGAGTGACTTGAGGGAATTATTCCCGTGCACCATGTGCTTCTGTCCTTTGAAGGTGGTTGAAGTCACTCATTTTGGGAGGTACTATTGAAGGAACTTCAGTGAGTTACTGTACAATAGTGCACCCTGGACATACTCTCTTCCGACTTCTGCCATCAGGAAAAAAAAATACAAGTCTGCGAACACATGTCAACTGATTCAAGAACAGCTATTTTCTTGCTGACTTCAGACTTTTGAATGATCTGATATATTAAGCTGATTTTTCTCTACACCCTATCTGTAACTGCAACACTATATTCTGCACCATCTCCTTTCCTTCTTCCCTACATACTCCATGAACAGTAAGTTTTGTCCTTATACCATGCAAGAAACTATACTTTTCGCTGTATCCCAATATATGTGATGAAGATAAATCAAATCAAATCATGGAACCCTAACTCTGTTCATTATCTACATGCATAGATCAAATGCTGCCATGTGAAATCTTTAGCACACTGGACAAATATTCTTATCAAGCTGAAACATAAGCTTCAAATCAATCAGTGGTTTAATTTAAATGAATTAGATTAATAAGAAACACACACACAATCTACTCTCAAAAGATTCAGCATGCTTTTAGAGCCTTAGGATATTTCATTATGTTAAAAGTGCTACATAATTGCAGGTTAGTGTTGTTATGGAATCACTGCAGAAATATCTAAGCCTCAGATTATCTTGATAACAATGGCAATGCATTTATGTAGTGCCTTTAATGTAGAAAAATATCCCAAGGCTCTTCACAGAGGCATGGTCAGACAAAATAACTGTGGCAGGAAATAATAAAGCCACTCAGCATTACAACAGACAGCTGAATTACCTACTGAACATCTTTTCACTCTCCTTCTCAGAACCTGTATCTGTAAGACACAAGACATCAATCAGAAAGTTACAGCCAATCAATAATCTTCCTCTTTTCCCATTGGCTTCAGGAACACATGTCAAAGTCACTGCACAGAGTGAGAAACACTCATTGAATTCAGGAGACAATACACCTCTCACATTTTAATTACACAAGAACAACTTATCATAAAAATTGAATAAAAGCAATAGCTATTAATGACCTCTGGTGCCAGTCCATGACTGTGACCATTCCAGTTAATTAACCCCCAGGGTTTTCTATTTTCATCTTCAACAACCTGCACGCAGAAACAAATTCATAGCTAATATCTCTGGGAGCGTATTGGTGTGTTCCTCTTTGAAGAAATGTACAAGTGATTTCATTCCTTCAATGCTGATTCTGGATTAACAATTCGAAATGAAAAATGCAGCATAAGTGAAAATCCACACCCAACAAGAATCAACATATTGAGGGAAGAAGGCTGGAGTGAAAGAAAATGATGCCGACATGGTAATCTCTATAAACCTAAAGCAGCAAATCTTGTGAATATGATCTTCTTTAGCATTTCTTGGTTTAGCACTTTTGTTGAGAGCGATCATAATGAATACTTTTCTTCAAAGCTTTTGCTTCTTTCTTCATCACCTAAAAAACATCAAGATGTACAACAACTGAATTCATCATCACAATGGTATAACAACTAGAGACATTAAGAGCAACTATTAAATAAATAAAGATCGCTTACTGTCTGCAGATGCAGATAATACAGGTACCATGTTGACCAGTACTGGGTTATCAAGTCCGAGTTATACTGCTGGCTATATATCAATCTCTGGCCAAGGAAAATGAATTCCAGTGAATTCTCCTCTTACCAATATCTGCAACACTTGAATTAGAAGTGGTCGGATAATCTATTTTGGTGATGTTGGTTGAGGGATAAAAATTAATAGGACACCAGGAAGAACTCCCCTTTATTCAAATATATGGAAGTTTTTTTTATGTACACTTGAGAGGATGCTTTGGCTCATGGTTTAACATCCCATCTGAAAAATGGCACTGCTGACAAATCAACACTCCCTCAAGTACTGCACAGGTGTACAGACCCTGCATAGTGGGCTCAAGTTTCTGGAATGAGATTTGAACTGACAACATTCTGACTTGGAGACAAGTATTTTATTCTTTAAACCACAATTAACACCTGCACCTTAACCAGCTTTGGCTTGGTGGTATTCCTGGCCTAAATGTTTATTGGTATTTTGATTCTGAAGTTCCCAGGAAACGTTGTTGGGTCACTTTGGAATTTCAATGTGTCTGTCTTCCATCATGTTGGCGAAATTAAACACCACGATCACAGATCACAAAAAGAAAAACTGGTTTTGGTAACCATAACAATCAGGATGGTGGGAAATAGAGAAGTAATTGGAAGACATTGAGACGTTGTTGATAAGATGAGAGACAGTGCATAGTTTTCTGAGTTTTGTTCTGCGAACAGGGAAGATTTTAGGTTAACAATCAGAAGAAACATTTTAAAGTGAACTTCTGTGTTGAGGGATGTGATGTAATTTATTCCATAGTCAGGTGACTTCTGCTGTTCACAGAGGGAGATAATCACTTGGACAAGGTGGCAGAGGATCAACAGGTCCCATACAGTGGAACTGCAACAAACAGAAGTGGTGGGAGGATAGAGGAGGAGGTGGTGATGGCAGAGGACCAGGCTATTGCTTTGGGGATGTGGGTTCAAATGAAATTTAAATTCAATTAGTTAATATGAAGCTGCTCCAGTTGTGACAGGGAAATAAATTTCTGCTGTCCTTGCTCAATTCTGACATGGAACTGAAAAGTATAGATACAAGTTGTTCAAATGAATACAATTAATTAATAGAATATATTTAATATGAAACTCATCAGCAACTGATCTGCTATCTTACAAATAAGGCAGCATTTAAATGATTAACTCCACAGACTTGTGTTTTATCTCTAAATAGACTCACAACAAAAACAATCCAATATTTCATAATATGCATATTTTCAGGTAATATTTTCATTAGTTGGAAAGCCTGAGATGTATGGGCAACCAGAACAGATCAATTGCTTTTTTTTGGGGGGAGGGGGGAATTTGAAGAAAAAGCTCTCTTTCACATTAAGTAGGATTTGCAGGTGTCGGTGTATCTTGAACTTTACCTGATTAGCAAGTGTAAATAACACAAGAAAATAAATTTTTTTTTAGGGAATTGTTGTTCTATTATATTGATCAGTAGTATTAATAAGGGCAATTATTTACATGTGGGCCTCATGCATAGCAGAATAGTTGTTGGGACCTAGAATACTTTATAAATTACTATTGAATCAAGGACTATGAACTGTGTGAAGGGGAATTGGATGGCATTTGAAGAGAAGATGTATTGAATTTGATTTATTTTTATTGTCATATAAGTATACTGTGAAAATTATTGTTTCTTCCTGCTATACAGACAAAGCATACCATACATAGAGAAGGAAAGGAGAGAGTGCAGAATGTAGTGTTAAAGTCATAATAAGGGTGTAGAGAAAGGTCAGCTTAATGCGAATAGGTCCATTCAAAAGTCTAGTGGCAGCAGGGAAGAAGCTATTTTTGAGTCGGTTGGTATGTGTCAGCCTTTTGTATCTTTTTCCTCATGGAAGAAGGTGGAAATGAGTATGTCCAGAGTTCATAGGATCCTTAATTATGCTGGCTGCTTTTCTGAGTAAGTGTACATAGTGCTAATGGGTGGGAGGCTTGGTTCACCACCCTTTGTAGTTTCTTGTGATTTTGAAGAGAGCAGGAGCCATACCAAGCTATGATACAACCAAAATGAATGTTTTCTATGGTGCATCTGTGAAATTTGATGAGAGTCATAGCAGACATGTCAAATTTCCTTCGCCTTCTGAGAAAGTAGAGACACTGGTGAGTTTTCTTAACTATAATGTCAGCATTGGATGTTGATAATCTGGACACTTATAAATTTGAAGCTCTTGACCATTTCTACTTTATCTCTAATGATGTCAACAGAGGCATGTCCTCCACTAAGCTTTCTGAAGTCGATGATTATCTCCTTTATGTTGGTGACATTAAGGGAGAGATTATTGTCATCGCATCAGTTCATCCAGATTCTCTATCTGTTTCCTGTACTCTGTCTCATCATTTTTTGAGATCCAACCCACAAGCATGGTGTCATAAGCAAACTTAAAAATTCACTGGAGGGCAATTTGGTTACAAAGTCACATGTCTATATGGAATACAGTAAGGAATTGAGGACAAAGCCTTGGGGGCACTGGTGTTAAGGATGATCATGGAGGAGTTGTTGTTGCCTATCCTTACTGACTGTGGTCAGTGGGTTAGGAAGTTCAGGATCCAGTTGCTGAGGGAGAGAGGAACTGAAATCCAGGCCATGGAGTTTGGAGATGAGTTTCATAGGAATAATGGTGTTGAAGGCTGACCTGTAGTTGATAAACAGGAGTCTGACATAGATGTCTTTGTTGTTTAGGTGTTCCATGGTTGAGTGCAGGGCCAGGGAGGTGGCATCTGCTGTGTACCTGTTGTGCTGGTAGGTGAACTGTAGTGGATCCAAGCAAATAGGAGGCTAGAATTGATTCATGCTATGATTAATATTTCAAAACAGTTCATAATAATGGATGTCATGAAGGAGGTTGCTATGCTACCTGGCATTGCATCGAGTTATTTCACTGTCCAAATACCAGACTGGAAGGTAAGTATGCATTAACCAATTGGTATTCAACAATAAGGACAAGAATAGGAATCTGCAACAGACAGGACACACTCCAGAACCTATTGAGGACGATATCAAGAAATGATCCCCCTTATGGAAACTTTACTCTAACAAAAAATTGCAAAAGGATTGCCAAGGAAAGGTGTTCTCATTGATAAGAAATACTCAGGACCAATAGCCAAATGAAGATAGAAGATTGTCCTCATCTTTCCATGACAATATGGGGGTAAGCTATAACAAACCAAAATCAGAACTTTTGAGATCCACAGAATGGTGAAATAAGATTGTGTTCTGTCCATGATATCCTTTGATTCTTTGCCATTGTCATATGCCTTTGGTTCATCTATACAAGATGTCTATTTATATACCACAACCGATGGAAAGCTGTTTAGCCTTGTCCGCCTTGGATCCAAGACCAAGACAAATACAGCAAGTCCTCACCAGAGTTACTTTTAAAAAAATTTATTCTTGTGGTATGGGCATTACTAGCAAGGCCAGCATTTGTTGCCTATTGTGATGCTAGTGTTTGTAAAATGATTTTAAAAATTGTAAAATCCTAAGAGTTGAAAAATTGTCTGTTTAAAATGTAGTTTTGGTTTTTTTTCTGTACCGAAGAGCTGTAGGTACATCTAGTACAGACTGAAAAAAAAAGTATCAGAGGCAAAAACAACAGGGTTGCTTTGCTAATTGGCTTTAGGCATTTGAATATGAACATGTTTTGGAATTTTAATGAATAAATTTGAAATAGGTAACAGCCTATCAGATTTGAATTCGATGTTTTGATAACCTGTAAAACAATCATATTGTGCAAATTTTGGGATGTCAGAGGTATAAAACTAGCTCCTAACTCCAGAAAACTGACAGAAGACTGCCTGCTAGCAACTGCCACAGTTTACAACTCAGAGCGAGAGAGACACAGACAACAACTCTTTGTTAGTGTAACAGACACAATTAAGTCTTAATAGAAAGCCTCATCTCAATCATAAAGATACCAACAGAATATAGTGAAAACAGAAGAAATCAGCAAAGAAGAAAGAACATTCTGGGAGATGACAAACATGATTGCATTTTGAGTGGGACTAAAAGTTCTATTTTTTTGTTATTAAGTGGGATTGATAATTATCTAAATACCATTCCATTAGAATAGTGTTTTATTTGGTTTGTTAATTGTTGGTTAACCTGTTTACAATTAGAAGAATACTTGTTGATTTTACAGAGGGAATCTCAGGTAGTTATTTTGATTTGACCACTAAAAGCTATTAAAGGGCAGATAATCCCCTTCTCACAAACTCCAACAGATTATGAAGGGAAGTACTTCTCTTTGAGTGGTTGAGTGGCTTGTGAACCATTGCACAGGGCAATTAATAGTCAGACACATTGCTGTGTGTCTGGAGTCACATATAAATCAGACTAGCTAAAACCAGGTCCCTCCCTCAATGTAGTAAAATGAAGGAGATAGTCATCAATTTCAGGAAGCAAAATGGAGGACATGACCCTGCCTACATCAATGGAGTGAAGTGGAAGTGATTGAGAACTTAAAGTTTCTAGGTGTCTAGATCACTAACAACCTATCCTGATCCCTTCACGCTGACACTCTAGTCCAGAAAGCCCACCAACACTTCTACATTCTCAGAACACTAAGAAAATGTTCACAATGACTCCTTCCAATTTTTATAGACGATGCATAGAAAGCATCCTTTTTTGGATATATCACAGCTTGGTCTGGCTCTTGCTCTATCCAAGGCAGCAAGAAACTACAAAGCATTGTGAGCATAGCCCAATCCATCACCCAAACCAGCCTCCCATTCACTGACTCAGTCTATACTTCTTGCTGTTTTGAAAAAAACAGGAGCAACGCTCCGAAAGCTACAGGCATTTGCTACCAAATAAACCTGTTGGACTTTAACTTGGTGCTGTGAGACTTCTATGTTTACCCCAGTCCAATGCCACCATCTCCACACCATTTGGAAAAGCAACCAGCATATTCAAGATCTTATGCACCCCAGACATACTCTCTTCCACCTTCTTCCATTGGGGAAAAGATGCAAAAATCTGAGATCACGTACCAACTGACTCAAGAACAGCTTCTTCTCTGCTGCCATCAGACTTTTGAATGAATCTTATATTGAGTTGATCTTTCGCTGCACCCTAACTATGACTATAACACTATATTCTGTATCCTCTCCTTTCCTTCCCCCTTATGTACTCTAAGAACGCTATTCTTTGTCTGTATAGCACACAAGAAACAATACTTTTCACTGTATACATGTGACAATAATAAATCAAATGGCAAATTTTCTTCCCTAAGTGGCATTAATAAATCAGATGGGTTTTTACAATAATTGATAATAGTTGTCATTGGTTACCATTGTTGACATTTATATCTCAGATTTATTAAATTAATTTAAATAACAATCTCTGGATTATTAGTCCAATAACATCACTAGCCAACCATGTCCCCAACATCACTCGCATTCCATACTGAGGAACACCTTAGTGGATAGGCTCACTTGCTTTTGTAAAGAGTTTGGTTTAACTATCAGCATCAGGAACGTCACGGTTGATGATAGTGTTAATGCTGATTGATGGTGGTATGGCAGTGTGATACTGGAGATTGTTGTTATTTTCATACATCAGTGCTTCACATCACTAGCAATCTGCATATCTGAAGGGGTAGACTCAGTCATTGTGGGATAGATAGGCGTGTGAACAAGTGTAAAGAGAAGAATGAATGAATATAGAAGATAACTGGGTGTGAGGAGTGATGTGCTGAAATAGGCTCAATAAGACAAAGTGGAGGGTTGGGGTGGCATTTAAGATGGAGATGAGAAGAATATTTTTCTCTCAGAGTGTAATTCCCCAGAGAGCGGTGGAAGTAAGGTCATGGAATATTTTGAAGTAGAGTCAGGTAGATTCTTGCCTGACAAGGGAGTCAAAGGCTATAGGGGGTGAACAGTTGTGTTGAGGCCACAATCAGATCAGCCATGATCTTATCAGATGACAGAACAGGTTAGAGGGGCCTAATGGCCACTCCTAATTTATATGTTCATATGTAAAAACAAACCTGTTAATGAATAATTCTTAAGTCTCAGTAATGATGACAATGAAGCTATCATTGATTTTTGAAAAACCCCCTCTGGTTTACTTCAGGAAAGGAAATCTGCCATTTACCTGTCTGGTCTACATGTGATTCCAGACTCAAGAAATGTGGTTGATTTTTAATTGACCTCAAAAATAGTCTGGCAAGCCACTCAACTCAGGGCAACTAGGGAAGTGGGCACCAAATTCTGGTCCAGCCAGCGATGCCCACATTCTATGATACAATGAAGAAAAAAGTAAAGGCATTTAGAATCACGCCGTAAGTGTGTTTGGGTCCAAATCAAAGAATCCCTAGAGTGTTAAAGGAGGCCATTCGGCCATCAAGCCAGCACCAACAGCAATCCCACCCAACCCTCTCCCACGTATTTACTCTGCAAGTCCCCCTGACACTAAGGGGCAATTTAGCATGGCCAATCAAACTCACACGCACTTCTTTGAAAAATCAAGCTCAACTATAAACAATGTGCTGGGGCAATGTTTCTAGTGACACTTAACATTAGTAAGTTCAAGAAGGGGAGGATGGTTATAAGGTCTTTAATAGGTCACAGACTCTGGTCTTACCCCTTTCAGTATTCTTTGCCGGAGCTCATTCTGAGTCAGGGGCCTTTCTTCTTCGTCAGTCACTGGAGATTCCACATCACTGTCATTGTCATTTCTGGAAGAGTTACCAACAAGAATGAACTCTCTTTTGATTCAAACATTACCATCACTCAATGAACATTCCAATCCATGTCATCAGGAAAGAAAACCAATTGTAATCTCATTGAACCCCCTTCTGCCCAGCCTCTCCCTCCTGCAATTTTCTTCCTTTCCCCTATCCATGATAACTCACTTCTATCCAACACTCATACGTTCATCAATCACAGGAAAAAACATATTTTACATCCTGGCTGATTGTATTTTTCATTCAGTATCAGTGTTAAAGGGGGTGCTGATCTGCTATTGCTACATTTGCAATATCCTAATATCACTCCTGGTGTACTTTACATAGAATCCCCATGAGATTCATCCCTAAAAGAGGGTCAGTCAGAGGCCAGATGAGATCTGCACAGCCCACTGTTTTGGGAATGGTGTGAAAACATAATTTATGAAGCTGAGGAAAAATATTAATCAACTAAGAACATTTTGCAATCCCCATGATATTGTGAATTTGCGGTTGTTGGTGTCTACCCCTTATGCAAAAGATTGATGGAACTGAGATAGGAGATACTCACCCAGTGGTGGGAGGTTCAATGTATATTGGCTGGATGGGATCTTTCGGATTCTGGCCCAACAACAAAATGGCAGCTTCCTGTGGGTCATATGGTCTGTCGTAATCCTGGTGTGAATAATATGTAGAAGAGTAAATATTAGTGCCACACACAAATAAAGAGATGCTACAAATCCAGACACGACTTCAATACAATCAGCTTATAAACTTTTGCATGAGTCAATCCAGGACTAGTATCAGACATCACTAAAGGAGACCACTCAGCCCATCATACTTACATGCTGGCTCTAAAGAGTCATCTAATCAGTCCCTTTCTTTTGCTCTTTTCCATAGATTTGCAAATTTTATTCTCTCCTAGGATATATCCTATAAATATAACACCTGCTCGTGATACTGAGTATTCCTTTTATATTCTTCAGCATTAATGCTACCAGGTGTTTTCAATTTATCTCATTTGAAGGCACCAGCTATCATTATGGTTCTATGGCTACCACCATCCCTTCAGTATCTTATCCAAGTGCTTATTCTTTATGTGCAAGTCCAGACAGTGAGTGTTGGCAAGCCAAGCTTTCAAACTTGGAGAATGTCAAAGATGAGCCTGGCCCTGTCCTCACACGGACATTTTCCAGAAAGTGTTATAGACAGCAGCAGGAATAATTCCTTTTAGAGTTACCACTCGGCTGATGCCAGAAAACTCATCACAGACTGGGGATGAAACCCGAGGTCTCCTGACTAGTTTGGCTCATTACCACATCAAATGGTGCATTGATCTACAGAACCAATCAGCATGGAATTGATCATCCTCGGGTCAGGAATTTTGGCAGGGAGACTGATGCATAACAAGCTTTGCTGCATGATGAGAATGGGTTAGAGAACAGATCCTTCTCCTCTGAAATGAACAAAATAAACACAACTATTATGTGTGAGCAGCAATCTTCCATAAAAGATGAGATAAATGATTAAATAATTTGCTTCCATTGATGTTGGCCAAAGGATCAATATTGAACAGGATGCCAGGCAGAACAGCTGGGGTGATAAGGTGGCATAGTGGTTAGCACTTCTGCTTCACAGCGCCAGGGATCTGGGTTTGATTCCTGGCTTGGGCCATTGTCTGTGCAGAGTTTGCACAGACATTCTCCCAATACCTGTGAGAGTTTCCTCCGGTTTCATCCCACAGTCCGAAAAACGTGCTAGTCAGGTGCATTGGCCATGCTAATTTCAGTGTACCAGAATGTGGTGACTTGGGGATTTTCACAGTAACTTGTCTTACATTAACACAGTGTTAATGTAATCCAACTTGTGGCACTAATAAACAAACATTAAACTTACTCTTCTTCAAAATAGACTCAGGATTTTTCTAAGAGGACAATAGGGACCTCATGTCAACCAACATTTCCACCAATGCAATATTCAATTTGGTACACAGCAGAAGCATCAACTTGGATTATGCGCTCAGGTCTCTACCACGGGACTTGAACCCACACAATCTCCTCCTTCAGAACTGAGAATTCTACATGCTGACCCACTTCTGACACCATAACATGGGACAGAATCCTACAGTGACAAACGGGCAAGCCCTTTTGTGCTCTGATGGTACTAAAGCAAAATATTTGGGCATTTTTCAGTCCACTTCTTGTAGATGGTACAAACCAGCTGAGTAATCATTACAATGAAGACGACACCCAGAGGAATGAATATCGTTCTGCAGCTCCCTGAATAACTCAAAATTACATCTACAAAAGATACTGCAGAAACACACCAAGGATTCTTTGACAAGAGCTTCCAAACCTACCACCCAGAAAGACAAGGGCAATAGATGCATGGGAACACTACCACTTGCATATTTCCTTCCAAGCCATACATCATGTTGCTGAGAAACTATAATGTTGTTCCTTCGCTCTCACTGGATCGAAATCCTGGAAGTACCCACACCACAGGAACTGTGGTGGTTCAAAAGGTGACTCACTACCATATTCTCAAGGGCAATTAAGAATGGGCAATAAATGCTGGGCCAAGTCAAAAATACTCATTTCCTGTGAACAACTAAATAAAAAAAACCCTTCAAATTAGTGGATGTCTATGCATGAAGGAAGTGAACCATATATACCTTGGATGCGAGATACGATTGGATAGATAGCAGCTCATTTGTGCGCTGTTCAACGAGGCCAAGGTACTGCATTACATTGTTATCTCGGATTCCAGAGGAAGATCCCAACATTTCATCCAAAATAGATCGACTGCAGTTCATTTTATTAAATAGCGATTCAATTTCTGTAGACAGATAAAATTAAAAGTAATTAGTTTATGTGGGATTTAAAGAATAAACATTTTTCTTTATTGCCCCTGCACTGGTGCTGACTCTTGTTCCTCCCAAGCAAGCTATATTTAACAGAGGTCATTTCTCAAATCATTCATACACAAAGAAATCTATCGAATTTGCACCTGAATGGATGAATATTTACTGCTTCCACTATCCTCAGAGCTGGTTCGATTGATTGATTACTTATTCACTGAAATTTTGGCCCAGATTTTGTGTTTATAATGACAGAGAAACTGTCAACACTTGCTGTCATTATCCTGTGAAACCAACAGCAATTTCAGGCATTCACTCATGAAAAGGAAAAATCCAAAAGATGCTGCCAACTGATTCCCTGCTCCTCAACAAGAGGTGCAACTGATGTCCCTTAAGACAGTAATCTTTAGAAATCACTGAATAATGAGAACTTGCCTGTTTATTCTATAATAAATGTTAAAATCACCTGAGAAACTTCTGTTAATGAAGAGTAACTGTGTCTTTAATAGCATACTAAGTTATAACTACTGCTAAACAATCTCTGTAGCCCTGGAAAACTAATTTTGTATCTGTGGAATTCCAAGTTTCTATTGTTTTAATACACTATATTTTAATATTAATACATTTTTTAAAATCAATGATATTTCAGCATCTTATGTGTATGGTTCTATCTTCATTTTGCTCTCCAAAAAAATTGATTAAAAATATTAAATATAATCAGTGCACTTTAGTTCCTAGTTTGCTGCCTGTGGAAATTCTTAAATATGATTAACAGCAATGGTCATAGCCACTGGGTCAGTTGCAATTGAGATCACTTACTACTACCAACAAAATTCTGGCCATTGTTTCCACAGATTAGTTTTGAAGTTACACTTTTTCCCTTTTCAGGGACAGGCATATCTTATGGCTACAATGACCGGACAAAGTGAAACTGTCTGTCATAGTTTACATCAGTGTCTTTAAATCCTATAATTAAAAACAAAAAAATGCTGGAAAAACTAGCAGGTCTGACTGCATCTGTGGAGAAAGAGATAATATTTCAAGTCCAATATAACTCCTCTTCAGAACGCTGTACCTCAGCTAGAGTCAGCATCAGAGGCAGAAGTGAAAGAATTGAGACAAACAGAAATCCAAACAGCATAACTTTGTTTTCTATTAATAGCATATAATTAACATAGAATTAATAATCTGCCCTCTGGTGGAATTTTGTTGTGCTATTAATTCTTGTCATCATTATCCCATATCTTCATCACCTGCAGGACAGTGTGAAGACATGGAAGAATTTGTGGCTCATTAACCAGTCATGATATAAACACTGTTTCCATTTGCTGGGACTTTCTGAAGTGGGGTTCAAAACCCTGGCCAGGGTTCTCACAGCTTCTCAAGGAGAGCAGCAGACCAAGAAACACGAGTCGGGTGCCTGTAGTGAAGTTCATCTCCCAGACCCCTTTTTTCATGAAATCAGCTCCATGCCAGAAATCAGCGCAGAGATGGTTATCATATTTAAGTAAGGATTTCAATATGATTGGAAGGGTTGGGACTGCATTTTCTGGGCCCACTAGCATAGAACCCCCAACCGGGAGTTGTTCCCTCCAGCGGCATTTACAATTGCTCCCCACTAAAGGGGACCAGGGGCCCTGAGCCCACTGCAGGGAATAGAGGCCAGAGGGACTGCCAGCAGGGGAAGTGGTGGTTGGGACTTGCCATCGGGTGGGGGCTGGTCACTAGAGTGGGATGTTGTCACTGTCAGGGTGATGATCAGGCCTGGCTCTGACAGATAGGTGCACTGCAGAGATCTGCTCAGCGCTAAGCTGCCGGCCTCTCAGGTGTGAATATGTTCCACCCACTACTTACTAGAGTGAATCATGCTGGGGCACTTTGTGGTGTTCAGAGTGTCGGAGATTCACTCTGATAAGTACACCCAAAAAAGGCAGAAAATTCTCTCCCTTTTCCCGCAAGTTAGGTGCTTAAATTCTGTTGGGGAAATCCCCTGACTGCTACTGAGCCTGTTAGTTGTTATTATAATAAATATGCAATAAATACATTATTTAAATATGTATTAATTCAGAATTAAATCTTAAGTTTTAACCAAAGCTCCTTGCTTACTTGCTTTGAGTTGATCCAGTATTTTTTTGATCTCTTTGGTCCTGTTGTCATATCCCTGAGCCTGTTTGCTGACTTCCTCCTGCTGAATTTCAATCTTCTTCAGAACAGTTTTATGTTCTTGTTCCCGTTGCAACTCCTGTGATTTGAAGGTTTCAATTTGTGCCTGGATCTGGGAAAATCATGAAATAAATGTACAAGAGAACAAAAACTGAATGAATGTCATGGGGACAAACCACCACTTTTTAGCTTGGAAGGAAATACACTCAGAAGGAATCTTTACAGAAATTAGTGAAAGAACTTTCAGTCATTTGGCTTCTTTCAAAAAACTAAAGACATGCTAAAGCGTTTCACAGGACATCTTTAGAACAAATAATTTTGTAAATATACTTCCTTGCAGGCTGCAGCAGCCAGTGGAAAGTTCCAGACTTCTCACCAATAATTCTGTAATGCTCAACACTAAGAATTGCATTGAGCTATCATAAGGGTGCCTGGTCCCTTAGATTTTTTTCTTCCTCGTCCACTTATGACCCCTCAGACACCTCTTGATCAATGAATTGTTAACAGGTTTGAATCTGCCTAACTGGGTAATTGATGCCAACCTGTGCTCTTTACCTGCCCTCAGCATTGTGATTTGTTTATTAATTTAAGGGATGTGGATTTTGCTGGCTAGGCCAATATTTATTGCCCATCCCTAATTGCCTTAAGAAATTGGTGATGAGCTGCTTCTTGAACCATATGGTATAGGTACAGTCACAGTGCTGTTAGGGAGGGAGTTCTAGGATTTTGATCCAGTGACAGTGAAGGAATGGTGATGTTTTTCCAAGTCAGGGTGGTGAGTGACTTGGAGGGAAACTTCCAGGTGGTGGTGTTCCCAGATATCTGCTGCTGTTACCCTTCTAGATGGTACTGATCGTTGATTTGGAAGGTGTTGCCTACAGAACTTTGGTGAATTCCTGCAGTGCATCTAATAGATGGTACACACTACTTCCTCTGTTCATGGGTGGTGGAGAGAGTGAATGTTTATGGAAGGAGTGTCAATTATGCAGGCTGCTTTGACTTGGATGGTGTCAAGCTTATAGAATCACAGAATCCCTACAGTGCAGAAGAGATCATTTGGCCAATTAAAGTCTGCACCAACTCTGACCACCTCCCCATCCTCTTTCTATCCCTGTAACATCGTGTCTTTACCATGGCCAATCCACTGACCTACAAATCTTTGGACTGTTCTTAAGCTTTTTAATTGTTATTTCAGCTACACTCAACAAGTCAAGTGAAGAGTGCATTACACTTCTCGCTTGTGCCTTGTAAATAATGCCAACAGATTTTGGGGAGACAAAAGTTGAGTAACTTGTCACAGGATTCTGAGCCTATGACCTCCCCTTTTAGCCACTGTGTTCGTACAGTTCAGTTTCAGGGGAATGGTAACTCCCAGGATGTTGATAGTGGGGGATTCAGCAATGGTAATGCCATTGAATATCAAAGGTGATGGTTACTTCTCTTTTGTTGGAGATAATCATTGCCTGGCATTTGTGTGGCACAAATGTTACTTGTTAGCCCAAGCCTGGATATTGTCCACGTGTAGCTGCATTTCAACATGGTCTGTTTCAGTTTCTGAAGAGTTGCAAATGGTGCTGAACATTGTTCACATATGATTGCACAACACCATTTCTGACCTTGTGATGGAGAGTTAAAGTTAAAGTTTATTTATTAGTCACAAGTAGGCTTACATTTACACTGCAATGAAGTTACTGTGAAAATCCCTTTGTCACCACACTCCGATGCCTGTTCGGGTACACAGAGGGAGAATTTGATATGACCAATTCACCTAACCTGCACATCTTTTGGAGTGTGGAACGAAACTGGAGCACCCGGAGGAAACCCACACAAACATGGGGAGAATATGCAAACTCCACACTGACAGTGACCCAAGCTGGGAATAGAACCCAGGTCCCTGGCGCTGTGAGACAGCAATGCTAACCACTGTGCCACTGTGTTGCCCTTGATGATGCTGTCATTGATGAAGCAGCTGAAGATGGTTGGGCCTAGAACATTATTTTGAAGAACTCCTGCAGCGATGTGCTGGATGATTAAGTTATTAAAAAGACTTACATCAGCAATCTCTTCTTGCAGCCTCTCAATCTCACTGTTTTGCTCATTGATGTAATTAAACAATGCAAAGTTCCGATCTTCCACTGGTAGAGAGAAACAGAGGGCGTTACAATCAAGGAAGAACGGGCTATAGCTTCTGAGCTTGTCAGCATTGGAATGGGGGATACCCCAAAAATACACTGGGAAACCCCTCTGAAATGTCACAGATAAAAGTTTACATGACAATTGCCAAGAATCGTTAACTTTCTCTAGACAATTGTCCTAGGTTGGCAACCATCTGAAAATGTGACTTAAATTGTAAGCTTTGGGTGATTTTGACAGAGTTACACCCAGAAAAAGTTAGAAAATTAAAACTGTTAGCTTCCCGGTAACTATTATAAAAACCCAGCCCAATGTCCCCTCACTGCTTCCCCTGCCCCCCACAAGAGTCCATCCAAACCCCTGCCTCCCCAGGGACATTCCCATCCCCTGACTAACCACTCTGCCACAGTATTCCTCAAATGCCTGACCCTGTATTGAAATTCTCCACCCACACATGACTCTTCTGCACCCCCTCCCCTGATCTACCTGCCTGCAATCTGAACTGCAAGCCAGTTACCACTGTCCCAACGCCCCACAGCCTGGCCTGACCCGACCCAACTCTCACGGGCCTGGTCTAACTGCTCCTCCAATCCAGTCCTCACCCTCCCTCAGACCCAGCTTAACACCCCTCATGCCCCCCCCACTTACCCCCTGTTGAGGTTGAATGCCACATCATCTCGCCCAATGTCCAAAATTCAACATCACCCTATTGACATCTGACCACCACCCCCCAAACTTCGTCATCACCCATCATCCTCATGCCTCCCTATCATTACCTCCTTGCTCCCCTCACACTGCACCATTGGGATTTAATATAGGAACACTCAGCATTGTGAGGGCTGCTATCCCAACTGACAATCATTACCAAGCAGACCTGCTACCCCTTCTGCACTTGACTCTTCCCCGTTCCTCAAAGATTACCCTTCTTCCAACTACCCCTTCACAGCTGCCTCTATCCCTAATCCTTGCTTCTCCATCAAGGGTTGCCACCCTACAAGATTGACCTGAAGTCTCAAAGAATTGAAGGTCAATCTTCAAGATACTGTTGTGTGCAATCCTGGAGAAATACCATTAAGACATTAAAAAGTATCTTTTTGTCATAAAAACATTGAAAATGAGAAATAAAAAACCTGGTTGTCAAACCAGTTGGGTACTGAGTATTTTTATTTTCCAATTGGCTTAGGAAGGCAGTATGTCAGAAGGACGTGTTGGCCAATTAATGGCTGGATGGGGGGGGGGGGGGGGGCAAGTCATGTGATGAAACCTTCAAGAATACACTTAAGCACAGTCGGCAAACCTTACTCTCAACCTCTTCCCCAACTCCTTCTCTGTTGAAGCAGACAGATGGTTCCTTTGTTCTGATTCTGCCACTCAGCTAAAGTCTCTCTTCTCATGATCACAGGAAGTGTTGCCTCACCTTCAACGAACCTTTCCACCAGCACATTCAGGTTGTCCTCCCCAGTGAGAGCTCGGATCTGTTGAAGGGCAGCTTCATACATCTCGAGAGTCTCTTCCTTTGCATCCTTTCGTTTCCTTGCTGAGTCTCCATGTTCTGTGGGCAAAGTTCAAAGTTCAAGGACACTGGTGAATATTAAACACAGACTTGCATTTATAGAGCATCTTTTAATAACGCAGGATGTCAGAAAGTGCTTTACAGCCAGTGGAGCACTTTTGAAGCATAATCATAGTTATTATAATTTAATACTTGCCAAACTCTTGGTGATACCACTATCTTTGCTTTTTATTTGTACATCACTTGCAGTCACTGGTATAACTCCCATTAGGAACAAGGTCAGAGCTCAAAGTTTGATATTGGTGCCAGGCTGCTCCATTCATTTCGATTTCCCTATACAGGCACCATTGATGAGATGAAAATTTCAGCCCGCCTCTCAACTTCTAGTCTTCCACCTAAGATTTTTACAAATTCCTTTGCAATGCAGTCCCACCAGGAAAAGGAGCTAGGGTCACACTGCCTGGTGGCTCAATGTTGTTCCACAAGGACACAGTCATGTATGAGTCATGTTACTACGCTAATAGTACAGGAAGTGTGATTTCAACTCTCACTCTGGGCAGTTTGAGCATTTGAATTCAGTTTTTAAAAATCTGTTGGAGTCATACTGCACAGAAAAAGATCCTTCAGGCCATCACATGTACAACAGCCATCAAGCATCAATCTATTCTAATCTAATCCCATTTTCCAGTACTTGGTCCATAGCTTTATTATCAGTAAATGTGGCTATAAAACTGTCAAACTGTTGTAAAACCCAAAATGGTTCATCGATGTCTTTCAGAGAAGGAAACCTGCTACCTTTAACCGTTCTATGTATATGGGCAGGATCTTCCAGTCCTGCTGATATCTAAGGCATTTTGTATGGCTTGTCCATCCCACCATTCCCCACAGAGAGTGGGGGCCAATCACCTTCAGCAGGACCAAAAGATCCATTTGGCAGAAAGGACTGGAAGATCCTGTATATATGCGACTCCTGTCCCACATCAATGTGTTTGATTCTCTGAAGAACATAGGAAGTAGGAGCAAAAGTAGATCATGTGATCTCTCGCACCTTCTCAGCTATTCAGTATAATTGTGACTGGCTTTCTGCCCAACTCCACGTTCTGCCTGCTGCTCACATCCCTTAGTCTGGTGAAACACTCAGTTTTGTCAAACCATTATTATATAACCATGCATGGGCAATAAATACCAACCTTGTCAACAACACCCACAGAATGAATAATAAAAATGTGTCCTTCAGGCCGGCTCTAGCTACTATTAAACTGATGTCTCTGTTGATGAGGGGATTTTATTATCTTTACCTCGTTTGTAGGTGCCGTGTAATGTCTCATCTTCATTCAACCGCTCCTGAGTTTTAATTCCCATGAACTCCTTCAGTTTTCTGTCATGGTCAATGACTCGCTGAAGTTCCTTCATCTCAGCCGCGTGCAATGCTAGGTCCTTCTCTGCCTTCTCCTTCAGTTGCTGCATCTTCGTCTGTGCCTCATCCCTACACCAGATCATTGCAAATAGGTCAACCAGATGTCAGCCATCACAACTTTACTGCTCAGAAATATTCTCTAACACTTTCTACAAGATGCTGACCCCTTGCTGGAGTTTGTTTCACGGTTCACAGATGACATTAAGATGAGTGGTAGAGCAAAGTGTGCAGAGGACACTGGAAGTTTGCAGAGGGATATAGATAGTATAAATGAGTGGGCAAGGATCTAGCAAATGATGTACAATGTTGGTAAATGTGAGGTCATTCATTTTGGCAAGAATAAGAGCAAAATGGACTGTTATTTAAATGGTTAAAAAACTGCAGCATGCTGCTGTGCAGAGGGACCTGGTTGTCCTTGTGCATGTATTGCAAGTTTGCAGGGACAGCAGGTAACTAAGAAAGCAAATGGAATTTTGTCCTTCATTGCTAGAGAGATGGAGTTAAATACAGGGAAGTTATGTTGCAACTATATAAAGTGCTGGGGAGTCCAAACCTGGAATACTGTGTATAATTTTGGTCTCCTTACTTGAGAAAGGATGTACTGACCTTAGAGGGGGTACAGAGGAAATTCACTAGGTTGATTCCAGAGTTGAGAGAGTTGGCTTGGGGAGAGACTGACTAGACTAAGACTATATTCTATGGAATTTAGAAGAATGAGGGGGGAATCTTATAAAAACATATAAGATTATGAAGGGAATAGATAAGATAGAAGCAGGGAGGTTGTTTCCACTGGCAAGTGAAATTAGAACTATGGAGCATAGCCTCAAAATAAAGGGGAGCAGATTTAGGACTGAGTTGAGAAGGAACTTCTTCTCCTAAAGGATTGTGAATCTGAGGAATTCCCTGCCCAGTGAAGCACCCAAGGCTGCCTTGTTGAATGTTTTTAAGGCAAAGATAGATAGATTTTTAAACAGTAAAGGAATTAAAGATTATAGTGAACAGGCAGATAAATGGAACTGAGTCCACGAAAAGATCAGCCATGATTGTATTGAATGGCGGAACAGGTACAACGGACCAGATGGCTTACTCATGTTCCTAGTTCTTATGTTATTATTGTTTCCCATGGATATAGGTCATTATTCTCAGGATGCCAATATCATAGGCAAGACCAGCCCATGATCCAGTTGTCCTTGAGAAGGCTGATTTGCATCTTTTCCCTGAACTATAGTTCAAGACTTTGTCATGGTTTTTGACACAATTGAGACTATTTCAGAGTCAACGACATGTATTAGCCTAGACATTGAGTGTCCAATCACTATTAATCCATGGCAAACAACACCATGAAGCCAATCTATCCATATCCAATGCCCATCTGGAATCACTAGATAGCAATTAGGACCAAGGTCTCCAGCTGTACTTTCCTGACCCTAGTTTCTGAACACTGAGCCCAATTATATTTGTTTAATTACCTGAAATCAGTTAATTTGGCACAGACTATGACCCATAACCTTGCTGGTCTACATGCCACAACTATTCACTGCTTTAACTCATTGAGCCTGCAGAAAATTAATTGGAGACAGTTTCCTCTTTGTGTTTTAGTTTCCCTGATATCAGGTCACTAAAGCACAAATAAATTCTTATGTCACAGAGTTCTATTTGTCCCATATTGTCTAACTTGGACTAACTGTATGTAGTACAGAACAGGACAGCATTGGTAGGAGGGGTTAATGGCTGTTTTTAATGGGATAATCTTTAAACCATTTCTCTATACTGCATTAAATTCAGTCTTACAACACACACTATTTCACTCATATGAGGCAATGTCAGGAACTCATAGAAATGTACTTGTTCCCAGCATTCCCCACTTCAAAATCATCCACAATTTGGTGGGATATTTCACAAGAATTTACTAATCCATTCATTTTCAGTAGAGGCAAACTGGATTGAGATGATATGGCTCCTCGGTGCTGTATGCTCACCTGGCTTCATATGCAGCAGTTGAAGTGTCAATCACAAAACCAATTTCCTTCCGAATCTCCAAAAGTTCCTAATCAAAGTAGTCAAGCACACAATATCTGGGGTTAGACCACATGTTAGGGAGGAACAAATGCCAGCCCATTTCTACACAATTACAACACCTGCTGTCATTCTAGTCAATAATTAACCCCCAACAACCAAAGAAAAAAAACATAGGAACCACCATTTAGTTCCTTCATCCCTTGCTACCTTTCAATTAGATTATGGCTAAGGGAGTGTGGTTGGTCTTTATGTAAATTTGCCAATCAGTGCAGAGCAGAGTTAATTGGTTTGGAATCTGAAGAATATTCACATTGGACTCGAAATGTTAACTCTTTTTCTCTCTCAACAAAATGCTGCCAGACCCGCTGAGTCTTTCAGAATTTTCTGTTTTCATTTCAGATTTTCAGCACTTGTAGTATTTTGCTTTTGTTATACAAGGTTGGGATTACCTTCTGTGGCTCTAGACCAGGTCATGGGTTCAAATCCCTCTGGGGCGGCTTGTGATACTGAATTCAATAATTTGTGGCTAGCACAGGGAAGCAAGTGGCCAGGATGTCTACACACACTTCCTTTTCCATCACTATGTGGTTAACTGCAACTGGGAATGGAAGATAAATATTAACCTCAACAGATTGACCTAAGGATAAACTTAGAAACTAAGCATCTCCAATGCTTCAAGCTGAGAGAGGATGAGTGATGGTTTAATTAGACGCTTTGTTGTGATGTGGCTTCACAGCTTCCCTCCTGAAGTCTAGATCTGAAGGCCAATGAACTCTGAGCAGCAGTCCCTGATTAACTCACCTTCTCATCAAAATGAGGAACTGCCCTGATTGGAAGAAAGAATATCCAAAAAGATATAATTGAGAATAATTTTTAATCCTTACTTTTCCCAGTTTCTTCTGAAGCTGCTGAAACCTTGAGCGTTCAACACGTAATGTATTGATCTGCTCCCTCAACTCTGCATTCTTCGTAAGGTGGGTATTGAACTTCCTCATTGTCTAAAATGACAAGGGACAAATTATTTCACGTGATCAGCCAGTAGAATTATCAACTGTGTTTAAATGTATTCCCAGAAGTCCAATCATATGACTGCCCACCTTAATCCACCCCATTTCAACCCCAAAAACTGGTAGAATGGGAACAGGTGAAATGTAAAACTTTTCAAACTTTCAACCCTGACCCTAATTCCACATTTAATAGAAGGCAGATTGGAGTGGGTAGTCATCCCACTCCCAGGAGGTTGGTTGACCATAAATATTATAGTAAAAATTAAATAATATAATTAAATACTATAGTCAGTGAGCCTTACATTTACTATCTCAAAGATTTGACTCTGGCTTTCTGGATTTCCTAAGCCTTGGGAAAAATGGCAGCTCAAGGGAGGAGGTGGACAATTTTGGGGGGAAAAAAAAGTGTTTTTGCAGCACTGCTTGTGGGCCAGGAAGATTAGAAATGCTTCCTCACTCAATCCTCCTCCTCACAACTCACACAGCTTACTTCATTCTCAGGTATCCTGTCACCATTATATCTTCACAATCCAAAGATCATCCTAGAATTAAGAACTGGACCATTCCCTCAGCCCCAAGCCTCCCAAAAGTTGAGGATCCTTTTACACTCCCAATAGCAGCCATAGGCTCCTCACCTGGAGTTGTGCCCTACTCTGGGGACTCCTTTATCTAACTGGAAACTAAGCTTGTCAATTGGGCTGAATTCAGTGCATGGCTCCTATCAAATAAAATCCTCTTGTGGTGAGGTTAATATTCTACAGCATATGGTAGAACCTAAACTTGCGGATTTGCTGTCTGAAATTGATCGCTGCTCAGAAAATCCGCCGATCAATATCAATTTGCCCTAGAGGATGGGTTTTGACTGGCCATCAACAAAAAGCCAACTTTACCAGTATTTGACAAAAAAATAAAGACAAAACACCAATCTTTTTAGTGCCCCTCTGATTTCTGTCCTGGGTTTTGTTTACAGCAGTTTCCTGGAGATTAATCTTTATTTTCCAGAAACTCTAGGTCAATCCTTGAAGTTTGACAACTTTAAAGTATAGCGTGCAGCATAGTAGCACAGTGGTTAGCACTGCTGTCTTTCAGCACCAGGGACTTGGGTTCAATTCTTGCCTCAGGTGACTGTATGTGCGGAGTTTGCATATTCTCCGTGTTTGTGTGGATTTCCTCCAGGTGCTCCGGTTTCCTTCCATAGTTCAAAGATGTGCGGGTTAGGTTTATTGGTCATGCTAGGATACCCTTTAGTGTCATGGGGACTAGCAAGATAAATACGTACATTATGGGGATAAGCCTGGATGTAATGGTTGTTGGTGCAGACTTGATGGGCTGACTGGCCTCTTCATGCACTATAGGGATTCTATGATTAAAAGCCTTCCATTTCAATTCTGATATCCAGAAACAGAACTTTTAAATTCATCTTTATATACTCAATGACACTAAGACGAATGTTGGGATGCTGTAAGCTACCTTTATCTATGCCCAGGAAGTGAGAGAAATTAGAAAACTTGTGGAAAATAGAGAAATGTTACACATATTAATAGAAAGTCCCTTACCGTCAGTGCAAATCATTACTTAGCCCAACATTGCCTTGAGATTTAAAAGCAAAGGATCTTAGATTCAAAACGTACCCTCCATTGATTTGGCTGGGCAACAACTAAAACAGGTTGCAACTGGCATTAATATCCCAGGAACCAAAAACATATTGCAGTCCTCCTCAGGAACCATTCAGTTTGTTAACCACACATGGCTGGACATTTGCCAATGGATTTCACTGTAAGCCAGACTTACATTTGCTTGCTATTGTAAAATGAGACAGCATTGACTTTATGGTAGTGTAAACATGATTGAGAGAGGTCAGGCATGTGTTGTTGTGACAATTTGAATGCAGACTGGGCTAGAAAATCTCCAGGTCTGTACAGTGCAAAACTAACAAAGATAAATCTAATTCATCATTCAATATTCACTTTGGGAGTTCTCTGCGATGTTTTGACTTGGTCTGCACACAAACACATCAGGGAAATTAATGTTTGATTTCTGTTGAGTTCTTAGCTCTGATATGTTCAAAAGTCCTGTAAGTGTTTGTCGTGATATATGGAGTGGAACTGAACCCAATTTGAGGTGTGCAACAGAGAGATAATCAATTTGGGACTTTACAAAGAGATCCACTTTAACTATATCAGATCTTATAGTTATCTGATATTTTTGATCTTACTATCTGTTCTAATTATTTTAAATTCATCATGTCAGCAACATTTTGCCTCAGTGTTGCTTATGTTTTCCTATTGTCTGATCATATTCTGAAAATCCTTACTCTGTCCAACCTGTCCTCCATGATTCCAATGTTCTTCACCACCTGTTCATTCATTGCTTGAACATTAACACCTTTACTCAATCCCTTCTTCTGCTCAAAGATTTTTTGCTCCAACTTTTTTATCTGTATTAAAAAGGGTTTGAAAAGAATGATAACTTCATTAGCTTATTGAATAATAACCATAAACATCATGAACACACATCTGCATATATAGACACATATACAGATAGACAGCTACATACACAGGCACAGAAACACACACACAGAAATACACAGCACATATACAGACACTGAGACACATATGCTCACACACATATATACAGACACAACCGCATATATTCACAGAAACACATACCTGCATATACAGACACACACCCACATATATAGACACAGGAACACACATCCACATATACAGCAAGCAAACACATACATATATACAGACACAAATACACATTGACATGTATAGACATGTGCTGATACCCATCTGCATATATAGATATAGACCCACAATCACACATCTACATCTGACATAGTGACATATACAGCCTGATATATGACAACAATGGCACATTTTCGCATGTACAGACAGAAACACATTGACAGACACATGCATATAAACACAAACACGGTTCTTTGCATAAACATACACACAGCTAGGTACAGACACACATATAGACAGACTCATACTTGCAGACAGGGACACATAAACACATAGAACATAGAACATTACAGTGCAGTACAGGCCTTTCAGCCCTCGACGTTGTGCCAACCAATGGAACCAATCTAATGACCCTCTAACCTAAACTATTCCAATGCTATCCATATGCCTATCCACTGACCATTTGAACGCCCTTAAACTTGGCGAGTCCACAACTGCAGGAGGCAGGGCATTCCACGCCCTCACTACCCTCTGAGTAAAGAACCCACCTCTGACATCCATTCTATAACTACCACCCCTTAATTTAAAGCTATGTCCCCTCGTGCTAGCCATCTCCATCCAAGGAAAAAGGCTCTTACTGTCCACCCTATCTAACCCTCTGATCATCTTATATGCCTCAATTAGGTCACCTCTTAACCTTCTTCCTTCTAATGAAAATAACCTCAAGTCCCTCAGCCTTTCCTCATAAGACTTTCCCACCATACCAGGCAACATTTTCAAAAAACCCGATAAGGTTTGTGAGGCATGACCTATCCTTCACAAAACCATGTTGACTATCCCTAATCAATTCATTTTTCTCTAGATGACTATAAATCCTATCCCTTATAATTCTTTCCAAAACTTTGCCCACAACAGAAGTAAGGCTCACCAGTCTATAATTCCCAAGATGGTCTCTACTCCCCTTCTTGAACAAGGGGACAACATTTGCCAAACTCCAGTCTTCCGGCACTATACCTGTAGCCAACGACAACATGAAGATCAAAACCCAAGACTCTGCAATCTCCTCTCTAGTCTCCCAGAGAATCCTAGGGTAAATCCCATCTGGCCCAAGGGACTTATCTATTTTCATACTCTCAAGAATAGCTAACACCTTCTCCTTATGTACCTCTATCCCGTCTAGTCTACAACCCTGTATCCCAGTATTCTTCTCAAGTACATTGACATTTTCCTGCGTGAATACTGATGAAAAATACTCATTCAGTGCCTCTCCGATCTCTTCAGGCTCCACTTTCACTGCTGTCCCTGACTGGTCCTAATCTTTCATTCTTAACATATCTATAGAAACATATCTTTCGGGTTCTCCTTGATCCTATCCACCAAAGTCTTCTCATGTCCTCTTCTAGCTTTTCTTAACTCATTCTTTAGCTCCCTCCTGGCTAATTTATAACTCCCTAGTGCCCTAACTGAGCCTTCACATTTCATCTTTACATAAGCCTCCTTTTTCCTCTTCATTAGAGAATCAACTTCCTTAGTACACCACGGTTCTCTCGCTCTATCACTTCCTCCCTGCCTGACAGGTACATATTTATCAAGGACTCGTAGTAGCTGTTCCTTGAATAAGCTCCACATTTCAGATGTTCCCAGCCCCTGCAGTTTCCTACTCCAACCTATGTATCCTAAATCTCATCTAATAGCCTCATAATTACCTTTCCCCCAGCTATAACTTCTTCCCTTCAGTATATGCCTATCCCTTTCCATCACTAAGGTAAACATAACTGAATTGTGGTCACTATCACCAAAGTGCTCACCTATCTCCAAGTCTAACACCTGGTCTGGTTCATTGCCCAGTACCAAATCCAATGTAGCTTCATTTCTTGTTGGCCTATCTACATACTGAGTCATAAAACCCTCCTGTACATATTGTACAAAAACAGAACCCTCTAACGTGCTTGAGCTATAGCAATTCCAATCAATATTTGTAAAGTTAAAGTCCTGCATAACAACTACCCTGTTACTTTCACTTTTGTCCAGAATCATCTGCAGTCCTTTCCTCTACATCTCTGGAACTTTTTGGAGGCCTATAAAAGACTCCCAACAGAGTGACTTCTCCTCTCCTGTTTCTAATCTCAGCCCATACTACCTCAATAGACAGGTCCACATCAAACATCCTTCTGACTGAAACATCTGAACCCTGGAACCTGCAACAACCATTCCTGTACTGCTCTATCCATGTCTCTGAAATGGCCACATCAAGTCCCAGGCACCAATCCAGGCTGCAAGTTCGTCCACCTTATTGCATATACTCCTCACATTAAAGTATACACACTTCAGACCACCCTCCCGCCTACCAGTACACTGCTGTGACCTAGAAACCTTATCCATGACCTCCCTATTCTCATCCTCCTGTACATTTGAGCTACTTAGTTCCCATTTCCCCCCTCTGAATCAGTTTAAACCCCTCCGAATAGCATTGGCAAATTTTCTCCCCAAAATATTAGTTTCTCTCTGGTTCAGATGCAGACTATCCCTCTTACAGAGGTCCCACCTACCCCAGAAATGAGCCCCAATTGTCCAAATATCTGAACCTTTCTCTCCTGCACCATCCCTTTAGCCACAA
The DNA here is from genome assembly GCA_024679065.1 of Sphyrna mokarran. NCBI lineage: Eukaryota > Metazoa > Chordata > Chondrichthyes > Carcharhiniformes > Carcharhinidae > Sphyrna > Sphyrna mokarran. The sequence goes on along the minus strand of JAGIQG010000028.1, from coordinate 17,838,508 downwards.
GTTCAAATGTTCTCTCTCTCTATTCTTCTCCATGTTATCCCACGGCACAGGTAACAGACCAGAGATAACCACTCTGTTTGGTTTAGCCCTAAGCTTCCACCCTAACTCCCTGAATTTCTGTTTTATATCCCCATCCCTTACCCTACCGACGTCATGGGTGCCTACGTGAACCACAACTTGGGGCTACTTCACCTCCCCTTAAGGATCTCGAACACTCAATCCGAGAATCACTGACCCTGGCACCTGGGAGGCAACATACCAACCGCGAGTCTCACTCATTCCCATACACTCTATCTGTCCCCTTAACTATGGGATCCACAATGACGAATCCTGATTTTTTTCTTCCCCCTTCCCACCTGAGCAACAGGGACAGGCTCTCCTCCTGAGGTTGTACCCCCTGGCTTACCTTGGTTGAGTTTTCCTCCCCAACAGCATACAAAACAGAGTACTTATTTTGGAGAGGAACAGCCTCAGCAGATCGCTGCTGTTACTCCTTTTTCTAGCAGTCACCCACGTATCACTTTTAGGAGTAACTATCTTCCTGTAACTTTTGTCAATAGCTGCCTCTTCTTCCCGAATTATCCTTAGTTCCAGCTCCAGGTCCCTAACACGGTCCTCAAGGAGCTGTAAATGGATACACTTCCTGCATGCATAATCAGCAGGGACACTACCTGTGTTCCTTCAAACATCCCACAGGAGGTACTTTGCATTGCCTGCACTGCCATCCCAATTACCTTCCTTATCAAAAACAAAAAAAAACTTACCTGCTCTCACCGAGTCACTTTTTTTTAGGTTAGAGGAAAGGGAGGGTGGGATACTCTACACGTGTAGAGTATTAGGATTCCTCTCCGTTTCAATTTATCAGGGTCCAGAGAGAGAAATAAAAACTACACTGACCTCTGTATGACTAATTCCGGTATCCGGTTTAACACGGCAGGTATGTGTATGCAAACAAAGTGCAAAAAGATATTAGAATGTGTGTCTGTGCTCATAGTTACTATGGAGACAGGATACTGCTTTTCATTATGTCACAGGGGATGGGACCATCTCCCTAGGTTGCTCTGGTACATTCTCTAAGGACCAAGTCCTGCAGCTTTGAGCAGTTCATTTATAACCCCCTGGGAAATGATACTGCAAGTGGTTAACAAAGGGTAAGCTAGCCAAACAATGAAATGCTGTCATCTCAGAGGGTTGGTGCACTAGTTTGGTTAATGCTGAGGAATTCAAAGTACAAGGTTTCAGATTTGATCCCCAGTATGAATAACTATTTTCAGCAGTGCAGCTGTTGTCCTGATGGCTCTTGGATTAGAGGAAAAACAAGTTAGGATTCCTTCTTCAGATCATTTCTGGTGGCCCTGGGTGGAAAGTCTGAATTGGCTTTGCCTCAGTAAAATGACTTCCTGCTACTCATTGTGTGCAGTGACACTGAAGAAAAGTCACTGGAGCAACAGACACCCTATCTGAGGATAACTGAAGGAAACGTTAACTGCATGAAAAGTGGGCAGACAGACTTGTAAAATGGAGATAGCACAAGAAGTACTCTATTCCTGCTTCTTCTCAAGTCTACAAGTCCTAACCAACTATCCAGGCACCTTGAAACATCTTCATGAGCGAGACATCAAACAAAGGTTTTATTCTGTCAATGAACCCATCTTAATCCTGGGAGTAGAAGTCTAGCAGAGGAAACCCCAATATATAAAATCCAGTCCCAAAACCAAACTCTCCTTTGTAGGGCTGGGAAGAACTGGCCTCACCAACCTCAGACTTCACCACAACCCAGCTTGCTTCAACCCTTGGTTCATCAACATGGACACTCTTACCTGCCCCTTCCCACGCCCTGGACTATCCCCCAACTTCCCTCATGCTTTGGGCTAGAAATTCTCTGGGGTATGTCAATGAGGCCCAGTCATGAGAATCACCAGATTGTCACACTGTCACCCCGGATGTACTGGCAACTCGTTAGTCACATTCCCTTCCAGGAATTCCCAATGTCCCCGATGAGACCCAAATGACCCTTATCTGCACCTCCTGCTCCAGGTCCAGGATCATTTGCTTCTCTCGGGCAATCTGATCATCCAGTTCATCTTGGTAGCTCAGCATGTTCTGAACACTCTCCACATTCTCTTGGTCCTGTCGCTGGTTGCGTTTACTGTCTAAAAGCTGGAGGTTTAACCTCAACTCCTCACGATCCTTTTCCAGTTTCTCAATTTCTGCCCTGGCAAAACCAAAAAAGAGTAGGAATTGAAACTCTTTTCCAAACAATGATGCAAACATTGGACAGGTTAGTGACTTCTTAAACCATCGACAGTGCTCACAATTTATGTCCAAATAAACGATCAGTACAAACATTCAGGATATGAACAGCAAAAATTATATACAGAGTGAAGTTTCATCTACACAATCTTATCGAACACATCCAAGGCAAATACAATACAAGGTCAGAAGCAAAGTAAATAAAGTTCCCACTACATTGTCTCACTAAATAATCTGAGAATGGGCTAATATCAAGTTAATCTTTTCCCGTTTATCCCAGCTTCAAGACAGACTTTATTCTGGTATTTTTAATGGCGATTGAATAACTGGTGGATTTTCACTATAAATGGCATCTTCTAGAAAGAGGGCATTGTTGCCCAAAAATCCTGTTCCCCTAAATCCATTATAAAGATCTCTCATTAGACCAACCTGTAGTCCACAGGATTCAGGGGCAAAGAGATGAAAAGCATTTCAAAGTCACTTACACTTCCCCACTGGCTGACTGCACTTTTATTCCATAGAGATATAGGTGATACTTACAGCTGCTTCTTGATCAGCTGCTGTGACTCGAGAGTGTAGGCCTGCCGATCTCCCTCCATGATCCGAAACTGATGCTGCAGTTTTGCCAGTTCTGTTTCAGCTGTAAGAAAACAACTGAGATCTCAGTGTGTGTGTGTGTGTGTGTACACGTATACAGGGGCAACAAATGTATGTGTAAAATCACAGTGCCTCCTGTATCATTGTCAAATAATCCAAAACTGCATCCTGATCAGAATTAAAATCGTAAATACATTTCCTACCAAGTCCCTCCATGTCTCCATCACTGCCGTTGGAACGGTTACTTGAAGCACTCCCGCGAGGCATTGTTATCTTCTAGATTATCTGTGAAACACAAAAATGATTTTGATTGATATTTAGTTTCTTGTCACCTGGATTCTATCCTGCGACCATGTTAGTTGGTGCAGGGACAGACAATGCCACAGGAACAGGAGTGGGCCACTTAGCCCAACAAACCTGTTACGCCACTTAATGAAATCATGGCTGATCTGTGGCCCAAATCCATATACCTGCTTTGATCCATATCCTGTAATATCTTTGTTTAACAAATACTATCTACCTCAAATTTAAAGATAGCAACTGATAGCATCAACTGCCAATTGTGAAAGAGAACTCCAAACTTCTACCACCCCTTTGTGTGTAGAATTGCTTCCTAGTATCTCCCTTGAGTGGTCTAATTTTTAGACAATGTCCCCAGTTCCAGAATCTCCAACCAATAGAAATAGTTTATCTTTATCTATCCCATCTTTTCCTGTTAATATCTTGAAGAATTTGATCAGATCACTCCTTAACATCCTAAGTTCTAGAGAAAACAAGTCTAATTTGAATAATCTCTCCTCATAATTAAACCGCTAAAGTTCAGGTATCATTCTTGTAAACCTATACTGCACTCCCTCCAAGGCCAACGTTTTCTTCCAAAGGTGTAGTGCCCAGATTTGCTCACAATCCTACAAATGGGATCTAACCAGGGTTTTCTATGGTTGCAGCATAACTTATAACCCTTATATTCTAGTCCTCTAGATATAAAGGCCAACATTCCATTAGTCTTGATTATTTCCTGCACCTGTGTGTGTCATTTTAAAGATCCAAACACCTGAATACCCCTTCCCCACCAAGTCTCTGGACATTTACTGTATTTAACTTCACACCAATTTATCCTTTTTCAGTTCAAAATTAATAATTTCATATTTGCTTAGATTGAAGTCTATCTGCTACAGTTTTGCCACATTCACCAAGTCTATCAATATTCCTTTGCAATTTTATGATATCATCTACACTGTCCTCAATATGCATTGTCTTTGCATATTGTCTGCATCCCACAATTAGACAGGGAACTGCACAGAAAGCATTACCAACACCAAACTCCATTTCTGTGTTTAACTCAGGAACTTACAAGATTCTGGGTCAAATCAGAATACCCCCAGAAAAATAATCAAAACCACCTCAGCCAATGGATGTTTCACAGATGGTTCTTTACTGGAACTATGAAAACTTCATTCAGTTCTTTATCTCTTTTGGATGAATTATTTGCCTGTTCAGTCTACTCCCAAGGCCTTCATCATCAGGCTTTGCTAACAGGGTCGAGAAGTGAGAAGTTTCCTTTGGCCAGTTTGGATTTGGTAAACAGCTTGTCAAATGAGAATTATCCTCAATTAAAATCCAACATAGTTCAATGGAGCTTGAATCACAAAATTCTTACAGTGCAGAAGGCCATTCCACCCATCAAGCCTGCACTGACAACAGTACCACCCAGGTCCATCTCTATAACCCCAAATATTTACCCTCCTAATCACCTTGACACTAAGAGTTAATTTAGCATGGTCAATCAATCTAACCTGCCCATCCTTGGACTGTGGGAAGAAACCAGGGCACTCAAAGGAAACCCACACAGACGCAGGGAGAATGTGCAAACTCCACACATCCACCCAAGACCGCAATTGAACCCAAGTCCCTGGCGCTCTGAGGCAGCAGAGGTTAGCACTGTCTAACTTGGGCAGCACGGTGGTAATATGGTATAAGTGCAAGGAACTCCAATTAGCTTCAACGTTCTAACCTTTCAATATCTTAGCCTAATTGTTATTCCTCAGGAGTGAATTTTAGTTATCGAGGATAGTCAACAGCAGGAGCGGGAGGGGGAGGGGGCTTCACTCCGAGATCAGTATTGCTATCACTTGATACTCCGAGGAATCACTGGATTGCGATCAGGAACAGAATTGCTTCGTAATTCCACTGCACCCACACCCCGCCGCCGGCACTGAGGGAATTGTCCCCTGTCTGTCTGATACCAGTTAACAAAGCACAGGCCCGGAATATGGAACTTAAAACCTGCTTGGTCTTCTAACCACTCCGAACCACTTCAGGAAAAATTGCGTCTGCGCTGACCCAGATTAGATTGCAGCACATTAAGTGTGATTCTAGCGGAAGTTTTGTGGGATTGCTTCTGATTACTCGGGGAAGCTTTTCGATTAGCAGAAGTCTCAGCCAACAGGGGCTGCAGGATAATGACAATTTCTCTTTGATTTGTGATCGTTCAGACTGGAATGACTAAATTGTATTAAACTGTAAAATAATTAAATTAAAACTACTGAACCCAGGAATGGGATCCCCTGCGGACACACCGCCGGGTAATCATTTGTAACAAACCTCTCCCGGGTTTACATTAAACAGCATTGTAATAAGTTTGCAAAAGTGCAGCCAAACAATTGAGTGCAAAAATGCACTTGTTAGGTGAACCTACCTGACTCTAGCTGGCAATCCTGATCCCTTTCCTCGTGAAACTGTTGTTCATTTCAACTGGAAACGTTGTTAGCAACAGTCTCCAAGACATTGCTAGCCAATCCGGAACGGCTGCAATGGTCACACTGGAATTGGATACAAGATATTGCGATGGTTACAGTCCTAGCAGTGAGGCTGTTGTCTGGATTTAGCGGGTTTGAGCTTCACATTTTATAGCGGCCTCAGCAGCTTTTAATAAACTTAATTCACGTAAAAAGACCCCATGCCTGTTTTACTCAGTAAGTAGTCTCACAACACCAGGTTAAAGTCCAGAAGGTTTATTTGGTATCAAAAGCCACTAGCTTTCGGAACGTTTGCTGCTCCTCCGTGACAAAGGAGCAGCAAGTGCTCTGAAAGTTAGTGGTTTTTGCTACCAAATAAACTTTGGACTCAACCCAGTGTTGTCAGGCTTGTTACTGTGTTTACTCCAGTCCAACGCCAGCATCTCCATATCATGACAAAGAAGAACAAAACAGCACAGGAAACAGGCCCTTCGGCCCAATGAGCCCACACCACCACCTCAATGTTCCCACTTCTACCCGTGATCCCTGTCTATGTTTATAGATCTATGCATTGAAACCAAATTTGAGACAATTTAGGGAGAATTTGTTCTGCCAATCAGCCTAAGAGCACATCTTTGGGATGTGGGAGGAAACCAGAGCACCTGGAAAAAACCCACGTAAGCATGGGGAGAATGTGCAAACTCCCACAGACACAGGCCCAAATCCATGTATCTGCACAGCACAGCAATAGTCACTGAGCTGTCGTGTTGCCCATGAAATGGTCCAGGTCAAGTGTACACTAACGACATGAAGCACTAGGATACCCTTGAAAAATCCAAGAGCAGCCCTCTCATGACCCATCGCATGTAATGCCCCTCGTTAGACAAGGCGGACCGAAATACTTTTAGGTAAAACAAATACATCAATATCATCGACAATTTACACACTTCCCAGGGAACTCCCAAGGCTCATGACCCCTATTTTAAATCAGTTTTCTATACCACTCCATTCCCATTCTGTTCATGTGCCCATCTAAGTATCTCTTAATAACTCCAGAGTGCCTGCCTCCACCACTTTACTTGGCAGCGCATTCCATACCCCCATCACCTTCTGTGTGAAAAAACTCTCTCTAGCATCCAAATTATATCTTATCCCCCCTCACCCTAGGCCCGTGACCCCTCGTGCTATTAGAATCCATCCTAGGGAAAAGCTTAACCCTGTTTAGTCTATCTATACCCCTCATAATCTTGTACACCTCTATTAGATCTCCTCTAAGTCTACGTCTTTCTAAGGAAAACAACCCCAATTTGCCTAACCTCTCCTCGTAACTCAGACTTCCATACCAGGCAGCATCCTGGTAAACCTCCTCTGCACTCCCTCCAGAGTCTCCACTTCCTTCTGGTAGTAAGGTGACAAGAACTGGACGTAGTATTCCAAATGAGGTCTAACTAAGGTTTTATACAACTGCAACATTAAAGGCCAGCTCTTGTACTCTATACCCCTTCCTATAAAGGCTAGCATACCATATACTTTCTTCACAATCTTCTCTACCTGCTCTGCCACCTTCAGAGACTTGTGCACCTCCCCCCCCAGGTCTCTCTGCGTTTCTATACTCTTTATAGGTCTACCCTTTATCATATACCTCCCCCCCTACATTCTTTTTCCCGAAATGCATCACCTCGCATTTATCAGGATTGAATTCCATCTGTCATCTATCTACCAAGCTACCAGCCTATCTATGTTCTGCTGTATCACCTGACAATGCTCCTCACTATCTGCAAGTCCAGCCATCTTTGTATTGTCTGCAAACTTGCTGATCACTCCACTTACTCCCTCATCCAAGTCATTTATATATATTACAAATAGAAGAGGTCCCAGTACCGAGCCCTGTGGCACACCACTAGTGACCGACCTCCAGCTAGAAAAACATCCTTCCACTATTACTCTCTGTCTCCTATTACCAAGCCAGTTACTTATCCATCTAGCTACCCATCCTTGTATCCCATTAGCCTTGACCTTTTCAACTAACCTCCCATGAGGGACTTTGTCAAATGCCTTACTGAAATCCATATAGACAACATCAACGGCTCGCCCTTTGTCAACCATTTTCGTCACCTCCTCAAAAAATTCTACTAGATTCGTAAGGCACAACCTCCCTTTAACAAAGCTATGCTGCATGTCCCTAATCAGATTGCAACGCTCTAAGTGCCTGTACATCCTATCTCTAAGAATCCCCTCCAACAGCTTCCCTACCACTGACGTCAAACTCACTGGCCTATAATTTCCAGGGTTATCCCTACTACCCTTTTTAAACAATGGTACAACATTAGCTATTCTTCAGTCCTCTAGGACTCACCTGTGTCCAAAGAAGAGAGAAAGATTTACGTCAGAGGCCCAGCAATTTCACCTTACACTTCCCTAAGCAGCCTGGGATAAATGCCATCAGGCCCCGGAGATTTATCAGTTTTAATGCTACCTAGAAGCTCTAACACTTCCTCCCTCAGTATGGATATTTCCCTCAACTGGTCTACAGCTCCCTCAGAGACTGGATCGGTCAACAGCCCCTCTCCTTCATGAATACTGATGCAAAGTATTCATTCAGGATCTCACCCATTCCCTCGGGCTCTAAGCACAGTTCCCCTCCTCTATCCCTAAGAGGTCCGATTTTTCCTCTAACCACCCTTTTATTCCTAACATAGGAGTAAAAAGCCTTTGGATTTTCCTTAATCCTATCCACCAAAACCATTTCAAGCCCCCTTTTTGCTCTTCTAACTCCCTGTTTGAGCTCCCTCCTACTCTTTCTATATTTCTTCAACATTCTCTCCGTTCCCAGCTGCTTTGACCTAACATACGACTCTCTTTTTTTCCTAACCAAGTCCTCAATAACCCTAGTAATCCATGGCTCTCTAATCCTACCTTTCTCATCCTTCCTCTTAGCCGGCACATATCTTTCTTGCAACATTTTCAGTATTCCCTTGAAAGAATCCCATATGCCTAGTGTGGACTTACCCTTGAACAACCATTCCCAATCAGTTTCCATAAGTTTCTGCCTAATTTGACTGTAGTTAACCTTCCCCCAATTCAGCACACTACCCCTAGGGCAATAAGCATCCTTTTCCATCTGTATCCTAAAGTAGACAGAATTGTGGTCACTCTTAGCCACATGTTCCCCTACTACAACATCAACCACTTGCCCTGGCTCATCACTCAGAACTAAATCCAATATAGCCCCCTGTCTAGTCAGACTAGCTACATACTGCTCCAATGATCCTTCCAGTACACATTTTACAAATTCCTCCCCATCTGAACCCCCAGCTGTAGGTACCTTCCAATCCACCACAGGGAGATTAAAATCTCCCACTATAATGACTGTTCTTTCTGCACCTATCCAAAATGTCTTTACATATGCCTTCTTCAACTATCCACGGACTGTTGGGGGGCCTATAATACATCACTAGCATAGTAATTGCCCCCCTCCTATTCCTCAATTCCACCCACAGTGACTCCACTCCTAACTCCTCTGTATTGTTGACCTGGAGTGTTAACCACACTCCAGGTCAACTGGAGTAACAAACCAGGATTGTTTCACTGGAGTGTTGCAGCAGGCCAAAGAGGACATGTGGGGCATGGCAGCAAGATACTGAGTTGAAATGGGAATGGATAGATTCAGTTCCTCTGTCATAAAGTCATTCCTCTGTCATTAACCAGCATCATTAGATGGTGAATAAATTGGAAATAAGATAGAGGTATCAATAAGATGAAACTGTTGCATTACTTAATAAACCCAATTGGTTCACAGTGTACTCTGGAGAATGAAACATGCTTTCCTTACCTGGTTTGGCCTATATGTGACTCCAGTCCTGCACCAACCTAGTTGGTTCTCAAATATCCTGCCAAGCTACTCAGATCATGAGTGATTTAGGAAAAGGTCCTACCAATACCAGTCAAGAACAGATAATAAATACCAATCTTTCCAGTGATGCCCATACCTTTAGAAAGAATTTTTGAAATTAGAGAAAATATGTGTGGGTGCAGTTTGTACCTGATCTATTGTAAGAGGGATTAGAATTGGCTTAACAGTTAATTATTTCTCCCCTCATGTTAGACGATGAGCCATGATCATAATGAATGGTCAAGCTCTCTCAAAAGGTCAAATGGCCCCCTCCTGCTCCTATTTTCTATGTTCCTATGTTCTCCTTCCCTGTTTTGTTGGCATTGACATTTTCTGGGTATGTTTTCACAGCTGCTGAATGTTCTCTGTATCTTCACAGAGTGACCATTACTGAGACACTGAGCCAAATAACAAGCCTGTCAAACTCTAATCTGTTTTTCATTCCACTAGTATGGTGAAATGGAGCCATCTCTGACATGTTGGTAGCCATGACTCCACTTTTAATGCCCAAGTTGCCACTTTTCCTCCATTTTATATGGCCACATTACTTCTCAGGTAAGCATCCCTCTCCAAGCATCTTAATAATTTTTTGTTGGTAGCTTCTTGGGCAGATTGAAGCACATGTTTGCTTGAAAAGGTTTTTCTCAGGATAATGAAGACCTGCTGTTTCTTAAATTTTTCGAACCACAATGTTGAGGCCAAAATCTGACCTTGTTTTAGTTGTGTCAGCATCACAGACTAACATCTACCAACATCTATATGGGCAGCTGTAGCTAAATCAGGGTTGACCTGCTGTGATAGTAGTCCTGACAATGAATAATTTTAAATGGCAATAATCTAAAGATGGGTCTTGAGGGTTTCCTGTGATGGGGCTGTGACTGTTCCCTCTGGTAGCTTATTCCATTGTGGAATTCTCCCTCCTCCCACTCCCTGCCCTTCTCTCCCTCCTCCCCTCCTCCTCCCTGCCCCTCTCTCCCTCCCTCCATCCTGACCCTCCCTCCCTCCTCCCCACCCCTCTCTACCTCCTTCTTTCTGCCCCTCTCTCTCTCGTCCTCACCCCTCTCTCCCCTCCTCCCCACCCCTCTCTCCCTCCTCCCTGCCCTCTCTCTCCTCTTACCCCTCCCCTTCCTCTGCCCCTCTCCCTCCTACCCTCCCTTCCTCTCCTGCCCCTCTCTCTCTCCTTCCTGCCCCTCTCTCTGTCCTATCCCTGCCCTTTCCCTCCTCCCTGCCCCTCTCTCCCTCTTACCCCTCCCCCTTCCTCCTCCTGCCCCTCTCTCTCTCCTTCCTGCCCTCTCTCTGTTCTACCCCTGCCCTTTCCCTCCTCCCTGCCCTCTCTCCCTCCTACCCCTCCCCCTTCCTCCTTCCTGCCCCTCTCTCTCTCCTCCTGCCTCTCTCTCTGTCCTACCCTGCCCTTTCCCTCCTCCCTGCCCCTCTCTCCCTCTTACCCCTCCCCCTTCCTCCCTGCCCCTCTCTCCCTCCTACCCCTCCCCCTTCCTCCTTCCGCCCGTCTCTCTCTCCTTCCTGCCCCTCTCTCTGTCTCCCCTGCCCTTTCCCTCCTCCCTGTCCCTCTCTCCCTCCTACCCCTCACTCTCCCTCCTCCCCCCCTCTCTCCCTCCTACCCCTTTCCCTCCCCGCCCCTCTCTCCCTCCCCACCCCTCCTCCCCATCCCTCTCTTCCCCCCTGCCTGTCTCTCCCTCTTCCCCGTCTCCCCCCCCACCTCTCTCCCCACTGCCCCTCTTTGCCTGCCCCTGTCTCCCTTCTTCCCCACCCCTCTTTCACTCCCCACCCCTCTCTCCCTCCCCTTCTGCTCCTGCGCCAGCCTCTCACCACCGCCCCTCCCAGGGTAGCACAGAGTGCGCTTCATGCTGCATGGGCGTGGAGGGAGAAAGGGGCAGGGAGGAGGAGTGGGGGGAGATGGGTGGGGAGGAGAGAGGGGTAGGAGAGAGAGAGAGGCAGGGAGGGATAGGAGGGAGAGGGGGCGGGGAGGGGGAGGGGTAGGAGGAGAGAGAGGGGCAGGGAGGGGAGGGGTAAGAGGGAGAGAGGGGCGGGGAGGAGGGAGGAGGGGCGGGGCAGGGGGAGGTAAGACAGAGGTGTGGGAAGGGAGTGACGGGCGTTTGAGGGGAGAGACGGGGGTAGGGTAAGGGAGAGAGGGGTGGGTGGGAAAGAGGGGTGGAGAAGGTGGGAGAGAGTCTGGGAGAAGTGGGGGGAGAGGAAGAGAGGAAGAGAGGGGCAGGGTGAGGGATAGACGGGCGGGAGGAGAGAAGGGTGGGGGGTAGGGAGAGAGAGCCTAGGGAAAGGGGAGGGAGGGAGAGAGGGAGAGGGGACAGGGGGAGGTAGAGATGGGGGCAGGAGGGAGTGGGAGAGGGGCAGGGGTTTAGGGAGAGAGAGCATGGGGAGGGAGGGAGAGTGGGGCAAGGAGAGGAAGGGGAGCAGAGGCTGGGAGGAAAGGGAGGCAGGGGCAGCATCAGGGAGGAGAGGGGCAGGGGACAGGAAGGGAGAGAGGGGCAGGGGGAGGGAGTGAGAGAGGAGCAGGAGGAGGAAAGAAGGGTGGAGGGGAGAGAGGGGCAGAGGAAGGAACAGCGTTTCGAAAGCTTCTGGTGTTTACTATCAAATAAATCTGTTGGACTTTAACCTGGTGTTGTGAGACTTCTTACTGGGCTGCTAATTGGCTAGTCGCTGTGAAATTGCTCTCTTGACCACAGGTGGGATCGTATTCTTGTCTGCTTTCAATCCCGCAGAGTGCGTGCGCTCGGAGAAACGAGGCCCTAAGATTGGATGAACAAATGCTTGGAAGTTATAACTTTGATATTTTTGTTGTAATGCTGAAGATTCCTCCTCAGAAGTTATGATTGTACCTCATTTAACCTGTCCATTTCAAAATCTCACAATGTTAGCACAAGGTATTCCCTATATTACCATTCACCAGGAATGGTGTCTTAGCGTTATTGCAAAAAGTGGGGAAACCTGAGGTAGTCACTATGTACTTGTGAAAGAAGAAACAAATGCAATTTTATAAACAAATATTTTATTTATATGTAAACAGTGCAAATGAGAACTTCATAATATTTAATTTATAACAAACATAATGTAATTCAGAAAATAAAAGAGTTTAATATTAAATAGATTCTATTTGACCTAAATTTGTATAATTTAAATACACATATTCTGCTCCAACAGTTGTAAAGCTGAAATGTTTCTTATTCTAAAAAGACAATTGATGTACTTTCGCTCAAGCATTCTACAAAACGGATTGTAAAAAGATTATGGAAATTAAATAGACTTGAAAGATATTACTGTGAAATCAAGGGTTCAAATCTCACCTGCTATTTATATTGTTTGTTTCGTCCCCTCCTCTATTGATGGTTCTGCCTGTTATTAGAATATAGTTCCCCAATTAACCGCTAGTATCTCACTTAAGGGATAATATTTTGTACATAATTTGAAGCCAAATTCCTTCTTTTTCTCTTTCCATCCTACATTCTAAAGCAAACTGGGCGAAGCCACTGCATTCCCATATGACCAGTGTCCACATGCTATTTGATTATTAGAAGCATCAGAGTGGAATCTGATTGTGTCCTTACTCGCAGCAGTACAATCCTAGTGTGAAAAACCTGGCTGATTTTTATTTTACCAGAGATATGATAGCTGGCTGTTATGTGGTAATTGCCACTCAGTTGAAATGAGGTAAAAAAGCACAGATTGTGTGTAGAATGCAGGGTGTCCTGATATAACAGTATTGCACTGGGCTGTGCCCTTATCGATTCAGCCATCAACGAGCTACATTCCTGTTTTCTGATATTTGTCAATAAATTATTTTGTCTTATGTTGGATGCCAAAGTATTATTCCTACAAATACTCCCTAACAGTCTATTTAAATATAATTCGACTGGCCCTGATCTTGTCATTAATGATGTACAATGTACTCAAATTTACAGTAACTAGGCAGTTTTCTTGGAGTGGTCAATCACTATTACCATTCTAATTTTTATTACATATAGAGATTTCAGGAATTTCAAGTAGTCTCTGTTCCCTTCCTATCTTCTCCCAAAAAGTTGACCACACATTGAATCTCTCTGCTCAGACACTGCCATCTACCAAACATTTATAAATATGTTTTGAAAAGCTAGCAGGCTGTTTTGGAGAATTCAGAATGCAGAGACCCTTGTAACTTTCAAAAACAAGGATCTTGAATGAATCATATCAAATAATCAGAGCTTTTTATAACAATACAACCCTGAAATGTTATATTTAAAAAAAATTAAATGACATTAAGTTGTTGAGCAGTAGAATCTTCCTTATTTCATAAGTAGTGCTCTTTGAACAAAGAAGCATTTTGAACAATTTGATGAGTTCATGTTTTCTAGATATTTAAATTCCCTGTAACTGAAATACGTCCTGAAACCAGATGTCATTGTCCATCGGGCGTAGGCACAACCATATCTGGACGCTTGGCTCGTACCTGACAGGGAGAAAACACAGCATCAAATGATTGATTTCTCCCAGATGTCTGGACCAATGTTGAATACTTTACTATCATCAGGACCATAGGTAATCTGGCCTTGCATGCTTCAATTTACCTGAGCCTCTGTGTCCACCATGTCTAAGTTTGGTCTCCAAACACCAGAACCCAAGTCATCTTCAAATGTAAGGTGTTCATCTAGGCTGTATTTTCCTTGTCTCCTTCCCAGGGGCTTTGGTGTCAGAGTCCCTATATTCAGATCTAGAAAATGGAGGAAATGCATTAGACACATTAATGGCTTCACTACAACTTACAAAAAAGACAAGGTAAGACCAATGAAGGGATGTGTTGTTTCCAACAAAGCTGCATATTGATAAGAATAATCGATTAGTGAAATATATTGGCTTGTGTTACAATTAGCTAAGACCCAAAACTCCGTTTATTATAACTGAGGTAGTGAACCATTGTAGATGATTATCTCCTCGCTTCAAACAGCACAGGTGGCATAAAGATCTGAAGAGAGTCTCCTGCATTTCATTGAAGCTTCATTCATTGCATAGGGATCATAACTTCTGACCAACCTTGGATACAATGCAAAGTTGCTCAACCTTACAAAATGCCTGTTTACTGGCTAGATATAAAGTGTATCCAACTACCTCCAACTTGGATCTCCTCATTCATATACCACAGCCATGACTAGTTACATCAATAGACAGACACAGGCACAAGATGTATTTGCTCAAAGTATACTGATGCACCTAGTGACTGTATCCACTGAGACACAAAGCCACAGAGAAAACAAAGATCTCTGGCTGAGTCCCTACTTGGTAATGATTTAAATCAATCGTTGTCAGGCTGACAGGAGGAAGCCCCTACATCTCTCAGCTGTGACACCCTGCAGATTGAAAAGCATTCTTATGTACACTATCCAGACATCCAATGCTAAAACAGCTACTTGGATAAAACAGCCAAGGACAAACAGTCATTACAAAACTAGATGACAGGTAAAAATAAATTGGCAGATAACACATATATATGAGACATGGATAGAGCAGGGACAGGAATGGTTGTTGCAGGTTCCGGGGTTCAAATGCTTCAGTCGGAGTAGAGAAGGAGGTAGAAGTGGGGGAGGAGTGGCATTATTAGTTAAAGACTGTATCACAGTGACAGAAAGGAAGTTTGATGAGGACTTGCCTGTTGAGGTAGTATGGGCTGAGGTTAGAAACAGGAGAGGAGAGGTCACCCTGTTGGGAGTCTTTTATAGACCTCCTAAAAGTTCTAGAGAGGTAGAGGAAAGGATTGCAAAGTCGATCCTGGACAGGAGTGAAAGTAATAGGGAATTGTTATGGGGGACTTTAACTTTACTAATATTGATTGGAATAGCTATAGCTCTAGCTCGTTAGAGGGGTCAGTTTTTATACAAAGTGTGCAGGAAGGTTTTTTGACTCAGTAGGTAGATAGGCCAACTAGAGGTGAGGCTACATTGGATTTGGTGCTGGGCAATGAGCCAGACCAGGTGTTAGGCTTGGAAGTTGGTGAACATTTTGGTGATAGTGACCACAATTCGGTTACGTTCACCTTAGTGATGGATAGGGATAGGCATGAAGCTGGGGGCAGTAGTTATAGCTGGGGAATGGTAATTATGAGGCCATAAGGAGGGAATTAGGGTGCATAGGTTGGACTAGGAAACTACAGGGAATGGGAACATCTGAAATGTGGAGCTTATTTAAGGAGAAGCTACTGCGAGTCCTTGATAAGTATGTCCCTGTCAGGCAAGGAGGAAATGGTCGAGTAAGGCAACCATGGTGTACTAAAAAAGTTAATTTGCTGGTTAAAAGGAAAAAGGAGGCTTATGTCAGGATGAGGCTTGAAGGCTCGGTTAGTGCAATGGATAGCGATAGATTAGCCAGGAGGGAGCTAAAGAGTGAATTGAGGAGAGCTAAGAGAGGACACGAGAAGACTTTGGCTGATAGGATTAAGGAGAATCCTAAAGCTTTCTTTAGATCTGTTAAGAATAGAAGATTGGTTAGGGCAAGATTAGGGCCAGTCATAGACAGCAGTGGGAAGTTGTGCGTGGAGCTGAAGAGATTGGAGAGGCACTGAATAAATATTTCTCTTCGGTATTCACGCAGGGAGATGTAAATGTAGTTGTGGAGAACACTGGGATATAGGGTTGCAAACTGGAAAGTATTGAAGTAGATAAGGAGGATCTGCTAGATATTCTTGAGGGTTTGAAGTTAGATAAGTCCCCTGGGCCGGACGGGATTTACCCTAGGATTCTTTGGGAGGCGAGAGAGGCGATTGCAGAGCCTCTGGCTCTGATCTTCAGGTCGTCGTTGGTTACGGGTATAGTGCCGGAAGACTGGAGGATAGCGAGTGTGGTCCCATTGTTCAAGAAGGGGAAGAGACACTTTCCGGGGAATTATAGGCCAGTGAGTCTTACTTCTGTTGTGGGCAAAGTATTAGAGAGAATTATTAGGGATAGGATTTATAGTTATTTAGAGAGAAATGAATTGATTGGGGATAGTCAGCATGGTTTTGTGAAGGGTAGGTCGTGCCTTACTAACCTTATTGAGTTTTTGAAAAAGTGACCAAAGAGGTGGATGGGGGTAAGGCAGTTGATGTGGTATATATGGACTTTAGTAAGGCGTTCGATAAGGTGCCCCATGGAAGGCTTCTGCAGAAAATGCAGAGGTATGGGATTGAGGGTGATTTAGCTAATTGGATTAGGAATTGGCTAGCTGATAGAAGACAGAGGGTGGTGGTTGAGGGAAATTATTCATCATGGAGTTCGGTTACAAGTGGTGTACCTCAGGGATCTGTTTTGGGGCCCCTGCTGTTTGTAATTTTATAAATGATCTGGATGAGGGTATTGAAGGATGGATTAGTAAATTTGCGGATGACAGCAAAGTCGGAGGAGTGGTAGATAGTGAAGAGAGGTGTTCTAGTTTGCAGAGAGACTTGGACAAGTTGCAGAGCTGGGCCGAGAGGTGGCAAATGGAGTTTAATGTGGAAAAGTGTGAGGTAATTCACTTTGGCAGGAGTAACAAATGTGTAGAGTATAGGGCTAATGGTAGGACTCTTAATAGTGTTGAGGAACAGAGGGATCTTGGTGTATATGTGCATAGATCCCTGAAAGTTGGCAATCAAGTCGATAAGGTTGTTAAGAAGGCATACGGAGTCTTATCTTTTATTGGTAGGGGGATTGAATTTCGGAGCCGCAACGTCATGTTGCAACTGTACAAAACTCTAGTGCGGCCGCACTGGGAGTATTGTGTGCAGTTCTGGTCCCTGCATTATAAGAAAGATGTGGAGGCATTGGAGAGGGTACAGAGGAGGTTTACCAGGATGTGCCTGGTATGGAGGGCAGGTCTTATGAAGAGAGGCTGAGGGATTTGAGGTTGTTTTCGTTAGAAAGGAGGCGGCGAAGAGGGGACCTAATCAAAACATATAAGATGATTAGAGGTTTAGATAGGTGGACAGTGATAGCCTTTTTCCTAGGATGGAGAAAGCTAGCACGAGGGGACACAGCTTTAAATTAAGGGGTGATAGTTATAGGACGGATATCAGAGGTAGGTTCTTTACCCAGAGGGTGGTAAGGGTCTGGAATGCCCTGCCTGCGGCAGTTGTAGATGCGCCAAGTTTGGTGGCATTTAAGAGGTTAGTAGATAAGTTTATGGATGAAAAAGGAATGGTTTAGGTTAGAGGGTCACTGCTTGTTCCTAATTGGTCGGCGCAACATCGAGGGCCGAAGGGCCTGTTCTGTGCTGTAATGTTCTACGTTCGATGTTCTATATCAAACCACCCAGGGAAATAATTAAACTATTTTCTACATTGAAACACATGTTGGCACAAACCTGTATGTGGAAATCTGAAATATTCTTCATCTATTGAATACCACTTGTGTGAGTTTTGATGATCATTGGGCCTGAGGAGAAGGAGAACAGTTTTAAAAATCAGTTTTTCATTCATTTTCAAGATGTATGTGTTGTTCATAAGGCTGGTGTTTATTGCCCATCCCTAATTCCTTTGACAATCAGCCACTTTTTTCTCAAACTGTGATGATCAATGTAATGAATGATTCCCACAATGTTGTTAGATTGGGAATTCTAGGATTTTGATCCAACTATGATGAAAGACTGCTTTCCTTTAAATAGGGGAGTTCACTTTGATGTATCCCTTGAGCTGAATATGAAAACTATCCCAGTTGTTAGTGGCTTGACATATTATTGAAATAAGGTTTAAATGTGAATGAATCTCCAACTTACATATTGATATATTTCCAAATTAAGATGGTGTGTGACTTGGAGAAAGACTTGGAGGTGGTGGTATTCCCATGTGCCTGTGATCCTTATGCTTCTAGGTGGAGGAGATCATGAGTGCTGTCAAAGAATCCATACCATAGTACATTCTGTGGATAGTGGCAAAGGGAGTGAATTTTGGGCTGTCAGTCCAGTGAGCTGCTTTGTCCTGGACGGCATCGATCTTCTAAAGTGTTTTTGGAGCTGCATTCATCCAGGCAAGTGGAGAGTATTCTTTCACACCCTGGGAAATCAAGCCTAAAGTGGTTTCCCTGTGTGTGCTGGTTTATCAACAACTCACTAACTAATAACCAAATACCTGAAAATGGCATCTTGGATTCTTGAAGACATCAAATAACCAAAAATCTCTTTTAAGATTAACAACCAAGATTATTAGTCTAGACTCTTCAGAATTGAAGATCTCCCCAGAGTAAAGTGTGAAATCTTGTTAAGGGAACTTAGAATGTGATTGGCAATCTGGCCCTTCCAAAAAACAACCAACTTAAACCCCATCCATATTAAATGCAGATCTATGGAATCCACAAACTATTGTGCCAATAGCAATGCAAATATGGTTTAGTTGCAAATCTAGGCAAACCTAATTATTAAAACAAATATGAAGATATCCTGGCAGCTGACACCTCATGCTTCTCCATAACAATTAGAGTGGGTGAACTGACTATTGTGAATGTTCACAAGCCACCATGGTCAACTATCGCCCTACCAACCATCAACAACTCAGCTATTTAGATTGGTGATTTCAACAGCTAACATAGCATGTGGAGCTATCAGGAAGTAGACTGAGTGGCAGAGAATACCAGAGTGCAACTTTTCCACTCCCCAACATTGATATTTGTAATGACTTAATTTGGACTTCTTAGAACTCTGAAATTAAGGCAGGATTTCCTTGTTCAATCTGGGGTCCCTACGTGTGTATATAGTGTGGGATGTCAGGGTTATTGGCAGTCTAGATTTGTAGTCTTTATGAGGAAATAGCCGCCTGAGTGTTGCTTACTGTGTAAATAAATCTAAATTTGGTGAAGGGATACTGGCCTCACTAAGGTTATTTCAATATTCCTCATTAAAATGAACACAAAATACAACACACAAAAATGGCCAAAATGGAAACATACCAGAATCTCTTTCTCCTCCAGCAGACTATAATTGCAATGATGATGACAATGATGAGGAGCAGGCCAGATGCCAATACACCAAACAGCACACCAAAGAATCTTGAATTCCTTACAAATGTTCCACAGTTTTTCCCTACATATTGGTAAAAGGTTTGTTGATAACACCTGCCAGAGGAATTCAGAATGAACATAATTGAAGGATTATCCGATAAGAGCGAAAACCATTCCAATAACCAGCCTGTGACATCCATGACCACCAGTTGAGTAAATTAACAAATAAAAGCCAGAGGTTGTGCTCCACCAGTGGTTTAATGGCTAAAAGTCTCACCTGATATGTTATGTCGACCAGGAAGATCTTCTTTCTGATTTTCTGTTCAGTGTCTATTTAGTTAAACCCAGACTCTGTGGTGGTTAAAATGTTCGATTTAGCCTCACTGCTCAAGTTTGACATGGGAGCATTCTTATCTCTGAATTTGAATGTCATGGTTTCATCTCTCACTCCTGAGACATAATCCAGCCTGAGATATCAAGACAGGACTGGAGGAGTGTTGCAATGTTGAAGGAGCAGTACAGAGGGAGTGCTGCAATATTGGAGAAACAGTACCAAGGGACTGTTCCATTGTCAGAATAGTAACATTGAAGGAGTGCTGCCTAGATGAAGGCTCAGTACTGAGGACTGCTGCATTGTTGAAGGATCAGTACTGAGAGAATGCTGCACTGGTGGATGAGCAGTACTGAGAGAATGCTGCACTGGTGGATGAGCAGTACTGAGAGAATGCTGCACTGGTGGATGAGCAGTACTGAGAGAATGCTGCACTGGTGGATGAGCAGTACTGAGAGAATGCTGCACTGGTGGATGAGCAGTACTGAGAGAATGCTGCACTGGTGGATGAGCAGTACTGAGAGAATGCTGCACTGGTGGACGAGCAGTACTGAGAGAATGCTGCACTGGTGGACGAGCAGTACTGAGAGAATGCTGCACTGGTGGACGAGCAGTACTGAGAGAATGCTGCACTGTTGGATGAGCAGTACTAAGAGAATGCTGCACTGGTGGATGAGCAGTACTGAGAGAATGCTGCACTGGTGGAGGGTCAGGATTGATTGTGTCAAGCTGTTAGGTTTGCCATTAGAGATGCCATCTACTGAATGTAACACTAAACTAAAGGACTATCTGACCTTTGAGATCAATGTTAAATGTTGTATGACATCATTTATAGAAGAGCAGGGAAACTGTTCTTGTAGACTGGCCAACATGTATCCCTCAACCAGCGTTATTAAGCTGGATTCATTGGTTATTTATCTAATATGCTGGAATTTGCTGTGCACAAATTGGTTGCCAATACTTCCCAATATTACAGAGAGGGCCTGTTAGCTCCTGGCAAGTATTTCAAAAGCTGAGGGAATCCATTTCAGTGGAAAAGCGGGTTTTACATCAAGTTGGTGACCTTCCCAGGCCGCAATGTTAGCCCCATAACGGGCAGGAACATGATGCATATTAAAATCCACAAATTTAAATATAACTAGCAGGCTTGCAGTCCGAATCAAATAGTTCTTGCTATTTACCTGTGCCCGGCGGGATTTGTACCAGGCAGACTTTCATACCGGCCCTCATGCAAGCATGAAGTTTATCTGACCCAATTCCTGACTCAAGTTCCCCCCCACTCTCAGATCCACTACATAAAGTCCCCTGCCCCCTTCAACCTTCCCCCCCCCACCCCCGACACCCCCTCCCCTCTCCCACTCAGGTTACTTTAGGCCACAAACCTTGGCTGTGCCAACAGTGTGGTGCCTCTGGCACCCTGACACACTGGCATTGACACCTGACCTGGCACATTGAGTCCTGTGGGGACTCGAGGATGTAGGTCAACTGGCCATTTGCCCCTCATTTGCTGCTAGGCTGCAGACGGAGAGTCCCTCAAAGGTCCAGGGAGTTGGGTTAGGGGCAAGAGTTGACTTTGCCACTCCCTGTGGGGATTGGGAATTGTGGTTGGACTGCCCCTTGCAGCCCCGGCAGACCTGAAGCTCACCCCGGCACAGTGATTTCAGCTAGCCCTTTGCTGACATCTGTTTTCCTACTGGTCCGCTGTGGAAATTCTGAAGTGGCCAAATCATTTTAATCTCCATGCCCCCAATTAAAAATGGCAGTCCAGTCTT
Organism: Sphyrna mokarran; assembly: GCA_024679065.1. Classification (NCBI taxonomy): domain Eukaryota; kingdom Metazoa; phylum Chordata; class Chondrichthyes; order Carcharhiniformes; family Carcharhinidae; genus Sphyrna; species Sphyrna mokarran. The sequence continues at coordinate 17,816,981 of JAGIQG010000028.1, read as the reverse complement.
GGAACAACGGACCTGGTCAGTGAGTCGTCCTCTATGAAGAAATTAGACACTGTCAAGGAAAGTTTCCCGAATGTGTTGTCATTTAATTATATTTCAGGAGAATTGCAGCCCACAAAGTGGTCTACAGTTTACTGCTGAATTCTCTGATTGTTCACACTCTGCAGCCACTGTCAGCAAGAACAGAGAATTTGGTGCTCAGTCACATTTCCGTCCACTTCAGTGATACCAAAGATTTGCAGCTGCAGGCAAGGTCTGATAATCCAACCCGACATGATTATGAAGCACTTTGGGCTAAGAATGTGGAAGACAGTCACTGAAATGTTGATGCCATTAACACTAGGAGGATCTTACAGTCTCGCTGACAGCGCTTTACTCCAGCTGCCCACCATGTGTTTCCCAGCGGCAAAGGGTGTGTTCACCATGGGACCATAGGATACTCCCATGAGCAAGTGGTGTACCATCTCTTGCCAACACAAAACCCACTGTGGTGGGGTGAGAGTGAGGGAGGCAAGAGAAACATTTTGCAGTGCAAGCTGTTTCTTATCATTCAGGATTCTCATTTCTGGTCAACTTTGGACTCAGGAAGGGAACTTGTGATCTTTTGATATGCCCATGTCTGAGGCCACAGTCAGCTGTATAGATTCATAAAATTAGCCACTTGCTGCCTATGCGCATACAAGAAGAATGGACAAATATACCATGTGCTGGAGGATAGTTAGTGCCTGCGGAATCCTGCCACAGGAAGAGGTAACAACTTCAGGAGAGGAGGGAAGCTCATTGCAAAACAATGTAGAATAGTTACTTACTCACAAACAGCACCATGAGCTTGATTGAGACATTGTCCATTGTAATTACAGAAATCTAGATTCATTTTGCAGGGTCCTTCACATAAGCAAGAAATTCCATTGCGACAGTTAACCTTGTAATTATAAAAGCTGAGAGAACATGTCACATTCAAGTCTGTGATATCTAAAAGAATGAAAAATAGAAGAATGTCAGGATTTTCACAGAGAATATAGGTAATGTGTTACCTTCTGTTTAGAAACAACAGTCACACTCTAACTCTTAATTGAGACACCCAAGCGAGAACTTGGCACTATCTAGGTTAGGAAGAAAGACAAGAGAGATCAAGTGACAGTGGTTAAGTTAAGCCAAGTCATTTTTCTTCCTTATTCAATCTCCTGAAGATAATATCTCCTTGGTAGGATTTGGTTCCAAAGACAGTACCTTCCTATTCTCCCTATGTAATCCTAGACAGTGACCATCATCTGGCCACTCAAGTGTGGAGGGCAATAAGATCCTGCAGAGATGTACTGAGCATGGACCAACACTTTCAGGAGAGAAGCATAGAAGAAAAGGATAAAACAAATTCAGAAAGTTTTTATACTCCATACCTGTGAGTGCAATACCTACTTTTGATGGGTGGAACTGGAGCATAAAGTTGGGTGAAAGTCACTCTGTGACCCACAGAGTTTGTGAGGTGTCCCAGTACATCTGTGTTGTTAACAATATTGAGAAGCCTTGTTTCTAGGTCATTGTTTAAATAGTCGATTTCTGTCTGATTGTTGCTGTAGTTATACAATCCACTGCTGTTTGCTATAACGCTTCCTGCTCTATGGAAGAAAACAGTCCAGGGTTAGATTACAGAATCTGGATCAAAAAACAACATAACACCCTAAGACAGAGCAAGAAGAGGAGAGTCTGGAGGAAAGTTGTGCAGACTTGAGAAAGTATAGGGATTGGGCAACATAGCAATGGGAGAATTAGAAGTAGAAAGAGTAAGAGGACTGTTACATTGCACAATTGTTTAAAAAGTGAGACCAAGTTATTTGAGGCCAGTCTACCTGACCTCTGCAGTGAGTAAGTTTCTGAGGACTATTCAATTGGAAAGGCATGGATTAATCAAGCACAATCAGATGGATTTTTTGAGGGAAAGTCATTGAAACATAGGAACAGCAATAAGCAATTCAGTCCATTAAGCCTGCTGCTCCATTCAGTTCAATTATGGCTGATCGTCCATTTTAATGCTTTTTTCCCCACACTGTTTCATATCACTTTATGACACTGGTATTTAAAAATATGTCAATCTCTGCTTTAAACATACCCAAATAACTGAGTTTCCACAGCCCCTTGGGATTCAGAATTCCAAATATTCACAAACATCTCCTCATCTCAGTCCTAAGTAACTTCAGTCTTATCTTGAAATTGTGCCCCTTGATTCCGGACTCCCCAACCAGAGGAAACATCTGACCTATACCTACCCTGTTAATCCCTTTAAGTATTTTGTAGGTTTCAATGAGATTACCTCTCATTCTTCAAAACTCTGGCGATTATAGGGCCTGTTTCCCTAATTTCTCTTTACAGAGCAGTCTTGCCATTCCCGTCCACCACCTTAAACATTACTCCCTCCACTACAACATACAGTGGCTACAGCGTGTAATACAGTCAAGATGCACTGCACTTTAAAGGTACTCAAAATCATGTGGGTCTTGATGGAGTAGGTAGGGAGAAATGTTCCCTCTCGTAAAGAACAACAGGGTGCAGATTTAAAATAATTAGCAGAAGAAACAATAGTGATATAAGGAGACCTTTTTCACATGGCAATGGTTTAGGCCTGGGACACACTCCCTGAGAAGGTGATGGAGGCAGGTTCAATCAAAACATTCAAAAGGGAACTAGATTGTTATCTGAAAACTAAGAATGAAGAGGATTACTGAAAGAAGGCAAGAGAATGGCACTCAGTGAATTTCTCAGTCAGACAGCAGTACATTCACAATGGGCTGAATGGCCTTCCTGCATTGTAACAATTCTGGTGAACAATTCTGGTGAACGCTTGCTGCACTCCATCTATGCAATAATATTTTTCCTAAAGTAAGGGGATCAAAATACTCCAGGTCTCTGGGCATAGTCTAACCAAGGTTCTATACAATTGGAGCAATATTTTGCTATCCATGTACGCAAATCTTCTTGTGATAAAGAACAACATACCATTAACCTTCCTAATTGCTCGCTGCCCCTGATTTTTTTTGAGGAGGTAGTGTATTTGATTTGACCTACTTGGATCTTAGAAAGGCTTTTGACAAAACAGTACATCACTGTTAAAAAAAAGTAAAAACCCATAGGATCCATAGGAAAGTGGCAATTTGGATCCATAATTGGCACAGTGGCATGGAATAAATGGTTATGGTGAATGGATATTTCCAGTGGAGCTCATAGGGCTCAAACCGTCATCTCTCTCTTACATATATCAATGATTTAAATGATTAAAAAGTTTACAGATGATCAAAAATTGTCCCTGTAATTGATAGTAAGGAAGAAAGCTATGTCTGCAGGAAGCCATCAATGGACTGATGATGGAGAAGTAGCAAAATGAAATTCAGTCCAGAGAGTTATGACTCATGTACTTTCAGACAGTAAACAGGCAAAGGGAATAAACAATAAATGGAAAAGTCCGAGAATGTAGAAGTACAGAGGGATCTTGGAGAGCATGTCCACAAATTCCTGAAAGTAACAGGATAGATAAAGGAAGAAGGCACATATTTGCCTTTATGAGCCGAGACATGGAATATAACAGCAGGGAATGAATGCTGGAAGTGGATAAAACATTAGTTAGGCCAGTTCTGTTCACCACATTATAGCAAGGATGAGATTACACTGGAGAGGTTACAGAGAAGACTTACATTATAAGAACTGGAAACATTAATTATGAGGAAAGATTGGATTGGCTGGCATTTCCTTTGGGAGCTGAGGAGAGATTTAATTGAGGTGTATAAAATTATGAGAGTCCTAGATAGGTCTATGTAATACTGAGTCTTGACTGGAATGCAGAAATCCATTATTCTTTTTGAAACACCTGAGCCCCAGAGAAAACATTAAATAATTGACAGCTTTAACTGATGTTAATTTCACAATTTTACAAATGCTTAATGGTTTCAAGAGCTATCTGTTTCTGTAATCGATACTTTAAAGGGTCTGGATATTGATATTTTTATTGCTTTGCAGTAAAATGACTTTTTAAACACAGTGGCAAGTAATGAAGGAATGGCTTTAAGATTTACTTTACACAATTATCATTCTCGGGTTCATTAGTTCCATAAAATGTATGGACAATGGTCATGGAAGTGCCATAGCTTGAGAAGCCATGGGAATGGAGGAAGTGTTATTGCTTGGCATAAGGGTTATGAAGGATTATGGGGGACGTGAATGGCCATCAAACCATCATTGGAGGTGTGTGTGTGTGTGTGTCTGTGTGTGTGTGTCTGTGTGTCTGTGTGAGTCCTTCCCTTGGCGTATGGGGCATGAGGGAGCAATGGAGATTGGGTGGGTGTCATGAGGCATAGAGAGAAGTTATGAGGTGTATATGAGGTGGAGAGCTGGATGGCCTTTCTATTTTTCTTTTAACCAGGACAAATTCTCACAGAACCAGCAATTCACCTGGGCACCCATCAGGCTCTGTCACTGCCTCCCACCATTTCCCTGGGTTAGCTGGCCCAACTGCACCCCACTCTCTGACAAGAAGCATCCACCTTGATGGGGAATTCCTCCTGAGGAGGGCAGAGACTCCATCTACCCATCTCAGTGATGAAAATCCAACCATGTATTTCAAACCAATTGGTTGTAAACACATTGGGATGTTTGGAGGTTGTAAAGAGCCTATGTAAAATTAATTCTTTCTTTTCTTATATCTCTTCCTCCTGTCATCTGTCTCCCTTATTTCCACCACCTGTCGTCTTATACCATCCTGACCCGTGCTCATTATGTGGAAAATATGGTTCTATGACTCTAAAATTGCAAGTATAGCAGGAGTATTATTGTTGTTGAATCCAATCCAACCTTACCAATGTGGGTATAAGGCAGTAGGAGGTGGGCAGGGGAGTGGGGAGAGCTGGGTAAGCAGGTACTGGTCAAGAAGCTTGACTGATTTCCTCTCTACACTGAGACTAACTGTCTCACAAAGGTGTAGCAAGACCAAGATCAATAAATCTGGCACATATGTAATCAAATTTACACCCTCTGGTATGTGAAGTGAGCCACTCATTTCCTTTACTAACTGAAGCAGGGGCCTAAATAAACACATCTACATTAGGTCTTTGACTACCATAAAACAAAGCATTGGACTGTGATGGGAAACTTATAAAAGTTGTGGTTATATTAGTTTATTCGTTTAGAGTTTTTTTTAGCCCCCGGGAGCACTTTATTAAGGAAATCATTGGCTGAAAAGCTGAAGACATTTTCCACAACATACCGGAGTTCATTAATTACCACTTTGTGAAAGTGTCTTGGTGCAGCCTTTTTGTACAGTGGGGCCAGCTGCAAGAAACAAAGAAGGAGATTAATTCAAACTAAAGCTCTGAGTATTTTACAAATTTACTGACACTGAGGAATGTAACCGATTGTTGACTTTCAAAACAAATGCAAAAAGAAAGTGGATAGCTGTGAGTGAGTTACAGATGATATTCTAAATGAGGAATTGAGGTGCTTTATATACAGAATAGCAGATCCCAAGAGAGAGTTACATGCTGTATTTTAATTGAGGGCTTTCGGAGGTTTAAAAATAAGAAAGCAGATAACTGGGAATGAGTTTCATACTGCATTCTAATTGAGGGTATTTGGGGGTTTATGTATAAAATAGCAGGTAACTGGGAGTGAGTTACATGCTGTAATTTAATTGGGGGGTTTAGCTAGTTTATATATAGAGTAGCAGATATCCAGGAGTGAGTTACAGGCTGGAATCAAATTGGTGGTTTGGTGGCACAGTGGTTAGCACTGCTGTATCATAGTGCCAAGAATTTGGTTTGATTCCAACTTGTGTGGAGTTTGCGTGTTCTCTCTGTGTCTGTGTGGGTTTCCTCTGGATGCTCTGGTTTTCTCCCGCAATCCAACAATGTGCAGATTGATGAATTGGCCATACTAAATTGTCTCTTAGTGTCCAAAGATGTGTAGGTTAGATGTGCTAGAGGGATTAGCAGGGTATATGTATGGGCTTACAGAGATAGGGTGGCAGCTTGGTCTGAGTGAGATGCTCTGTTGGAGAGTCAGTGCAGACTTGATGGCCTGAATGGCCTCCTTCTGCACTGTAGAGATTCTATGAATAGCAGACAACTGGAAATGAGTTACAGACTGGGATCAAATTGAGTGATTTTGGGCGGTTTATATATGAAATAGCAGATATCCAAGTGTGAGTTACAGGCCAGAATCTAACTAAACAAATAGTGTGGTTTGTAAATAGAATAAAGGATACTTGGGGGTGAGTCACTACACTAATGCTGTAATGACTGATGTGGTTAATAGAATGATGAACTACTAACTAAGTCTAGAAATAACTGATAGATTTATGAGCTGGTTAATATTGAAAAATCTTTCAGCATCATGATCTCAGCTGTTTACATCTTAATATAAAGTTTAATAATAATAGTTATTATTTAAGTTGTTTATTCTTATTCAGCACTGAGAGTTCATAAAGGCAGGTTTTTGAAGAGAAGCAGCTTGGTTTTTTTAAACAATGTAAGATGACAATTGCATTCAAGTTGAACTAAATCACAGGACTTCAAAAAAATCATCTCTTTTCAAAATATTTATATGCATGAAATATTGGTGAATCTCTTTGCAACCCATTGAAGGCATTTATACTCACCAATGAAGCAAGTTGGCCAGTTAAATTTCTATGGACCACAGAGTTGGTATTGTCCAGCTCCTTATTCCAGGTTTGGTTTATCCTGAGTGTCAAACTGATTTCCCTCAGTGGTGTGTTTGGACCTGAAGCAGGAGAGGAACAAGTAAGGCACAAAAAGCACTGTATTAATGTCGCTAACCAATGTATAATTTGAAACATTCATTAATGAACAGTTCAGCTGATTTCAAGCTTTTATTTCTGCGTGGAATTTTCCATACTGGAGATGAAATACAGCAGCAGGTGGGAAAGTCGTGAGGTGGATTTTCAGGCCTAGTTTTCTGCTTTTTGGGTCATTAACTATACATCAGTGAGGAGCTTGTCCAGTTTGGTGAGGTGTGCAGTGATTTTTTCACCCGCCCATACTTCATGGGGCGAAGATCATATTTAAATGGCAGCTGCATTAACATTCAACCATTGCAGGCTAGGTGTGCGCTAAAGGTGTAAATTAGTATTCCAGCCTAACATTCCAAAGCATCTGCTCCACGGATCAGCCAGACTTCACTGGGGATCCTCAGGATGCTTAAAAAAGGCAGGAGATCATCTTTCCTTGTGATGGGAGCAGGACGTCATACAGTCACGGAGCAATACAACACAGAAAAAGGCCCTTTGGCCCAACTAGTCCATGCCGACCATGTTGACTTCCCAGCTAGTTCCAATTGCTCCTGTTTGACCCATATCCCTTTAATCCTGGGGATGGGCACATTGCTCACTGAAAGACCTGTTCTTCATTTGTAAACCCAAATAAGCATACTTAACAATGAGCAATATCACAAATTCAATCTTCAGTATTCCTGACATTCACATATTTAGATTTAAGCAAAGATCATTAGACAGCAATTAAAAGCAAGACAGTTTGCTGGCTTTGACCCTCCCATCTGTAGAAGTTTTGGGACAACTGCCCCAAAGTTACAAGTACAGTCAGCAACTCCGCTATGAGCTTAACCGCCTGTTAAGTGTTATACTTTTATAAAAGATTACACTGTCAGAATATAAAAACCAACAGAACCAAAACAGTAAAATCTCACAATTGGCACCAGAAGTAACATACTTGGCAAAGCATTGGTGTTATTTTTTCCATTTTGACAATATTCTCCAAAAGTAAATGACGGGCAATTGCACACACAGAGATCTTTCGTTGTAGCACTTGAATTACATATTCCTCCATTTAGGCATCTGCATTCGCTACAGTAGTCCATTGTTGTCACCAAGGTAGAGTTTGTGGCCATTGGATGAGATGTAATTGGCAATGTAGAGTTGGCGGAACTGACAGGATGAATTTTTGTTGAAGTAGTTTTAACAGATGGCGACAAAGTTGTTGACCTTTCCTTCTTGAGTGTGGAAGATGAAATAAGGGATTTGGTAGAAGTTATATCAGGTTGAGGTTGAGGAGTGCTTATATCAGGAGTGCTTTCTTCCCTTGGCATGGAACTGGTGGATCTTTGAGAAATAGAGACACTATGTGTTTCTGTTTTATATGATGCTGACTGAACTAAAGAAGTGCTTTTCTTTGGGCTAGTCATCAAATGTGTTTGAGATGAGCTGATTCTCTGAGTTGAGAAAACTGGAATCGGTTTTTTGCTGCTAGCAGATGAATAAAAGGGGAAAGTTGATTCTTTAGCTTGAGAAGTAGCCATATTAGAAGTGACAGAGGATGAGGTTGTGCTCGCTACAGTGGAAGGATGCTGAGATGAGAATGTGGACTCTGATGCTGCAGTAGAATGAAAAGCAGAGGGAGAAAATTGCTTAGAAACAATTGGCAGTTGTTTTGATGTGGAATCAGAAGAAAATGACCTTGACGATGAAGCAAAGGATGAAGTTTTAGTTGATGCAGTGGATGACATTTGTGTAGATTTATCATAGGCATCTGATGAGGTTACTGTGGGTTGCTTGGATATTGTTGTGGTATGTGATGAACTCTCCTGTACTGGAATTTCATGAGTTGCAGATAAAGTTTGAGATACTGAGGACATTTGTGTATGTGTTTGCAGAGTCTGTGATGGAAAATCACTGTTGGATGCCACTGGTGTTGTCATCAAATTGGCTGCCGTGGAAGCTTCAGTTATTAATGATACATGTGCAGAAGGTGGAATGGTATGTGATGAATTCTCAGTGATGAATGATTGAATTGTTGTTGTTGGATGCACTTGTGATGAAGCCTCAGTCACTGATGAGACATGTGAAGGCGTGGAGTTTGTCTCAGATGAACTCTCCATGCCAGCTGAACTATTTGTTGATGCAAGATCAGTTTGATGTGAAGTCTCTGTCATCATTGAAGCCAACTGAATTGAAGTTGTATGCAATTCTGATGAGGACTCAGTTACTGAAGACATTTGCATTGTTGTTGCAGGAGTTTCTAATGAGGAAGCAGTGATTGATTGGATTGTTGTTGGGTGAGTCACTGATGAAGACAGTGTTACTGCTGAAACATGACTTGGTGTAGGATACATTTCTGATGAAGGCACACTTATTGAGGATATTTGTGTCGCTGTTTTAGTTTCTGATGCGGTCTCAGTGATTGATGACATGTGTGTCATTGTTGGGCTCATTTCTGATGAAGGTTCAGTTTCTAATGATGTTGTTAATGGATGGGATTCTGATGATTTCTCAGTTATCGATGTCACTCGTGCTGCTGTTGCAGTGCTTTCTTCTGATGATCCAGTTACTGATGATACCTGTGTCATTTCTGTGTGTGTTGATGATGAAGGTTCAGTGACCATTGATACCTCTGTGATGGTTGGGTGGTTTTTGGATGATGATTCAGCTACAGATGACTGACGTGATGTTGCAGGACTGGTTTCTGTAGCAAACTCAGTTTTTGATGATGTTTGTGTCATTGTTGGATGGGATTGTGAAGACAACTCAGTTATGAATGACACTGGTGTTGATGTATGGCTGATTTCCAGTGTAGAAGTTGATAATGATGATCCATGTGATATTGAATGTGTTTCTGATGAGGATTCTGCTACTGATGATGTTTCTATTGTTGTTGGGTGAATCTCTGATGAAGATAATGTTGCTGCTGACATATGTGTTGGTGTGGGATACATTTGTGATGGGACCTCGGTTCTCGCTGATATTTTTGTTGTTGTTGAATGGGTTTCTGTTGAATTCTCAGTGACAGAATACACTAATGGTGTTGTTGAAATAGTTTGTTCTGAAGATCCAGTTGTGGATGCTAAGTGTGTCAATGTTGGGTGTGCCACTGATGAATATTCAGTTATGTGTGATACTGAATTGTTTCCAGTCTCAGTTTCTGATGAAGACTCAGTCATTGATATTCTTTGTGTTCTTGTTGATTGGGGTTGTGATGAATGTTCAGTTACAGATGACACTTCTGATGTTATTGATGTGGTTTCTGAAATAGAAATTGTTGAGCCTTGTGGTGTTAAATGGGTTTTTGCTGATGACAGAGGTTTTGAAGAAAGTGGCAATGTTGTTGGCTGGGACTCTGATGAAGACAGTGTTACTGCTGAAACATGACTTGGTGTAGAATACATTTCTGATGAAGGCAAAGTTATTGAGGAGACTTGAGTTGCTGCTTTAGTTTCTGATGCAGTCTCAGTGATTGATGACATGTGTGTCATTGTTGAACTGATTTCTGATGAAGGCTCAGTTTCTAATGATGTGTATGTTGTTGATGGATGGGATTCTGATGATGTTTCAGTTATTGACGTCCCTTGTGCTGCTGTTGCAGTGCTTTCTTCTGAGGATCCAGTTACTGATGATACCTGTGTCATTTCTGTGTGTGTTGATGATGAATGTTCAGTGACCATTGATACCTCTCTGATGGTTGGGCGGTTTTTGGGTGATGATTCAGCTACAGATGACAGTTGTGATGTTGCAGAACTGGTTTCTGTAGCAAACTCAATTTTTGATGATGTTTGTGTCATTGTTGGATGGGATTGTGATGACGACTCAGTTATGGATGACACTGGTGTTGATGTATGACTGATTTCTAATGTAGAAGCTGATATTGATGATCCATGTGATATTGAATGAGTTTCTGATGAGGATTCTGCTACTGATGATTCTTCTACTGTTGTTGGATGAGTCTCTAATGAAGACAATGTCACTGCTGACTTTTGTGTTGGTGTGGGATACATTTGCGATGAGGCCTCAGTTTTCGCAGTTATTGTTGTTGTTGTTGAATGAGTTTCTGTTGAATTTTCACTGGTAGATGACACTAATCGTGTTGTTAAAGTAGTTTGTATTGGAGATCCAGTTGTGGATGGTAACTGTGACATTGTTGCAGGTGTTGTCGATGAATATTCAGTTATCCGTGATACTGGACTGTTTGCTGTCTCAGTTTCTGTTGAAGACTTGATTGAAACTGCTTGTGTTATTGTTGGTTTGAGTTGTGATGAAGATTTAGTTACAGACCTTGTTTGAATGGTTTCTGAAGTAGGACTAGTTAGTGATGAGCCATGTGGTGTTAAATGAGTTCCTGCTGACGACACTGCTATTGAAGCAAGTGGCAATGTTGTTGGCTGGGACTCTGATGAGGACAGCGTTACTGCTGAAACATGACTTGGTGTAGGATACATTTCTGATGACACTTGAGTTGCTGCTTTAGTTTCTGATGTGGTCTCAGTGATTGAAGACATGTGTGTCATTGCTGGATGATTTTCTGCTGAAGGTTCAGTTTCTAATGATGTGTATGTTGTTGATGGATGGGATTCTGATGATTTCTCAGTTATTGATGTCACTCGTGCTGCTGTTGCAGTGCTTTCTTCTGAGGATCCAGGTACTGATGATAGCTGTGTCATTTCTGTGTGTGTTGATGATGAAGGTTCAGTGACCAATGACACTTCTGTTACAGTTGGGTGGATTTTGGATGAAGATTCAGCTACAGATGACTGATTTGATGTTGCAGGACTGGTTTCTGTAGAAAACCCAGTTTTTGATGATGTTTGTGTCATTATTGGATGGGATTGTGAAGACGACTCAGTTTTGGATGACACTGGTGTTGATGTATGGCTGATTTCCAATGTAGAAGCAGATATTGATGATCCATGTGATATTGAATGAGTTTCTGATGAGGATTCTGCTACTGATGATGCTTCTATTCTTGTTGGGTGAGTATCTGATGAAGATAATGTTGCTGATGACATACGTGTTGTCGTGGGATATATTTGCGATGAGGCCTCGGTTTTCGCAGTAATTTTTGTTGTTGTTGAATGAGTTTCTGTTGAATTTTCAGTGGTAGATGACACTAGTGGTGATGTAAAAGTAGTTTGTATTGGAGATCTAGTTGTGGATGGTAACTTTGTCACTGTTGGATGTGTTGATGATGAATATTCGGATATGTGTGATACTGAACTGTTTTCTGTCTCCATTTCTGTAGAAGACTCAGTCATTGATATTCTTTGTGTTCTTGTTGATTGGTGTTGTGATGAATGTTCAGTTACAGATGACACTTCTGATATTATTGGTGTGGTTTCTGAAATAGAAAATGTTGAGCCATGTGGTGTTAAATGGGTTTTTGCTGACGACACTGGTTTTGAAGAAAGTGGCAATGTTGTTGGCTGGGACTCTGATGAAGACAGTGTTACTGCTGAAACACGACTTGATGTAGGATACATTTCTGACGAATGCACAGTTATTGTCGACGCTTGAGTTGCTGCTTTAGTTTCTGATGCAGTCTCAGTGATTGAAGACATGTGTGTCATTGTTGCATGATTTTCTGATGAAGGTTCAGTTTCTAATGATGTGGATATTGTTGATGGTTGGGATTCTGATGATTTCTCAGTTATCGATGTCACTTGTGCTGCTGTTGCAGTGCTTTCTTCCGAGGATCCAGTTACTGATGATACCTGTGTCATTTCTGTGTGTGTTGATGATGAAGGTTCAGTGACCAATGACACTTCTGTTACAGTTGGGTGGATTTTGGATGAGGATTCAGTTACAGATGACTGATGTGATGTTGCAGGACTGGTTTCTGTAGAAAACCCAGTTTTTGAAGATGTTTGTGTCATTATTGGATGGGATTGTGAAGACGACTCAGTTATGGATGACACTGGTGTTGATGTATGGCTGATTTCCAATGTAGAAGCAGATATTGATGATCCATGTGATATTGAATGTGTTTCTGATGAGGATTCTGCTACTGATGATGCTTCTATTGTTGTCGGGTGAGTCTCGGGTGAAGATAATGTTGCGGCTGAGATATGTGTTTGTGTGGGATACATTTGCGATGAGGTCTCTGTTTTCACAGTTATTTTTGTTGTTGTTGAATGAGTTTCTGTTGAATTTTCACGGGTAGATGACACTAGTGGTGTTGTTAAAGTAGTTTGTATTGAAGAACTTGTTGTGGATGGTAACTGTGTCACTGATGGATGTGTTGTTGATGAATATTCGGATATATGTGATACTGAACTGTTTTCTGTCTCCATTTCTGTGGAAGACTCAGTCATTGATATTCTTTGTGTTCTTGTTGATTGGGGTTGTGATGAATGTTCAGTTACAGATGACACTTCTGATGTTATTGGTGTGCTTTCTGAAGTAGATATTTTTGTGCTTTGTGGTGTTAAATGTGTTTCTGCTGACGACATCGGTTTTGAAGAAAGCGGTAATGTTGTTGGCTGGGACTCGGATGAAGACAGTGTTACTGCTGAAACATGACTTGGTGTAGGATATATTTCTGATGAATGCCCAGTTATTGATGACGCTTGAGTTGCTTCTTTAGTTTCTGATACAGTCTCAGTGATTGAAGACATGTGTGTCATTGTTGGATGATTTTCTGATGAAGGTTCAGTTTCTAATGATGTGTGTGTTGTTGATGGATGGGATTCTGATGACGTCTCTTGTGCTGCTGTTGCAGTGCTTTCTTCGGAGGATCCAGTTACTGATGATACCTGTGTCATTTCTATGTTTGTTGATGATGAAGGTTCAGTGGCCAATGATACTTCTGTGATGGTTGGGTGGATTTTGGATGAGGATTCAGCTACAGATGACTGATGTGATGTTGCAGGACTGGTTTCTGTAGGAAACCCAGTTTTTGAAGATGTTTGTGTCATTGTTGGATGGGATTGTGATGACGACTCAGTTATGGATGACACTGGTGTTGATGTATCACTGAATTCCAATGTAGAAGCAGATATTGATGATCCATGTGATATTGAATGGGTTTCTGATGAGGATTCTGCTACTGATGATGCTTCTGTTGAGGTTGGGTGACTCTCCGATGAAGATAATTTTGCTGATGACATATGTGTTGTTGACAGATGCATTTGCGATGAGGTCTCGGTTTTCGCAGATGTTTTTGTTGTTGTTGAATGAGTTTCTGTTGAATTTTCACTGGTAGATGACGCTAGTGGTGTTGTTAAAGTAGTTTGTATTGAAGAACCTGTTGTGGATGGTAACTGTGTCACTGATGGATGTGTCGTTGATGAATATTCGGATATATGTGATACTGAACTGTTCTCTGTCTCAGTTTGTGGAGGAGACTCAGTCCTTGATATTCTTTGTGTTCTTGTTGATTGGGGTTGTGATGAATGTTCAGTTACAGATGACACTTCTGATGTTATTGGTGTGGTTTCTGAAGTAGAAAATGTTGAGCCTTGTGATGTTAAATGTGTTTCTGCTGACGACAGTGGTTTTGAAGAAAGTGGCAATGTTGTTGGCTGGGACTCTGATGAAGACAGTGTTACTGCTGAAACATGACTTGGTGTAGAATACATTTCTGATGAAGGCAAAGTTATTGAGGAGACTTGACTTGCTGTATTAGTTTCTGAAGCAGTCTCAGTGATTGATGACATGTGTGTCATTGTTGAACTGGTTTCTGATGAAGGCTCAGTTTCTAATGATGTGTATGTTGTTGATGGATGAGATTCTGATGATTTCTCAGTTATCGATGTCACTCGTCCTGCTGTTGAAGTGCTTTCTTCTGAGGATCCAATTACTGATGACAGCTGTGTCATTTCTGTGTGTGTTGATGATGAATGTTCAGTGACCATTGATACTTCCGTGACAGTTGGGTGGTTTGTGGATGATGATTCAGCTACAGATGACAGTTGTGATGTCGCAGAACTGGTTTCTGTAGCAAGCCCACCTTTTGAAGATGTTTGTGTCATTGTTGGATGGGACTGTGATGACGACTCAATTTTGGATGACACTGGTGTTGATGTATGACTGACTTCCAAAGTCGAAGCAGGTAATGATCTATGTGATCTTGAGTAGGTTTCGGATGAGGATTCTCCAAGTGATGATGCTTCTATTGTTGTTGGATGAGTCTCTAATGAAGACAATGTCACTGCTGACTTTTGTGTTGTTGTGGGATACATTTGCGATGAGGCCTTGTTTTTCGCAGATAATTTTGTTGTTGTTGAATGGGTTTCTGTTGAAGTCTCAGTGATAGATGACACTAATGGTGTTGTTGAAGTGGTTTGTACTGAAGATCCAGCTGTGGAAGGTAACTGTGTCATTGTTGAATGTGTTGTCGATGAATATTCAGTTATCTGCGATACTGGACTGTTTGCTGTCTCAGTTTCTGATAAAGACTTGGTCATTGAAACTGCTTGTGTTATTGTTGATTTGGGTTGTGACGAAGATTCCATTACAGATGTTACTGGAATGGTTTCTGAAGTAGAAATTGTTCGTGATGAGCCATGTGGTGTTAAATGAGTTCCTGCTGACGACACTGCTATTGAAGAAAGTGGAAATGTTGTTGGCTGGGACTCTGATGAAGACAGTGTTACTGCTGAAATATGATTTGGTGTAGGATACATTTCTGTTGAAGGCACAGTTATTGATGACGCTTGAGTTGCTGCTTTAGTTTCTGATGCAGTCACAGTGATCGAAGACATGTGTGTCATTGTTGGATGATTTTCTGATGAAGGCTGAGATTTTAAAGATGTGTATGTTGTTGATGGATGGGATTCTGATGATTTCTCAGTTATCGATGTCACTTGTGCTGTTGTTGCAGTGCTTTCTTCTGAGGATCCAGTTACTGATGATACCTGTGTCATTTCTGTGTGTGTTGATGATGAAGATTCAGTGACCAATGATCGTTCTGTTACGTTTGGGTGGATTTTGGATGAGGATTCAGTTACAGATGACTGATGTGATGTTGCAGGACTGGTTTCTGTAGAAAACTTAGTTTTTGAAGATGTTTGTGTCATTGTTGGATGAGATTGTGATGACGACTCAGTTATGTTTGACACTGGTGTTGATGTATGGCTGATTTCCAATGTAGAAGCAGATATTGATAATCCATGTGATATTGAACGTGTTTCTGATGAGGATTCTGCTACTGATGATGCTTCTATTGTTGACGGGTGAGTCTTGGGTGAAGATAATGTTGCTGCTGAGATACGTGTTGATGTGGGATACATTTGCGATGAGGTCTCGGTTTTCGCAGTAATTTTTGTTGTTGTTGAATGAGTTTCTGTTGAATTTTCACTGGTAGATGACACTAGTGGTGTTGTTAAAGTAGTTTGTATTGATGAACCTGTTGTGGATGGTAACTGTGTCACTGTTGGATGTGTCGTTGATGAATATTCGGATATATGTGATACTGAACTGTTCTCTGTCTCCATTTCTGTGGAAGACTCAGTCATTGATATTCTTTGTGTTCTTGTTGATTGATGTTGTGATGAATGTTCAGTTACAGATGACACTTCTGATATTATTGGTGTGGTTTCTGAACTAGAAATTGTTGAGCCTTGTGGTGTTAAATGTGTTTCTGCTGACGACATCGGTTTTGAAGAAAGTGGCAATGTTGTTGGCTGGGTCTCTGATGAAGACAGTGTTACTGCTGAAACATGACTTGGTGTAGGATATATTTCTGATGAATGCACAGTTATTGATGACGCTTGAGTTGCTTCTTTAGTTTCTGATGCAGTCTCAGTGATTGAAGACATGTGTGTCATAGTTGGATGATTTTCTGATGAAGGTTTAGTTTCTAATGATGTGTGTGTTGTTGATGGATGGGATTCTGATGACGTCTCTTGTGCTGTTGTTGCAGTGCTTTCTTCAGAGGATCCAGTTACTGATGATACCTGTGTCGTTTCTGTGTTTGTTGATGATGAAGGTTCAGTGACCAATGATACTTCTGTGAAGGTTGGGTGGATTTTGGATGAGGATTCAGTTACAGATGACTGATGTGATGTTGCAGGACTGGTTTCTGTAGAAAACCCAGTTTTTGAAGATGTTTGTGTCATCATTGGATGGGATTGTGATGACGACTCAGTTATGGATGACACTGGTGTTGATGTATGGCTGATTTCCAATGTAGAAGCAGATATTGATGATCCATGTGATGTTGAATGTGTTTCTGATGAGGATTCTGCTACTGATGATGCTTCTATTGTTGACGGGTGAGTCTTGGGTGAAGATAATGTTGCGGCTGAGATATATGTTGGTGTGGGATGCACTTGCGATGAGGCCTCGGTTTTTGCAGTTATTTTTGTTGTTGTTGAATGAGTTTCTGTTGAATTTTCACTGGTAGATGACATTAGTGGTGTTGTTAAAGTAGTTTGTATTGATGAACCTGTTGTGGATGGTAACTGTGTCACTGTTGGATGTGTCGTTGATGAATATTTGGTTATATCTGATACTGAACTGTTTTCTGTCTCCATTTCTGTAGAAGACTCAGTCATTGA
This sequence comes from Sphyrna mokarran, assembly GCA_024679065.1. NCBI lineage: Eukaryota > Metazoa > Chordata > Chondrichthyes > Carcharhiniformes > Carcharhinidae > Sphyrna > Sphyrna mokarran. Next base: position 17,799,707 of record JAGIQG010000028.1, on the reverse strand, counting down.
TACTCTTTGTGTTCTTGTTGATTGGGCTTGTGATGAATGTTCAGTCACAGATGACACTTCTGATGTTACTGGTGTGGTTTCTGAAATAGAAATTGTTGAGCCACGTGATGTTAAATGTGTTTCTACTGACGACAGTGGTTTTGAAGAAAGTGGCAATGTTGTTGGCTGGGACTCGGACGAAGACAGTGTTACTGCTGAAACATGACTTGGTGTAGAATACATTTCTGATGAAGGCAAAGTTATTGAGGATTCTTGACTTGCTGTTTTAGCTCCTGATGCAGTCTCAGTGATTGATGACATGCGTGTCATTGTTGAACTGGTTTCTGATGAAGGCTCCGTTTTTAATGATGTGTATGTTTTTGATGGATGAGATTCTGATGATTTCTCAGTTATCGACGTCACTCGTCCTGCTGTTGAAGTGCTTTCTTCTGAGGATCCAGTTACTGATGACAGCTGTGTCATTTCTGTGTGTGTTGATGATGAATGTTCAGTGACCATTGATACTTCTGTGATGGTTGGGTGGTTTGTGGATGATGATTGAGTTACAGATGACAGTTGTGATGTTGCAGAACTGGTTTCTGTAGCAAGCCCACCTTTTGATGATGTTTGTGTCATTGTTGGATGGGACTGTGATGACGACTCAATTTTGGATGACACTGGTGTTGATGTATGACTGACTTCCAATGTCGAAGCAGATAATGGTCTATGTGATCTTGAGTAGGTTTCTGATGAGGATTCTCCAAGTGATGATGCTTCTATTGTTGTTGGATGAGTCTCTAATGAAGACAATGTCACTGCTGACTTTTGTGTTGTTTTGGGATACATTTGCGATGAGGCCTTGTTTTTCGCAGATAATTTTGTTGTTGTTGAATGGGTTTCTGTTGAAGTCTCAGTGATAGATGACACTAATTGTGTTTTTGAAGTGGTTTCTACTGAAGATCCAGTTGTGGATGGTAACTGTGTCATTGTTGAATGTGTTGCCGATGCATATTCAGTTATATGTGATACTAATGCAGTCTCAGTGTTTGAAGACATGTGTGTCATAGTTGGATGATTTTCTGATGAAGGTTTAGTTTCTAATGATGTGTGTGTTGTTGATGGATGGGATTCTGATGACGTCTCTTGTGCTGCTGTTGCAGTGCTTCCTTCGGAGGATCCAGTTACTGATGATACCTGTGTCATTTCTGTGTGTGTTGATGATGAAGATTCAGTTACCAATGATCCTTCTGTTACATTTGGGTGGATTTTGGATGAGGATTCAGTTACAGATGACTGATGTGATGTTGCAGGACTGGTTTCTGTAGAAAATCCAGTTTTTGAAGATGTTTGTGTCATTATTCGATGAGATTGAGATGACGACTCAGTTATGGATGACACTGGTGTTGATGTATGGCTGATTTCCAATGTAGAAGCAGATATTGATGATCCATGTGATGTTGAATGTGTTTCTGATGAGGATTCTGCTACTGATGATGCTTCTATTGTTGATGGGTGAGTCTTGGGTGAAGATAATGTTGTGGCTGAGATATATGTTGGTGTGGGATGCACTTGCGATGAGGCCTCGGTTTTCGCAGTAATTTTTGTTGTTGTTGAATGAGTTTCTGTTGAATTTTCACTGGTAGATGACATTAGTGGTGTTGTTAAAGTAGTTTGTATTCGAGATCCTGTTGTGGATGGTAACTGTGTCACAGTTGGATGTGTCGTTGATGAATATTTGGTTATATCTGATACTGAACTGTTTTCTGTCTCAGTTTGTGGAGGAGACTCAGTCATTGATACTCTTTGTGTTCTTGTTGATTGGGCTTGTGATGAATGTTCAGTCACAGATGACACTTCTGATGTTACTGGTGTGGTTTCTGAAATAGAAATTGTTGAGCCATGTGATGTTAAATGTGTTTCTACTGACGACAGTGGTTTTGAAGAAAGTGGCAATGTTGTTGGCTGGGACTCGGACGAAGACAGTGTTACTGCTGAAACATGACTTGGTGTAGAATACATTTCTGATGAAGGCAAAGTTATTGAGGATTCTTGACTTGCTGTTTTAGCTCCTGATGCAGTCTCAGTGATTGATGACATGCGTGTCATTGTTGAACTGGTTTCTGATGAAGGCTCCGTTTTTAATGATGTGTATGTTTTTGATGGATGAGATTCTGATGATTTCTCAGTTATCGACGTCACTCGTCCTGCTGTTGAAGTGCTTTCTTCTGAGGATCCAGTTACTGATGACAGCTGTGTCATTTCTGTGTGTGTTGATGATGAATGTTCAGTGACCATTGATACTTCTGTGATGGTTGGGTGGTTTGTGGATGATGATTGAGTTACAGATGACAGTTGTGATGTCGCAGAACTGGTTTCTGTAGCAAGCCCACCTTTTGATGATGTTTGTGTCATTGTTGGATGGGACTGTGATGACGACTCAATTTTGGATGACACTGGTGTTGATATATGACTGACTTCCAATGTCGAAGCAGATAATGGTCTATGTGATCTTGAGTAGGTTTCTGATGAGGATTCTCCAAGTGATGATGGTTCTATTGTTGTTGGATGAGTCTCTAATGAAGACAATGTCACTGCTGACTTTTGTGTTGTTGTGGGATACATTTGCGATGAGGCCTTGTTTTTCGCAGATAATTTTGTTGTTGTTGAATGGGTTTCGGTTGAAGTCTCAGTGATAGATGACACTAATGGTGTTGTTGAAGTGGTTTGTACTGAAGATCCAGTTGTGGATGGTAACTGTGTCATTGTTGAATGTGTTGCCGATGCATATTTAGTTATATGTGATACTGATGCAATCTCAGTGTTTGAAAACATGTGTGTCATAGTTGGATGATTTTCTGATGAAGGTTTAGTTTCTAATGATGTGTGTGTTGTTGATGGATGGGATTCTGATGACGTCTCTTGTGCTGCTGTTGCAGTGCTTTCTTCTGAGGATCCAGTTACTGATGATACCTGTGTCATTTCTGCGTGTGTTGATGATGAAGATTCAGTTACCAATGATCCTTCTGTTACATTTGGGTGGATTTTGGATGAGGATTCAGTTACAGATGACTGATGTGATGTTGCAGGACTGGTTTCTGTAGAAAATCCAGTTTTTGAAGATGTTTGTGTCATTATTCGATGAGATTGAGATGACGACTCAGTTATGGATGACACTGGTGTTGATGTATGGCTGATTTCCAATGTAGAAGCAGATATTGATGATCCATGTGATGTTGAATGTGTTTCTGATGAGGATTCTGCTACTGATGATGCTTCTATTGTTGACGGGTGAGTCTTGGGTGAAGATAATGTTGCGGCTGAGATATATGTTGGTGTGGGATGCACTTGCGATGAGGCCTCGGTTTTCGCAGTAATTTTTGTTGTTGTTGAATGAGTTTCTGTTGAATTTTCACTGGTAGATGACACTAGTGGTGTTGTTAAAGTAGTTTGTATTGATGAACCTGTTGTGGATGGTAACTGTGTCACTGTTGGATGTGTCGTTGATGAATATTCGGATATATGTGATACTGAACTGTTCTCTGTCTCCATTTCTGTGGAAGACTCAGTCATTGATATTCTTTGTGTTCTTGTTGATTGGGGTTGTGATGAATGTTCAGTTACAGATGACACTTCTGATGTTATTGGTGTGCTTTCTGAACTAGACATTGTTGAGCCTTGTGGTGTTAAATGTGTTTCTGCTGACGACAGTGGTTTTGAAGAAAGTGGCAATGTTGTTGACTGGGACTCTGATGAAGACAGCGTTAGTGCTGAAACATGACTTGGTGTAGGATATATTTCTGATGAATGCAAAGTTATTGATGAGGCTTGACTTGCTTCTTTAGTTTCTGATGCAGTCTCAGTGATTGAAGACATGTGTGTCATAGTTGCATGATTTTCTGATGAAGGTTCAGTTTCTAATGATGTGTATGTTGTTGATGGATGGGATTCTGATGATGTCTCTTGTGCTGCTGTTGCAGTGCTTTCTTCGGAGGATCCAGGTACTGATGATAGCTGTGTCATTTCTGTGTGTGTTGATGATGAATGTTCAGTGACCATTGATACTTCTGTGATGTTTGGGTGGTTTTTGGATGATGATTGAGTTACAGATGACAGTTGTGATGTTGCAGAACTAGTTTCTGTAGCAAGCCCACCTTCTGAAGATGTTTGTGTCATTGTTGGATGGGGCTTTGATGACAACTCAATTTTGGATGACACTGGTGTTGATGTATGACTGACTTCCACTGTCGAAGCAGATAATGTTCTATGTGATCTTGAGTAGGTTTCTGATGAGGATTCTCCAAGTGATGATGCTTCTATTGTTGTTGGATGAGTCTCTAATGAAGACAATGTCACTGCTGACTTTTGTGTTGTTGTGGGATACATTTGCGATGAGGCCTTGTTTTTCGCAGATAATTTTGTTGTTGTTGAATGGGTTTCGGTTGAAGTCTCAGTGATAGATGACACTAATGGTGTTGTTGAAGTGGTTTGTACTGAAGATCCAGCTGTGGATGGTAACTGTGTCATTGTTGAATGTGTTGCCGATGCATATTCAGTTATATGTGATACTAATGCAGTCTCAGTGATTGAAGACATGTGTGTCATAGTTGGATGATTTTCTGATGAAGGTTTAGTTTCTAATGATGTGTGTGTTGTTGATGGAAGGGATTCTGATGACGTCTCTTGTGCTGCTGTTGCAGTGCTATCTACGGAGGATCCAGTTACTGATGATACCTGTGTCATTTCTGTGTTTGTTGCTGATGAAGGTTCAGTGACCAATGATCCTTCTGTGATGGTTGGGTGGATTTTGGATGAGGATTCAGTTACAGATGACTGATGTGATGTTGTAGGACTAGTTTCTGTAGAAAACCCAGTTTTTGAAGATGTTTGTGTCATTATTGGATGGGATTGTGATGACGACTCAGTTATGGATGACATTGGTGTTGATGTATGGCTGATTTCCAATGTTGAAGCAGATATTGATGATCCATGTGATATTGAATGTGTTTCTGATGAGGATTCTGCTACTGATGATGCTTCTATTGTTGACAGGTGAGTCTCGGGTGAAGAAAATGTTGCGGCTGAGATATATGTTGTTGTGGGATACATTTGCGATGAGGCCTCGGTTTTCGCAATTATTTTCGTTGTTGTTGAATGAGTTTCTGTTGAATTTTCACTGGTAGATGACACTAGTGGTGTTGTTAAAGTAGTTTGTATTGATGAACCTGTTGTGGATGGTAACTGTGTCACTGTTGGATGTGTCGTTGATGAATATTCGGATATATGTGATACTGAACTGTTCTCTGTCTCCATTTCTGTGGAAGACTCAGTCATTGATATTCTTTGTGTTATTGTTGATTGAGGTTGTGATGAATGTTCAGTTACAGATGACACTTCTGATGTTATTGGTGTGCTTTCTGAACTAGACATTGTTGAGCCTTGTGGTGTTAAATGTGTTTCTGCTGACGACAGTGGTTTTGAAGAAAGTGGTAATGTTGTTGGCTGGGACTCGGATGAAGACAGTGTTACTGCTGAAACATGACTTTGTGTAGAATACACTTCTGATGAATGCACAGTTATTGATGACGCTTGAGTTGCTTCTTTAGTTTCTGATGCAGTCTCAGTGATTGAAGACATGTGTGTCATTGTTGGATGATTTTCTGCTGAAGGCTCAGATTTTAAAGATGTGTATGTTGCTGATGGTTGGGATTCTGATGATTTCTCAGTTATCGATGTCACTCGTGCTGCTGTTGCAGTGCTTTCTTCTGAGGATCCAGTTACTGATGATACCTGTGTCATTTCTGTGTGTGTTGATGATGAAGGTTCAGTGACCAATGATCCTTCTGTTACATTTGGGTGGATTTTGGATGAGGATTCAGTTACAAATGACTGATGTGATGTTGTAGGACTGGTTTCTGTAGAATATCCAGTTTTTGATGATGTTTGTGTCATTATTGGATGGGATTGTGATGACGACTCAGTTATGGATGACACTGGTGTTGATGTATGGCTGATTTCCAATGTAGAAGCAGATATTGATGTTCCATGTGATGTTGAATGTGTTTCTGATGAGGATTCTGCTGCTGATGATCCTTCTATTGTTGACGGGTGAGTCTCAGGTGAAGATAATTTTGCTGATGACATAAGTGTTGTTGACAGATGCATTTGCGATGAGGCCTCGGTTTTCACAGTTATTTTTGTTGTTGTTGAATGAGTTTCTGTTGAATTTTCACTGGTAGATGACACTGGTGGTGTTGTTAAAGCAGTTTGTATTGAAGAACCTGTTGTGGATGGTAACTGTGTCACTGATGGATGTGATGATGATGAATATTCGGATATATGTGATACTGAACTGTTCTCTGTCTCCATTTCTGTGGAAGACTCAGTCATTGATATTCTTTGTGTTCTTGTTGATTGGGGTTGTGATGAATGTTCAGTTACAGATGACACTTCTGATGTTATTGGTGTGCTTTCTGAACTGGACATTGTTGAGCCTTGTGGTGTTAAATGTGTTTCTGCTGACGACAGTGGTTTTGAAGAAAGTGGTAATGTTGTTGGCTGGGACTCTGATGAAGACAGTGTTACTGCTGAAACATGACTTGGTGTAGGATATATTTCTGACGAATGCACAGTTATTGATGACGCTTGAGTTGCTGCTTTAGTTTCTGATGCAGTCTCAGTGATTGAAGACATGTGTGTCATTGTTGGATGATTTTGTGCTGAAGGCTCAGATTTTAAAGATGTGTATGTTGTTGATGGTTGGGATTCTGATGATTTCTCAGTTATCGATGTCACTCGTGCTGCTGTTGCAGTGCTTTCTTCTGAGGATCCAATTACTGATGATACCTGTGTCATTTCTATGTGTGTTGATGATAAACGTTCAGTCAGAATTGATACATCTGCGACAGTTGGGTGGTTTTTAGATGATGATTCAGCTACAGATGACAGTTGTGATGTTGCAGAACTAGTTTCTGTAGCAAGCCCACTTTTTGAAGATGTTTGTGTCATTGTTGGATGGGACTTTGATGACGACTCAATTTTGGATGACACTGGTGTTGATGTATGACTGACTTCCAATGTCGAAGCAGGTAATGACCTATGTGATCTTGAGTAGGTTTCTGATGAGGATTCTCCAAGTGATGATGCTTCTATTGTTGTTGGATGAGTCTCTAATGAAGACAATGTCACTGTTGACTTTTGTGTTGTTGTGGGATACATTTGCGATGAGGCCTTGTTTTTCGCAGATAATTTTGTTGTTGTTGAATGGGTTTCTGTTGAATTCTCAGTGATAGATGACACTAATGGTGTTGTTGAAGTGGTTTGTACTGAAGATCCAGCTGTGGATGGTAACTGTGTCATTGTTGAATGTGTTGACGATGAATATTCAGTTATCCGCGATACTGGACTGTTTGCTGTCTCAGTTTCTGATGAAGACTTGGTCATTGAAACTGCTTGTGTTATTGTTGGTTTGGGTTGTGATGAAGATTCCTTTACAGATGTTACTGGAATGGTTTCTGAAGTAGAAATTGTTCGTGATGAGCCATGTGGTGTTAAATGAGTTCCTGCTGACGACACTGCTATTGAAGAAAGTGGCCATGTTGTTGGCTGGGATTCTGATGAAGACAGTGTTACTGCTGAAACATGACTTGGCGTAGGATACATTTCTGACGAATGCACAGTTATTGTCGACACTTGAGTTGGTGCTTTAGATTCTGATGCAGTCTCAGTGACTGAAGACATGCGTGTCATTGTTGGATGATTTTCTGATGAAGGTTCAGTTTCTAATGATGTGTATGTTGTTGATGGATGGGATTCTGATGACGTCTCTTGTGCTGCTGTTGCAGTGCTTTCTTCGGAGGATCCAGGTACTGATGATAGCTGTGTCATTTCTGTGTGTGTTGATGATGAATGTTCAGTGACCATTGATACTTCTGTGATGGTTGGGTGGTTTTTGGATGATGATTGAGCTACAGATGACAGTTGTGATGTTGCAGAACTAGTTGCTATAGCAGGCCCACCTTTTGATGATGTTTGTGTCATTGTTGGATGGGACTGTGATGACGACTCAATTTTGGATGACACTGGTGTTGATGTATGACTGACTTCCAATGTCGAAGCAGATAATGATCTATGTGATCTTGGGTAGGTTTCTGATGAGGATTCTCCAAGTGATGATGCTTCTATTGTTGTTGGATGAGTCTGTAGTGAAGACAATGTCACTGCTGACTTTTGTGTTGTTGTGGGATACATTTGCGATGAGGCCTTGTTTTTCGCAGATAATTTTGTTGTTGTTGAATGGGTTTCGGTTGAAGTCTCAGTGATAGATGACACTAATGGTGTTGTTGAAGTGGTTTGTACTGAAGATCCAGCTGTGGATGGTAACTGTGTCATTGTTGAATGTGTTGCCGATGCATATTCAGTTATATGTGATACTAATGCAGTCTCAGTGATTGAAGACATGTGTGTCATAGTTGGATGATTTTCTGATGAAGGTTTAGTTTCTAATGATGTGTGTGTTGTTGATGGAAGGGATTCTGATGACGTCTCTTGTGCTGCTGTTGCAGTGCTTTCTTCGGAGGATCCAGGTACCGATGATACCTGTGTCATTTCTGTGTGTGTTACTGATGAAGCTTCAGTGACCAATGATCCTTCTGTGATGGTTGGGTGGATTTTGGATGAGGATTCAGATACAGATGACTGATGTGATGTTGTAGGACTAGTTTCTGTAGAAAACCCAGTTTTTGAAGATGTTTGTGTCATTATTGGATGGGATTGTGAAGACGACTCAGTTAAGGCTGACAGTGGTGTTGATGTATGGCTGATTTCCAATGTAGAAGCAGATATTGATGATCCATGTGATATTGAATGTGTTTCTGATGAGGATTCTGCTACTGATGATCCTTCTATTGTTGACGGGTGAGTCTCGGGTGAAGATAATTTTGCTGATGACATATGTGTTGTTGACAGATGCATTTGCGATGAGGCCTCGGTTTTCACAGATATTTTTGTTGTTGTTGAATGAGATTCTGTTGAATATTCACTTCTAGATGACACTGGTGGTGTTGTTAAAGCAGTTTGTATTGAAAATCCAGTTGTGGATGGTAACTGTGTCACTGATGGATGTGTTGTTGATGAATATTCGGATATATGTGATACTGAACTGTTTTCTGTCTCCATTTCTGTAGGAGACTCAGTCATTGATACTCTGTCTGTTCTTGTTGATTGGGGTTGTGATGAATGTTCAGTTACAGATGACACTTCTGATGTTATTGGTGTGCTTTCTGAACTAGACATTGTTGAGCCTTGTGGTGTTAAATGTGTTTCTGCTGATGACAGTGGTTTTGAAGAAAGTGGCAATGTTGTTGGCTGGGACTCGGATGAAGACAGTGTTACTGCTGAAACATGACTTGGTGTAGGATACATTTCTGATGAATGCACAGTTATTGATGACGCTTGAGTTGCTGCTTTAGTTTCTGATGCAGTCTCAGTGATTGAAGACATGTGTGTCATTGTTGGATGATTTTCTGCTGAAGGCTCAGATTTTAAAGATGTGTATGTTGTTGATGGTTGGGATTCTGATGATTTCTCAGTTATCGATGTCACTCGTGCTGCTGTTGCAGTGCTTTCTTCTGAGGATCCAATTACTGATGATACCTGTGTCATTTCTGTCTTTATTGATGATGAAGGTTCAGTGACCAATGATCCTTCTGTTACATTTGGGTGGATTTTGGACGAGGATTTAGCTACAGATGACTGATGTGATGTTGCAGGACTGGTTTCTGGAGAAAATCCAGTTTTTGAAGATGTTTGTGTCATTATTCGATGAGATTGAGATGACGACTCAGTTATGGATGACACTGGTGTTGATGTATGGCTCATTTCCAATGTAGAAGCAGATATTGATGATCCATGTGATATTGAATGTGTTTCTGATGAGGATTCTGCTACTGATGATGCTTCTATTGTTGACGTGTGAGTCTCGGGTGAAGATAATGTTGCGGCTGAGATATATGTTGGTGTGGGATACATTTGCGATGAGGCCTCGGTTTTCGCAGTTATTTTTGTTGTTGTTGAATGAGTTTCTGTTGAATTTTCACTGGTAGATGACACTAGTGGTGTTCTTAAAGTAGTTTGTATTGATGAACCTGTTGTGGATAGTAACTGTGTCACTGTTGGATGTGTCGTTGATGAATACTTGGATATATGTGATACTGAACTGTTTTCTGTCTCCATTTCTGTGGAAGACTCAGTCATTGATATTCTTTGTGTTATTGTTGATTGGGGTTGTGATGAATGTTCAATTATAGATGACACTTCTGATGTTATTGGTGTGCTTTCTGAACTAGACATTGTTGAGCCTTGTGATGTTAAATGTGTTTCTGCTGACGACAGTGGTTTTGAAGAAATTGGCAATGTTGTTGGCTGGGACTCTGATGAAGACAGCGTTACTGCTGAAACATGACTTGGTGTAGGATATATTTCTGATGAATGCACAGTTATTGATGACGCTTGACTTGCTTCTTTAGTTTCTGATGCAGTCTCAGTGATTGAAGACATGTGTGTCATTGTTGGATGATTTTCTGATGAAAGTTCAGTTTCTAATGATGTGTATGTTGTTGATGGATGGGATTCTGATGACGTGTCTAGTGCTGCTGTTGCAGTGCTTTCTTCAGAGGATCCAGGTACTGATGATACCTGTGTCATTTCTGTGTGTGTTGATGATGAATGTTCAGTGACCATTGATACTTCTGTGATGTTTGGGTGGTTTTTGGATGATGATTGAGCTACAGATGACAGTTGTGATGTTGCAGAACTGGTTTCTGGAGCAAGCCCACCTTCTGAAGATGTTTGTGTCATTCTTGGATGGGACTTTGATGACAACTCAATTTTGGATGACACTGGTGTTGATGTATGACTGACTTCCAATGTCGAAGCAGATAATGATCTATGTGATCTTGAGTAGGTTTCTGATGAGGATTCTCCAAGTGATGATGGTTCTATTGTTGTTGGATAAGTCTCTAATGAAGACAATGTCACTGCTGACTTTTGTGTTGTTGTGGGATACATTTGCGATGAGGCCTTGTTTTTCGCAGATAATTTTGTTGTTGTTGAATGGGTTTCTGTTGAAGTCTCAGTGATAGATGACACTAATGGTGTTGTTGAAGTGGTTTGTACTGAAGATCCAGTTGTGGATGGTAACTGTGTCATTGTTGAATGTGTTGCCGATGCATATTCAGTTATATGTGATACTAATGCAGTCTCAGTGATTGAGGACATGTGTGGCATAGTTGGATGATTTTCTGATGAAGGTTTAGTTTCTAATGATGTGTGTGTTGTTGCTGGATGGGATTCTGAAGACGTCTCTTGTGCTGCTGTTGCAGTGCTTTCTTCGGAGGATCCAGTTACTGATGATACCTGTGTCATTTCTGTGTTTGTTGCTGATGAAGTTTCAGTGACCAATGATCCTTCTGTGATGGTTGGGTGGATTTTGGATGAGGATTCAGCTACAGATGACTGATGTGATGTTGCAGGACTGGTTTCTGTAGAAAACCCAGTTTTTGAAGATGTTTGTGTCATTATTGGATGGGATTGTGATGACGATTCAGTTATGGATGACACTGGTGTTGATTTATGGCTGATTTCCAATGTAGAAGCAGATATTGATGATCCATGTGATATTGAATGTGTTTCTGATGAGGATTCTGCTACTGATGATGCTTCTATTGTTGACGGGTGAGTCTCGGGTGAAGAAAATGTTGCGGCTGAGATATGTGTTGGTGTGGGATACATTTGCGATGAGGCCTCGGTTTTCGCAGTTATTTTTGTTGTTGTTGAATGAGTTTCTGTTGAATTTTCACTTCTAGATGACACTGGTGGTGTTGTTAAAGTAGTTTGTATTGAAAATCCAGTTGTGGATGGTAACTGTGTCACTGACGGATGTGTTGTTGATGAATATTCGGATATATGTGATACTGAACTGTTTTCTGTCTCCATTTCTGTAGATGACTCAGTCATTGATATTCTTTGTGTTCTTGTTGATTGGGGTTGTGATGAATGTTCAGTCACAGATGACACTTCTGATGTTATTGGTGTGCTTTCTGAACTAGACATTGTTGAGCCTTGTGGTGTTAAATGTGTTTCTGCTGACGACAGTGGTTTTGAAGAAAGTGGTAATGTTGTTGGCTGGGACTCGGATGAAGACAGTGTTACTGCTGAAACATGACTTTGTGTAGAATACACTTCTGATGAATGCACAGTTATTGATGACGCTTGAGTTGCTTCTTTAGTTTCTGATGCAGTCTCAGTGATTGAAGACATGTGTGTCATTGTTGGATGATTTTCTGCTGAAGGCTCAGATTTTAAAGATGTGTATGTTGCTGATGGTTGGGATTCTGATGATTTCTCAGTTATCGATGTCACTCGTGCTGCTGTTGCAGTGCTTTCTTCTGAGGATCCAATTACTGATGATACCTGTGTCATTTCTGTGTGTGTTGATGATGAATATTCAGTCACAATTGATACATCTGCAACAGTTGGGTGGATTTTGGATGATGATTGAGCTACAGATGACAGTTGTGATGTTGCAGAACTAGTTTCTGTAGCAAGCCCACTTTTTGAAGATGTTTGTGTCATTGTTGAATGGGACTTTGATGACGACTCAATTTTGGATGACACTGGTGTTGATGTATGACTGACTTCCAATGTCGAAGCAGATAATGACCTATGTGATCTTGAGTAGGTTTCTGATGAGGATTCTCCAAGTGATGATGCTTCTATTGTTGTTGGATGAGTCTCTAATGAAGACAATGTCACTGCTGACTTTTGTGTTGTTGTGGGATACATTTGCGATGAGGCCTTGTTTTTCGCAGATAATTTTGTTGTTGTTGAATGGGTTTCTGTTGAATTCTCAGTGATAGATGACACTAATGGTGTTGTTGAAGTGGTTTGTACTGAAGATCCAGCTGTGGATGGTAACTGTGTCATTGTTGAATGTGTTGACGATGAATATTCAGTTATCCGCGATACTGGACTGTTTGCTGTCTCAGTTTCTGATGAAGACTTGGTCATTGAAACTGCTTGTGTTATTGTTGGTTTGGGTTGTGATGAAGATTCCTTTACAGATGTTACTGGAATGGTTTCTGAAGTAGAAATTGTTCGTGATGAGCCATGTGGTGTTAAATGAGTTCCTGCTGACGACACTGCTATTGAAGAAAGTGGCCATGTTGTTGGCTGGGATTCTGATGAAGACAGTGTTACTGCTGAAACATGACTTGGTGTAGGATACATTTCTGACGAATGCACAGTTATTGTCGACACTTGAGTTGGTGCTTTAGTTTCTGATGCAGTCTCAGTGACTGAAGACATGCGTGTCATTGTTGGATGATTTTCGGACGAAGGTTCAGTTTCTAATGATGTTGTTGATGGATGGGATTCTGATGATTTCTCAGTTATCGATGTCACTCGTGCTGCTGTTGCAGTGCTTTCTTCTGAGGATCCAGTTACTGATGATACCTGTGTCATTTCTGTGTGTGTTGATGATGAAGATTCAGTGACCAATGACACTTCAGTTACATTTGGTTGATTTTTGGATGAGGATTCAGTTACAAATGACTGATGTGATGTTGCAGGACTGGTTTCTGTAGAAAACTTAGTTTTTGAAGATGTTTGTGTCATTGTTGGATGAGATTGAGATGACGACTCAGTTATGGATGACACTGGTGTTGATGTATGGCTGATTTCCAATGTAGAAGCAGATATTGATGATCCATGTGATATTGAATGTGTTTCTGATGAGGATTCTGCTACTGATGATGCTTCTATTGTTGTCAGGTGAGTCTCGGGTGAAGATAATGTTGTGGCTGAGATATATGTTGGTGTGGGATACATTTGCGATGAGGCCTCAGTTTTCGCAGTTATTTCTGTTGTTGTTGAATGAGTTTCTGTTGAATTTTCACTGGTAGATGACACTAGTGGTGTTGTAAAAGTAGTTTGTATTCGAGATCCTGTTGTGGATGGTAAGTGTGTCACTGTTGGAAGTGGTGTTGATAAATATGCGGTTATATGTGATAATGAACTGTTTTCTGTCTCCATTTCTGTAGAAGACTCAGTCATTGATATTCTTTGTGTTCTTGTTGATTGTGGTTGTGATGAATGTTCAGTTACAGATGACACTTCTGATGTTATTGGTGTGCTTTCTGAAGTAGGCATTGTTGAGACTTGTGGTGTTAAATGTGTTTCTGCTGACGACAGTGGTTTTGAAGAAATTGGCAATGTTGTTGGCTGGGACTCTGATGAAGACCGCGTTGCTGCTGAAACATGACTTGGTGTAGGATATATTTCTGATGAATGCACAGTTATTGATGACGATTGAGTTGCTTCTTTAGTTTCTGATGCAGTCTCAGTGATTGAAGACATGTGTGTCATTGTTGGATGATTTTGTGATGAAGGTTCAGTTTCTAATGATGTGTGTGTTGTTGATGGATGGGATTCTGATGACGTCTCTTGTGCTGCTGTTGCAGTGCTTTCTTTGGAGGATCCAGGTACTGATGATAGCTGTGTCATTTCTGTGTGTGTTGATGATGAATGTTCAGTGACCATTGATACCTCTGTGACGGTTGGGTGGTTTTTGGATGATGATTGAGCTACAGATGACAGTTGTGATGTTGCAGAACTAGTTGCTATAGCAGGCCCACCTTTTGAAGATGTTTGTGTCATTGTTGGATGGGACTTTGATGACGACTCAATTTTGGATGACACTGGTGTTGACGTATGACTGACTTCCAATGTCGAAGCAGATAATGATCTATGTGATCTTGAGAAGGTTTCTGATGAGGATTCTCCAAGTGTTGATGCTTCTATTGTTGTTGGATGAGTCTCTAATGAAGACAATGTCACTGCTGACTTTTGTGTTGTTTTGGGATACATTTGCGATGAGGCCTTGTTTTTTGCAGATAATTTTGTTGTTGTTGAATGGGTTTCTGTTGAAGTCTCAGTGATAGATGACACTAATGGTGTTGTTGAAGTGGTTTGTACTGAAGATCCAGTTGTGGATGGTAACTGTGTCATTGTTGAATGTGTTGCCGATGCATATTCAGTTATATGTGATACTAATGCAGTCTCAGTGATTGAAGACATGTGTGTCATAGTTGGATGATTTTCTGATGAATGTTTAGTTTCTAATGATGTGTGTGTTGTTGATGGTTGGGATTCTGATGACGTCTCTTGTGCTGCTGTTGCAGTGCTTTCTTCGGAGGATCCAGGTACCGATGATACCTGTGTCATTTCTGTGTGTGTTACTGATGAAGCTTCAGTGACCAATGATCCTTCTGTGATGGTTGGGTGGATTTTGGATGAGGATTCAGATACAGATGACTGATGTGATGTTGTAGGACTGGTTTCTGTAGAAAACCCAGTTTTTGAAGATGTTTGTGTCATTGTTGGATGGGATTGTGATGACGACTCAGTTATGGATGACACTGGTGTTGATGTATGGCTGATTTCCAATGTAGAAGCAGATATTGATGATCCATGTGATATTGAACGTGTTTCTGACGAGGATTCTGCTACTGATGATCCTTCTATTGTTGACGTGTGAGTCTCAGGTGGAGATAATTTTGCTGATGATATATTTGTTGTTGACAGATGCATTTGCGATGAAGCCTCGGTTTTCACAGTTATTTTTGTTGTTGTTGAATGAATTGCTGTTGAATTTTCACTGGTAGATGACACTAGTGGTGTTGTTAAAGTAGTTTGTATTGAAGAACCTGTTGTGGATGGTAACTGTGTCACTGACGGATGTGTTGTTGATGAATATTCAGATATATGTGATACTGGACTGTTTGCTGTCTCAGTTTCTGATGAAGACTTGGTCATTGAAACTGCTTGTGTTATTGTTGGTTTGGGTTGTGACGAAGATTCCATTACAGATGTTACTGGAATGATTTCTGAAGTAGAAATTGTTCGTGATGAGCCATGTGGTGTTAAATGAGTTCCTGCTGACGACACTGCTATTGAAGAAAGTGGCAATGTTGTTGGCTGGGATTCTGATGAAGACAGTGTTACTGCTGAAACATGACTTGGCGTAGGATACATTTCTGACGAATGCACAGTTATTGTCGACACTTGAGTTGGTGCTTTAGTTTCTGATGCAGTCTCAGTGACTGAAGACATGCGTGTCATTGTTGGATTATTTTCTGATGAAGGTTCAGTTTCTAATGATGTGGATATTGTTGATGGATGGGATTCTGATGATTCCTCAGTTATTGATGTCACTCGTGCTGCTGTTGCAGTGCTTTCTTCTGAGGATCCAGTTACTGATGATACCTGTGTCATTTCTGTGTGTGTTGATGATGAAGGTTCAGTGACCAATGATCCTTTTGTTACATTTGGGTGGATTTTGTTTGAGGATTCAGTTACAGATGACTGATGTGATGTTGCAGGACTGGTTTCTGTAGAAACTCCAGTTTTTGAAGATGTTTGTGTCATTATTGGATGAGATTGTGATGACGATTCAGTTATGGATGACACTGGTGTTGATTTATGACTTATTTCCAATGTAGAAGCAGATATTGATGATCCATGTGATATTGAATGGGTTTCTGATGAGGATTCTGCAACTGTTGATGTTTCTGTTGTTGTTGGATGAGTCTCTAATGAAGATAATGTTGCTGCTGACATACGTGTTGGTGTGGGATACACTTGCGATGAGGCCTCAGTTTTCGCAGTTGTTTTTCTTGTTCTTGAATGAGTTTCTGTTGAATTTTCACTGGTAGATGACATTAGTGGTGTTGTTAAAGTAGTTTGTATTCGAGATCCTGTTGTGGATGGTAACTGTCTCACTGATGGATGTGTTGTTGATGAATATTCGGATATATGTGATACTGAACTGTTTTCTGTCTCCATTTCTGTAGAAGACTCAGTCATTGATATTCTTTGTGTTATTGTTGATTGGGGTTGTGATGAATGTTCAGTTACAGATGACACTTCTGATGTTATTGGTGTGCTTTCTGAACTAGACATTGTTGAGCCTTGTGATGTTAAATGAGTTTCTGCTGACGACAGTGGTTTTGAAGAAAGTGGCAATGTTGTTGGCTGGGACTCTGATGAAGACAGTGTTACTGCTGAAACATGACTTGGTGTAGGATATATTTCTGATGAATGCACAGTTATTGATGACGCTTGACTTGCTTCTTTAGTTTCTGATGCAGTCTCAGTGATTGAAGACATGTGTGTCATTGTTAAATGATTTTCTGCTGAAGGCTCAGATTTTAAAGATGTGTATGTTGTTGATGGTTGGGATTCTGATGATTTCTCAGTTATCGATGTCACTCGTGCTGTTGTTGCAGTGCTTTCTTCTGAGGATCCAGTTACTGATGATACCTGTGTCATTTCTGTGTGTGTTGATGATGAAGGTTCAGTGACCAATGATCCTTTTGTTACATTTGGGTGGATTTTGGATGAGGATTCAGTTACAGATGACTGATGTAATGTTGCAGGACTGGTTTCTGTAGAAAATCCAGTTTTTGAAGATGTTTGTGTCATTATTGGATGAGATTGTGATGACGATTCAGTTATGGATGACACTGGTGTTGATTTATGACTTATTTCCAATGTAGAAGCAGATATTGATGATCCATGTGATATTGAATGGGTTTCTGATGAGGATTCTGCTACTGTTGATGCTTCTGTTGTTGTTGGATGAGTCTCTAATGAAGATAATGTTGCTGCTGACATACGTGTTGTTGTGGGATACACTTGCGATGAGGCCTCGGTTTTCGCAGTTGTTTTTCTTGTTGTTGAATGAGTTTCTGTTGAATTTTCACTGGTAGATGACATTAGTGGTGTTGTAAAAGTAGTTTGTATTCGAGATCCTGTTGTGGATGGTAACTGTGTCACTGTTGGAAGTGGTGTTGATGAATATTCGGATACATGTGATACTGAACTGTTTTCTGTCTCGATTTCTGTAGAAGACTCAGTCATTGATATTCTTTGTGTTCTTGTTGATTGGGGTTGTGATGAATGTTCAGTTACAGATGACACTTCTGATGTTATTGGTGTGCTTTCTGAAGTAGAAATTGTTGAGCCTTGTGATGTTAAATGAGTTTCTGCTGACGACATCGGTTTTGAAGAAAGTGGCAATGTTGTTGGCTGAGACTCTGATGAAGACAGTGTTACTGCTGAAACATGACTTGGTGTAGGATATATTTCTGATGAATGCACAGTTATTGATGACGCTTGAGTTGCTGCTTTAGTTTCTGATGCAGTCTCAGTGATTGAAGACATGTGTGTCATTGTTGGATGATTTTCTGACGAAGTTTCTAATGATGTGTATGTTGTTGATGGATGAGATTCTGATGATTTGTCAGTTATCGATGTCACTTGTGCTGCTGTTGCAGTGCTTTCTTCTGAGGATCCAGTTACTGATGATACCTGTGTCATTTCTGTGTGTGTTGATGATGAATGTTCAGTCACGATTGATACATTTGTGACAGTTGGGTGGCTTTTGGATGATGATTCTGCTACAGATGACTGATGTGATGTTTTAGAACTGGATTCTGTAGCAAGCCCACTTTTTGAAGATGTTTGTGTCATTGTTGGTTGGGACTTTGATGACGACTCAATTTTGGATGACACTGGTGTTGATGTATGACTGACTTCCAATGTCGAAGCAGATAATGATCTATGTGATCTTGAGTAGGTTTCTGATGAGGATTCTCCAAGTGATGATGCTTCTATTGTTGTTGGATGAGTCTCTAATGAAGACAATGTCACTGCTGACTTTTGTGTTGTTGTGGGATACATTTGCGATGAGGCCTTGTTTTTCGCAGATAATTTTGTTGTTGTTGAATGGGTTTCTGTTGAATTCTCAGTGATAGATGACACTAATGGTGTTGTTGAAGTGGTTTGTACTGAAGATCCAGCTGTGGATGGTAACTGTGTCATTGTTGAATGTGTTGTCGATGAATATTCAGTTATCTGTGATACTGGACTGTTTGCTGTCTCAGTTTCTGATGAAGACTTGGTCATTGAAACTGCTTGTGTTATTGTTGGTTTGGGTTGTGACGAAGATTCCATTACAGATGTTACTGGAATGATTTCTGAAGTAGAAATTGTTCGTGATGAGCCATGTGGTGTTAAATGAGTTCCTGCTGACGACACTGCTATTGAAGAAAGTGGCAATGTTGTTGGCTGGGATTCTGATGAAGACAGTGTTACTGCTGAAACATGACTTGGCGTAGGATACATTTCTGACGAATGCACAGTTATTGTCGACACTTGAGTTGGTGCTTTAGTTTCTGATGCAGTCTCAGTGACTGAAGACATGCGTGTCATTGTTGGATTATTTTCTGATGAAGGTTCAGTTTCTAATGATGTGGATATTGTTGATGGTTGGGATTCTGATGATTTCTCAGTTATCAATGTCACTTGTGCTGCTGTTGCAGTGCTTTCTTCTGAGGATCCAGTTACTGATGATACCTGTGTCATTTCTGTGTGTGTTGATGATGAAGGTTCAGTGACCAATGATCCTTTTGTTACATTTGGGTGGATTTTGGATGAGGATTCAGTTACAGATGACTGATGTAATGTTGCAGGACTGGTTTCTGTAGAAAATCCAGTTTTTGAAGATGTTTGTGTCATTATTGGATGAGATTGTGATGACGATTCAGTTATGGATGACACTGGTGTTGATTTATGACTTATTTCCAATGTAGAAGCAGATATTGATGATCCATGTGATATTGAATGGGTTTCTGATGAGGATTCTGCTACTGTTGATGCTTCTGTTGTTGTTGGATGAGTCTCTAATGAAGATAATGTTGCTGCTGACATACGTGTTGTTGTGGGATACACTTGCGATGAGGCCTCGGTTTTCGCAGTTGTTTTTCTTGTTGTTGAATGAGTTTCTGTTGAATTTTCACTGGTAGATGACATTAGTGGTGTTGTAAAAGTAGTTTGTATTCGAGATCCTGTTGTGGATGGTAACTGTGTCACTGTTGGAAGTGGTGTTGATGAATATTCGGATATATGTGATACTGAACTGTTTTCTGTCTCGATTTCTGTAGAAGACTCAGTCATTGATATTCTTTGTGTTCTTGTTGATTGGGGTTGTGATGAATGTTCAGTTACAGATGACACTTCTGATGTTATTGGTGTGCTTTCTGAAGTAGAAATTGTTGAGCCTTGTGATGTTAAATGTGTTTCTGCTGACGACAGTGGTTTTGAAGAAAGTGGCAATGTTGTTGGCTGAGACTCTGATGAAGACAGTGTTACTGCTGAAACATGACTTGGTGTAGGATATATTTCTGATGAATGCACAGTTATTGATGACGCTTGACTTGCTTCTTTAGTTTCTGATGCAGTCTCAGTGATTGAAGACATGTGTGTCATTGTTGGATGATTTTCTGACGAAGTTTCTAATGATGTGGATATTGTTGATGGTTGGGATTCTGATGATTTGTCAGTTATCGATGTCACTTGTGCTGCTGTTGCAGTGCTTTCTTCTGAGGATCCAGTTACTGATGATACCTGTGTCATTTCTGTGTGTGTTGATGA
Organism: Sphyrna mokarran; assembly: GCA_024679065.1. Lineage (NCBI taxonomy): Eukaryota > Metazoa > Chordata > Chondrichthyes > Carcharhiniformes > Carcharhinidae > Sphyrna > Sphyrna mokarran. The sequence continues at coordinate 17,779,178 of JAGIQG010000028.1, read as the reverse complement.
TGAATGTTCAGTCACGATTGATACATTTGTGACAGTTGGGTGGCTTTTGGATGATGATTCTGCTACAGATGACTGATGTGATGTTTTAGAAATGGTTTCTGTAGCAAGCCTACTTTTTGAAGATTTTTGTGTCATTGTTGGATGGGACTGTGATGACAACTCAGTTTCGGATGACACTGGTGTTGATGTATGACTAATTTTCAATGTAGAAGCAGTTATTGATGATCTGTGTGATACTGAATGGGCTCCTGATGAGGATTCTGCTACTGATGATGCTTCTATTCTTGTTGGATGTGTCTCTGATGAAGATAATGTTGCTGATGACATACGTGTTGTTGTGGGATACATTTGCGATGAGGCCTCGTTTTTCGCAGTTGTTTTTCTTGTTGTTGAATGAGTTTCTGTTGAATTTTCACTGGTAGATGACACTAGTGGTGTTGTTAAAGTAGTCTGTATTGAAGATCCAGTTGTGGATGGTAACTGTGTCACTGATGGATGTGTCGTTGATAAATATTTGGTTTTATGTGATACTGAACTGTTTTCTGTCTCAGTTTGTGCAGAAGACTCAGTCATTGGTACCCTTTGTGTTATTGTTGATTGGGATTGTGTTGAATGTTCAGTTACAGATGACATTTCTGATGTTATTGGTCTGCTTTCTGAAGTAGAAATTGTTGCGCCTTGTGATGTTAAATGTGTTTCTGCTGACGACAATGGTTTTGAAGAAAGTGGCAATGTTATTGTCTGGGACTCTGATGAAGACATTGTTACTGCTGAAGCATCGCTTGGTGTAGGATACATTTCTGATGAAGGCAAAATTATTGATGATACTTGACTTGCTGTTTCAGTTTCTGATGCGGTCTGAGTGATTGATGACATGTGTGTCATTCTTGAACTGGTTTCTGATGAAGGCTCAGTTTTTAATGATGTGTATGTTGTTGATGGATGGGATTCTGATGATTTCTCAGTTGTCGACGTCACTCGTGCTGTTGTTGCAGTGCTTTCTTCTGAGGATCCAGTTACTGATGATAACTGTGTCATTTCTGTGTGTGTTGATGATGAAGGTTCAGTGACCATTGATACTTCTGTGATGGTTGGGTGGCTTTTGGATGATGATTCAGCTACAGGTGACTGATGTGATGTTGCAGAACTGGTTTCTGTGGCAAGCCCAGTTTTTGAAGATGTTTGTGTCATTGTTGGATGGGACTTTGATGACGACTCAGTTATGGGTGACACTGGTGTTGATGTATGACTGATTTCCAATGTAGAAGCAGATAATGACCTATGTGATCTTGAGTAGGTTCCTGATGAGGATTCTTCTACTGATGATGCTTCTATTGTTGTTGGATGAGTCTCTAATGAAGACAATGTCACTGCTGACTTTTGTGTTGTTGTGGGATACATTTGAGATGAGGCCTTGTTTTTTGCAGATATTTTTGTTGTTGTTGAATGGGTTTCTGTTGAAGTCTCAGTGATAGATGACACTAATGGTGTTGTTGAAGTGGTTTGTACTGAAGATCCAGCTGTGGATGGTAACTGTGTCATTGTTGAATGTGTTGTCGATGAATATTCAGTTATCTGTGATATTGGACTGTTTGCTGTCTCAGTTTCTGATGATGACTTAGTCATTGAAACTGCTTGTGTTATTATTGATTTGGGTTGTGATGAAGGCTTAGTTACAGATCTTTTTGGAATGGTTTCTGAAGTAGAAATAGTTCCTGATGAGCTATGTGGTGTTAAATGAGTTCCTGCCGACGAAACTGCTATTGAAGCAAGTGGCAATGTTGTTGGCTGGGATTCTGACGAGGACAATGTTACTGCTGAAACATGACTTGGTGTAGGATACATTTCTGATGAATGCAAAGTTATTGATGACGCTTGAGTTGCTGCTTTAGTTTCTGATGCAGTCTCAGTGATTGAAGACATGTGTGTCATTGTTGGATGATTTTCTGATGAAGGTTCAGTTTCTAATGATGTGTATGTTGTTGATGGATGGGATTCTGATGATGTCTCAGTTATCAATGTCACTTTTGCTGTTGTCGCAGTGCTTTCTTCTGAGAATCCAGTCACTGACGATACCTGTGTCATTTCTATGTGTGTGGATGATGAAGGTTCAGTGACCAATGACACTTCTGTTACATTTGGGTGGATTTTGGATGATGATTCAGTTACAGATGACCGTTGTGATGTTGCAGGACTGGTTTCTGGCGAAAACCCCGATTTTGAGGATGGTTGTGTCATTGTTGGATGAGATTGTGATGACGACTCAGTTATGGATGACACTGGTGTTGATGTCTGACTTATTTCCAATGTAAAAGCAGATACTGATGATCCATGTGATATTGAATGGGTTTCTGATGAGGATTCTGCTACTGATGAGGTCTCGGTTTTCGCAGTTATTTTTGTTGTTGTTGAATGAGTTTCTGTTGAATTTTCACTGGTAGATGACACTTGTGGTGATGTAAAAGTAGTTTGTATTGAAGATCCAGTTGTGGATGGTAACTGTGTCACTGTTGGATGTGTCGTTGATGAATATTCGGATATGTGTGATACTGAACTGTTTTCTGTCTCCATTTCTGTAGAAGACTCAGTCATTGATATTCTTTGTGTTCTTGTTGATTGGGGTTGTGATGAATGTTCAGTTACAGATGACACTTCTGATGTTATTGGTGTGCTTTCTGAACTAGACATTGTTGAGTCTTGTGGTGTTAAATGTGTTTCTGCTGACGACATCGGTTTTGAAGAAAGTGGTAATGTTGTTAGCTGGGACTCTGATGAAGACAGCGTTACTGCTGAAACATGACTTGGTGTAGGATATATTTCTGACGAATGCACAGTTATTGATGATGCTTGACTTGCTGTTTTAGTTTCTGATGCCGTCTCAGTGATTGAAGACATGTGTGTCATTGTTGAACTGGTTTCTGATGAAGGCTCAGTTTCTAATGATGTTGTTGATGGATGGGATTCTGATGATGTCTCAGTTATTGATGTCACTCGTGCTGCTGTTGCAGTGCTTTCTTCTGATGATCCAATTACTGATGATATTTGTGTCATTTCTGTGTGTGTTGATGATACTTCTGTGACAGTTGGGTGGTTTTTGGATGATAATACAGTTTTAGATGACTGATGTGATGTTGCAGGACTGGTTTCTGTAGACAAACCAGTTTTTGAAGATGTTTGTGTCATTATTGGATGGGATTGTGATGACGACTCAGTTATGGATGACACTGGTGTTGATGTATGGCTGATTTCCAATGTAGAAGCAGATATTGATGATCCATGTGATATTGAATGAGTTTCTGATGAGGATTCTGCTGCTGATGTCGCTTCTATTGTTGTCGGGTGAGTCTCTAATGAAGATAATGTTGCTGCTGACATATGTGTTGTTGTGGGATATATTTGCGATGAGGCCTCGGTTTTCACAGTTATTTTTGTTGTTGTTGAATGAGTTTCTGTTGAATTGTCACTGGTAGTTGGCATTGGTGGTGTTGTTAAAGTAGTTTGTATTGAAGAACCTGTTGTGGATGGTAACTGTGTCACTGTTGGATGTGTCGTTGATGAATATTCGGATATATGTGATACTGAACTGTTTTCTGTCTCCATTTCTGTAGAAGACTCAGTCATTGATATTCTTTGTGTTCTTGTTGATTGGGGTTGTGATGAATGTTCAGTTACAGATGACACTTCTGATGTTATTGGTGTGCTTTCTGAAGTAGAAATTGTTGAGCCTTGTGGTGTTAAATGGGTTTTTGCTGACGACAGTGGTTTTGAAGAAAGTGGCAATGTTGTTGGCTGGGACTCTGATGAAGACAGTGTTACTGCTGAAACATGACTTGGTGTAGAATACATTTCTGATGAAGGCAAAGTTGTTGATGATACTTGACTTGCTGTTTTAGTTTCTGATGCAGTCTCAGTGATTGATGACATGTGTGTCATTGTTGAACTGATTTCTGATGAAGGCTCAGTTTTTAATGATGTGTATGTTGTTGATGGTTGGGATTCTGATGATTTCTCAGTTATTGATGTCTCTCGTGCTGCTGTTGTGGTGCTTTCTTTTGAGGATCCAGTTACTGATGATATTTGTGTCATTTCTGTGTTTGTTGATGATGAAGGTTCAGTGATCAATGACACTTCTGTTTGGCTTGGTTTATTTGCGGATGATGATTCAGCTACAGATGACAGTTGTGATGTTGCAGGATTGGTTTCTGTAGTAATCTCAGTTTTTGATGATGTTTGTGTCATTGTTGGATGAGATTTTGAAGACGGCTCAGTTATGGATGACACTGATGTTGATGTATGACTGATTTCCAGTGTAGAAGCAAATATTGATGATCCACGTGATTTTGAATGGGTTTCTGATGAGAATTCGGGTATCGATGATAGTTGCTTTGTTGTTGAATGTGATCCTGATGAAGTTACTGTTGGTTTTCGTGATGAGGTCTCAGTTCTTGCTGATATTTTTATTGTTGTTGAATGGGTTGCTGGTGAATTCTCAGTGGTAGATGACACTCGTGGTGTTGTTGAAATAGTTTGTGCTGAAGGTCCAGTTGTGGATGTTAACTGTGTCATTGTTGGATATGTTCCTGATGACAATTCAGTTGTCTTTGTTTCTGCTGAAGATTCAGTCGTTGATACTCCCTGTGTCATTGTTGAATGGGATTGTGATGAAGACTCAGTTACAGATGACACTTTTGCAGTTAATGGACTGTTTTCTGATGCAGATGCAGATGAACTCTGTGTTTTTGAATTGGTTTCTATTGACGACCTCCTTATTGACGAAAATTGTATTGTTGTTGGTTGTGTCTCTGATGAAGACACTGTCCCTGCCATTGCAGTGCGAGTGGTTTCTGATGAAGTTCGAATTGCTAATGATGAATATTTTGGTGTGGGTTTTGCTTGTGACGTACCTTTGGTAGTAGATACACTGGTTTCAGTTGATTGGTTTTGTAATGAAACATCAGTCATAGATGAGATTTGGGGGTTCTTCGTTGCCGACATGTCTGACATTGTTTCAGTTTTTGTTGGAAATATTATGGATGTTTCACTGGGATTTGATGAATTGTTCATAGGGGAAGATAAATTTATTAATATTGAATGATTTTCTGAGGAACTGTTTGTCGTCAATGACATTTGTGTGGGGTTTGTACTGCTTTTTGATAAATGTTTGCTGGTGGAAAACATGTCAACAGTTGTCGGAGATGAAGATTGAACTTTCATGGAGGAACTGTGTTTTATTTTTAATTCTTGTATTGTGATGTTGGATATTGTGGAGTGATTAGATGTAATGTTCATTTTCTGTGTACCATTTGAGTACCAAGTTTCTGACAACTGTGTTGCATTTGGTGAAGACAAATCTTGAGAGACTTTAGTTGTAGTATGTTCTGTTGATGAGGCTTCAATGACTGTGGATGAAACAGAGTTTATAGTCAGTTGCCATGTTTGGTTAGAACTGGTAGATGATGAAGACACTAAGAATGGAATTACATTAGTACAAATGAATGGATTGGGAATGAAATTTGCATTACTGTTACAGGCACCAGTTAAAGGAATCAGTGTGAGAAGCCATAGAACTTAGAAAAGTAATGGTGCAGGAAGAGACCATTCAGCCCATTGTGTCTGCATAGACCAAAAGGGAAACTAGCTACTCATTTTAATCTCACTTTCCAGCACCTGGTCCATAGCTTTGCAGGTTAGAGTGCCTTAGATGCTCATCCAGTATTCTTTTTAGTGACTTGAGTCTTTCAGCCTCAACCACCAAGGCAGGCAATGAATTCAAGATGACCACTAATTTCTGAGTGAAAATGCTTTTCCTCATGGCTTCCCTAATCCATTTACCCATCACCTTAAATCTATCCCTCCTAATTATTGACCTCTCAGCTTTGGGAAATATATTTTTCCTCTCAATCCTAACTCATCCCTTCATAATTGTGTACATTTCAATGTGATCTCCTTTAGCCTTTAGAGGCTGTGGGAATAAAATTATTTCTTTGCTACAAGAAGATTGATGAATTAACCTGGGAATTGTTTTTTTCTGCTACTGTGGAATTGAATGGACTCAGGGAAGACTATCCAATTAGATTGTAAAATGTCCCAGGCATTTGAGATTTTCCTGACCTTTCAGAACTTCAGAAAAGGGTATCCTTGATGTTATATAAGCAGAAGTGCTGGTATCTGGAATGGAAGTATTTTGTGGAAGAGAATAATGAAGGAGTCAGAGAATATTTAATAACTTGAATAATGCAGAAAATGACAAAGGGGCAGCAATGTTTATTGAAGACTGTGACATTGGGAGCAGCTGAGGATTTTTCACAGAAGCCATACAGTATAGAAGGAGTACATTCATCCTACTGAATCTGCACTGGCTCTCTAGTGCCCTACCCTGTAACCTTTCTTTGCAGATAGAAATCCAATTCCCTTTTGAATATCGCAATTGAACATGCCTCCACCACATTCACAGGAAATTCATTGCTGACTGCAACAACCCTCTGTGTGAAATGAATACAATAATCTTGTGGTTGAATGAGGGATTTCCACTGAAGTATTTGCTCTATGTAACTGGATGGTTGTGCCATTAGAAGAGATGCTCATAGAGTCATAGAGTTATAGAGGTTTACAACATGGAGAAAAGTCCTTTGGCTCAACTTGTCCAAGTTACTCTTTTTTTTTAACCTCTAAGTTAGCCTCAATTGCCTGCATTTGGCCCATATCCCTCCATACCCCTCATATAACTGTCTAAATGCTTTTTACTATTATTTCTGGCAGCTCGTTCCAGACACTCACTACCTCTGTGTGAAAAAATTGTTCTTCTGGACTCTTTTATTTCTTATTCTTCTCACCTTAAACCTATTCCCTGTAGTTTTAGACTCTTCTACCTTTGGAAAAGCTGTTGTCTTTCTAGCTGATCTATGCCCCTCATTATTTTATAGAACTCTATAAGACCATCCATAAGTCTACTGTGCTCCGGGGGAAAATAATCCCAGTGTATCCAGCCTCTCCTTATAACTCAAAACACCAAGTCCTGGTAGCATCCTAGTCAATATTATCTGCATTCATTCTGCTTAGAGCAGAACTCTGCACTTGTGTGTCAAGAGAAACTTGAGTCATCAACAATGTTAGTGTTTCTTCTGATATTCCTTCTGAGTGTGCTATAATGTTGGATTTGTTTGAAGTGGATTGTAAAAATGATCCTCTAGAAGGTCCTTTATTAGTAGGTGATAAAAGGGATTATGTTACTAAATCAGGGATTAAATAGGAAACTGTACCTTGCATGACACCTGATGAGGTCATTGTTTCTGGAATAGGAGTTAAACAATTTGTGCGGAAGTATTGGTGACTCTGATGTGAATTAGATTGAAGACATACCAGCGTACGATGGACCATTTTGCATGTTCAATATGGTGGTGAATGGCTAAAGGTCCATGTGTGGTGCTGGTAGACTATTTCTCTCAATAGAAGAGTTTGGAGCAGTGAGACTAGTGATATTCTTGCTATGTTGAGATTGAGTAATTGATAATATTATTTCTCCTGCTGCGAATGCTGAAGTCTGTTGTAATGAGATTTGAAATTGGCACTATTGAATGTTTTTTTGTTTAATGTGAGTAAAGTAGAGAAGGAGGAAGATTGCTTTTGTATTTTCAATTGTGAAAAGAAGATGCCTTTGATGTAACAAAGTATGATGCAATGCTTTGGGCTCTGAAAGCTAGTTGTGTGGAAACTGAAAGTGCAATCGTATTGGAAGTATTTGTTGTTTCGGATATGTATGTTTCGGAAAGAGAATGAGTGAGCTTGTTGACTAGTAAGGTACAGGAACACTGGTTCATATGACCTTAGCATATATGTCTTGTTTGGCCCACTTTTGTTAGTAGGCAAAAATCAAAGTTTGGATTTTTGCATTATGAAAAGATTGGGTTGTTAATGAAGTTGTTGGAGCATTTGGCATTAAATTTGACTATGGTACTGACTTTGAACATTCAGTGGTAGAAGGTTGAAATTAATATCATTGAAACTTTTTATTTGGTAATGAATAAATCAGGCAACATGGTCAATTGTCCTGCAGAAGATGTTGGTCAAATAACATGGGATGAAATACTAGCTCCTGCAGTGGAAGATGTATATTTTCCCTGAAAGAATCTATGAGGAAGTGTCAAGGCCATTTGATGATTCTAGTGGGAAAGGAATCTCATACAAAAAGAGTCTGTCACTTATTTCCATGTCCTCAACTGAGATAAACCACGTCCCACAACAACCACATGTGACAACTTCCTCAGTGAAAGGCTCACCTTCATACAATCAACATATTCCAAAATAAACACAATTGCTCACATTTTCTCTCTATCTCAGGACATTACAAATCCCACCTATGCATTCCACATCTGAGCTATTGGCTTTTCTTAAGACTTCATCGAAAACATTTTCAGTTTTGTCATATTTACCATCCCCTCCCACAACCTCTATGTTGCTAATCTAATATCATAACCACTCCACCATCATATCTATCTTATACACCGCACAGTTATTTGTTGCAGTTTAAAAATGGAATCTTTCGTTTTTCAATCGGGGACTGGTTGGTGCAGTGACTTGGACATTAGTCTTTTCATTTGAAACCCTCTGTTCAATGTAGCTCAGAGTTATTTGATAAAAACCTCATATTTCTGCTTCAAGGTGCTTCACAGGATCGATTATCAGACAAAATTTGACACCAAGTGACGAGAAAAGATATTAGACCAAGTGAGGAAAAACTCAGTCAGAGAGTGAGGATTACATCATAGAATCTCGACAATGCAGAGGGAGGCCATTTGGCCCATCGAGGTTGCACCGGCAACAGTCCCACCCAAGCTCTATCCCTGTAACCCCACATATTTGCCCTACTAATCTTCCTGACATTCCCCCAACACTAAGGAGCAATTTAGCATGGCCAATCAAAGTAATCTATACATCTTTGGGAAGAAACCAGAGCACCCAGAAGAAACTCATGCAGACATGAGAAGAATGTGCAAAAACTTCCAAGCTGGGAATCTGTGAGGTAGCAGTGCTAATGACTGTACCACTCCTTTAGGGAGCATCCTTAAGGTAAGACAGATGATGAAGCAGAGAGGTTCAGATAAAGAGTTCCCAACTTTAGGTAGCTGGAGGCATGGTTGCTAAAGGACAAATTAAACAGAGATGCTTAGAAGGCCAGAATTAGAAGGGTGCAGAGACCTCAGAGAGTTACAGGATGTAGTACAGGATGCTGTGTGACATATTATACATCATATACATCATTATACATCATCACCAGGATATGATACAATGCCTTTTGTAGACCTCATGCAACCTGCTAGACCTCCAAACCGAAGAGCCAACTTGGATGAGACACCAAGCTAGCTATGGACAAGCGGTTGAATGGATTCCACATTCACGGTGCTTCCTTATTCAAATAGGTAATGGAAAATAAGACAGTACAGATGTGCAACAAGAAAAACAGAAAACGTGCAAGATCTCAACAGGTCTCACAGCATCTGTAGAGACAGAATAGAGCCAACATTTTGAGTCTGGATGACTCTTCATCAGAGCTGAGATCAAAGAAAATCATAAAAGATTTATACTATGAGGGTGGGCGGAGGTGGGTGTAATGTGGGGGATGTAATAGGACAAAGGGAATGTAAGTTTAGGCAAATTGGGACTGTTTTCCTTAGAAAGACGTAGACTTAGAGGAGATCTAATAGAGGTGTACAAGATTATGAGGGGTATAGATAGAGTAAACAGGGTTAAGCTTTTTCCTAGGATGGACTCGAATAGCATGAGGGGTCACGGGCTTATGAGGGTGAGGGGGGTAAGGTATAATTTGGATGCTAGAGGGAGTTTTTTCACACAGAGGGTGGTGGGGGTATGGAATGCGCTGCCAAGTAAAGTGGTGGAGGCAGGCACTCTGGAGTTATTTAAGAAATACTTAGATGGGCACATGAACAGAATGGGAATGGAGGGGTATAGAAAACTGATTTAAAATAGGGATCATGAGCCTTGGGAGTCCCTGGGAAGTGTGTAAATAGATGATGATATTGATGTACTTGTTTTTATCCTACAGGTGCTTTGGTCCACCTTGTTGTCTAACAAGGGGCATACACGCGATGGGTCGTGAGAGGGCTGCTCTTGGATTTTTTTCAAGAGTATCCTAGTGCTTCATGTTGTTAGTGTACGCTTGACCTAGACCATTTGATGGGCAACACGACAGCTCAGTGACTATCGCTGTGCTGTGCAGATACATGGATTTGGGCCTGTGTCTGTGTGAGTTTGCGCATTCTCCCAGTGCTTGCGTGGGTTTTCTCCGGGTGCTCCGGTTTCCTCCCACATCCCAAAGATGTGCTCTTAGGCTAATTGGCAAAACAAATTCTCCCTAAATTGTCTCAAATTTGATTTTTAATCCATAGATCTATAAATATAGACAGAGATCACGGGTAGAGGTGGGAACATCGGGGTGGCGGTGCTGGCTCATTGGGCCGAAGGGCCTGTTTCCCGTGCTGTTTTGTTCTTTGTTCTTTGTTCTAAATTAAGATGAAGAAGTGTCTCTCTCAGCAATCGGGGCATGGGGGAATTGGTGGGGCAGTAATATAAGGCTGTTGTGCTAGCCAGCAACTGAGCTGGCCAGTGACTGGGAGGCTGGCAGTGCAAGCTACTGTGTATCTGCTGATCTCTACTATAACAGATCAATGTGTGCGCACTGCTGCTCAGCATTATGCTGCTGGCCTGTCCTCTGGGAATAGGTCCCACCCCCTGATTTGTATCGCGATTCATGTTAGGGTACTCTGTGATGCACAGAGTGTGGGAGACTCATTTTAAAAATCCTGCTAAAAAAAGCAGTGGGATTTACTGCAGTATTTACGATAATTCAACACAATTTTTTTTTTGTGAGCATTCCACCAAAGTATTTTAGAACTAGCATTTCCAAAATGGCATAGATGTGTGGAATAAAATAACTCTGCTAACAAGCAGTTAGTCTGTACAATATCCTTCACTTAGACCACTGTTGTGGTCTAAAAGACAAGTATGTGAAAACCTGAATGGAAAATTGAAATGTTGAGAATGAAATAATAGTGGTGAATTATAGAATGTCTGAGAAACATGGTTATCCAGAAAATGATGTTTGTTTTACTCTGCTAGTTCAGGAGATGAGTTACTTGCTGCAGGATTTCTGGCCTCTGACCTGCTCTTGTAAATATAGTATTATAAGGCCAGTCCAGTTCAGTTTCTGGTCAGTGGTAACTCCCAGGATGTTGATATTGGGGTTTCAGCAATGGTAATGCCATTGAATTTCCAACGGTAATGGTTACATTCTCTCCTATTTGAGATAGTCATTTCCTGGAATTTGCATGATATAAGTTTACTTGCCATTTGTCTGGATTTTGTTCAGGTTTTGTGGGGAGAGCCAATGGCCTGATGGTATTATCGTTAGACTATTAATCCAAAAACTCGGCTGATGTTGTGGGGACCCAGGTTTGAATCCTACCACAGGTGGTGAAATATGAATTCAATAAAACAATATCTGGAATTAAGAACGACCATGAAGTTATTGTTGATTATCAGAAAAACCCATCTGGTTCACTATTGTCCTTTAGGAAAGGAAATCTGTCGTCCTTATCTGGGCCTACACGTGCCTCCAGAGTCACAGCAATGTGGTTGTCTCTCAACAGCCCTCAAGCAGCTAGAATGGACAATAAATGTTGGCCAGCCAGTGATGCCCACATGAATAAGTACAAAAAGAATTGGACATGGACTGCCTCAGTTTCTGAGGAATCATGAACAGTGCTAAACATTGTGAAATCATCAGCAAACATCCCCATTTCTGATCTTATGTGGAAGAAGGTCAATGATGAAGCAGCTGAAGAGAACTGGATCTAGGACACTACCCTGAGGAATTCCTGCAGGGATAGCTGGAGCTGAGATGACAATCACTAAACTCATCTTCCCTGTCCAGGAATGACTCCAATCAGCAGAGAGTTTTCCCCCTGATTTCCGCTGACTCCAGTTTTGCTAGGGCTCCTGGATTTTAAATTCAATCAAATGTGGTCTTGATGTCGAAGGCAGTCACTTTCACCTCATCTCTGGAGTTCAGTTCTTTTGTCCATGTTTGGACCAAGGCCAGACACAGGTTAGGAGCTGAGTGGCCCTAGCAGAACACAAACTGAGTGTTTATGAGCAGATTATTGCTAAGCAAATGCTGTTTGATAGCACTATTGATGAGCCCTTCCATCACTTTACTGATGATTGAGAGTATACTGATGAGACAGTAATGGGCCAGGTTAGAGTTGTCCTGCTTTTTACTTACAGGACATACCTAGACAATTTTTCACATTGTTGCGTAGATGCCAGCGGTTTATTTGTACTGGAAGAGCTTGGCTAGGGACACAACAAGTTCTTCAGTATTATTACTGGAACATTATCAGGGCCCATAACCTTTTCAGTTTCCAGTGCTTTCAGCTGGTTCTTGATATCACATGGAATGAATGGAACTGGCTGAAGACTGGCACCTCTGATGCTGGGAACTTCTGAAGGAAGCCAAGATGGATCTTCCACTTGTCACCTCTGGCTGAAGATTGTTGCACATGCTTCAACCTTATTTTCTGCACTGATGTGCTGGGCTCCCCCATCATGGAGGATGAGGACATTTGTGGAGCCTCCTCACCCCATTGATTGTCCACCACTGTTTACGGCTGGATGTGGCAGGATTGCAGCATTTTGATTTGATCGACTGGTTGTGGGATTGTTTAGACCTGTCTATCGCGTACTGCTCTTGCTATTTGGTGTGCAAGTAGTCCTATGCTGTAGCTTCACCAGAAGCCTCATTTTTAGACATGCCAGATCTGCTCCTGGCATGCCTTCCTACACTCTTCAGGGTTAATCCTCTGGCTTAATGGTAATGCTTGAGTGGGGGATCTGCCAGACTATGAGGTTACAAATTGTGGTTGAGTACAATTCCACTGCTGCTGATGGCCCACATGCCTTATGGTTGCCCAGTCTTGAGTTGTTAATTTAACCCAACGTCCTCTGCCAATTATCCAGAGAGTTCTCTATTCAGGAACTGATCAACTTTTTCTTTAAAGAAGTATTTACCACATTAATCTGTAAAACTAGGCTGTAAAAATTTCTTTTTTTATTCATTTGTGGGACATAGATATCGTTGGCTAGCCGGCATTTATTGCCCATCCCTAATTGCCCTTGAGAAAGTGGAGTTGCAGTCATCTAGGCAAGTGGGGAGTATTTCAGCACACTCCTAAATTGTGCCTTGTAGATAGCGGATAGACTCTGGGGAGTCAGGAGGTGAGTTATTCAGCACAGTATTCCTAGCCTCTGACTGCTCTTGTAGCCACTGTGTTTATATGGTGAGTCCACTTGAGTTTCTGGTCAGTGGTAATCTCAAGGATGTTGACAGTGGTGGAGTCAGTGATGGTTACACATTGAATGTCAAAGGGCAGTGGTGAGAGTGTCTCTTATTGGTGATGGCCATTGTCTGGCAGTTGTATGGCACAAATGTTACTTGCCACCTGTCAGCCCAAGCTTGGATATTGTCTAGATCTTGTTGCATTTGAACACGGACTGCTTCAGTATCTGAGGAGTCACGAATGGTGCTGAACATTGTGCAATCATCAATGAACATCCCTATTTTTGACCTTATGATTGAGAAGAGGACATTGATGAAGCAGCTGGAGATTGTTGGGCCTAGAGACTATCCTGATGTTCTGGAACTGAGATGACTGACTTTCCACAACCATAACCATGACTCCAACCAGTGAAGAGTTTGCCCCCTGATACTCATCGAGTCCAATTTTGCTAGGGCTCCTTGATGTCACACTCAATTGAATGCGGCCTTGATGTCAAGGGCTATTACTTTTGCCTCATCTCTGGAATTCAGTTCTTTTCTCCATGTGTGAACCAAGGCTGTAATGAGATCAGGAGCAGAGTGACAACAGCGAAAGCCAAACTGGGCATCACTGAGCTGGTTATTGCTGAACAAGTGCTGCCTCATAGCTCTTTTGATAACCCCTTCCATCACTACTAATGATCAAGAGTAGACTGATTGGACAGTAATTGGCTGTGTTGGATTTGTCCTGCTTTTTGTGTGCAGGACATACCTGGGCAATTTTCCACATTGTTGGGTAGATGCCAGTGTTGTAACTGTACTGGAAGAACTTGGCTAGGGGAGTGACAAGTTCTGGAGCATAGGTCTTCAGTACTATCGCCGGGATATTATCAGGGTCCACTGCCTTTGCAGTAAACAGTGCCTCCAACCATTTCATATCATGTGGAATGAATTGAATTGACTGGAGACTGGCATCTGAGATGCAGGGGGCACTTGAAGGAGCCGAGACTTGATTTGATTTGATTTATTATTGTCGCATCTATTAAAAGTATTGTTTTTTGTGTGCTATACAGATAAAGCATATCATTCATAGAGAAGGAAACGAGACAGTGCAGAATCTAGTATTACAGTCATAGCTAAAGTGTACAGAAAGATCAAATTAATGCAAGGTTAAGTCCATTCAAAAGACTGACAACAGGAGGGAAGAAGCTATTCTTGAGTTGGTTAGTACATGACCTCAGATTTTTGTATTTTTTTCCTGATGGTAGAAGGTGGAAGAGAGAATGCCCAGGGTGCTTGGGGTCCTTAATTATGCTGACTGCTTTGCCAAGGCAGCAGGAGGTGTGAACAGTATCAGTGGATCAGAGGCTGGCCACATTCACGGCCTTTTAAGGTTCCTTGCAGTCTTGGGCACAGCAGGAGCTATACCAAGCTGTGATACAACCAGAAAGAATGCTTTCTATGGTGCATCTGTAAAAGTTGGTCAGAGTCATAGCTGACATGCCAAATTTCCTTAGTCTTCTGAGAAAGTAGAGGCATTGGTGAGCTTTCTTAACTATAGTGTCAGCATGGGGGGACCAAGCCAGGTTGTTTGTGATCTGGACACCTAAAAATTAAGCTCTCAACCTTTCTACTTTGTCCCTATTGATTAGACAGGGGCATGTTCTCCTTTATGCTTGCTGAAGTCGATGACAATCTCCTTTGTTTTGTTGACATTGAGGAAGAGATTATTGTTGTTGCAGCAGTTCACAAGATTCTCTATTTCATTCCTGCATTCATCCACTCGGCACTTCTGGCTGAAGATCGCTGCAAAAACTTCCAGCGTTATCTTTTGCACTGATGTGCTGGGCTCCTCCATCATTGAGGATGGCGATATTTGTGGAGTTTCCTCCTCCAGTGAGTTGTTTAATTGTCTGCCACCATTCACGACTGAATGCGGAAGGACTGCAGAGCTTAGATCTGACCCATTGGTTGTGGAATCATTTAGCTCTGTCTATCACTTGCTGTTTTTACTGTTTAGCATATATGTAGTCCTGTTCGGTAGCTTTATCAGATTGACACCTCATTTTTAGGTACGCTTGGTGCTGCTCCTGGCAAGCCCTCCTGCATTCTTATTGAACCAAAGTTGATCCCATGACTTGATGGTAATGGTTGAGTGGGGGATATGCCGGGCCATGAAGTTGCAGATTGTGTTGGAGTATAATTCCGCTGCTGTTGATGGCCCACAGCACTTGAGGGATTTCCAGTCTTGAGTTGCTAGATCTATTTGAAGTCTGTCCCATTTAGCATGGTGATACTGCTATACAACACAATCGAGGTTATTCCCAATATGAAGGCGGGACTGTATCTAGAAGGAGTGTGCAGTGGTCATTCTTACCGATACTGTCATGGACAGATGCATCTGCAGTTGACAGATTGGTAAGGGTGAAGTCAAATATGTTATTACCTCTTGTTGGTTCCTTCATTGCCTGCTGCAGACCCAGTCTAGCAGTTATATTGTTTAGGACGCGACCAGCTCAATCAGTAGTGCTGCTGCCGAATCACTCTTGGTGGTAGATATTGAAATCCCCCATCCAGAGTACATTCTGCACACTTGCTACCTTCAGTGCTTTCTCCAAGTGTTGTTCAATATGGAGGAATATTGACTCATCAGCTGAAGGATGACAGTGTGTAGTTACCAGTAAGAGGTTCCCTTGTCCATGTTTAACCTGAAGCCATGAGGCTCCATGGGATCTGGAGTGAGTGTTAAGGATTTCCAGGGCAACTCCCTTCTAACTATATATCACTGTGCTGCCTGCCACTTCTGCTGGGTCTGTCCTGCTAGTGGGGCCAGACATATCCAGGGATGGCAATGATGGTGTCTGGGGTGTTGCCTGTAAGGTATGATTCCGTGAGAATTACATGTCAGGCTGTTGCTTGACTAGTCATTGACTAATTGAGAGAACTCTCCCAATTTTGGCACTAGCCCCCAGATGTCATTAAGGAGGACTTTGCAGCGTTGACAGAACTGTTTGTTTTGCTTTCTTTTTTTTCCGATGCCTGGGTCGATACCAGGTGGTCCGTTTGTTTTCATTTCTTTGTTGAGACTTTGTAGCGGCTGTTACAACTGAGTGGCTTGCTAGGCCATTTCACAGGGCAGTTGAGAGTCAACCACATTGTTGTGGCTCTGGAGTCACATGTAGGCCAGACCAGGTAAGTACGGCAGATTTCCCTCCCTATAGAAAATTAATGAACCAGATGGGTTTTTCTGACATTCGACAATAGTTTCATGGTCATCAGTAGATTCTTAATTCTAAATATTCTTTATTGAATTCAAATTCCACCATCTGCCATGGCGAGATTCAAACCTGGATCCCCAGAACATTATCAGAGTTTCTAGACTAATAGTCAAACAGTAATACCATTGGGCCATCTCATCCCTGTAAGTGTAATACTCTGAGAAGCGTTCTATTTTCGTATTACCTTATTACTGTTCTTCTATTATATAAGAAAAGCTGTTGTGCCATTCCTCACAGCTTCATTGATTTGCACAGATAGGAATGTTGTACCTTGTAAATACAATTTACTATGGTGCTGCTAAGGTGTTAAATTGATCTTAAGGCTAAAGAGTCTAAGGATCATTATAAAGAAACACCTGGAGCTCAATTTGAAGACAACTATTTTTGATGGAAGTTTGTAGATTGCTAAATTCTCAATTCTAGCTCAGATGACACCAACACAAGATCATTGTTTTGCATCTTTGACTGCCTTGTGATGGGTGGAAGCTAAATACCCTTTTTGGAGAGAGAGGGAGATGCCCCAGGACTGAAATACACAATATAACAGCAGTTTGAAGCACTATGCCAC
The DNA here is from genome assembly GCA_024679065.1 of Sphyrna mokarran. Taxonomy (NCBI): domain Eukaryota; kingdom Metazoa; phylum Chordata; class Chondrichthyes; order Carcharhiniformes; family Carcharhinidae; genus Sphyrna; species Sphyrna mokarran. The sequence goes on along the minus strand of JAGIQG010000028.1, from coordinate 17,762,002 downwards.
TGTTAGTATCTTTGATATTATTAGCATCTTTTACAACTCCTTTCTAAGAAACAAAATCTTTACAATAATGTTTAAAAATATCTCAAGGAGTGGACAATGTTTGCACAAAGAGCTATTTACTGAACCAAACTGCTGCATAAATCTAAAGCATGTGAGGTCCTAGTTCCACAACCATAAGTTTCAAACTTAATTGAAACTTACAGGATGACAGGATGAAATGGAGCAAAAAATTTAAACACACCCACATGGTAATTAGCTTGACAAAAATACAGGTAGCGTTTTACTGAAATTGGGCCCCATTGGTTCATGGTGAATGAATCATATCTTGTTTTAATTGTCTCAGATTCCAGAATTTTGATTGGTGTTTCTTGTATCAAAATCTATAATTCTGTTCATCTTTACATAAAAAGCAGTAATCAGTGGCTCTGACAGTATTTTCACCAGTCATGGAGGTAATTATGAGGAATCTGATTAAACCAGAATGTTCCAACAATAGAGATTGATATTGAAATTGTAAATTCGACAAAGCAAACTCAAAACAGAAACAGCTGCAATACTTGTACAGGTCAGTAAACGCCTGATAAGAGAAAAGGACCAAGTGCCATTTCTGACAGTCTTTCACCAGAAATGAAACTGGAAGATATTTAAGCTCCTTCCCTGGGAGGAAAGTGAAGAAGCAAGGGAAAACAGAAACTCTAGGGAGGCACTTTAATATGTTGAGTTCCTGCAAATTGCTCAATAGGAGCAGAGGAAAATATTGATGGTTTTATCTTTTCTATCTCCCCTTCTCTTTGCCCTTCACTGAGCAGTGAGTAAGTGAAACAAAAAACAAAATCTCCAACTTTGTCTCATCCTGATGAAAGACCATTGAGCTGAAATGTGAACTCTGCTGCCCTCTTCACTGATGCTGCCAGGCATGTTGAATGTTTCCTGCAGTTAATGTTTGTCACTGAAATAATCACTTCACCATCTTGACAAATTCATTCACTAAGTTGTTTCAAGATATAGGGTTCTCCCTGGCTGATAAGTGACTGAAACTCTGGTCACTGCTGCAGGACAGGGAGGTTCACTAACCCAGAGCTGGTCAGCAAGTGCCATCAAAATACCTCATCAAAAAGAGAGGGGGCTGTTTCCCAATGGAGGTTCTGGGTTTTGATTTGATTTAATTTATTATTGTCACATGTGTTGGAATACAGTGAAATGTATTGTTTATTGTATACAGAGTATTCCATTCATAGAGTGCAGAGGGGAGAAGGTGCACAATATAGTGTTACAGTTACAGATAGGGGATAGAGAAAGATCATCTTAATATGTATGATTGGTCTATTCAAAAATCTGATGGCATACAGGGAAGAAGCTGTTTTTGAGTTAGTTGATAGATGATCTCAGACTGCTGTATCTTTTCCCTGATAGAAGGCAGAAGAAAGTATGTCTGATGTGCATGAAGTTCTCGATTATGCTGCTGCTTTTCCGAGGCAGTGGGAAGTGAAGATGGTGTCAATGGATGTGAGATTAGTTTGTGTGATGGACTGAGCTACATTCACAACCTTTTGTAGGTTTTTTGGTCTTGGTTAAAGTAGGGACAAGCTGTAATCGACACTTTCTATGGTTAGCAATTTCCAAATAGGAAGACACTTCCTCACAATGGAAACATTGAAACAATGTTCTTTTCCAATTGTTTAAAGGGATCAGGGGAGGGAGATATTTATATTGAAAGCACAGTGTCTGTACAAGATGATTACAGGAGGATGGCCATTCTGCCCATCTTAGTTCACTCATCCTGAAGGACACTACTCTCTCCCCACTTGGCCCTTAAATGCACCTAGAGTTTTTAACTTTCCCACTTGACTCTAGAGTTTATTCCAAGTATCAAACATTTACTAAGTGAAGAAGAATCTTCTGACATCAATCCTGCATCCTCTTTAAGTACGATGTCAGAAACAAACAACACTCACTCTTAATGTGAAAACTCCAAGAAGCAAACATGATGCAGCTGCTCAGAGTTAGATTTCATTTTCTGTAGATGCAAGGCATGCCTGGAATTTGTCACCAGTTAGGTTTTGCTGAACAGTGATTGCCCATTAAAACTCACGCTGTCTGCATTCTTTAATTTGCAACACCTGCACTGAATACATGTTCTCAGAAGGTGGCGCTGGCACATTGCTTTCTCACCTCAGAACTGGTAAGAACCAACAAAACCAACAAAACAACAACAAAACAAAAATTCTTTAAAGATATTTCATTCACTGCCTTCTCCCACCCCCACACGCTGCAGTGGTGTGAATCATAGAATCACCAAAATTTACAATAACAAAGGAAGCCATTCGGCCCATTGGAACTGTGACAGACAGAAGCCCAGTTCCACTTGGTGGTCTGTAAGTTTGCACACATCAAGAATATTTCAAAGTGCTTGTTATCTGTCATGAAGGTTTCTGTTTCTGACCTTCTTTCAGACAGTGAATTCCAAATACCCACCACCCCCGAGGTGAAAGAATTGCTCCTCAAATTCCCTTTAATTCTTTCACTTTAAATCCATGATCCCTGACTATTGGCCACTCAAGTAGAGTCACAGGCTGGATAGATGGGGCATGGTGAGCTGGTAAAATCATGCCAGAGCCCAGAAATCAGATCCATAGTCAAATTCTCACCTCTCACCATCGTATTAGCATCCGATAGGTGACGCATTCAGCCTCTTGTCCATATCCAGTGAGAGGCTGAATAATTTATATAAATATATTTAAAAGAGCATTAACATATAATTGGCAAGCCTGGGCAGGCTTGTCCAGGCTCCCTTGCCTTTCTGGCCTCATCAGGAGAGGTTCTGTCCAGTGTGAGTAACACCTGATCGCCCATGAATAGGAATCAGTTGTGTTGGCCTTGCCGGCGGAACCAGAGACCATTGGTGGGTCCTGAAGCGAACAGTGCAGGGGGTCGGCCTTGAAGAAGTTGGGGGCCTGAAGATGCAGGGCCAGGCCAGGTTGGCTAGGAAGGGGAGGACCCTTGTGCACACTGTGCAGTTGTGATTGGTGGGGAAGGGAGGGACGGGGGCCCTGCTGCCACTATGCAACTGAACAGAGAGAAGTGAGGGTTGATCATCTGGGTGGCAGTGAAGGGTGTGGTGATATTTCTGGGTCATGTGGGGATTTGCAATTGGCCATGAGCCCCTGCAGTAGCTGAGGAGTGGGGGGGATTGGGTTGAGGCTGGCTGCCACAGCAGAGGCGTGACAGGTCTCTCTCTGTCTCGGACATGTTAAGCCTCTGCTGTTGCAATTGCACATTTGTAGCCAAAAGAGATCTGCACGTGCGCAAAGGCTCCCTCTGCTGCTACAGCAGGCTGCCTAGCAAGTTAAGCCCTGCCCACTCCATCTAGTGGCTGGAAACAGTCTAATCTATTTTTTATTTGTCTAAGTGTATAAGATTCAGAGTAGAGACATGCCCAACAAACAGATCTGAAAATCTCCCATGTTCATGCTATCTGGGCACTTCAAATTTTTCTGGTACAATTGGCCCTACAAAGTTTTACGGCACAGTAAGAGGTCCTTCAATCCATTGTGTCCTTGCCAGCCACCAAGCACTTATCTATTCTAATCCCATTCCTGCACTTGTTCTGTAGGCCTACATGCTATGGCATTTCAAGTGCTCATTTAAATACCTCTAAAATGTTGTGAGGGTTCCTGCCTCTACCACTCTTTCAGGCAGTGAGTTCCAGATTCCCACCACCCTCTGGGTGAAAACATTTCTTTTCAAATCCCCTCTAATCTCCTGCCCCTAATCTTAAATTTATACTCTTTGGTTATTAACCCTTCTGCTAATGGGAACAGTTTCACCCGATCTACTCTATCCATATCCTTCAAATTTATTTATCTCAGTGAGGTTCCCTGCTGTAAGAGAAACGATCCTTGCCTAACTCCTCACAGTTGAAACACTCCAGCTCAGGCAACATCCTGGTGAATCTCCTCTGCATTTTCTCTATTGTAATCACTTCCTTTCTATAGTGTGGCAAGCAGAACTGCAAACAGTCCTCCAGCCATGGTCTAACCAGAGTTTTATACAGCCCTATCATAATCTCCCTGCTGTTATATTCCGTGCCTCAGTTAATAAAAGCATGTTTCCCGTATGCCTTCTTACCCTTCTACTTGTCCTGCATCTCAGAGATCTGTGGACACACGCATCAAGGACCGCCTGGTCCTCTGAACTTTCCAGGGTCCAACCATTCATTGTGTACTCCGTTGCTTTGTTAGTCTCCCAAAATGCATTACCTCACACTTTTCATGGTTAAATTCCATTTGCCACTGTTCTGCTCATCTAACCAGCCCGAATATTGTCCTGTAATCTAAGCCTTTGCTCCTCACTATTTACCACATGATGGATGCTTTTTTGTGTCATCTGCAAACTTACTGTTCATACCTCCTACATTCACACCCAGATTATTAATGTACACTACAAATAACGAGTGGTCCAGCACTGATCTCTGCAGAACACCATTGGAACAGAGTTCCAGTCACAAAAACAACCATCGACCATCACACTCTGTGTCCTGCCAGTAAGCCACTAATTTGGATCCTGTTTGCCAAATTGCTCAGGATCCCATGATCTCTTACCTTTATCAGCATCCCTTCTGGAATCTTCTCAAAAGCCTTACTGAAGTCCATGTAGACTACATCAACTACACTGCCCTCCTCTACATACCTAGTCACCTCCTTATCTGGCTGACCTGTGGAGGATGTGCGAGTGCCAGGCTGTGTACTCTGCTATGTCCTCTGCTAGGATTAGCTGGGCAAAGTGTTCTGATGACATAAAAAAGCATCCATCATGTGGTAAATAGTGAGGAGCAAAGCCTTAGGTTATTGGAGAATATAGGTGTGCTGATTAGACGAGCAGAACAGCAGCAGATGAACTCCCTCCCAGGGGATCTCAGGCCTTTCACCTGGAGCAGGACCAGTCTCCTCTACTTGGGAGTCCATCTTTGCCCAGCTGAGGAATTCAGGCCAGTGAATTAGCAAGAGCTGGAGGCTAAAGTCACCGCTCGCCTGAGCTGCTGGACAGGACCGCTCCAAATGCTGTTTTACAAGTGCAAGTTCTCATCCTAAACCAGTTGATTGCCTCCTCGTTGTGGTACCGGCTAGTCACTGTGACCCCTCCCACTGACTTTATCACAATTATTCTTAGATCGCGCATAGAGTAGTTCTGGGATAGAAGACTGCATTAGATTGTTGCTGAATCTCCTGCTTAGGGAGGGCAGAAGGCGCTGGTGTGTCACCCAGGTGGCAACCTTTTGTTTTCCAACCTTGCAGGGCTCTGTCTACATTGAGCCCTCTCCTTGATGGTGTGCCCTATCAATGTATCTTTTACCAGTTGCAAGGCCTGAACTATGATGTGCAGCTTCTGCCTTCAGATTGAGTGGCCTTCGTGACTCTGTGAAGGCATTACCCATTTTTTACCAGGACTTTCTGAAAGTCTGGGAAACAGCCACCTCGCGCTGCAGCTCTCCCCCGTCTGCAGGAGCAGCTGTTGTTTGCTAGCTACTGCTCAGGAATCTGCTCCTCCACCAGTACCAGTTCACGTGGCTGATAGGATGAACAAAGTTGGACGGCAGAGGACTGGACTGGATGACAACCAATGAGCTCACAGTGGACATTCTGCTTGCGGTCAATGTGATCCATGGCCTTAGAACGGTCGTACTGGGAGCGAACGTCGCATGTGATCTCGAGGAGGTGCAAATGTGTGGTGGGGTCCTGTCTGAGCGTACCCCTACTTGGGCAGAATTCACGTTGGCCCAAAGCCCTGACCTGGTTGGGCACCCACAGTTGGAGCCACCTCATAGAAATGCCTTCTGTGCCCTTTGCCACTGCAGATGGGCTGGTGCGGCACATCTTCCACCACCATGTTCTTGCCAGTCGCCCAGATACAGCTTCGTGTGTTTTGTTGCCATCTTGTGGTGGAGGTCCCTCTACAGAGGGATCCTCCCCCAATATATTGGGAACGTGGAGTGGAGGCTAGTGCATGCAGCAGGAACATGCAATCATAAATTGTACAGGTTCACGGGTTGCCAAGAAACCTGCCTTTTTGCTGTCGTGTGGAGTCCGTGGATCATGTTTATTTTCACTGTTATAGGCCTCATTCCTGTTTTTTTAATTACCTAATAAATCTTTGACTGATGTTTTGTTTGCACTTCATTCCCAAGCTCCTGATCTACAGCCACTCAGTGCAGAGACGGCAGATTAGGCAAAGGACCTTCTCGTGAACCTGCTCCTTGATCTGGCTAGACTCACCATAAAGAGGCCCAGGCAGCAGGCAACCGAGGGATCATCCGACCTACCGTGGCTACATTAGCAGCTGAGTGTTGCCGGAGAGAGAGCATGCGGTGTCCACAGGCACTATCAAGGCCTTCTGTGCCCATTTGGCCCTGCAGGGACTGTGGTGTATTGTTGTCTACATGGTGCACAGTGGTTAGCACTGCTGCCTCACAGTGACAGGAACTCGGGTTTGATTCCTGGCTTGGGTAACTGTCTGTGGAGTCTGCACCTTCTCCCCATGTCTGTGAGGGTTTCCTCCAGGTGCTCTGGTTTCATCCCACAATCCAAAAATATATGGGTTAGGAGGATTGGACATGCTAATTGCCCCTTAGTGTCAGGGGGAGTAACTAGGGTAAATGGGGATACAGGGATAGAGCCAGGATAGGATTGTGTCTGGTGCAGACTCAATGGGCCGAATAAACTCCTTCTGTGCTGAAGGATTCTATGATTTCATAAATCACATTTTGATGTTTTAAGTTTCCTTTACGTTTTTTTTTTGTTTTGGGTGTTTCCACACCCCGCCCTCCACAACACTTTTTAAAGAGCAGCCCTTTTTACTTTGTCCCTCAGTTTATTTGATGTAGTTTATTAGTTGGCCAAAAAGATGCCTAGCGAATATTTTGAAAAATTCAATCAAATTTGTAAGACATGATCTCTCTTTGGCAAAACCATGCTGACTATCCTTGATTAGTCCTTGCATCTCCAAGTGGAGATTAATTCTGTCTCTCAGAATTTTTTCCAAGTTTCCCTATCATTGAAATTACTCTCAGTGCCCTGTAGTTTCCTACTTTTTCCCTACTTCCCTTTGTGAACAATGGTACCACATTAGGATTGTCCTCCACTCCTTTGACACCTCTCCTATGGCTTGAAAAAGACTTCTTCACCATACAGGACCTTCAACCAATGCTATACTCTAGATACATCGATGATATTTTCTTCCTTTGGACTCATGGGGAACAATCACTGAAATAATTGTACGGTGACATCAACAAGTTCCATCCTACCATCAGACTCACCATGGACTATTCTGCGGAATCGGTTGCATTCTTGGAAACACGCATCTCCATCAAAGACAGTCCCTCAGCACCTCACTGTACCGCAAGCCCACAGATAACCTCACAATGCTCCACTTCTCCAGCTAAACACCCTAAACACATAAAAGAGATCATCCTCTATTGACAAGCCCTCTGTATACACAGAATCTGCTCAGATGAGGAGGATCGTGACAGACACCTCCAGATGCTGAAAGATGCCCTGATAAGAACAGGATATGGTGCTCAACTCATTGATCAACAGTTCCAAAGTGCAACAACAAAAACCTGCTGTTTTTCCGACCTCCTCAGAGAACAAACACGGGACACAATGGACAGAGTATCCTTTGTCGTCCAGTACTTCCCTGGAGCGGAGAACGACGGCATTTTGTCCGGAGTCTTCAATACATCATTGATGAAGACGAATATCTCGCCAACCCCACACCTCCACTTCTTGCCTTCAAATAACCACACAGTCTCAAACAGACCATTGTTCACAGCAAACTACCCAGCCTTCAGGAAAACAGTGACCACAATACCATACAACCCTGCCACAGCAACCTCTGCAAGACATGCTGGATCATCGACATCATCTCACATGAGAACATCATCCACCAGGTACACGGCACATACTCCTGCAACTCGGCCAATGTTGTGTACCTAATACACTGCAGGAAAGCATGTCCCAAAGCATTGTACATTGGGGAGACCATGCAGATGCTACAACAACGGATGAATGAACATCACTTGACAATCACCAGGAAAGACTGTTCCCTTTCTGTCGGCGAACACTTCAGCGGCCAAGGGCATTCGGTCTCTGATCTTCGGATAAACGTTCTCCAAAGCGGCCTTCATGACATACGACAGCCAGAGTCGCTGAGTAGAGAGTGATAGCCAATTTCCGCACACATGAGGACAGCCTCAATTAGGATGTTGGGTTCATGATGCACTATCTGCAACCCCCATGACTTGTCTGGGCTTGTAAAATCTCACTTGCTGTCCTGTCTGGAGACAATATACTTCTCTTTAACCTATGCTTAACGCTATTTCCACTCACATTGTCTGCATCTTTAAGACTTGAATAGCAGGTTAGCTGTAAAGACTTGCATTCTAATCAATATTCTGTAAACTGTGTGTGAATTTATATGCCCTTCTCTGATCAGAACCTTCCACACACCTGACGAAGGAACATCGTTTCCACAAGCTTGTGAGATTACTATCAAATAAAGTGGTTGGCTCTAACCTGGTGTTGTGAGATTTCTTACTGTGTTTACCTCAGTCCAACACCAGTATCTGTACATCATGACCTCTCCTATGGCCAGAGAAGATTTGAAAATTATCAACAAAGCTTGTTACAATTTCCCCCCTTGCCTCCCACTGCATCTCAGGATATATCTCATCTAGACCTGGGGATTTATGCATCTGTTTTCACTATGGAAAGGGATGACGTAGCCATAGAAATGAGAAAAGGGCATTGTGATTCACTTGAACAAATTAATATTAAGAGGGGGGAGGTAGTAACAGTTTAAGGCCCATTTAAATTGTTACTACCTCCCCCCTCTTAATATTAATTTGTTCAAGTGAATCACAATGCCCTTTTCTCATTTCTATGGCTACGTCATCCCTTTCCATAGTGAAGACAGATGCAAAATACTCAGTTAAGACCTTATCTATATCTTCTCCACATACAAAATGCCATGTTGGTCCCTAATGGGCCCTACTCTTTTCCTAGTCCTACTTCTGCTCTTAATATACTGAAAAACATCTTTGCATTTCCCTTTATTTTACCCTGTCAGCATTTTTCATGCTTGCTCTTTGCTGTCCTAATTTCTATTTTAAGTAACTCTCTATTTTCTATACTCCTCTAGAGCTTCTTCTGTTTTGAGCCCTCAGAAGAGTATAGAGGTTGATAGAGTAGAGTTAAAAGAGAAATTAGGAGGGAAAAAAGGAGACATGAGTTTACTTTGGCAGATAAGGCAAACAAGAATCCAAAGAATTTCTTCAAATACATAAAGGGCAATATAATTACTAGGGAGAGAGTAGGCATCTTGAGAATCAACAAAGTCATCAATGCATAGATCCACAAGAAATGGGTGAGATCTTAAATGAATGTTTTTCATCGGTATTTACTGTTGAGAAAGGCATGGGTGTTAGAGAACTTGGAGAAATAAATAGTGATGTTTTGAGGAGTGTATATGTTACAGAGAAGGAGGTGCTGGAAGTCTTAATGTGCATTAATTTAGATAATTCCCCAGGATCTGATGAAGTGTATCCCAGGATGTTGTGGGAGGTGAGGAAGGAAATTGTGGGTCCCCTAGCAGAGATAGTTGAATCATTGACAGTCACAGGTGAGGTGCCTGAAGATTTGAGATTGGCAAATGTTGTGCCTTTGTTTAAGAAAGGCTGGTAAAAGCCTGGGACCTACAAGTCAGTGAGCCTAATGTCTGTAGTGGGTAAGTTGTCTGAGAGACAGGATTTGCATGCATTTAGAGGGGCAAAGTCTGATTAGGGACAGTCAGCGTGGCTTTGTGAGTGGAAAGTCATGTCTCGTGAATTTGACTGAGTTTTATGAGAGGGCAACTAAGAAGGTAGACGAGGCCAGTGCAATTAATGTTGTCTACATGGACTTTAGCAAGGCCTATAATAGGGTACCGCCCAGTCGGTTGTTGCCTAAGGTTAAATCTCACGATTCCAAAGAGTGAGGTAGCCAATTGGATACAAAATTACAGAAAACAAAGGGTGGTTGTAGAGGACTGTTTTTCAAACTGGAGGCCTGTGACCAGCAGTGTGCCTCAGGGATCGGTGCTGGAAGCAGTTATTTATTATTTATATTAATGATTTGGATGAGAATTTAGGAGGCATGCTTAGTAAATTTGCAGATGACACCAATTTTGGTGCATAGTGAACAGTGAAAAAGGTTATCTGGGATTGCAAAGGAATCTTGATAAATTGGACCAATGGGAGTTTAATTTAGATAAATGTGACATGATGCATTTTGGTAGATCGAACTGGGGCAGGACTTACTCAGTTAGTTGTAGGGCATTGGGGAAAATTATAGAACAAAGAGATCTAGGGGTACAGGTTCATAACTCCTTGAAAATTGAGTCACAGCTGGACAGATGATGATGAAGGCATTTGGCATGCTTGGTTTCATTGGTTAGAACATTGAATACAAGAGTTGGAATGTCTTTTGAAATTGTACAATTCATTGGTAAGGACACACTTGGAATACTGTGTACAGTTCTGATCACCCTACTATAGAAAGGATATTATTAAACTAGAAAGAGAGCAGAAAAGATTTACTAGAAGTCTTCCGTGACCTGATGATTTGAGATAAAAGGAGGGGCTGGATAGACTGCGATATTTTTCCCTGGAGTGTAGGAGGCTCACAGGTATAGAGGTCTGTAAAATAATGAGGGGCATAGACAAGGTTAACATCTTTTCCCAAAGGTAGGAGAGTCTAAAACTAGAGGCCATAGGTTTAGGTTGAGAGGGAAGAGAGACAAAGGGGCAGAGGGGTAATTTTTTCACACAGAGAGTGGCGAGTGTCTGGAACAAGCTGCTAGAGGCAGTAGTAGAGTTGGGTATGATTTTGCCTTTTAAAAAGCATTTAAACAGTTATATGGATAAGATGGGTATAGAGGGATATGGGCCAAATGCAAGCAATTGGGACCAGCTTAGTGGTAAAAACTGGGCAACAAGGACAAGTTGGGCCGAAGGGCCTATTTCCATGCTGTAAGCCCCGATGACTCTATCTGCCATAAGCTTCCCTTTTTCTTATCCAATCCTGGAAAATCCTTGACATTCAGGGTTGTCTGGACTTGTTTCTCCCACTCTTCACTTTCATAGGAACGTGTTGGCCCTATACCCTTTTCCTTTTTGAATGAACTTCACTGCTTTGATGTAAATGTTCCTGCATGTATCTTCTCCTAGTTAATTTTGGTCATCCTATTAAAATTGGCCTTCTCCCAGTTCAGAATTTTTATTTCTGGTCTATCTTCTTCCCCTTGACCAGTCCTACCCCTCCCTACCTATATCTCTGTGATAGCAATAATATCATATTCCCATGTGTTAATCAGCACTCAACTCATCTGCTTTACTTATTGGGAAAGGGGAGTGTACAGCATGACCCGGGCATCCTTATGCACCAGTCACTGAGGATAAGCATGCAGTTGTAGCTGGAGGTAAAGAAGGGAAATGGCATGTTGGCCTTCATTGTGAGAAGTTTCGAGTACAGGAGCAGGAATGTGTTGTTGCAAACAGGGCCTTGATGAAGCCACGTCTAGAATTTTGTGTGCAGTTTTGGTCTCCTTTTCTGACTTGGGATTTTCTTGCTCTCGAGGGAGTGCAGTGAAAGTTTATCAGGCAGATTCTGGGGATCAAGAGACTGATGTATGAGGAGGAATTGGCTAGGTTTGGATTGTTTTCACTGGAGTTCAGATGAATGAGAGGGGAATCTCATGAAGACTTATAAAATTCTAACAGGACTAGACAGGGTAGATGGAGGAAGGATATTCCCAATGGTGGGGGAGTCCAGAACCAGGGATCACAGTCTGAGGATTCGGGGTAGACCATTTAGGACAGAGGTGAAACATTTCTTCATCTAAAGAGTGGTGAGCTTGGAATTCATTACCACACTACAGAAAGAGGCCACTTGGCCCCTCAAGTCTGCACCAACAATAGTCCCATCCAGGTCCAATTCCCATGACCCCAGGTTTTACTCTGTTAATCCCCCGACACTGAAGATAGGATTTTCTGGCTTGCCCCAAGGCTGGAAAACCTGCCTGAGGTCAATGGACATTTACATGGTTTGTGTCTTGCCCACTACGATTCCTGCTGCAGGTTGGGTCGATTTAGTATGGCGAATCCACTGAACACACAGATCTTTGTCACATATTGTGAAAAGCAAGAGACCCAGTATGGAGCTTTGCAGAATTTCCTTTCAGTCACAGAAAAAGAATCAAATAGAATCTTTTGCTCCCTGCCACTCAGCCGCTTCTTGCCCAAATTGCCATATCCCGTAGACATTTACTTTCCGACCAGTCTGTCATGAGAAACCTTGCCAAAAACCTTATTAAAAGACATGTAGATGACAGTATATCAAACACGAGGAAGGATCCTCACAGGATATTGATCTCTAAGTACAGTCTCTCTCAACTGAGTGCTTATTCTTCATGTTACCTTAGACAGTGCTGGATTTTAATACCTTCTCAGCTTAACTCAACATTGTTCTTACCTGGTATACAGATATATAATTTACATTTCAAATTATCAATAGTCAAGACTGAGTTATAGACTGGAATCTAATTGAAGGATTAATATGATTTATATATAAAATAACCAAAATGAGGAGTGAGTTACAGACTGCAATGCACTAACAGTCTAATATATAAAGGAATAACATGGTGAGTTACAGGCTGGAATCTGATTAAGGGTTTTTATATAAATGAACAATACATGGGGAGTGTGTTACACATTGGAATCCGATTGAGCGGTTTATACATAGAATTGCAGATTTCAAAGGGTTCCAACTGAAGGTTTTAGGTAACATTCAAGAACAAAAGAACACAAGAAATAGAAGCAGGAGTAGGCCACCAGACCCTTCAAGCCTGCTCTGCCATTCAATATGATCGTGGTTGATCTATGCCAGCCTCAGCTCCTTTACTGTGCCATTTCTCCATAGTCTTTATTCCTTGATATTTATCCATCTCCACTTTAAATACTTATAATGATCCAGCCTCCACTACCCCTTAGGGCAGAGAATTCCAGAGATTCACCACCCTTTGCCAGAAGAAATTTCTACAACCTCATTTTTAAATGACCTGCCCCTTTATCTTGTAGCAAGTTCCCTTATTCGAGACTTTCACATTAGTGAAAACATTTCACCATCTATCCTGTCACGACCCCTCAGGATCTTATATGTTTGAATAAAGTTACCCCTCACTCTTCTAAATTCCAAGTATTACAGACGCAGACCATTTTGTCTCTCTTGATTGGACAATTCTCCCATCCTAGGAATTGGCCTGGTGAATCTCCTTTGGATTGTCTCCGATGTAACTGTATCTTTTTTAAGATAAGGTGACCAAAACTGTATGCAATATTCCAGGTGAGGCTTCACTAACACCCTGTAAAATTATAATAAAACCTCCACATTTTTAAACTCCAACCCCTTTTGCAATAAAGGTTAAAACACCATTTGCCTTCTTAACTACTTGTTGGATCTACTTGCTGGCTTTTTGTGATTCATGCACTAGAACACCTGGGATTCCCCTGTACTTCATTCACCTGCAGTCTCCCACCATTTAGATAATAATCTGCCTTTTGATTCCTCCTGCCAAAGTGTAAGACCTCACACTTCCCCACATTAACTTCCATTTGCTAGGTTTTCACCCTCAAAGTATCCATATCCTGTTTCAAAATCACAGTATCCTCATCACAACCTGCCCTTCCATCTATCTTTGTATAATTGGCAAATTTGGAAACTTTACATTGTCTGTTCCTCTGGGTCATTAAGTGAATACTAAATGATTGTTGGCCAAGAATTGATCTGAAAAGGACCCATTTAGTTTCATTTTAGTTCCATTATTATTCTATCTGACAGCCAGTTTTCAATTTATGCTAACACATTTTCTCCAATTCTATGGGCTTTTATGCACCAACCGTTGATGTGACACCTTATCAAATGCCTTTTGGAAATCTAAAATCACTACATCTACAGGTTTCCTTCCATCTATTCTCTCTGTTACATTCTCAAAGAATTCAAGCAAATTTGTCAAATATGATTCACCTTTCATAAAACCATGTTGACAAGGTTTGATTATAATTAGCTTTCCTAAATGATAAGCTATTTCCTTTTTGATTCTTGACTCCAGTATCTTGTCAATAATACATGTTAAACTAACTGGCCTACAGTTCCCTGCCTTCTGACAGCAGACACCGCAAAGCTCAAATTGCTTAAAATTTAAGTGTAAATCTTGCCAATGTAAACTCTTTTATTAAGAAAATGTGGAATTTCAAAGCTCATCAATCTTATTAATAACGATGAAGTATTGTAACTTTTAGTTTCTGTGATATTGTAAGTTGGTGCATTTGATTTAGGAACCATAAAACATGGAAGATTACAGCATACTACAGGCCCTTTGGCCCTCAATGTTGCACCGGCCTGTGAAACCAATCTAAAGCCCATCTAACCTACACTATTCCAAAATCATCCATGTGTTTATCCAATGACCATTTAAATGCCCTTAGTTTTGGCGAGTCCACTACTGTTGCAGGCAGCGCATTCCACACTCTTACTACTCTCTGAGTAAAGAACCTATCTCTGACATCTGTCCTATATCTATAACCCCTCAATCTAAAGCTATGGCCCCTCGTGCTAGCCATCTCCATCCGAGGAAAAAGGCTCTCATGTCCACCCTATCTAATCCCCTGATCATCTTATATGCCTCTATTAAGTCACCTCTTAACCTTCTTCTCTCTAACAAAAACACCCTCAAGTTCTTTAGCCTTTCCTCATAAGACCTTCCCACCATACCAGCAATATCCTGGGAAATCTCCTCTGTACTCTTTCCAATGCTTCCACATTCTTTCTACAATGTGGTGACCAGAACTGTACGCAATACTCCAAGTGCAGCCACACCAGAGTTTTGTACAGCTGCAACATGATCTCATGGCTCCTAAACGCAAGAAGTATGCCTTCTTAACAACTCTATCAATCTGGGTGCTAACTTTCAGGGATCAATGCACATGGACACTGAGATCTCTCATCTCAACCACACTACCAAATAACTTACCATTAGCTCTGTATTCCTGTTACTCCTTCCAAAGTGAATCACTTCGTACTTCTCCGCATTGAACTCCATTTGCCACCTCTCAGCCCAGCTCTGCAGCTTATCTATGCCTCTGTAACCTGCAACATCCTTCTGCACTGTCCATAACTCCACTGACTTTAGTGTCATCCACAAATTTACTAACCCATCCTTCTATGCCCTCATCCAGGTCATTTATAAAAATGACAAACTGCAGTAGTCCCAAAACAGATCCTTGCGGAATTTCAAAGTTCATGAATCTTATTAATAATAATGATGAAGTATTGAAAGCTGTGGATCTAGGGAGCTTGACTGGAGCTATCAAAACTGGGAATGTTGTTGCTTCAGGAGACAAAGCCAGGAAAAGGGAGCTGAGATACGTATCAGCATGGCATTGGCAGGACCACTTCCTGATTCTACATGAAGGAGGAACAAATATAAGGTGAATCAAGCTGATTGCTTCTCAGCCTTTTGGCTAGAGTCAAGTGTGAGATCAGATGTAATGCCTGTTGCTGTTAGCTTGGATCTAGTATGTCTCTTTTGTGGGGACGAACTGGATTCATTGCGAATTTGAATTGGTTTTTGGAGCAAGCGGGGAGATGGATTAGGGGTTTACCCTATCCATTCTGTGCATTGCCTTCATAATTCTGAGAAAAGGATTTTTTTTAAAACATTGAGGACATTAATCTTGGATTTTAAATGGTTCCTCCTCACAGATGCTGAGTGTTTCCAGCATTGTTTCTGTTTTAGGTGAAAGTTTTTGGAAGTTGTTGGGTTCATGAGGAGGGGAAGGTTCAGCGAGATGAGGATCAGGGGTGCTGAAAATTCAGGTCAGAGGAAGAGCCTAGGCAGTGATTGTGAAGGGTGGGAAATGGGAGAAAGAGCCTCCGATAGGAATCTTGGAACTCAGGACTGGACACAGTCAGATTTCCAAATAGAGCAGAAAGTTTGAAATGGCAAGACAGTACTTGAGGTGAGAGATGTGAGAGACATTGATTAAATAGCCACAAATTGTCTTATATTCTGATTTTTGTGCTGTTCCACCTTAAAAAAGTGAATTAATGGTTTTGGCAGATAGTCTGTCCCACTCTCAGATTCTGCTCAGTGAAACATTTACTCTGATTCTGTGACTGATCTCCATTTTGCAACAGCCATTCCCACAGATCCCTGACCCTCCCCCCATCCCACACAAACTGACCCACTGTTACACTGACATCCGACACTTCCTACTGACCAATTATACCCCCAACTGATCCTGACCCCCTCCCCTCCATACTGACCTCCAACACTCCCACACTGTATCTCTCTCACACTGACCCCCAGCAACACATTGACTCCTAATATCCCATACCGACCCCCAACACACTGACTCCCCCCATCTCCCCAACACACACCCACAATGTCCCATCAAACACCCCCAAAACAGGTACGGCACAGGGTTAGATATAGAGTAGTTCCCTTTACACTGTCCCCATCAAACTCTCCCAGGGCAGGGAATCAAGGTTTGTTTCAGCTCTGAGTAAATAAAGGAGTCTTGGTCCAAACACTTTTCACTTAACAAGCAGGAATGAATCAGCAGCCTTTTATCCCATCAGGGTGAGTCGGACAAACCCAGGTTCTGCAGATACAAGATCAATCTCTGATACCACCCCATTTGATTTTAACTTGTAACTTGTTTACAACATGGGAATGATTTGGCAAAAATGGCCCACAAGCAATCGCTGTAAAACTGAATAGGTGATGTCATTGCTTCTGTGGAACACAACTGATATTGAGGGCCAGTTATACTGAAAACCAGGACTCACTCAACAACTCTCCCTCCATGTCACAGATTTTGGATTCAAGTCTCAGTCCAGAGATTTTAATAGCCTGGGCTGATTCTCCAGTGCATTCCTGAAGATTGCTACATTGTTAGAGGTGTCATCTTTCAGATAAGATGTTAGACTGAGGGTCTGTGTATCCTCTCAGGTCCATGTTAGGGATTGAAGGCACTATTATCAGGAGAAGCAGGGGAATTTTGCCTGGTGAGCTAGCCAATCTAAATCAAATCAGGAAAACAGGTGATTGCGTCATTTATTACATTGGTCAGAGGTGACACGGTAGCACAGTGGTTAGCACTGCTGCTTCACAGCTCCAGGGTCCTGCGTTCGATTCTCGGCTCAGGTCACTGTCTGTGTGGAATTTGCACATTCTTCTTGTGTCTGGGTGAGCTTCCTCTGGGTACCCCGGTTTTCTCCCACAGTCCAAACATGTGTGGGTTAGGTTGATTGGCCATATTAAGAAATTGCCCTTTAGTGTCTAGGATAGCAGAGATTATTGGGTATAATATGTAGGAATATGAGGGTAGGGCTGGGTGGGATTGTGCTTGGTGCGGACTCAATGGGCTGAAGGGCCTCTTTCTGCACTGTAGAGTTCTATGATCTTTTCTCCCCCCACTTCCTCTTTTCTACATTCTACCTCTGTCCCATTCCTCCCCCCTTCCTCTCAACATCTTCATTTATTACAGCCTACAACTTCTCTGCTGTTTAGCCATTCACAGCCTTTATTCTCTTGTGGACAGCTATTAGCAATCTTTTCCCCTGGTTTTTATGGCTATGACTCATCATCCATTCCCTCCCCCACAGAGTAAATATTTCCCACTTTCTATGCCTTTTATCTTTGACAAAGGATGATCTGGACTCGAAACGTCAGCTCTTTTCTCTCCTTACAGATGTTGTCAGACCTGCTGAGATTTTCCAGCGTTTTCTCTTTTGGTTTTAAATTCTAGCATTCACAGTAATTTGCTTTTATTTCAGACTTGCTGCCTGATTCTTTCTCTCTCTGATGCAAATGATTCACAACCAGAAAAGATTGTCAGCTCCCGAGACAGAAAGATACATTTAAAAGGTTAAAGAAAGAGCGAAAACATCTTCACAGCACTAGCAGCTTCAGAAATAAGTAATGCTTCTCATGTTAATAGCAACAGGCAGCAAGGCTGACAAACAACAGGTGCAGTGGATCACAAACGAACAAATCTTTTGCTTGACAATATTAATCACACGCAGCCAAAGATCAGTAGCCACTCCAGTCACCTCCCAGCTCACTTTGCTACAAAGAAATGTCAAATTTCATCTTTTCATTTTTTTGCCTCTTTATAATTTTCTTTTAATAATTCTTATCTCTTTTGTACAATCTTTTTAATATCACCTATATTATAACAGTGACTACATTTCAACAATAACAGCTCAAATACCTATAGCATGTCTCAATGTATATCAACCATGCATTTCACAGGAGGATTTTCAAACAAAGTTTGACAGCGAGTCACATGTTCATTGCCCATAAAGCACTTTGGGACATTCTGTGAAAGACGAAATTCACATTCTGTGAAATACTGAAATGCAAGTCCCTTTCTTTAACGCCTCTCTTGAACATGAACACAAACATTAAAAGTTCATCCAGAAAGTATACCTTGGACTCATTACTGGAACATACAGTTTAATTCTGATGCCAGTTCCTGGAAATATCAGTGATGTAAGCTGGGAGTAAACATAGTTTTGTGGTTATTCTTTTCGAACAACCTTCATTGAAATGTTACTGGGATGACTATTGCTGAGAAATGCTTTGTATGGTAGAGAAAGGTCATTGTGCAGGTTTTCAGAGTGGCATAGTGGTTAGTACAGCTGCCTCACAGCGCCAGGGCCCAAGTTCGATTCCTGGCCTGGGTCACTGTCTGTGTGGAGTCTGCACACTTTCTCCATGTCTACATGGATTTCCTCTGGGTGTTCTGCTTTCCTCCCACAGTCCAGAAGATGTGCTGGTTAGGTGCATTGACCATGCAAAATTCTCCCTCAATATATCTGAACAGGCACCTGAGTATAGTGACTAGGGGATTTTCACAGTAACTTCATTGCACTGTTAATGTAAGCCTGCTTGTGATATTAATAAATGAACTTAAAGCTTTAAACTTCATGAATAATAATCAATAATATTAATTTTTATAAAATAATTTTATAATCTATTTAAACCTGCTCCAGCTTCATGATTCTATTGCTGGAAGCTTCAGACTCAGGTTTTGAATCTGTTCTCCTCCTGCACTTTAGGGATCAATAGACTAGTTTCTACTCATGAATGCGGAGGCCCATTTATCCCATTCTAGAAGTTGAGCTCAACAAATTTGACACAAACTTGTCTGATCTGCATGGCTCAGTATTAAACCTTGTACCACCTGAGCCATTCTCTGGAACTTTTGTTAAATGCAATTTTATTCAGGTAGGGACGTAAAATTGCTTTACTTTGAAAAGACATCCTCAGTCCTCTTCCTTCTCCAAACTGAGGGGAAGTTATTTATACTAACTTCCTCTCGGTCACAACAGATAAGTTCAGATCACAGCTGGGACTTAAAACTTGGGCTTTGACCTGTCTGTTCCTACCTCCTGATTCACATCCAATCAGTATGTAAAATCCTGGTGTGCATGCCCTTCCTTTTCCTCAGTAGAATTGAAAACTGCAATGCTGTATGAGCAATGTCACACCTCTCTGCACTGTCACCACTCTCCCATAAGGAAATGAACATTCCCCACACCACCTTCCTCACACTTTCCTTCCCAAGACCTCAAAGACTCTCAACCATTCCTGCCACCAAAAAAGATACTTTTAAAACCCAATTCAGCAGGACAATGCAATTTGATTGTACCGCCTCTCTCTCTCTCACCTTTTAGTTCTGTGTTGTTACTCTGTAGTAGGCTAGGCCATCCCTTTGGTTCCCCAATGAAAAACTGATAGAAAAAGGCAAAAAGTTAAATACAAAGCAGATTGGTGACTCATGGACAAGCAGGAAGACCTCAGCGTGAGTCTGTTGTCATCCTCGCTTGAACAATGTGTCTCAGTAAGGGGTGCTCATATAAATGGCAATTCAGCTTTTATAGCCTCTACTTCCTGGAGGAATGTAAGTACATGCCTTCATTTCACCAAGGATACCTATAAATGTTAGAAAGAAATTGCTTCGTCCGTTAGCAAACAGATCCATCACCTCACAGCTCCTCTTCCAGAGTAATACAAAGTGGTGCACGTTTTTCAAAGAGAGATTCTTTCAAAGCAAGTTTTATCCCCAGATAGTGCAAATGGAGAAGAAGAATCAACCCCAGTGAGAGTCAGCACCTTCAGGAGAGGGGCTGAACCCCAGTGAGAGTCAGCACCTTCAGGAGAGGGGCTGAACCCCAGTGAGAGTCAGCACCTTCAGGAGAGGGGCTGAACCCCAGTGAGAGTCAGCACCTTCAGGAGAGGGGCTGAACCCCAGTGAGAGTCAGCACCTTCAGGAGAGGGGCTGAACCCCAGTGAGAGTCAGCACCTTCAGGAGAGGGGCTGAACCCCAGTGAGAGTCAGCACCTTCAGGAGAGGGGCTGAACCCCAGTGAGAGTCAGCACCTTCAGGAGAGGGGCTGAACCCCAGTGAGAGTCAGCACCTTCAGGAGAGGGGCTGAACCCCAGTGAGAGTCAGCACCTTCAGGAGAGGGACTGAACCCCAGTGAGAGTCAGCACCTTCAGGAGAGGAGGGGAAGGGGTCAGAAGAGCAAATTTTTTGGGAATAATGGGAGAGTTGAATTTACAAGATTCCTTTAAAATTGTAGCCTCTCTACTCTTCAGGAATTACCATCTCCTCTTCCTCACCTAGAATATTATGTCGAGTTCTGGGAAACACTTTAGGAAGGATGTCAAAGCCTTAGAGAAGGTTCAGAGGAGACTTATTAAAATGCAAGTAGGGATAACGGACTTCAGTCATTCAGAGAAACAGGAGAAGCTGGAGTTATGCACCTTAGAACAGAGAAGGATAAGGGGAGATTTAATTGAGGTGTTCAAAATCATGAATGATTTTGATAAATAAGCAGAAACTGTTTCCAGTAACAGAATGATTGGTAACCAGATTAAGGTAGTTGACAAAAGAACCAGAAGTGACAAGAGGAAACATTTTTTATATGTAGCAAGTTATTGTATATGTGAAGGTACATATGGAAAGGCAATGAAAGCTGATTCAATAGTAACTTCCAAAAGCTGTGGGGAAAGAGCAAGGAAGTGGAACAAATCGGATAGCCCTTTCAAAGAGTCAGTACAGACATGATGGGTTGAATGGCTCCTTCTGCATTGTACAATTCAATTATTCAACGATTTGTTTGGAATTATGCTGATCATTGTTTGTTACATGGATCAATCTTTCCTCCAGTTCTCATATAAATGTCCAAAATGTGGAAGGTTTCAACATAGAGGAAAGCATTGATGAAAGTTTGTCTAAAAAAAGTGAGTCAGATCTTCATTAATTTTCCATGGGAATGAACTTCTCAGTCAGATTTCTTTGGTACAAAATTTAGTAAAATGCCCCATTCTGTATCTTTGAACAAAAGACATAAAAGAAATAACATTTTTAAGGGCTTGCCAATGGGGTTAGAAAGCATCAAGTGACAGAACTATGTGGAGTGGGAAGGTGTCAGGTTTGATGAATTACCTCAGGCAATGTGGTGATACAGTATTACTACAGAGTGAACTCACTACCATCTAGTACAGGATAGGAAAATCACACTCTCTCCACCCGTAAGAAAGTACATTTTTGTGGACTCCAGAGTTGCTTGTTGGTTGAAGCAACAAGGGTGAGGTGGGGTTGCTGCCACCTGTGGAATATGACCCTAGCATGAGAAGAATAAACGTGGGAGGAGGGGGTATAACTTAACAAAGAGTCCCTTTGGGATTTAACTGATCCTTGTTGTAACACTGTCTCATTATGCAGGACTGAAAATTGCGACAATTTTGATTTACACTAACACTCATTGAGTGACAGGCAATGATAGACTGTAATTGACAGACTGTGTAGCAGACTGTGAATGATGCACTGAGTATCACAGAGTGACAGACAGTGAGTGACAGACAATAAGTGCTACTTATAGAGAGTGACTCTTATTTACATAGAAACTAAATGGAAATGTTGGATGCAATTCCAAAACTCAGCTGTTAGATTTTCTTCTGCTTGTACAGGGTGTAAATTTCTTTACATAACCTTGTGCTTATAAACATAAGCTTTTGTTGTTGCAACTATTGTTCCTGAGCTGAGCGTCATGCTATATTTGAGGGACGTTAGTCACTTCTTGGCCATTGTTGTTGTGATCGAGGTGATTCCTGACTTTAGACAGACCCACTTGTTGTCGGAGTTCAAAATGAAGTGCATCATTTTAATTTTGGATGATAATGTGAAGTGGGTAATATAGAATCACTAGCCCCTTATATATCTTTCCAAATGTCCTTTTCCACTGATGTCAATTCTCCCAGAGTCAAAAATACCCGCAGTAGGATTATAGACGTTTATCACTCTAAAGGAGACATCTAATCTGTTCCCTTCCTTTCTTAGAGCATTCTGAATCTCATCCTGCTGCCCTGCTGGTCACCTTACATCATTCTCTGTTTCAAATATTAATCGAATTTTCCACAAAGAGATGGATTTTTTTTATTCATTCATGGGACATATGTGTTGTTGGCTAGTCAGCATTTATTGCCCATCCCTAGTTGCCCTTGAGAAGGTGATGTAGCTGCTTTCTTGAATCTCTGCAGTCCAAATGCTGTGCTAATGTCCATGTGCCATTAGGGAGGGAATTCCAGGATTTTGATGCAGTAACTGCGAAGCAATGGCAATATATTTCCAAGTCAGAATGGTGTGTAGCTTGGAAGGAAACTTGCAGATAGTGATGTTCCCATGTATCTGCTGTCCTTGTCCTTCCAGATGGAAGTGGCCATGGGTTTGGAAGTGCTGTCTAAGGATCTTTGCTGCAGTGATCTTATAGACAGTACACACTGCCTCTACTGAGCAACGGTGATGGAGGGATTGAATGTTTGTGAATGTGCTGCCAATCAAGCGGGCTGCTTTGTCCTGGATGGTGTCAAGCTTCTTGAATGTTGCTGAAGCTGCACCCATCCAGAGTAAGTGAAGAGCATTCCCCTGACTTGTGCCTTGCAGATGATGGATAGGCCCTGGGAAGTCAAGAACTGAGTTACTTGCCACAGTAATCTTCTGACCTGCTTTTGTAGCCACTATGTTTATGTGGTGAGTCCACTTGAGTTTCTGATCAATGGTAACCCCAAGCATATTGACAGTGGGGATTCAGTGATGGTTACACTATGGAATGTCAAGGGGCAGTGGTTAGAATGCCTCTTGTTGCTGATGGTCATTGCCTGGCAGTTATATCATGCAAATGTTACTTGCCCCTTGTCAGCCCAAGCTTGGATATTGTCCAGATCTTGTTGCATTTGAACATCAAGTTATTGCTGAGCAGGTGCTCAAGGTGTTGACCCTTTCCATCACTTTACTAATGATGAGAGTATACTGATTAGGCAGTAATTGGCTGGGTTGGATTTGTCTTGCTTTTTGTGTACAGGACATAACTGGGCAATTTTCTATATTGTTGGGTAGGTACCAGTGTACTGGAAGAGCTTGGCTAGGGAGGTAACAGGTTCTAGAACACAAATCTTCAGTGTTATTGCTGGAATGTTATTAGGGTTCATTGCCTTTGCAGTAAACTGTGCCTTCAGTTGTTTCTTGATATCACATGGAGTGAATTGAATTGACTGGAGACCGGTAACTGAGATGTTGGAGATCACTGGAGGAAGCCGAGATGGATTATTCACTCGGCATTTCTGCCTGAAGATTGCTGCAAATACTTCAGTCTTATCTTTTGCATTGATCTGCTGGGCTCCTCCATCATTGAGGATGGAGATATTTGTGGAGCCTCCTCCTCCAGTGAGTTATTTAATTGTCCAGCATTCTCGACTGGTAGTAGAAGTACTGTAGAGTTTACACTGATCTGTTGGTTGTGAGATCACTTAGTGGGCTCGTTGGGCCGAAGGGCCTGTTTCCCGTGCTGTGTTGTTCTTTGTTCTTTGTTCTTTGTTTTGTCTATCACTTGCTGTTTTTGCCAATAACATACAAGTAGTCCTGTTGATAGCTTCATCAGGTTGACACCTCATTTTTAGGTCTGCCTGCTGTTATTCCTGGCATGCCCTCCTGCACACTCCATTGACTCAGGCTTGATCCCCTGGCTTGATGATAATGGTTGAGTGGGGGATATGCCAAGCCATGAGGTTGCAGGTTGTGCTGGAGTATAATTCTACTGCTGTTGATGGCTCATAGCACCTCATGGATTCTCAATCTTGAGTTGCTAGATTGATTGGAAGTCTGTCCCATTTAGCACAATAATAGTCCTACATAATATGACAAAGGTTATTCTCAATGTAAAGATAGGACTTTGTCTCCAAAAGGAGTGGGCAGTGACCACTCTTACCGATACTATCATGGACAGATGCATCTGCAGCTGGCAGATTGGAAAGAGTGAGGTCAAATATGTTATTTCCTCTTGTTGGCTCTTTCACCACCTGCTGCAGACCCAGTCTAGCAGTTATATTGTTTAGGACCCAACCAGCTCAATCAGTAGTGCTGCTACCGAATCATTCTTGGTGGTGGACATTGAAATCCCCCATCCAGAGTACATTCTGCATACTTGCTACTTTCAGTGTTTCCTCTAAGTGTTGTTCAACATGGAGGAATATTGATTCAGCTGAAAGAGGATGATATGTGGTAATTAGTAAGAGGTTTTCTTGCCCATGTTTAACCAGAAGCCATGGCATTTCATGGGTTCTGGAGTCAATGTTAACTCCCTCCTGATTGCATACACTGTGTCGCACCTCTGCTGGGTCTGTCCTGCTGGTGGGACCAGACAAAATGTAGCGATGCCGGCATCGGACTGGGGTAAACACAGTAGGAAGTCTGACAACACCAGGTTTCTACCTAATATGTTGCAAGAAAAGAAGTTCCAAAGCGTGGTACATTGGGGAGACCATGCAGACACTACGACAGTGGATGAATGAACACCGCTCAACAATCACCAGGCAAGATTGCTCCCTTCTTGTTGGTGAACACTTCAGCGGTCACGGGCATTCAGCCTCCGACCTTTGGGTAAGCATTCTCCAAGGTGGCCTTCACGTCACACGACAGCGCAAAGTTGCTGAGCAGAGACTTATAGCCAAGTTCCGCACGCATGAAGATGGTCTCAACAGGGATCTTGGCTTCATGTCACATTATCTGTAACCCCCATGACTTGCCTGGGTTAGCAAAAAACCTCACTTACTGTGCTGTCTGGAGACAATACACATCTCTCTAACCTGTGCTCAGTGCTCTGTCCACTCACATTGTTAGCCACTTTAAGACTTGAATAGCAGGTTAGCTGCAAAGATTCACATTCTAATCAGTGATCTGTAAACAGTTTGTGCTATTATATGTGCTGTTGGAGACCAGAACACCTCATTCACCTTACGAAGAGGTCGAAACACCTCGAAAACTTGTGAGTTTATTATCAAATAAATTGGTTGGACTTAAACCTGGTGTTGTCAGACTTTCTACTGTGGGACCAGACATATCCAGGGATAGGAAAGGTGATGTCTGGGATGTTATCTATAAGGTAGGATTCTGTGAGAATGACTATGTCAGGCTGTTGCTAGACTAGTCTGGGAGAGAACTCTCCCAATTTTGGCCCTGGTCCACAGATGTTAGGGGCTGTTTGTTTTGCTTTTGTTTTTTTTCGGTGCCTATGTTGATGCCAGGTGACCATCCAGTTTCATTTCTTTATTGAGATTTTGTAGTGATTGTTACAATTGAGTGGCTTGCTAGGCCATTTCAGAGAGCATTTGAGAGTCAACCACATTGTTGTGGTTCTGGAGTCACATCTAGGCCAGGCCAGGTCAGGACAGCAGATTTCCTTCCCTAAAGGACATTCCCTAAACCAGATGATTTTTCTGAAGATCGACAATGGTCATCAGTAGGTTCTTAATTCCAGCTTTTTTTTATTGAATTCAAATTCTGTGTTGATGGGATTTGAACCTGAGTTCCCAGAACATTATCTGGGTTTCTGGATTAATAATCAGGCAATAATACCACTCTGCCATCATCTCCCCTGAAGTTTTTTCTGAATTGCTTCCTGCAATAAACCATTCCATGTGCTCCAACAAAGCTCCATATGATGACACCTCTTTTAACCTCTCGCCTGATTCTCTCAGTGATAGTTTGAAGTTGATGATATCGCATCATGACTGATTCTCCAACTGGAAACACCAGGTTGTAAAGGAAAGTAGCAATTTGGGTAACATTGTGCAGATTAATTCAGGCAGGAATGGAGAGCTTAATAATTACAATAAAGCATTAGCAGCTAAAACCACATCAGGACAAAATAGGAAAAGTTAGAGTTAGATAAATGAGTTGTATCAGCTATCACTGAGATGCAGCTAAAAGGTATTTTAGATTGGGAAATTCAAAAAGGAGACAAAATGGGTTAATTCCTGATAATGATATACAAGGTAAAGATATTAGAAGAATCTTTTCCGACAAAATCAGGATGTGGAATCAGTATGGGAGCTAAGAAATAATAAAGGTAAAAAAATACTGATGGGTGTAGTTTATCAGCCCCCTGACAGTAATTGTGATGTTGGGCAGATCTAGAATTCAGAGGAACATGAAGCAACGTAATAATCATGAGGGACTTTAACTTTCATGTAAATGCAGCAAATCAACTGGCAAAATTAGATTGGAACACATACTCATTGAATGTTTTGTAGACCAATGTGTTGCCAAACCAACTCAGGAATGAGCTACTTTCAAACCTAATATTGTGAAATGAAACAGGATTAATTAGTAGTCGTATAGTAAATAACATACAGGCATCTCGAGAAATTAGGAAAATAAATGGTATACTAGTCTATATTGCAACTGGTTTGTAGTTTAAGAGTCAGGAGGTTTTGCTACAATCATGTAGGATTTAGTGAAACTGTAACTAGACTACTGTGAATAGTTTGGTTTTCTTACTTAATGTAGGAAAGACATGTCTTAGAATGAAGATTGATTTCTGGATGAGAGGGCTATGCTTTGAGGAGACATTGAGGAGAATGGACCTTTACTTTCCAGAAGAATGAAAAGTGATCTTATTGAAATGACTTTGAGGGCTGGGCAGGTTAGATGCAAGGGGTTTCAGTGGCTGATGAGTCTATAATTAGAGCTTATAAACTCTTACAATACAGTGAGTGCCATTTCAGATTGTGATGAGGAGAATTTTCTTCACAAAGGATTATGCATCATTGGATTTTTTTATTCTGGGGTACAGCATAACGAAGAGTATTTAAAGACATATTGATAAATTTATGAGTACTAAGGAAGTTGAGGAAAATAGAATTGATATTTCATCACTATCCTCATCCCCACCCCAAGCTGCATTCTCATCCCTAACTGCACCCCCAATTATATCCTCACCCCCATCCCCACCCAAAGTGTATCCTCACCCCCATCCCCACCCCAAACTGTATCCTCACCCCAACTACATCTCAAGCTAAATCCTCATCCCTAACTGTATCCCTAACTGTACCCCTCACTCCCATCCCCACCCAAACTCTATCCTCACCCTTAACCACACCCCGAGCAGAGTCCTCACCTGTAACTGCACCCCAAGCAGTATTCTCATCCCTACTCACATCCAACCCACATCACAACACTATTGCCAATTTGTGAATCATTCTTAAGTTTTGGCCTCTCTCACTCTACCAGAAACTAGGTTCATTCTCTGGAATTTCAAAAATGGTAACAGTGAGGGTGATTCTCCCATCGCGACCGGCAACGTTTCTGTTGGGTCGGGCCGGGAGATGTGCATCGTCAGCCTTTTTCCAGGATTTGCGCATGCGAGGGGAATGCACGCACATCTCCCAGAGTCGGAGAACAGTTGGAAACCAGACCATGCTAGAAACTGGCGAGAAAAGAGGTAAATCATTTGATTTTTTTTCATTGTAGTTTAGATATGTTTTCAATTTCATTACAGGATCCTGATTGAATTGTCCACCCCGTCAGGGGGTTTAGAGTAGCTCCCCATGTTTGGGGAACTAGTGGGAGATCACGCCAGAATGAAGGGGGGAAATCGGGGCCCCACAGCGGGTCAGGCAGTGGGTGGCGGTGCCCTCTGGGCATGGTCACCCTGGTAGTGCCAGTCTGTGTACCTGGCATTGCCCAAGGGGCAAGGTGCCCATTCCCAGTGGGCACCCTGCACTGCCCACAGGGCATCAGGCAATGCCAAGAGGGCAGGGTCAACTATGAGCAGTGCTAGGGGTGGGGGTGTCTCGCTCCCAGTCTGCATGGCAATTAGTATAAGATGGAGGGAGGAGAGCGATGGGCGGGGATGCGGTCTGCTGGGGGGTGCCTGCCTGTCCGGGGGGTCTAACCCATGGAGAGTAGTGGTGGGGAGGTCTGCTAGGATGGTGGTGTGGGTGGGTTCGCTGTTGCTGCATACAGGGGGTTAGACATCCAGAATGGGGTGTTGAGGCTGGCCCATGCTGGAATTGTTGTGGGGGATGCTAGAGGGGCAGCACTGCAGGGGTCCTGAGCTGACCAACGATTGAGTTGGCCTGCAAATGGGGAGTTTGACAGATCGAGGCCATTGTGCATGTGCAGAGTTCCAGAACTGTCAGACTTGGGCATGAATAGGC
The DNA here is from genome assembly GCA_024679065.1 of Sphyrna mokarran. Taxonomy (NCBI): domain Eukaryota; kingdom Metazoa; phylum Chordata; class Chondrichthyes; order Carcharhiniformes; family Carcharhinidae; genus Sphyrna; species Sphyrna mokarran. The sequence goes on along the minus strand of JAGIQG010000028.1, from coordinate 17,733,341 downwards.
CTGTCCCCTTGGGTTTTTAATGAGATTCATGATTGGGAGCTCTGCAGTGCAGATTGGGGAGATTTGAGTGTGAAGTTGAACTGAGAAAACAGTCGTGATCTAGAACAGTTTTCCCACAATTCCTACCAACTTTTGGGAGAATTGCCGCCAATATAACCAGGGTGGAAGAAATAGAATTTCTGTTTCAGTTTGGCAGAGTTTAGTCATGATGACACCACCTAGTGTAAAAATAACTCAAATTTAGACCCACAGAGGGAGAGACAAGCTGATTGGCATTGAAATGATGATCCAAACTGTTTTAAGCTTATTTATTAGTGTCACAAGTAGGCTTGCATAAACACTGCAATGAAGTTACTGTGAAAATCCACTAGTCGTCACACTCTGGCACTTGTTTGGGTACACTGAGGGAGAATTTAGCGTGGCCAATGCACTTAACCGGCACATCTTTTGGACTGTGGGAGGAAACTGCAGCACCCCGAGGAAGCCTGTGCAGACACGGGGAGAACTCGAAGACTCCACGCAGACAGTGACCCAAGCAGGGAATCAAACACAGGTCCCTGGAGCTGTGAGATAGCAGTGCTAACCAGTGTGCCACCATGCTGCCCTTGTGATTACTTTGTGTTTCAGCACAGAACGAGGTACCAATGCAACAAGTATGGCAGCATTAGACAGTCAGCATGGCATACATGCCAGGGCTACCTGTTAAGCAGCTATTCAATGTTGGCAGATTCTATAATAATTATTAACCTGGCATGGGACCACAGTCCATTCATTATTCTGATTTTGCCAAATATAAATTCTTAGACTCCAAATGTTCAAAGATTGAACTTTGACCAATGCAGAACATACAAGAATGCAACTTTAACATTCGGTATGCTAATTTGGTCATTGTTTGGAAATGCAGTTAATTTACAGCCTTACAGGCAGTCACCCATAATGCTGGAGGTTGCTTTGAATGAAAAGTTGATTGTTATTCATAAATTCTAACAGAGTTTTGAAATACATCTCATCACTGAAAAACAAAGACACAGCAAAAGATATTCGACACATTTTTATGCCTGTCTCAATATTAGGGGTTAGGATCAAAATTTCATACTTTGTATTCCCAATAGTGACGAGAACATAAGAAATATTTTCATCTTTACTGACTATCTGGTAATTGAGTAATTGCTCCTCCCTCTTTCATCACCCCCTCTCTCCCACCATACCCTCTCCCACCATCACCCCTGACTGTCTCAGGGTAACTTTCAGTCAGAAGCTTCAAGCCCTATTCTGATTGGCATTGAGTTTATAAACTTGAGTTTATAAATCAGGCTGCTGAGAGTGTGCCATATTGTTGGAAATGCCATTTTTTGTGTGAAATGACCTCAAGGCACCAGTTTGAAAAGGAGTAAGGGAGTTTTTTTAATAGAATCTATACAGGGCAGAAAAAGCCATTTGGCCCATCAATTCTGCCCTGGCTACCTCACCCTATCCCCCATAACCTTGTGCATTTATCATGGCTAATCCACCTAACCTAGCCATCTTGGATACTAAGGGAAAATTTGACACGGCTAATCCACCCAACCCACACATCTTTGGACTATGGGAGGAAACCGGAACACATGCAATCATAGAGAGAAGAGGCAGTGACCCAAGGCTGGAATTGAATTCAGGTCTCTGCAGCTTCAAGGTAGCAATGCTAACCATTGTGTCTAGTTTTCCCTAGTCAATATTTATCTCTCAACCAACATCATTAAAAGTAGATAGTATCATGGAAAAGTTATAGAGCTGAAAAAGACATTCAGCCAATCATGTCTGCACCAGCTAAAAATGAGAGAAATAAATTAGCCGCTCATTTTAATCCCACATTCCAACACCTGGTCTATAGACTTGCAGATTTCAGCACTTTGGATACACATCCAGGTACCTTTTAAATGCATTTTGGCCTCAATCACCAACTTAGTCAGTGAATTCCTGATTTCTTCATGTCCCCTCTAATCCTTCTACAATTAATATGGTTAATTATTGCACTGTCAGTGGGAGCATGTTGGCACAAATTGACTTTTGCCTTTCCTTATATTGCAACACAAAATTATTTCATTGACTGTAAATCACTTTGGGATGTTGTGAGACTACAAAAACTAAAAACATGAATGCAATTATTCAATTATTTTAATAAAACCTGTCAGATTTCCATCCCATCATGGCAGGTTTTCAAATGGGCATGAAATCTTCTCAGTAAGTGAAGATTAAAATCTAATTTCATAAGTATGTCCATGCCACTCTTTCTGACAGGCGTGTTCAGCCTGGCAGAGGGAAGTCAGGACCCCAATCAGCTGGAAACCTCCTTTCAAGGTCCAATCTGAATTCTGGTGGCTGGTTTAGTACTGTCCCCACACTGCCCCCCCCACCCCCCCCACCCCACCATCCCCCTCCATACAACCATCCTGAGGCAGTTTGTTCACTTGGCCGTTGTTAATGGCTACAATAAGACTCTGGGGCAGGGAGCTGTTAAGAAGGGCAAGGTTGGGGTGAAGAATGACCCGTGTGAATAAATTCAGACTAACTTTTTCAGATTTCCAGGGCCCTACCACATCAAATTGCATTGAAACAGAAGTTTCAGGGCAGTAAAAGATTGAAGGGTTTCACTGAAATAGAATTTTGTCACACTGACAGATAATAGGCCAAAGGTTGAGTCAAAGAGGTAAGTTTAAAAGCATGTGTTTAAGTGGGAGGCCACAATGTTTCCGGAGGGAATTCTGAGAGTTTAGAACTCAGTCAGCTGAAGGTATAGTCACCAATGGTGAGGTGAAGAAAACTCAGTAAGAATCTGACAACACCAATTTTAAATCCAACAGATTTATTTGATAGTAAATCTGCGAGCTTTCGACTTTCACCTTCGTCAGGCAAACGAGGTGAAGAAAATCCAGGAGGTACAGGAAGTCAGGAGTGGAGAAGCTGAGAGTTACAGAGATGACATGGATGGGAGTTTTAAAATCACCTGGTAAACAGATTATTGCAAACAAAATGTCAAACCTGATACAGAGGAGATTGAAAAGGGTCCACCACTCGAGGCCGGCAAATATTTGGCTCTCCCTAACAACAAAGAGGGTGTGCGCCCACCATGTGCGTTAACCGGACCGTGAGGCCATCCAGCCCCATCTCCGGGGGTCCTTGTAACATCCCCATTGTGTGGAGTGACCACAGCAAAGATTTCGCCTTGTTGGCTCCTGTTCGCTCCTCTTTGGAATTGGGGTCGGTACTTGGTTTAATTTGATTTGATTTATGGGGCGGGTGTTTGAAGGTCAGTCTCGCAAATCCAAGTTTGAAATCCCAGTCATTTTTTGAATTCGGATCATCTCACTGAGTTGGACTGATTGCAACTGAGCTCCTCTACCCGTTACAAACGTATAATTATGAAACACTCGCACATAAAACATGTGTACATAAGTATATGTTTAGATTAATTTGCATTAATATCTGAAATATTTGTCTTAATCCTCTATCTCTTGCTACAAATCCATAACATAATAAATAACGTATTAAATGCACTCTTCCGGCTAACTTTTCCCATTGACGTTTCTCTCCCCCGCATCTAATGCAGACTAAACATTATATAAAGAAAATATAAAACATTATTGTGCCTGTATCCAGGGAACCGTTGCTCAGTGAACCCTTCACCTAAGTAACACAATCTTCATTTCTTTTAAAATATGCTCTTAAAGGAAGAGCAATGCGCCCCCCGTTCATTACCTGTTAACTGGAATGGTGAGATGATCAGAATGAGGAGGCTTAAAGTTCTCCATTTCTGTTCCATTGCTGACCAGAACGCTCTGTCCACTTTGAATCTCATTCTGCTGGTTTGGCCTCAACAGTTCACCCTCAGACCATGCGGACATCTCATGTGAGAAAGAGACAGCAGATCCTCGATTTGCAAGTGGAACTCTTTATTCCCTCAGCTTGTCCTGTGGCAAATCAGTTACTTATCTTGCAGCCTCTCTCCCTCAGTTCCTGCTTTGAGCGATTGGGAGGTTCCCTAGTTCGAGAGCAGCGCGGGTTTCGGATCCTTGCTCCGACTCTGGGATCAGTCTAATAAACTTCGCAGCGAGATGGTACAGTTAGGAAGAAGGTTTCGCTTGGTCCCACCCTGGACAAAGAAACACTGCAATAACTGTACACATTTTTCAACACAATAGCCAGCGATATGTCAACAAATGATGATATGATTTTAGTTAAAAGGATTAATACCTGTGTTTCTGATGACTAAAAAAAAATGCATTATCATTAATTAGGTTATTGGTTTTAAGCCAAGTGACCAGGGCGGTCTCAAGGTATAAATTACCTTTACTGTACTATTCAATCAATCACTCTGCTTGGTTTAATCTTTGCCATGCTCTGCGTGTTTTCTAAATGAGTTTTTGTTGTGATCATTTACACAGAAACGTTCCGCCTATTTTAACAACATGCGTAACATCACACACAGGAATTTGGCAGGAGTGCCTTCACTGACACATCACCCCAGGATTTTCCTCACCTTTTTGCAAGAGTGCTGGAAAAGATTATTAACAGGATGATGTTCCAGAGGCTGAAACCCCTCTCCCCAGCCCCCGCCGCAATCCAGAGGGATACTCCGCTACAAGCAACATTTGAACCGGCCATGGGGAGTTGCAGTTTTACAGCCAGCAGATAATCAAACCTAGCATAGACATCACTAACTCAGTCCAATCTCACAGTCACTCAGACTCAGAACTTTAGCTCCATTCTCTTTCCACCGTCAGAGCTGCTCAGATTTTCCAGCTTTTTTTGTTTTTGTTTCAGATTCCGGCAACCAATTTGCTTTTATACCATAGATATATCATTTATCAAAGCGTGCACTTTACAACTGCGATCCCAGTGTCACTGCCATTACAATAGATCACATCGCATGGAATCATCAAATCGCTACAGTACAGAAGGGGTTTTTTCGGCCCATCCAATCTGCACCGACTCTCAATTATTTTAGAACCAAACATAATATTTTTTGCACAAATGGAATGATGGAATGCTAAGGGTTATACTGATCCAACAAAAGCAGAATTCGGAGGCAAATGATAAATCCATTGATGCCTGCCATCAGGGATCGCCGACTCAGGTACATTGGGAGCAAAATATTTAATCCAGTCACTGTGGAACAATTCCAACAACACCCAGATCTGGGGTGAAAGATAAATAAAAATACTAACATTAAGATGGCCATATTTCGTCACATAAGGGGAAGCTGGTTTAAAGGCAACTTTATGTTGAATTCAATGTGCAAATATTCATCCATTAAAACTCTGTAGTAAACTCGGGGTTAATCTCCCTCAGATCTGCTAATGGTTGTATTGCTGATCAAAAGCAAAAAAAAAACACAATTGGATGGTTCGGGAAAACTGTAGAAAGTAAGCAGATTTTGTACCGACAAAGCTAAAAGAATTCGGTGGGAAAAACAGAACAGAAAGAAATCTGAATGAGTTTAGGACGATTATGAACTTACTTTAAGAAATACAAGACCCGAAGGTGTTAAAGGGACGAGAAAGAACCGTGAAAAATAAATTAAACAGTTCTAGGGAACTGAGGATAACTGAAGAATAGTTTTTAAAAAGAGAGAGGGACTCCAGGAAAAGATTTTACATCCATGTCATTAACAGGAGGAAGAACAAAGCAAGGGTGGGTCTGCTGCGGGATAAATTGGGTAACGGTATCCTAGGTGACCAGGATATGCATTGAAAAGATTCGTCAGATCAGATTTCACAAAGGAAGCTTGTAGACGGATTCTCCACAGACCAAAAACAGGCCATTCAGCCCAGATTGTTCATACTGTTCTCTACCCCCCACACCAGCCTCCCCGCTTCCCCAATTCTTCGAAACCAAATCCTTCCAGCCAACTATCTTGTACGGGATTATCCAACATCCCCTTAAATGCTCGTAATCTCGGCTACATTCACGGCAGCAGGTTCCACATTTTGACCAGTCTGATTGAAGTAGTTTGTCTCGAATACTTTATTGGATTTATCTGTGGCTATCTTACATTTACGACCCATAGTTTTGGTTAGCCCACAAATGAAAACAACTTATAAATGTTTATCCAAACAAATTCCTTCCTAAATTTAAAAAAAAACGTCTGTCGTCACCATCTCAGACATCTCTTTTCAAATTTGTTCGCTTTTTTCTTCTGCTTGGGTAATTATAACTTTTCAATTTTAAATCCTTTCTATAATGTGGAAACCAGAACCGTACACAGTATAAACAATGAACTAAAGATTCAATAAAGGTTTAACCCAACTTCTTCATATCTCAATTCTCATAATGTCTGTGGATATCCAATATTTAAAGAACTCTTAAATACTTTCTTTATGGATTAAACACTTTCTTTATGGATTCCAGTACTTGACGGCTGGAGAATTGTTAATATAATTCCAATATTCAAAGGCAGAGTGAAGCTCGAACATGGTAACCTAGTCAAAGGCACTTACAATGATGCTTTAAATGAATACCCAGATAGCACCTGTATCTTAGAACAGGTCATCGCCATTTCTCCCTTGCAATGTGTTTGATTGTATATTGTAGACTGAGCTTTACTTTGTATCTAACCTAATATGAGAAAATTTAATAGCATAGTTTAGAGGATTTAGCATTGATGTTGAGAATCTGTTTCATATGACTGAAGAATCTAGATATAATAATTGTCATTTCAGGAGAAAGAGTTGGTTATTAGAATTGAAATATTTTCACTCGGAGAATTATTAATCTTTTGGAATTCTCTATCCTAGAGAGCTCAGGATGCTCAGTCAATGTGCATATTCAAGCCTGAGACCAATAGATGTTTTGGTAAGGTAAGATAAAGTAGCCATAGGCCCAGATGACAATAGGCTGTGATTTAACCTATGGATCACCACACCTCAGCGAGGAGCAAGTTTGAGAAGATAGAGCCTTCATGAAGAACTTCAGCCGGTATGGGAATTGAATCCACACTGCTGATGTCTCCCCAAGGCAATCAAGGATCGGAAATTGTTGTTGATATAGAAATCCAGCCATGATCTTATGGAGCAGCAGAGTATGTTGAGTAGGTTGAATGGATTTAACTGCTCTTACTACTTAACGTTCTTATGTATTTAATGTGTGCTGTACCTGTCATGGGGATAGTGTAGAGGAAGCTTTACTCTTAATCTAACCCCATGCTGTAACTATCTTGGGAATGCTTGTGGGGATAGTGTAGAGGGAATTTTACTCTGTACAAACCTGATACTGTTCCTGCCTTGGGAGTGTTTGATGAGGACAGTGTAGAGGGAGTTTTACTCTAGCCCTGTGCTTCACCTGCTCTGGGAGTGTTTGATGGTAGCCAATATGTGAGATGCCAGCTTTGGACTGGGGTAAACACAGTAAGGAGTCTCACAACACCAGGTTAAAGTCCAATAGATTTTTTTGGTAGCACAAGCCACTAGCTTTTGGAGCACTGCTCCTTCATCAGGTGAGGCCATATTACCACAATTGCAGTTTGAACTTAGTAAATACCAGAAATGAAGGATATGATTATTAAAAGTGATTATGAAGCTGTCAGATGTTTTCAAACCCAACTAATTTTCAAATGACCTTTAGAGAAAATAAATGGCCATGCTTATCCATCTGACCTGTGTGTGATCTGATATCCATGGAGCTGACTTTTAACTCCCTATGAACTGTGCTAGCAAGCCACTCAGTTACAGGAAATTGCTATGGCAACTTGGGTGGAGCAATAAATACCAATGTTGCCAGAAACACTCACACCCAAAGAATTTGTTTAGAACTGTCCTCCACCTGAGTAATCCTTATATCATGTGCTCACTCTTTCAATTGATGCATCTTTCCTCTGAATCCCTCTCTCACCTGTTCTTAAATGTTGATGTGCTCCCTGCTTCTGTCATTAATTCTGACTGTGAGTTCCACAGCTTTACACTTCTCTGAGTAAAAGCCTTCTTCTGTTTTCTGTTCTAAATCTCTCACTTTGTATCACATCCATATTCTGTGAGCCATTGAAAATGGTGGGTGAAACTTTACCAAAAATGGCAGAGGGTTAGTTCTGATGTGAAAAATGGGGTGATTCCTGCTGCCAGCACCAGCATGATTTTGGACCAAATCTTATGCTCCATTGGTAATAATCTTTATGCCCACAAGAATTATGTTGCACTTGCAGCATGTTCCCTCTGATTCAGCTGCCCCGCAATAATGTAACTGCTGCAATCACTGGGGAGCTCCTTATAAACAGCTCCCCAGTACTGCCCAGAACTTGTTCCACAATGGCTGCAGAGGATGACAATCAAGAAATCTGCACTGTCGTTTTTAGAGAAGCCTTGACCAGATTACTGGATGGAGCAGAGCAGAGCAGAGGCAGGACACACTCTACTCCCATTCCAGGAGTAAGCCTTCCAGTAGGGTCACTGCCTCTAAGATGTAATGACAGCCTGGTACTGGCAGTGGATGGAAGGATTGGACAGCAGGGTTGGAAGAAGATGAATGATCTTCATTCAGAAAGGGTAAGTGAAACACCTTAGGTCCCCCTGTCAACCCTTTCGGACATTCTTCGTATCCTCAACTCCATCTCCTATCTTGCCACCTTGGGCTTTGCCAAAATCTTACTGCACCCCCACCTCTCACAATCATCATGCTCCTCCAATAGCTACCATGTTCCATGCTTCCACTCAAACCCCATACGTGTCACAAATCATTACCATCTTCAATCTCATCACTCTCATCTACAATCTCCCTGCCTGTGTCATTGCAGGACTCAACCACAACAAGTGCAAGCAGGAGCAGCCAGCTGGAGTCATGCCCAAGCTCAGACCTCTCACGCCATTTGAGGAGAGAGTCCTCAAGCTGGCTGGGGAGGAGGAAGAGTATACCTGTGCTTCTGATGAATAGAGAGCAGCAGAAAAACATAAGAATCCTCAAGACATGCTGTCATTCCTCAAGTCTCAAGTGAGTAATCAATGTTCCCTCTGTATCCACTGTAATCCATTGATGCCATCTCCCTTCTCTTTCCAAACAAGCTGGACTATCTTTGCACCACCTGGATCCATCAAACTTCATTCAGCAGTTTTGAGAGAGACTTCTCTAACCCTACCACTGAAGAGATGTCACTGCTATCACCCACACCCTGTACCACCACAGATACTCACACCTCGATGGCATCACTAAGTAGACAGGCTTCAGGGTCACTCAGTAGTGAAGATTCACAGCAGGTAGAGGCAGGGATGTCCCAGCGAACCAGCCGTTGGAAGAATGCTGCAAGCTAGGACTCTGCTGAGACCTTTGCTGATGATGTGCTTAGTCATCCAGTTGAAAGAGCAAAGCAAAGTCATGGGTATCAGGAACGGATGACAGCATCCCTCCTTGGCTGCAAGGCTAACTGGCAGAGTCCCATCACCTTCTACTCAAGTGTGGTCACTGTAGCACACTGAAGCCAACACTGTGAGGATGGTGTTTGCAGTGGAGACTTTGGTGCATGACATGTACTCTGTGGCAGAAGATGTCCACACCTTGGCTCAGCATTTGATCTCCATGTCTGTAAGGTGTAGGCTTTGACTGCATGGTGGAGATCCATGAAAGTCAGCACCAGAGGACTGAGGAGCTGCCATTACATGGAATGGAAGAAAACCCACTGCCTGGAGCCCTTTAACTCACAACTGTTCTGAATTTCTATGTGCGCAGCTCATTCCAGGGCAGCACAGACGACCTGTGTGGTTCCCCCCAGAAAGCCACAAACAAACAAATTTGTGGCAGGGGGGTGTGTGGTTATGGATTCGTTTGTGCGAGGTCTCACATCAACTTGGACTGGGATTAGAGGTGTCCTGACATGCAGGGAAGGTAAGGCCTGGAAATGATGCCTCCCGACCCTGCTCCTAGATATGGCAATTCTGGGACCACCAGCCCTGAGTTGAGCTTATCTGTGTCACTTGCATCCTCTCTGATGCCCCCTGAGCAGTGCACACCATGGAGAATACTGGCTGTTTGAGTGTTTACCTCCAAAAGCCCCCTTGGGGTGAAGGTGCCAGGGTTATGCTTATGTAGAGCTGTTGTAAATGGCACCTGCTGAATATCTGGTGAGAACATAAGTCCCAGAGAGAGTGCTTGCTAATGACATGCTGATGTATTAAAATGTGTTTGGGATTCCACGGTGTGTTTCACGTTACTCTACTGGCGAGGGGCTAAAAGGCCAGAAACTCACTGGTGCAAATCTTGTTTTCTGAGCCTCGCTGGAGTTTGAGCAGGCGCTGCCATTCCCATGGACAGAGAGAGCAGGCTAGGAGTTGCCTCCGGTGTGAATTATTCAATCTGCCCATCCCTTCATAAACATTCTACCCAATCACCACCCCCAATCTTGTTTGTGCTAGAATGGTTAGAATATGAAACTTACTCTACCACAGGGAGGTGACTCATATAAATACATTTGTGGAGAAGATGGATAATCTTGAGGGAGAAAGGAATAGAAGCTATGTTAATTGGATTAGATGAAGGGCACAATTTCCATTTCCGAGTCAAGAATGCAGCATTGGGAAAATTCCCAACTTCACAAACCTGACTTGGAAGAAATTATCCTGGACAATTGAAATTTCATTCTGAGAGAGGGTGAGTGTTAACTGGAGGTTGGCTGTTTAAAAAGTCCTCCATGGTTCTCTAGGATTTAATTCCATCTGTAAAAACAAAACTATAAAACCAGAAACAGCCTCCATCCCTCACCACCACATCATCTCATTCACCCACACACTCTCCATGCCCCATCCATCATAACTCCTACCACTCCATGTGTCCACATATCCCTCATAGTCTCTCATAATCTCCATGTCAATCTACATCCCTTTGCCCGTCCATATGGCCCTTTACACATCTATTCCACTTTAATGCCAAATCATGCCAACCCATGCTCCTAACCATTACTCTTTGCCCTTATACACTCCATACGAGCTCACTCAGTATCTGCCATGGGCTGACCTCAGGAGCCATGTTGAGATTAAAAAAAAATAAACTTGTGATCACTATTAAAAAAATTTTCATTAATAAAAACGCATTCAATACCTTTCCCAAACGGGTCTCTGGATCTTTTCAAAGGCTGTACTACCTCTCCAAGTGACTCCATCAGCTTTAGACCTTTGTAGCATGCAGCATCTCAGTGGAACTGTGCTGAATCCTGTCTGTTACCACAATATTCTCCTTACAGTGGCATCACATAACCCCACACTGTCTTCAACAGTGGTCTTACTAATGATTCATATGGATTCACCATTATGTTTTGATTTTTATACCTCTTCCATTTTCCATGAAACCCATTTGTTTAATCCATGTGAGTCACTGCTTTTAATGTTTTCTGAATCTAAATGTCCAAATCCACATTTAAAATATAGTTGTTACATTTGTTAGCCAGAATGTATCAGCTTACATTTACTGACATGGAATTTTATCTGTCACCTTTTTGTCCATTCCATCATTTATCAATTCTTGGGGAAGACTCACATTTATCATCTATTCTGAGTTACATTAAGGAGGTGGTGGTGTACCTCCCCTTTATGGTGTGTTACAGTACCGGGCTGAAGAGTCCTTATAATGAACATCATGTGGTCAGCATTTGAAATGGGAGTAGTTGTGGTATTTTCTACTGAATGACCAGCTTGAGAGACAGTACTCAGCACACCAATATAGGAGTAAAACAGACTCACACACCTGAACAGCAGGTGTATTAGACCAAGCATATTGCAATTCTCCATGGTCTAATAGTGTAACTGCTTTCAGGCATCATCTGAGGAAATCATTAATTGATTAATAGCCAGTCCATTTAGGCATCAATATATCTGCACATGTTTCAAAGTGCACAGTATCTGGTCTTCAATAAAAGCCCATTTGTTGCGAAGCAAAGCCATTAAAAATATAATTGTAAACAATATGAGAATGACTCAGGCATCATAAGGCAGTGCTTTGCAAACTTTTCTGTTTTTTAAAATTCATTTATGGGTTGTGAGTGTATTGACTAGGCTAGCATTTATTGCCCATACATAAGTTCTTAGAGTGTGGGAAGGAGCTGCCTTTTTGAACATAAGTATACTCACATTGCTGTTAGGGAAGGTGTTCCAGGATCATGACCCACTGAAGGAATGGTGATATATTTCCAAGTCAGGATGGTGAGTGACTTGAAGGGGGATTCCCAGGTAGTGGCATTTCCATGTGCCTGCTGTTCTTGTCCTTCCAGGTGGCAGTGGTTCTAGGTTTGGAAGGTTCTGTTTAACAAAACTTTGTGAGTTGCTGCAGTGCACCTTGTAGTACACACAGCTGCCATTGTGCATCAGTGGAGAGGGAGTGAATGTTTATGGAAGGGATGCCAATGAAACAAGATGTTTGATGAACAATCATTGATCCCCATCTAAATTATTGTACTTTATAATACAACAGGGTACAACGGAGATTTTGTGGCAGTGGATAGAAGCTCTGAGTTCAAGACCCACTCCAGAAATTGATGGCCAAGTCATAACATGGGCAAAAAGACAGAATATCAATTTGTAAATTGTTCTCATGTACTCCAATGGCAGGCAATCAAGTAGGAGAGCTTCCTGATCAGCCATCTTTATGGAAAGAAATTGGAGCCTCTTCCATCAATATCCAGAGCTGCAGGCCACAATATGTATGTACATGTGTCTGTTTTAAAATGTTAAGGTTTATTTATTAGTGTCACAAGTAAGCTTACATTAATACTGCAATGAAGTTACTGTGAAAATCCCTTAGTTGCCCACTCCGGCACCTGTTCGGGTACACTGATGAAGAATTTAACATGGCCAATGCACCTAACCAGCATATGTTTTGTACCATGGGAGGAAACCGGAGCATCTGGAGAAAACTCATGCAGACACAGGGAGAATGGGCAAATTCCACAGAAGCTGGGAATCAAAACCAGGTCCATGGCAGTTGTCACAACAAATCAGACTCCTTTGGATGTCATTTGGCTCAATTGGCTCGACGGCTGATGTAGATCCTATCTGCTCTTTAAAAACCAGGAGGCCAATGCTTGGAGAGGAAATTCCTCCAGGTGATCATTGGGCTGCAGTGGATTACCTGCTCTGCTAATAGGACCCAACATGAATTATACTTGAACTGAAACACCTTATCCTCGTAATAATGCCAAAATTGAAAAACTGTTGAGGATTAGTTGGGCTTCATAACATTCTTTGGGGTTTCTGATGTGGTCCCTAACATTAATATAGCTGAATTATTTGATTATCAGCCTGTAAATCCTTCTATGACACCTGGTGGAAAGTGGTAAAGTGTAGGAGAGTTTCCTGATCGGCCAGACTGCAGCAGGTAATGGCAAACATCCCAAGCATCATCATGGACCAATCCAATGGAAGCACATGGTTGCTTCTGCCTTCTTAGGGCTGCATGATGCCTAAAGGAGGAAATTTTTCTATCTCCCTTGTCCATTAAAGAGATGATTTTGTGGACCCTCTGGAACATCTCTATGAACTCTCAGAGGTCCGCAACCCCAGCTCAAAAACCACTGTCATAAACAAGTAACAAGATGAGCATGGTTTTCTAACATACAATGTATATCTCTACACTGAATCACAGAGAGACTGAAGCAGTAAAGCAGGTAACCATTAGTACTTTAGAAACATACATAGAAAATATGAATAGAAATAGGCCATCTGACCCTTCAAGCCTGCTCTACCATTCATTTTGATCAAGGCTGATACCAGATTTAGTGTCCTGATCCTGCTGTTTCCCCCATATCCCTTGATTCTTTTAGCTGCAAAAGCTATATCTAATTCCTTCTTGAAATCACACAATGTTTTGGCCTCAGCTACATTCTGTGGTAGCAAATTCCACACATTTACCATTCTCTGGGCGAAGAAATTTCTCCTCACCTCAATCCTAAAAGATTTACCCCTTAATTTCAAATTATGACCCCTATTTCTGGACATCCCCACCATCAAGAACATTCTTTCTATAAAAACTTTGGGAGAGAAATCCTATGGAATTTCTCTCCATCTCCTACTTAACTTCAGAAGAGGCCACAGAAACTCCCGGAAAATGGTGTGTAGTGATGTTTTTCCAAAGTTTCTGTTATGCTTCAGACAATTAGAAGAATTCCCTTAAGAACTAGTCCCCTTCATCTCTGCATCTGGTTTCACATCCACTTGGAGAGATACAAAGTTATGGTTCAGACAGGAGGTGGCCATTAAGCTCCTTGAGTTTTCTGCCATTTGCTAAGATTATGGCTGATCTCATGGTTGTCTCTGCTTTTCTATTCACCCCCTTACAGTTCGATTCCTTTGTCAGTCAAGTAGATGGGATGAAAGTGTTTGCGAGCTGCTGGACGGAAGAGACAAATGTGAGGTGAGTTTGGAGCAATTTTTAACCTTGTGGGCTTGAGCCAGGTGAAGAAAGTTTGCCTGACTGGACATATATTCAGTTCCCTCACTGAATGAAGCTGCACTGACATTTGTTTGGGAAATAGCAAGTTGTTCTAACCCAAAGTCAGGACAAAGTAGAGAAGCATTGCTCTGCAGTTCAACCGGACTGCTTGATGCTTGGTGCCTGAGATGGAACATTTTCCATTCCCTGGAATGACATCCTTTATCTTGGTGAGAGAAAAAAAATCAGTTATAGAAATAAATACAAGTTGCCAACTGGCTCTGCCCTGATTCCCTACACCTGGTGTGTGTGTGTGTGTGTGTGTGTGTGTGTGTGTGTGTGTGTGTGTGTGTGTGTGTGTGTGTGTGTGTGTGTGTGTGTGTGTGGTCATCAACTCCAATAAACTGGTTTCAATACCAAGGGATACTGATATTTAAAATGAGAACAGGGAATATACCTTTCAGTGATTACCATATAAATGACAGGTATTTTCTGCAGGAACAGAGTATGTCTCTTGGCACAAGAAGAAAACTATTGTCGGTTTGGAAGTGATTTAAATCCTTAGCGACACTCTTAATTCTGTCAACTTTGAAGAGACTGGATAGAGATTTATTGTTTTGGACAGAATTTATGTGATTAAATCTGATTATAAGTTCTGGCCTGTCACCTCATGTTATATTTGTATGTTTATCTAGGGTCGTTATATTACAGTGTTGATCTTGCTTCTAATCATTTTAGCAATCAGAGATCAGCAACAAATAATCTGTTTATTGCTGCAAATAGCTCCTGGCATGTTTACTTGGAAATACAGAACAGAGTTTTGCAGTAAGTCCTACAGATAATCATCCCACTGAATCCAATTCATTACTCATCCCCAGAACCCTGCAATATGTGAGTACCAGTGTGGGTTTGCAATCATCCACATTTACATTGGGCATGCTAGTTCTCTGAGTGGGTGGTCTAGAAATTTCCAAATTAGATATCAAACAAATAAGTCCAGGTTCCTCACTTGATTCTGCACTTCATTGCTCGATATGTTATTTACTGACATTATTCATGCATTTTCATGATGAAAAAGCATTGCTCATCTCTCAGTATCATGCCCATTCCTACCTTATCCCTTGGTACCACACCCACACTTCATGTTAATTGTGCATTAATTGTACTTAATTGTATGGAGGTAGCACGCATTAGCTGATGAATCACTTGAATCCATAAAAATCCAAGATTAATACTGTGCTTGTTGGGTTAGGAGGTGTATGCTTGTGAGGTGTAACTCTGTAAATTAACATAAAAGCATATAAAATAAAAGGAAAATGCTGGAA
The DNA here is from genome assembly GCA_024679065.1 of Sphyrna mokarran. NCBI lineage: Eukaryota > Metazoa > Chordata > Chondrichthyes > Carcharhiniformes > Carcharhinidae > Sphyrna > Sphyrna mokarran. Next base: position 17,717,643 of record JAGIQG010000028.1, on the reverse strand, counting down.
TGCTGGAAATCTGAAATAAACACAGAAAATACAAGAAAAACTCAGCATTTCTGGTGAATGAAACAGTTACAATTTCATGTCCATATGACTTACTATGGACTTGAAACATCAGCTGTGTTTCTCTCTCCACAAATGGCTGAGTTTTTATTTACTATTATAAAAGTGTGTAAAGATTGGCTCCAGTTCTATCATTCACCAGCTGCTCTTCTGGATATAACATTCACTCTTATTCCTCCTGGACTTGGGAAAGAATGATCTCCTGATATCCACCAAATAAACTAATAGCTTCACTGAGCTACTTTCCAGTTTGGGTGGACAAGATCTGGATTTCCACAATCACCTAAAGCGTGAAATATGGACCGCAATTTTCCCATTGCAACTCGCAATATTTCTGGCAGGTTGTGGTGGGAGATACACATTGTCGACCTTGTACCAGAATTTGTACACGCACAAGGAACTCGTCTCCCAGAGCTGGCGGACAGTTGCCGGTCAGACCACGCTAGACACCAGCAGGAAGGCAAGTAAGTAATTTGAGTCTGTTTTAAATATATTTTAAATATATCTAGCAGTTCATTATCGTGAACTTCAGATCCCGATTGAATCTCCCACCCCACCAGGAGCATCTCATCCCGACTGAGTTTTACACTAGCTTCCCATGTTCGGAGAACTAGTGGGAGTCCCGTCCGGAATGAAGGGGGCGGCAATCAGGGTTCCTCAGGGAGTCAGGTGGCGGAATGAGTAGTGCCCCTGAGCATGGGCACCTTGGCAGTGCCAGCCTGTCAGACTCCAGTGCTGCTTGGTGCTTGGCCTGAGGTTGCTGAAGGTGAGACAGATCTGAGAATCTGAACCAAATTGGAGATTTTCTCTTTTGAAGGGAGTGCATAAAGCTACTGTTGCAGGTTCTTCCTGGGGCCCTGCTTCAGAGGGGCACCGGCTTCTTCTGTTTCCACTTCTTGGAATATGTGTCCTCATCACTCATATTCCAAGAGTATGAGGTAGGTAGGTGAAGGGTCAGCTTCTAGTCATGGTTCAATGCTTGCCGTGGTCATCTCCTTAGCTGGTAATGTACTTGCGCAGGTATTTTATTCCTGAGATGGTCCAGGTGCTTCCAAACAACTTTGCCCTGCACTTGAACCTTATAAGACACTGGCCTCATTTTTTCCATTATGATCCAACTAAGGCCATCCCCAAAGTTCCTCACATGGACTGGGTTACCAGTTGCAAAAATTCTTTCTGCCATTGCAGAATCATAGTTCTTCTTCTGATTCTCTTGCTGGGATTCCACTCTTCCTGCCAGGTTTGGGAACAGTAAATTTAATCTTGTCCAAAACCTCCATCCCATTAACAATTCCATTGGGCTGATTCCTGTTATTGTGCGAGGGGTACTCCTTTAGTCAAATAAAAAATGTCAGTTTGGAATCAGTGGATGCTGCAGGTAACATCTTCATGCCAAGCTAAAAAGTATACACCATCTGTCAGCCAATTCATTCAATGACAGGTGATAGGGTGTTTGTTTCCATTAAAGAGCCTGAAGTTCTGAAACTATACTACTAAAGGCTGAGCCATTGCCAGAGACTAGGATTTCAGGTATCCCATGCATGCAGAAACATTATCGTGGTTTTTCAATCGTGCTATGGGAGCTCATGCGATGTATCTCCAACTATTTTAAGTGTGCATCCACCATAATCAAAAACATAAAACCAATAAATGGATTGGCAAAGTCCACATGCATTTGCACCTAGAACCTAGCAGGCCATTGTCATAGATATAGAGAGGCTGAGAGGGTGAGTTTCTGATTCTCTTGGCACAAATCATATTGTCTGACCAAGTCTGTACTCTCTGCATCAAGACAAGGCCACCATACGTAGCTCCTGGATAGCATTTCCATGTTTGAAATCCCATGGTGGCTTTGCTGTAATTCCATAAGTATTAGATGCCATTCTGGATGAAGGATGACTATGCAGGACCCCTGAGGATAATACCATTCTCAACAATAAGCTCATCTTTCTTTGTCAGATTGGGTTTCATCTTACCTGAGGGTTATCCTCTGAATTCCCATGTAATATCAAATGTTTTAATTTAGGTAGGACTGGGTCCTTTTGCACCCAGGCCTTGATTTGCCTTGTAGACATTGGCAAGGTGTCCAAAAAATCATGATCTCTTTCACGGCTGGTAACAAAGCCAGGAAGCCGAGCTTGTGGACAACGGCAGATGATCCAATGTATTGGCATTAGAGTATCCAGGTCCTAGGGCAATGCCCTACGAGGTATCCATAAGCCACGAGTGACAAGGCCCAATACTGTATCAGGGCGGAGGCAATGGGGAATATTGCCATGTCTTTCTTAAAAAGTCTCAGCAAAGATTAATGATCAGTTACTCTCATGAGGTGTTGATCATAGAGGTGTTGATGGAAACGTTTAATGTCAAAGACAATTGCCAATCCGTCTTTCCTGATTTGGGAAAACTTCCATTCAGCTTCCAAGAGTTCCTAGATGCTTTCGCAATAGGCTTCTCTGTTCCATCTCTCCAGCAGTGTGTCAGTACAGCTCCAACCCATAAGGGGAGGCATCACATGTCAGGGCAAGATCCTTTTGGGGGTTGGAATGGACCAATAAATTAGAGGACATTAGTTGTTGTTTAACACTGTTGAAAGCTTCCAGCTGCAGTGAACCCTCAAAACCATCTTTGATATTTCCATAATAGAGCATGCAAAGGGGCCAGTAAGGAAGCCAAATTTGAAATAAATTTCTTGTAATAATTCACTAACTCTAGGAAGAATTTCAATTCCACAGGGTTTCTTGGAGTTAGAGCCTCCTTAATGACCCTTGACTTGTCATTCACTGGATGGAGACCCTAGCCATCCACCTGATAGCCCAAATAGGTCAAGGCACCTTGCTTAGAAGATGCATTTTCCCTCTTCAAGCATACCCAACTTCTAAGAATGTCCTTAAGACCTCTTTCAGGTTTGCTAGGTATTCGTGTGCCAAAGTTCCTGTGACAGCGACATCATCCAAGTGCACCACTACCTGAGGTAACCTTTGGAATATGTTTTTCATGACGCATTGAAAAATGGCAAATGAAGACAAGACCCCAAAGTGCAGGTGAGTGTACCCATATATAAGCCTTTGTGTATATTAATTATAGTAAGAAATCTCTACATCAGGTTTATTTGATAGCATAAGCTTTCAGAATCTTATTCCTTCTTCAGGTGTGTGAGGAGTTGCGTTCATAAATAGGTCATATATACAGACACAAACTTAATTTACAAGATACCCTGATGTCTGTGTCGATGTGCGCAGTCTTGTTAGAGATCCTCTCCATTTGGAGCTGGCAATTTGCGATGTCGATGGCAGCTATGATCTGGCATTGGACTGGGATAAGCACAGGCTCCAAGTGGAGAGGATCTCCAAGAAAATTGCACATATCGACACAGACATCAAGTTATCTTGTAAATTGAGTTTGTGCCTGCATATGCGCTGTTTGTGAACACAACTCCTCACTCACTTGAAGAAGGAAGGAGACTCTAAAATCTTGTGCTGCCAAATAAACCTGTTGGACTTTAAAATGGTGTTGTGAGACTTCTTACTGTGCTTACCCCAGTCCAACGCCGTCATCACCGCATCATGGCGTATTAATTATCACATACTTCCAGGAAGGCTCATCTAATTGACGACACGCATGGCCCATGTCCAACTTTGAAAACACCTGGTCACCAGTTAACCTGGCATACACATCTTCAAATTGGGGTGTGGGATATCTATCAAGCTTATCTTATTTTATCATTTTGATTCTAAATGCTGAGTGGACTTGAAACTGGAACGGCTTTTAGACCCGTTCTGAAGCGCCACGTTATGCGCTCTGCCTGCAAAAAATGTCAGCAATTGCAAATTGCGCTGCACAAGCCTGTGGGCGGGGCTTAACACACTCAAAACCTGATCGGAGTCTACAACTGCGCACGCACAAAAGAAATGATAGAATGCTGTTTCCCTGCCATATCCCTCCCAGGTCAGATAACGTTTCCCCATGGCCCCCACAGACATTGCCCCACCCCCACAACATTATTGTTCCCTTTATCCCTCCACACCCCTGCCACCCAGACTGATCACGAGGGGTCACAGGCTCAAGGTGAGAGGGGCAAGGTATAATTCAGATGTTAGAGGGATGTTTTTCACACAGAGGGTTGTGGGGGCCTGGAACGCGCTGTCAAGTAGGGTGGTGGAGGCAGACATGGTAGGGTTGTTTAAAGCTTACTTAGATAGGCACATGAGTAGACTAGAGATGGAGGGATACAAAAGAATGTTCTAGTTGAGGATCAAGACCCTCAGGACGTTCCTGGGAATTAACAGATTCCTATCAACCATCCAACAAATTTTATGGCTCACCTGTCTCTTATGTTGGAGCTATTGGGGATCTTCCATTAATATCTGTATAAGCTGTGTATGTTTATTGATGTCACTTTTTTACATCCACAGGCGATTTTGTCCGCCTTGTTAGCCAACAAGGGGCATGCACACGGTGGGTGGTGCGAGGGCTGCTCTTGGATATTGTTTCGAGAGTTGCCTGGTGCTTCACGTCGTTAATGTACACTTAAACTGGACCAGCTGACGGGCAACACAACAGCTCAGTGACTATCACTGTTTGCTGTACCTTCGCTCGACAATTGCTGATTCCTAATTACAGGCCTGTGGGTGAGTGTCACAATGCATAATGGGATTGGGAAAGGGGGCAGGCACTCTTCAATATAATTCCAAAATTGTGTGTTGCCTTGGAAAACAAAACTCTTTAAGTCTTCATGCGGCACAAAATAGCACCTACTAGATCAAGGCATGATAAACATGGTAGGGGGTGGGGCACAGCCCAATGACTGAAGTTCATTGTATATGGAATCAAGATTCAGTAAACCACCTAGAAACCATTCCAGTAAACAGTTCTTACTCAGTACACAAATATAATGGAATGTTTTTATTTGCATACGTGCACGTACAAGGTATTAACTTTAACCATATTTTACTTGCTAAATATAAACAAAAGGTCAATCAATGAGTGTAACTTATTTTGGAAAGTGCCAATACAGCTGGGATATACAATGGAATATCACAGGGTTGCTTTCTTCAATGAAACAGAGCTGAAAGGAGCACTGGCTGTGTTTGAGTTTGTATGTGTGTGTATGTAGGAATTCATAAGAAATTTCCATTGTCTGTTCTGCAGGGACTGGCACATGCAGAAACCTTGAGCATTTATAGATTAATCTCCTGTGGGAGCCAATCTCACTCTCTCACTGGTCTTTTTCACTGTGTACTCAATAGTACACATGAAATATAGGACTCATCTGAAATTCCCCCTGTTTATTTCAGATAAATCATTCAATTCACTTCTTTCCCCGCAAGAGTGAAGTCATTTCATGCTGGAGGAGAAACTGGTGCACACTGTGCTTGTCTAAGGGTATAAACCAGGAGGAAAACAAACCAATCCATTAATAGGAAAGACAGACTGTGCCCAATCTTAAAAATAAAATCATCAAAGTTCCAGATGATCATAGGCAGTGATTTAACCAGAGGGTCACCGCACCTCAGGCAAAGTTGAGAAGTCAGGGCTTCATAAATAACTTCAGCCAGTACAGGAATTGAACTTACACTGTTGATCATATACCAGATGTCCAGCCAACTGAGCTACTCAACATAGTCACTAGTCCCACTGCATTCCACCTTGATGGTTCAAATATCGTTACACTCCTTAAGTATGTTAATAAGAGGTTTGTCACTGATTGAAGGATCCTCAAATCACTGCAGCGACTTTGCAGCCATCAACCAGAGGTGTGCTTTAATTGAAATTTTGTCTTTTTAAGGGTGCTCTCTCTCTCTCCTTCTTTGAATTTATCTTGTGATTTAAATTGAGTTGTGACTGGAGCTGCCAACTCTGGACCCATTCCTAGACATTTTACCACATGACATTTTACTTCTGACTGCCCTGCCCAGTCTACCATCCTTTTCCAATATTCCCAGAAGAAATAAATTAAAATGTTCAAAGAAAATAAGACAAATGCACTGTTCTAGTGGCCATAAAGGACATGGGGGAATCGTAACAGATCTCCCCGTGGGCTTCATAGAGTATGAACTCTCCCGTTGAACGAGTGTGGGCTCATCCAATGGAAAACAAGCAGCAGGAGCTTAAAACCCACTGCCTCAGCACAGTCCAGTTTTCTGTAGGTCCCCAGGTTTGGACTTGTATGCTGTAAGCCATTGCTGTGGCCCTTATCCATATTGTAACTATGTGAAATAAGAGTGGCCTCACTGCTCTCCGGATTCCTGGTTTATCTCTACAATTCTCGTTAAGTACATTAGCTCTTCTCCTAATCATCTGGCACTTTCCCTGCGGCCAGCAAGAAATTAAAAATTTAGGTCAGAGCCCCTGCAATCTTCTCAACAGAGGGCACAATTCATCAGGACCTGGAAATTTATTCACTTTTAAGACTGCCAATAACTCCAATACCTTGTCCTTCCTTATGGATTAAAAATCAAATTTGAGACAATTTAGGGAGAATTTGCCAATTAGCCTAAGAGCACATCTTTGGGATGTGGGAGGAAACCAGAGCACCCGGAGAAAACCCACACAAGCACAGGGAGAATGCGCAAACTCCCATAGACACAGGTCTCAAGAACCTCATAGTCTCTCTACCTCAATTCCATACCATCGTCCTCATTCTGGTCGCCTTACTACCGGAAGGACGTGGAGATCCTGGAGAGAGTGCAGAGGAGGTTTACCAGGATGCTGCCTGGTATGGAAGGTCTGAGTTACGAGGAGAGGTTAGGTAATTTGGGACTGTTTTCCTTAGAAAGATGTAGACTTAGAGGAGATCTAATAGAGGTGTACAAGATTATGAGGGGTATAGATAAATAGGGTTAAGCTTTTTCCTAGGATGGACTCGAATAGCACGAGGGGTCACGGGCTTAGGGTGAGGGGGTTAAGGTACAATTTGGATGCTAGAGGGAGTTTTTTCACACAGAGTGTGGTGGGGGTATGGAATGCGCTATCAAGTAAAGTGGTGGAGCAGGCACTCTGGAGTTATTTAAGTAATACTTAGATGGGCACATGAACAGAATGGGAATGGAGGGGTATAGAACACTGATTTAAAATAGGGATCATGAGCCTTGGGAGTCCCTGGGAAGAGTGTAAATAGATGATGATATTGATGCACTTGGTTTTATCCTACAGGTGCTTTGGTCCACCTTGTTGGTTAACAAGGGGCATACATGTGATGGGTCGTGAGAGGACTGCTCTTGGATTTTTTTTTGAGAATATCCTAGTGCTTCACGTCGTTAGTGTACACTTGACCTGGACCATTTGGTGGGCATCACGACAGCTCAGTGACTATCGCTGTGCTGTGCAGATACATGGATTTTGGCCTGTGTCTGTGGGAGTTTGCGCATTCTCCCCGTGCTTGCGTGGGTTTTCTCCAGGTGCTCCGGTTTCCTCCCACATCCCAAAGATGTGCTCTTAGGCTAATTGGCAAAACAAATTCTCCCTAAATTGTCTCAAATTTGATTTTTAATCCATAGATCTATAAACATGGACAGGGATCACAGGTAGAGATGGGAACATCGGGGTGGCGGCGCGGGCTCGTTGGGCAGAGGGGCCTGTTTCCTGTGCTGTTTTATTCTTTGGTCTTTGTTCTTTGTTCTCTTGGGTGAAGATGGATTTGAAGTATTCATTCAACACTCTACCAGTATCCTCTGGCTCCACCCACAGATTGCACTCTTGGTCCCTAATGTACCTTATTCTTTCTCTGGTTATCCTCTTTGAAGTGTGTTCTCTTGGATATAGGTCCTTCAGTGAGCAGGGTAGAAGGACAAGAAGCAGACGGAGGAGATTAGCTCAATAGAGGCAGGAGCCATCCATGTAAAGTTGCAAATAGAGGACAATCTGAAAAGTAGTGAGGGGGTGCTGAGGGCAGGGTTGAGAGTATGTATGACAAATCTACAAATGATGGAGAGACTTTGGCTTTCATGAGACACTATGGCTTCTCTGTGCAGGATTCTTGACCCAAAGATTGAATCCAGTTGCATGGGTAGCCACCTAATGGCTGTGGCATTGATAGTTACAGTCAAGCAAAACACCTTTGTATCTGAATCATTTCAAGCTACCTACAGAGATATGAGTGGAATTATGCAGCATGCAACACACCAGCCTGCAGTCTACCACCCTGCAGTATACCAGCTCACAGTAAATCAACCTGCAGTATACCATCCTCCAGTATATCACCCTCTGATATATCACCCTGTGGTATACCAACCTGCAGTACACCAACCTTCAGTGCTCCAGCTTGCAACACACGAGGCTACAATGCACCAGCCATTTGTACATCACCCTGCCACACACCAGCCCTTACCAGGGAGATATACCAGGGAGCAGTTTAATTAGTGTGAGACAAAAGAGGCTCTAACCCTGAGAAAGTTGAATGCACCCAAATGTGTCATCATCCAGCCTTGTATTTTCTTCTTCAACATCTTTCATTAGAGCAAAGCCAGATCATCATCCTGGACACACTCAAACATCCAAATCATATAGAATCAAAGAAGGAAGAGGCCATTCAGCCCATCAAATCTGTGCCGGCTAAATCACTTATTTAGATACTGATTATTATATATTCAATTAACACTGTCATTGGAACTCATTTCCAGGCAACTCCACAACAAAATTGTCTTGTACAGTAACAATGTTCCTTCTGTATAGTAATAATATCCTCTTTGCACTGTAACAAAATCCCTTCTGTACTGTAACAATATCCCCTCTGTGCAGTAATAATATCCTCTCTGTACAATAACAATACACTCTGTGTACAATAGGAATGTCCCTATTGAATGACCATTTGATGGGCAACACGACAGCTCAGTGACTATCGCTGTGCTGTGCAGATACATGGATTTGGGCCTGTGTCTGTGGGAGTTTGCGCATTCTCCCCGTGCTTGCGTGGGTTTTCTCCGGGTGCTCCGGTTTCCTCCCACATCCCAAAGATGTGCTCTTAGGCTAATTGGCAAAACAAATTCTCCCTAAATTGTCTCAAATTTGGTTTTTAATCCATAGATCTATAAGCATGGACAGGGATCGCGGGTAGAGGTGGGAACATCGGGGTAGTGGCACAGGCTCGTTGGGCCGAAGGTCCTGTTTCCTGTGCTGTTTTGTTCTTTGTTCTTTGTCCCCTCTGTGCAGTAACAATATCCCCTTTGTACAGTAATAATATTGCTTCACCACAATAATAATATCTTTTGGTACAGTCACAATACTCCCTCTGTAGAGCAACAATATCCTCTGTGCACAATAACACTAACTTTTCTGTGCAATGACAGTATCTCCTCTGTATAGGAACAGGACAGTGTGGGACTGGATATGGAATGGAACAGAATAGCACTGTGGTGGGACAGGATATTGTATGGAATGGGACAGTGTAGGACACAGTATGGAATGGAACGGGACAGTTTGGGACAGGATATAGAATGGAACGGGAAAGTACAGGATAGGATATCAAATACAATGGGACAGTGTAGGGTAGAATATATAATAAAATGGCACAGTGTGTGACACGATATCGACTAGAGTGGGACAGTGTGGGACACAATATGGAACAGTATGGGACGGGATAAGGAATGGAGCAGGAGAGTACAGTTTAGGATATCAAATAAAACAGGACAGTGTGAGAAAAGGCCTGTTTCCCATCCTGTTTTGTTCTTTGTTCTTTGTTCTTTGAATGATATGGAATAAAACAGGACAGAATGGGACAGGATATGGAATGGAATGGGACAGTGTGGGACACAATAAGTAATGGAGCAGGAGAGGATAAGAAATGGAATGATGCAGTGTGGACAGGATATGAAATGGTACAAGGCATTATGGGACAATGTGAGACAACGTGGGACAATGTGGGACAATATGGGATGGCACAGAGTGCAGCAGAGTGGAAGGTGCAGACCAAGTGCGATAAAGTAGAATTTTATTAGCTCAGCGTTGTTGGGCTAGCATAAGATCTAGGGTAATGTGGAAAAGAAGTAGAATGATTGGTATTCCATTTCTCACACAAACCTGAAATTACTTTCCAATACATTTTGGACTGTTATCCGTAGTGATTGGTCTTGGCATACTAGATATATTGAAGAAAAGCATTTAGAATCTGTATGACAGTTTTGTGTGACTTATTGTATAATTGTCATATAATGGGGTACTTGGCAAAGCAGTACGTGATGATGAAGTGTAATAGAGATTACTTGTGATTTTGGACCGAGGATATATAGGAAATGCACAATGGAATCAATTAGAGTTTTGTACTGACTTAGCATATACTGTTGAAATGTCTCCCACTTCATGATGAGGACTTCAATGTCATTGTTCTTACCAGACCAATAAACTGTCTTGCTTATCGGCCTTTTCTTATAATCAATAGCCATTGTGAATGCTTAATGTTGAACAATATCAGGTCATAAAGACTTCAGGATGATGACCTGCCTGCCTTTAAAAAATGACTCCCTGGAAGATGCCTAGCTTGTCCTGATAAGGCCAAAATGGTCTCCTGTGGACATACTGAACTAAATTAGGCCATTCTTTAGTAGTGGTTTTCCACAGTTTCTGCAGTGTAGAATCTTTTGCCATTTCTTCCTATAGTTGCTGGCATTTTGCATTGCACAAAACATGCCGGATCAATTGACTGCATTCTCCTGCAAGTGTAATATCTGAGCTCTCTTGAAACTGCCAATTTTGTTGTAATATTCTGGATATTTCCATATTAAGTCATGGACTGAACTGACAGATGTAGGTTCTGAAGTTGATCTCCATAGTGATGTCTGAGCAATTCCATGATCTGTTACTGGTGTGAAGTTTTTCAGAGAGCTATGTATTATGCTGGCTTCATGCAGGAGCTTTTTCTTTATTAACATAGCTCACAGTGACAGTAAATCCTGGTTGAAGAAGTACTTTATTGACCCAGGCCAGGTTCCACCACATGAGGAAGAGCAATTTAAGACAGACCAAATTACCCTTATTAAATTATCAAGCAATTTTGTAAATCATTTGCCCACATACTCTGTCCATCTTAATAGGACGGACCAATCATGTTAATCTAGATTATTTACAATCTATTGATCAATTACATCCTACTCTTTAGCAGCATGAGAATTCATTGGTCCAGAGAATTCAGAAGCTCCCACCCACTTATCTCTTAGCACCTTAATTATGTAGGTTCAAAGGTACCTTTCCCACTGTCTCTTAATTGCATAGCTCATACAGTTTAAAAGTTCCCATTCTCACTGTCTGCTAAACATTTCTTATCAGTGGAAAATGATTTGTTCATTTAGTGTCTGGGAACTATCCTAATGAAAACTGTGCTTTATGACCATATTGTTCTTAAAAAATGGGGGGTTCATCTCACTTGGTTTTCATTATATTATGCCTTGGGGCAGTCTCTATTTGGCTAAGGTGTACAGCATATGTTCAAAAATATATATTTAAAGTATCTGACAGTGGTTATATGTATTTATATGCAAATGTGCCTTTGTAATTTCAGGTACATCTTTCCTTTTCTATACTATATTCATTTCTAAATTAGTCTATCCTGAATTTTTTGGTCTTTAGTACCAGGTTCTCCTTATTTCCTCTAACAGAATGATCTTTCATCAGGACTGTTCTGACAGACCAGTTGAGAAAGTTCTCCTTGAGGTTGTCATTTCTCATTTCCCTGATGGGAGGTGAAGACAGCAAAATCTTGGGTGCACATTGCTCAGAACCAGGCCTGAGGACATCATAAACTAAATTAAAAATAGAGGAGGAATAATATTCAAGATTTGTTGAAAGGATTTAGATAAATTTAAAAAGTTTTGATCACTAAACAACTTCTAATTATTTCCTATCTATTGTTGGCCAGTTATCATGTTGTTAATAGATTGGACAAGTTTGTTTTGCCCTTCACTAGGTATGAGTTAACAATACAACTTGCACTCAATTAACACGAACTGGGTCCTCTCTCCTCCTAGACCACAACTGTTTGTGATGCAAGAACATAAGAAATAGGAGCAGGAGTGGGCCACCTAGTTCCTTGAGCTTGCCCCGCCATTCAATAAAATCATGGCTGATCTGATAGTGGTTCAATTCCACTTACCCGCTTGCTCCCCATAACCCTTAAGGGATTATTGATTACCAATTATTGATTATTGATTATTGATTACCAATAATAAGGGATTATTGGTCAAAAATCTATCTATCTGAGACTTAAATGCATTTAACGAGGTAGTCTGCACTGCTTCAATGGGCAGAGAATTCCAAAGATTCACTATCCTCTGGGAGAAGAAATTCCTCCTCAACTCTGTTCTAAATTGACTCCCCTTATTTTGAGGCTGTGCCCTCTAATTCTTGTTTCCTTTCTAAGTGGAAATAATCTCTCTGCTTTTACACTGTCTAGCCCCTGCATTACCTTATACGTCTCTATAAGACCTTCCCTCAGCCTTCTAAACTCCAATGAGTACAGGCCCAGTCTACTCAATCTCTCCTCATAAGCTAACCCCATCATCTCCGGTATCACATAAGCTAACTCCTCATCTCTGGAATCACAAAAACTAACCCCTTCATCGCTGGAATCAACATTGACGTTGGAATGAACAGTGACATTGACCTTTTGGCTCATATCTAACATTAGTTTAAGCCTAAAATGAGATGCAATGCCTTAGTTTTGATTTAGTATGTTTCTCTTGTGGGGACCATGAATTGGAATCATTGTGAATTGGTTTTTGCAGCAAGAAAGGAGATGGATTAAGGCTTGCCCTGTTCACTCTGCACATTGTCTTTGTAACTCTGAGAAAGGAATAAAACAAGCATTCCATCTCAGCTTTGACCTGTGATTGGCTTCAGGACTTGGCAGAACTTGTGCCTGGCTGCTGAGTAACTGGGATCAACTGGGCTTCCTACTTCACCATGGGGTGAGCTGATTAGATCTTCTTCCACCCTGGCCAAGCAGGGACAGTACTGACTGGCCTGTCCTTTAGGATCTAAGGAGATCAGCGTGACCAGCTGCAGGTTCCCCGTGATCACATATTTCTAACAGCAGCATGACTCAGCTTGAGAACAATAATTGACCTTTCAACATAAAGCCAACTTTGATTTAGGTTTATTTGAAGATCACAGGTTTTTTTTCCTGTACTGAGTGTGAGAAAACTATCAACCTGTTTGTGACTTACACACAGCAACACGTCCTTTCAAAATTAATTTTTTACTTCTTCTTCCTGTCCCACTACCCCATCCCAATCTCATTCTGCACCCACCCCCAATCTGCCCTCACTTATATTCTGCCCTCAGCCCATTCTGCCTCTGGCACCACCTCATTCTGTGCCACCCATACATTCTGCCACTGCCTCAGGTGTCCCTTTCCCCATTCTGCTTTGCCCCACCCCTATTTTGCTCCTTGCACCATTCTGCCCCCTGCTCTCATTCTGCCCTACTCCCACTTTACCTCCTGCCTCCATTCTTCCCTGCTCTCATTCTCCCTCCCTTCCCATCTGCAGATTGATTACGATGTCTCCACCAGAAGTCATTGTTTGAGCTGAGATGTTGTATGTTGGCCAGCTAAATGACTAAGGAGAGTGTCAAGGCCAAACTTGATTGCATTTTCATGAACTGCCTACATACATGTTTCTTTAGCAACCTCTGCAGTGTGACTAGTGACGGGAGCCATTGGGTGGAATTTATTGGAGTGCCTGCTGGAGGTGGGTGGGGGGGGTTAGGTGCATATGGGAATGTCTGCACCTAATTGGGAAGGACCCAATATGGGAAGGGAATCCTATCATCAGGCAGCAGGATGTCAGCCACTTGAAGCTAATTATCTCTGAACCCATCCGGATTTACTGGCAATTTAGAGATTTAACAGGACTCCCAAGGGTCTCTCATACTGCAGAGAGGCTGCCTGTCAGTTTGCCAGTAGCCTATCAGGAATCTCTCATTAACAGGCACTCAGCATCTGATTGACATATTGGCATCGGGAAGGGGAGGTGTGTATGGGATGGAAGGTAGAGAAAAGAATGGGAGGCGCAGAAAGTCAACTCCCTGCCTTTGCATCTAACCATTCTCCACATCACCATCACTAGTAGCCCCCTTCCTTTTATTTCCACACCACTCCAGAATCCCTACTGAAGGCCTCAGAACATTTTTGGCATTAGCCATTGCTCCTGCTGATGCTGCTGGCAATGAATGACTGCCAGCTTCGAATTGCCTGCTGGTCTCAGAGGGGAAGGGATTCCCACATTCATGATCCTTCATTATGTTGGAGGAGCATTGCTGGTCAGTTAAGTGCCTGTTTACACTGAAGTAACTTTGAGTCTTCCAGTAGAAGCATTGCCGGGCTTCCACGGTGACAGGGAGGAACTGAATAATAACATAAGAACTAGGAGCAAGAGTAAGCCATTCGACCCTTGAGCCTACTATGCCATTCAATACAATCATTGCTGATCTTGTCTCGGCTGCACCTTCCTGCCCACTCCCCATAACCCTTCATCCTGCTACTAATTAAAAACCAATCCATCTCCTCCTTAAATTTGTTTAGTGTTCTGGTAATCTGGGTTAGAGAATTCCCACTGTACTTTGGGGTAAAGAATTCCACAGATACACAACCTTTGGGTGAAGTAATTCCTCCTCATTTCCGTTTTAAATATACCACCTCCTAACCTCAAACTTTGGCCTCTCGTTTTAGAATCTCCGACAAGGGGAAATGTCCACTCTACATCGACCTGTCAATGTCCTTTAGTTTCTTATATATACCTCAATTAAGTCTTTTCTTATTTTTCTAAACTCCAGTGAGTATAGACCTAAGATGCTCAATCTCTCTTCATAAATCAAGTCCTTCATCCTTGGAATCAATTCCATGAACCTTCTCTGGATTTCCACTACATTGATGTACAAAGACTAGTGAATGGTCCAAGTGTTGCTCACTGAAAATCAGTCAACTCCGCCTAGTTGAGGAATGGTACAAAGGTGTTTGCGATCTGTTTGATTTTTGTACTTTATTAAGCAGTGCACTTACTGATTCAGCCAATCAGTGCTTTGACCTAGTACATTGTTATTCCAGCAATGCCAGCTAGAACGATTATGGATAATAGGGGCATTGTTAAACATACTGTATAAAGTGGATGCATTGAGAAGACTGATATGGCAACAGACAATACAGTTAATTCCTGTCAACACCCTACAAAGCAAACTAGGCAGTGCCAAATACTATAATACTCAATCTTTCTCTGAGAATGTAGCACTGCTCATTAGAAACTAGCTTTGTTAAATATCTTCTGCTTCATTGACTACAAATGAGGATGATGTCCAGAAATGTTTTTGTAATTGCCAAGTGCTGAGTCCATGCTAAAGCCCTGGGTACTGGCCATGTTCAATGATATTTCTTTTGTTACACAATTGAAACATTTCCAAGTTCTCCACCTAGCAGCAGAGGCTGGTACATGGGGAGATTTGGCAACAACTCTGCAGCAGGAACCACCCACAGACAGCAATGAGATTAATGATTGCTTTTTCTATTCCCTTGGTGGCACAGTTTGATTAAGGAGTGTTCACCAATAGTGGTTAAAATCCTTAGCATTCATAAGGGCCTTAGTTTGATGTCACGTCCTAATGACGTGCTTACAATAATGCAGCACTCCCTTGGCATTGTGGAGTAATGTAATCCGCAGGTGTGTACTCTCTGGACCCATAAAACCTGACACAGGAGTGAGTATGCAACGAGGTTAACATGCTAGATTCTGAGGTGAGTAGCCTAAAACGCTGCATGGTGCTCAGTGTAAAGACTACAGGGAGCCTTCACACAAAACCTGTGCACAAAGCAGAGCAAACTCTGTCCCTTTTTTAAATGGGTAAACACTGACAATGTGGCTGCAGTGATGTAGTGAATGTTAGAAACAAATGCAAACGGGAGATTGCCAATTGAATCAACACAAAGTATGGCACTTCTGCCCTTTAGGCATCCAGACCTTAAAATTGCCGAAGCCGGAATTGAACCTGGCAGCCTGGTGCTATGCCAATTCAGGCTGTAATGCAGACCATATCATTTTGGTGCCTCTTTAACTTAGCCCCTAGTTGCTCATGCTCTCTCAGCAGAACATTTTAGTCCAACCTGTGTTATGCTCAGAGTGATTGTGTTAGTACCAGAGCCTTCACTAAGCTGGATAAAGGAAGGGTATTCGTCGAGTGATATATTGAGGGACTGGGTGTACTGCCAGTGAAATGCCACTCATTGTGTTCCCAGTGTGGAAGAGAGGAGCACTGGGGAATCGGGCAAGAGGGTGGCATGATGGCACAGTGATTAGCACTGCTGCCTCACAGTGCCGGGGATCTGGGTTCAATTCCAGCCTTGGGTGGCTCTCCACATGGACATTGCCTTTTCCCCATGTCTGGATGGGTTTCCTCCAGGTTTACCGATTTCTTCTCACAGTCCAAAGATATGTGGGCTAGGTTGATTGGCGATAATAAGTTTCCCTTTAGTATCAGGGGGATAAGCATGTGAGGTTATGGGGACAAAGCCTGGCTGGGATTGTTGTCAGTGCAGGCTCGATGGGCCAAATGGTGTCTTTCTGCATTGTACGATTCTATGTGACAGCAATTTTAGGGACAAAATTGGTACAGGGTCAATAACATCAGAGTTGAATTCATGGTGCAAAGATTGATGTGGGGAAAATGGGTTTTTGATCTTCGCACACTAGTTCCAGTACTGAGGAAATGGGAACTGTTCCTGTGGGATGGGCTTCACCTGAAGTGTGCTGGGCCCAATATTGTGGTGAAGCGAGACCTACTGAATATCTTTTCTCTATTGATAATAATTGTTTAAAGTCCCTCCTTGCTTTTTGCCCCCTGATCTGCTACAAGGTTCAAGTGAGGGGAAGTTTAGAAAATTAAAGGGGAATTGTAAAGCAAAAGTTCAGTGTGCAAATGGGGAACAATAGCTGAAGTGTGACAGAAAGTGATAGACTGCGTAGTAAGAGTACACTAATAAATGTGGTCAGAGAATAGAAAAATGGCAAAAAGACAAAATTGAAAGCTCTTTATCCAAATACACAAAGCATTGCACCAATTGATTAATTGATGGTAGAAATATATATAAATATGTATAATCTGATAGCCATTGGACAGGCTTGGTTGTCAGGTGACCAAGGTTGGGAGCTGAATATTCAGGGGTACTTGACATTGGATTGGCAGAAAGGAAAAAGAGGTGGGGTAACTCTGTTAATGAAGCATGAGATCAGTACTATAGTGAGAAATGATCTTGGCTCAGAAGATCAAAATGTCGAATTAGTTTCGGTGGAAATAAGAAATGGCAAGGGAAGCAAATCACTAGTAAGTGTAGCTTTATACCTTGAACAGTCATAGAATCCCTACAGTACAGAAGGAAACCATTCAAGTCTGCACCATCCACAATCCCACCCAGGCCACACTCCCACAACCCCAAATATTTAATCTCCTAATCCCTGACACTAGGGTCAATTTATCATGGCTAATCAATCTAACCCATACATCTTTGGACTATGGGAGGAAACCGGAGAAAACTCGCGCTGACAATGGGGAGAATGTGCAAACTCCACACAGACAGTGATCCAAGGCCGGAATTGAACCTGGGAGCCTGGTGCTGTGAGGCAGCAGTGCTAACCATTGTGCCACAATCACTACACAGTAGGACAAAGCACAAGTCAATAATTAATGAAGGCTTGTTAGAAAAATACTGCAATAATTGTAGATGAATTTAATCTTCATTTAGATTGGACAAATAAAATTCACAAAGGCAGTCTTGGTGATAAGCTCATAGAATTTATTCAGGATAGCTTCTTAAAACCAATCAGGAGACTGGTTATTTTAGATTTAGTAAAATGTAATGAAACAGGATTAATTAATGATCTTATAATAAAGTCTATCCTAATGTGAAGTGATAGTAACAAAATAGAATATTACATTCAGTTTGAGCATGAGAAACTTGGGTCTGAGGCTAGAATCATAAACTTAACCAAAAGCTATTATAAAGGTATGAAGACAGGATGAAGTGGACTAAGAAAATAAATTAAACATTTAGATAGTAGAGATGCAGTGGCAGACATTTAAGTAGGTATTATATAATTCTCAACAATGATACATTCAATTGAGAGAGGAAGATTTTACAAGAAGAGTGAACTATCATGCTACCATGCTTAACAAAGGAACTTAAGGATTCTATCAAATTGAAAACAAAAGCAGACAATGTTGCAAAGATAAATAATAGACTAGGAGATTAGGAAAGAAATAGAAACCAGTAAATAATGATTAAAATAAAAAGGAAAAGGGGAGAAAATAGATTATGAATATTTATTAGCAAAAAGTATAAGAACAGAGAAGTATATAAAAAAGGTAGTTAAAATAAATGTTGGTCCTTTGGAGAATGAGATTGAGTAATTAATAATGGGATAAAGGAAATACCAGAAACTTTGAAAAAGTATTTTGGATCTGTTTTCATGATGAAAGCATCCTGATAATAATGGTAGATCAGGGGGCAAAAAGAAAGGAGGGAATTAAAACAATTATTATCAACAGGGAAAAGACACTAGGACTAAAGGCTGACAGGTCCCCGAACCTGCATCCTAAAGTCTTAAAAGGATGGCCTTTATTGTAATCTTCTAAAATTGCCTAGATTATGGCAAATTGTAAAATCATAAGTATAACACACTGGTTAAGACAGAAGGTAGATTTAAAGCAGAAAATTACAGACCAGCCAGCTAACCATCTATCATTGGGAAAATCCTGGAATCCAGGTGCAGCAGGAAGCTTAGAAAATCATAATATAATCAGGTACAGTAAATATGGTCTTGTGAAAGTGAAAACATCTTTGACAATTTTTTTGAGCTCTAGGAAGATATATCAAGCAGAGTGGATAAAAGGAAACCAGTAAATATAGTGCATTTAGATTTCAGAAAGACATTCAATAAGGTGCCACTTAAAACATTACTGCACAAGGTAGGAGCCCATGGTGGTGGAGGTAATACATTAACTTAGAGCTTTGACTAACAAAGAGAAAACAGGTTTGGGATAAATGGATCATTTTCAGGTTGGCAAACTGTAACTAGTGAGATGCCATGGAGATCATTGCTGGGGCTGGAAATATCGATAATCTATATTAATGAATTGGATGAAGGAACTGAGTATATTGCAGCCAAATTTGCTGATGATACAAAGATAGATGGGAAAGCAAATTGTGGAGAGGACACAAAAAGTCTGCAAAAGGATGTAGATAGATGAAACACAACAAGTTAACATGCTCTTGTTTATTATTCATTCAGGAGATTTGGATTTTGCTGGTTAGGCCAGCATTTATTGTCCATTCTTAATTGCCCTTCAGAAGGTGATGGTGAGCTGCCTTGTAGAACCAGTCCATGAAGTGCTGCATCCACAATGCTGATAGGAAGGAGTTCCAGGATTTTGACCTGGTGACAGGGAAGAAATGGCGATATATTTCCAAGTCAGGATGATGAGTGGCTTGGAGGGGATATTCCAGGTGGTGGTATCCTGACACATCTATTGCCCTTGTCCTTCTAGATAGTAAGTTGTTGATTTGGAATGTACTGTTTAAGGAGCTTTGGTGAGTCCCTGATGTGTATCTTGTAGGTGGTACTCATTGCTGCCAATGTGTGTCAGTGGTGGAGGGAGTGAATGTTGTGGAAGGAGCGCCAATCAAGTGGGCTGCTTTATCCTGGATGGTGTTGAGCTTCTTCATTGTTGTTGGATCCATCACACTCCTGGCTTTTGCCTTGTAGAAGGCGAGGCTTTGAGGAGTCAGGAGGTGAGTTACTTGCCACAGAATTCCTAGTCTCTGGCCAGCTTGTCCAGTCAAGGTTGTAGGAAACAGGCAGGACATAGATTTGAGGCCAAGATCGTATCAGCCATAATCTTATTGAATCACACAGCAGTTTGTACGGGAGCAATAGAAACATAGGAAATTAGGAGCAGGAGTAGGGCATTTGGCTTGCTGTGCCATTTAACTAGATTATACCTGATCATCTACTGCAAACACTACTTCCCAAACTCTCTCTTTATTGCACTTTCCATCTATCCTTGGTGTCATTGGTATCTACAAATCTATCGACCTCTCCTTTGAACATACTCAATGACTGAACTGCTACAGTCCTCAGAAGTAGAGAATCCTAAAGATTCACCATCCTCAGACTGAAGAAGTTCCTCTTCTTCTCCATCCTAAATAGCCAATCTCTTATTCTGAAACTATGTCCCCTGGTTCTAATCACTTATTACCAGACTTGCCTCCTTCTCCCCTGCCCCAAACTAGGGGAAATACCCTTCCTGCATTTACCCCATGAAGCCTATATAATTTATATAATTTTACAAATACAATTGAATTTGTATAATTCAATAATCCCTCATTTTTCTAAACTGTGGAAAAATCAGCCCTAGTCTATTCAATATCATCATGTAGAGATGCTGGCATTGGCCTTAGGTAAACACAGTAAGAAGTCTCACAACACCAGTTTTAAGTCCAACCAGTTTATTTGATAGTAATCCCACAATCCCACAGTATTCTGTAAACTGTGTGTGTCTTTATGTGCCTTTCTCTGATCAGAATCGTCCACACACCTGACAAAGGAACACCGTTTCCTAAACCTTGTGGGATTACTATCAAATAAACTGGTGAGACTTAAACCTGGTGTTGTGAGACTTCTTACTGTGTCAATCTCACCATCCCAGATATTAGTTTTGTTTTTCTGTTGCACTCTCTCTATGATCCTTTCTTAGGTAAGGAGACCAAAACTGCACAAGATACTCTGCGCGTGATCTCACCAAGGTTCTATACAACTGCAGGAAGGCTTCCTTACTCAAAACCTCTTACAATAACATATGATGTTAGTGTACCTTTCAGGAGTTTTTTAAAATCATGGCACAACCTTGGGTGATGTCATTGCTGGAGGGAGGATTAAAAAGATTATGTGTAGATCAGGTGACAATGGTATTTTGCTTGCAGTGTTGAAAGCATAACTGAAAGAAGACTCTGTTTTTATTTTTTAAGTTTTACCAGTTAGCTGAAAGCACATCTTGTTTGCCATCCTGCGGCAAAGAATTTGTGTTTTGATGTTTTTGGAGAGTTGAAAACTGCAAGCTGCTCTACATTTTCAAAGCAACACCTGAAAAGAAAACATCAATATGCTCACCACTGACTAACTTTGAGTTCAATAACACCAAATCAATCAAGAAATATAGATTTTTATTCCAGATGAGTCCCCAATTATTATGGTTCAGGTTGGAACCTCCAAAGTGTTTTACGAAGCCCCGAATCATAAGTTTTGCATCTTGAATATGGTTAGGGTAAGCATGAGACGTTTCACTTCAGATCAACTTGTGCAGTAATAAATCTATTTAAAGCGTTTTATTTATTGGATTTTGTTTTTAATTGGTACACATTAGAGATATGCATTAAGAGTTACACATTATAATGATTGTTTGTTTCTTGTTTGTAACTGATAAAAGTTCTTGCTAATTTTCTTATTATACATGTTAACTATATTTTTAAATAAACTTTATTTGATGATAGCTCCCTACTGGGACCTTTGTTGCATTGGGGTTTAAAATAGGGAGTGTCTTGTGGAATAATGACTCTTTTAGAGGCTAAGAAGTTCCTGCAAATAGAGGAAGAAGTCACATAAGGCACCTTACAAAAAGTGACTAAAACAAAGCTTTCGGAGTCAGCAAAAATCTTACAGTTGACATTGCAAGGAAAGAGAGAGAGAGCAGCAGAACAAAAGGCCCAAGAAAGAGAGGGAATTATAACAAAAAAAAATTGAAACTGCTTGAATTGCAGACAAATGGAAAGGAAAGGGAAAAGATAGCAGTAATGGAACTAAAAGAGAAAGAGGGGATTAGAACTTCAGGAACTGGGAGGACAATTTGAACTTGAAATGTTAGAAGTGCAAATGCGTGAAACTGTAAGAGTAACAGCAGAGATGGGAGATGATTATGAATTAGTTCATAAATTAAAGTTTGGTTTCTGACATCAGTTTCTGCCTTTGAGGGATGGGAACTGAAGAAAAGAGAAATACTCAGGTGGTAAAGGTAAAGAAGATCTTGTGGGAGAGTATAAAGACAATGTACCTCAAGTTAAAAAGGAAATGGAAGAGAGGATGGAAGAGAAATGAAAAACCTCAGATGTTTTCACTGTAATAAATTAGGCCACGTAAGGTCACAGTGATGGTGGTTTAAGAAAAGCACTGGGAAGACTGATGTGGTCAGACTGGATAAGCCAGAGGAGGTTTGTCAAAGTGGCAAAGGGAAGCCCAGTTGAAGTGTAGGAAGTGCAAGAGAACATACAGCTTGATCAGAAGTTGATTGATAAGGTGTCAGATCTCTTTAAAGAATTTGCTTGCGTGGGGAAAAGTTTACTTGTTTGTACCAGGAGTAGTAGGTAAAAAAGTTAAAAGTTTTAGAGAAATGGGAGCAAACCAGTCTCTTTGATGGTAAGAGATGAGGAGTTATAAAGTTTGGAAGGAGTATTGCCAGGAATGGTGGTAATATGTGAAATTCAGCATGAGAAGAATAATGTTTCATTATACAAAGTGAGGTTGGAGAGTCTGGTGAAGAGTGCAAAGTGGTAGTAGGAGTAATAGAGAAATCATCCTGTCCAGTAATACAGTTTATCTTGGGTAACAATATAGCTGAGTCACAGGTAGGAGTAATGCCTACAGTGATTGAACAGCCAGTGGAAAATCAAACAACTGAGTTGTTGACAAGTGCATATCTTGAGATTTTTCTTGATTGTGTAGTAACAAGATCACAAAGTCACAGGTTAAGACAAGACGAGAAATCAAAGAGTGAAGATCGGAAGGTTAAAACTCAATTATCAGAAATGATTTTTGATCAGATGATTGAAAACAACAAGAACAGGCGGAGGATGTGGTGGATGTTTTTAGTTTGGGAAAGTTGGCAAAGTTACAGAGAAAGACATAGAAATAAAATAGTTGTATCAGAAAGCATACATGAAAGAGGAATCTGAGTGTATACCAGAATGTTATTACCTGAAAAATGATTCTTAATGCGGAATTGGACGCCTTTACATATTCAGGCAGATGAAAAGTAGGCAGAAGTTCTTCAAGTGGTTTTGCTGGTAGGGTATAGAAAGGATGTGTTGCGATATGTGGTACCAGTAGGAGGTCATTTGGGAGTAAGGAAAACTCAAGCTAAAATACAAAAACATTTTTATTAGCCTGGACTGCATAAAGGTATAGTTAAATTCATGTCACACATGTTAAATGATAGGGAAACCTCAAGTGGTGATAAAACCAACACCCTAAATACCCATTCCAGCATTTGAGGAATTTGACATTCCTCAAATTAAATTGGATGACGAGGACATAATTAAAAATTGGGATAAATTATTGAATTGCCTTCCAGAGGAAAATTGAACTGACCTGAAAGAGTTATTAATATCACATGAGAAATATGTGGGAATAAGTTGGGAAGTACTAAGGTAATTGGGAATGAGATAGTTGTAGAGAGTGCTGTTCCAATTAAACAACATTATGGCAAACATACCCTTTTCAAGTTGGCGCAGATTCAGGTGAAAAAACTGATGCTTACTCAGTTTGAAATGCAGCAGCCAAAAGTCTTGATCAATCAAACAAAACTGGTGGGGTAGAGAAGAAGACCAGTTAATAAACAATGATGTAGACAAAGAAAGTGAGCAGGTGTTGAGAGAAATACAAGTCAAATTGACTGTTTTGGAACATGTTCCTGAATTGTTCAATCTGATTGAACATAAATTGCAGGACTGTCAAAAACAGACCATCATCTTTGCAAAGAAAAGTGTGGATAAATTAAAAGTCATGTGTAATCTCAGAGAGGAGATTGAGGAATTGAAGTATCACACTCTTGTGGATCAAGATAACGTGGAACAGACTATTTGCCAAAATCGTACCATCATCTGAAATGAACTGTTGGCAGAATGATTCTGTACAGTGT